>OY987298.1:23600646-26000646 GCA_963920635.1 Pseudeuparius sepicola | reverse complement strand
AAATAGACTTAGGCGTCAGGGAGTAAAAAGAGAAAGAGTTTTTTACTCCTTGAGGAAGAAAATACTTTCTGCAAATCTGGAATTTGTTTTAATCGCTTTAATTGAACCTCCTGATGAATATACTATAGTCTATCCAAGTTACAGAGGCAGTAGATATAAACAAAGTCACATGACCGCATTGCGATCGATTACCAGGGTCGGACTAATATGAGATTCTGCAACAAGTCTGCGCGCGATCATACCTTATGCAGGAAACTCGACTGAGGGAAGAGCCGGTCCTGCATATGAGAATAGGTCACATGACCACGTATTGGCCAATGTTTTGATTCACTGCCTCTGTAACTTGGATATAGTATAAGTTTCCTCCTCGTGCGAAATCGGCGCTAGCCGACATACTGACAAAATGGCGTCAAATTTAAGTTTTTCTCGAACGTCTCCTAAAATAGATATCAACTTTTGAGAAAAATACTATTAGTTGTCAATATTAATTCTCATTAAATCGTCCAGAAGAGAGGTTCTTATAGCATTTTAGCCTAATACTTTCTAATATTAAAAGTTTCGGAGATAAAGTTGCCCGAATTGTGACACTCTTGCTCCAAGTACCTATACAGGGTGACCCATTTGAAATGAAAGCACCCCCTAATTTTTTTATTTTTCATGCGATTTTAGCCTTTTCTATAGGTCGAAAAAACTTTTACTTTAGTGCATAATTTCAGGTCTTAATCTTAATTTTCAAGGCCTAAGTAAAAAATTACGAAAACCATTTACATACCAAATTTATACCCCCGTATACCAAATTTGAACAAAAAATATACAGGGAGTTCCATTCTGCAGGGTGTCAAAGTTGAGCAAAATAAGATATTTTAAAGGCATGTGGAGAGTCAAGTGTGCCATGGAATCCCGTCAAAACAGATGAATAATCAACAGGACTGCTCAGAAAAAAACCCGGCTAAAGTCGGATGAAAAATAAAAAAAATTACGGGGGTGCTTCCATTTCAAATGGGGAAATGGGTCACCCTGTATATGAGAAAAAGTGCTTTTTACTTGCAAAAGCACTCTACTCTTTTATATATTATACGGGGTGGTATAAAAAAGTAGTTCATATTATGTAATTTTTAGATCTTTGTAAAATGTTGATTTAAGCTCAAAGTTCAAGGTTTAGGTTATATCCTTATCATGTACAAAAAGTTCAGGCTCTCAAAGTGGAAGATTTTCCAAGAAGAGAGTGGCGTTTTGTGAATGGTATAGGCAAAAGTACATTGCAAATGACAATTTTGGCAAAAATGTCTACGTTTGAGAAGTGGTGTGCTGTGTCGTGAAAGTATTATTGTGTGAAAAGTGAAAACAAATTAGTGAATGGTATACCTATGTAATTTTGTAATTACCTATTACTAAGTTATGGTGAGTGCTACCGAGCTGTACTAGGTGAGTCTTGATTGAATATATATAATGTTAGAATTTTCACTTCGCTTTAATTGTGAATTTTACAACTTTGAAATGGATGGAAATGTTGGGTATGGGTATACATGATGTTTTTATTGGTGCCTGGGTTCAAAATGGGGTTCTAATAAATTTTTAATCTAGAAAATTACTCAGAATAAACCTCGGAATAAACTCTGAATGTCATTAAAAGTATTGGTTCAAACATAAAAATAACTATTTCACCTGTAGTTTGAAACTTTAAATTTCGTTTCACTCAACTTTTTAAAAAATTGAACTTCATGGTTTTTCTACTGGGCCCTTCATATGCATATTACGTGATATCATCTTAGTTTTTAGATTTAATTAAAATGAATACATGCAAGTTGTTAAACCAAACACTATAGTAAGTAGGTATATTATTTGCTCTTATAATACAGCCAATATTATAAAAATATTTTTATAAAATATTGCATTGCTGTTCCAAATATGTAGTACCCTCGGTAGTACCTATTAAATATCATATTACAAATTATTATTTATGTATATTTTCTTTAAATAGGTACCTATATTTTTTCTCCGTGTTTGTGCATGTTTTTTAATAACTTTTGGAATTTTGGAATTCAGTCAAACAAAATGACAAGATACCTACAGTTTTGTATTTAATTTTGTGGTTTCAATTTTAATTCCCCAATTCCCGCAATATCAAGAAATAAAAAAGAATATCCTGATAAAAATTGGCATATAGGGGCCAATAATACAATATGAACACATTTCTTAATAACTGTTTCGGATATTTCCAAGGCAAACCCGATTTTTCTCAATTTTTAATTTTAAATGTCAAATTTGACAGGCATAGGTTTGACGTCATGACTCTGTTTAGACGCAATAGTGTAAGTACCCAACAGAGCCCGAAATCGGATTTTCAAAAATCTAATACCTATAGGGCTATAGGTAATAAAAAAAATACCCGTTTTTTGTTGCAAATTGCACTTTAAGTGCGCGGGAGACTAAGGTATTGATATCCGCGTTGAATTTTCTCTCGGCTATATCTAATACAAAAAGCGTTGACTGACGTATTAATAAGACTTCTCATGGCTATAGTTTCATGTCCTAGAAAGTAGATGGCGCCTATATGGTCAACAATGTATTTTGCATTGTATTTTGTCTCCGGGTGAGCCAGAGAACTGTCAAGCATGACAGCCGTGAGCAGTTTTTAATATTAATACGTCATGCAGTCAACGCAAAAAGTATCTACTTCAGAAAAATAAAAAACATAGAAATGGCATCTGTAGATTGAAATGTTTGTAAGGGGTAGCACTTTTTATACTCTTTTATTTTTTTACTATTTAAAGTCAGCGTTGCCAATAATTCATAATGAAAAACTTATTTCTCTGATAAATTAAGATAATCTTCAAGATCAAATTGCAATTAGTTTTTCAATAGTGGTTTCTTTTTTCCTTTGCATGTATAGCTATAGGGACTAGGTAGGGCTATACCCAACCAGTTGCAAATACATTTGCTTTGAAGTAAATAATGGTAGATATATTTATGTATTGACGAGTGTAATTGATGAGATATATAGGTAAGGTCTGTCTGACTAATAGGTGAATCGTGAATCTATAATTTATAATTATCTAGGCACTTAATAAGGCAGTATTTCTATACTACGTGTATATAGTATGTAGTACTTCAATCTGTGATAGAACTAAGGAAACAATAATATACCTACCTACAATAATTACCAATACCAATCGTACAATCTGACAAACGCGCAAATTGGCCAAGAGTGTGCTTCACCTTGTGTTTGACCGTTGAGTGAATTATTCCTCACTCAACGGTTTGACATAAATCGTGCTGTGTCTTTTAGAAGCAATTTTTCGCTGTTTTTAAGTGTTTCTTAAGTATTCGTGGGTTTAAAGTGCTTATAGACAATTAAGTTGTACGTTATGGCCTTGTTTATGGAGGTTCGTTATGGGCAAAAAAGTGTATTGTTTGCAAATCAAGCGTACCTAAGTTCGGGGCACGGTAAAAGATATCTTTACCACCAGAGGGAAAATAATTCTCAACATGGGTAGGTACATGGGTATCAAATGAAAGGGCTCGGCGGGTAGAAAACAATAAGGTGAATGACGTCATCCTAAATCTAATATGGCGGCCGCCCCAAGACGGCGGATTCCCTAATTCTTCACAACATCCTCGACATGGGTATCAAATGAAAGGATTTGAAGAGGATAAGGTGACTGACGTCATACTAAATCCAATAGGGCGGATGCCCCAAGATGGAGGAGTAAATTTCTTTACCACCCTCCTGAAAAGGGAATCAAATAGGTACTAAAAAAGCACAAAATAAAAAAAAATAAAATAAATAATAAAAAAAAACTCTTTAAAAACAAGCTTTTATTTGAGTAAGCCATGTAAGTACTAAAACGGATACAATAAGTTTTAGGTTTTCGTTAAGATAATACCGAGGATAATTCAATGCCAAACTGCTACAAGCTTTTTTTACATCAAAAAGCTTGTCGCGCGAACTGTAAAGAAAATACCTACTTATATTCTTTGGCATGTAGGTACTTGCTTATCAACCAATCACTGTCCGATAAAATTAATTGGTACCTACTTTTATAAACATTTCGCGCGACAAGCTTTTTGATTTAAAAAAGCTTGCCGCAGTGTGGCATTGAATTATCAATTATCTTAACGAAAACCTAAACTTATTTTATCCGATTTAGTTCATGGGGTTGTGTACAAATAAAAGCTTGCGTTTTTAAAAAGTTTTTTTATTTATTTTTTTATATTGTGTTCGCCGAACAATCCCGAACTAGTGACTGTCAATAACATTGATAAGTTTGAATTTGAGAATTGACGCGTATTAGAACCATTTCGGGATCGCTCTGCCAACACTGTTGTTATACCGAGTTGCACGTATACCTGGGGTTATACTTCAAATTGGGATATCAAGACAAACATATTTGTTTCCTATTTTTTTTAGCTAACTATTTAAAAAATATATGAGGTACGCCACTGCCTTGTAATCGTTAGCACGAGATCTGTCACCCGCACTGTAAACATTATTTTTTTATTATGGGAACAAACTTGCCAATGTAAAGCCAGTGCTACGTTCTACGTTTTTTATTTTTCTACTGTTATTGTTGACAACAGAATTTCATAAATCCTTGAGTCGCCACTGGCACCGCCTTTGCCCTTACCCGTGTCCATCTCGCTGCCTCACTCGTCCGACGGACCAAAGTCCAAAGGGCAGTGCGGAGGCGGACTGCAGGGCGCAGGCCCCGTCCCGAGAATCCTCGGCAGCACGCTTCGCGGCACCACGCACGGACGGCGACGCGACACGGCCACGGCACGCTCGATTTCCTCGGGACGCGAGCGCGGCGGCGACTCGGATCGCGGAGGCGGCGGCGCGCGGCCGACCGCGTCGCCCGGTCCCTCCCACCCTCTTTCGGGAGGGGGGAGGGCGCCCAGCCACCTCCCATGGATGGAACAGCGCCCGTTTATGGAAGTGGGTGCAGCCAGGGACGGCCCGGGCGAAGCATTGCTGGAACTGGAAAGTCATAGAAGACACGAAACAATTTGTTTTATTTAGTAGATACTAAATCATTTATTTAGATTGAATTTATAATTTCCTAATTAATTAATTTCACAATAATTGTTTGAAAAAAGAATGAGGAAAAAAGACATCATGATGATGTAGCTAATTTCGCACTGGTGACTTTTTTAAGCATGCGGAGAAGGCAGTGCCTGCTCAGCAACATTAGATATAAAAATTTCTAATTAAAATAGTAGATACCAGGGACCCTTTAAAGTAAGGGGACCCAGCATTATACTTTCCAAAGTGAGGCCGTTTCTTTCCCCATTCTAATGGTCTCAATGATGCCAACTATGCAATTTTATTGGAGAATCTATGGATATAACAGGTACTTTGATTGTTAGTAAAAATTAATATGATTTCTAAAAATTATGACTTGACAATGTTCTGTCAACAAACACAGAATATGGCAAGTGCCAAATGAATCAAATTTATATTATATTTGAATTTGGTTTCCTGCAATTATTTCCAGGAATTTAAGTAATATAAGTAAGGTAAGTCAGTGCTGATTTTGCTTATTTGAGAATTTGTCGCTATTGCACCTTGTTACCAAGTTCCTGAATCCATATGTAATAATATGTGTACTTGAACTTTCTTCCCTTGTTGAATGTATCTACCCAAAGAACTTTCACAGATTTCGGGATGGACTAATAACATTAGGTCTTGTACTTAGTTCTAATCATGTAGTTTTTCTCGGTGCTCATTTTTGTAATTTTATTTCTCTCCCAAGGTACCTCACAAACGTAAAATAAACTTATAGTTGTAGATAAATAAAGAAAGACCTGACTGAAGCTACCTGCTTAATAATTTAATATTTAGGAAATACCATTTTTGTTTTGAACTACTTACTTATACGTAATGCCCACGTAATGGGAATTGTAGGATTACTAAAGGTGAGACAAGAAATATCTGGTTGCAATTATTGGGACTACTACTGTACAGGCGGCCGCATTACCTTTAACTGACTATCTGGAAGTTGGAAAACTTAAAAATTGTGAATTGTGATGGGAAATATTTTGCCTCCTTTGGAATCTATGGCACTGGCATGTCACATAAAACTTGATTGCACTTTGACACTGACATATAACATAACCTTGTACCAGCCCACTTATGTGGTCTCCTTGGAGATATACAGAAAACAAGGCTTCACTTTCCCCTTATTTTAAAGAGTCCCTGGTAGATACCTATAGGTACTTATAAAATATTTAAGCTTGTTTGCTAATATTTTATATTTTTGCGAATTATATTATTACTAAACGCTCTAGTTGTCACTCAATGTCGTTGTACATTGTAGTTCTGCAGGCATCAGTTCTGCAGATTTTGCCTATACCTACTTATAGTCTATCCTAGCTTATAGGATGTTTTAAAAAAAAATAAACTCGACAAAAAAAACTGTATTTAAAAAAATATATTTAAAGCAGGGTTGGAAAAACCCGAGTTTTAGGGTTTTATATAAAAAAACACCCAGTGGGTTTTTATGGGTTTAATATTCGTTTTTTTTTGTTTAATTGGGTTAAAAATCTGTTATAAAAAAATGTCCGTGAAGTTAGCGACGGTTTTACAGCGACGAACTTTTAAAGCAGAGGCAAATTGCAGACCGGACATGGCCAATCCGCACCAAAGCTGATTCTACAAATTAAATGTTTTATTGTTCCTTAACCTGTGGGATAACCCCAAAATTTTTAAAGGTAACGTACAACCCGTCAAAAAATTCATGGTACCTAACTACCGTAGAAGGGTTGCAAAGCTAGGGTGAAAGTGTGAAAGCACCGAGCGCGTAGGTAATTATGGGCTCGCATAATATGCGTCATATTATGACGCCGTCTGAGGCCGCCGGAGAAAATAATTTTTTTCTTAAAATTTTCAGCTTCAGCTTTTGACAGGGGACAGGCGACACCACAGGATTTAAGTCGACTGAAAAAAGTCGACCGTGACTACCGTCCAACGGTTTTAAAACGATGGTCGAAAGGCCGAGAGCATATAATTAACGATATGACGCCGCCGGAGAAAATAATTTTTTTCTTAAAAATTTGAAATAAATCTGCAAAAACGAAGATAAAACAAAGTCTGATTTTTGTGATAACTTGTGTGCTACCTATTAATGTGATAATAGATATTATTCAGACTTTGTTTTTATCTTCGCTTCTGCATATTTATTTAAATTTTTTTAAAAAACAATTATTTTCTCCGGCGGTGTCATATAATGCTCTCGGCTTTTCGACCCTGCTCGTTTTAAAACCCTTGAACGGTAGTCACGGTCGATTTTTTTCTGTCGACTTAAGCCCTGTGGTGTCGCCCGTCCCCTGTCAAAAGCTGAAGGTGTAACCCCCTCAAATGTTTAAGAAAAAAAATATTTTCTCCGGCGGCGTCATATGCTCTCGGCCTTTCGACCCTCGTTTTGAAACCCTTGGACGGTAATCACGGTCGATTTTTTTCTGTCGACTTAAGCCCTGTGGTGTCTCCCGTCCTCTGTCAAAAGCTGAAGGTGTAACCCCCCTCAAATGTTTAAGAAAAAAATATTTTCTTCGGCGGCGTCATACACTGTTAAAAATCGATTTAAAATTACAGGCATTCTCATGTGAAAGTAACAGATTTTTACACGATTTACCATGTACTGTGTAAATATATATTCAAAATCATGAACAAATACATACTTATAGTACTTTTTCGCTTTTTTGTGATTTTACATTTGTCCAATGTAAAAATACAACTGAACGAGGTAAAGTTTCGTCGGGCTATTTTATTTCTCTTTATTTCTCTATACTAAAATCGAGCAATCCGTACGCCTGGTGTAAATAAAACCACGTGTTCAATGACGATCCGAGATTGGTCGGTAGGCTATAAAATTTCACCCGACTCGGCAACAGGGACGTGCTCGATCGCAGAAGTGTAGATATTCGGTTTTATCTTGCTGTTTTCAGCTATTTAGACACTGCCACAAATAATTTTATCGATGTTTTGAACCATTTTAATTAAGCTAATAATTCTTGTCTGAAATATTTTGATGTACACAATTGTAAGACTAAAATTAAATAAAGGTCGTACCTCCGTGCGGCTATGGCAGATATTTCAACCCACGTGCTCTTGTTTACTCCAGGCGTAAGAGTTGCTCGATTTTACTATAGTACCTATGTAGTAAGGACGTTGGGCGGTCGCCCATTGTCGTCTTCTACCAAGCGCAGCACGAAAACCGTTGCGTTTGCGTTATAACTTTTTCATCCATCAAAAACAGTTTGTTAGTATGTGTTGTGAAGAGGAAAATCATGGTAAGTACTAGAAAATGTTGTCAATGTCATCTCGTGTTAATCCCAACCACGAATGCACTAGTGTTTGTTTTTATTTCATTTTATTTATTTACATTTTTGTATAAACATAAATTATTATTCCAAACATAGAGGTTAAAAACATGTAACTATATTTTTACATTATAGGTCGATTTTGATGTTTAAAAGAGTGCCTTTTTTGATTTATGATAATAAAGATCTTGCCATTAAATATAAATATATTTTTTTTGGAGCCGCCCTTTACGTCCGAGCGCACCGCAGCGTCGCGCGGTCTTATTCCGCTTTTCTCTCGTTTTATTTTACTGCACTACAGGTTCCTTGCTGATCTTTTGCAGTAGTCTTCTGGTGCCAATCTTGGAGTTAATATATTGACTGTCTTCTGTGGTCCAGGGTCACACATTCACAGAGCTGTTCCCGATTCCCTATGGCACAGTCTGCATTTGTACAGCCCGAATTTGCATAGTTAGGGGAGAGGAGGGTAAGATGACGATTGCGGTAAGATGACGAATTGCTTACTAAATCTCCCTCACTGTAGATGGCACTCTTGTATGTGTTGTCATAGGGCGCCCACAACACTCGTGACGCTCTGACATAATTCTGACCTTGTTCGCTAGATGCCGCCGAAATCATTATCGAATTTGTCTGGCCGCCGTATGCCGTTGTAAAAATTCTGTGAATTTATATAGCGTTTCTATAAGAACTGGTAAGTTATTTCATGTCTGTCTTGTTTAATTTTCTAAATATATGTTAAACTAACATAGCTTGTAGAAGTATAATGTTTATTAGATGTTGTTTTAAAATAATTTTCGCCCATAACCTATAAAATGACACCTTCGGGTAAGATGTCGAATTCACACTGAGGATAAGATGGCGAATTCGTCATCTTACCCGCCATGCAAGTATTTGCCATAGTGTTTTCTATTATTTAACTTTATTATAGTTACATCATGGGTAAATATCAAAGAAAAACAAATAGACAAGGATGGTCCCATTAAATGATGAAAATGAACCAACTCACAATGTAATCCATAATTCAGTACCGTTAGAAGAAACTATAGCCCTGAAGCTGGCCCTTCTCGAATACTTAAACGATAAAAGTTCTGAAGCTGGACTAGAAACCTGTTGCCTCCCTTACCAACTGCTGCTCCTAAAATTAAAAAACAAAGGGCGAAATTACCATCTTTGCATATTTCAAGTAATCCGGTCAAAGAAGCATTAGATGAAAAAGAAGTAGAGAAGCAAGCAAAAGAAAGAAAAAAAGAAGAGAGAAAAATAAAAAAGCGAAAAACAAAGAGAAACGGAAAAGGCTTTAGCAGCAAAGCAGAAAAACAAACGAAACGGAAAAAGAAAGGATGGTGTAAGATTTCTTCATTTTGATTCTTCTTCAGAATCTTCGGTATCTGTCACATACGCAGAAGAGGACAATGATGAAGACTCTGAGCCAGAAGAACTACTTATGTGCGGAGGCGAAACAGAAACCCTATGTCTGCGATTTTTGTATTTAAATAATTATAAATAAAACCTACTTTAGTTGTAATTATAGAACATTTGATTTAATTGTTTGTTATTCGTCATCTTACCCAACTAGCAAAGTCATCTTACCCGCATTTGAGGGTAAGACGACGACAATGACATTCTATTGAAGAAAAAATATTATTTTGAAAATCTTTGAGTTTGCAGGAACACCAAAATTAGAAGTTTGAAAGTGGTACTACTGAGCATCTAAAAATAAATTTTCAAGATATTTGCTTAATTACTATCGTCAAAAAAAATTTTAAACCCTTACTATCGTCATCTTACCCTCCTCTCCCCTATATTCCCTTAGTGCTATGTGAACAGTAAGGAGCCCCATTACAGACTGAAGCTGATTTCTACTCTTCATCTAGTGATTTGTTTGGTCGTTTAATAAATAAAAGAAACGCCACCTTAATAAAAAGTGTAAAATTCAAGGTAAGTTGATGTAATTTTACCTTGTTTTTTACAGGAAAACAAATTGAAGAATTTAGAATTGCAGGCAATTAATGTAATTTTACTTTAGTTACTTTTTAAAGAGTGTAAATTGGCATAAGCAAGCATACCTACATGTGTTAATAATTACTTGTCGCTTACTGTAAATTTAACACGTTGAACGCCCCAGTTAAATATCGGAATGTACGATTCCACAATATTTCTAGTAGGAATTTTAATTCGCAATTCTCCACTATACCGAAATAGCTATTGTAAATTTAAGTTATTTTTTACGAAATTTTAATTGCGTACGTATTTGTAATAATACATGTAATTTAGTGTAAATTTTCGTGCGTAATATTACAATATTAAAGTAAATTTACGAACATAGTGAAGTAGGTATATTTAAAAGCACAGTCTGTAATTTTACCTGCCTGTTTAGGTATATCTACTACTAGATCATAGTAATAATACATAAGACAATATGTAATTTTCAAATGTAATTATACAACGAGTTCTCAAAATTACTCGACGAAGTTTATTATTACAGTACATTTTGGTTGTAACATGATTACAGCGATTTGTCGTGTGAAATCGCGAATTCGTTTTTAACAGTGTATGCTGTTTGCCTTTCGACCCTCGTTTTAAAACTCTGGACGGTAGTCACGGACGATTTTTTTCTGTCGACTTAAGCCCTGTGGTGTCGCCCGTCCCCTGTCAAAAGCTGAAGGTGTAACCCCCCTCAAATGTTTAAGAAAAAAAATATTTTCTCCGGCGGTGTCATATATGCTGTCGGCCTTTCGACCCTCGTTTTAAAACCCTTGGACGGTAGTCACGGACGATTTTTTTCTGTCGACTTAAGCCCTGTGGTGTCGCCCGTCCCCTGTCAAAAGCTGAAGGTGTAACCCCCTCAAATGTTTAAGAAAAAAAAAATTTTCTCCAGCGGCGTCATATTGTCTCAGCCTTTCGACCCTCGTTTTAAAACCCTTGGACGGTAGTCACGGACGATTTTTTTCTGTCGACTTAAGCCCTGTGGTGTCGCCCGTCCCCTGTCAAAAGCTGAAGGTGTAACCCCCCTCAAATGTTTAAGAAAAAAAATATTTTCTCCGGCGGCGTCATATGCTGTCGGCCTTTCGACCCTCGTTTTAAAACCCTTGGACGGTAGTCACGGACGATTTTTTTCTGTCGACTTAAGCCCTGTGGTGTCGCCCGTCCCCTGTCAAAAGCTGAAGGTGTAACCCCCCTCAAATGTTTAAGAAAAAAAATATTTTCTCCGGCGGCGTCATATGCTGTCGGCCTTTCGACCCTCGTTTTAAAACCCTTGGACGGTAGTCACGGACGATTTTTTTCTGTCGAGTTAAGCCCTGTGGTGTGTCGCCCTTCCCCTGTCAAAAGCTGAAGGTGTAACCCCCTCAAATGTTTGAGAAAAAAAAATATTTTTTCCGGCGGCCTCATATGCTCTCCGCCTTTCGACCCTCGTTTTAAAACCCTTGGACGGTAGTCACGGACGATTTTTTCTGTCGACTTAAGCCCTGTGGTGTCGCCCGTCCCCTGTCAAAGGCTGAAGGTGTAACCCCCTCACCCCTCAAATGTTTAAGAAAAAAATTATTTTCTCCTGCGGCCTCAGACGGCGTCATATTATGCGCTCGGTGCTTTCACCCTAGCTTTGCAACTGCAACCCTTCTAGGCTAGGGTAGTTACGATGAATTTCTTTCATCTTTAACTCCGAGGGGTTGTACGTTACCTGTAAAAATTTGGGGGTTATCCCACCCTCAGGTTAAGGAACAAGAAAACAATTAATTTGAAGAATTAGCTTAGGAGCGGATTGACCATGTCCGCAATTTGCCCCCCGCTTTAAAAATTCGTCGCTGGAAAACCGTCGCTAACTTCACGGACATTTATGTGCCTGCTGGCTAACCAGCCATCACACGTGTGGATTTTAGGTTTAGGTAAATCAGTGCAGGAACAGTGGAAGCTTCCATTACAAATATAAAAAAGTGTTTCCGAATGGGGACTTTGGGGATTAGGGGCCAAGGCCAAGGCCAAGGCCCAAGGGGCCGT
The DNA here is from genome assembly GCA_963920635.1 of Pseudeuparius sepicola. Classification (NCBI taxonomy): domain Eukaryota; kingdom Metazoa; phylum Arthropoda; class Insecta; order Coleoptera; family Anthribidae; genus Pseudeuparius; species Pseudeuparius sepicola. The sequence continues at coordinate 25,988,331 of OY987298.1, read as the reverse complement.
GGGGCCAATCCGTACCTGGAGACGTCGGCGACGGTCCGGACTGGCGACCATTCGAGCGCGGCGGAGCGCAGCGAGGCGGGCGACGCGACGCGGCGCCGCGCGCCGAGGGACGGGCGGGGCGGGGCGGGGCGGGGCGGGGCGGGGCGCACGCCCACGGCCGGAGGAAATGGCGCGCGCCGCCAATGGGCCGTGAGGGGCAAGGCGGGGGCGCGATTGGGCGACGCGACGGGTGGTGTGATCCTGCAAGAAAGCGATTAGATTATTGTTGTGCAGTGGCGCAACGAGGGAGGCTGCAGCCCCCCCCCCCCCGAGCTCGTACCAACCAAGCGAAAAAACGCTAAACAATGCTAGATAAAAACAATGCTACAGGATCGTTTCTTTAAAAGAGCGAATGATTTGTGTTTTGTTTTACCTGTATTTTTTAAGTTTATGTTATGATTTATCAAATTTACGATATTGAGGATATCTGATATCGGTGGTACACATTAGTAGTTAGCATTTAAGGAAAGATTAGTTGTCTGGCCGGCAGTCGGCACAGAACAGAAACATAAGTCACACGAACACGCGCTTCGCGGGCCTTAAAACCTAACCAAACCTGCGCCGAACTTAAAACTAATCTGACCCATTGAGTAAAGGAATAATCCTGTACTCAATGTCTGACCTGAATTATTATAATATGCGCCTGGAATTATGTTTTCTACAGTCCTTTATATACGGCAGGGCCGTAGATAAGGGGTGGGGGTGGGGGTGGGGGGTGAGTGTTCAAATCCTTCCGAATGAGAAAAAAAGAAGAGGAAACACATCATGGTGATGTAGGTAAATTTACAAATTTTCTACGCCTCAAATTGTCTGTCCTTAAAATTTCTAAAAAATTTCGCATGCGGGGCATTTTAATAAGCGAACACCTTTTAATTCCTGCTTTTAAAAATCAATAATCATTATGAATCCACAGGGAAATAAATTTCTATAGGAAGATACCCACCTATATATATTCTACATTTGGACCTTTGAGGGGACATGTTAATTATAGGATGTGGCAATAAATTTATAGGCACTAACTTATATTTACTTCCACATCACTCAAGGAATTCTCTCTCGGGCTTTTATGTAAAAGAAAAAAAAAAAGAATAGGTACCTACTTTTTACAGTTACTGCATAGTTAAATTATTATTATGGTTCCACAGTTAACAACGAAAAAACTACAATCAGTTGCGTAATATTTTTTGCTAATATTAGGTTACTTAATTTTTTTTTAGTTCATTAAAAATGTTTGACCTTGAAAATTTTAAAATTTTCGCCAGCGGCGCAATTCTTAACAATGAAAAATTATCTTTGGCAATCAGCCCACCCCCCCCCCCGACAATAATTTCTGGTTGCGCCACTGTTGTTGTGCATGGGTAGGTACCTGGATTTTTCGAATTCAACAAATCAAATATATCTTTCTTATTCTTTATCTATTGGTGTTAAAGGCGACTTTTATCTTTCAGTCCTCTTGGCAATATAGCAATCCGTTGTTAGTTTGGAGACACCCCAAATTAAAACGGTAGGTAAGTAGGTACTTAAGCGTCTACATATTTGACAGTTGGTACTTAGTGTAAGGGGCCTAGGCTATACCACGAGAGGATAAATCCCACTTAGGGTTCCACGTTTTCATTGGTCGACTCAAGGTTACATTAATTTGAACATTGTAGGCTTGTGAGGTTGTTTAGAAATCATATTGCAGAATTTCCTTCCAGCATAATAATGCGGCTTAGTTAATCACGAGGTTAATCACTTATCTGAAGAACATATGGTACCTAATTATAGAACATACCGTACCTATGCACCGCGCGATTTTCTTGAAATTTTAGCTACCCCCACATTTTCAAGGTCCCTGAACACGAATCTGACCTCTATACCTAATGGAGATGAATTTAGCTCAAACCCTAACTTCGCGAATACCCGCGGAAAAACCGAAATTTTGAAAGATTTGTGCCGTCTTTATGGCCGGGCCGGACGTAAACACGGCACAAATCTTTCAAAATTTCGGTTTTTCCGAGGGTATTCGCGAAGTTTCGATGTTGCAAAAGGTACAAAATAGGGTGGTGATCAGTTTGAGCTGCATAGAATAAAAATTCATCCGGATTTGACGTTATTTCTTAATTCATTTGCATAATTTATGTCACAACAGGCTATTGAATACAAGACCAGAGGCTTAATATTCAGGTAACCTTGAGTCGACCAATGAAAACGTGGAACCCTAAGTGGGAATTATCCTCTCGTGGTATACATTTATGGAGATACCTAATCGCCTAAACTTTTTTTTGTTTGAAAGGCCTTCAAAACTCGCTTGCCATTTTAAAAATGCTAATCCAGGGCCGGCTGCGATTTTTTTACACCCCCGATTTTCACGAAAACCATATTTAGCGATTCTTTTATTTAAAATCTGACCCCACAGCGTTAATCAGAACACCCAAAAACCCTTATATACCAAATTTGAATAAAAAATATACAGGGAGTTCCATTCTGCACGGTGTCAAAGTTGAGCAAAATAGGAATTTTAAAGGCATCTGCCAAGTCAAGTGTGCCATGGAATCCCCTCAAAACAGTTGAATGATCAAAAGGACCATGCACTCAAGGTGTTGGTGTGCAAAGGTCCAATACAAAATATACAGTGTGTTCTTATCTGTGCCATCTCAAATTCTTACTAGTAAATAGGTTATATCAAAACCGCCCCATACACACTAATATAAACGAACTAAATCTGCAACTAAAAAATACAGAAGCGTGCCAGTCAGTAAGTCCATATCAGTTAAAGTGGCTGGTGTGCCACAATAGGAAACGCACAGAAAATGTGTCGTAGCTATAGGCAGAGAACAAGGAACGGTCTTTGGTATAGGTATAGGTTGGGGCGAGGTTGAGCGACCGCCCCCCCCCCCCCCCCCCCCGCCCTCTTAGCCTGAGCGCCCCCCGCCCTGCCGCCTGCGCCGATCTGGCCCACTGCCCGCTGCCCCGCAGTCCCCTTTTTATAACAGACTTAAGTCAGGGCCGTAGCCACCCAAGTAACATTTCAAGTTTTATTATGGTCTGCAAGGTAGCTATAAAACCAGTTTTCAAGGGTTTCCCTTAAAGCTATTTTGCCTTCAGAACGTTCTGAAAGCAAAGATAAAACGGCCTTAAATCAAAAGTGGAGAACTTTGTGAAGGTTCTAAGGGTAAAATAATAAAACTCTCATAAAACATTTTTGCCTTATCCCCACCTTAGGTGCCAAACCTTCAATGTATCTATAAAACCTTTCATAAAGCTGCTATAAAACCTTCATTAAACTGAGTACCTACTGTAAGGCTAAATGGTCTAGAATTGGCAGTGTAATTCCTTTTGGCTTTATAGTAGACTTGAGAAATCCAGGGAGCTAGTTAATTTGCTTTATGCTTTCCACAAAGAAGATTTATTTGCCATCTACGCATATTTCTGCGGGTCTTCAGACATTACATATTTAAAAGCGTGTAATATTATTAGGAATGGCGTTCCAACTTGTGATTATAAGCGCGAAATACGCGTGATCCGTAACCCAAATACGCAAACGAAGAAAAGTTTTCTGATGCAATTACACAAAATACGCACTGAAAATTAAAGCGCCCCAGAAATACATTGGATTTATACAATCTATATATATAATAAAAAAATTATTTTAAATTTTTCAACGCTTTGCGGCGACTTAGTTAATTTCATTCCACCGATAAACACGATATTCATTTTGTATACCTACCCCGTCCCCAAATAAAAATTATTAATTTTTGGTTATGTGAGATAAAGGTTGACATGCAATATGACAAATCACGCACATAACCAACAAAAAATATGTCCGCTTTCACAATAAATCTATTAGGCAGCGATAAATGATGTTATAAAACCAAATTACCTTATGTGTGCATAAATAAATCCACTTCAAAACAAATTAATCTTAATATATTGCCTTCCATAAGTCATTCAAAAGGCCAACTTTCATTTGTTCAAGAGTATTTAATCCTATTTTAGATCTTCAGAACCTTTTGGCTTTGTATAAGGACATCACCAAAGCTAAATAGTTTTATAGTGCCCTTGACTCGTGTGTTCTGAGTGGCCGCATTCGCATTTATAACCTCAAATTATTTTCATGTTATCCTGAGTGTTATGTGTGTGCCTGCCTGGATAAAACAACTTAAACATCCAGTTTTCCAAAAAAATTGGACATAGTAATTATTACTAAAATGCACTCGCACTAGCTGAGCGCGTCATGTATGCGCTATGCTACTGACACTCATTCGTGGTGTGTCTATGGTCAAGATGGCGTTAATATTTATTTCAAGATCAAAAGGTTTTAATCTACCTTCTTGCTAGCACAATAGTTTTATTAGAGAAAGTTTATGCTTTCCGCTTCTCGTTAAAAGCAAGCATAAAGCCTCACGTGATGTAATTTTATAGAAGACTACCCAAGTAACATTTTAAATGCCAATTGGCCTCTAGTATGTTTTATAAGAGTTTTATGGCTACTTACAAAAGCCAAAGAGCTTTAAAAAGGCTCTGATAAATGCAAACTTTACTTGAGGCAAAATGGTTTTATGGTAAAGTTTTATAGCGACCCTCTAGATCTATATTATAGAGCTTTTTTATCTTGAAGTGCTCATGCCCTTATATGTATAGATGATTTATCTTTGCCTGGTAATAAGAACTTTATAAAGCCACTTGATCTTAAGAGGGTGTTAAATGAAAGACAGTTTTATTAGGGCGGAAATAAGCATTATTGCTTTAATGACTGGTTTTATAGCGTCCTTGTAGTCTTCTATAAAATTACATCACGTGAGGCTTTATGCTTGCTTTTAACGAGAAGCGGAAAGCATCATTAAGTGAAATTGGAATATAAACTTTCTCTAATAAAACTATTGTGCTAGCAAGAAGGTAGATTAAAACCTTTTGATCTTGAAATAAATATTAACGCCATCTTGACCATAGACACACCACGGATGAGTGTCAGTAGCGTAGCGCATACATGACGCGATCAGCTAGTTCGAGTGCATTTTAGTAATAATTACTATGTCCACTTTTTTGGATAACTTAAGTTATTTTATCCAGGCAGGCATACACATACCACTCCGGATCACATGAAAATAATTTGAGGTTATAAATGCGAATGCAGCCACTCAGAACACACGAGTCAAAGGGCACTATAAAACTATTTAGCTTTGTGATGTAGGTACTTATACAAAGCCAAAAGGTTCTGAAGATCTAAAATAGGACTAAATACTCTTGAACAAATGAAAGTTGGCCTTTTGAAAGACTTATGGAAGGCAATATTAAGAATAATTTGTTTTGAAGTGGATTTAGTTATGCACACATAAGGTAATTTGGTTTTATAACATCATTTATCGCTGCCTAATAGATTTATTGTGAAAACGGACATATTTTTTGTTGGTTATGTGCGTGATTTGTCATATTGCATGTCAACCTTTATGTCACATAACCAAAAATTAATAATTTTTATTTGGGGACGGGGTAGGTATACAAAATGAATATCGCGTTTATCGGTGGAATGAAATTAACTAAGTCGCCGTAAATGGGAAAGAGTTGAAAAATTTAAAATAATTTTTTTATTATATACAGTGTGGCCCATTTGTTTTGGGGTCAGTCTGTAAAAAGTGTATCAATCGTGCGATTTGGCTGATTTTTTTTTTAAATTGTAGAGCTCGATGAACTGCACATTTTGAACAAAAATTGCCTGGTTCGCATAAAATCCAAAGCCTACTATGACCGTTTTTATGAGCAAAATTTTAAGAAACCATATTAGCGGTTTTTTTTTTAAAAAATCTGTGTGCGCCAATGGATTGAGCACCCCTCGAAATGGGTATGTACAAAATTTCATCAAAATATTTCAAGTAATAACGATTTTGTAGAAAAATTAAAAATGCAGCCAAGGTACGTCTTTATTTTCAAAAATTCAAAGTTGGCCATGGAAAATAATTGAATTGTAATAATACAACCTTATGCTTATAAACACAAAACATAAAAACAATTAAAATTATAAAATTTTTGTAACTTCTACCAAGCCTCCATTTTCTACAATGCATTTGTCGTTCCTCTTGCGTACATTCAAAATTACATTTCGTATTTGCTGTAGAGTAATTTCCTCACAACTACGGTTTATCCTAGCTTGCAGTTCTTGTAAATTATGGGGTCTTGACTTATAAACATTTTGCTTAAGTGTACCCCAAAGAAAAAAATCTAAAGGAGTTAAGTCCGGAGATCTCGGTGGCCACTCACAGAAAGGACTATTTCGCCCTATCCAACAGTTTTCAAAATTATTATCTAGCCAGTTTCTGATTAAACGAGCATTATGAATAGGACTGCCATCTAACTGTAACTTTAAATTTAAACGGTATCTTAATGGTAACTCATCTAAAGCATTTCTAAATTCAATTTCTAGAAAATTCAAGAAGCCAGCCGCATTCAAATTCCCTTCAAAGAAAAATGGGCCAATTATTCTGTCGCGTAGTATTCCACACCAAACGTTAATTTTTTGTGAATATTGTCTCCTTGCATTTATTATAAACTCTGGATTTTCAGCTGACCAGTGACGGCAGTTTTGACTTGATACTACACCATTTGTAGTAAACGTGGCTTCGTCGGTGAATAAAATTTCATTTAAAAAGTTGCCATTATGGAGATATTCACCTTGCAGCCAATAGCAAAATTCTAATCTTCTCTCCTCATCTCCTGGTTCCAGGGTGTGCAAAAATTTTGGCTTAAACGGTTTTATTTTGTTTTGTCTCAAACATCTCCTTATACTCTCTCTGGGTATATGAAGGTCTAAACTAGCCGTTCGAACACTATTTCGAGGATTGTCACTAAAGTATTGCAGAATTTGATTGTTATTTTCAACAAGTCCACGGCGTCCATTTTGCCTAGTTTTTAATAAATTTTTAGAAATCGATCCAGTTTCATCAAAAATATTGTTTATACGTTGTACAGTACTTCGACTCACTGATCTACCTGGGTGTCTATTGTTAAATTCGGCCGCAGCTTCTGCTGCCGAGCGCTCATTGTCGCCCACGAGTCGAACAATTTCTATTTTGTCTCTTATGCTTAAATATTCCATAATTATGATAATTAATTGTATTGAGCACAAACAATTTCTGAACTCAATTTAGACAGTTTGACACTTAATAAAAGTAAACAATTCAATTATTTTCCATGGCCAACTTTGAATTTTTGAAAATAAAGACGTACCTTGGCTGCATTTTTAATTTTTCTACAAAATCGTTATTACTTGAAATATTTTGATGAAATTTTGTACATACCCATTTCGAGGGGTGCTCAATCCATTGGCGCACACAGATTTTTTAAAAAAAAAACCGCTAATATGGTTTCTTAAAATTTTGCTCATAAAAACGGTCATAGTAGGCTTTGGATTTTATGCGAACCAGGCAATTTTTGTTCAAAATGTGCAGTTCATCGAGCTCTACAATTTAAAAAAAAAATCAGCCAAATCGCACGATTGATACACTTTTCACAGACTGACCCCAAAACAAATGGGTCACACTGTATATATAGATTGTATAAATCCAATGTATTTCTGGGCGCTTTAATTTTCAGTGCGTATTTTGTGCAATTGCATCAGAAAACTTTTCTTCGTTTGCGTATTTGGGTTACGGATCACGCGTATTTCGCGCTTATTAGAACCACAAGTTGGAACGCCATTCCCAATAATACAAGCTTTTAAATATGTAATGCCTGAAGACACGCAGAAATATGCATAGAAGGCAAATCAATCTTCTTTGTGGAAAGCATAAAGCAAATTAACTAGCTCCCTGGATTTCTCAAGTCCACTATAAAACCAAAAGGAATTACACTGCCAATTCTAGACCATTTAGCCTTAGTAGATACTCAGTTTAATGAAGGTTTTATAGCAGCTTTATGAAAGGTTTTATAGAAACCTTGAAGGGTTGGCACCTAAGGTGAGGATAAGGCAAAAATGTTTTATGAGAGTTTTATTATTTTACCCTTAGAACCTTCATAAAGTTCTCCACTTTTGATTTAAGGCCGTTTTATCTTTGCTTTGAGAACGTTCTGAAGGCAAAATAGCTTTAAGGGAAACCCTTGAAAACTGGTTTTATAGCTACCTTGCAGACCATAATAAAACTTGAAATGTTACTTGGGTATACAAGGACGCTATAAAACCAGTCATTAAAGAAATAATGCTTATTTCCGCCCTAATAAAACTGTCTTTCATTTAACACCCTCTTAGATCAAGTGGCTTTATAAAGTTCTTATTACCAGGCAAAGATAAATCATCTATATAAGGGCATGAGCACTTCAAGATAAAAAAGCTCTATAATATAGATCTAGAGGGCCGCTATAAAACTTTATCATAAAACCATTTTGCCTCAAGTAAAGTTTGCATTTATCAGAGCCTTTTTAAAGCTCTTTGGCTTTTGTAAGTAGCCATAAAACTCTTATAAAACATACTAGAGGCCAATTGGCATTTAAAATGTTACTTGGGCAGGGGGGGCAGGCATCAGGGCGTTGCTGCCCTGCCTGGCAGAATGTTTGCCTTGCCTGAGCCACAAGTTCACCGTTCACCTCACCAAATCCGTAGATAAGGCACTGCTTCATTGAAAGAAAAACGAGGAAAACAGATATGAAGACTTTTTTATTTATTATACCTACTTCATTTAAACTGAATTTGTCCTTAAATTTTCCAAAAAAACGCTGTAAGTAATGTATTTAAGTTAAATGTTCAATTTGTAAATATTTATAAGAACCACTAGGAATATGTTACACAAGATATTGTGGAAATATACATCATTTGGACATTCATCTAATATATTTGTATTTGCGCTTAACAAATATCTTGGTTACTGAACATATTTCGTAAAATATTTTAACAATGTTTTACAAATATCCGGGAATATTTTTTGCACATTAGGAACTTATTTTCTATATTAAAAAAATATTAGATGCTATATGGGATGTTTTCAGGTCGGATAGTAGTCGGAACTCTTAGTCCAAGTCCAAATCCAAAAAACGAAAACTTGATTTTGGATTGTAGGTTTATTAAAATCAGTTTTGTTCCTTTTAAGGAATAGTTTTTTTTTAATTTTTAGTATATTTTTTAACTACCAGTCTTAGATTTTTCTCCCCCCCCTCCCATTCTCCCTCCCCTAAACCTCCATTCGCTTAACCCCCGAACCCCCCCCCCCAGATACAATTTCTGGGCACGCCACTGTGCAAAAATGATTATGGGCCCGCATAAATAGCAAAAAAATACCATTGACGTAAAATTTTATGGTCATATTATATTTGATTTTTGAAAATTTCACATATTTCGCCTGCGGCGCGATTTTTATTCCCAAAAATTAAATTCCTTTTTTACCCCCCCTCCTCCCCCACCGACAATGTACCGCCCTGTAGGTACCTTTCCCTCACTTTCTGTCAAGTTCCTGTCTGGCTACGGCCCTGACTTCAGTGCGCATGCATTAATAGTTATATTATTATCTATTGCATGCGCCCCACGTTTTTAGTCCGTTTTTTTAAAAAGTAGGTACCTATATTTAATTTTTTTGTTTTTTTTTTTATATGTAACAGGTGTTACTTTTATTTTAAACCAAAGAATGACATGACTTTTTTGTATAGGCATTATTTTCTAATAAATATAATATACAGTGCTATTCCTAAATTTTTGCACCAAATTGGAAAAAATTGTATTATACGATTTGAAAAAATAATTTCCGGATATGTTGGAGCCTAAAGAGAGTCTTGACGTCACAGTCCATGCCTGTCAAATTTGACTTTTAAAACTAAAAATTGGGAAAAATTGGGTTTGCCTTTGGAAATATCGGAGAAAAAATGTGTTTATTCATTATACAGGGTGTCCAACTTTAAAATCCGTAAAATCTTCATTTTTTGGAGATAATCGTCTAAACTTTTTTTTTGTTTGAAAGGCCTTCAAAAACCGCTTCTTTCGACGTTTCTGCCATTTTCAAAATGCAAATCCAGGGCCAGCTGCGATTTTTTTATACCCCCGATTTTCACAAAAACAATTTAGCGATTTTTTTTTTATTTAAAATCTGACTCCACAGCGTTAATCAGAACACCCCAAAAACTTTGAATACCAAATTTGAATATAAAATATACAGGGAGTTCCATTCTGCAGGGTGTCAAAGGGTAATTTAAAAGGCATCTGCCAAGTCAAGTGTGCCATGGAATCCCCTCAAAACAGTTGAATGGTCAATAGGACCACTCAAGGTGTTGCCGTGCAAAGGTCCAACAGAAAATATATAGAGTGTTCTTATCTGTGCCATCTCAAATTACTAAATTTTTTGAACTTTATATATACCTACTGTGTCCCGGATAAGAATGAACAGCATGGGGATATTGCAAACGGTGAGAGATAGGGCAACGGTTAAATGGGGAAAAAGTTGCGCAATTTCGAGGTCAATAAAATGGCACAAACAGATTTCTAATATATTTTTTCGTTTTTGAGTTATTTTGAAAAAAGTAAAATTTTGCGTTTTCGATTTTATTTTTTTCTGAAGTTCCTATCACAGATAGAGAAAAAAGAAAAGCACTTTCTTATGGCACTTTTTAACGGGCCTTAAGATGGCGTTTTTAGATTTGTTCTACAACGTTTCGTTTTTGAGAAACCATCTTCAACTTTATTTTTTTAAATACGGACCTGGATTTTTTTTTCAGATTTTGAAAGCACTTTTCATTGCAAATACCATGATGTATGACAAGAAATATTTTTAAAATGTTTTGAGACAATTATACTGAAAATTCCTTTTTTCCATTATTTTTTTTTCTAATGCGACCCTGTATTTAATAATAAGAAGTCTAAATATTAATCAGTATTGTCAACAATTTAACTTACAACTTATCTTTCAATTGGAGAACTAAAAAAAGGACGGCACATACGATAATAAAAAATAAATAAAAATCCTCCACCTAGAAGGCTTTGAAACAACGAAACCAATCCCTTGTCCTTTGTCATAACTCCCACTGTATCATTTAGTTAACAATTTATTTCATTACAAATGGAGGGTGCTTTTTCAAATGACGACAAATTTAACATGTCAGCATGTTATATCTTGTGTCACAGTAATAGTGTAGAGGCCGAACGAATGTATATTTGCAATTAATAAATGGCAAAAGTTATTGATTACGTTGGCTTAAAGCTTTCTTCTCGCAATTAGAAAAAGCGAAGAATTTACTCCAAAACACAATGCAACACTGTTTGCTGTACAACAACAGAGGAAAACACTTTACCAGACGCAGGGCCGTACAATTTAAAAATATTAAGTTTTCGAAGTAAAAATAAACTGTAAGTTAAATTGTTGTCAATACTGATTAATATTTAGACTCCTTATTATTAAATACAGGGCCGCATTAGACAAAAATGAATGGAAAAAAAGGAATTTTCAGTATAATTGTCTCAAAACATTTTAAAAATATTTCGTGTCATACATCATGGTATTTGCAATGAAAAGTGCTTTCAAAATCTACAAAAAAAATCCAGGTCCGTATTTAAAAAAATAAAGTTGAAGATGGTTTCTCAAAAACGAAACGTTGTAGAACAAATCTAAAAACGCCATCTTAAGGCCCGTTAAAAAGTGCCATAAGAAAGTGTTTTTCTTTTTTCCCTATCTGTGATAACAACTTCAGGAAAAAATAAAATCGAAAACGCAAAATTTTACTTTTTTCAGAATAACTCAAAAACGAAAAAAGATATTAAAAATCTGTTTGGGCAATTCTATTGACCTCAAAATTGCGCAATTTTTTCCCCATTTAACCGTTGCCCTATCTCTCACCGTTTGCAATATCCCCAAGCTGTTCATTCTTATCCGGGACACAGTGTATATGTATAGGGTGCGGCCCACCACGAACTGCATCGATCTATATATGGAAAACTAAAAGTAGGAAAATTCTGAAAATTTGGCACTTCACCAATGCCGATGGGCGCTGCTCAACTAAAATATTTTGGTGAATCTGGCACTTCCGGTTATACCGGAAGTCGATATCAACTTTCTTATCTCAAATGGAACACCCTATATATTATTGCATTTTTGGATTCTAGGCATCATTTTGGAACAAAAACATGCAACATGCACTATATCTAAATCCAACCGTTTTTGAGATATTTGCATTTTTCCGAAAAAAATTACAGGTGCACACCTAAAGTCAATTAGCAATTTATACGAGGAAACCGCGAAATTTCAAAACGAATTTTTGGCATCGTCTAACAGAAGCCCTGACCTAGTGATCTCTGCTGAGAAATAAATCCGTTCTTATACAGGGTGTTCACAAAATATGAATAAAAATTACATTCAAAATGTGCTTAAATCTCGAAATTTTCAAATAGAAACCCCCTTTTTTTTAATGCGATCTTATTCACCACTAAAAATGATGACAACTTTGTGAAAGGTTTCCTATACCTAAATGCAGTAATTTTCGATTAATTTACGAAAAACCCAGTTTTCGCCCATAAAATGCGGGGTTTGCTTAACGCTTGGAAAATCATATTAGCCGTGGACGTTGAAAAGACAATCGCGGCTGAGGAAATGTCACTTGTGACTTGGTTTATAAATTATTTTCAACAATAATGCCGGCGTGCTTAAATTACACAAATGAAGATTATTTAAATACGGAGAATGCAACAAAGTAATATCAAGAAGGTGCGATACATTTGGGGCTCGCTATCCACAAAAAACAAAACCATCGCCAAACGTGATTTTTCTCTGACACATCCATACTGTTTAAAATTTTTTATTATTTTTTAACTGTGTTTGGCGATGGTTTTGTTTTTTGTGGATAGCGAGCCCCAAATGTATCGCACGTTCTTGTTATTACTTTGTTGAATTCTCTGTAGATAATAAACAAATTTAAATAATCTTCGTTTGTGACCGAGGCCAACGATAAAGACAGGCCACGGCGCTAACGCATAATCGCGTAGTCACGTGACCAACTTAGTGCTATTTAATGAAAGGCATTTTTGGAGATAAGTAGAAAAAACAAATTTCGTAACAATTTGGCAAGTTTTCTTTCATCTATTACATCATTGGATTTGTGCATCCAAGCTTTCTCTAATTGTTTTTTTCAAAATTTTCAACCTGCCTCAGCTGTTTTGGGCACTCACAATATTTTGGCACTTCTCAAAAATTGTTGGGACATCACCTTCCTTTAGCTTAGGTGATATTCTCTATAGGTATTTTCCTCCCACAACACATTTGTCCACTTTAATTATTGTTTCACTTTCTTGAAAATGTGTTAGTCACCCATACTTAAGGGTTTTTTAGAAATTAAATCTCAGTTGGGATTTGACGAATCCATTTTTGACGGAAATTTTCATCCCGAGGCAAAACAAATGTTTGTTATGGCGACACTTTCTTCCTGGCTTTTGTAATATGTATAAATATAATATAAACAGACCCAATATTTGGTATTTAGGTTATTTTTTACGAAATAAAAATGAAAACTAACCTCAGTAGGTAGGTATACTGCAAATATTGACGAGGTCTCAGTTGTTCGGCAGCGTGAAAGACCGAATAGATAAACCGTATCGGGGCGTGGGTCGACAACGAAAATCAACGGTTACAACACTGATTTATTTCGCACAAGGTGAATGGTGAATACAATAAATACACAAACCCGAACGTGGTCAACGGGAACGGCTTCCAGCCACCCGGACCGTCTGAACTCGCGGATCTCCCGTAAGCAGTTCACCCCTCTGTGAATCAGGCTCCACTGTCCAATACGGTCCATGTCCATAATAGTCCATTCCGGAATTCCGGGCTCCCTATTCTGTGGTTCGGAGGAGAATTCCCCTTTACAGCGCTCACGCGTCGGTGCGAGCGGCACCAATACTCCTGGACGGCACGGCTCCCACCAGTTTATCGTGCTCCCACCCAGAGGCCATAATAACACCTGGGCGGTTCCCCTCCGCCAGGACACACGCGCACTGGACACAAACTTGTTTCTAAAATATAAACTAAGGCGTTTAAAAACACTTTAAACATTGAAAACTTCTCAAAACCCAAGCTGCCGCTTCCAGTTATGTGACAAATGACATGTAACGTCTGACTAAGATGGTCACGTGATTTTTGTGCGCCAGGGCCTGTCTTTATAGTAGGCCTTGGTTTGTGACCAAGTGACATTTCCTCAGCCGCAATTGTCTTTTCAACGTCCACGGCTAATATGATTTTCCAAGCGTTAAGCAAACTTCGCATTTTATGGGCGAAAAGTGGGATTTTCGTGAATTAATCGAAAATTACTGCATTTAGGTATAGGAAACCTTACACAAAGTTGTCATCATTTTTAGAGGTGAATAATATTGCATTAAAAAAATGGGGGTTTCCATTTGAAAATTTCGAGATTTAAGCACATTTTGAATGTAATTTTTATTCATATTTTGTGAACACCCTGTATAAGAACGGATTTATTTCTCAGCAGAGATCACTAGGTCAGGGCTTCTGTTACACGATGCCAAAAATTCGTTTTGAAATTTCGCGATTTCCTCGTATAAATTGCTAATTGACTTTAGGTCTGCACCTGTAACTTTTTTCGGAAAAATGCAAATATCCCAAAAACGGTTGGATTTAGACATAGTACGTGTTGCATGTTTTTGTTCCAAAATGATGCCTAGAATCCAAAAATGCAATAATATACAGGTTGTTCCATTTGAGATAAGGAAGTTGATATCGACTTCCGGTATAACCGGAAGTGCCAGATTCACCAAAATATTTTAGTTGAGCAGCGCCCATCGGCATTGGTGAGGTGCCAAATTTTCAGAATTTTCCTACTTTTAGTTTTCCATATAAAGATCGATGCAGTTCATGGTGGGCCACCCTGTATACGGGTCAAAAATCGTGTAAAACAAAACCGCTTCACTCACTATATAAACGAACTAAATCTAATAAATACAGAAGCCTGCCAGTCAGTAAGTCCATATCAGTTAAGGTGGCTGGTGGTGCCACAACAGGAAACGCACAGAAAATGTATCATCTTAGACAGTGACTTGGTTGAGAAAGGTCCAATAATTTAAATTGTTTTTATTTGTTGGTTGGAATTTGGTAAAGAAATAAATCACTTTTTTTGTTTATTAATATTTTTTCAATGATTCCAGAGCACTCCTGACCAGTATAAAGTTTAATAAAAATGCAGAATTTTGAGATGGCTCAGAGAAAAATACCCTGTATATTTTTGTAGTAAATCTTTTCACACCAACATTTTGAGTGGTCCTGTTGACCATGCAACTGTTTTGAAGGGATTCCATGGCACACTTGACTCGCCAGATGTCTTTAAAATTCCTATGTTGCTCAACTTTGACATGCACCCTACAGAATGAAACTCCCTGTATATTTTTTGTTCAAATTTGGTATATGGTGGTTTTGGGGTGTGAATAACGCTGTGGGGTCAGATTTTAAATAAAACAATCGCTAAATGGTTTCCGTGAGAATCTGCGGTATAAAAAAATCGTAGCCGGCCCTATGGATTTTCATTTTGAAAATGGTAGGAAAGTCAAAAGGAGCGGTTTTTGAAGGCCTTTGAAACAAAAAAACGTTCAGGCGATTATCTTCAAAAATGAATATTTTACGGATTTGTAAGTACAGTTTTAAAGTTGGACACCCATATCTTCAAATTGGTGCACAATATTTTTCCCGCAAAATAATTTAAGACACTTTGCTTTTTTACTAAACCATAAAAATAAAAATAAATTTCAACGCAAACTAGGGGAAAAATAAGATTTTTTAAAATAGTTGTGAATATTGGTGCAGACTGCAGAATCTTTAATTTTAAGCCAAGTTCATGCCCTGGGCCAGTGTTGTAATATTTTTACACAAAACACATCTATATTTTGAAATTGAGTGAAGCAATGGAATATCAATGGAATATCAATTAAGAAAAAAAAAACGAATATCCTTCTAAAAATTGACATAGACGCCCAACAATATAACAAGAATACATTTTTTTAATAACCTTTTCCGATTTCCAAGGTAAAACCATATACCTATAGCAACCTATACCGCACAAGAGAGACGTCCGACCGGGGGAATAATTTGGCGACCATTTTTAAGCCTAAATGAGGCGGGAAATTTGAAATCATTTCTACCGGTGGGTTCCATAAATAATGTAATGTCTTGGTTGTCGGTAGTAGAGATACTAAGAGAGCACCAGACCAGACTTGTCGAAACCTGTCTGGTCTGGTACTCTCCTAGGTTTTCCCCGTCTCCCCACTCTCTCCCCACTCCTATTGAAACAGCTATATAGGAGAGGTTCAACTAAGATCTCATCAGACACGCAGATCATTTACAACATGTCCTTCATAAATAGTTTAAACAATTTGCTGGTGAAAAATCTGGTGAATGTTCGAGATTTGGAAGTAAATAAAAAATTTGAGATCCAGTGTTTTAAGAGAATAAATACCAAGTTTGGGGAAAAGGTAGTGGTGGAATTTGCCGACTTCAAGACCATCCTGCCTCAGCGTTTTACGGAGCAATTAACTCAAGAGCGAATTGACGAATTGAATGGTGACAAAAGGTATTTTTTAACAAGCTTGGGGCCCGTCGGCAAGACTACAAATATTATATTTTCTGAAGCATGAGCGAGAGACTGCGGCGATATATGGAGGCACTCGAAGAGCTGAGACGCTTGATTATTATGTATGAACTAACTAAAAAGTTTAGAAATGTAAAGTTGTGAAAATAAAAAATATTATTTGTTTATGTGTTTTTTATTTCCCTATATAAGAGGGTGTGATTGAATAAACCTGTGTCAATCCAATGCTGGTTGTTAAAGGGGGTGGAGTGTTGAACACATTAATTGACAAATTACCGATCGAGTTACATTTTCCGGGATACCAGTATTGTGGCCCTGGTACTAAATTAGAAAAACGTCTTTCTAGGGGTGATACTGGCATAAACAAGTTGGATGAATCTTGCTTAATTCATGATGTTGCATACAGTAAAAACAAATCATTAGAAGAACGACGCAAGGCAGATTGGGAACTGGAAAATCGGGCTTGGGATAGAGTCAAATCAAGAGACGCCAAATTTGGTGAGAAAACAGCTGCCTGGTTCGTTACGAGTGCAATGAAAGTTAAAAGGAAATTGGGTATGGGTATGAAACGCCCATTTTCGTTTAGAAGAGATATTGTAAAGAAGGTTGAAAAAGCCCTAAAGAAATCTTTTACTAACAATGAGTTGAATGATCTAAAAAAATTGAAAAAATCATCGTTAGCAGCCGTGAGAGCAGCACGCGTGCACATAAAAAAAGCGGGTGGAAAAAGTAAACTAAGAATACCTAGAATTATTCCCTTTGAAGAAAAGAAAGGAGGTTTTCTCCCGCTTCTGCCTATACTGGCTGCTTTAGGGGCCCTTGGTTCTATAGCCGGAGGGGCTAGCAGTATAGCCAAAACAATAATTGACGTAAATAATACAAAAAAGCTGATGGAGAATGGAAAGCAATCTATGAAGATCGTCGGTTCTGGACTCTATTTGCGGAAAAATAAACGTGGGTTCGGTCTTTTTTTAAAGAAAAAAACTATTGAAGCCGCCCAACAGACCTTTATCCAACCTAGATTTACTTAAATATGCCGATGGAATTCCTTACTTTAGAGGTGTGTATATGAGAGATACACTACCTAAAAAACCGAGAAAAAATGAGTCGGCCATTTTAAATTTGGATGTGCAGAGGAACTCCGGGTCTCATTGGGTGGCATATCGCAAGAGAGGAAGAAAATGCGAGTATTTCGACAGCTTTGGCAACCTGAAACCGCCAAAAGAACTCATCAGATATTTGGGAAATGAGGTTGAAGTTGAATATAACAACAATTCTTTTCAAAACTATAACGAGATGAACTGTGGTCATTTGTGTCTAAGCTTCCTAAGAAACTAAATAAAATTTCAAAATATGAAGTGTGTTTAATTTGTTCCCAAAAGTCGCCGAAAATATTCTGAATACCAATTAGACAATAACAATAACAGTTTTCAAGTTTTTCTATAAAAGGGGTAGTTGAGGAGAGAATTCATCAATTATGTCGCTGTTGTTCACACTACACGGATTTACTTCCACACTGTCTATTGACTTTAATATTCCTATACATTTAGAATCAGATTTTGAGTATGGTTTGGCCCTGCTAGGATTTCACACATATAACAGTATACCCAATATAGATGTTGGTGTCAACAAATTTTATTATATAAATGCTGATGGGTATCGCAAATGTTTAGTAATCCCCACAGGCTCGTACGAAATTGAGGCCCTAGAAAAGTACATAGTTGGCGCTTTAAGAAAGGAGGAGTCTGATCAGAAAAATCCAATTTCAATAAAAGCCAATAACAGTACTTTAAAGTGTGAAATTTACAGTGATAAATATACAGTAGATTTTCTACCAACAGACTCTATTGCTCATGTGTTAGGATTTTCTCCTAGTCTATTAGAGTCTGGACAATTACATACTTCTGATATATCTGTAAATATCGTGAAGGTCAGAACTATACATATAGATTGTAACGTAACATCTGGAGCATACTATAAAAATCAACCAACTCATACGATTTACGAGTTTGCAGTTAGCAGCGATCCTGGTTACGCTATAGACGAGTCTCCGAAAAATCTGGTGTACATGCCAGTTGCAAAGCGTGAGATTAATAATTTGACTGTAAATATTCTCGATCAGAACTCTCAACCTGTAAATTTTAGAGGTGAGGAAATAATTGTACGGTTGGAGTTGAAGCGTGTATGAAATTTTTGTGAAAATGGTTTTGGTTTTTGATGACAGATATCAACCGTATAAAAGGCAATCACAATGCTCCAAAAATTCACTAACAAATATTTCACCGAAGAGTGCAGATCGTCTCTCGTTGGAAAATCAACAATTTTTAAAAGATATTTCACCGAAGAGTGCAGATCGTCTCTCGTTGGAAAATCAAGAATTTTTGAAAGCACTTGGCTATGTCCCTAACACCTCAAGTGTTTAATGTGCATCGCACCCCAACCTATGATGAATCTATTCAACGTTTAGAGAAGCGCACCTATTACCCATTTGTAAAGTCATTTAGGAATAATGATACTGTGGAAATAACCATTAATCAGGGTGATGCATGGTTGTTGATGTACGATGCGTCGATTTTTGTCAAAGGTACAGTGGCTAAGAAAACCGGTGCTGGACAATGCAAACTAGCCAACAACGGTGCCGCATTTCTATTCGATTCAATTTCTTATGAACTAAATGGCAAGGCAGTAGAAGTAGTGAGAAACCCCGGAATTGTGAGTACGATCAGATCGTATCTTTGCTATACTGCTAATGACGAAAAATGCATGTCAACAGCAAGCTGGGTTGGGGTTAATAAATCTTTTGCTGTTAACAATGATGGAACATTCAATGTAAGAATACCGCTAAAACATCTGTTTGGAATATTCAACGATTATCAGATGGCAATTTGTGGTAAACAAACAGTGAGACTAATACGAGCTCGAAATGATAACAATGCCTTATTACTAACCCAAGACGCTGCAAGACCAGATCCTGCCATAACTGCAGAAATAACAATTTCCAACATTGAATTAAAGGTTAAACATATTCAGCCGAATGATATCATTAGATTGGATCTGCTTAAATCTATAAAAATTGATCGTCCAATTATAATGGCGTTCCGCAAATGGGAGCTACATGAATTGCCAAATCTTACTGTAAACTCCCAAAGAGAAATATGGGCCGTAAAATCGTCAGCAGCCGCGTCAACTCCTCGGTACGTCATAGTTGGATTTCAGACTGATCGCAATGATAATTCTAAAAAAAATCCCACGTCATTTGATCACATAGATGCGACTGATGTAAGATTAATTGTAAACGGTGAATATTTTCCATTCGAACGTCAGAGATTGAATTTTGCTGCTAACGACTTTTTGGAGGCCTATCACAACTATGTGGAATTTTATCCGAGTTACATGAATGCAATGGAGAGTCGCCCGCTACTTAGCTATGCAGATTACAAAAATAATGCAACCCTGTTTGTAATTGACTGTTCTCGCCGGAATGAATCTATAAAAATAAACACAGTTGATGTTAAGTTGGACATAGAAAATAGTGATGGATTTCCTGATAGAACTCGAGCCTACTGCATAAATGTGCATGACTGTACCATGGAGTATTTACCTTTAAGTGAAACTGTACGAGATTTAATGTAGATCCGTATATATAAAAGAACATTTACTGATACATTTCAGTTATAATCAAGATGTTGCTGAGTTTGGGTCACATTATTTTGTTCTCATTAATAAATAATGTGTTCTATATTTACAACCCTGAAGATGCTAAGGTATCTATTTGTGAACAGGATAAAAGATGTTTCCCATTTAAAACGGTAGTTGAAAAAATTTCGGTAGCAAGACTGCCTAAAAATGCTACTCAGTTTAAACTTCGAGCAGTATTCCAAAATCATACGATTGCTGAAAGTGTGTGGAGGGAGGTCCCACCTTCCACCACGCCCACAATGGCCACACCCAGAGACCTCAGTCAAGAACAACATATAAAAGACCTCGCATTCGTGCCACTAATTTACTACATTACTATATGTTCTTCATTGCTAGTAGCAAAATTATTTATTGAAATAGTAAGAGTATTACTGAATGAGCGATGGAGCATAATTACGAGAGTCTTATAAGAACGTTTGAAAACTGGTTAAGCCCCCTATCATCAGAGAAGCTTGCCCGAGCAGGATTTTTTTATACGAATTACGAAGATGTTGTCCGGTGTCCATTTTGCAATATTGAAGGATATAAATGGGAAAAGGATGATGATCCATGGCAAGACCATGCTAGCTGGAGTCCCAGTTGTCCATTTATTAAAGGTGAAATCAAGCCTGTGGACATCCCACCTGAAAAAGTAAATAACACCAATCCAGACTTTTTATGTATAGTATGCTACTGCAGAAACATAGAAGTCTTGCTGGTTCCATGTGGACATTTGGCATGCTGTATGAGTTGTGCAAACTCCATGGAGAAGTGCCCGCTGTGTAGGAGTATTGTGCAGCAGAAGATTCGAGCTTACATGCCTTAAATGTATTGTAATAGTTGTAGAAAATAAATATTCTTAATCGAAAAACTGTTTATTATTTACATCCCGATAGGTATATATGCATCAAGCATACGCTATCTTATTAGATGTATACAAGATGCGTATCGAATCACATCAACTATCTCTACCAATCGAAAATCTAGATTTTGCTCGAAGTGAGAAATCTAAACATGGCGTACTCTTACCAAATTCAATTAGAGCAATATTTTGCGGTCCTAGCGGTTGTGGTAAAACAAACAGTCTGCTTAGTTTAATATTCAACGAGAATGGCTTAAAATTTAAGAACATCTACCTTTACAGTAAATCTCTATACCAACCTAAATATCAGTTACTACAAGACGTGCTTAAAGAAGCAAAATGTGTTGGATATTTTCCATTTAGCTCAAACGATGACGTCATTGCACCAACAGAGGCTAGAGAAAATTCAATTTTTATTTTCGATGATGTGGCTTGTGGGACACAGGAAAAAATTAGAGAATATTACTCCATGGGTCGTCATAAAAATATAGATGCTGCATATCTCTGCCAGACATATTCAAAAATACCTAAGCAATTAATACGAGACAATTGTAATGTAATCGTTTTGTTTAAACAAGATGAGGTAAACCTTAGACATATTTATGAAGAGCACGTATCACCAGACATCTCATACGGTGATTTCAAGAATCTCTGCTCGCTTTGTTGGAATGATAATTTTGGAACTCTAGTTATTGTTAAAGATTTCAATATGAATGAGGGACGCTATAGAATAGGTTTTGATAGGTATATAAAGTTATGAGAAGCACAATACGCTTATTATTAATCGAGATGTCGATGCAAGAACAGATTCAAGAAGCGCAGCGCGCAAAGAATATCAGTGAACTAGCTCGAACGATTAGAAAAAAATACACCGCCTTAAAAATAGGGAAATTTGATGAGAATGAAACTTTACAAAAAATTTTCAAACCTGTGACAAGCTCTCTAGCAAATTTACAAGTTAAGCAAGAATTAAAACCGGAAGTAAAACCGAAAGTTGAACGAAAAGTTGAATCATTTATGGAAAAGTGGCGCGAGTCGTTGAAAAGTCCAATTGCACTTTTAGGAGAAATGAATGAAACGTTAAATGATGTTGAGAAAGGAATTGACAAAGTGTACAGGCATTTTGATACTGTGTATCCTAAAGTATCTATACCATGTATAACAGACTTTATGGCTAATTCACTTAAAATCGATAGGACATATGGTCCTAAGTATGACGAAACTAAATCAGTATGGATGCTAGGAAATAAATATATCGATTTTGAAAAAACGTCTGGTGATATAATCATCAACAATAGCCGATTCGCGGGAACTGATGGTCTCTACCAGCTAATTTTCTATAATAATCCAGAAGGTACTGATGATGATTTGAAAAGTTACAGAGATATTTTAAATCTCACTGGTGCTCATCTTACTTCAAACGGACGATTAAAACATAGCTACAAAAATAAGTATTCTAATATTATTAAACCTCTTATGAAGGGCCCGGTGGCTACCTCCACACCTGTAAAGGGTTCTGGCATGCATCTTAAGTATAACACAAAACTTGTGGAATATGTTTACTGGGATGATCCTAATGAACTTGTGGACAGGTTAAGGTTATTAATAGCATCAAAAGATGCCGGAAATACTTCCCACGAAAACGAAATAACAGCAATAATCAATGAATTGAAAGAAGCAAAAATTATTCTCTAACGTTATTTATAAGATGCCTTTAAACAAGTTCGGACGTGTTTCAAGGACTATTCCTTACTCGTTGAATGCCGGGGATTATGATTTGAAAACCCGCAGACTGTGCAACGTTAATTATCCGATTAGCAGCAATGATGTTGTGACAAAGCAATATGTTGACAAACAAATGAATGAGGCATTCAAAACTTTTAACGTCACGCTCGAACAACATGATGTTAATATTGAGAGTAGCGTGAAAGACGCTTTGGAGAAAGAGATCGATGAAATAAGAAAATTTGTTAAAATTGTTGAAGAATGTTATTTAAAAATGGTTGGTGAACAGTCCGGGCCAAATCCCAAATTATTAGACAGATTTGTCCCTATAGATCATTCAAGTTAGTTAAAAGATGTCCTTAAACAAGTTCGGACGTGCCTCGAAATCAAGGAGCAGGTCTTGCCCACCTGTTTACACATTAAATTTGACTCTAGAAGGAAACTATGATTGTAGCAACCGCAGACTGAGCAACGTTAATCACCCGATCGATGAAAGCGATGCCAGCACAAAACAATATGTCGATGAGGGGGTCATTCATACATTACAATATTTTTACACAAATCTTAAACAGCATTCTGATGAATGCGATCTTCATATTCGCAACACAATGATAGACAATTTCCAAGATAAGATCGATGAATTGAGAGAGTTGGTTAAAACTATGGAAGATTGTTATTTAAAAATAACTGGTAAGAGCATGCAATCCTTACTATCTCTCAGACTTGCAGAGATCCTTGAGGGTGGAGCATAGTCATGCATAGTAAAGAAAAAATTCAAGTAGTTAAGGAATTACATAAACCAGCGCGAAAAAATTATCCACGTCGTCGAACTATCATTAAAGGTTTAGACGATTTGTGGCAAGCTGATCTTGGGCAGTTAGATCAGTATGCTAGTCACAATAATGGCTTCAAATTCATACTGGTTGTAATCGATTGCTTCTCTAAATTTGTTTGGTGCAGACCGCTCAAATCCAAGTCTGCCGAAGATGTTACCAACGCCTTTGCTGATATCCTATCGGGAACTCGAAAGCCTCGCAACCTTCAAACTGATCAGGGCAAAGAGTTTTATAACTCTAGATTTCAAAATTTGATGCGAAAATTCAAAATTAGTCATTACAGCACTTTTAGCATCACGAAAGCCGCCATGGCCGAGAGAGTAATACGAACTCTAAAAGAGCGATTATTTAAGTATTTTAGTCTAAATGGTAAATTTAAATGGGATGATTATTTGCCTACGCTAGTTGCCGAGTATAATAACAGAAAGCATAGAGTGATTCAGATGAAACCCAACCAAGTTAATAAAAGTAACGAACAATATCTGCTTAAAAAAGTGTATAGTCACGTGAAGATTTTCAGAGGTAGTAAATTGAAGGTTGGAGATATTGTGAGAATAAGTAAAGTGAAACACGTATTTGCCAAAGGATATATGCCTAGTTGGAGTACAGAATTGTTTAAAATAAGCAAAGTACAAATTACCAACCCGCCTACATATCTTCTAGAGGATTTAAATGGAAGTCCTATAAAGGGCGGGTTTTACCGCGAAGAATTGCAAAAAACTGAACATCCCGATGTCTACCTGGTTGAAAAGATTCTTCGTAGAAAGAGGGGGAAGGTGCTAGTACGATGGTTGGGCTTTGATAAAGACCATGACTCGTGGATCTCTGAGTCAAACGTCGTGTAGAGCTTCAAGTGTTAAGATGGTTGACAGCGGCTATGAAACCGATGGTAGCGACCATGAAGAAGTAAACAATGTAAGCGAAGATTCTCTGCTTCTATCATCATGCTTCACATTACCTACATATATTATTAATAATGGTTTGAGCATTATGAGATATTTCAAACCCCAAGTTAATATCCGATCAACAGTGCGACGAAATGTGATTTCGCTGGACTATTTGGAGTGGAAAGAATTAGTGAATAATTTAAACAACTTTACCAACAACCTGGGTACCCCGATGTTCATCAGATTTGACGATATATTGTTAAGAACCATGTTGACTGCAGATGGAAATCAACGAGTGTTGCTTGCAAAAAATGGTGTTAGCCAATGGTTTTCCATAGCAGAGGTTTTCGAGCTACTAAATATCGCACCATATGTGACTTTAAGGATGAGCTTTTTGATTAATTTTGAATTGTATGATTTTTACCTTAATTTTTTAGATAAGGTCAATGAATTATTAGTACGTAGTAACTATGCCATAAATGTAATGGAAATTGTATTTTTAATGTGCAATGCGGTATGTAGCATGGAAACATATTGCATTTTTGAACTGTACTCTTATTATAATCAATTTTTGTTAGCAGACTTGTATAGAAGAAGGTTGGAATAAAGCACTGATTAAAAAATATGACTTTTATTTTACAATATTTTTATTTTACAACATTTTTATTCCGGGCCAATCCTGGGATTTCTTATGATCATCGACGGCTGATTGTTGATATGTCGGTAATACTCTTCCCAATTGATTTCAGGCACATGTCCCAACTGTCGCCGACACTTCACCAGATGATTCTGCAGTCGACTTCTCCGTACCATGTGGCTGGCAATGTAGGGGCAGGGCACCATGTCTGATTCGATCTGAATGGTCTGGTTGTACATGTTGCTGCGAACTCTTGTTACAAGTTTTCAGACTGCAGAATGAGCTCGATGTCTCGGTTATATATACAAACTGGGCGGTGGGACGTCAGGGGTGGGGGGGCTACAAGAGAATGAAACACTATTTGTAAAATATATTTTTTATTCATCCACACGTACATCTTTATGACCCCAAGGAAGGGTTGAAACACTATCAACTAAATATCGCTTATCGTCAAATGGATTTAAACCAATCTTAGATTGACTTATGCTAAAGACGTTATGAGAAAACGATCGTATAGATCGTTGATTTACAATTTTCTCTGTCTTATCGAATAAACAATCGAAATAATCTTGATACGTTATCTGCTTCGCTACAACACTACCTCTAACACCTTTGGATTTTTTAACACACAAATTTTTTCCTTGAACCTTATAAGTATACATTTTAGATCTAAGTCCAACAAAATGTGTTAAAATACGACCATTTAATTCGTCCTTCATCAGTCCTGGCACCTTCTTATTTACAAGCGGAATTCCATATTGATTATCTGCAGGATAGTCACTAGTGTCAAACCGATGAATATGATTCTTAATTACATCCTCGAACATGTCCTCACAGCGGATTTCGTAAACTAAACTATCAGTATCAGTATATAATAATAAGCAGTTAGTTGGTGAAAATGTTTTCAACATAAAGTCATAGTGAAATTCGTAAACACAGGTTTTTGATATGTCCAGAATAGACATCCCAACGTACAGAGGTTTATCAAACATAATATTTGTCTTATTTAATTCGACACTTATTAAATTCTCTTCAAAAATTATCCTATGTCTAAAACGAGGGCTAGAAATTAAATTTTTGGCGCCGTATCTACCCTCCCACGTCCTTAATAATCTCACAATCCTATGTTTTCTAACATTTTGCATTGTTTTGCCGTAGATTGCATTATTCATTAGTTTCATTATATTTTTTTCAAAATCTAATGTTGTCACAGTTCTTAAGTGGGTATTGAGTTGTATATAGGGAGCTAACCAGGTAGACTGCTTAAATTTCAAAACTTTGTGAATTTTTTTCAGAATTAAACCATGTTGTAAAGCTTGCTTAAGCGCTCTATAATGAATCACATAATTCTTCTTATCATCGAGAGTGGTCATGAGCTTTTTTATTTTGGAACCTGGAGGTTTACGATGTTCAGGTGCGAAAGGAAGATCTTTATGATGGTCATGACGATGATCGGGATACGACAAATCCACTTCTAAAATATATCCTTCATCGGCATTGTCAGCAACCTTGGTGACGTCAGTATCGTTGGAGGCCCACTCAAATCCTCCGTAAGGAAGGGGTTCACACATTGCCCAGCCATAAAGGTTGTTAACGTCCGCATAAAGAATATATTTTGATGGCATACTAGCATCATAGTTTGCCATATATTTGTTGTTGGCCTGAGAAAAGCGGTGGCTTACCTGGCTTACCCCACCTCGAATTGCCCTCTCGAAAAACATTAAGATGTCACTATCTTGGAAGGTTTCTAATTTACATTTCATATATCGAAGCATGCAATCCCAACTGAATCCAGGCAAAGTATAGTACCAGGCAGGATCTAAACCGTAATTTTGAAGACAAGTCGTTCTAAAGTGTTCAAATATATCTGTGAGCAAGAGCACGTCAGTCTTTAAGTACAGATCTAAATACTCACCCAAGGTTTTTACACCAAACCTCTCCCAAATTAATTGCGCATGTCCGTAATCCTTCTCGTTAATATTAGTGTCATTTAATTTGTTATAAAAATGTTGAATCGATGGTAATGCGGTTTCTTCCAATTTTTCCAGAGAATCGATATAATCATAACAAAAAACCCCTTTCCTAGTTAACAAGTCAAAATTTTCGGAAGACAATCGAAATTCATTTCTAGTGTTTTCGAAACTATTTAGAGATGATGCGAGTTTGTCGAGAGGAAAGGCCAAGAACTTGAAAGAATCGATGAACCGAAATTTAATATTTGTTTCATTATCGAATACTGTAAAGCTTATATATTTTTCATTATTAACAGGAAGTAGGTTGACATGATTCCGTTTGGCAAGTTCTCGTATTATAAAGTGGCTGTCATACCCACTAAGATTGTGGAAAATGATGGGAACTACAAACGAGTTTTTATAATTTAAGTTGCACGCTTGATGTGCATAACCTCGAAACATCGATGACAGGTGACAGTGGTCACGTACAATTATGTCGTTAACATTGAATTTTTTCTCGCAAATGTGACAATTAGGGGTGGCATCTTTAAGACTTATGGCTTCATCCATAGGTTCAACAAGATTCAATTTGGATGATATAAACTTAGCAATTTCCTCTATTTGATTGGCAAACCATATCATACAGTCTCCCCCGCGATAAGCTTTGTAGAAAGAGAGCGAGTTGTCAAAAGAGCACTTGAAATAATAACCGGCACTGAATGCTTCGTGTCTTTGATATTTAACAGTTTTTAGGCTAGCATCAGAATCTCCGCAGGGTTTTAGCATTGCTTCAAAGTCAGCATACAGGGTGAATGGGGTGCGTTCTTTATTAACAAAATTTTTAAATTCGATAAACTTCTCTTTGGGAAACTCGATTTTACAATTATTTATTTGCTCGCAATAAACTGTATGCTCTTCTAACTTATCTTGCGATGAAAAGTAATTTAAACATCTCTCGCATATAAATTTTCTACCGTTATGTTTACTAGACTGTTTCGAAATCAGTCTAGATAAATCTTTAATCCAACAATAATGGTATTTTATATCAACGTGCGCATCGTCGACAGACGGGGCTTCAAAGTCGCTAGTTTTCAAAAAATAATGACTTTGAATTAGAAGTAAATTCACATGTCTATCCATTTTATTTTTAGTTAGTCGAGCTGGAGAGGTGATAAATTGACGTGGAGTCTCACTTACCAACTCCAAAATATACACATTTATAGAAATTTCATTTAATTTTTCGAATTTCGATATTTGAGATAATTGCATTGGTAGGTCTATATCATCTAATTTAAATTTCAGCCTGTAGTGAGGATATGAATTAACCCGATCAATATGCTTTTGAGAGGGGTAAAGAGCGGCAATAACACTCCAAAAGAAGCATGCTTCATCACTATTTTTTACATTGACACATGCTTGTTTTTTGGAAATTTCAACGGGGAGTGGCAGATATGAAGCACCGTTTCCTATCTCAACTTTATTTATACTGATGACTAAACTCAAAATTTTGCGTAACGCCCACCCCGATCCATTGTCATGAAAATCTTCAAGCTTCTTTATAATCCTATCCTTTATATTATCTGTAAACCACAACTTTAAATCACTCCCCTGGTCAATTATAGCATTTTTTGTGTTGAAGCATTTGTTGTCACTTATGACTGTATCTTGAGACATTTTAACAAATTCACCATTAAAACCGCATTTACCTTAACAATGTGAAAAGCATTTAAAGTTCTAGTTATGCGACTCTTAAAAAGAATAAATGCATCGTCAAAAAACTGGAATAAATCGATGTGCCTCATATTTACTATAACACCTGTGCGAAGACGACTCTGGAACGCTGCTTGAACGTCCACCCATTTGACTCGATGACTTCTATTGAGGTGTTGCTTACCAGATCCAGTTTTGCATAATGTTTTGAAGTATAATTGAAGTCTTTTGAGATGTTGCAGATTGGCATGCAACTTTGACAAAGTGCCTTGGTGAAAATGACATCGGAGTGCTGAGGAATGCTGTCTCACCGACAATTGCAACTTTTGCTGCCAACGTTGTAATACTTGTGGAAGTGTAGGTCTGTCACTTTCATTAAGTATGTTAAACACCTTCTCATATGCCTTTACAGTTTTGTCGCTCTCTGTAGCTATTTCATTACCATCGATCATCTTCGAAGCAATGAGTAGAGCAGTGTGCTAGAAATAGGCAGAGTTCCTACCTATATAGGGTAAGAGCGTCGAAGGATGGTCCCCTCTCCAAAATTTTAGTATGAAAACAGGATCTGAGAAAAGGTTTTTTTTTGCTCCCTTTTTTATTTTAACATTTTACCATTTTCTACAAACATTAATTTCACGAAGCACGTCTTTCCTGCAGCGGGAAAGTTTTTAAATTGACTTTTTTTCATAATCATTCTTTTCTGCTGGAAATGAAACAGCATAATAACTTTACATTTTTATTTACATTTTCACAAAAACTAAATTATTTACATCGTCTTATAAATTCAGAAAAAAACATTAGTTCTACCCTCGGGCAGTGAAATGCTTTTCCAGGCCTCGTGATGTGTCGCTCACATTGGTTTGCACGCACTCGCTCGTAGAACCTCTGCTGCTTCCGAACAAGGACGTCGAACTTGGGGCAGCCTAGATCCTCGATATTGTAAGATAAATGGGCATACCCCGCGGCCTGCAGCAGATTCCTTTCAACTTGTCCTCCCTTGTAAGCTATAAGTTCATCGCCAGCGGACTCCCCCAGACGCCGAATCTCTTCTAACGCACTTTCCTGGGCTTCATCCGTTGCACAATCTTCAAACTTCAAGCCGTGCAAGTTCATCGTTAACCAACGAGCAGTGCATGCATCCTTAGAAGATAGGCTGCGGTAGTTTCCCACACGATAATACCTGGATGTCACTTCCCTCGATTTCATATCGTATATCGACATTTCTTTTATAACGAACTTTCCACTAACTTGAAAGCCATCAGCGTCGATGATATACCTGATGTTAGACATTACGATTTGCAGAAAACTAAAGATTTGTAGAAACTATCACTGAAAGCAAAGATATGACTCTTATATTCCAATACTTCTTACTATGCGGAAAGAAGGGATGTGGGCGGTACCATGTAGGAGGGCACTGATGGGGCGGGGTTGGTGGGGACTTTCGGTAATCTGACAACGTTGCCTCCGGTGGGCGGGTCTCCCTAACGTTCAGGAAAAATCTACCAAACTGGCAACACTGTTCCGATATACACACGATGCGTGGCGCGTTTCCTCTTCAGTTCACCCGTGTTTCACAGTCGTGTTCCGAGCCGCTTTTACTCAGTTCACCCGTGTTCCGAACCGCTTTTACTCAGTTCACCTGTGCTTCGTCGCTTTGAACAGTATGGAATCATCAAAAATTAAAATTCTAAGTGATTGCCGTTTGGTAGCTGTAAGTTTTTTAATTTAATTTCTCATTCGATTCTCATTGAACCCATTTACTTGTAGCCAACTCGGAGTGCCGACGAGACGGTCAACGCTGTGGCGTCAATTTGCCCCGAACCTGTAAGTTTGCATTAATCAGTATTTTCCCATATAATGTTTTCCTTTCATAGCTGCCCAATCTCAACTCAAGCGTGTTGAGTCTGCTGGAGGAGCCAGTCATCGCAGGGCTCACCAACCAGCAACTCTGCGACATGGCTCTTGATGATTATGGTTCCGATTTTGAAGTTGGACGTCTTCCATCACCGGCAGCATCGTCAAAGGTAAGCTAACATTTATAAAATTCGCTATTTTCAAATAAGGTTTCTTCCTCACAGATAGATAATCAAAGCCGGTGTGGGGGCTCCAGGGCTTCATCGCGGTCGTCATGCCGTCAAGAGGTTAAGCGACGAGGCAGACGATTTGGTAGCGAAGCGACCCTCCCAGGAGTCACAGACAACGCGTGGGGGAAAGAATTTGACAATGCTAAATGAAAAGGGGAGATTTGTGAACGAGCAGCATCAAAGTGTGAGTGAAGTATTTATGAATATGAGAGAGTTGGCAGATGGGGGCATTTCAAACGCAAACGAAAAAAAGAGAAGGTTTGAATGTGTGATGAATCGAATGCAAAGGGAGTGGGATGAATGTGAAAAGAGGATGTTGAAAATAAAAGCCATTTATAATCGTGCGAAAGAAGGGCGTGCCTCATGTATGAATGAAGTTGAAAAACTTGAACGCATGAAAAAAAATCTCCCCTAAATATATTTAGTTATACGTATATGTATAGATAAGTTTCATTATTTTATCCAATTAGATGTAAGTGTGTATATATTTAGAAATTAGTATTTATTGTATATATATTTTTTTAATATAAAACATAAATATATTTCTCTTGTTTCATTCCACACATTAAATATCTAACAAAATCATTCTGAGCCTTTAATTTTCCAGTTTCTTAAACAAAGAAACCAATATAATTAGTCTGGAGAGCGCTCAGTCAAACACTCTGTATACCATAGAACTTTGAAAATATAAAGAAAAAACTATTTTTATAATAAATAGAGAATAATTTGTATAACACAGCCGTAAAGTTTTCAAAATAAACTATAGTCGCCCCCAGTTAATTTTCAAGAATGTTTCTTAAGCATAGAAACCAATATAATTAGTCTGGAGAGCGCTGAGTTAAACACTCTGTATACCATAGAACTCTCTGAAAATATAAAGAAAAACGATTTTTATAATAAATAGAGAATAATTTGTATAACACAGCCGTAATGTTTTCAAAAATAAACTATAGTCGCCCCCAGTTAATTTTCAAGAATGTTTCTTAAGCATAGAAACCAATATAATTAGTCTGGAGAGCGCTGAGTTAAACACTCTGTATACCATAGAACTCTCTGAAAATATAACGAAAAACGATTTTTATAATAAATAGTGAATAATTTTATATAACTCAACCATAAAGTGTTCAAAAAATAAGTTATAATCAACCCAAGACCACAGCTTCCAGCCCGAAGCGTCGTCTGTACCGCACGTCGACTGGAACCGCGCCTCGACCTTCGATGGAGCGCGTGGCGCGTGTCCGCCACCTTCTGGAATGAGAGCGCCGAGTTAAACACTCTGTATACCATAGAACTCTCTGAAAATACCATAAAGAAAAAACTATTTTTATAATAAATTTGTAAATATCGAATAATTTTGTATAACACAACCATAAAGGGCCCAAAAAATAAGCCATAGTCAACCCAAGACCGTAAGGTCGAGTCCAGTTCGAAGCGCGGTTATTCTACCTGCCTGTCTGGACTGTACCGGAGGAGCCCCGACTGAGCGGTATTCTAGCGTCCGACTAGACTGTACCCTCGGCACGCCCGCGGCAGCATCCCCCGAGAAGCGGTACCGCTGACTGTACCACCGCAGCGCGGCGTTTGATACTTTCTCCTACTGGCCCACCCACGTTGCATACCCCAAGCAGGCGACTTCAACGCGCTACCTGAATAAGAAAGGGTAGAAATTTTCAAGAAACCCCTTTGGAAATACAGCCGTGGTTAAGAGACAAGCGTCTTTTGCTACCAGCTAGGTGTCTCGGGTTCAATCCCCGGGTATTTCAGAGCACTGAAAACAAAACTAATGGGGGGAGGGGGGGCCAAGGGGGCCAAGGGGGCCAAGGGGGCCAAGGGGGCCAAGGGGGCCAAGGGGGCCAAGGGGGCCAAGGGGGCCAAGGGGGCCAAGGGGGCCAAGGGGGCCAAGGGGGCCAAGGGGGCCAAGGGGGCCAAGGGGGCCAAGGGGGCCAAGGGGGCCAAGGGGGCCAAGGGGGCCAAGGGGGCCAAGGGGGCCAAGGGGGCCAAGGGGGCCAAGGGGGCCAAGGGGGCCAAGGGGGCCAAGGGGGCCAAGGGGGCCAAGTGGCTAAGTGGCAATTAAAGCAATTGGCAATTGGCAATATTTTTTTAAATAAAAAAATAAAAATTACTTTTTCAAAAAATGTTTTACTTTTTTTTGCATATTCTTAGAGCAATTGTCTAATTGGATATTATGTAGAATATTTTCTCACTGTCCTTGGGAAATTCGCTAGGCATTTTTTTTATGATTTGTTTAAAATCAGAATATCTGTGCCCAGACAATATTGGGATTTGTAGTAAAAAACACACAAACAAATAATATTTTTTATTTTCACAACTTTACATTTCTAAACTTTTTAGTTAGTTCATACATAATAATCAAGCGTCTCAGCTCTTCGAGTGCCTCCATATATCGCCGCAGTCTCTCGCTCATGCTTCAGAAAATATAATATTTGTAGTCTTGCCGACGGGCCCCAAGCTTGTTAAAAAATACCTTTTGTCACCATTCAATTCGTCAATTCGCTCTTGAGTTAATTGCTCCGTAAAACGCTGAGGCAGGATGGTCTTGAAGTCGGCAAATTCCACCACTACCTTTTCCCCAAACTTGGTATTTATTCTCTTAAAACACTGGATCTCAAATTTTTTATTTACTTCCAAATCTCGAACATTCACCAGATTTTTCACCAGCAAATTGTTTAAACTATTTAAGAAGGACATGTTGTAAATGATCTGCGTGTCTGATGAGATCTTAGTTGAACCTCTCCTATATAGCTGTTTCAATAGGAGTGGGGAGAGAGTGGGGAGACGGGCAAAACCTAGGAGAGTACCAGACCAGACAGGTTTCGACAAGTCTGGTCTGGTGCTCTCTTAGTATCTCTACTGTCGGTTTTGTAAAATGGAAATTATTTTAGTTCAAAGTACAACATAGGTTCAAGATTTTTGTTGGTTTTGGTTTTAAATTAATGCATTCGGGAAACGAAGCAGTTAACTAGGTTGAGAAATTGTACAACTTACTCAAAACAATATTTTAATCATCATAAGGAGAAGTAATATAATTATTATTGTACATTATACATATAGCTTATACAACAGCTACATTATAAATAATTACTTATAAAAAATATGAAAATATTTTTAATTACCTAACATTTTCATACACTAATACTTGGTATAATTATTATTTCTTTGAATACTTTTAATAATAATAACCTATTTTCCAAGAACATAATATTATCTATACCTATTTCGGAATTTTTAGGCAGCTGGTTTTATTCCTTAGAACTTTTTATTTTTGTTTGTTTAAAAAATACAAGCAAAAGAAAACTTGGTAACTTCAACTTCTACCACTTTAATCTTTGCTTCAAAAATGAAAGCGAAGTGATTTTTAATTACGCTCTTCTTTGACAAGCTTCAATAATTTTGCTGGCGGTGATCTGCAGTTAACAGGTTTACTTGTTGCTGCCTGCTGCTGTTTGCATTTCTTCGGTTAATTCTATTTGCTCCAGAAATGCGGCTCTCTTCGTTGTATCGAGAATTACAATGTGTCCATTTTCCGCATATCCACGAGTTATTTCTTGAACTTCTTGAATGACACCTAGATTACCTACTAAGCCATTTTCTAAATTTAGTTTCTTCTCTTGAAAACCTAAAAATGAGCAAGAAATCAGAAAATATCAATGAGAAAACAATCATATTTGGCAAAAAATTTGTTTACCTATGGAATGCAATTTCACAATCTATATGTAAAAGTCTCTTTGCATTTGCACCAAGTCATGTTTTTATCTCGTAAATATGAGAATGGAAAGTTATTAACCGTACAAAATATAAAAGAAAAAATCGGGATTAAAAACTAAAAACGCATCTCTCATCAAAAAAGCATGTCACGGTGACTTTTATGATTTTACCGGCGCCTTCAAAAAGTATAATGCAATTTCATTTATACTGTATACAAAATTTTAAACAAGGAATAAGGTAGCCACCATTCAAACTGCCAAAATAGGCTTAAACATGGCGGCGAATTCCATCTCTTTCGTTCCCTGCGCCTTGCCGTGCGCAATAGGGCCAAAAGCGGTATATTTTAATATACAGGTAGGTATGTGGGTAAAACCCTGAGAGAAATTATTGGGTTAATAGGAAGCAGACTTGGTTAAAATAATTTTAGACAATATAGGAATCTAATTCTGCACTTTTTATTAAATTTAGAACCGAACAGTTCAGGCTTAGGCTTATGAATAAATATACGTTTTTACATCCAGCATCTTTGGGTGCCCCAGAAACGTGATGTTTATATAAACATTGAATAGGGACAAATCCGAGGACAAATCGATATATATTTTTGCTTATTACAATAGAAATAACCAAGGATAGAGGGAGTAAGAACAAAAAGTAAACAAAGCCAACATCTTTTTGAGTGATGCCGCGTACTCCATTGTTTACAGCACTTCATTTCAAAATAGAAGGGTTTAATAATGAGATTCAATGAATGCACACCTCCCATAACGCTAAATTAACAAATGAAGTTATTAATTTCTTGTTTGTAACAATTTTAAACTAAAACTAAATTGCAGTGTAATTATAGTATCTAGTTATCACTTTAATAAAATCGTCACAGATACCTCAAACCGCCCGACATGGCAACGCTGCTTTTGCTGCCGCGGGCGCCGCGTCCGTTAACACAGCGATATTTGTTTTGTATATGCCCAGCATGTCAAGTTTTCCGATTGTTTACGTATGGATTTTTCCCGTTTTTAATTGTTTTTCTGTTAATTTAAAGGCTATTTATTAGTATTTAGGATATAGTGACTGATTTTGTATACAATGGGACGCAGAAAGTGTGTGGTATGTTGCTAAATTGATATTTCTCAGGACATAACCTATCTCAGGTAAACGTTGTACACACGGGCCTAATGTTTGTTTACTTCGGTAAATTTGCATAAGATGTTGGTTGACTACAAATGTATGTATTTTGAGGCTGTTGCTCCCTCTATCCTTGGTTATTTCTCCGAGGTAAAACCCATGTAAAACCTAATTTTTTTGTCTAATGTTTATTTTAAATGTCACATTTGACAGGCATGGGCAGTAACGTCGCGACTCTCTTCAGGCGCAATAGTGTACCCAAAACATGCACCAACGTTGCCCGAAATCAGATTTTCAAAAAATCTAATAAAAATATTTCCCATTAATTTGTTGCATTGCATTTTCCGTGGATTTTGCTAATTTTTGTTTACCTATTTCAATCCGACTAAACACAGTAGACGGCAATATTTTACAAAAAAAAGATTTCGAAAAATTTGGCCCCCTCGCCCCTAAATGCTGACTACGCCACTGAGCATTTTGTATACAGAAATACATTACTTTTGTGTTTATCAATATTTTTAATGATTCCAGAGCAGTCTTGATCCGTATAAGTTTCATAAAATTTCAGAATGTTGAGATGGCTCAGAGAAAAATATACCCTGTCCCTGTATATTTTTGTAGTAAATCTTTTCACACCAACATTTTGAGTGGTCCTGTTGACTATTCAACTGTTTTGAAGGGATTCGATGGCACACTTGACTCGCCAGATGTCTTTAAAATTCCTATTTTGCTCAATTTTGACACCCTACAGAATGGAACTCCTTGTATATTTTTTGTTTAAATTTGGTATATGAGGGTTTTTTGGGTGTTCTGATTAACGCTGTGGGGTCAGATTTTAAATAAAAAATCGCTAAATATGGTTTTCGTGAAAATCGGGGGTATAAAAAATCACAGCCGGCCCTGGATTTGTATTTTGAAAATGGCAGAAAGGTCAAAAGAAGCGATTTTTGAAGGCTTTTCAAACAAAGAAAAAGTTTAGGCGATTATCTCCAAACATGAAGATTTTACGGATTTGTACAGTTATAAAGTTGGACGAAAGTTACACACGGAGAAAAATTTTTCAGATAATTACAAAAATGCGTATTTTTACGAAAATATGTTAAAATGTAATGTAAAATTCATTGGGGTGGGTGGGTAGAGATATTTTCTTTGGTTAGCGGATTTGGAGATAAAATCCCCAATTGTGTAGATAAAACTTGAACCACAACTACAGGATTTTTTCTTTAAAACCGGTACCTACCCAAAGAAAACATCTCTCTATACTAAAATTAAGTACCTACCTAACTCTTACGCCTGGCGTAAATCAAGGCACGTGATCGATGGCATTCCGCAAAATAAGGCGATTGGTCAATAGGCCATAAAATATATTAACGCGCTTAGGCAACAGGGATGTACTCGATCGCAAAAGCGTATTTATGCGGTTTTATCTTGTTGTTTTCAGCTATTTAGACACTGCCACAAATAATTTTATTGAGGTTGATTCATTTTAATTAAGCCAATAATTTTTTCCGAAATATTTTGACGTAAACAATTATTGTAAAAGTAAAATTAAATAAAGGTCGTGCCTCAGTGCCGCTCTGGCGAAAATATCAACGCACACGTTCTTGTTTACATCAGGCGGACAGGCGTAAGAGTTATTTGATTTTAGTATAAGTACACCAATAAATTCTACGCAAAAAGATCAACAACTAATAAAAAGGTTTTTACCAAAATCGAAAATATTAACAAACAAAAAAGTTATGGCACATTTAAGGAACGCGGAAAAATGAAAAACGCCTTGTATCTCCCAAGATCGAATACTTTTTGTTTATCTCTTCGGGAAATAAGAGAAACCCTCCAAAAGTGCCCAATTTGGGATCCCCGTTAACAATCATTAATTATTATTATTAACTATAACAGGATCTTTGACTATAAATAATAGCAAAGATCATAATATTCACATGATCTTTGATAATAGCATTCCGAGAGTTCAGCAAAAACTGAGGAGCGAGGAGCTATAAAAACATTTCGATCAAATAAAGCGAAAAGGCAAGTGCATGGGCGGGTACGGTCGAGGCGACATCCGTCAGTTGTCAGTTTTTTTTCTGGAGCGGCAAGCGATTCCCGGTGGCACCGAAAAATCGTCGCTTCGGTGTCTTTGATGTCGCCGGAAAGATCACAGGAGGCTGCGCCGTTTGTTATCCGGGAACGCCGGCCCGCCCATCCTTTGACTTCGTCAGCATTTCCCGAACCGAAGGGCGTTAATTAGGTGCAGTCGCTTTTTCCAGACGGTTGCAGGGTGCTACTTATTATCTTTAACTTTTATTTCCGAGTGATAATTGGTATGAAACATAAGATTGTATTTTCAGAAGATGCGAAAAGGAGAGTTTACTTATAATCTTGAAGCGGACATTTTAACATAATAATATTATAATAGCAGAAATCAATAAACATTGTAGCGGCGCGTAGCGTGAGATTTAAAACTGGGGGTCCCTATATACGCAAGGTGATTCAGTTCCGGTGCTCAACATGGGGATCTCGGAAACCGTAACAGATACAAAGTGGGTCAAATGCGGGGGCAAAGTTGCGCCTTTGGAAAGTTAAAATATTTTGATGGATTGCTGAGATATTTAAGAAAAACCAAATTTTTGAAAATTAGATTTTATTTTTTTCTGGCGCGATTTGCGACAATATTGATAAATAAATTATACTTTTTCTGGACTACGTCATGGCAATTTTAGATTTTCGGAGTGGCGTTTCGTTTTTGAGATAGAGAAATCATCTTCATTTTTTTAAATACGAACCTAGATTTTTTATTGCATATTTCGAAATGAATCGTTGTCCTGAGTACAACGATGTATGACACATACATACAGGGTGTCTACTTTTAAGTGTATACAAATCGATAAAAAATGTATTTTGTGAGATATTTTCAGAACACCCAAAAACCCCTATAGGTATACCAAATTTGAATAAAAAATATACAGGGAGTTCTATTCTGCAGGAA
This sequence comes from Pseudeuparius sepicola, assembly GCA_963920635.1. Classification (NCBI taxonomy): domain Eukaryota; kingdom Metazoa; phylum Arthropoda; class Insecta; order Coleoptera; family Anthribidae; genus Pseudeuparius; species Pseudeuparius sepicola. Next base: position 25,949,560 of record OY987298.1, on the reverse strand, counting down.
GTCAAAGTTTGAGCAAAATAGGAATTTTAAAGGCACCTGCAAAGTCAAGTGTGCCATGAAATCCCCTCAAAACAGTTATATGGTTAATAGGACCACTCAAGGTGTTGGTGTGCAAAGGTCCAATTCAAAATATACAGAATGTTCTTATCTGTGCCATCTCAAAATGCTGAATTTGTATGAAACTTTTGCGGGTCATGAGTGCTGTGGAATCATTGAAAAAATATTGATAAGCACAAAAGTAATGTATTTCTTTACAAAATGCCAACTAACAAATAAAAACAATTTAAATTATTGGACCTTACTCTAAGATGATACATTTTCTGTGCGTTTCCTGTTGTGGCACACCAGCCACCTTAACTGATATGGACTTACTGACTGGCAGACTTCTGTATTTTTTAGATTTAGTTCGTTTATAGTGTGTGTAGCGGTTTTGATATACTCGATTTTTACCACTAACACCTTGAGTGGTCCTATTGACAATTCAACTGTTTTGAGGGGATTCCATGGCACTCTTGACTTGGCAGATGCCTTTAAAATTCCTATTTTGATCAACTTTGACACCCTGCAGAACTCCCCGTATATTTTTTATTCAAATTTGGTATATAGGGGTTTCGGGGTGTTCTGATTAACGCTGTGGGGTCAGATTTTAAATAAAAAAAATCGCTAAATGGTTTTCGTAAAAATCGGGGGTATAAAAAAATCGCAGCCGGCCCTAGATTTGCATTTTGAAAATGGCAGAAAGGTCAAAAGAAGCGGCTTTTGAAGGCCTTTTGAACAAAAAAAAAGGTTTTTGAAAATATCTCACAAAATACATTTTTTATCAATTTGTTTACACTTAAAAGTAGACACCCTGTAGGTGCCTATTTTGTTCATTTTGGTCGCTAAAACGCACATTTACTAAGAAAAAATTAATACGGTCCTGGACTATGCATTACTTTTTTTTTTCAAAGCTATTCCAATTATAACAGGTAATAATAAAAGATAGAATTAATAACAGATAATTAAACTCCATGTTTGTCATATTTTGAAATTCTTTTTTATAAATACTTTAGGTAAATAACCACAATAACAATTATTAACAATAGTGGGATACATGTTTCATTCGTTGAACTTGTAAATCGATGGTCGTAGGTTCGAACCCTTGGAACTGGCGTTGCCGTTTTTTTTATTTTATAATACAGGTACTAATAAGGTACATGTGAATATTAAATGGATAGGTTGTACATAGAACAGAACATACAAAAATGCATCTGAAGTTTTCAAATAAATCTTCAATGAATATTTATGGAAGATAGATATTTGTGAATATTTATATGTGAAATAGTACCTTTAAATTAAATGGGCGAATACCTGAATGTTGCGTAAATGTTCAGATAAATGTTTCTACAGTTTTTATGAATATTCCTACAATATGCATGTTCTCTGCAAAAATATTATCAGAATATTCGGCCAATGTGATTTTGCTATATACAGTGTGACCCCAGATGGGGTACCGCACTCTTGTAAAGTTTCTTATATTTGATTTTTCGAGAAAAAGTTATTCTTGATAAAAAGATTTGCTTGTTCTTAAAATAAGATTGGCATGGAAAAAGTTAACATTACTTATTCTGGGTGACCAGAAAATTGTAAAAACGTTAATTAACATAAGAGTAAACTGCCTCTATTTGTAGAGATACAGAAAAAAGTTATAAAGAAAATTTGTTCAGCGTGTTAAGTTACTTTCAAAGTGTAAGGCCTAATTTGATTTTTTTCTTGTTTTTCTTCGATTTTCGATTAAATGTTTTTCTGTAAATAAGTATGTCAAAACTGTATTAACAAAAGTTACTCAGAGTAGGAAACTATGTACGATGAAAAATTTTTGACAATCCTGGCCTACTTTAAGTTTCTTCCAATATTTTCCAAAATACAAAGTAGGCCTAGAATTGTTAAATTTTGTCATCAGGCGCAGTCTTCCATTTTCGGTAACTTTTGTTAATACAGTTTTGTCATACTATTTACAGAAAACCATTTACTCAAAGAAAAACGAGAAAAAAATCAAAGTAGGCCTAACTCTTTAAAATTTTGTACACGTAAGTAACATACTACGCCGAAAAAAATTTCTTTATAACTTTTTTCACTACCTTTACAAATAGAGGCAGTTTACTCCCGGTCACCCAGTGTAAGTAATGTTAACTTTTTCCATGACAATCTTATTTTAAGAGCAAGCAAAACTTTTTATAAAGAATGACTTTTTCTCGAAAAATCAAATATAAGAAACTTTACAAGAGTGCGGTACCTCATCTGGGGACACACTGTAGGTATGGGCTATGAAGAGGGTTGACTTTCGCTACAGATTTACTTAATAGTATAGTAGTAGTAAAATAAATTAGTAATAATGGTGGTTTGTGGCAGGGGCTTTTCGATGAAGAGGAGAGAGGATAAAAAAATGCCTACAGTGTGTCTGGTTTTTCTTGTTGCGGGAATTGAACGGGTCAATTTTTTATGTATGCTTATATGTCTCCGAATGTTCACAGTTTGTGAAGTACTTATTCATTTGGTTTGGCATTGTCAGGAAAGCCTGCAATTTTTAAACAGGTGCGTTTTTGGAAAAACCATATTAAGCAAAATTGTCAAATTGTCAAAATTGGGCAAAATAGGAATTTTAAAGGCATCTGCCGAGTTAAATGTGCCACGGACCACTCAAAGTGTTTCCCACTTTACTCCCTTAGAGGTTGAACTTTGGAAAATCCTTTACTAGCGGATGTCCACGTTTTGTATGGAACATAACAGCCAAATTTGAAGTTTTTAAGCTGCATAGTTCCTGAGATTAGTCTCCACATTTCCCATGTACATACACGTCGTGTAAGGAATCCACATGACAAATTTTAAATTTGCAGGCTTTATGGTTCCTGAGATTCCCCTCCCCATTTCACCCCCTTAAGGGTTGAAGGTTAAGTTAAGGAACCTACATGTCAAACTTCAAGTTTGTTTAGGCTCTATATTTTCCCCAATCCCATAAGAGCTGAATTTTGGAAAGTCCACTTCTTAGCGAATGCCTACGTCGAAATTTTGTGAAGCGTGAGTTACAACATGCACGGTTACAAAAAACGAAAGTGCAATTTTTCATTTATTCGAAAAACAAAACTCCTTTTTTGAGATAATTATTTGAAATTTGGCAAGGACTTCTTCTTAGGGATCAAGAAAATACATTTTTTGTCAAATTGTAGTTAAAAAAATCAAAGAAGAAATGGAACAAAATGGAGATGATGCCCCCCCCCCCCCCCCCAACTTTTTTTGCGTACACCTATGGTGTAAGCGAATCATTCTTTAGAATCAGTGTTAATTTTGTTTGATTTTTTGACTAAAATTACACAAAAAAAAAATTTTTTATAACAAACAAATCTCTGCCAAATGTCTATATGTATAAAAAATTCCAGTTATTAATAAAATATACGCGAATCGTAAGGACTTTTCATTCATTATAACAGAGTGTTCGTTATATGTATCTTTGTGGCCATTATAGCTGAGTTCGACTGTATATCCAAATTTTCTATTATATGGTATGATATTGAAACACCAGTTGGCTAGTACTTAACATATTTTTTAATATTACTATTTAACAGAGTTAATTCGCTCATCTTTGAACACATACAAAATTCATGTCTCAGATCTTTTGTTCAAAATAATCAAAACATGAACTGAACCTTGCACCTCCACATTACTCCTTATAATAAAAAGGAATGGAATGATATTGTTCATGAAATGGCTCTTTTTATAAATCAACCATAAAAAAGCAATTATCTATTTGAGTATATTATCATAACTTAAAATAACTCTTATTATATTTATACATATACACAGTGAACTTACATTTATGACTTCACATGTGCCCATGATGTTATTTTATATAGTAATGTAACTTTTTCTCCTTATTGGTCTGTGATAACCATTTTGCATTGATATATAATAAACGATCGTTATTACAATCCTTGTTTATCCACTTTATAATTCTCAAAGCTGTCACAAGCTGGAAGCTTATCTGTTGAAACATAAATATGTTTAATATGTCTTTTATCTTCATTTCAGTCTCTCAAATATGGGTTATTCGGCACCAGAATATTCATCTGTTCATAAAAGCAAATACAACTTTCTTAGCTTAGAATTACAGCATTGAATCACTATAAATTGATAAACAAGGATCATATTACATACTTTTACCAGTGAGTAAAAGATTTGGCAAGGTTTAATAACAACACAATAACCATCAAATAACATAGCAATGTTCTTGTGGTTTTCTTTTAGTTTTCTTTCCAAATCCTTAACTTGACGGTATTATAATAGTAAATTACAAAATTATATAGAAACGAACACATGCTTAATCCATTTAACACAATTGAAAATAATATGTGAAATCATAAAATGAAAAATATCTTTAAAAAACCAACAGGTACTCCCGAGGGTAATCCATAGTTGATTTTCTAAACAATATTTAGTCTTTATTCTAAGGAATTCAGCATAAGAAGCTGTTTCAATACTTTCGTTTGAGATGTTTCTCTTATCTCACCAGCTAAAAACATTTCGTCTACCACAGTATAAACCTTGTAAAAGTTGAAGACCAGGTCCAGTTCGCAAACGTTATGAAAATACTCGTTCAGCACCTCCACAAAGTTGTGTATCGCTTCCAGGTAACACAAGTTGTTGTCATTTACATCGACACAAATACAGAAGTACAAGCCAGCGTATCGGCGGTACACGATTTTAAAGTTACGGAACTAAAAATGCAACAATAATTTCACAGTAACGGTCATATATGTCTGTATCATAGACAAGGAATCAGTATACACACCTCGACAAAATTCGTATGTTTAGCATCTCGAACAGTTACTACAGCATGCACCTCTTCTATAAGTTTCTGTTTTTCGTCATCGTCGAAATTCATGTACCATTTTGCGAGGCGTGTTTTTCCAGCTCTGTTTTGTATGAGAATGAAACGAATCTGGAAAAATTTAATAACATTTTATAGGAGGCGGATTTGACATAACACGTCGATAGTTATTTTATTCGAAAAGGGGCGCCGATCGGAGAATAATAAGTTGCAGTTTAGGACAGAATATTATAAAACTCATTTATACAAACCATTTTTAATAGAAAGATGCTATATAAACTACAATTTATTTAAATAAAACCGGGTTAATTATTTTACGTGACCCAAATGTCACTCTGTCAAACCTAAACCTTTTTTTTTACAATACGTCACCACAAAACTTAAATCTGTTAGGTTAGGATAAATTTGACATACAATTTTCAGATTGTGGATCGGAGTTACATTGAAATGTATCAATGTGATCAACGTAAAAAAAGGAGTAGGTACGTTCATAAAAGCTGTGTTCGATTTGAAGATCATGGTGCACAGAACGATAGTTTTTAGCTCGCCCTCTCTCTCTCTATTTCCACTCAAGTATACAGGGTGTTCCTTAATGACATGCTAATACTTAAGGGGGTTATTCTTGGGCCCATTTTAAGAAAAAAACTTCATATGAACGTTTGTCGTAAACGTCCTAACTTTTGAGATTCAGGGCGTTGAAGTTCATTTTTTTAAATTGAATTTTGGCTACATATCCCGAAATAATCAAGCTGCTGAACTGAAATTTGGCACTGCTATGTTTTTGGGGATGGAGAATAAGCTGAAAATGTCAATTTCACCGTATTTCACAGAGATACGGACACATGCGCTGTTTTTTGATCACGCTTTTACCCTAACTTTTGAGGTTATCTTTTTGGTCCTCTCTAGGGACATTAACTTATTATACTTACTTATTCCACAGTAGGTTGGTGCACATTCTGACCAACTTCTGTTTGGAAATAGCGGCTTGACTTGAAATTTTAAATCTGATTGAATTTCAATCTGTAAGGTTTACGCCGTCTATTTGAATCCGCTCCAGTGAATTCAAACCTCTCTCAGTCGGATCGAACCTGTTATCGAACTCGTCAAGATAAACGTAGTCTATTATCGTTGACTTATTGGAGAGACCCACTCCCACTGAGTAATTGAAAATTGAACTGAATATATGATTTCGTCTATTGCAAGAGAGCAGGGCCGTATCTATCGAAAATTGGGGGGGGGGGGGTTCAGGATCGGCTCAAGCTTTTGTGGGGATGGCTCAAGGTCGATTGGGCTGGGTGCCGGATGAAAGTGCGGGGCTCCGGCAAGGAATTATTATATAGAAATTAATTTCGGGTGGGGAGGGACAATTTTTGTGCATTTAAAATAATTCAGTAAAATGAGCCGCAAGAGAAATTTTTTAGAAATGTTAAGGAAAATTACTTAAAATTAGTCTTAGAAAACCTTCAGATTTTCAAGCTGCCGTGCATATTTTCAAATTCTAAAATGGTTTCGGCCTCGCCCTTTTAAATACGATACTGACTGGATAACAAGGGACTCGGAGGAGCGGGGCCTCCTAGAGCCGGCCCTGGAGGGATTAGACCAGTGGCTGTTGAAGTTGAAATAGCCATTAACAAGGCTTTAAGGTTTAAAAAAACTACTATTTTTAAATGGTTTTTAATAAAAAACTGAAACAGGTTTAAGTTGAACAAGTTTAACGGTAAAACTTTAAAAATATTAAATATTAATTATAATAATAGCTTAATATTCCTTCTCGCATTTATACATCCCATTACTACTTATTTGATTTCTCATTATTACGGATATATTTCCTACACATTCTTCGCCTGGCCTAACGACACCTTTAGAATTGCCAGTATACCTAGGTATATGGTAAAAGATTTCTTCGCGCCACTTGCCTAAAACTGAATCTTTCATAAAAATAATAAATAAATCTTAAAATACAATAATTAGTACTCATCTATTCATAAAAGAGACTCTGGGAATCCCCTATTCTCCTAATCCATGGCGCACGCAGCCATGCACCACCGTTCACCGTTTACTGTGGTCCAGTGTTGCCAGTTATGTTCTATTTTATTTGAAAGCTTATTCTGATTATAAAACTCGGTACTGCACTGATCCAAAAATTATGTTTTGTTGGCAGTTTTCGGGCGGGTTTCCATGCTCTACTGGAAAACCAGTTTAATAAATTATTACACTCACTGATGGTCGGGGAGCTCGTTCTAGTGGTGGTGCAAAAGCATACAAAATGGTGGTATTTCGGGAGGTTGAACCCCCAAAACCACCCCTGCGAGATACGGCCCTGCAGGACAGAGCTGGGTTCGGATACAACAAATATGTATTCGATTACCGAATACGGATACTTTAAATGTATTCGAATACATAATGGGGGCGGATACGGATACTTTAGAAATTTTTGTATTTGTATACGAGTATTCGAATACTTTTTTACGGATACCGCATACGGATACATACTGGTTATACCTATTACTGTTGCCATTGTTATTGTTGTTATATGAAATAGGTATCAAAGTATCAATAGAGGTAATTATTAATTATATAACCTTTTGCGTCACCAAAAGAAGACAAAGGTTGAATTATGTGGATGACAAATTTTTAGAAATGACCAAAAAATAATAAACACATTTATTACATAGTATTTATTTTTTATTAGCATTAGCCTTTGATAACACGAGTACTTCAAAGTGCTCATCGCTTAGAGCATTTCTTCTGGGCGTATCTATCATAGTGACAAATTAGAAAAGGCACTCTACAGGAGCTGATGAAGGCAAAGAAGTATTGTACTTTATTGACAATTTTTTGAGAACTTAATCATCTGGATGTCAGTTCGCTTGTCCTCTAAATACCTTAGCAACTTGAGTTCTATCTTAGACGTTTTGCTGTTTTCAGTATGTTGATATGGCTGATTTTGATTTGCATCATTCTCTCCATGTGCTTCACGACTAACCAACAACAAGTCTAGACCTCGCGCGCATTGTCTTTCTCGCGTCGGGTGGGGAGTAGTGAAGGAGAGGGAAAATGTATCCGTTGATTTCGTATTGTATTCGAATACAATGAAAAGTATTCGAATACTATAAAAAGTATTCGAAGACTATAAAAAGAATTCTGATTATGTATTCGAATACACATACTTTAAAAAATTCGTGACGGATACGGATAACGGATACAAATTTTAAAAAGTATCCGAATACCCACATCGGATACCCAAAATGTATTCGAATACAGGATTCGAATACAAAAGTATTCGAATACTGCCCAGCTCTGCTGCAGGAGAGCATAAATAAAAGATTACAAGTTGTTCAGATTTGATCTCTGGAACACCCCTGCTCTAAAAAAGTGATGCGCTGCTCTGCAGGATTTTGATGTTTTTTTTGTGTGTATAGGAAATGTCCGTATATATACAGGGTTAACTATGACTTAGTACAAAAAATTTTACCACGTGCGCAGGATGGCTTAAGAAAACATAGAAAAATATTTTTAGATTTTTTTTACGATCTTTAAAAAAACGGGTAAAGACCCCTATTTTCCCTGTAAATCCCCGCCTTTAATGACGTCATCCAATTTGGCTTCTGAAGGTACTGACAGCTGAAGTGATTTTCCGCGGTGTTGCCGTTGATTTAGGAACGGTGAAAATACCTTTTTACTCAAACAAATTTAAAAAATACATAAATAACAATCGATTTGAATCTGTACAGATGCAGCGCTATTAGATTCCCCTTACCTTAGCTCGTATCCGGACCGGTTCCTACTCTCGCGGAAAGCTCATTACCGCGACACCACAAGCCGTCTCCCTTAATACCCCCGGAGCTCCTCTGATGAATTCTTGTCCACCATCTAACCTCTTCTGAAGCATAGATAAAGGATTTATTGTTCTGAAGCCTCGGCGGTATGAATTAAGCGACGTATCGGCCCGGTCGAGTCTATGAAACGTTTTTTCGACTGCTCCGCGTTGCCCCGTTCGTCATTTCATAACTTCCTAGCTAGGCAACTAACTGTACATACAAGGTTTGTTCCAATAACCTTGCTCAAGCACGTTCAGCGCATGCGCACTACCCCACTGGCTGTTCCAACTGAATTATGTACCTACCGACACGGGACGATACACGCACTGTTCCAGCCGATTTATGGATCATTTGTGCATCGTCCTTGTACGATAAAAACGGTGCCTGGTCTAAAGCAATAACCGCGTGTACTGACATGCGCAGTGTATGGTCGTGTGACAGAGATAAACATTAACCTCATATTTTTGTTTTTACGTAGATAGTTTTAAATCGATGGCTGGGATCGTGTTTTTTATTTCTTGTTGGGTAGGGCGGGGAATCGTTGAACAATTTTTTAGAGTGAAGAGTGAGGTTAGCCCACCGAACATTCGGTTAGCCACATATTAAACACGCAGGTTAGGTGCGGTCACAAATATGATTTGGTCGATTTGATTCACAATCCGTTCCATCTGAAATTTTCTTTGGGATCATTTGTTCCAACTCGAATTTACGTACCGTCACAGAACTGTACATGAACTAGATGATAACCCTTAAAGAACGCATGCGCTAGTTTTGCACCGTTCATGTGCGATCCCAAAGAAAATTTCAGATGGAACGGATTGTGAATCAAATCGACCAAATCACGTTTTGTGACCGCACCTAACCTGCGTGTTTAATATGTGGCTAACCGAATGTTCGGTGGGCTAACCTCACTCTTCACTCTAAAAAATTATTGTTCAACGATTCCCCGCCCTACCCAACAAGCCAAAAACCAACAAGAAATAAAAAACACGATCCCAGCCATCGATTTAAAACCATCTACGTAAAAACAAAAATATGAGGTTATTGTTTATCTCTGTCACATGACTATACACTGCGCATGTCAGTACACGCGGTTATTGCTTTAGACCAGGGACCGTTTTTATCGTACAAGGACGATACACAAATGATCCATAAATCGGCTGGAACACTGCGTGTATCGTCCCGTGTCGGTAGGTACATAATTCAGTTGGAACAGCCAGTGGGGTAGTGCGCATGCGCTGAACGTGCTTGAGCACGGTTATTGGTCCTGTTGGAACAAACCTTTTCAAGTTTGGCTAGTAGCCGACGGAGGGCATTTGCGAATGTAACATGGCGTTATTTCCCAGTTTGGTCTTGATTTTCGCGGCAAATCGTTCAGCGTCTTTGTGAAAATGCCGGAGTATTCGAACGCCGAGTTAACGGACATGGTTATAATGTACGGGAGATGCGATGAAAGTGCACATCGAGCTGCAGCAGAATACCGTATTCGTTTTCCTAACGGGGCAAATATGCCTAACCCACGTACTTTCGTGAACATTGTACAACGTATGCGAAACACTGGTGTTTTGCAAGCTCGAAGGGGTGGGCGAGCAACCTTCCATAAGCACTACAGCTATTGCAAGGAGATTGGGAATATCTCAGAACAAGGCAAGTAAAATAAAACCAATAAAACTGACTTCTACCAAAGACTATCCCATGTGATGGGATTGTCTTTGCTTGCACCTAATACCTACATAAAATTTAAAATGTAACAATAAAATTATTTACAGGCATGGAGGATTCTAAGGGAAAACGGCCTTCACCCTTATCACATACAAAAGGTCCAAGCATTAGAAGCAAATGATTTTCCGGTGAGAATGACCTACTGCACTTGGCTACGTGATCGAATCGCCCAGACCCAAACTTTGTTTTCAACATTCTTTGGACAGACGAATGCTGCTTCACACGTGCTGGGGTTTACACGTATGTAAATTTTTACTTACTTATAGCTTTCTCTCTTCCATATTATCTTTTTTATTTATTATAAAATTGGCTATGTCAATCCTAACGCCTTCGCCAAAATTGTGAATATTTCTAATTTTTGTTGTTTTTTTTTAGACACAACAGCCATATTTGGTCCGATGAGAACCCACATGCTGTTCGGCGGTTTAATTTCCAACGTCGGTTTTCCATCAATGTTTGGGCAGGAGTTTATGGAGATCGATTAATTGGACCATACATTCTACCGGAAAATTTAAACGCTGAACGATACTTGTATTTTCTGACAAATGTTTTGTTTGATAATTTGCCACTACAAGTACTGCATGACATGTGGTTTATGCACGATGGTGCACCAGCCCATTTTGCGAGACCTGTTCGTGCACTTTTAGACGACCAATGCCCCAACCGTTGGATCGGAAGAGGAGGGCCAATTGCATGGCCGCCGCGATCACCAGACTTGAATCCAATGGATTTTTGTATTTGGGGATTCATGAAGGCGATTGTGTACGAGCAGGAAATCGACAACGAGCAGCAGTTACGTGAACGAATTGAAGGTGCAGCTGTTCAAATCCGGAATAATCATGGACTTTTTGCACGTATCCAGACTTCTTTAGTTAACCGAGTGAATTTGTGCATCGAAGTTAACGGCGGCCTCTTTGAACAGCTACTGTAGTGCTTTGCATGTGCATTTGTGCAATGTGTGCTAGTGCAGTTGTGATTTTTTGGTTACCCTTCGGGGTTTTCCTGGCGGAGGGGATCTACCTCGTCGTGGTCGTCAGGCTGAGTACCTCGCTTCAAACAAAAGGAATAGCAGAGGGAAACCAAGAGATCCCCAACAGATTTAGAAAATGTGAATGTTGTGTTGTGTGACTTTTAATGTAAAAAAGCAAGAAAACAGAAAATGGTGCAAACAATCCTGGAAATGTCAGTAAGGTAGGTGTTTCATAGGCATTCTACATGTTCCTTAGAAAGTAATCGTTTTTAAAAGGAAATCGAAATTTTGTGGTGAATCCTCGGATAAATTGATAGACGTGGCAACGCCGCGCTATTGACATACGCGAAATTTTTAGACATGTCGCGCGGGCGTCCATAGGCGGCGTTTTTTGAGGGGTTTAATACAATTTGAAAAAAAATTTTTTTAGGCTTAAGACAAATGTTAGAAAATTTTTGAAAATTTATTTTGGCAAGTCTAATTTTTCTTTATCTGCCATAAAAATTTTTGTACTAAGTGATAGTTAACCCTGTATATATCATAAGTGGTGACGGCTATGCCTTTTTTCGATGCGATTTTTTGGAAAATAATGTCATTAGGAATTTTGTTATCGAAAATCTGGCTACGTAGCTTATTCAGCACCACCTGAAACCTCAATAATTAAAATAATTAAGTCGGGAAAATATTTTTTATTTTAAAAGAAAAATCAGGAAGTTTTGGAATAATGCTTAAAATATGCCAATAAATAATACTTAAATATGATATATTCTTCATAATAGATCGCAGAATATACGCCATATTTTTTATTATTATTTTAAAGTGGTAGGATGATGATACTTTTCCGTTTTCTTTATTAGTACCTAGAATATTTTTAGGTTGTTTCTATTAAATTTACACAATTTTAAAATATTTCCAAAGCATTCCTGATTTTCAATTGAAAATAAAAAGATCTATTTTCCCAAATTTAAGGCCCTGTAGAAATGTTAGTCGGCGATGTAAATTAATAAAACTACGGTCTATGAATATTGATATTGGGGTTTCAGGGGGCCCTGCCGCTGAATAAAGATAAGTAGGTATATATATGTAGGTACCTATACTCTATTCAACGATGGCGTAGGTATGAACATTCGTTGAACAGAGAATAGATAAGTATATATTTTCCCTAAAAAAATCCTAACGGCATTTTTCGCACCGAAAAAAATCACAGCGGGCCGTGGCCGTGACGATATGCCCTACGAGTGCAATAGGACACTTCCTACATAAAAAAAACATCAAATTCGTGGAGCCCATCATAATTAATTTTACAGGGGTGCTCCGGGTCAAATCTGAACACCCTGTATATTTTTATTTAGAAAGACATGGGTTTTAAGACAAATTGCCAATGCGCCATATGTCCGGAAGAGGGGAAAAGTTTTTTATTCGTGGGTATATCGTAAACCCACGAATAAAAAACGTTTCCCTCTTCCGGATATTAGAGCGGGACACGCTGTATAGGTACCTAAGTAATATGAACTGTTTTGTTCTTTTAGCGTTTAGTTTCTATTCGGAAAAATAAACACTTTTGTAAATAGGTAGGTAATGTAGAAAAAGACGTAGGTATAACAAATAAATGAAGTCGTTAGAATATAGTTACTTAAATATCTTTATAAATATAAATTATACTTAAATATATACCTGAAGGTAAATAACACTTTCGCATTTCCTTTAGTATGCTCTGGTGACTGAATACCCAATGTGCTTTATTATCCAATCTGTACCTTTGTGTATTGTCACATTTTCACAGAATATACACTATAGCCGGTAGCGCTATTCTGCGATATTATGAATCTCGGTATTTTGGGTTATATTGCTGCCACATGATTTGAAACAGATCTAAAAAAATATTTTTTAAGGTACCTAAAGCTAATAATTCTAGTAGATACTAGTTACTACTAGTTTATTCTTCTTGAAAAAACGATATTCTTTTCTCAAACATTGTCGCATTTGGTGCTGTGTTTGTACCTAACCATTGAGTATAAAATTAAAATAATATACCTAATATTTTTTTACTCAATGACCTATAACCTACACTGATGATGGTATAGTGCATTTACCACCCTTGTAAAATCTTTATTCTTGACCAATTTTAACAATAACTGGCAAGGAAAGCCCAAATCGAAATATTTTATATGAAAGACCCCCTTAAAACCACCTGCCGAACACCCCTTTGAAGTATTTACTATACATTCTGACTCACCCTGTATATTCACAATTAAAAACCATCGAAAAATCACCATATTTAAAAAACATAACCCCCGGTTTAAACCCGATGATGGTTTAATTAAACCCAAAAACCCAAAGGGCGTCAAAAACCATTTTGGTCAAAAAAACCCAACCGAGTTTAAACCCCATGACCAATCACTGAATAATATCTACATATTTTCTCGCATTTAGAACAATGAAAATTTATATAAGTAGGTACAAGTGATCCTAAACAAGCCAACAAGCCCCTATAGGTCCAGCAGGGCCGGTAGGCGTTTGCTAACAACAATCTCCAGTTAGTTTTTCTAAAAAAAAACAAGCTAATAGCACTTTTCGAAATTTGGGTCATAAAAGTCTTTGGACAGATATCAACCCAAGAATAAGTTATATTCGCTCATTGAATGCGCTTTGTGAATACTTACCTACATAACAAAAAAAGTTTATCTAAATCGGTCAACAAATAAAGATTTTACAAGGGTGGTATTTAATGTGGACGTGGAAACGCTTACTGTATATAAACCTTATATTGGTATTATTTAATGCTTTATAGGTACTTACTTCTACATTACATTTAATAAATAAAGCGTCTTGATCTGGAAATCTAAACGAATTGAAAATGTTGTAAAGAAGTCGCTTGATCACCCCTCCAGAATCAATTTTATGTTCTTTCCAGTTTCCCAAAATTGCGGATCTGCAGGAAAGAATTTGCTAAGAGAGGGTTTTATATAAAGGGGGCCATCATTACGACAAATCTTTAATAACTTGTACATACAGAGAGTGTCACATTTTATACATACAAATCCACAAAACTTTAATTTGCTGAGATACTATTATATAGCCTTCACTTTTTTGTTTGAAACGTCTTGAAAAACGCTTTTTTCACAGCGTTAATCAAGACATCTCAAAACCCTCATCATATAGAAAATTTGAACAAAAAGTATAGGGGGAGTTCCAATTCTACAAAATGTCAAAGTTGAGAAAAATAGGAATGTTAAAGGCAATTGGCCAGTGAAGTGTACTATGAAATTACCTCAAAACAGTTGAATGGTCGACAGGACCACTCAAAGTATTGGTTTGCAATGGTCTAATAATAGGATCTAAGTAGTCATAGCTATTTCAGGCGAAATATCTCAAAAAATAAAGGATTTTATTTTTAACTGTTATTTCCGTGGTTATTTCTTATTTCACAGTATACGCGTTATTTTATGCTTGAAGGAGTGAAAGTAGAAAAAATCACATTGACGGTTATCTACTATACTCTATTCAAACTAAACGCAAGTGAAACATAAACAAAAGTTGTTGCATGGCTAGAGCGTGATACGCACGTGATCGGCTTGCTATTGGCTAGTCGGCAGTAAAGTCTTTCCCGGCGGGCGAGTTCAGCGAGTCGTTATTTATTACAGAGGTGTATTGAGTTGCAAGTGGACTTTTAGTTTTTTCCGATATAATTCTTTTGCTGTTTATTAATTGTTGGAGCTACGATTTGTGTTAATAGAAGAAAGTTGCAGGTAAGTGAATGACTAGGTGTGCCATAAAAGTTTGTTTTTAAAGTTCTTAATACTGAGGCATATTATTTTAATATTTTATATTATAAAATTCATAGAGATCGTCCTTAATGCGGCCCTGCCTCGTATTAGCCTTCAGAATTGTTCACGTGCGTCCATCGTGTAAATGTTTACGCGCCACTTTCATTTTGATTGAATAGAGTGTAGTTCAGAACCAGTTCGGGATCGCTCCGCGAACATATTTATACCTTTGATCATAATAAAAAATGTAATAAGTATAAACAAGTATTCATGAATTGATTTTCTTTATAGGGACAACGTTTATAATATCTACGTCAGCGAATAAGGCAAAAAATATTTTAATGTGTAATAGTATATTATACACTTAGGTTGAGCAGAGAGCCATTACTTACCGAGCACTTTTATATCGCGTAGCGCCGAAGGATATAATACGCGAGGTAAATAATGGCCTTCTCAACCGAAGTGAATATAGAATTTTTTTACTACTAACATTGAAATATTGCCGTATTTTACATATTTGATTAGATTTAGCCTGGGAGTTCAGTTATCAAGCTGATAAATTGAAACTAATTTTTAAATGTCATATAGAAAATTTTTCATTATTTACCTAGGTATTTTTATTATCATTATTTACCTAGGGAGAGAAATATTACTTCTCATTAGAGGAATGAAGTAAATAACGGTGATTTCTCAGGTTAGTAGTAAAAAAGAAGTAATATATATACAGTGTCTGCCAGAAAGTTGGATACAAAAGAGAATTTTCTTTATTTGAAGTTTCCCAAAAAAATATATTCTTGATAAAATTTGGTGCTTGTGCTTAAACTCAAAATCCACCAGCAACAATTTTGAAATTTCGATTCGTATACAGGGTAGGTTGAAAAATATGAAAATTCCTCGAGTAAAGTACCCCTATTTTTAGAACTACATCAGAGTGGCACTAAGAAAAGTTGTTTGGAATCTCAAGACAATGTCAAATATGAATTCACAGCCACCTACTCAAAATAAAAAAAAATTCACACTTTTTGCATTTTTTATTCATCCCGCTGTATAATTTTTATTGTTGAATTCTCATTTATTAAATAACTCTTAAATTGTTGCTCTATTAAAATATTTTTATGTGCCACAGATTAGATGCTATGTTATGTTTGAAACTGTAGGAGTATTTTACCTAGATACAAAAAAACGACAAACTTTGCAGAACTTTCACTTATTAAGTGTTTTTAAGATGCTAGTTAAATGTAAACAAAAATCATTGGTATCGTACTGTCATGCTCGAAGATGTGCCTTAAAATACATATCTAACATTATGTACTATACAGCGTGATGAGTATAAATGCGTAAGTGTGAATTTTTTTTTATTTTGAGTAGGTGGCTGTGAATTCATATTTGACATTGTCTTGAGATTCCAAACAACTTTTCTTAGTGCCACTCTGATGTAGTTCCAAAAATAAGGGTACTTTACTCTTGAGGAATTTTCATATTTTCAACCTACCCTGTATACGAATCGAAATTTCAAAATTTTTGCGGGTGGATTTTGAGTTTAAGCACAAGCACCAACTTTTATCAAGAATAATTTTTTTTGAGAAACTTCAAATAAAGAAAATTCCCATTTGTATCCAACTTTCTGGCAGACACTGTATATATTTCAGTTTTATGAATTTTGATATTCCATCATTTCTTAGTACTGATTCCATGAAATAAACCACATGTTTGGTAATAAATATTTAATTTAGGAAGAGTATTGGTAAAATAGCCTTAATATCCTTTTGACTTTGGTATGCTCAAAAACTATATGTTTTGGTAAGTGTACCTGCCAAATGTTCGCCTTAAATTTTAGCAAGAGCAATCCATAATATAGGATTTTCCATTAAGATGTGTCATTTTAAATTTAGCTCCATTTTTTTTACTGTTAAACTTATGGATGTTATTATTTGACAGTTGTGAAGTAATAACTATCCGATTTAAGAAAATGGAACGATATCACGATACACAGAAAACGGTAGGTACCTATGCCCGCGCGCAGGTGCTGTGACCTCAACGGTGACGCTTATTCGACAAAATCATGGCTTACTTTTATTTTTAAACGGATATTTGACCCGTTTTATAGTGAGCTAGGCAACCACATAATATACACCAAAGTGTCTCAAGGTGCCTACATTCTATCTTTGACGCAAAATTGATAACTGACGTGTGTCAGTGAGGCTAATTTCAGGATTATTTTTTATAAGTTGGCCGCGCTTTTGTCGAAGTGACAGATGCGCAGAAGAGTTTAATTTTCGTTCTCCTATAGTAAAACATAGGAGAGAACGCTAGAGACGTAGAGGGGAAGTAAAATAAAAAACGCGGGAATAGGCCATAAAATTGCTGCCGCCACAGGCGTCGGTAATAACGGCAGTGAAAATGTTGGTAGTCAGTTGAGGAGTCAGATAAAATAAGTAATTTGAAAGCGTTATTAGTTGCCTCCTCATAGCAAACCCTTATTACGTTTGCGATAATTTCCCTGGCTTGGCTATGTATGGTCTTTCCGCGGACACTGGTCATTATCCAATCACTACTAACATCGCAAAACTCAAATTGTCTCCCTTCGCGCACGGCTATGAGGCGAAGACTATACTCAAATTATTTTAAGAAGTCCTTACTGGGACTGTCAATTGGTAATTTCGATATCCTAAGTTGGCATCTATGCAGCAAAAAATGCAACCGGGTCATAAGTTCAGGTCAGTAACGAGCCCATTTGCACTAATAACACGAAAAGTTACAAGAACAAGAACAACACAGATAACGGTAAAACTCACGAAACTTAGAAAACCCGCGAATATTTTCATTGCCGAATGTTTGAACCAGTTTGAACGATCTGGAAAACCTTCACTGTCACTTTGACACACCGAAGCTAAATTTGCCTGAGTCCGCCCATAGACGCTGCCAAAAGCAGCTGATTATACCAAAATGAAAAGTGTTTCCATGACGTTTGAAATTATTATTAAAATTAGTTATAGACATGGTCTTTTTTATTTATAGCGGTATAATCGAGATTGCAATAGGGTTTTTATCTTATTATGTTCTTTTTTTCGTATCACTTGGGTAACTTTTCACATCATAAATCAATGAGTGACGTCATTAATTGGTTGAGACACATATATACCCATGGTTAAGAGAAAATTCCTAGGGATTTTGTGGAGAATGTCATCTGACAAAATCGGGACTTCTTACAGTAATCGGGGTATAGTGTACGTGATATTTACGAACGCCAGTCGCTCTAAGAAATATTCAGCTTGGGATACTGATTGCAGGATGAATCTTGCTTGCTAGGCGTTGCCGGATCGCAAAAAACCTGTACAATTCTGGTGCACTAGCGTAATGGCTTTGGTTTATTATATTTCCTAAAGAGAATTATATTTGGAAGTTTGGCAACATTCGAAATTTTTTACTCGCATTCTTGAGGCTCGTATCCTCTGGTAAGGTGGACTTTAGCTGGCATACCGTTATTTGTGTATCGTGAACGATATACGCTCCAACAAAAAATAGTAAAAATAGTGAAAATTCATCACAGAGATATGGTGAACATATCGCGGACTTAGTTCGTAGAGTTCGTTCGTGGTGTATTTGGGTAAAATGACACCTCTTAATGGAAAACCCTATATTATATTCAATAAAACCTTATTTAACCAGTGGTTAAAATTGTCAGTTAATTAACCTGTTAATTAACCGGTTAGTGGACAATAATTATAGTATAGGTACCTAATTAACCTGTTAAGACCCAACACTACCTACCTAAGTGAAGATGAGAGTATATTTTTTATTTTGTTTACACTAAAAATATTTTACCCTTTAGAACTGACTGTATCCATCTTCAATACATGCCGGGATAACTCCATACTTTCGTTGTCATGAGCCCAACAATCGGTCACCTTTATGTCGTAAAAATTATTCTTATTCATAAGAAAAACATAAATTGTGAGTGGTTGTCCTATGGCCACACTACCATTAATTTCGGAAGTCTGGAATTGAGTTTTTATATATTGTACAGGGTGCCCCAAACTGGACGCTTCTGGGGGTTCTCCTATTCCCCGAAGACCGAAGAGATAGATAAATGTTCAATGCCACAAATTTCATCTTAATTATCTTGATTCGTTTAGGAGGTGCAGGGTGTCCCATTTAACGCGTTAAACTGGTAATAAACAGGTTTTCTCGGTAATTTTAAAGATAAATTATTGATGGTTCAAAAACTAAACTTTTGTAGAATTTTCCAAGGAATTCAAATATGATGAGATAACTACATAAAACTAAATATGGTTGTAATTGGGAGAACAAGAGGAACCCAAAAAACCCAAATCATACAGGGTGTCACAAAAATCTGATCAAGTGATGCCCACTTCCGGTGAAATAGGAAGTAAAAATTAGAACCAACAGTGTTCTATTACACCCAGTATACTCATTAGTAATATTCCGTGTTACAATATTCAACTTCACAATTTTGTTGAAAGGGTGTTTTTTGAAACACCCTGTATATTAAGTCTGGCATCATATTCGGGTTCCTCGTAAAATTCTACACAAGTTTAGTTTTTGCACCATAAATTAATGTACCTTTAAAATTAACGAGAAAATAGGGTTTATCACGTTAACTATAACACCAAATTTTCTGAAGTTCTGAACCCGGCTCAGAACAGGGATCGCGAGCTGGTTCGATATTTTATTAAAATTAGTTGAGCAGCAAGCAGCAATGAAGATTGAATAATCGTTAATTAATCGTTAAGTAAATAAAAAAACACTATTCTTTCAACAGTCCATATTGTGGTTGCGTTCAATGCAGGTCGAATTTTTGTAATCGCTAGGTAGCGCTATCTGCCAACCTTTGACAGCGCTGTAATCTCTGCCGTGGTACGTTGAACTAGGGTTCCTAAAGGAACCCTACGTTGAACGAGCAATTTATAACTTGGTGTTGTCTGCCATCAGATTTTTTTGTATGTTATATTTTTGTATTTATATGTATATATAAAATAACTTGATTTTCTGTGTCTATTTTTTACCATTTTGGCTAATTTTTATAATGATGACGACCAAGAAATAATAATCAACTGCACAGAGTTGGTGATACAAGAAGCAGTTATAACCACTTTTCCACAGTTGTCTCTTACAATAATTTCCCAACCTTCAATTTTTTTATTTACTTATTGCGTGACAAATAAACAAAATTAACGATACCCCAACAAGAATTTCGAAGTTAAGCGTTTCAGAATAACAGAGAGAGCAGGAATAATAAAAAATCTTGCAAAAATGAAATCGCTGCCAAATCGAAGGCAGTGATAGCTATAGCGCTATCTGTCATTTCTGCCCGTTCAATGCACATTGACGTAAAGCGCTGGCAGCGATTACAGATTTGCGAGCGCATTGAGCGCATTGAATGCAACCAATTTACCTTTCCATTTTCGTTGAAAAATAATAATACAAAATGAAAAGAAACTCTTGAGCCTGCTCGAAAAACATCCACAACCGCCGGCCTTACCGCTAGGTGAATCGGGTTCAAAGTCTAATACATAGACTTTGGATCGGGTTCATAACCGAAGTTCGGAGCTCGACTGTACACACCCAGTTTAGAATTTTTTTTGGGAACAGGTTCAGAACTTTCGTGAGTACGCGGCTTTAAATGTGCCATAACTTTTTTGTTAGGAATACTTTTGATTTCAGTAAGAACATTTTTTGTTTTAATTTATTTTTTACGTCATTGGTGTAGAGATGTTTTCATTGGTTAGAGGTTTTATAGAAAAAATCTACAAATTTCAAATTTGAGCCACAGGATTTTTTTTCTTTAAAACGGCTACTCAAAGAAAATATAACACCAATAAATTCTACAAAATAGTTATTTATGTACCAAGGCACTGAAGTTCAACTTTTTATGACTCATGTGGAATTTAGTTGCCGAGGCCTCTGGCCGAGGCAAATAAACCGCATGAGTCATAAAAAGAACTTCAGTGCCTATAGTAAAATCGAGCAACTCTTACGCCTGGCGTAAACAAGAGCACGTGAGTTGCAATATTCGCCAGCGCCGCACTGAGGCACGACCTTTATTTAATGTTAGTTTTACAATGGTTTACATCAAAATATTTGGGAAAAGAATTATTGGCTTAAATAAAATGGTTCAAAACATCGATAAAATTATTTGTGGCAGTGTCTAAATAGCTGAAAACAAGAAGATAAACCCGCATAACTACACTTTTGCGATCGAGTACGTCCCTGTGGCCGACTCGGGTGAAACTTTATAGCCTACCGATCAATCGCGGATCGTCATTGAACACGTGGTTTTATTTACGCCAGGCGTACGGATTGCTCGAGTTTAGTATAGGTACATATTATATTTTTTTTGAAATCGGAAAAAAAAATGTTTTATTAGGCAAGAAAATAATCATACGGGATCACCCGTCCATAAATCAACTGCGCGCGGCTAGTTGCTTGACTTTGACGATCGCTCTACCTAGGTCAAGTATGACAAGACACGGCGTCTCCGAACAGAAAAACCAACCTGCTGCTTGTTGTGCAGCCTCCATAACAAATCTAGTCATATTCAAACCTACTAAAATATTTATACTGAAAGATTGCGCTGCAATAGGTAACAATTTCGCAATGTGTACGAAAAGTTAAATGGGCCTTTATTGGCCGGGTTTTGAATATTTGGTCACTTTTGACGGACGATGGCTCCGCGTCTGACGTTTGATATGTTTACATCTCGCCAAGGCCTACTTATTGAAAAAATCGTACAATAATGGGCTACTTCAGTGCCGATTTCTGAGCTTTTAGTGACGATTTTGGAACACTTCACTGCCGATTTCAAGAAAAGGGTTTTTTTCCGAAATCGAAATTATTATTCATAAACAAAAAATTTATTACGTTATGCCACATTTAAGAATTTCGAAAAACCGAAAAATGCTCTGTATCTCCCAAACGAATCGAGATATCAGATGCGGTTTACACATTTCGGGAAATATAGGAGAAAAACCCTAAAAGCGTCTAATTTGGGAAACCCTGTAGCATGCAACAATGCAACGATTTTACCAAGCAGTGGATTTGTAAAATCACAGTCCACAGACACAGACCTAAATAGCTACGCTTCTCTACGCTAGGCTATTTATAGGTCTGTGGTTATACCTAGGTCTGTTATATAGACTAATTACAGCGTGTTCCCAAGGGTAGATGAAAATGAAATATGATTAAAAAAGTATTCACGTCCAAACCAAAATCGACGGGTGAGTATTCAAAAACTGCGCATGCGCTGAATTACCAGGGGTGGTCAGAACACACTTTCTTTTGGACACAACTTACTTATGATACATACATATACAGGGTGTTTCTTAATAACATGCTAATACTTAAGGGGGGTTATTCTTGGGTCCATTTTGAGAAAAAAACTTCATATGAACATATGTTCTAAAAGTCTTAACTTTTCAACTACAGGGGGCTAAAATTTTAAGAAAAAAAATATTTTTTTATTGTAACTTTGGTATTACCCTAGATATTTTTGTGAAATTTGGTACACGCCTTCTATGCATCAAGATGCATTTTCTGATGTACATACAAACAATTTTATTACTTTTACCAGTGGCCACTGCTTTTTCTTAAATTAAAAATTATTTTTGAAATCCCCATTCCTTTCTGAACAAATGAGGTCTCTTGATCTTTTTTGTTTGACGTACGGTTTTCGCATAAAAAAATAAAACTCATTCATTTGCACCTTGGTGTAAAATTCAAAACGATCTAGTTGGCAAGAAGCAGAGAACATAAACAGTTTTGACAGTTGTCTACCTAGTCTAGTTGTCACGTATTTAAGTCACTAACATTAACATGGTCCAATTTTACCACCCTGTATGTCAAAAGTTAAGACTTTTAGGACATATGTTCATATGAAGTTTTTTTCTCAAAATGGAACCAAAAATAACCCCTTAAGTATTAGCATGTTATTAATAAACACCCTGTATATGATCCGATTTTTGTTTACCACCGTATTGCTGATTATTGACAGGGCTTTCCAATAACGTACCTATCATACGTGGTTACGGTCCCATTTAAAAAACAGAGAAGGTAGGTAGCTCTAGAGGGGAGGGGATGGGCTTTATAAAAATGAAATAATATGCTACAAAAAGTGTTCCCCTCCAAAAAAAATCGACGGGTGCCAACAATTAAAAAAATGCGCATGCGCTAAATTAGAAGGGGAAAGGATTTTTTTGGGACGCTCTATATATGTATAGTCACATATAATATTAAAAAAACAAATTCTAACATACTTCTGGAAATGTTCCTTTTTGAATTTCCATCCAGCTCATGACGAGTTCTTTCGATGTAGGAACTTGGAAATATTTCATATTTTTTCTAAGAATCACACTTACACTCGTCTTGTTTTGGCTTGCTACTACCTAAAAAGCATTAATAAGTTATTTAAAAAAATTACACTCGTCTTGTTTTGGCTTGCTACTACCTAAAAAGCATTAATAAGTTATTTAAAAAAATAATACCTATAATATTCTTTTAAACAGTTTTGGTTGCAATCTCAAACGGATGATCGTCTACGGTACTACGGTCTATATATATCTATATATGTTTTTTTTAATAATATTGGCCGATATCACAAAATGGCAAGTACCTACTTGTTCAAGTTGCGTGTTTTTCACTAAAATATAATAAAATATAATATTTAATTTTTTTACCTCCATAAGTGTACACAACAACACAACATATTTGAACTGGGCCATGACTTTGAAATGAATGGGGCACAGGTAAAAATCGAGCATCGGTCAGAAAAAACGGTAGCCTACTTTGTCCGCAGAGGAGATGCGGTCGATCTTGCGATTAGCGATTATTTGCGGATTGGTTTCAAATTTAGATTCGCCACGAGTAGCCCACGAGCCCGCGAGCAAGGATCACCCGTAAATGAAAAAAAAATTCAACATTTATGTACCTAATGGTAATTTGATCATATTGAAAAAATCCAAATGTAAATTAAAGGTTTGTTTTTTCATAATGTTATAGCACGAAATTGGAGACCAAAATCAAAATACATGCCCCACTGCCATTACCACAAAAGCATAAGCAACTTCTTGTAAATTATTCGGAGATATGTTTACAAATTTAGAATATTTTTTTATATATAAATCATCCAAAGGAAACACCTTTATTCTGTAATGGACCTTAACACCTGAACAACAACTGTTTTATTGGTACCTGGTTCTGGTCTCTGGTACCTGCCTAGCACCGAATACCTATTGATAATCATAGAAAGATCACTTTCACCTCGAGAACTCAAGGAAGCGTTCCGTTCCCGTCGCCTTCACCATTATCTCTCGCCGACTGGAATCTATACGTGAACTGAGTCTTGCGGCAAGGAGTACCGGTAATACTTGCGGCACACTTATAAAAAAAAAAAAAAAATTGCCCGCCCCCGAAATTTATGTTACTAAACCTAATTAACACTAGCTGGCAACTCCGGCAAATTCTTCTACTTGCCTGATTCACCCAACTGGACCGGTTCAACTCCACTATCCATTCGCCTGTATATACTATGTGTGTTGTACGGCTAGTGAAAATTACAAATATGTAGATTTACGAGAGTAATAATCAGTTTAGATACTGTGTAAGAAAGAATCAGAAAATATAATTTGGGGGGGGGGCAACCTAAAAAGTTTGAAGTATTGCATACAAAATATTTTATGATTATAAGAAATTTCCAGGCCAGGTCTCGAATTGGGAAAATAATTGCCAAGAGTCGCACAGAGGACAGGTACATCTACGATACCAACCTCTAAAATTTTTTCAAATATGAGAGGTCTGGGGGGGGGGCGGCCCCCCTGCCCCCCCCCCCCCCCGGGTGCGCCACTGCAAAGGATATTTAATATTTGTTTTTCTGTTAATTTTCTCAGGAATAGCGTGGGCACGGGCGTACTTATTGATTTGACGCCCTTCATTATGTTGTAGATACCTGGCGATTTTTTGGTGGCATTATCTACTTTTTTTTTAATTTGGGAAAAATATACATTCTAGTACCAGTACCTATAAGGACAAATATTAATTTTAGATCAGTGCCACTAAGGTGAGTGTAAGAAAATAAATTCAGAGAGCCCCTTTTATTTTACACTGCTAGTAGGTAGTTAGTTAAAACTCTCAGTCAACGCTAGAAAGCTTGTTGTCTCATCACGTGTGGTAGGTGGAAGTATTATTGTACTGGAAAAAAAAATTAAAAATATATATTCATTAAACTGGTTTAAAATTTTGTATACCTACATAATCCGCCTACCCAAAATGGTTCCACGCGAGTGGGGAAATGGGGGGATGCTATTAATTTTTCATGATATAGTTTCTAGCAAACGAAAAATAATTGTTCCTTTATTGAAAGAGTTGTTGCATTCAATGCCATTTAAGCCTTGAATTTATAAGACCTTGAATTTATAAGCGTATTTTAGCGAGCAAAACCCTACAAAATCTTTTTAGGTTTATTCCAAAACCTGTCATTTACGCGAAGCGGTTTTATCCTTTGAATTTTTTATTCAAAGGTTTTATCAGAGGCTAATAGGTATCGTTTTGTTTTTTTGCGGATTGTTTGGTAGCATTTTGGGAAGATAATATAATAAATACGAGTTAAAGCAGCTTTCCATAAATATAATAGGTTCTGCTCGCGAAAATACGGCTTATGTAAGTTACGAATTAAATTAAATATCTTCTGTCCTTTGGAGAAAAAAAAAGTTAGAATATTTCTGTGGAAACGTACAGCTGCGGCCAATTTGAACTTGCAATGTCTGGGGGTTTCTGAGAGACCATCCGGCTACATCGCTAGCCGCCAGCCGCTTTCGTTTGTCTTCCCTTCACTGTCGGCTCTTTTGAAACGCGATGTGCGGGCTGGAAAAGAGCGGTGTTGCCGGATGTCGCCGGGTCTCCCTCATTTCGGCATACAGTTCAGACGGTTTTGCAAGTTCAAATTGGCCGCAGCCGATCATACTTTAGAGTTATTATACAATTATACAAATATAGTCAGGCTGGAGAGCTGGCATCACGGTATTAAAAAAAAAGAACATGGGTGGTGTGGGAAAGGGAATGGAGAGTATTCAAGTTTTACAGGTTCAAATTAGTGCCTTCACCAAAAGTTTAAAATATCGATTAAGATAAGGTGGGGTAAATGCAACTGATTTTAGCAATAGTTGATATTGTGACGTGACCTTTATAAATAATTTAAAATACAAAATAAATTTTGTATAAAAATTCTGGAGAAACTAAGGACATACTGGTTGCTATATATGGATATACACTCACCGGCACGAAAAACGGAGCACTTACAATTTTTATTTAAAAAATGTGAAATTTTAATACTTTGCGATGGTTTATTATTATAATAAGTTAAACGCAAACAACAACATGTTTTAAGTAATTTCTAATAACAATTGGGCGCTTTTTTTTAAATAAAAACTTTTGTTACAATTTAAAAAATTAGAACGATAAACCCACATTGGTGTTGTGGCAAAATGTCCTTAAATGAATCAAAACTTAAACGATTTTTGAGCAAAAACTAATGAGGAGCATTTTTAATAACGGGTATTACCCCCGCGAGCTCGAATGATTGCATGCATTCTCCGTGGCATGCCTAAAATCAAATGGCGAATGTCCTCTTGAGGAATAAGGTCCCATTCCTCTAAAAGAGCTTGTTTCAACTGATTTATGGTTAAAGGAGCAGGAACACGACTTCGCATTCTTCGCCCAAGCATGTCCCAAACATGTTCAATCGGGTTCGCATCTGGACTTAACGCTGGCCACTCCAAAACAGGAATGTTTACATCATTTAAATACTGTTGAGTGATTCTTGCGGTATGAGGTCTGGCATTATCATGCATCAGAAGAAAGTTATTTCCAATAAAATCAACATACGGGACAACAAAATCTTGGAGAATTTCATCAATGTATCTGGCAGCAGTTAAGGAGCCTCTTGGAACGATGTACAACTGAGTGTGTGCCTCCAGAGAAATTCCAGCCCACACCATTACTGAACCTCCTTGGTATCCTACTCTAGGACTGAAGGTACATTCTGCAAAACGCTCTTGTGGTCTTCGCCATACTCTCTCGCGACCACCTGGAGATCGCAGGCTAAACCTGGACTCATCAGTAAATAAAATTCACCCCCAATCATTTTCACCCCAGTGCTCATGATTTCTGGCAAACCGAAGTCGCGCAACACGATGACGCCTAAGAAGCTCTGGACCTGTTACGACTGGTAAGATTGGCTTCTCCAAGTCTTCGTCTAACTGTACGTTCGCTTACATTGGTATTCCGAACATGATGAAGTCTATTTCTGATTTCTACAGCTGTACAGCGTTAGTTTTTCGTTGGGGACCAGTTCCAGGTCGTCTGGTGTAAGCTCTAGTTTCCAAAAAACGTGTATAAATACGGTGCACAGTGCTATTGGATACGGCATATTGTTGGGCAACATATCGCTCAGTTCTTCCGTCTTGAAGCAACGCAACAATAGCAGCCGCTATTTCAGGATTAACAGCCATATTTTTACCTTAAATAAACGCAGTACAGCTTTGAACTGTTTCACTTCTTTAAACTCAGATTTGTCAAAACAATAAAAACAAAAGAAAAGTCATGGCCAACTAAGACTTGTGTACTTTTTAATTTTTGGAAATTTTTATTCAAAACAGTATAGTCTTGCTTTTCAAATAAACGTTTAATTGTTGTTAGATATTACTTAAAACATGTTGTTGTTTGCTTTTAACTTATTATAATAATAAACCATTGCAAAGTATTAACAAAAGAAAAGTCATGGCCAACTAAGACTTGTGTACTTTTTAATTTTTGGAAATTTTTATTCAAAACAGTCTAGTCTTGCTTTTCAAATAAACGTTTAATTGTTGTTAGATATTACTTAAAACATGTTGTTGTTTGCTTTTAACTTATTATAATAATAAACCATTGCAAAGTATTAAAATTTTACATTTTTTAAATAAAAATTATAAGTGCTCCGTTTTTCGTGCCGGTGAGTGTAGATTGATAAAAATCAAATCCATTTTTTATAATATATATTTTTTTAAATCATGTCAATATGTTACATTTGCCCCCAATAAAGGGGTAAATGTAATATAGGCCGTATAACAGCATGCAGTATGGGGTCTATGGGGATAACATGTAAATACGGGGCAAATGTGAAAGACCTGTTCTTTAGCTTCAAAACAATCTATGGTTGAATTAAATCGGATGAAAAGCAAGTAACTTGTAAACTTTTATAGGGAGCAGGTGAACACAGCATTTTTTCATATAAAGGTAATTTTAATAAAACATTAGAAACAAATGTTGCAGTTTGTTTTTTATTCGAAATATACACGGAAATAACCTCTTAGAAAATATTTCAATAAAGAATAATATTCTAGGTATAGGTATTACCGTTGATTGAGGAAGGGACCATCGACGGTATTACTCATTGTAACCACCAAACAAAACATTGAAGCGTCGATGGAGCAGAGCTGGGTCAATTACAATTAAAAACTGACCATTACAATTCCAATTACTTTTGTAGGAATGTAATTAGATCCAATTACAATTCCTTTGATATTTTGAAATGTAATTGAATTACAATTACAATTACTTGTATTTGGAATTGGAATTGATGTAAACAATTCCTTTTTCAATTACTTCTGTTTGCTTTATTTTCTATGAACATAGGTACTTACCTAGTTACTTAAAAAACCATAACTGATAACTTAACTATATTAAGCATTATTTGTTCTGCGATGCAAAAAATTCTAGTCTTTGTAAAGCGGGGACGCATTTAAAAGATACTTTCTGTCTGAGGAGCAAAGGGGGCCTGTGGGAGGAGTTCGAATCTCATAAACAAAGAGAGCACGTGTGGCTAGCATACGATGGCAGACATCGGGGCGGACCCTGGGCATGCAGCGTTGCCACGCACTCAGATGCAACGCCGCGGTTACCACATATTTTTAAGTGTGCTGGAGATATCCGCTATAAAATAAACCCCTCATCCGGCATCGCAGCAAATATATAGGAGTTCGGAGGAGTCCAATAGACTTTCAGAGAGGAAGGGGGACTTTATTCCTCACATTCCTGCCAAGTATCACCTTATTGCGGCTCAGCCTTAAATGGCAAATATTCAAATTAAAATAAATAAGATGTACAGTATTTTAAGGAACAAAACGAATTATATCCCAGAAAAAAGATTTTTTCTGGGATTATATTCCTAGTAATACCTATGTCTAAAAACACACAATGGCCTCACAGAGTCACAGCACAGCTCAGTTTCTATGAAAATAAAACTGAAAATAAACGGCTACATGAATAGAGAAATAAAATAAATCTTTTAAAATGCGAATGAGTTTCAGATTCAAGCTCAACGACTCACAAAAAAGTTTAATTTTTTTACATTATGTAGGTACCGAAATACAATTTTACAACCAAACAAACTGACAATTTTTGTATTGAACTAAATTTGTGTTATAAAATGTGGTATACAATATTCATAAAGTTACAAAATCTAAAATGTATTTCTATCAAAACTGTTTTAATTTTGAATTACTAATCCAATAGTGATAATTCCATATACCACCTAATGAAAAAAAAAACAGAATTTAAATGTCTATTGTGACGTGAACAATAGGCATTACGAATTGACTATTAATATAGAGAGAGAGAATACAGACCAATCGTTATGACTTGCCAGTGACGCGTAAATAGTAAATGGGAGTGGCTAAGAAAGAAAACATTATTGCGGACTTTGTCAGTGATGACGCATTTATTTTGCATTGCATTTTGTTGGCCAGGTTGGCCTAAACAACGCTGCAATATTTCCAAAATCAATCCACCGCAAGAGGAGATTGTGTAAGTAATTGTAATTGAAAAAGTAATTGTAATTGGAAAAGTAATTGTAATTGAAACAGTAATTGCATTAAAGGAATTTTAAAAAGGAATTGCAATTCTCAGAAGTAATTGATTTTAAATTACAAGTACAATTCCTTTTCAAAAAGTACTTGATATTAAATTACAATTACTGTCTCTATTTCAAAAGTAATTCCAACTAAGTATAATTCCATGAAAAGGAATTAATTGACAGTTCAATTACTTTCGCCTAATTACTTGCCCAGCTCTGGAGGAAGATTGAAGTAAAATAAACCTCTTCAAAATAAACACAAAAACACCTCTTAGAAAATATGCCAATAAACAATATGTTCTTGGTATGAACGACCAATCAAATTTGAAGGAATCCCAGCGTTTTGTAGTGATTCTCTTTAAAAAATGAACTTCCCAATCCTCTGCAACTAATCTAATTATTTTGCCAATGAAATATGTTTGATAACCTTCTTTGAGCTATATTTGACTAAAACCCATTTGTCTTTATCAGTTCGTGGTTAAGGTCATTCTCCTCCTGGTTCTGCATTTCAGCCTGGTGTTCCAGATTTTGTAAAAATTCTTCATCATTGTCGGAATCCATATAGGTATATTTCATCTTCTTCTCCATCAACGTGGCTACTGTCTTTCGTTTCATTGCAGATCTTTGATTTTTTTGTCTATTTTTTTACTAGTTTATTCTTTGTAAGCCTTTAGACCACATCAGATTTCGTCAAAATTTCTGATCCAGCACCCACTCTCGTTCGCTTTGTTTTGTCTTGACGAGGGCTTTGTTTTTTGCTTTATAGGCTGTCATACGGCCTGACTTAACTTCATTTAGGGCTCTTTTTAATTAATTTTCATCGTACCCAGGGCCATTGCTTTTTCGTATATAATTTCTGACCATGGTGATTATTAGGTTATGCAACAAAAAGTCAGTATACACAGGGTGTCCCGAAATTAGCCTGCCATAATTTACCAGCGTATTCTACGACCTAAAAAATGAAAAAAGTTCCTATAAACATGGCCTCAAAATTGCCCCCAAATGGGGCTATAGCCCCCGAAAGAGGCAATTTCACAAACGGTTTTTTCTAAATATTTCAGAACGAACAAAGATAAAATTCTGAAATTTGGTATGTGATGTACCTGTGAGATTTGACATTTGCCAAGGTAGCGATAGTTAGACATTCTTAATCATAGGCGTCCTAAATGGGGGGTTAAGGGGTTAAAAATGCCCTAAATTTTTTGTGTGTGCTTTTTCCCCAAATTTATTGCAAAATTATAAAATTTCAGGGTATTCTACGAAAAAATGGTGCTCTTGATGAACTTTGATAGCGTGCACCGTTTTCGAGTAAAACCGTATTGAAATTTTTTTGCAGGGGGGCCATGAAAATGTGTATTAGAAATTAGAATGCAATATTTTACCAGCTTGTTCTGCGACCCAAAAAAATGAAAAAGTTCCTATAAACATGGCCCAAAAAATGCCCCCTAAGAGGGCTCTATAGCTCCCGAAATGGACACTTTGGCAAACGGTTTTTTCTAAATATTTCCAGAACGAGCAAAGATAAAATTATGAAATTTGGTATGTGACATACTGGGAGAATAAATCATGAAAAAAGCACACAAAAAATTTTTGGATATTTTTAACCCCTTGACCCCCCTTATTTGGGATGCCTATGATGAAGAATGTCAAACTATCTCTACCTCGGTAAACGTCAAATCTCACAGGTATATCACACACCAAATTTCATAATTTTATCTTTGTTCGTTCTGAAAATATTTAGAAAAAACCGTTTGCTAAAGTGTCCATTTCGGGGGCGATAGCCCCCTTAGGGGACTCTTCTGAGGCCATGTTTATAGGAACTTTTTTCATTTTTCTGTACCAAAAAAGGTGGTGGTAAATTATGGCAGGCTAATTTCTAATAGGCATTTTCATGGCCCTCTGCAAAAAATTTTCAAAACGAGTTTACTCGAAAACGATGCATGCTATCGAAGTTCGACAAGAGCACCTTCTCTTCGTAGAATACCTTCAACTTTCCTAATTTCGCAAGAAATCTGGAAAAAAGTATACAAAACAATTTTAGGGCAATTTTAACTCCTGTACCCCCCCCCCCCATTTGGGACGCCTATAATTAAGAATGTCTAACTATCGCTACCTGGGTAAATTTCAAATCTCACAGGTACATCACATACCAAATTTCAGAATTTTATCTTTGTTCGTTCTGGAAATATTTTTAGAAACCCATTTGTGAAACTGCCCCTTTCGGGGGCTATAGCCCCATTAGGGGGCATTTTTGAGGCCATGTTTATAGGAACTTTTTTAATTTTTTTAGGTCGTAGAACACGCTGATAAATTATGGCAGGCTAATTTCGGGACACCCTGTATAAGAACGAAACTGAGTAATAGGACGGGGCAAATGCAATATATGGCATTTACATTTGCCCCATAGAAATATGTTACATTAACCCCAAGAGCTATTTTTGCCGGGCAAATGTAACATAAACACAAACTGTGTGAGCAAATGGTAATTAATACCAAATATTACTACAGGGACTAATATTTCACTTTTACCAAACTGCATGAAAATCATACTTACCTATAATTGCTTTTTCAGAACCTAAGAAGCAGGATTACTTTTGCTGTTGTTAATTAAAAATAACTCGGCACCAAAATCACATTGCCATTAGAGAGGTTAGGGAGAGACTGAGGAATACCACGGAATATCCAATGTTATAGAAATGAAGAGGCCTCCTTTGTTCCTCCTTCTGTGCATGTGGCGCCATCTAAACGATTGTGGCTTCAACTATATTATAGACTAATACCATTGACTGAAGACTGCTCACGGCTGTCACGTCTGACACATTTTTGGCTCACTCTTTCCGGAGATAAAATACAATGCAGAATACATTGTTAGCCATCAGAGCCATCTGTTTTCCAGGACATGAAGCTATAGCCGTGAGAAGTCTTTATAAATACGTCAGTCAACGCTAATAAAATAAAAATTAAAAAATGCATTTAGCAACACCGCTTACAAGCTTCTTTTATGATGTTCTTGAATTATTTTAAAGTTAAAATGCTTAGAATCATATTTTCATTCTGCTTTGATTACTCCACATAAATATGGATTACTCTCAAAATTTTATTTGCAAGCCTACGAGGCAACACATGGTTTCTTCTTTACCTCAGTCATTACCTTTATGCAGAATGAATTGAAATGTAGGTATATGATTTTGCCATTGATTCTGATTGCATCAACTCTTCCAATAAAGTAATTACTCTAATTTTGTCCCTAGAGAGCATTTTTGACATTATTATAATAAGGGGGTGGTTGAGAAGGATTACAAAGAGGTGAGTTTGAAAATAACGAGGGATATAATATATCGTTTTCTATGTTTTTGGGGTCCAGGAATTACATACAATATTGGAATAATGGATTTAAAAAGATAATAAATAAATAAACAAATAATAGGGGTTTACGCATTGCTTCAATATAAAAGTTGTAGAACACAATAATTCCTTTATCAGGTAAATACAAGTGGTCTATTGAGGGAGGACCGCTTGGAAACATCTTGAGAAATATGCATTTTTAGGAGAACTTTATTTGAAAGAAAAAAATGCCTTTTTGATGGGCCACCTGTGTAAAAACATATTCGAGATCCATGGTCAACATTCTAAAATAGTTATATATTTAAAGAAAGAACGAAAATTGCCAAAACTTCTTTGGCTTCTAAGTTTTTTTATTTCAAGAATTACCAAAAAAGTTTCTGAATGAAATCAGTGGGCAAAATTAAATTGATTGCTTTAAGTCTATTTTATAAGAATTTGGAAGAATACTCTTTTAGCCCTTAAAAAAGTTTCTGAATTAGAGCTGACCAAAGGCATAAAAAAAAATACCTATTTTATGTTATTATATTTCAATGGACATATCTTAAAATTGTCAAGATCAAACAATTTAATCGAAATGAATGGCAAACTTCAATTAATTTTTTTGAAAATTACGCCGCTTGAGAATTTTTTTTACATTTTCAAAGTCAAATAACATTTTAAATGAATGGAAAATTGTTAATTATATGTTTAAAAAAATTACTTATGCCACACAAGAAATGTTTTCCAAATTTCAAGATTAAATAATTGAAATGAATGGCAAAAATTCTAATGAACAAATTACGAGCATCAAATACATACTACTCATGTCAAGTATGATGTGAATTTTTCTTTGTGGTGTCTTTTTAACCATGGATCCATCATAACCATTTGTATGCAGTAAAAGAAAAGTACTCGTGTTCCTTTAATAGAAAATTCAAAAATAATACAAAGTTATTGTTTATTATTGCTAACTAACATATGTACCTACAATTTAATAATTAACAACAACACGCCTTGGTCATGTGAAAGTAATTATACACTTTTCCTATAAAAATTTTGCTACACCCTATAAATTGTAGCATAAAACATTTTTCCTTTAATATTTACTATTTTTAAGGTGTTTGGGTACTATCTAGTAGTTATCTGGTAGTTATGTTAGTGTCGCCCAGAGATACTCGATTTGCCAGCCGAGCTCGGAGAGAGCCTTTTCATTTTCTTGTCGTCTTGGAGTCAAGACCGAGTTGATATAGACTTTTTTACCCTTAAGTCTTGAGCAGTTTCTCAGTAATGCAAGGACATCACGTTGGTCAGCTAGTGTTACTCTGATTGATCTAAAAACATTTTTATTCTTCTCTTCAATTCTGGGAAGACTTAATGATTTTGGGGGACGCTGAGTAATAGTTATTACGATATCTCAAGAGCATCATTACCTTCGGGAAAGTTGTTTGCTCTTGTCTGACGATCCCGTAATTCACTATAAAAATCCTCGCCCGAGGCGCGTGACTCGCTGGAATTTAGTTAAAATTCAATCTATTGACATCTTCCTTCAACTCGCTAATATTTATGAGTTTTGGAATGTTCAGTAAACTAGACTGGCAATCTTGGCAGAACAATTTTAGGGTTCATTTGGTTTTAAGTTCGAATACTCTGATTTCGGATACCGATAAACCAGAACACTGCTTTTTTTGTAGACAGGACGACTGCATCGATCACAAGATGTAAAGAAATGTGAGCCATTTTCCTCCAAACAATGCATATCGGTGGTTTTTATTTAATCAGCCAAAAAGTAATGTTTTGGAAGTCCGGTCTGGTGTCTTGAGCATCACGTCATATTTCATTGTTGTTTGCGAACTGGGGTGGCGCTACACGGCAAAAAAAATGGCGACTTATTATAGGTTATAACAGGGCTATTCTGTGGTTATGGGTATGTCAGTTTCTGATGTTTTGAATTTCCCATATTTTAAATAACTAGCTTTATTACCATTTCAGTCCTTTTTACGGTCACGAATTATCTTTGCGTCAATATTTCAGTTTTATCATACTAACAGAACTTTTATAGGTAGATTTGTTTGTGATAACATGAAATTTCCATGCTCATGAAGAAAATCGTATGCGCAGACTATTATGTGAATTGCAGAACAATAATCACTATTTTGGAATTAAGGGATGATCTGTTCAACCAGTTGAAGAACATAGAATTCTGGATATTACATTTTGGAAGAGTATTTTGTAATGTATGCAGAATGAAAATAAAAAAATATATTGTGTATAGCCCCAAAACGAACCATCAATTGTCCGCTATAAGAAGAAACTAAAAAAAAATGCTTTCTATACTTACTTACTCTAAAACTAGCCATGGACTTTATTTCAAATCAAAAGGTAAGAAAAAATTTTGCTTGCTTTTTAGACTGGCTTTTCTGAATAAAATCTATGAATGTATGCCATGTAAGCTTGTCAAATTTAAGGAACATAACAAGCATTTCATTTTATTTTGGAAGTTAAATTCTATGTAATACCACAGAATAACTAAACAGAATTCCAACGCTTACCGCGGCAATAACCTCGGTTTGCCGGCCCGTCTCAGGTCGACGGGACCAGTGAGGAAACAAATTTTGAGACAGCGCTCGGTGCCAAGCACGATCGCCGCCTGCGGAGTCATCAAAACTACTTACCTGCTTCTTTGCGCAACGAAAACGGTGCCCGGCCCGCCTCGTCCTATTTAGTGAAGCGAAATCGGGCTAAAAAGTCGTCAAAAAATTTTTCAAGGTAGAACTAGATCGGACCCCATAGGTGTTGTTAAGTACATCACTCTGCATACGAAATGGCGATTTACGAAATTTTTTTGTGGTCGAGACCTTTTTTATTTCGAAAAAACTGTCGAAATTGACAATTTACGGAAATTGTGTTTTTTTACGTTAACATCGTCATATCTTTGAGAGTAGTGGAGCTATCGACTCGAATTTTTTTTTAAATTGAAGCTAACATATGAGCGCTTACAACGAATGCCATTTTTGTTGTCCAATATTGTTTATTAACCACTTTAAATAGCAACAAAATTGCAACGTTATAAAAAGTGTAATGAAATTTTCACTAAGCGAGAAACTTTTTTATTTGTGGAAATTTTTATATACATGCTGCGAGGGAAATGTGCCCAAAACACGAAAAAAGTTTTTGGCAAAAAAAAAATTACCTATAGCGCCTATAGTTTTTGAACTGTGAATTTTTTTTGTGGCGCGCGCTACTCACGTAGAACGCAAAATTAATCCCTTGCCTGAGAATATCCACGCGTGGCGGGCATGTCTCAACAACTAATGCGTAGTTTACATGCGCAAGTGAAACTATCACAAATATAAATATCTTAGAGTAATTCCTAATAGCACATAGGTCTGTGCTAATAGTTTGCCAATGTAAACCCTCTCAGTGAGAACTCTCTGCCATAAAAGAGTAGGTAGGTACGTCTCTGGGAGCGTTTACATAAACTATTTGGAAGTACTCTCAGTACGACTTGTGAGTTCATGTAAACGCTCCCAGAGTTCTTCCTGAGAGGGTTTACATTGGCAAACTTTTAGGAAATACTCTAAGATATTCATATTTGTGATAGTTTCACTTGCGCATGTAAACTACGCATCAGTTGTTGAGACATGCCTGCCACGTGTGGATATTATCACGCAAGGGATTATTAATTTTGCGTTCCAGGTGAGTAGCGCGCGCCACAAAAAAATGCACAGTCCAAAAACTATAGACGCTATAGGTAATTTTTTTTACCAAAAACTTCCTTCATGTTTTGAGCACATTTCCCTCGCAGCATGTGTATAAAAATTTCCACAAATAAAAAAGTTTCTCGCTTAGTGAAAATTTCATTACATTTTTTATAACCTTGCAATTTTGTTGCTATTTAAAGTGGTTAATAAACAATATTAGACAACAACTATGGCATTCGTTGTAAGCGCTCATATGTTAGCTTCAATTTTAAAGAAAATTCGAGTCGATAGCTCCACTACTCTCAAAGATATGACGATGGAAATGTAAAAAAACACAATTTCCGTAAAATGCCAATTTCGACAGTTTTTTCTAAATAAAAAAGGTCTCGACCACAAAAAAATGTCGTAAATCGCCATTTCGTATGCACAGTGATGTACTTAACAACACCTATGGGGTCTGATCTAGTTCTACCCTCAAAAAATTTCTTTTTTGAGAACGAAGCGACTTTTTGCTGATATATTAAAAAATATATTTCAAAGTTATTTAAAAAGTATTAAAAAAATAGGTTTAGGAACAAAATTTAGGATAGCAATACGTTATTGAATATACGGAGACTGCTACAAGCTAAAATGGTACAAACAGATTTCTAATATCTTTTTCGTTTTTGAGTTATTTTGAAAAAAGTGAAAATTTGCATTTTGGATTTTTTTTTTTTCTGAAGTTGTTATCACAGATAGGAAAAAAGAAAAACACTTTCTTATGGCACTTCTTAACGGGCTTTAAGATGGCGTTTTTAGATTTGTTCTACAACATTTCGTTTTTTTGAGAAACCATTTTCAACTTAATTTTTTTAAATACGGACCTGGATTTTTTTGCAGATTTTGAAAGCACTTTCATTCCAAATACCATGATGTATGGACAATATTTTTAAAATGTTTTGAGACAATTATACTGAAAATTCCTTTTTTTCTACTCATTGTTTCCCTGTATTTAAATGTTGATAACAACTTCAGAAAAAAATAAAATCAAAAATGCAAAATTTCACTTTTGTCGAAATAACTCAAAAACGAAAAAATATATTAGAAATCTGTTTGTACCATTTTACTGACCTCAAAATTGCGCAACTTTTTCCGCATTTGTTGTTTGTTGTTGTTCTATCTCTCACCGTTTGCAAGATTCCCATACTGTTCAACATGCAATCTTAAAATTTTCAAGTAATTAAAGTGTAAATTTCAATAAATAGTCCAAAATTTTAAAAAATGATTAAAAACCAATTTTTCGATATCGAGTTTTTCGTTTTTTGCATTTTCTGAGAAAATTTTCAAAGTGATGTATATTTTTTACACCATCAGAAAGTAGAGGTTTCAACGAACAAAAAGCGAACCGACTTTTTTTAAAAAGCAGCTTTTTTGACGTGGGTATTTTCGATTGAAAATGAGGTTACTTTTTCGGTTTAAAATCAAAAAAAGGGGTAAAAATAAATATTTTGATTCGAAAAAATTACAGCGTGTTCGAGACATAAGAAGGTAAGTTTCCACCAAATTTCGTAGAATTTTTTTTGTGAGATAAAAATTAAAAACCAAAAAATCGGTTATTTTGATTTTTCGTGGATATTTTCAGGTTATGTGAAAAAAGTGTAAATACAAAAGTTGTAGATATTTTTATTACCTACAACTTTGCCATTTAACTTTTTTGATAGGAGTTGCAGTTTTGCCGGATATCGTGATAAACCGTTTTCCACCCCTAAAAGATCACCCCCTACAACACCCGTAGCTTAAATCGCCCTTAAATTATTTTTTCTGTTATTTTTGCTATATTTTCTTCCTTTTCCAATGGGTGTCATGCTGTTCTAGATTTTTTTGTTCTCGAAAATTATCTACCCTGGCCTAATTGCCACTCCTATACTCCAATTTTTATTTGTTTGAAAACAATTATTACTAACCCTGTACATAAATTCTAAAAACTTCCTTGGAACCGCCCAGAATTTTAGAAAATCTTAGTTTTTATAAGCAATAATTTTGATGTATACAGGGTGTCCAACTTTATAACTGTAGAAATCATTAAAATCTTCATTTTTGGAGACAAAAACCTAAACTTTTTTTGTTTGAAAGGCCTTCAAAAACCGCTTCTTTTGACGTTCCTGCTATTTTCAAAATGCAAATCCAGGGCCGACTCCGATTTTTTTATACCCCCGATTTTCACGAAAACTCTTTAGCGATTTTTTTATTTAAAATCTGACCCCACAGCGTTAATCAGAACACGCCAAAACCTGTATATACTAAATTTGAATAAAAAAATATACAGGGAGTTCCATTCTGCAGGGTGTCCAAGTTGAGCAAAACAGGAATTTTAAAGGCATCTATCTGCCAAGTCCAGTGTGCCATGGAATCCCCTCAAAACAGTTGAATGGTCAATAGAACCACTCAAGCTATTGGTGTGCAAAAGTCCAATACAAAATATATAGAGTATTCTTATCTGTGCCACCTCAAATTACTAAATTTTTGAGATTTTATACGGGTCAAAAATCAAGTAGACCCATCAAAGCCGCTCCACACACTATAAACGAACTAAATCTAAAAAATATGGTGTGCCACAACAGGAAACACACAGAAAATGTATCATCTTAGGCAGTGACTTTGTTGAGAAAGGTACAATAATTTAAATTGTTTTTATCTGTTACTTTTGTGTTTATCAATATTTTTTCAATGATTCCAGAGTACCTACTCTTGATCCGTATAAGATAAAATTTCAGAATTTTGAGATGGCTCAGAGAAAAATACCCTGTTAATTTTTGTAGTAAATCTTTTCACATCAACATTTTAAGCGGTCCTGTTAACCATAGGACTGTTCTGAAGGGATTCCATGGCACACTTGACTCGCCAGATGTCTAAAATTCCTATTTTGCTGAACTTTGACACCCTACAGAATGGAACTCCCTGTACATTTTTTGTTCGAATTTGGTATATGGGGGTTTTAGGGTGTTGTGATTAACGCTATGGGGTCAGATTTTAAATAAAAAAAAAATCGCTAAATGGTTTTCTTGAAAATCGGGCGTATAAAAAAAATCGCAGCCGGCCCTGGATTTGCATTTTGAAAATGGAAGGAAGGTCAAAAGACGCGGTTTTTGAAGGCCTTACAAACAAAAAAAGTTTAGGCGAATATCTCCAAAAATGAAGATTTTACGGCATTGCACAGTTTTAAAGTTGGACACCCTGTATACAGGGTTTCTCAAGAAAAGTGTTTTAAAAAGTCCGATTATTTCCTTAGTCAAAAGAAAAAGGGTCTGCTAAAACCCGGGTGAGTTTTTCCGGGGAATCTGAATCTAGCGTCACAATTGACATACTGGGTGTCCTCGAAAAAACAATTTTTTCGAAAAATAAAAATACTGTTTGTTTCCATTTTTAATATTACGGACAAAATATATTAAAATCTGCTCGTTTGTAATTTATACATCATTCCCGGTTTAACGGGAAGTAAAAAAATATTTTAGGAAATTGTTATTTTTCTATACAAAATTATAGGGACATCTCTTGCCGTTTTTGAGATATTCGCCCAGGTTTTCTGATTTGAATAGAATAAGGGAGCGTATATTACAACTACCTAAAAGTAGTCCATGACTTCATTTTTGCTTTTTAATACATAACACTAACCGTACAGCACAAAATATTATTCTGTGACCACAGCTATAAGTAGGTCATGGACCGAAAATTTGTTTCATACAATTAGAAGATACGCTTCCTTTTTCTACACCAACCAGGAAAACAGAGGCGAACATTTCGAAAGCGGTAAGAGATAAATCGGTAATGTTATACAGTGCCACAGAAAGTTGGAACCATATGGGAATTTTTTTATTTTTGGGCTAAGATGAAACTGCTCTGGGGAGATCATCTCTGCTTGCAAAAATATTCGAAATGAGATAATTAAACGTCGTGACGTAATTTGACATATCTGTCAAAAATGACATTTAATTAAATAAATAGCCAAAATCGAAAAATGTTATTTGAAAAAGTTGCTTGGAATTTTATTTTACCCCTATGTACAAATTTTCAGCCAAAAATTCTGACAATGATAAATTTTTGATCTTTTGAAAAAATATAAAAATTGCACCTTGTAAGTTGACTTTTTCTTGAAACTAGCAGATTACGACCTAAAAACGGTCCATAACTAAAAAATACCACGTTTTGATGATAGACAAACAATAATAAAGTCGAATAATGTTATATATAGTTTTTTTTTGTCGGGAATCAAAAACGAAGGGTTTTTAAACTGGCGCGAACACAAAACTTTGTTTTTTAGGGCCGAATAGGGTAAATTA
The DNA here is from genome assembly GCA_963920635.1 of Pseudeuparius sepicola. Lineage (NCBI taxonomy): Eukaryota > Metazoa > Arthropoda > Insecta > Coleoptera > Anthribidae > Pseudeuparius > Pseudeuparius sepicola. Next base: position 25,908,170 of record OY987298.1, on the reverse strand, counting down.
ATTAGGTCCAAATTTCCAGAATTCTGTACCCATATTGCACGGATAAAGTCATTTTTGGGAAAGTCGAAAAATATGTTCGTCCTACTCCTTCGACCGGTCCAGAACTGGTGCAGTTTTTAAAACTGCACCGCTTTGCGGCCATTGCTGATCGGCAAAAGAACAAAATCACAAAACATAACTTAACAGCAAATAATAACAGCCACAACAACAATTTAACAGTACTTAACAAATCCACAACAAAACAACAACTTAACGCCAAAACAGAACAATTCGCTTTTGAAACACAGGAACCAGGAACAAAACTTCCAACACAAGTGTAGGTAATACACCGGCTCTGACTACGAGCAGGCGGTAGCACACTGGAGGGAGAAGCACATGCGTCCCACACGAACCTCTACGTCGCCGACCGATATAAGCCGAGCCATCGTCCGCCCGCTGGACTGCAAAGTGGGGCGCGCCGCGGGTCGACCAAGCCGATACTCACGAATATGTGTGCCAATTACTTGCTTGGGTGACTATGATCTACACAGTACTTAAGGAAGCACATAGATGGCGATACTAACTCTGTCCTTAACGGGTCGCCGTATGCGCGTATACGGACGCTACAATTCTGTTTAGTTTTTAGTTATTCTGTGGTAATACTCATTTGCATGCCTTTATTTTATAAAAAAAATTCTGCAACGATGGTGTTTTTAAAATTAATCCACCTTGTTGTTTTTTTTTTCGTCGTGTGGCGCCAGTGGCGATCGCTTGAAACAGCGCTATGTACAGATCTTTAATATAGTGTTGGTCCAGCTCACAAAATATATAGGTTAAGTAGACTATGTTTGTTTGAGGATGTGCAAAAAGGTTTATTTTGGTACCTGCTTTTATGTTTATTTATGTATATTACTCAAATGTGGCAGCCAACATCAAACTGAGATGCACAGCACTTTTTGCTATCTTAAAATAAACTGTGCAGTTTAACACTGATAAATGAAACAAGTAGCTGGAGCACTTGTACTCTATTTAAAGTCCTTGCTTCAGTCTTATAATATACCTATAATATAATAACTAATATAATTCGGGAGAAGTCAGCACTAAAGTAAGTTATTGTACGATTTTTTCTATAAGTTGTCCTTGGCAAGATTTCAGACAGGCTCGTTGCCCATTAAACTTGGCCTGATATTCAAAATCCGGACAATAAAGTAATATTTAACTTTTTAACTTCATTACGGAATTATTACGTAAAATAATGTAATCTTGGGTCGGATTGAACAACGGCAATATTCTGTACATAGGCTGCAAGAGATTTTCCAAAGGTCGCCCGCATATCAGATGCGCAGTCAGCTGCAGCTTATGAATGGGTGACCACGCTCTTTGAACTATTTTGCATAAAAAACCTCTTTTTTCCCGATTTAACAAAATATGTAATGTGTCCCTCGGCACTGCATTTCCTTTTTATGACTCTTGTGGTTTATTTGCTCGGCCTTGCAGGTCTCTGCAACTAAATTCCAATAACTAAATTATTAAAAGTTGGACTTAAGTGTCTTGGTACACAAATAACTACGTATTATTAGTTGTAGCTTTTCTGAACCACCACAATCTTCTAACATAGAAGAAACAAAAGATCACTACAAAGTTAGAAAAAAATATAAACGTGTTTTATTTTTATAGAAACACAATGTTTATTTTTGTATTTTGGGCCATTATTTGTTTTCCCAATTCCAATGATCAAAAGTACCATGAAAAAAAAAAACGATTTAGGTATTGATATATTATACCTACAATACCTACTATATCTTGTGTTCGGGATATCCCATTTTTTAAAAGAATAAAGGTCCGTAACGTAATAAAAATAAATGTTATTAACAGGAATGTTCGTATTGATTTTAATTAAAAACATCTAAATTATATATTTCCATTATAGGAAATGTATGACATATTTTTAGATTTCAAAAACTCAAAAATATACTTACAGGGAATTTTTATACAAAATTCTAAGTTTATATTTTTTTCCTTCCTTCACGCTGAACTTTTGTGTCTTGTAATAGCAGACTGTGGCAGTTGAGAAAAAAACATAAAACTGTTGTAAAAAAAAATTTCTAACTCGAAAAATAAATGCTCTAGCTTCGACTGACGTATTTATAAGACTTCTCACGACTATAGCTTCATGTCGTGGATAACAGATGGCGCTGATGACAATGTATTTTGCATTGTATTTTGACTACGGAAAGCATATGGTGAGCTAAAAAAGTCTCAGACGTGATAGCTCTAGGCGTAGATTGACATTATAGCCGCGTTCCTTTTGCCCCTACACTGAGAACTTTAGCTCAGTTGTTAGCCGAGCCACTCGGTTTGTTTTTTCCTGTCAAAGGCTCATCTTGTGAAAGGGTCATTTTCCCCACCACCAAACTGAGCCAATATGCTCGATAGTGAGTGTGCTCGCGAGGATGTGCTTGAAGGGTGAAGGGGGAGGTAAAAAATCTCACTTTAGCTCACATTCTCATTTGTAAAAGGAGCTGCCACCAACTGAGATAAAGTAAGAATTCTTAAGAAAAGTGGCAAAAGGAACGCGGCTATTAATAAAGCTGCTCACAGGTGTCACGTCTGACACTTTTGGCTTACAATGCGCTTTTCGAAGGCAAAATATAATCTAGTATACATTGTTAGCCATCGGCCCATATTTTTTCATGTCTTATCATGTCTTATGTACATTATATAATTTTAATGCACCCAAAGGACAAAACAAAATTTAGTAAAGTCGTAAAGAATTTTATTAAAAAATAAGCATACCCAATAAAAAAATATTGTAAATACCATGCACTTTTTTATTAGGTACCTGTTTCCAGACCTATTTTCATATCAGGGATCCAGGGAGATGATGTCCTTTGAATGGACTACAATTTTTTTACACGGACTGTTTTTGTATTTCAGGAAAATGCCCGCACAAAGAGACATTTTGGAGGTTATACCTTACGAAGATCTACCAAAGTTAGCAGAGATGTATCAGCCACACGTCGACTGGCAACCCTGTGCTTATTCAACCATTTTAAATGGAATTGAATGGAACGAGAATGGATTCAAAGATATTATTGTCACATTTGTATCTCCAAATTCTTGCTGGAAGGACGACGGCACATTTTTGTTTATACAAGAACTTCCAAATGTATGTATTTCTACACAATATTAGTTTTAAAAATACCAAATCACATTAGATTAAGTCTCATGTACAGGGTTATCCACGACAAGGCCCACCGGGCGCCAATCTTATGTATACAATTCCGTAGACTATCTAGTCTACAGCTGTCATAAAAGGGGACCAAAATGTAACTTTGGTTTGGTTCCTCTTTTTGAAGCACCGAGTAGAATACCTCATAAGGCGTCTATAGTCAAAAATAAAAAAATATATATAGGAGCTTTGGCCCTTTTCGCTGGATAACCCTGTAGGGTAAGTACAAAACTTTTTAGCTATTGAATACTGAGTAATATTTTGTTAGATAATAGTTAAACCCTTGTCTATTCTTTCGATAGACAAGGGTTAAACTACCCATATTCTTTCAAATTTTATTTTAAAATATTCTTCTATAAACAAAACAACTACATATACAGTCTGACAAACGAGGGAAGTCCAATGAAAAACTCAGTCTAACCGCCCATGCCCACAAGAATAACATACGGATGGCGCTTAGACTGAGTTTTTCATTGGACTTCTTTCGTTTGTCAGACTGTACCTATAGCCATGGGCGCTGTTACAATGTGTTACAATGTGTTTCAGGGGGGGCAAGAACAGCCATTACTATTATACTATAATATATAATTACTATTATTATGAAATAATGCCGTTAGATGGCAGCAAGCTTAATCTGCTGTATGTTAGGCCAGCCCCGGATCTAGGGGGTGCCAAAATCATAATAGGTATAATATGGTTGAAAATTGATAACAAATTATTTAAAAAATATATTTATTTAATAATTTGGTAACCTTAATTATTATTCATAAAATAAATTATTTAAATTCAAATTCCGGCGATTAGATGGCGTTAACAATCTGCAGCTGCTCGCAGCGCATTTCGGAATGCACCCTAAGTGGATTTATGAACGTATCATATATATCAAATATAAACCCGAGTGGTCGAACATCAAGAGACGATCACCGATCACTATTCACATTCATTGCTTGTTTATGTGGTTAATTGCGTGTGCCTGTATTGCCGAAATCATAGATTTAATCTACCGTAGTGGAAATAAATGATTTACAGAAATAACAAGTAAGAAAGAATACATATTATATTATCTTATCGATGCTATATTGTACTTTCTAAAGGTATTATATCGTCGATGAAATGCTAGTAACTCTTAACTAAACTAACAAGAAGAAACTTCCGCCGATGCAAATTTGAACTTTTATTTTTATCTACTAGCAAATGCACGCTGTTCTCTCATCCACCTCATGTTTACGACTGAGCATAACAGAAAAGAAAAGTTCCCGAATGGCGGCATTCAGCACGCCTCTCCCCAAATAAGGAAGTTTCTATGCCCCACCCTGTACATAAAGTACATAACACCAAAAGTGTTACCTGATAATAATACACTCAACTTCTTTAAAAGCAATGTAGCTGTGGCTACGTGTCCATTTCGTTAGAGACCTGTCACATTCGACGATGTGTATCTGGCGATGGGCAATGTAAGGACCAGGCTGTCGGTACGGATGAATTATCTATCATCATGCTAAAGCTCTGTGCACCTTCTTGTGTGGGTCCCCTGACACACATAATCAATTATTCCATCGAAACTAGTTCATTCCCTTCTCTATGGAAAATGGCACTTATTAACCCAATACCCAAAAAACAGAATCCTACACTGTGTGACTTGCGACCTATAAGTATTTTGCCCGCCCCCTCCAAAATATTTGAAAAAAAATATACAGTGAATATATACAGCTAATTGAATATCTCGAAACTAACAATATGTTCCCGTTATATATAGGGTTTCGCAAGAAACACAGTTGCACCACTGCACTTATAAAGATAACATCTGATATTGCTACTGCAATTGATTGTAAACAAATGATCCCCTCAGTGCTCATAGATATGTCCAAGGCTTTCGATTCTATCAACAATGAACTTTTGTTGGCTAAACTCAAGTACTACAATTTTGACCCTGAAGCTGGTCAGTGGTTTTCTAGCTATCCTGTGGGCAGGTCGCAGGCAGTGTCATTGACTGTGGAGGGTACAATTTTGAAGTCAATTTTTTCAACATTAGAAAAAGATTGCAAAATTTGGACTCATTCGGCCTAATTTGATTCGTTTGAAATAATACAAGTTCAATCAAAGTAGGCCGAATGAGTCCAAATTTCGCAGTCTTGCATACTTTTTTTTATTCTGAATAACTTCTTTTAATGAAGTTTTTTGTTATCTTAAACGACAAGGATAGTTCACCTACCTATAGAAAATAAAATAGACGAAAATCAAAGTTGGCCAATTATTTTGAAAATTGACAAAGGGACATAATTTTCAATTCTAAGCAATTTTTCGATAGAAAATAAATAAATCGTCCCTTCCACGGCCTACTTGATTTTTCAAAATTAAAAATATGGTGACAATTATTTTCTAGACAAGCAGAGGCCTGGACCCCAAATGGTCAAATTGGAGCTCGGAATTTTTTTGTTAAATAAAGAGTACACATTTATTAATGGGTTCTTATTCTTCCCTCCCGATCACAAAAAATGCCACCCATTGTATATTTGTGAATTTTTTTAACAATTTCTCTCAAACGCTGGAGAGAGGGGGCGCCACTATCAAGTTTCTGCCCCGGTTCGAAAAAATCGTAGATCCGGGGCTGTGTTATGCAAGGATAAGAATACATAATATACAGGGTGTCCCAATAAGGACTCCCGTTGGCGATATCTCCGGAACAAAAAGATATATTTTAATTCTGCAAACGCCGTTCGCTAGGACGTGAAGAGGGCTTTATTCTTAACCGCTAAGCGTTCATTTTGACTTTGGCGTATAGATGGCGCTGCGGTGGAAAGAAATTTTTCGATCCTAGGAACGTTGAAACGTAGCACATCTGAAAGACTGGATAATCTGGAGAAACTTTTGTTCTATGGACAATTTTCCTATTGTTACTAGTTTCTGAGATAACCGGTCTACAATGCCATTTACAGAAAATGATCTAACTCGCTTAAAATTAACTTTAGAGGTAAAAGTTATTAAAAATATCTTTGTAGTTCACTAGGACAAAGAAAATAGCGGCACGTGTCAAATTATTACACATCCGGTTTGATAGGAAGTACCGGAAGTGACCCATTTTTCAGTTTAAAATGAACATACTGTATAATTTATCCCGTAAAAGTGAAAAAACTTAATTTCCACTGTCAAATAATATCAATAACACCATGTATATACATACATCTAGACAACGACAATTTGGCTGAATTTATTTTTATTAACCGAAGGTGGCTCTGTCTCTGTCTATTGTTTAAATATGATATTTAGCTTCAAACGCCCAGGTAATTCTCTAACGTTGTCAATTTGTTTCTTACCTAATTAATAATAATAATAATAATAGCGCCGTAGAAAGAACAACTCTGCCACGTCAACTAGGAGGAAGAGGATTAGCAGATCTCAGCAAGCAATTGGACCAACAAATATTAAATCTGCGTAATTATTTCTACAGGCAGGCCAACAGCTCCACACTACATAGTGCTATATGCGGAGCAGACGTCTCAACACCGCTACGTCTGACGGAACACGAGCGTCAAAATCACCACAGAACCGACAACGATAAACTTCAGAGGTGGTTGGGGAAGCCGCTGCACGGGAGGCATCCTAATGAGGTTAACCAGGAACATGTCGACAAGTTAGCGTCGAACTATTGGCTGACCTCGGGACGAATGTTCCCCGAGATGGAAGGCTTCCTACTGGCCACACAAGATCAGGTTATACCAACTCGCAACTACCTAAAATTCATTGTAGGAGATGCATCGGTAGTGGATGACAGATGCAGATACGGGTGCCCAACTTCAGAAACAATCCAGCACATAACAGGAGGATGTCAGATGTTCGCATCAACGGAATATAAGGAACGACACGATTCGGTTGCCAAGATCTTGCACCAGGAACTGGCGGAAAAACTTCTGCTTGTGCAGGCAGAGAGGATCCCATATTACAGCTACACACCGGAGCCTGTTCTTGAGAACAGCAACTACAAGATGTACTGGGATCGTACAGTTCTGACAGATCAACGAGTTGCCCATAACAGACCGGACCTTATAATAGTTGATAAAATTTCTAGGAAGACAACTCTGATTGATGTGGCGATCCCGAACAACAACAACCTGCGTGTGAAGCAAGTCGAGAAGATCGCGAAGTACAGAGACTTAGAAGAACGAATTAGAAGGCAATGGGAAATGGACAACGTTCAGACGATTCCAATCATCGTGTCAACAACTGGTGTCATACCAAAAAGTTTGCTGAGAAACATCAAAGAGCTGGGTCTAACTGATAATCTTTACAGGTCCATGCAGAAAGCGGTACTACTTGCGACAGCCCGAACCGTCAGGAAATTCATGGGGAGTGCAGGAACGTCCAACAACATCAATGTCACCTAAGGCCCGATAACATGGCAAGGGTCTCGTCCGAGCCAGATCCTTATGGTATCCGGGATACCCGGGATCTGAGTGAATGTTCCCCAGAGAGGGAGTGCGAATGCCTTTTGGCTAAGTCGATAATAATAATATATTTATTGCTGGAGATCAACATGGACATAGCAACGTCAATATACACAGTGGTTTACAATCTAAAATGTATATCACAAAACAAAACAAAACAAAGGACAATCTCAACTTACCTAAACTAAATTTCAAAACTATATAACACCTTTTCTTTTAAATAACTGATGACAGAACTTCTGAATCCTTTAAAATTTTGTATACTTTTAATGTCACTTGGTAGGTTACGAAATGCTTTTACTGCTCGATACTGTGAGTTTTTTTGAAAAAATGCTGAACTGTGAGGGGGAACCCTAAGTTCATTTCTTTGTCTTGTTATAACATTCATATAATCTGAATATAGATCAGCATTTGTATGAAACAGACATGGATGTTTTTTGACGAATAATACAAGAGCCAAAAAATACAGTGAAGGTACAGTCAATATCCCATTACATTTAAAATGCAGCTTGCAAGAAGCATTATAACTTAACCCCAACATACTTCTTAAAATTCTTTTCTGCCAAATAAATACTTTATCCGCCTCTGAACCCGACCTCCACAACAAAATTCCATACACTAGAATAGATTGTACATGTGCAAAATAATACGCCTTCAAAGAATTCAAGGACATTTGTTCTCTTAAGTATCTCATCAAACAGCAGACTGAGCAAAGTCTCGATGTTAAATTGTTAATATGGGCGTGCCAACTTAATTTTGAATCAATATAAACTCCTAGAAATTTTATCGATGGCAGTTCTGGTATCGATTTATTTTGCAGTTTTACATAGGGAGACTCTTTATATGGTGTACCTTTGCAGAAAGTGACCAAACCCGTTTTTGAATAATTTAATAAAAGACAATTCTGATCACACCAGCATTTCATTTTGTGAACTATTTCTGCAGACACCTCTGCAGCTTTTTTCACATCGGTGTTTACCACAATGACTGATGTATCATCTGCAAATTGAAATTCTCTACTACATTCAGTTGACAGGGCTGATGGTAGTGAATTTACATACAAAAGAAAAAGCAATGGACCCAGAATTGACCCTTGTGGTACGCCCTGTTTAATAAGGGTCATGTCCGAGTTGTAAGATACTCCGTGGGAAACAATATTTACACATTGATATCTATGAGTAAGGTGGGATTTTAAAAGGTTTAGTGAAGTACCTCGAAAACCAAAATCATCTAATTTATCCAATAATAAATTGTGGTTCACCATGTCAAATGCCTTGCTCAAGTCAAAATATATACCGATTGGCACCCTCCTCTGATCCAGACTCTCTGCGACATGCTGAATAGCACTATAAACAGCTAATTCCGTTGACTTTCCCTTCCGAAAACCAAACTGACCCGCAGCAAGCACATTATTTTTATCCAGAAACGAGACTATCCTGTTGAAATTGTTCTTTCAAAAACTTTTGATACAGCTGGCAATATCGAAATGGGTCTGTAATTATTAATGTCATCTTTTGCGCCTTTTTTTATGAACAGGAATTATTTTTGCAATTTTTAGTTCATCTGGAAACTCACCCATTTGCAGACTCATATTGATCAAATGCGATAGTGGCTCAGAGAGCAGACCAGAGACTTTCTTAAGTGGGGCAGGTGGAATATTGTCAATACCACATGAATATTTTGGTTGTAGCTCATTAATTATATTAAAGACTTCATTCGGAGTTGCTGGAGGTAAAAATACTGTATCCGCAATTTTTTCTCTTTCGGGATCATGTTTGCCTGACAAAGAGGTGTCTAGATCAAAGTGGGCCTTAAATATGTTCACAATTGTGTTTAAATCCTCAACTGTTTTATCACCAACATTTAGTTTAATGGGTGATTCCGCAGTTTGTTTCTGCTTTGTAATATTATTAAAAATAGCCCACATAGATTTGGTCTTATTTTGAGAATTAGCTATAATGTTATCATTTAAAGATTTTTTATATTTAGAAATGTAACTTCTGTATGCTTTTTTTTCCGTCTTATACTTAACTAAAACATTTTCACATCCAGTATTTAAGTAAAGCATATACCAATCTCTAACCCTCTGCCTGCACTCCCTAATTTCCCCGGTTACCCAACCTTTATCCCTTCTTTTATACTTACCACTGACCAGAGGAAAGGACAAATCAAAATAATGAGACAGGACATTATGAAATTCCCGAAATACGGTTTTTAAATCAAGAGACTCATAAACATTATTCCATGGTTCGAGACGTAGGTCATTAATAAATTGAGTTATGTTATCATGTGTAAAGAACCTTTTATTATATGTTAACTGTTCATCAGTGGAGCCATCAACACCAACCCTAACCAACTGACTGTAGTGGTCTGATATTATTGATTTAATCACCTTAACTGCAAGATAATCTTTTGGAATATTTGAAAACACATTGTCAAGCAGAGATCCGTCATGTCCAGGATTCGGTCTGGTGACTTCATTAACTCTAGAATGCATATTATAAGATATCATAAGCTGCTCTATATTTACCTTATGTGGACTGTTTTTGAGAAAATCAACATTAATGTCCCCACAAACAACAACATATTCCCTATGTGCTGTAATGAAATCAAGAAGTTCCGTCATCCTCGACACAAAAGTATCAAGATCTCCTCCTGGTGATCGATATACACATACTACTACAAAACTAATATCACAATTTAATTGAACTTTTATGCAGCTATACTCAAAATCTTTGTCTATTTGTACTACAGTAGAATTTACTACATAAAATTTTACATCATTTCTGAATTAGTTTATTAATTTTTGTAATAATGGTTAATTATAATAATGAGGATAAATTAAAATATGGTATTAGTTTATGGAGAATGCGGTAAAAACAGTGTTGTAGCCGCTGCTCGTATTTAGGTATGGAAATAATTTTGAACATATTTATTGTAAACATACATGTTTAATTTCTATAATGTCACCTTCGATTAATAAAAATAAATTCAGCCAAATTGTCGTTGTCTACATGTACCTACAAGGTGTTATTGTTATTAGGTATATTTTTTCCAATTTTAAGGAAAAATTGTACAGTATGTTCATTTTGAACTGAAAAATGGGTCACTTCCGGTACTTCCGGTCAAACCGGATGTGTAATAATTTGACACGTGCCGCTATTTTCTTTGTCCTAGTGAACTACAAAGATATTTTTAATAACTTTTTCCTCTAAAGTTAATTTTAAGCGAGTTAGCTCATTTTTTGTAAATGACATTGTAGAGCGGTTATCTCAGAAACTAGTAACAATAGGAAAATCGTCCATAGATAAAAGTTTCTCCAAATTACCCAGTCTTTCAGATGCGCTACGTTCAAACGTACCTAGGATCGAAAAGTTTCTTTCCACCGCAGCGCCATCTATACGCCAAAGTCAAAATGAACGCTTAGCGGTTAAGAATAAAGCCCTCTTCACATCCTAGCGAACGGCGTTTGCAGAATTAAAATATCTCTTTTTGTTCCGGAGATATCGGCGACGGGAGTTCTTATTGGGACACCCTGTAGATGGGAGGCTCTATATAGTAAGAGGTAAGAGCTGAATAGAATATAGACTAGTAAGTATAGCATTGAATAAGGAATTCGCCTTAATCAATGCTAGTAGGCAAACATGTATTTGTGTCAACTTAAAACAACTCTTGTATCCAAGATATTTATCCATTGTGCAAAAAATAAATGCTGGCAAGCTAATTTTTTCAGGGTTGGTCGGGGACTGCCTCCTGAGTATCCAACCAAAAAATCACACTCGAACCCCTTCAGGGTTTTGTGCAATAGGGGTGGTTTCTTATTTATTTTTTTTGAAATTTTTTTTCCAGCCTGTGCATAATAATAAGCTCTACAACTTTGCCTTATAAAACTTTTTTATAACTTTCATATGTCACCAGTTACAGCGCATTTCATTTAAAAAAAAATGCAATATTTAAAACGAATGCTTCGTTCGTTCAATGTTTGAAAATTTTTTTTTTAATATTTCACGAGTTATCAATTAATGTTGATCAACGGCATAAGATAAGAAAGGAATTCAAGGCCAAATGTGAGTCACAAAAACATCTGAATTTCGTTGCCTGCATACGTCGTTAACATTCGTTCGTATTCACCTTGTTTATGGAATCCCTAGTTAGCCAATGTGTGACAGAGTCATAAGTATACGAGAGCAATATTGGATACAAGCAACAGATGGCGCCAAAAATTAAAGTGGCCCAGTCATTGCCTACTAATTTTGTACTATTAAAATCTAACAAAAAACAGCTGGACAACTTTATTTTTTGCTAAATCTGTCCCCTGTATCTACTGTATTTCTGTCATGTCCTTATGTCAGTGTCAGTAACTAGAGTATCCATAAACAAAGGTATTCAGCAGTGGTTCGCGTCGCATCACGTTTCGTGCTCTCGCTGAAAATGGATACGTATGTTAATAAAGCATTCTTATTAAATATAGCATTTTTTTACATGAAATGCGCTGTAACTGGTGAGATATGAAAGTTATAAAAAAAGTTTTATAAGGCAAAGTTGTAGAGCTTATTATTATGCACAGGCTGGAAAAAAATTTTCAAAAAAAAAAATTAATAAGAAACCACCCCTATTGCACAAAACCCTGAAGGGGTTCGAGTGTGATTTTTTGGTTGGATACTCAGGAGGCAGTCCTCGACCAACCCTGAAAAAATCAGCTGGCCAGCATTTATTTTTTTGCACAATGGATAAATATCCTGGATCATTTTTTTTAACATGAAATGCGCTGTAACTGGTGAGATATGAAAGTTATAAAAAAGTTTTACAAGGCAAACTTGTAGAGCTTATTATGATGCACAGGCTCGAAAAAAAAATTAAGAAAAAAAAAGAAACCACCCCTATGCACAAAACCCTGAAGGAGTTCGAGTGTGATTTTTTGGTTGGATACTCAGGAGGCAGTCCTCGACCAACCCTGAAAAATTCAACTTGCCAGCATTTATTTTTTTGCGCCCCTTATAAGACGGATCTAATTATCTTGGATTATTGTTTTTTCTTGCTCCAAAGGGCCCTAAAAATGGACAAGGAAATTTGTTTTTTTTTTCACTAACTATATATTTTAAATGGCTTGATCAATTTTGATGATATTTGGCATATGTCGACAGATAATAACGCAGACCTGTTATGGCAATTGTAGCAATATAGGTCTGTGATAATAATAATTATTGTTACCTCACATTGTTCTATGTATTATCATTGAGTAAAGGAATAATTTATTCCTTTACTCAATGGTATTATGGTGTAACCGCAGTGAGTGCCACTTATGACCACTAATCTCATTCATTATGTGCAGAACATTTTTCACATATTCATTTTTTAAATTAAGGTCATCCGCATAATATGTAATATGTTTTTAGTTTCCATCATTGTATATAACTGTATTCACCCTCAACAAATCTACTACAAATGTATCGAAGGGCCTTAGAGAAACAAAGAGGTTCAGCCTTGCCCATATATCACATTTGTTGTGGAATCCAACTCATTCAAATGTAATCCAGCCAGTACTTGAATTTATAAAAGAAGCAAATCTGAATGTCTTCATGGATGTTCCGACTCATTTACTTAGCATTGATAAAGAAGACGCAAAGGATTTCAAACTAAGGTGGGGAAAGATTACATTGCCTGGATATTAAATTCACATCAAATAAATTTTTACTATTTAACTTGAGTTTCTTAAGAAACTACTGAAAATAAATCCTTCGAATTTTAAGTACACTTTTCACAACTTCAAATAGAAATCTCATAGCTTTACTAAACTATTTACGCAGGGCGCAAGAACTTTTTAGCAACGATTTGTGTGTGCTTTTAGCATTCTACCAGATGCCAACATAAAAAGACTTAGTACTACAGCAGTCCTAAAAATACATGAGTACTGGTCATTCAAAGATTTTGGACCTCAAAATTACCTAGCTGCACTAATTAAATCAAATGAATGTTTTGGCATATTTCTGAAGTCCAATGATGAATTGGTAGCTTGGTGCTTAATATCGGCATTAGGTATAATATGATAAACTCACAACTGTCAAGTTGACAACAAACCACCTCTCAAATTAGCTACTGGAAGTAGCACGCTACCTATTGTCCAGGATAAGAAGTAAGCTATTTTTCAGACAATGTAATTTAATTTAAAGTGTCATAAATACTTAATTGTTTTTACACCTTTGGTCTATATAAAAAAACATTGACTGACATATTAATAAAAACTGCTCACGGCTTTCACCTCTGACACTTTTTTAGCACACCATACGATTTTCGAAGTCAAAATACTATGCAAAATACACTGGTAGCCATCAGCACCATCTGTTTTCCAGGACATGTAGTTATAGGCCGTGAGAAGTCTTATAAATAATATGTCCGGCAATGATACATAATATATATTTAGTTCATATGTTTGATGATAATATGTGGTGGCAGTGACTTCTAGACAGTTTTTTGTCAAGTTGACATCTATGGCTCATATTTGTCAATGTTTAATTCTGCTATTATTATAGGGCAACTTATGGTTTTGCATACCTCGGAATTACACCGAAAGAAAGGATATGCCAAGGCACTGGTGAAACACATGGCTAAAATAAGGGCAGAGAAAAATCTAAATACCATGGCGACTGTACTTCACGAAAATTCACCATCTCTAATGATGTTTAAAGCACTCGGTTTCAAAATTGTAGGTGCCTGCAACTATATCCGTACAGCGGCGAAGAACTAATAGCCGGATTGTGATATTTTGAAAATATTATTGGAGAATATACATTACATTATTACGTCTGTGGTATTTTCTTATGACAGATCCACACTAGGCTGACGAAAGTGCCATAACCTTGGAATAAAAACGCAACATAAATGTTGCCAATGAAAGCCAAACAAATGAAAGACTACACCACACTGTGTTCCTGGGTGCGAGACTTGAACAACACACAATATTTTCACATGAGAATGGAATTCTTAGGAAATTGATTTACAACAAATAATTTAAATAATGTTGTCTTTCCCACCAATAATAAATAAAAAAAAATCTATTTTTGTTTAATATAAGTTAACAATGTAATGTGATTAAGATGAGGATTTTACAAGAAAATAGACATTCACCTATATGGGAACACTATACTAGGTCCTTTATTCTTGAGTGGTGAACTCTAAATATAAAACTCATTTTTTAGTAGAACCCGCACTGAGTAAACAAACAAAATTTAAATGGCACATTTACGAAACAAAATTTTTTTTGATATTTCAAGTAGATTGTTGAAAGAAACAACCCATACGAGTTTTCCATATTTTGACGAATTTTGTTCAAGTAAATAAGAATATTATCTCGTAATTTCCGTATTTAATCTTGGCTACCAGTTTCGTAATCTTAAC
This sequence comes from Pseudeuparius sepicola, assembly GCA_963920635.1. Taxonomy (NCBI): domain Eukaryota; kingdom Metazoa; phylum Arthropoda; class Insecta; order Coleoptera; family Anthribidae; genus Pseudeuparius; species Pseudeuparius sepicola. Next base: position 25,893,122 of record OY987298.1, on the reverse strand, counting down.
ATTAGTTACATCATCAGGCCACAGCTGAGTAGGATTAACAAATTAAAATTAGTATAGGCAGTTATCACAAATCATAACATTTTAAAAATAAAAATAAAAGTTCTTTATATAACCTCAAAATAGGTATGTACTAACAAATATTACAAGCAAGAATAGGTACATATAAAGAATTATGTCAGTCAATCTACAACTTATACGGTAAGTGGAGCAACCCTTGAATGAAATTAAAATTATTTGGTCAGGATCGCCACGTTATATGTCAAAAAAGGTTGATAAATTTGTAATTTTCGATTCCATTTTTTAGAACTAATGGGGTCGCGAGTATGTATTATAGAAGTCACGAATCTACTGAACAACTATGTAGAAAGAGTAACTCAGTATCGAAAGGAGAAAGCTATCTCAAACCGCAAGACAAAAATCTGAAAATAAATAATTAGGTAAGAAAGAAAACGGTAAAAATTATTGTGGAAGATTCAAAACCAACCTGGACCTTTATTGTTTTATTTTTGTTATTGTTAATTTGATTCATAATTTCGAATGGCTCCAGGTTATTTAATTTTGATTTATTTTGAGGTTATATAAAGAACTTTTATTTTTATAATATGACTTGTGATGACTGTCTATACCTACTACTTTTAATTTGTTAATCCTACTCAGCTGTGGCCCGATGATGTAACTAATGTTAAGGTTATGAAACCGGTAGCCAAGATTAAATACGGAAATTACGAGATAATGGTCATATTTACTTGAACAAAATTCGTCAAAATTCAAGTAGATAGTAGGCTTTAGTAGATTGTAGACCCTAGAGCTGAGACTTTGTTCCCTTATTCTTGAATACACTGTAGTTTTACTTTAGTAAAACTATGTCAAAGTAATTAGCCTTTTTTAGGTTCTTGTTCTTTAGATTGAAGCTCGGGTTGAAGGTAGGTTATTTCTATGATTAAAAATGGAGAAAATATTCGGTTCTTTCATGCAGTAAAGCCCGATTTTTCATTACGGTACCACACAATTTTTATTGGGTGAAAAAGTAAGAAAATTGAAATATCCCGTCACCCTTTGGATCAATGAGAGTTTATTTGCTGTATTGTCAATCAGCATTTTAGGGTCATGACGTCATACTCCTAAAGAATTTGAACTTAATATTTAATTTTAGAGTCCTTCTCGATCCAAAACAATTTTTTTTTGTTTTCGTGCTATTTGATATGGTGATTAAGAAAGTTCATTATTGATTATTGTGATTAGCTCTCGCAGCTGTTGGAAACAGGGTAGGTACCTACTACTACTAGTAAAATGTAAACATAAAAAAATAAAAATATATTATTAGCAATATTGGAATCTTAAAACTTTAAATTATTGTCCTGTTGATATCCCGAGTGCCGCATATGCTTCTTTCAAAATTCGCTGTTTCCACACTTCATATTCTTCTACTTCTTCATCTTTATCATCAGTCTTAACATGCTTATCTACAATAAATGATGTGTCCCAGTGATGTCATGATAAAAAGTTTTTTAAAAGTAACTTGAAACCAAAGGGAGTTGTTAAATGAGTATAACATATAAAAAAATCTTATTGACTTAACAATTCTGACATCACTCATTTTAAATTCTACATTTTCACACGGGTGAGGCCTGCCACCAAGCCGATTAGGAAATTTGTGATAACTTATTTGTTTTTAAATTTTGTGTATTTTCGTCTTAGCCTTTTCCTCCCATGTGGATATGTAACTTTTTTCGGGTGAAAAGTTCCATGCATGTACTTTCGCCCTTCTACATATATACACTGAAAATAGTAAATCCCAATACCGTTAAAAAATATAAAAAACAATACTTCGTTTTTTTGGAAATTGAATAGGGTACTTGACAATATTTTTAATTACTCTAAAATGGTACTCTGTTTACAGTAGATGCACCAACATAACACGTAATAAATGAAACAACGGCTTTTAACCCTTAGTTTTTATGATAATTAAAGACAAAGTTGCACAATTTTGTTCAGGCTGAAATCTTCAGTTTCGTCGTTCTATTGTCCAGAACGCCAAACGTGGCAACTCTGTGCCTCTCAGGAGAAATGGAACTGTAACGTTGCCGGTGCCCGTTTGCAATCATTCGTGGAAGAAAGGCAAATTGCAGTTTTCTATTCAAGTATCTCCAGCTTGCCTATAAATATCTGTTACTTAATGTATTGAAACCTTTGAGCTTTAACTAACGCAATTAATTGCACACACAAATTTTGTCACATAAAGACTTTTTATGACGAATATGTTCCGTATATTGACTCCTCTATATCAAAATGGTGTCTGTTTATGCTGCATACGCTGGAAACTATATCCTTCATCTCTGCCACGTAACACTTTAGTTAAAATATCTGTATACGGAACATACTATAAATATTCAGGTACCAATAATGGGGGAAATATTCGCGTATTTGGCAACGTTACCCGCCCACCTAGGCATCTAACCCTATTCATATATCCACATGTCATCTAACACGTATGGTTTTCTGATCGGCAAATGACATCCCGTGATGCCAACTGTCATTCCGTGTGCATTCCGTATCTCGCTAAATCAAAATATTAGTAGATAATATCTGTGCCATTTATTATAGTTTGTTATTGATATTAACTATTATATATTGTTTGCGGACCTAGTTATCGTGTTGTGATGTGTAAGGTAAGGTATCATATGGACATGGACCCTGAAAGGACAATCTGTAATTTGCCGAAATTGGATGCTGTTAGCGTCTGCCGAAATCCATGGGATAAAACTGCAAAGGTTTGTACCTACGTTGTAGTAAGAATACAGTATTATGAGTTATCAATAAAGAGAGAACCTCCGCCTAGGGACCATCTTGAAGGCGCGTTTATGAAGACGCCATAGTGCTTAGAAGTACCTACTGAGCCCGAATTCCGTACTTTAGGCCCAACCTAGCCAAAAAAATTTACAGAAAAACGATTGAATAAGTATTTACGAAAAAAAAACCTTCTTGACTAAAATCGTCGATGGAAGAAGGAATCAATCAACGCTAAAAGTGGTTTCACGGGGAATCATAAGTCTGAGAGTTTGACGTTAGAATTTTGAAATTTCAACTTTCGTTGCAACTTTCACTGCCGAAAAAGGTTATGTCTCAGAACACTTCAGTGGTATCGCTATGTTGCCAAATTGCCGTTATAAAACACTTGTGACGTCATAAGTGCTTTCCCGCCAAATTTCAAAGAATGTCTAATAACTTGCTAATTACGTAAATATATATTTTTTAAATAATCGTAGGGTCTAAGGCAAGTGTCCAGGAATTGTTTTATCAAGTTTGTAAAATTTCGTCAAGTACCCTATAGTACCCAGTGGCGTAGCCACAGGGTGTCTACCAAATCGAGTTTTTAAAATTCCCTGACTTTTCCAGGTTTTCCCTGACCAAAAAGCAAAAAATTCCCTGACTAATACCTACCTACTGAGATAAATATGCGAATTTAAATAAAATGGAAGAGTCAACAGATCCCCTAAGATGAAATTACTCTGAACGATCGTGCTTACTAAGAAAAAAATTCAAAAGCGGACTATTAGTTTTAGTGATGTCATCTGACATTAATTAAATAAATGTGCAAATTATGTCCTATTATGTTTTCGAAGAAAGTTATAAAGTGGCTTGGAATTTCAACTTTTTGGCAGAAACTGTTAACGAGGTTAATAAAGTACAGTATAAATTGACACCCCTCTTAACTTGCTAGTGTCTGAGGTTAGAAAAAAAGTAAGTTTTAGATATCTACTAATACCACGTTTTTTTGTGACGCTATTGGACCTTATACAGTGTGTTCTAGAAAGCCGTGGCAAACATAACTTTTGTTTTTTAAATGGAACGCCTTGTATATTTTCTACGCATTTTTCCGATTCCAATGAAGCATATATATGTTCGGTCCAACCGTTCGTTCAGAAAGCCTTTTTTGTAAGGGATTACTCCTTGGGTCATAGGTTGCCAAATTATAGTAACAATTATTGACAGTTTGCAAGTATATTCACGCTTTGGAAAACAAAATGAGAGAAATGAGAAATTTTAAATAGTAAGTGACATAGTTAGTTAATAAACTTCGTTGGATTTATTGTTCGAATTTAATTTTTATTGAAAACGACAATAACATTTAGAAAAAGGATATACGTATGAATTTATTGATATTTGCTACTAAGTTTCTGTTTATTGGGGCAACAATAAAATTGCTGTGTTCAGTATTTAATATGTGGATTTCTTCCCGAATTCTACCTTTCAGTGTTTCTACATTTTTCGTTTTTTTTTTTAAGAATTTTATTGAATGTACAAAATTTCTTAACCTATTAACCTTACATCCACTCCATGCAACAAATATTCCAAATCAGCACGATGTGCTGGTCTCGGAATAATTATAATTAAACAGATGTCTAGTATTATATATTTCCTATCCCTATACAATCATTTATTTTGAAATATTGTTATAAATAATCAGCAAGGCAATATTGAAATACACGTGGACCACACAGATCAATAACATCAAACCCTGTCACACAACCATTCCGTAAGTTTGTTCTTAAATATATTTATATTTTTGCTTTGTGTAATGAGAAGTGGTAGCTTATTATAAACAGAGATGCACTGCAACATCGGATTATTATATGCTATGTTAGTTCTTACATTATTTAAGTAGATTTTATTATGATTTCTAGTTGCATGTTCATGAATTATGTTCACATTTCTAAATGAGGTATTGCATTTTTGAAAATTATTCACAACCTTATACATGTATTTACATTGTTCTATTTTTAAAATGTCTTCAAGTTTTAATAATTGTGTTTGTTCGTACACCAAATTAGTGGAAGTTCTGCGATTCATATTAAACACAAAACTTTTATTGCATAGATCAAAGTTTTCTCCATTACCAACGTAACGTCAAAGATACTGCTATCATTGTTGTGACATGTCCTGACATGCTGCAGGCACAATGATCCCAGCCAGCCCATTACCGGTTTCATCCTCTTTGGGAATCATCAGATGGACGTAGGCAAAATCCGGAGTGCAGATGGATTCAAAAGATAGAACCAACTACTCCGAGGGCTAATACCCCTACCGGCATTGAACTACACCATTGGTTCTCGATATTCGTTGGGAATAAACATTGCATAGATCAAAGTTTTCTCCTTTACCAACGTAACGTCAAAGATACTGCTATCATTGTTGTGACATGTCCTGACATGCTGCAGGCACAATGATCCCAGCCAGCCCATTACCGGTTTCATCCTCTTTGGGAATCATCAGATGGACGTAGGCAAAATCCGGAGTGCAGATGGATTCAAAAGATGGAACCAACAGAAAGAACTACTCCGAGGGCTAATACCCCTACCGGCATTGAACTACACCATTGGTTCTCGATATTCGTTGGGAATAAACATTGCATAGATCAAAGTTTTCTCCTTTACCAACGTAACGTCAAAGATACTGCTATCTTTGTTGGGACATGTCCTGACATGCTGCAGGCACAATGATCCCAGCCAGCCCATTACCGGTTTCATCCTCTTTGGGAATCATCAGATGGACGTAGGCAAAATCCGGAGTGCAGATGGATTCAAAAGATGGAACCAACAGAAAGAACTACTCCGAGGGCTAATACCCCTACCGGCATTGAACTACACCATTGGTTCTCGATATTCGTTGGGAATAAACATTGCATAGATCAAAGTTTTCTCCTTTACCAACGTAACGTCAAAGATACTGCTATCATTGTTGTGACATGTCCTGACATGCTGCAGGCACAATGATCCCAGCCAGCCCATTACCGGTTTCATCCTCTTTGGGAATCATCATATGGACGTAGGCAAAATCCGGAGTGCAGATGGATTCAAAAGATAGAACCAACAGAAACAACTACTCCGAAGGCTAATACCCCTACCGGCATTGAACTACACCATTGGTTCTCGATATTCGTTGGGAATAAACATTGCATAGATCAAAGTTTTCTCCTTTACCAACGTAACGTCAAAGATACTGCTATCTTTGTTGTGACATGTCCTGACATGCTGCAGGCACAATGATCCCAGCCAGCCCATTACCGGTTTCATCCTCTTTGGGAATCATCAGATGGACGTAGGCAAAATCCGGAGTGCAGATGGATTCAAAAGATGGAACCAACAGAAAGAACTACTCCGAGGGCTAATACCCCTACCGGCATTGAACTACACCATTGGTTCTCGATATTCGTTGGGAATAAACATTGCATAGATCAAAGTTTTCTCCTTTACCAACGTAACGTCAAAGATACTGCTATCTTTGTTGTGACATGTCCTGACATGCTTGCAGGCACAATGATCCCAGCCAGCCCATTACCGGTTTCATCCTCTTTGGGAATCATCAGATGGACGTAGGCAAAATCCGGAGTGCAGATGGATTCAAAAGATAGAACCAACAGAAACAACTACTCCGAGGGCTAATACCCCTACCGGCATTGAACTACACCATTGGTTCTCGATATTCGTTGGGAATAAACATTGCATAGATCAAAGTTTTCTCCTTTACCAACGTAACGTCAAAGATACTGCTATCTTTGTTGTGACATGTCCTGACATGCTGCAGGCACAATGATCCCAGCCAGCCCATTACCGGTTTCATCCTCTTTGGGAATCATCAGATGGACGTAGGCAAAATCCGGAGTGCAGATGGATTCAAAAGATGGAACCAACAGAAAGAACTACTCCGAGGGCTAATACCCCTACCGGCATTGAACTACACCATTGGTTCTCGATATTCGTTGGGAATAAACATTGCATAGATCAAAGTTTTCTCCTTTACCAACGTAACGTCAAAGATACTGCTATCTTTGTTGTGACATGTCCTGACATGCTGCAGGCACAATGATCCCAGCCAGCCCATTACCGGTTTCATCCTCTTTGGGAATCATCAGATGGACGTAGGCAAAATCCGGAGTGCAGATGGATTCAAAAGATGGAACCAACAGAAAGAACTACTCCGAGGGCTAATACCCCTACCGGCATTGAACTACACCATTGGTTCTCGATATTCGTTGAGAATAAACATTGCATAGATCAAAGTTTTCTCCTTTACCAACGTAACGTCAAAGATACTGCTATCTTTGTTGTGACATGTCCTGACATGCTGCAGGCACAATGATCCCAGCCAGCCCATTACCGGTTTCATCCTCTTTGGGAATCATCAGATGGACGTAGGCAAAATCCGGAGTGCAGATGGATTCAAAAGATGGAACCAACAGAAAGAACTACTCCGAGGGCTAATACCCCTACCGGCATTGAACTACACCATTGGTTCTCGATATTCGTTGGGAATAAACATTGCATAGATCAAAGTTTTCTCCTTTACCAATGTATCGTCAAAGATACTGCTATCTTTGTTGTGACATGTCCTGACATGCTGCAGGCACAATGATCCCAGCCAGCCCATTACCGGTTTCATCCTCTTTGGGAATCATCAGATGGACGTAGGCAAAATCCGGAGTGCAGATGGATTCAAAAGATGGAACCAACAGAAAGAACTACTCCGAGGGCTAATACCCCTACCGGCATTGAACTACACCATTGGTTCTCGATATTCGTTGGGAATAAACATTGCATAGATCAAAGTTTTCTCCTTTACCAACGTAACGTCAAAGATACTGCTATCTTTGTTGGGACATGTCCTGACATGCTGCAGGCACAATGATCCCAGCCAGCCCATTACCGGTTTCATCCTCTTTGGGAATCATCAGATGGACGTAGGCAAAATCCGGAGTGCAGATGGATTCAAAAGATAGAACCAACAGAAACAACTACTCCGAGGGCTAATACCCCTACCGGCATTGAACTACACCATTGATTCTCGATTTTCGTTGCTTCTATCTTTTGAATCCATCTGCACTCCGGATTTTGCCTACGTCCATCTGATGATTCCCAAAGAGGATGAAACCGGTAATGGGCTGGCTGGGATCATTGTGCCTGCAGCATGTCAGGACATGTCCCAACAAAGATAGCAGTATCTTTGACGTTACGTTGGTAAAGGAGAAAACTTTGATCTATGCAATGTTTATTCCCAACGAAAATCGAGAATCAATGGTGTAGTTCAATGCCGGTAGGGGTATTAGCCCTCGGAGTAGTTGTTTCTGTTGGTTCTATCTTTTGAATCCATCTGCACTCCCGATTTTGCCTACGTCCATCTGATGATTCCCAAAGAGGATGAAACTGGTAATGGGCTGGCTGGGATCATTGTGCCTGCAGCATGTCAGGACATGTCCCAACAAAGATAGCAGTATCTTTGACGTTACGTTGGTAAAGGAGAAAACTTTGATCTATGCAATGTTTATTCCCAACGAAAATCGAGAATCACTGGTGTAGTTCAATGCCGGTAGGGGTATTAGCCCTCGGAGTAGTTGTTTCTGTTGGTTCTATCTTTTGAAAACTTTTATTACTCTATTTTGTAATATTTGAGTTTTTTTTAAATGTTACTACCCCACACGTTCCCCATATTGGGATCATATGTTGAAACAGTGACAAAAAATATGCATAGTATATTTTATAAAGTGATGATTCATGCAAATACTGACGACATCTATACAACACCCCTATCATTGGTACAATCTCCGACCAAAAATCGATTTTTGGTCGAAGGGTACAATCTTTCTTTGAATGTGTGCTATGTGCTTACACCATGTAAGTTTATCATCTATTATCAGGCCTAGGTATTTAGCTTCCCTAACCCTTTCTATTTTCCCGGACACTGTTATGTCAAGCTCTATACTGCTCATATTTTTTTGCATAAATACCATGTATTTTGTTTTATTTATATTAATTTGAAGTTTGTTATAAACTAACCATGATTTATACAGTTTTAAGTCAGTGTTGACTATCGATTCTAGTTGTTTCAAATTATTATTGTGATAAACTAGTATGGTGTCATCCGCAAATGTATAGTATTTTGCATTTAGATTGGCACACTGGAGAGATAAAACATGCATCGCATAAAGTAGGGGCCCGAGAACGGAGCCCTGCGGTACCCCACAGCAAGTTTCACCTAGCTCACTATTTACGTTGTCTACACAGGTGTATTGTTGTCTTTTTCGGAGATATGTTTTTAGAAGGTTTAGTGCTTTACCCTCCACACCCAATAGTTGCAGTTTATTTATTAAGACCCCATGATCTACAACATCAAAGGCTTTACGTAGGTCAACGAGTACAGTTATCACGTAGTCTCTATTATCAAGATGGGTTGATATGTGGTCTATTAGATCAATAGCTGTACATGATGTGTTACTTTTTTCTTGGAACCCATATTGATACTTGTCAAACTCCACTGTAGCTTTAATATGTTCAGTTATTCTCTTTTTTATGACAATCTCCAGTACCTTTGATAACGCCGACACAACTGTTATAGGTCTATAGTTGTCAACCCTATTCTGGGAACGTGTATCGGCGTTACTTTTCCAACTTTCAGGACCTCAAATAACCCCACAAAAACATATAAAAATATATCCTTTTTCTAAATGTCATTGTCGTTTTCAATAAAAGTTAAATTAAAAACAATAAATTTGACGGAGTTTATTACCTATGTTACTATTTAAAATTTCTTATTTCTCTCAATTTCCCTCCTTCATTTTCCCTGAAATCTTAAAAGAGCCCATTTTGTTTTCCAAAGCATGAATATACTTGAGAATTGTCAGCTATTACTATAATTTGGCATTTGTCTTTCATGGCAGCCTATGACCCAAGGAGTAATCCCTCAAAAAAAGGCTTAGTTCTGAAAGAAGGTTATGGAGGGTGTCAATTTACAAATACCTTTTACACATTCTCCAAAATAAAAAACATTTAAAAAATAAACACCTTCAAAACAAAAATAAATAGCTTCGTAAAATCTTATTTAGTTAGATTATCTTTGCAGTATAGTAGAAGCACAGTGATCACATATAAATAAATAATAAAGAATAATAAGAATTAAAGATTTCCTATTTTTATATCTATTAAACCACAAATTTCCAGGTTATTTGATGGATTTCCCTGACTTTTCCCTGATTTCCCTGACCAAAAATAATTCCCTGACATTTCCAGGTTTTCCAGGTTGGTAGACACCCTGAGCCAGCATTTAGAGGCGGGGGGGGGGGGCGAAATTTTCCGAAATCTTTTCTTTGTGAAATATTGCCGTCTACTGTGTTTAGTCGGATTGAAATAGATAAACAAAAATTAGCAAAATCCTCCGAAAATACAATGCTGTTCATAAACTTTGCACCAAAAGGGAAAATTTTTTATTATTACATTTTTAAAAATCTGATTTCGGGCTACGTTGGTGAATGTTTTGGGTACACTATTGCGCATTGCATTGCCCATGCCTGTCAAATGTGGCATTTAAAATAAACACTAGAAAAAAATGGGGTTTTACCTTGGAAATCGGAAATGTATTCTTATTATATTATTGTGCGTCTATGTCACTTTTTAGAAGGATATTCGTTTTTTTTCTTAATTGACATTCTAGGAATTGAAACTGAAAAAATAAAATTCAATACAAAACTTTACCTTATCATTTTGCTTCACTCAATTTCAAAATATAGATGTGTTTTGTGTAAAAATATTACAACACACTGGCCCAGGGCATGAACTTAGCTTAAAATTAAAGAGTCTGCACCAATATTGTGTTGTTACACAAGTATTTTAAAAAATCTTATTTTTCCCGTTTTGCGTTCAAATTTATTTTTATGGATTAGTAAGAAAGCAACCAGTAAATAAGTGTATTAAGTTATTTTGCGGGAAAAATATCGTGCACCAATTTAAGAGATATAATGAAGAAAAACCAAATATCCTGATATCTTTGTGAAAATTGGCATGTAACACATTTTTTTCGATATTTCCAAAGGTAAACCCAATTTTTCGAAATTTTAGTTTTAAATCAAATTTGACAGGCATGGACTGTGCCGTTAAGACTCTCTTTAGGCGCAATATGCTCCAACATATCCCGAAATTATGTTTTCAAAAAAACCGTATAATACAATTTTTTCCCATTTGGTGCAAACTTTATGAATAGCACTGTATATTATTTATTATAAAATAATGCCTATACAAAAAAGTCATGTCATTCTTTGGTTTAAAATAAAAAAAATATATATAAAAAAATATACTTCTTAACACGTTTTTAAAAACGGACTAAAAAACGTGGGGCGCATGCAATAGGTAATAATAACTAAAGGGCGGAATATATGCATTCAATTTCAATCGAAATATGCGCATATATATGCATCATTTTTATCTAAAATATGCAATAATATGCATTTATTTGGCCAAATATGCAATAATATGCATTTATTTTACATGTACAAATACCTTAAAAAACACCAAAACTGATTTCAGAGAAAAGGTTTATTTTAAGAAAAATGAAAGGAAAACAAATACATAAAATACCTCGTAAAATACCTATATTAAAGCAGGATTTTAAAAACATTTTAATTTGAAATTGTATAGTAGGAATTTATGACAATATTTTAATTTGGGTAGTAAGGTATAAGGCCAAGGTGCAACTTTGTTGGATGATTTACCATCAAAAATACTCTTTACTGCCATTAAAGATTTGAACCCTTCATTCTTTTCTACTTTCTAATACCAACATCACCGGGAACCTTTCTACATTTAGCGGAAAATGTTTGAACAAAATCAATCGATTCGCTTAAACCTAAATTTCTACATTCTAATGAAAGAATTATATCTGGTATAAAACTAAAATTAACTTCAATAAAAACAAGTTGGTTAGCTACATCCACATTTTTCAGGATTTCTACACACTGCGAGTTGTCTCTGGGCTCTTATAATCTTGGTTATATCTTATATCTATAAATAAGTATAGGAAAAACATACAAATATGCAGAAAAATATAGTTTTTCCAGAAATATGCAATGTTTTGCGAAATTGAATAAAATATGCAAAAAATGCATATATATGCAATTTGCATATATTCCGCCCTTTAATAATAACTATTGATGCATGCTCACTTAAGTCACTAACAATTGTATCTATTGCACTGCAAATAATGTTTTCCAATGGCAGCTACTTTTCTGCACCCCTTATTATTATCTATTGCACGCGCCCCATCTTTATGAGTCTACTAGAAATTATTTTATACTTTTTACTCCGATTTTATAATATTTTATACTCTTTAGTTCGTTTTAAAACCGTGTTGTAAAAAACTTTTTTGCAGGGACTGTGGGGCAGCGGGCAGTGGGCCAGATCGGCGCAGGCGGCAGGGCGGGGGGGCGCCCCCCCCTCGCCCCCACCTAGCTACGCCACTGATAGTACCATATGTTTCGAATGTAGTAGCGCCCTTTTCTATGTACTAACGTAAGTTATTCGATTAGTTGTTAGTATGGAGAGTTCAGGGACAGGTGGTGCTCTCAGCCAGAAATGTTTCGTTGATTATTTTTGATCCGAGTACTCCAACGTCCGAGGTAAGACTCAAGACTTAACTGTACCATGTGCGTGGTATTTGTATTTAGGCATAACTTTTAATTGTAGACATCTTTTCTGAATAACATTTTGCTGAATTTTCTGAAATAAGGGTACTTTACTCTTGTACAATTTTTATATTTTTTGACCTACAACCATTCTAAGTGCACCTGATATGATTATCGAACATGCACCAACTTTCGGGAATATTTGTATTATCGTTGTGCAATTAATAAATATGGTAAATTCATGCACGATTTTCGCAGCCTCACCCAATCAACATTGAATAATAACTTTTTAATTTTAACACAAACTATACAGGGTGACCGTATTTCGAGTCTATGCATGGGGATCTTGATTATCTTAAGAGATACGAGGTCGGTTAAATTGGGGCAGAGTTGCGGAATTTGAGGCCGAGTAACATGCAAAAAAAAATTTTGGCTGGCCCTTTTCGTTTTGAAAATAAAGCGAAAAAACTGAAAATTGTTTTCGTTTTTATTTTTTTAAACGAAAACGAATGGCGCTGGACATTTCTAAGTTAAACATTATTAAGGCACTTTTTTACAAGGAATCTATATATGACCTCGCATTTTTTCTTGCCTCTCTGGAAAAAGATATGACGATCAACTTTTATTTTTCTTATGGGCGCCATATTGGATTTTTGCATTTTTGAAAAGAGGATTTTTTTATGGTTCAAATGATATGTCACACATTATGCTTTACTTTGTTTTTCTTGCCGTAATATCAAATTAATCGTTTTTGCATAGAGTGCAGGTAAGCCCCATAATGTTTGACGTTTTTGCATAGAGTGCCAAGGCACTTAATGCAAAAATGTCAAACATTATGGGGCTTACGTTTCCAAGGCACTATATGAAAAAACGATTAATTTGATATTAAGGCAAGAAAAACAAAGTAAAGCATAATGTGTGACATATCATTTTAACCAGAAAAAAATCCTCTTTTCAAAAATGCAAAAATCCAATATGGCGCCCATAAGAAAAATAAAAGTTGATCGTCATATCTTTGGCCAGGGAGGAGAGAAAAAAATGCGAGGCCATATTTAGATTCCTTGTAAAAAAGTGCCTTAATAATGTTTAACTTAGAAATGTTCAGCGCCATTCATTTTCGTTTAAAAAAATAAAAACGAAAACGACAATTTTCAGTTTTTTCGCATTATTTTCAAAACGAAAAAGGCCAGCTAAAATTTCTTTTTACCATGTTACTCGGCATCAAATTCCGCAACTTTGCCCCAATTTAACCGACCTCGTATCTCTTAAGATAACCAAGATCCCCATGCATAGACTCGAAATACGGTCACCCTGTATAGTTCACTATTACTTGCTACAAATGTTCCTATTCCTAATTTCTATTTTGCTCAACTTTGACACCCTGCAGAATGAAACTCCCTGTATATTTTTTGATTAAATTTTTCGTATGGGTATATTTTGGGGTGTCCTGATGAACGTTATGTCAGATTTGAAATAAAAAAATCGCTAAATGGTTTTCATGAAAATCGGGGGAGTAAAAAAATCATAGCTGTCCCTGGATTTGCATCTTGAAAATAATAATAATAATAATTCTCACCCTCACAATACTTCAAACTAGGAGTACCCCAGAAGCGACTGAATGCTTGTGTGGGGAGAGGGACAATTACTATTATTTTGTTTTTGTTGCCATTTGTGGCTAGGGCCGACTTTTCCCAATAGAACTAGGATAGCATTCACTCAAGTACTACGGAAAACCATAGAGAACCGTAGTAATCCTAGTGAGTGTAGTAATAATAATAATAATTCTCACCCTCACAATACTCCAAACTAAGAGTACCCCAGAAGCAACCACATGCTTGTGCGGGGGAGGGGAGGGGGGCAATTACTATTATTTTGTCTTCGTTGCTATTTGCAGCTAGGGCCGAATTTTTCCCGATAGAACTAGAATAGCATTCGCTCAAGTACTACGGAAAACCCTAGAAAACCGTAGTAATCCCAGTGAGTGTAGGACAATTAGTAAATCACACGTATAAAGCTATTTAGGAGCAATACCGTGAACCCACATTTGTCCAGCGCTCTTGGCCATAGCGGTGTTTTTCTTTAAAGACATGTGCATGCCCCTGCCTCGACATCGGTTCGAACCAAAGTCGATCGAAGGCAGAAAAACATGCAGTTTATATAGTTTGGCGACGCTATGAACGTCGCCACCATGGTAGGATGGTCAAAAGGAGCGGTTTTTGAATGCATTTTAAACAAAAAAGTTCGGGCGATTATCTCCAAAATTAAAGATTTTATGGATCTGTATATGTTTAAAAGTAGACATTCTGCATATGACATTCGTCTACCCTTCACAAAAAAAATCTGGCACAGCATGCCTAAAACAGCTCCGGCCTGAATGTTGAAAAACTTTCTGGCACCCAAGGGGCGACTATTTTATGAAATTTTCCCACTACTGCATGGTTTTACAATACAAATTTATAAAAAGTGTTAATTTCTCCGTTAAATTTTAATTTTTTTTTCTATATACAGAAATACTATAAAAAATTGGGAAAATTTTCTAAAAGAAGGCCAATCTTTATTTTTATACGGGTGCTGGAATTTTTTTTCAAAATTAAAAATTTATTTTTAAAGTGACAAATTAAGAAAAAACGAAATCCAACAAGGAGGTTACAAGTTTCAATTCAAGGCTCCTTTCTGAAGTAAAATTTTCAAAAAATACACTAATAATACATCCTCTAAAAAATTGGTCCTGACAGATCTCACTCCATGCAGTAATATAACTTTTGCACACCCGTGCGAAGGAGTGTTGAAGCACTTTAAAATTAAATCAGTTTTTTCAAGCGAGCGGAAATTATATTTGTGCTCTCACTGCTTAGAAGCCGCTGAATTTCTGAGCAATTTTCTCAGGAAAACAAGCGGAAAGTGGGTTGCATGTGCTTGCTTCCACTTGGTAACCTTAGATGTAATTCTGCATGTATACAGGGTGTTCCAGTTGTAAACCATAATTTTGAAATAAACGATAGAACATCAGGGTTGCTTTGATTAAAATCAATTGATTTAAATCAATGATTTAAATCGCGATTTTAATCGTTTGATTAAAATAAAAAATCATTTGATTTAAATAAAAATTTTAATGTAGTTACATTATGTAAAAAAACACGCCACTGGCTGTGTAACTGAAGATGAAATGAGCATACATAAGCAACTGCATACTGCAGTAGCATCTTCAGCAGTAGTAGAGCGTATCATTTCATCTTTTAATTTGGTTCATAGGAAATTAGGAAATAAGCTAGGTACCGAGAAGTCTGCAAAACTTGTCTTTCTGTTGAAATCCTTAAATAAAAAACATTAGTAAAACGTTTTCATTATCTATTTATACGTTAAAAAAATCAAATATAATTTCCTAATAAAATAATAAAAAGAAAAACACTTTAAATGAAAAATTCTATATATAAATCAAAAAAATCCGATTTTTTTTTATTTAAATCCGATTTAAATAAAAAAAATCTGATTAATTTGATTTTTTCTAAAAAAATCAAAAAAAATCAGCAACCCTGTAGAACATCATTTTATTTTGAGCAAGAAAGTTCATGTGAACATGGGTCTGGAAATGCTTATTAAAAAAGATACCGGATGTAAAAGTTTATTTTTTTTAAATGGTTTATTATTAATATCTCAAAAAGACAGATGATATTAATGAACTTAAAATTTGGTACACAGTATGTGGGTACAAAATACAATAAACTGAAGATACCAGCATTTTACTGTCCTAACCAGTGGCATACGGAAAGGTAGAATACTCCCCCTTTTTAAAAATAATTTCAATGCCCATGGTTCTTTTGTAAATTCGACAGAATTTTTTAATCACTAATTCATTTCTACGTAAAAAATGTATCCTGTCAATTTACCCCAAAACTTACAGATTTTGACCAAACAGGGCAAATCTAAGTTGCTGCTCAGAAAAAGTGATAATTTTGAGGCCTACGTGTATAAGCACTTTTTTGCTCTTTTGGCGCAAAGAAGTGATTGCCGAGGTTTGAAGGGCAAGGACAAATTAATATATTAATTTAAAGAAATGATTTCCTTAATATGTCAAGGGAAATTCCAAAATAATCAAAAAAATCCTATTCTTTTCAAACCTTGGCAATGGATTTTTTGCACATAAATACCAAAAAAATTGCTTATACACATAGGCCGCAAAATGTGTCGTTTTCTAAATGCAGAGTTGAAAACATTCCCGAAGTTATCTCTTTTTCTGTGCAGCAACTTGGACTTGCTTTGCTTGCTCAAAATCTAGTAGTTTTAGGGATAAGTGGCAATAGACAATTTTTATGTAAAAATGAATGGGCAATTCAAAAATGCTGTCAAATTTAAAAAAGAACCCATGGGCGTAGAACTTATTTTTAAAAAGGGGGCGTATCCTACCTTCCCATACGCCACTGGTTATGGCAATAAATGCTGGTAGTTTCAGTTTATTGCATTTTATGCCCGAATAGTATGTACCAAATTTTAAGTTAATATCATTTGTAGTTTTTGAGATATTATTAAAAAACCCTTTAAGAAAATAAACTTTAACCAAAGTCTAGAAATTAGACTTTGCTTTAACACCCTGTCTCTTTTTTATTAAGCATTTCCGGACCCATGTTCACATGAACTTTTTTTGCTCAAAATAAAATTTTCTATCATTTGTTTCAAAATTGTGGTTTACAACTAAGACACCATGTACAATACAGGGTGTCCATAAAATCTTTATTTATCCGCCTGAACCTTTTTGTGCTTAAAAGGTCTTAAAAACACTTCTTTTGAGCTACGATTTTTTCTATACCTCCGATTTACACTAAAACCATTTAGCGATTTTTTTTATTTAAAATCTGACACAGCAATGTTATTCAGGAGACCCAAAAACCACCAAAAAATATACAGGGAGTAGGGAGTTCCATTCCACAGGGTGCCAAAGTTGAGTAAAATAGGAATTTTAAAGGCATCTAGCGAGTCAAGTGTGGAATTACCTCAAAATTGTTGAATCGTCAACACGACCAATAAATAAATTAGCCCTTTTATTTCATACCTATATTAAGGGGGTTAAAAAGAAAATGTAATCCATCATCTTTGAGCGGCGGCCATATTGAATTTAGTGCGATGTCACTAACTTTATCATTTTCTTCTCTTCAAGCCCTTTCATTTGATACCCATATTAAGTGGGTTGAAAAGAAATGGAAACCGCCATCTTGGAGCGGCGACCATATTGAATTTAGTGTGATGTCACTAACGTTATCGTTTTCTACTCTTCAAGCCCTTTCATTTGATACCCATATTAAGGGGGTTGACAAAAAATACATCATCCGCCATCTTGGAGCGGTGGCCCTTTTGAAAGTACATATTATACCAGAACTAAAGATATATGCAAAATTCCAGCTCAATCGGATGTCAAGAAGTGGTTCTGATTCAGGTTGCAAGATTTGACAAAAACAAACTAACATACATTGCAAGTTAAATAAAAGCTTGAAAAAATAAACAAGGTACCTACTTTTCCCTGGGCCATCTCAAAATGTTGAATTTTTATCTAACTTTATATGGGACAAAATGTCGACCAACAAATAAAATGAATTAAATTATTGGACCTATCTCAAAAAAGTTATTGTTGATAAGATGTTAAATTTTCTGTATTTCCTGTGGTGGCACACCAGCCACCTTAACTTATCTGGACTTACTACTGACTGACAGGCTTCCGTAATTTTTAATTTTTAGACTTAGTTAGTTTATAATTTCTGGGGCAGTTTTTATGAAGTTTCAACAAATTCAGCACTCAAGAACCACAAAACGCAGAAATGTATTGCTATTTCTTCTAAAGTTGTTTGTCAGGGCATCTAGACATAAACAATACAAAAATAGATCGGCTTCGTTTCGATTCGACTTTTTGTAAACGTCGGAAAAATCAGCTTATCCAATACGTTTCTGGTTTGTCCTGTCATTTCAGGCAATCTAGGGAGTTTGGCAAATGGCAAATGAACTGTCAATGTTCTTGTTATAGGGCGAGACGACTATAACCTGTGTATTTTTAATGAATCTTTGCCACTGCCCTCGTAAAAAAAAAACTGGACTGCTTTTCCAATACAATCATTTGTCCCTTTTAAGTGGAAACACCCTCGTAAAATTTTTGTTTTTAAAGATAATTGAATGGTAATTTTTTTGGTTTGAAGAGGGTTCGGAGCAGGACTTTTTGAGCCAAAAACGCACATGAATCCTAACACTCATGGCCTACTACGATCATGCTTATACCCCCAAATTTGGGAAAGTCATATTAGCGATTTTTTCCCCAAAGATCTGACTATTCCATCTTATTCGGCATCTCCTAAAATGCTTATGTACCAATTTCTATTGAAAAATACCGTATGGTCCTTTTTTACAACCGCTTAATATTTCAAAATTCGGGTTCCTGAAAAGTTGAAAATAAAACAAATGACAATTGCCCGACACAGCCATATCCAATATTAAAGAATATTTAGGAAATAATAATAATAATAATAATAATTGGAAGGTAGCAATTTTTTTTAATAAAAAAGAAACAATTTATGTTATGAATTTATTATTTTCAAAATCACGATCACTGAAACAATTTTAATAGAAAAACTTTGGTTTCTAAATTACTGATTTTTCTACTAGGCCCCCTTCGATCCTCAAACATTTCTCAATCATCTTTCGATTATTTAAGGTTACCTTTATTAATTCTTCTCTAGTAATTTCATTGCACGTGCGTATAATTACTTTCCAGCTGTCAGATGCATTTTTTCATGGCTATCTTGATTACTTTTTTTCAATACTAGAAAATCTACCGCTAAATGTAGGATTAAAGAAATCCTTATACTATTTTAAAAAGCAAAATAATTCATTTGCTTTTTTTTTAAAGTGTGATTTAATAATTCTTATGATTGTGAAAGAATATTATTTAACAGTCAATGCGATAGTGTGATTTTACAGATTTTTTCTTTCAGAAAAATTGCTACCCTCCAATTATTATTATTTCCTAAATATTTTTTAATATTGGATATGGCTGTGTCGGGCAGCCATTTGTTTTATTTTTCAACTTTTCAGGAACCCGAATTTTGAAATTTCAAGCGGTTGTAAAAAAAGGACCATAAGGTATTTTTCAATAGAAATTGGTACATAAGCATTTTAGGAGATGCCGACTAAGATGGAATAGTCAGATCTTTGGGGAAAAAATCGCTAATATGACTTTCCCAAATTTGGGGGTATAAGCATGATCGTAGTAGGCCATGAGTATTAGGATTCATGTGTGTTTTTGGCTCAAAAAGCCCTGCTCCGAACCCTCTTCGAACCAAAAAAATTACCATTCAGTTAACTTTAAAAACAAAAATTGTACGAGGGTGTTTCCACTTAAAAGGGAACACACTGTATATACATATAAATATGTCCCACCGAAAGGTTGGCCATATTGGGGGCACACCTCATTGGCTTCAAATGTCAAATGCACGAGGGCCATGGCTGGCCGTTGTCAAATGTCATTTTGTGTTTCCACCACAAATTTCGCTTTTCCCCTAGAATGCTCTCTAAATCCCCTAGAAAGCACACAATATAGCTGGCGGGCGCAGCGTCTTCTGCCGGATGGCTAAAAAATGGTGGAGGGACTAGGGCTCAATGGCAGTCCAGTTTATTTTACGAGGGCCGTTATCTTTCCATACTCACACTTTGAGTGGCCCTGTCAAACTTTCAGCAATTCTATGACATACTTGACTTGACTAGCCAGATGCTTTTAAAATTCCTCTTTTATTTGCCACCTTGTAGAGTGGAACTCCTTGTATATTTTTTGTTCAAATTTGGTATATAGGGGATTTTGGGTGTTCTGATTAACACAGTGGTATCATTTTAAATAAAAAATAGTTAAATGGTTTTACTGAAAATCATGGGTGTAAAAAAAATAGTAGCCCGCCCTGGATTTGCATTTTCACAGCGGTACGAAGGTCGAAAGAAGCGTTACAAAAAAATTCAGTCAAATATCTCAAAAAATAAAGATTTGAAGGAATTGTATAGGTATGAATAGGTAATAATAAAAGTAGAGACCCTATATATTAGGTCATTTTAGTGGATGTACAGGCGCGGCCTCATAAATGTTTCCTCTAGGCATCAGAAATGAGCAAGAAATCAAGAATTTCGGGTAAGTGCGGCAACATTCCCTCATACCATCCTGCTCCTCCCCGTAGAAAATAAATTAATACGTCACCAAATGAAAATAGGTTAAATCACTGCATTATTATAATAATTTACAAGTGGATTTAAAGTTTTAGGTACACTGTTCCTTGGTGTCTTGAGACATAACGTGAAATTACACTGATTTCTTTGATTGTCAAAGTGGTATTAGGAAAATAAGGTATACCTAAGTATGATTGTGTTATTATACAGTGACAGGCAGAAAGTTGGACACAAAAATTTAATATTTTTAAACTCTGATTTCGATTAATTTAAATTTCGAGCTGCTAATCGAACAAAATTAAAGTTTAGCAGCAAATTCATGTGTTATCCGATGATAAGTTGCGCTTGCGGTATTTTGTTTTTTTGTAATACACAGGGTGGTCAAAAAATACAAAAAATGTTAAATATCTTTTTTTTTGACTAGGTGGCTGTGACTTTAAATCTGACATCCACCTTTGATTCCAAACAACTTTTCTAAGTAACTTTTTACCGTATTTTAAAAAATAAGGGTACTTTACTCTTGAGTTACTTTGACATTTTTGAATCTACCTCGTATCCAAAGAGATATTTAAATTTTGATATGTGCGTTTTGAGTTTGAAATGATGCCCCAACTTTTATCAAGAATACAATTTTCTGAGAAATTAATAATAAAAAAGTTTTCCATTTGTGTCCAACTTTCTGCCGGTCACTGTAGAAGAATCTGGTAGCGGTTTTTTACATTGGCTTATTCGAGGGCTTATCTTAACCGCGAACCAAAACTTTGATTTATTTGATTTTTTAAAGCTTCTCCGGAGTCTTCGGGTGTGGTTCTGATGCTTCCCGGGCCCCGAAAAATCGAGAAATAAGAAAAAACACGCAATTTCCAAGAGTGGTTTCAGAGGATTTTCCGTCGTACATCTGGAAATTCTCTTAAGATATTCGAAGTTCTTTTTGGTACTGGAGAAAAGTTCGATACCCAGTTAAGAGATTTACCACCTCCTTTGATTTTTAGAACGGCTCTATTCGAGGTTGTTGAAAGACTTTTGCGAAAAAAGCCGCCAATGTCCTTGGACAGGGTTGTAAGATTTTCCACTATTATTCAGGCAATCTAAGGCCAACCTAACTGGCAAGGTCGCGTAATAAGATGTTAAGAGTTGCCGTCACTTACGCCTTTGAGGTTATTGCTGGCTTTCGAATCAAACCGCGAGAGAGGGGAGGGTTGAACTCCTTTGCGACCGCACGTATTGGAACGATTTCAAAGGCCCCGCCTGTACCTACATTTTCATTAAGAATAAAAATTTTATAAGTACTCTAAAAATTAGTAGGTAAATTTTAAATATATTAATACCTTCTAGATACGAATTTTCTTCTAATAAATCCAGATTAACCATAAGCTCCTTCTTTTTAGTCATTTCTAAGCTTGGAACCCCAATTCCTTTCTCCTCTGCAAATTTTGCCAATTCCGCAGTAAATTCTTTCCACTGGGCAAGCTTCAAGTGACTTGAAGAAACAAATGCTGACTTATCAACCTTTACTTTTTTAATTCTATAATAATAAAACAATTCTGATCTTGCTGTTTACAACAAACATTAAAGGTGGATTTATAAACTCGACGTTTGCGTTGGGGCTCGAGGTTGACGGTGACGGTGACCTTCGTCGTTGCCTTCCGTTGCAGACATTTTATAAACTTTCCGTTTGCGTCCAGAAATGTCAGCTAAACAAAATACCACGTGACCGCTGAACTTAATTTTTATTGGACTACGTTGAATTGCTACGAACGGCGGGACGTGAAAGATGAAATTGGTTTATCTCGGACAGCATCCGACGCAGACGGTAACGTTCAACAACGTTTATAAACGGTTACACGTAAAATATAGGGATTGAATTTCCATCGCATACAGCAACGGCGAGCACCATCGCAAACGTCGAGTTTATAAATCCACCTTAAAACTTACTTGCAGGCAGTGTAAATGGCAGCAGTTGCATACTGTGGATGGTCAAAATCTTTTATCTTGTTGTCCGCTGATTTATATTTGTTGAAAATATCTTCGGCCATATCTCTAATTGATGTACAACCTAACTGAACACATAGCTCGCCAATGGACACACTTCTATCTATTCCTAATATTTTTCGAATTGTGTGGATATGATTATGGTAGGTCTTCTTTAAACCTGATAGCTTTAGTGCAGTGTCCTAAAGAGTAGTTGGTAGTTGGACAAGATGAAAATACATAGTGCGACATTTATTACATCACATTTTAATATAAAAAAACATGTAGATAATTAAAATTTATCAAGGAAAGAGAAATGACCAATTCCTTACCTTATCAAAATCTTTTCCTTGATTTGAAGAAGCTAGATCTAAACACAAAACAGTTTTGGCTACATCGTTTAATGTTTTTAAAGCTCCCGCTTTAGTGTTAAATACTCTTAAATATTCTTCAGCTTTTCTGGAACAAAAACATGAAAAAAATAATAATACCATTAAATACAAAGAAACTTTACTTTAAAACGGGCTCCGATGTTATTCCTAGTCTTTGAGCTATATTTTTTAAAATATTCTGGTTGCTGGACATTGTTGTAAGTAAAAAATTATATTTATTATCACAGTTTAAGCGATTATTATCTTGTTGAAGTAATAATTAATAATAATATTATGTCTCTGCTGTTGATGTGAATAATAACAAAATATATGTGAATCTCAGACGAATTAGTCTGAGATGTGAATAATGAGAAATGAGGAAACCTCAAGAATAGTGTCTAAAATAGTATTCTTAAGGAAACCCGCGGCTAACGAAAAATACTCGTTGGCGTTGGCCGCGAGGAAACCTAAATTGTCGGTTTTTCAACAAAAAATCCAGAAATTAATATTAATAATAAGATTAACTGACAGACAACATTGACAACAGACATAACACCCACAAAAAATAAATAAATATTGAATCCACAAAACACTATCTCCTAGCACGGAGACTTAAACCGTCGATGGAGGAAGGTAAAGATTAGTTTCCTAATGCGAAATACCGACTGACTCAATACTCTTCGGAAGAAGATGGAGCCACCGTCGAATACTTCTCGGCGCGGTGGGGGAAACGAGGCTTCCCAGTCCGACACGGTTGTTCGGTAGATGGCGCATTTGCACCATCCTCGGATTACGCCTCGGCGTTGACGAACGAAGACGAACTTTTGTTCGGCAGATGGCGCGCTTCGCGGCTTGCCAAATCTGTTGATTTGACCTTGGTTGTTTGCGTTTTTTGTGCTGGTACGAATGAGTCATCGCCATCGATCGACGGCTGAAAGATATATTTTAGATTTTGTATTCCAGCGTTCGATTCGGAGCACCTCGGCGATTCAAAGTGGCAGTAGCGCGAAAATGCACCACACCAAATTATCACCACATCAAATTATCGCCACATCAAATTTCGTTTGGCAACGCTGCGCTCTCTATGTGGCACAGCCCGCCAAATTCAAATACTGGGAAGAAAGAGGAAGACGTTGCCGGTTTTATCGGAAATAAGTTTTAATAACTAGAGTACGAATTTGACAGAATGTTTTCGATTGTATGAATAAAAACCACAACGGAACTCCTTAATTTTCTGTGAAGAGGTGATTATTGTTATTTAAAGGTGTAATTGTTCTGTGGGTGCAATCGTAATCACAGTTGCGTGTTGTAATATTAATGTGATCGTTGGCATGAGACAAATAACATTGTCTTGCATGTGTGCCATATTTATAAAGCGCTAGCTAATTGATTTAATAATTCTTTTATTTAGGGTTATAAAGGTATAGCAAAAACTGCAAACCCTTGAAGAATGAATGCTACTAAGATTCAATCTTATGTGGCGGCGAGTTAAAAGTTATGGGCAGGACCCCCAGTGTCACGATAGACTTACCCAGGATGTCAGTAACGAATCCGAAAACAAGGCAAATCTGCTCATCTACGTCAGTTGCGAATCACGAATTCAAAATGCGGTGGTTTTTTAGAATTTTTTATAGTTTACAGTTTAATGTGTCAAGAAAAAAGTGTAAACAACTGTCAGTCCAGCTCGACAGTGCTTTAAAATAGGCCAGAAATGCCGGGATGTGCAGTCAGCGTTTGTCCAAATAATAACAGAAACAGTACGGGAACGGAAATTAAATACTATAGATTTCCCAAGGACAATAATCTTGCCAAAAAATGGATTGCTGCATGCCGCAGACAAGACATATGGAGCAATTTAAATTCTGATTCGCAACTGACGCGTCATAAGATGCGCAATGACATACCGTGGGTAAGTTTATCGTGCCCAGTGTTAAGAGAGTTATTATATGACTACTACTACTAGTAAATGGTGCAGCAACTACAAACTACAACTGCTAGGCTGGCCTGCCCCAAGTATTTTATTGTATATGAGAAAATGACAGGACACTATTTACCAAACAATCACAGTAGCTGTTTTACCAACTGGCAGCAGGTGTACCTGGTACTTTCTAGTTTTTACTGACGAGACCTGTCGTTAATAATTGTTCTCACAGTAAGAGACTATGACCAATTCTTTGTCAAGTGGATTCTAGGACAGTATAGGAAAACTGTCTAATTATACATATGTTCCAAATATCTACTTAATAATAATAAAGATTTAAATACCAAAAGAGCCAAGCAAAATTTTTCGCCTTATTGTATGTAACTTCCTTTTCAGTGCAGGATATTAGGATGTTCACATTAAATCACCCAGAATGTACAGGGTATTAAGGTGTTAACGCTTAACCTATCTATAAATCACATTGTTTGTATTTTTGTGATGCTTCTACCCTGTTAGATGTTAATTGTTGAGCGGTAATGTACAGGGTGAGTCACAGTTACTTACTTCTAGTGTGGGCCTAAGGGTGTATGACGGAAACACGGGGATAGTTTAATGTGTATATTAAAATTAAGTAGGAAACAGTACATTGCGTTAACAAAATACAGTTTAAGAGGAAGTTTAAGACCTGTGCAATAATTTATTAATGAATAAAATTAAAAATCTATGAATTTGCACAAGGCTACACTCAAGATATCTGAAATATGACCCTTTTCTAAGTAACAAATCCCAAACGTTTCAAAAGGTACACTGATAAACAATAGAATTTAAATAAGACACAAAACAATATGACAAAATGGCACAAATACATAACTATGGCATAAAATGACAAACCTTCAGATTAAAATACAATAATTGCAAAAGATTCCCAAAATAGAATAAAATTAATTGATGACTCTGTATAACTTTGCTTAATTTCCAGTTCAAGTTTGTATAAAAATGTAATTCAAATTTACTCGAAAGTTCTGACATAAAAGAGTTCAATTAAACACAGAATTCTGATTTCAACCCCAAAATAATTGACTCTATAATAGTTTCCCAAATCCCTTTCAACTTTCCAACAAAAGTTGCAAGATATTATTTCTGTTTGAATAAACTAAAACTCTGACATCTACAGTAAAATAATATGGTTCAAAATAAATTCCCAAAAATCATAATATGGTTCACAAAAGTTATCAAATTATTTTTAATTAATTATAAATGCACAATAAATTCAATTTCCCTAAAAGTTTACAAAATAATTCAAATTTCAAAAATAGAAAGGCAATTCAGACACAAAGGAATCAAAACAAAAATATCTTACTTTTGGGTCAGTCCAAACTTACGGCGGTGCTTAGGAAAATACTACTTTCTTGGTTTTCTTCATTAGGTACTTCTACAGCCTGCGGCTGTCTAGCCACAGGGGCTGCCGCCTGCCCTCTTCTTTCGGGCAGGGCTTTCAGCGACAAATGCTTTCTGGATGGAGACTGCTACCACGACTCGCGGCTCGCCTCCTTATATATACCGAATTTTACCCAATTTTCTTTAGGGAGCCCCAACACCTGGGATGTCGGCGGCATCGGAATCAAAGGAAACGAACATCGGGGTGTGCATGTTTTCGGCATCTCAAAGGAGTACCGCCGGCCGCGGCTTTTTCCAGGCCCACAGTAAATTCACGTATAAGTGTGATATTTTTATAATTTTGCCTGGGGCCTCTACTGGGATATCGTAGAAATATCATGAATTAAAGACTTTTCTGCTTGGGATGCCCGCTGGGCACCACATTTTCCTCGGTATTTTCTAATTTTTAAAATAGAAAAGTTTCAAATAAGTCATAGCGTTGACTGAAGAAATTATAAGACTGCTCACGGCTATCATATTTGACACTTTTTGAGTCACCATGCGCTTTCTGATTTGAATACAATGAAAAATGCATTGTCCCCATCGCTGTCATCTATTTTCCGAAAGAAAAAAACTCGGACGTTGACAGTCTTATTTTTTCTTCAGTCAACGGTCATAGCAAATGAAAGGCAGTATAGTTTATTTTATAGAATACATTATATACAACAAGAGCATCCGATCTTGTTCTTAGATTCCAAATTTATCTAGTAAATTTTAAATTGGTAGTCTTGGTAGACATGAAGTAACACGATCCAGCTTTTTGTAAAAAAAAACACTGATGTCACCTTTTTGGGTACAAATGAAGACTGTAAGAAGGCTAAAAACACTGTTCGCCAACTGAAAAAGTAAAAATAGAATATTCAGGCTACAAACTTTATGAATAAAATAAAGGTAGTGGCTATTTATACGTCCGACGTATATAAAAGTCGGTATACGTCTTGCGCTCTCATTGGCGAGTTGAGTCACGTGACTTCTTTGGACGTATGCCGTATGAAAAAAGAAGGGGGCATTCGCACCATATTGTGGCAGTCGGCACTAGTCGGCAGCGATACGTGCTGACTTATGGAAGAAGAAGTAGTAAATCATTTCCATTTCCCCCGATTTTCTTGAAATTTTGGCTAGGTGCTCCTATTTTCGCCCAACGTTGGGCGTTGTAACCCACCCCCGATTTTCTTGAAATTTTGGCTACCCCCCGACATCCGGCGCGGCGCCGAAGTTATAGAGTTGTTTCACTCTTAAGTGAGACACTCTGTATATAAAAAATAAATAATAATATGTTAAGATATAGGAAGTGGCTATTTATACGTCCGACGGATACAAACGTCAGTATACGTCTTGCGCTCTCATTGGTCGATTGAGCCACGTGACACATAACCTTACTTCTACCGTCCGATGGATTATGAATCGGCTTGTTTACTAAGTCGATTGGATGATGTCCGAGATTATTCAGACCTATCTTGTCTCATTTTATATTGCGTATGCCCTACATTTTCCGCGATGGGCGCTGCGGAATGAAAAATGAAGTGGTTATTTTATTATTTACAATGATGTAACCCACCCCCGATTTTCTTGAAATTTTGGCTACCCCCCCGACAATGTCGGGGGCATCGCAGGTAGCGAATGTCGGGGGGTAGCCAAAATTTCAAGAAAATCTGGGGTGGGTTACAACGCCGAACGTCGCATCGGGCGAAAATACGGGGTACCTACCTAGCCAAAATTTCAAGAAAATCGGCGGTGAGTTACACCATTGGAAATAATTACCACTTCATTTTGCATACCGCAGCAGCGCCCATCGCCGAAAAAGGAGGGCATACGCATACGCAATATAAAATATGAGACAAGATAGGTCTGAATATTACTGAATAATCTCGGACATCATCCAATCGACCTAGTTAACAAGCCGATTCATCATCCATCGGACGGTAGAAATAAGATTATGTGTCACGTGACTCAATCCACCAATGAGAGCGCAAGACGTATACCGACTTTTATATACGTCGGACGTATAAATAGCCACTTCCTAAAATAAAAAGTTAGTTTTGAGATAAAACCAAAAAAAGATTTTTGTTATTTTTAAAAATGAATAATCCAGAAATAAGGAAAGGAGAATGATATAAATAAGAGAAATGTTCAATTCCATTGGGACACATTACAAATAGCTTTCGTTTGACTTCTCCCTTGCTTGAAAAAATAATATGTAGATGTTGCCCCTTTTAACAGTTTACTCGATATTTTAAACTAATCCTATAAACACTGCATCCCAAAATGCAAAGATAATGATCCACTAACATCACTATAACCGTTGCATTACAGAAAAAATAGCTTCGCAACAGAAGCTTCTTTAAGGACATGTGTCAAAAATAAGCGAGTCTCCATTTCAATTTACAGAAAAATAGCCAGTATTTTAAACACGAATTTGGTTCTAATACAATCTCTTCGCAATGCAGATTAACGTAAAATAACAAAGTTATATGACGACCCGGACATATGAGACAAGCGGTATGTAAGATAATCATCTACAACTGTAGAAGATTTCGTACGATTTAATATTGAGTGGTTCAGTGCCGAAGTTGCCTAAACAACAATTAATAGAAAATGAGATAATGATGTTCAAAGTTCGAGAACAATTTAAAAATTACGACTTGCCAGACAAATGTAAATTTTGTTTGGTATGATGTGAGGTTTAGTAAGATCAATATAAAGTACATTTAAAAAAATATTTTTTACATAGAACTGAGTTTACATGAAAACGAAATGTAGGCATATCTGGCCCTAAGAGAATTTATAGAATTTGTGTTATTTATGTGTGGAGTAGGCAATAAGGGAAAGAATGTAAAAAAGAATGAGAAAGGTATTGAGAATGATCTATTAAATTAAAGAATGCATTATTCCCTCTCGTCAGTTATTTCCGATTCTTGATTTTGTGGATTTTCTGCTTTATGCCTAACCCTCAGCATTTCTCACTATTTTCGTAAAATTACTAAAGACAAACTTGCCTAACCCACAAGTGATTTTTAACAAGTAAAATAATATATAAAATATATATTATTATTATTATTATTATAAAAAGATAGTTTACAGAACAAACTATGTATATTACAAATTATTACATATTTGAGGAATCCATATCATCATTATTTGGTTCATAATTTCTGTCATCGTCGCTGTTATCGGCAAAAACACTAGGCTTACTCTCAGAGTCTAACTCATTATCCGCCATGTTGTTTGTTGAATAGGCAGGTTTGGCTTGTCACTTCTGTCTTTTATACATAACTGCCTAACCTTTAGATAGATGTCACCACCAAACATTAGTAGTTTAAAGGATAGGCAACTTTGGCATGCATAGAAATGATAAGTTAAAATGACAATATGCAACAACCGGCTGTATAAAAATTTTGTTTCTTAGGCAACTCTGGCACTGAACCCCTCTATTGATCTGAACGAGAATTGAATCTTTCTCTTTTAAAATCAAAAATAAAGGAGGTACATAATGAAAACTATTTTAAGTGGGACACCCTGTATATGTACGTACAATATACAAGGTGTCTGTAGCTTTTGGAAACAATATTTAACAATTTCTAGAAAAATCATTCTAGAACATTTTTTTTACAAATATGGGTGTATAAACCTTTAGTTTCAGAAATTAATTATTTTAACATTTTATTCTGTCTGTAGAACGAAAAGAGAAATAATAGGTAATTTTTTTATATAGATATATTATATTTTTTAGAAAAAGTTTCTAACAGAAACCCTCGAAAAGCCCCATTTATTTTCAAAAATACCATCAGATAGTGTCAGGACAATAGAAATTACTCACCCTGTAGGTATATGTAATATAAAGAACTCTCACCGTTGACTGACGTATTTATAAGACTTTTGTCACGGCTATAGCTTCACATTCTGTAAAATAGATGTCAGTCAACGCTCTCGTACTTTTTTTTATTTTTTATTTTTTTTATTTATCACTTTACTCCTAGATTGACAATACATGGATTGTATAGGATCCGTCACATTGAACATTTACATAATAACAAATACATATAGAAACATATTACCGACATTCGCATTTAAGACAGAATGCACAGACAAAATGGCGTTACAAATTAGTCAAAAACTGTACAATTAGTGTAGTTCTAGGTAACTACCATTAAAAAATTCATTCATGTCGTAATGACACTTCTCGACCAGAAACCCCCTGAGTGATCTTGCAAACTCGTTTTTCTTGCAGTGTTTGATTTTATCGGGTAATTTGTTAAAAATTTCGAGGCCAATAATTGTATTAGGAAGTTTTTTGCCTATGTTTAACCTTCTGTATGGTACCCTAAGACTATCGTTTTGACGGGTGTGGCAGGAGTGGACATCCTTGTTTCTCTCGAAATCTCTCAGATTGCAAAATACAAAACAGCTAATATTGAATATAAATATTCCGGTCAGCGTAAACAGCTCCTTACAGGATGCCGACGGATGAGCTCCCAGCATGCACCTGACAATCCGCTTCTGGCAAGTGAAAACAGCGCCAGCTGCACTTGACAGGCCCCAGAAACGCACCCCATATCTGAGTCTGGCGTATACTTTGGAGTAATAAACCATTTTCAGTTGTGCCAGTGTAAGAGTGCCCCTTAGGCCCCTCATCAAGTAACACACGGACGAGAGTCGGCTGCGCAGTCCGAGGCAGTGCTCGGCCCAGCTTAGCTTGGCGTCAATTTCGACCCCAAGGAAACGTACATTATTCCTCTGAGCTATCAGATCACCGGAGAGGCGGACGTCTAGGTTTGTCTCAACTTTATGTTGCGGAGTGTGGAACATTACAATATTTGTTTTAGAGCTGTTTAAAAACAGCATATTGCTAGAAAACCAATCACAAAGCCTGCCCGCGGTGACCTCACAGATTCCCTTCATTGATTCCTCATTGTCGTGAGACATAGTCACGGAGGTATCGTCCGCGTACAGTGTGGCTGTCACGCCTTCAGGCAAACAAGTCTCAAGATCATTCACATAAAGGAGGAATAGCACAGGGTCCAAAATGGAACCCTGTGGTACGCCCACCCCAACAGGGAAGCTCGACGATCTAACCTCGTCTACTGTCGACGACCCAGGAACCCTGATTTTAACATACTGAGTTCTGCCAGACAAGAAGTCCGCAACCCATCCGTTGGCGACCCCTCTAATTCCGAATTTACCTAGCTTGTACAATAGCCTATCATGATTCACACTGTGACCAGATTTCTGGTAGGTGGGTTCGTAGCGGCGAATAAATAAAAAAATTTGCCACTCGATGGAAACAGCGTTGTATTTATTTTAGTATGTTTTTGTTTCTACGAAAAGCTGGAAAATTACACAATAATCAATACCAAGCTAAATACACTAACAATCAAAACCTTACCTGGCACTAAGCCGGTGACTTATTTATATTATTAACAATAATAAACGCAGACACAACACTAAAAGCTGCCAGCCTCATAGACATTCACAAATAATAAAAGTGCGGCTAATAAATCGGAAATCTCGAAAACGAGCGGCGGCGGTTTTTTTACTTGGGCCAGCAAAAAATTGTTTTTGCTGGACGGGCGCACGGAGCCACCTAGTGTGCCAGAGTAACATCAAAAATCCAAAGCAACGGCGCAACAAGGCCACTAGAATCCAAACGCTCTGCTACATCTGCCCCCCAAACCCTTTGATTTCGAACCAGAGTGAAAATGGCAAAGGTTTAAAATTTTAACACAGAGGAAACGAAACTCAAGCTACACCAGCCTTACAAAATGGCCTTAAATGGCTTGCGTGAAACGAGCCCCGTTCTTCCCGTGTCTCGGGATCCTCCAATACGTAAGTCGCAAAGCTGACGCACTTTTTAATACGATACGGTCCGGAAAAAAGTAGCATCATTTTTCGGGTTTCCGCGGTCAAAGTGGACGACATCGGGTTGGTTCGCAACAACACCAGATCATCAACCTTGAACTCCCGATACGGCCGGCTGGGAAAATTTGCAGCTCGTCTCGCTGCCTTACCCTCCAATGTCTCTCGCGCTAACAACAGTCTGGTTTCAAGAGGCGAGCCCTGCTGGAGAGCTCCCGCATCGCGAAGATTTTCGGGCAATAAATAATTTTCCTGGCCAAAATGGAGCCCGTTTGGAGAAAAACCGGTGGACTCGTGAACCACATTGTTCAGGAAAAACTCGAAACTCTTTACCTCAAAAGCCCATCGCGTGTGTTTCGAATGACAGTAAACACGGCACAGCCTACCCAATTCGCGCATTACGCGCTCCGACACATTGGACTGGGGGTGACGTATGGAGCTGAATATAACAATCACTCCTAACGAAGTTAAAGTTTTCTTCCACAAGGCGCTGGTGAATTGGGTCCCGTGATCGGACAATATTTTTTCCGGCTTACCGACCTTAGGAAAATAATCCATAACCAATCGGTTAACACAAGCCCGAGTGGTCGCCTTTTTAAGGGGATACAAAGCCACGTATTTTGAAAAAACATCCAAGACTACGAGCAAGTAGGTAGCTCCAGCCCTACTCCTAGGCAAGGGTCCATAGAGGTCCAGGGCCACGAGCTCACATTTGGTGTGTGGCACAATCGGATTTATCGGGGGTTTTGGCAAGGTGACGTGCTTCGTTTTTTGACATATTACACACGACTTGATAACCCTTTTTATATCCTGGTGCATGCCCGACCACCAGACTTCTCTTTTCAGAGCACACCAAGTCTTGAAGACTCCGAAATGTCCGATACTTTGGTGAAAATGCCTACAAAACTCTGCGGTTAAAGCTTTGGGTACACAAAGTAAAGACGGCTCGTCTTCGGCTTGCCGGTGATATAATACATCGTCCCTTATCACAAAACGAGATTGTAATTTAGCATCCCGATCTAAATTGTTTTTGATAGAATCAAGTTTGGGATCGTCGCGCTGGCAAACCTTAATGTTCCCAAGTAGTTGCGCGAAAACCGGGGACAACTTGAAACCGGACAATATCTTGAAAGAACCTTCCGTAGGGTCCAAAAAATCTGGGCCCGAGAATCGAGAGAGCGCATCGGAAATATAATTCTCTTTGCCGGAAATGTACCTTATTTCGAAACTATATTCCTGAAGCATCAAAGCCCATCGAGTAATACGCGGCGACAACAATCGGCACGTATTTAGATAGGTAAGCGCCTTATTATCGGTGTGCAAAATGAACCTTCGGCCCATCAAGAAAGTGCGAAAACGCTTGATCGCCCAGACCGCCGCCAAGACCTCTTTTTCGCTCGCGCTATACCGTACCTCGCGAGGCAACAACACTCGACTGGCCCACGCAACGATCTTCTTTTCCCCATCGACTATCTGAAACAAGTGCGCTCCCAACGCCCGATCGCTCGCGTCCACACCAACGTTCCACGACTGTTCAGGATCCGGATGGTAGAGCATCGATGCGTTCCGTAGCAACGTTTTCACGCTTTCAAAAGCCTGTTGTTCGCTCTCACCCCAACGCCATGACTCACTTTTTCTTAAAAGTCTCGTTAGCGGCTCGCACGCCGCTGAAAATCTGGGGCAAAAATGCCTATCAAAATTACACAACCCTAAAAATTTTTGCAGCTCCTTCACGTTCTTGGGAACCCGATAATCGGTTATTGCTTGCATCCTATCCTCGGAGGGACGAACTCCTTCGGGAGTTATAACGTAGCCAACAAACTTTATTTCCCGTTGGAAAAACTTGCATTTTTTTAAATTTAATTTCAACCCGCATTCGGCTATTCGACCGAATACCTTGCCCAAATGCAACAAGTGTTCTTCGAAAGTATTCGACAGTACTAAAACGTCATCGACGTAACACAACAAAAAATCTTCAAACTCGGGACCAAAAACCTTGTCCACGCATCTGACGAACGAAGATACCGCCGTAGATAACCCGAACGGCAGAACACAAAATTGATACGTCCGCTGGCCTATCATAAAACCCGTGTACTTTTTGGAAGCTTCAGTAAGCGGTATTTGGTAATATCCCATAGTAAAATCTAGAGTTGACATAAATTTTCGACCGGAAATTCGCAAAATTAGTTCCTCTATGGGTGGGGGCATTTCGTATTCCTTCTGCATTATTTTATTGAGATAACGCGCGTCCAGACAGATCCTAACACTGTTATCCTTTTTTAGAGTTGTCATTATAGGAGACACATACGGGGTAGCCGCCCTTTCTACTATACCCCATTTTTCCATTTGGGTAATCGCATTTTCCACCGCGTGACGGTGCGCCAATGGTAAAGGATAGGGTTTTATAAAAAATTCCCTGTCTACGGTTAGCTTTATTTCGTGGCAATAGTTTTTTACTCGCCCCGGTATCTCCGAAAAAACAGACTCGTGGCTCTGCAAAAATTTCCCAAAGTCAAGTTTTTGTTCCTCACTCAGTGAAAAAGACATGTCCGAAACAGCACGAAATGCGTAGTTATTATTTTTCTCCGAAATATAATTGACTACAAATAGTTTATCACAAGCCACCAAACGTAATTTAAGGCTTTCGGGAGGAGTGGGTTCGTGAAGAAAAAACTTTTCGGGGATAACCACGCTTTGATTTTTAATTTTACACGTTATTTGCTGTTTTTCTAAGTCAATAACGGCCCGATACAAACGCAAAAAATCAATGCCTACAATTACTGGAAAAACGAGACCCGGAATTAATAAGAATTCATGCTCAAAAATGTGATTTCCAGCTCCAAATTTCAAAAGAGCTTGCTTTAGCACCTTTCGTGGCCCTGATCTAAAAGCACCAGATATTTTTATGCCCACGCAATTAAAACTGGGAATCTCGTCGTGGTAATCGCTCAACCTAGTCCAAACTTCTTCTGAAAAACCCGATACCTGCGACCCACTATCTATCAGGGCAAGAAAAAAGTACCCAAAAAAATCAATTTCGATTTGTGGGCAGCGAAGGTCATCAAGCCGCTGGTTGAAGTCACAAACATCTTCTGGTTCCTCCGAACAAGTCTTTACAATAATTTTAGCCCGCTTATTTTCCTTTTTCCCCGCCATCGGGCCTATTGCGGGGAACTCGGCTCGTTTCCCGACTCCTCAATCTCGTCAGAATTTATTTCCAAAAAAGATACATTTTTATTTTTGCTGGGAATAAACGACTTGTTACTATTAGGTAACCATTTTTTCGTTGTAACCTGAGTCTCGTTTGAAAATTCTTTGTTTTGTCTATTTCGGCCCCAACCATTTTCTTCCGGCTTTTGCGATCTGCCGAAATAGTATTCAGCCTGACGCAGTTTCTCAAGGGCCTCCGCAAAACTACGCGACCCCACCAGTAAAACAGAAATATTGGGGGGGTAGTGCCTCGAAATGATCTGAATCAAAAGCTCTGGCTCATAAGGTGGGTTTAAATGTTTCGCCAGGGAAACATAGTAATTAAAATGATCAATTAAGGACCCATTATTCTGAGAAAAATAGCCTGATTCTAGTTTTAGTTTAACTTGGAGCTGTTTGGTTTGCCCCCAAAAATGATCTAGAAACGCATTACGAAATTGTAAATAATTTTCAAAAGCACTCAAGTACGCGTCCGCCCACAGCTTCGTTTTGTCGACAAACAGTGAATTTACAATACAAACAAATTTTCTATAAGACATATTATGAACTTCTCCTATCTCCTCTAACATATTTAAAAAGTCTACCGGGTGTACATTTTTATTATCAAATTTTGGAATTTTTTTCAAAAGATATTCTTCACTCTTTTCTTGACTTACGCCTTCGAAATTTGCATTTGAGTTTGGTGCGTTTGCACCTGCATTGAGGTCATTAATTTGCCTTACAACCTCAGCAACTAATTTTGTTATGCCCTGTGGGGTATACAGGGGCATAAGGGGCTCCACCATGGACTGGAGTCTCGGAAACTCTCCCGGGGCCGACCTCGACGGCGCGCCTAAATTAGGCGCAGAAAATGGCATTGTTGGCCTACCTTGTTCATCCCACGGGGTTGAGGGTGGTGGTGGTGGGGGTACCTCTAAGTCGGCGTTCGGGAATCCCCTGTTTTCCCGGATTTGTGGTACTCTTTGCCCCTGTTGGTTGAAAAAAGACGCTCTTCTTCTTAGATTGTAATCATGCTCCCCTAAAGTTGGTCTGGGAGTATATTCCTGTCTGTTAGGCATGTTCTCTTCTTCGCCGCTAGTAGATACTTTGTATACGCACCTCGTATACTCGCTACTGCCTCGCTTTGGACGCCAAATGTGACCAGATTTCTGGTAGGTGGGTTCGTAGCGGCGAATAAATAAAAAAATTTGCCACTCGATGGAAACAGCGTTGTATTTATTTTAGTATGTTTTTGTTTCTACGAAAAGCTGGAAAATTACACAATAATCAATACCAAGCTAAATACACTAACAATCAAAACCTTACCTGGCACTAAGCCGGTGACTTATTTATATTATTAACAATAATAAACGCAGACACAACACTAAAAGCTGCCAGCCTCATAGACATTCACAAATAATAAAAGTGCGGCTAATAAATCGGAAATCTCGAAAACGAGCGGCGGCGGTTTTTTTACTTGGGCCAGCAAAAAATTGTTTTTGCTGGACGGGCGCACGGAGCCACCTAGTGTGCCAGAGTAACATCAAAAATCCAAAGCAACGGCGCAACAAGGCCACTAGAATCCAAACGCTCTGCTACAACACAGTCAAACGCCTTGCTCAGGTCACAGAACAGACCTGCCGAACGCTTCCTGGAGTCTATACGGTCCACCAGATCGCTATAGAAGCGGTCTATGGCGGTCGAAGTATTTTTACCTGATCTAAAACCGTGCTGAGAGTCTGATAATATATTAAATTTGTCTAAAAAGGATTCAAGCCTATCGAGGAAAGCGTATTCGAATATTTTGCTAAAGCTAGAAGATATAGCTATTGGCCTATAGTTTTCTGCGTCTTTTCTGTTATTTTTTTTGTAAACAGGTATTACACACCCAGTCTTTAAAACACCAGAAAATTTGCCAGATGAAAGGGAGACATTAACCACATGGCACAGTGGCTCGGCTATAGATTCTGCCACTTACCTGAGCAGGTAGGGGGAGATGTCATCCGGGCCCACAGACTTTTTATTTTTCAGACGACATCTACATAAGCTCAGAAGTTCCGCGGGAGTGAAGGGTTTTAGAAAGAGAGACTCAGACTGAGAAAAGTCCACTCTATCGTACCTATCGCAGTGGGGAATCGCCGCAGTGATTTTACCCGGAGTATCTCTGAAAAATTTACCAAAGAATTCAGCAACCACTAAGGGGTCTTCCAATACAACTACCTCATTCTCCAGGGTGACAGGACTATATGATGATTTATGTTTATTCTGAAGGGTGTTGATAACCCTCCAGGCCGCTCTCGAAGTGTTATCTGATTTGCGAATGATATTTTGATAATAGTTTCTCTTTGTTGCAGTTATCAGCTGCTCGTGGGCTGCCTTAGCCTCCCTGTAATGATTATTCGAGACCAAGTTGAGCCCTCTGAGGTGATGCAGTCCCTTAAGGTTGCAACTTGAGCGCTTAACCTCATCGTTCACCCAGCCATTACTGTTACTTGCAATTTGACATCGCTTTAAAGGAAAGCGCATTTCGAAAAATTTCATAAAAACAGGGTAGAAACGCTCGAAAGCCAATTCAGCGTCAGCCACAGTGTACAGAACGCCCCACTCCAGGCTGTCAAGATCGGCTCTGAATCTCTCAATTCTGTCATCGGTAATAATTCTCCTGAACACCGCTTTTGGACGGCTGTGTTCTTTTAACTCAAGGTTTAAGTTTATAAAAATATATGTATGATCAGATATTACATTGTCTGTAATAGAAGTTATGTTAGCAGTCCCGTTTGTAAACGCAAGATCCAAAATTCCGTCGCCCCTTGTCGCATGACTTATTATATTTGACAAGCCGTAGGTGGCCAAGAGATTACTTCACCTAGCATATTTCTCAGTCTGTCTGTATGGGTCCAGATTAAAGTCGCCAATCAGATATAAGGAAACACTGGAACCACACAAAATGTGTAGAACCGCCCCAAGCCTATACATAAATTCTTCGTAGTGGTTAATGGTCTGGCTTTGAGAGCAGCATGACTCCGTTAAGTAAAATATTGGATGTTGTAGGTTAGATACCATTGCATACATTATTCTGTTTGTTCCTTATTCCTGTAAAATGTAAAAATAATATATTTAATGGTTCAGTAAGATAAAAACATTCTGTTTTACCGATAATAATCTATCGGCCATGTTCAATGTAGCCACAAATTTGAAAGTCCTTTGTAAATAGTAAAATTGGATAGTTAACCTTGGCAAATAATGCTTGAAAGTGCCTCCAGGAAAAATAAAGCGATTTCTGTTACCTAAATTTCCTTTGTTTTCTTACTCTTTCCTGCAAGTCGCCATGTCGACTACTTTTCCAGGACCATACATTTCCAACAGGAAAGTGTTTCCAGTGTTTTCATTAGTTAAAAGCAAGAATGTACTACCTACCCTACATTATGGTACATAAATTGCCATACATATATAATAATAGTAATAATAATAAAATAATAATTCTCACCCTCACGATACTCCAAACTAGAAGCAACCACATACTTGTGCAGGAGAGGAGGGCAATTACTATTATTTCGTCTTCGTTGCCACATATCACATACACTTACTATCTTCTTACATTTACATTACGGCCGGCCACGCAAGTAGGTATTGTTTAATTTTATATATGGTTATATGTCACGTTGATCTATAAATCCCACTTAAATGTTGACAAGTTTCTTATGGAAACGTTCCGTTATGGCATATATTACGTTGATGTATAAATTGCCTCCTATTTCATAGCTAGATACATTTCAACTTCTCACGCTACGTCAATCTAAAAATACAGCTTCATTTTATGTTGTAAAACGAATTACAATCATTACTTCTCTCTCAGCGGAACCTAGGACAGGAAACAAAATTATCGTGGTATAAACTATGTATAATTTACCACTTACCATAGACAATAATATCAATAATCCTCCTCCGACATCAAAGAGCAACAAGCCTATAGCTATGGATGTTTTATATAATGAATCCCTTTGTTATTAACATTGTACATTCATAAAACATCTGACTCCGAGAACAGCAGGCAAATAATTTTGACTTTCCTTTCGAGCATTTTCAACCTTTGATAATAACAATAACAGATCAAAATATATTTTTGAATTTGAAGACAAAAAGAGAGGTTAAGGGAATCAAAGAGACAGGCTTACAATCATTGAGTTAGGATGGGGGAGGCGTCACGACATTTTTTTTACATTTCAAAGTCGCATATAGCAAACGGGTTCAGGGGGTGTGGCTAAGTCTGTGACTTAGGTCTCCAGGGTCTGATTAGTATTATTGAAGTAGTATTGAACAGTATTCCTAGTAAAATTATAAAAAATGTAAAAAAACGAAAACTAACAACGACGAAATCAAAAGCTGGGTTTAGTCAGTCAGTCAGTCAGTCAAATACATACCTAGAGTAGTTATAAATGTAATATTTTTCTTTTCATAAAGTACCAAAGTGGATATTATAAATTATATTGATACGGCTCTGTCTACTGTTTACATTACCTCTGAAATGTAATTCCTCTGAATTTCTTTTTGTCCACGTTAGAATTGCTACTGCAACAACGTACAGAACATGACATATTTATTTCCAGAGGTGAATAGCTCGCAATAACAAGGAAAACTGCACTTTTAGCCACTTTTGATGCACTTTTAGCACCGAGTCGACAAATTGACGTTGTTCTGGTAGTCTATCACGTGGGTGAACCCGTTTTGGGTCACGTGACAGCTTCTCCCCCCCATCCTAACTCAATGCTTACAATATAAAAAGTCGATTGGGATTATTTGGAATCACAGACCACAAACCTATAACCACAGACATTTGTCTATCTCCTAAACAATGTTATTCAACCGCAGTGGTTCAGCGACAGGTGGCGCTATAAACCGGAAATGTTTTGTTGATTATTTCTGATCCGAGTAGGTACTACTCCAACGTTTTGTCAGAGCATATAAAACAACCAGCACAGCAGTATCTGTCCCCATGGCGGGAAAATTCTGCGCACATGTTCGCGCAGCCGCCATGTGGGAATAGATTCTGTAAAATTGATGCAGTGTCGGGGCGATTGGGCAGTTCTTTTTTGGCTGTATGAGAGATAATTACAGTGCCGTGGAGGGTGCTTTTTTGTAAATTGTGATTTTTGCTAGTATCTTTAAATAAAGAATCCCAGGAAGGAGGAAAAGCTGCTTGTGCTTACCACACACTATATACTTTACTAATACAGTCGATGGGGTACATTAAAGTGGTGTAAACTAGTGTACATTAGTTCTAAACTGTTTGGTGCAGAAAGTGTCATTCAGTGCAGTTTCTCTTTTTTAATTATTGTGGTCCACTAAATAATAAACAACACTTTTATTAGAAATTATATTTTCCGAAAATCAATCAGAAATATTGACATTTTTGATAACATTTTTGAAAGAAAAAGTCAATATTTCCTTGCACTTAGTCGTTGCCAGGCAACGGAAAGTAACTGTTAGGAAATATTTATTTTTGTACTGTAAGGAAATATTATTTCCTTACAGTTATTTATAAACTAAAAAAATGATTGAGAACAAGTTTTTCGAATTTGTTCTTTGAGTAATTTTCGATTTTCGGAAAAATAGTATGTATACCTCGTAGGAAAAGCCACATTCCCCGACTCCGTATTGCCAGTCTCGGCTTACGCCTCGACAGGCAATCTTTACGGTCGTCCGGGAATGTTCAGCTTTTCCTACTAGGTACACAATGTACTATTCTAAGATCAGGTTAGGTTGGCACAAAAACGTCAATTCATTTGACTTTTCAAGTATTTGGCGCGACTGCACCTAACGACACTACTTTACTCCTCCTCTTTGGGTAGGTCATCTTAGTGTGTACTAGTGTGCACTTTTTTGCACTTAAGTTATATACCAAACACCTAGTCCAGAGTAAGAATCTTTGTAACAAAGCACTAAATATACAAGAAGTGTAACCTAGTTTCATATACCAAACAAAGCTATTAATTTCAATTGGTTTGGAATAATAAAAGTAACGACTTTGACGTAAACGAAAAACCATGTGGGATATGGCTTCATAGGGTTGCAAGTGTGGAGCGCTTATAGCACTCCGTAGTTGCAAGTATATTTTTGGGAGAGATCAAAGCAGTAGGTAGGTATTAGGTACAACAGTCTCATTTTAACTTATAAATGCCTAATTAAAAAAAACACATTTGTTGGGCTATTGTTGAAAAAATATAAATATTAAACACATATATAAATATTAAACACATACCTACCCCTATTTGTACGAATTCCGAAAGTATATTTTCGGGTCTTTTTTGTTATTTACTAACCCTGTTTTTTTCTTCAGTGCCTTGCGGAAAATTGGGTTATAGAAATTAATAAAAAAAACATAAGTTT
Organism: Pseudeuparius sepicola; assembly: GCA_963920635.1. Taxonomy (NCBI): domain Eukaryota; kingdom Metazoa; phylum Arthropoda; class Insecta; order Coleoptera; family Anthribidae; genus Pseudeuparius; species Pseudeuparius sepicola. The sequence goes on along the minus strand of OY987298.1, from coordinate 25,851,361 downwards.
TGTCTGTATATTTCGATATTTTCTATGCAATAATAATTGTTTTTCTGATAAGTGCACTGAATTGGAAAGAAATTTTTTTTATAACTTTTTACAATTTTTTCTGACATGAAATTATTATTCCTATCAATCAAACAGCCAAAGTAGAACAGTGTTTCAATAAATTATTATTTCCACAGTAGGTAGGTAGGTTATGCTATATCTATGTGGTATTTTGGATTTCTATTACTTTTTTCTTTTACTACTTTGTGCCTCTTTAGATGTGTTGTGGTCGGATCTACCAATTCCGGGAGCAAACGTTTTAAATATAACTTCGTCAATTTTGGCTCCATCTGTTTTTCCAAAAAATCGCGACGTCTATATTTAGGTATAAAATTTTCATTTTAAAATTTTTCCCAGCCCAAATGCCAAAAAGGCACCCCACTTTATTGGCTACTCTTAGTTGCCCTTGTACAGGGTGGTTCATTATAAATTGACACGCCCCTTAACTTGTTAGTTTTTGAGGTTAGAAAAAAAGTTTTTGGCAAAAGTTTTAGATAAATACAAAGTTTTTTGTGACGCTATTGGACCGTGTACAGTTCTTTATTTCGAGAATATAATCAGTAAAATTTGAAAAGGCTCCTAAACATTTTGGAGTTTCACTATATTACTCTCTTGTTTAAAACAAATTTTTTTTTGTTATTACATCGATCATCTATCTTTATCGCGAGATCCACAAATTCGAGTTAAATAAATTTAGTATAAAATTTGAAAACGGAATTTTTCAAAAACGGAAAAAGATAATGCCACAAAGTTTAATATCATTTTAATTGCCTTGATGAGCAGATTTAAAAAATGCAAAAATATATAGGGTGTTCCATTTAAAAAAACATAAGTTATGTCTGCCACGGCTTTCTAGAACACACTGTACACGGTCCAATAGCGTCACAAAAAACTTTGTATTAGTATCTAAAACTTTTGTAAAAAACTTTTTTTTCTAACCACAAAAGTCAATTTATAATGAACCACCCTGTACTTGAAAATACCATTTATAAAAATTTTAAAAGTTTGATTTTTCCTACAAAAAAAAGTACAGGGTGATCATTTTTAGAGGCCCAGCCTCTCTTGGTGGAACACGGTCAAAGATATGGAGATATTATACAGGGTGAGTCAGAATGTATAGTAAATACTTTAAAGGGGTGTTCGACAGGTGGTTTTAAGGGGTCTTTCATATAAAATTTTTCGATTTGGGCTTTCCTTGCCAAGTTATTCGGGTCTACAGGGTGACCCAAATATTTTTTTTATTTTTATCTCAATACCGGCGCTACTTAAAAATTTGAAATTGGTATGTGTTATCTACTTACTGGAAGACGCCTTAGGGTAGTTTATTGATTTACACACTGCCCTAAAAAGGGTAAAAACTAACAACCCCTATTAATTTTTTTGCTCGAATTTTTTTGTGGGTCATTTTTACGTATAACAAAAATATGATTTGCGTAGCCCTTTTATTTAAGAAACTTTTTTCCCTGTACATTTTTTCTCGAAAACACAATATTTTTCTTACAAAAAAATTATTTCATGATAAATGCCATTTCCCTGACTACAGAAAATCAAGTAGTACAAATTCATAGTAGACGGGCGTCAACAATTTAATTATTTTTTTACTACTAACCTGAGAAATCAATGAGAAGTAATATTTCTCTCCCTAGGTAAATAATGATAATAAAAAAATACCTAGGTAAATAATGAACAATTTTCTATATGACATTTAAAAATTATTTTCATTTTATCAGCTTGACAACTGAACTCCCAGTCTTTCGAAGTATTTGAAAAAAGCAAGAAATGACTAAAATATCAAAATCTAATCAAATATGTAAAATGTGGCAATATTTCAATGTTAGTAGTAAAAAAAAACTATAGACACTTCGGTTGAGGAGGCCATTATTTAATGGCTCACTTCTCAACCTAAGTGTATAATGTACTATTATTGAACATTAAAAAAACAAAAATATAGTGTTACAGTAGATGCCCAAAATGATATGTCCATAATAAAAGGGCTACCTACACAAATCATATTTTTGTTATATGTAAAAATGACCCACAAAAAAGTTCGAGGAAAAAAAATAATAGGGGATGTTAGTTTTTACCCTTTTTTAGGGCAGTGTGTAAATGAATAAACTACCCTAAGGGATTTTGAATGATGTAACAAAAATGGTATGTTGGTGGGAAAAAATATTTCTTGGCGCCGCAACGCGACGCCTAGCGTCGTATTAGCAGAGAGTCGCTACATGAGGCCAATTTATTCCTTTATACACCCTATATCATCTCCCATATAATATAATATCTCCATATCTTCGACCGTTTTCCACTAAGAGAGGCTGGGCGTATAAAAATGATCACCCTGTACATAAAGACGAACGAACACAACCAAAATTTAAAATATTGCATTTATGGTTTTATATACTTGTGAATTCCATTGGGAAGAATTTCAGAAACATCACATTCAGCCTATAGAAGCCTTCAATCAAGATTAGGCTAGATAACTATTGTAGATAATAAAAAATAAAAGATAAAAAACCTTTTTAAAAACAAACTTTTATTTAAGTCATGTACTAAAACGAATAAAATAAAATACCTACGTCTTGTATCTACTAAAAGGAATAAAATAAATCTAGGTTTTCGTTAAGATAATTCAATGCCAAATTGCGACAAATTTTTGTAAATCAAAAAGCTAGTCGCCCGAATTCTAAAGAAAATACATACTTTGGCAAGTAGGTACTTGCTTATCAACCAATCACTGTATATTAAAATTAATTGGTACCTACTTTCTATGAACATTTCTCGCGACAAGCTTTTTAAATTACAAAAACGACTTGGCGCAATTTGGCACTGAATTATTCTAACAAAAACCTAGACTTATTTTATTTTATTTTATTCGATGTAGTACATGATTTATTTCATTTTATTCGTTTTAGTACATGGCTTAAATAAAAGCTTGTTTTTAAAAAGGTTTTTATCTTTTATTTTATTTTGTGCTTTTTAGTACATATTTGATTCCCATATCAGGAGAGTGGTAAAGAAATTTAGTCCGCCATATTGGATTTAGTATGACGTCTTATCTTATTATTTTGAACTCGTCAACCCCTTTCATTTCATACCCATATTAAGTATTAGAAAGTAGAAAGTATTACAATATTGAGTATTGCATATTGCATTGTCACCGGTGTATGCAAAATTTCAGCTCAATCGGATGTCAGGAAGTGGTTCTAATTCAGCTTGCAAGATGCGACCCACACAAAACAGTAGTATTCTCTGAACGCTGCTAACAGGTGAAATTAAATAAAAAAGCTTGTAAAATACGATAAGCGGAAACAAGAGTGCGACGGCTAACGGGCGAACATATTGTACCTATCTTTGTCTATTTAGTGTCCCCTCTACGGAAACTGGCTTGAGGAGAAGGCAGGAGTGGGGGCACGGTGTATTCATATTGATTTCGGCTTTGCAGTGTTTTTCTAGAAGTCGATCTACTTTTTTATTTTCAGTTCCAGAAATTCGATTTTTTTACCAAAATGTAACTAAAAGATGGAGGAACAATTCGTATGGACAATTTTTTTAAAAAACATTGTTGGTACTTGTAAAATTTACAAAAATGCTACCGTTTCATTTTCTGGGGAGTATTTGAAGGAGTATTTTTGTTACCATTAAAAAACTACAATTAAAAACAAAAAAATTGTCCATACGAATCGTAGACCTATATTTTCGCCACAGTTTGAGACAGGTTTGACAGAAATCAGTTTACGTATAACAGAGGAGATAGATTTTGAAGTTTCAAATTTTGTTTTGCATTTTTGGTGGACGTCCTGGGACTAATTGCATGTAAAGTATACTGTAGAAAGCTAGCGGAATTCCGTGCGTTTATCTGTACTATTTGCAGTGCCATTGCTTTAAAAATAAAAAACGCATACTTTTTGTGTGAGTGGTGATATTTTTATTTCATTATAAATCTTGTACGCCTGAATAAGGTTGAGGTCTTTAGTCAAAATTCGCTGCGTGGTGCTTCGCGAAATTTGAAGTTGTTGTGAACGATGCCGAATTGAAGTTCTCGGGTTTTCGGCAACACTCTCGTTTACAGCAGCAATGTTTTCGAGAGACCGGCCCGTACGTCGACGCACAGGAGACTTACTGTCCATAATCGACCCAGTTTCTTCAAATTTTTTGATCACTCTTCGAATTGTTGACACATTAGGTGCATTTTCACGACCGAAAATTCCGCGAATTTTGCAAGTGGTTTTAGCGCAATGGGTTTTGACAATGATAACGCGTTGTTGAATTGTGTAGCGCTCCATTTTTAATAAACGGAACAACTGAAGATGGAAGCTGTCAAATTTCAGTTCTGTCACTTGCTCAGAAAAAAAATGGAGCCAAGTTTGAATCGTGCACTCTTATTGAGACACCCTTTACACCCTTAGGCCCACACTAAAAGTAATAGTAACTGTGAATCACCCCGTACAATGCCGCTCGCCAACTAACATCATACAAGGGGGTGATCATCACACCAAACTTAATAATTGCATAATAGTCAAAATCAAACCGAAAACTTAAGCAAAAGGGCTTCTTGCAAACTGGAGTGCTCGAATAGGGACTCTACGTTACAACATTTAGGTCTGTTTCGTGTTTCAGCAGAATTTCAAACCAATTTGAAACTATCAACTGCGCATGCTCCTGACAGTTAAACGGTTTAAATTTCTGCCGAAACATACCTATTATTTATTCTGTCTGGAACACTAGGGCAGATTAAAAATTCTATTTCTGTGCACTAGTTGCAGTTGCACAGATTACCCATCACTAGTTGGATCAGGATTTATTAAAAAAATATATTGATTTTAATTGCATGATGTTTTAAAAATATATGCATGTACCTACTCACAATTTTTTCATGCCATGACTGCCGAAGAAAAAATATTGTATGAAACACTTGCGTAAACCTGCTTTTCGGCATTCGTGCGGTATTTTGCTCGTTCAATAAAATTCCGCTCTCGTGCCAAAAAACACTATTTTATAGGCACTATTGTTACATAAATTACTATTTTCTACTACTAACCTGAGAAATCACCATTATTTACCTCATTCCTCTAATGAGAAGTAATATTTCTCTCCCTAGGTAAATAATGATAATAAAAAAATACCTAGGTAAATAATGAAAAATAATATTCTATGTGAGATTAAAAATTAGTGTCATTTTATCAGCTTGACAACTGAACTCCCAGGCTACTTGATATTTTGAAGTATTTGAAAAAAGCGAGAAATGACTAAAATATGGCAACATTTCAATTTTAGTAGTAAAAAAATTCTATATACACTTCGGTTGAGAAGGCCATTATTTACCTCGCATATTATATATGTATAAAAATGCTCGGTAAATTATGGCTCGCTTCTCAATCTAAGTGTATAATATACTATTGTGATGAGATAGAAACTGCAAAATATAAATTAAAGAAATAGGTACAGTCGTGCAAAATATTATCTTTAAATTACTCTAAGGTTAAAAGTGCAATAAACCGCGAATCGCGAATTGAAATATTTCAGTGAGTGGTAATCCGAACAAACTCATTCAAGATAAGATATTCACTAAACAAATCAGATTTACTTATATAATCCTATTGTATTCTAGGCTTACAAATATTAACACAGACAATCTAGAGCCTGATATTAGTAAAGGTTTATTTATGTTAGTTTTTATTTTACTTTTCACAGGTATTTCTTCATTTACAATACAAAAGTCAGTAGTCAATGTAAGTACCGCCTATATAGGTAGTCGTTACTGTCGGGTCTGTCTGTAGTCTACTTTATACAATCAACTATGGCCCAGGACATATTAGTTGAAATACCTGATAAAGACTTGCCTAAATTAGCAGAGATGTATATCGACGAACGGGAGATGCCACACGCATACACCCATATTTTGACAGGAATTCAATGGAAGGCAAAGGGACGAGAGAACTACATGAGATTTTTCTCACCAAATTCTTGTTGGAGAGAGGATGGAACTTTTGTAACAATAAATGAGGTAAAATCACAGAACAGGATAAGTTAGATTGGAAAAAATATTATAATACTACAATAAACAAGGATAATCATCTCTCTGATCTCAATATACCTATGTCACAGCAAGGATTTTTTCAAGGGTTCACGTTTATGCACGGGGCAAATAGCAAATTAATAGGACCCCCGGAAACTGGTAAGTAGGGTAATTTATACTTTCGTGGCCACTTTGGACAAAATCTTTAATAATAAGAAATAATAATAATAAGAATTTTAGTAGATGTGCCGAAGTAACTGTGTCTGGCGCCATCTGCGTCCCAAATCAGACATCAAAATGCAGTTAAATGTTTGAAAATGGGATGTGACCTTACCACGCCGCTAACTATATTTTTGTTCCAATCAAATCCCAATTAGTACACCACTAGAATGGTATATTTTTTGCACATTGCCGCTTTTTAAAAAAGTTTCGCAGATTTCCTAAAGGTAGTACGGGGCATCAAGTTTGGATCACACAGTAACGTAGATAGAAATTTAGAGATGTGTCGAGGGCTTTTTCCCTCTAAGGGTTTATTCAGTGCCGGTTTTAAGTGAGTGCTATATTTGGTGCTGTAGCACCGGGCGGCAAATCGTAATAGGGCTCTGTTACCCAACAAACACTCAACTTCTGGATTTTTAATGGGCCATTGCTGTAATTGATGGATTTGTGATGGCATTGGTTAGCCTTCAATGGCCCATTTCAGGTAAAGTGTTGGAATACTACCGATGGAAATATGAGAAGAAAACACCAATGGGCCAATAACGGTTCTTTGCCATGCAACCATCAGCAAGGGATGTGCAAATATATGAATGATGTGCCACTTGCGGTCCACTATAGGCAAAAGTCCACATTATTACCTGTACTTTTTATTTAAATTACCATGAATGGCAAAACCTGATGAGTTTACCGCGCTTGCGCTGTGTCACCGTTCATCGATTTTACTGCCTTGAGGCCGGAGTCGCTGGCGCCATATTGTGGTCGTGTGTTGCCGTGTGTGCGTGCACGCCGAGTTCGTTCGGTCCATAGTGCATCAAAATGTGGTCAAAATAGAAGCCATACTATATCTGCATGTTGTGAGGAAGCGACTTATAGATGTGGATTATGGATTAGTGCATTGTGTTATGGTAAATAGGTGAAAGATAAGGAAATTTAATATATGAACCTGGGGCTATGCTTACCTGATAGGTACCTGCAGGATAAATCGAAGTTATGAGTCTCACACTGATCCCAACGTAATTTTATTCTTAATCAAACATCCAAAATATTTGTCGGTTTTTAAAGTTAATAGTTAAAAAATTCTAGTTAAAATAAAAAATTAATGTAGGTATTTGATAATTTCAATAATAATTTATGTTCTTTCTCTTTTCAGGTAAACATCTGGTGTTTTATTACAATTTTGAATTGTTGTTCTTGTCTTTAATTTTTATAGTGATTTATTTTAAGTTTTTTAGAATTTTGCATTTTTGTTCTTGTTTTCAATATATTAATTGTTTATTATTATTTGCCTTTGATTTAAAAATCACCGTATAGGTAAGTCGGAAACCCGAAAATATACTATTTGATGTGTATAAAAGACCTTTAATGGTCCACTATAATTATAACACACAAACTCTATTGGTACTCCAATGGTGGACCATAAGTAAATTTGCACTGGCCATCCATTCTGGAAAAGTGACTGATGGAACGCAGCCGGCCACCGGGACATTACGGACCCGGGCCAATGATGGTTTCCATCATCGTTCCAATGATGCAGTGATGGTTATCCAATACATTTTTACAAATGGCCCATTTATCAGTGTTTGTTGGGTATATACTCATTACTCAGCTACTATACATACAAAATTATCCTCGAGAAATAGAGGCGAATAGAAATAGGGAGTTATTTAGTTTATTTTAACCCGAATTTCCCAATATTCTTACTAAGTAATTACCGAGGCGACGGCTATGATGTTACCTTCCCTAGTAGTATCATAGCTTAGTTTATTCCTAGTATGCGTCGCATACCAGACCAGGTGATTTCATATACCTACTCTGATTGGCTGGGCGGCCTGGGAGTTGCAAACATTCGACTTCTTTCATTTCCATTGGCTACATAACTTTTTGTTTATTTCTGCTTCTCCCTTTCGTTTTGCGATAGTGGATAGCAGTGGCGCAACGAGGTTGCCGGGCTGCAGCCCTCCCCCCCCCCCAAGCTCGTATCAACCAAGCTAAAAAGCGCTAAACAATGCTAGATAAAAACAAGCACAGACCTCGGAGCGCCACCAACTTGAGGAGTGCCCAGTTGTGGCCGTGCTGAAACCACGGCAGACTTACAAGCGCCTACGCATAATACTTCATTTATTGAAGCCTGTTTGACAAATAATAATTTTCGCCCCAACAAATCTTACAATTTATTTTTCCGAGGACTTCATTTGAAATAAATGATTGCTTTTTTGATAGGGTAACTTTGTGTAACATTTGAGATCCACGGCCTACTTTCAGAGATATTTTTGAAAAACCCGAAAACTGCCAGAATTTCTTAGGTTTGTAACTTTTTTGTTTCAAGAGTTACCGAAAAATTTCCCCAATGAGATTTGCGGGCGAAACTAATTGCTTTAAGCCTACTTTATCATAATTTAAAACAATGCCACGGTTTAATGTGTGCTATCTTAGTACCCACCGAAAAATGTGCCCATTTTATTGTAGTGAGCCGTGCTCTCCAATACTGTACCTTCATGTTTTAGGTATTTTTTCCCAACATACTACATTGGAAATTTTGAAAATTTCTTGCGAGGTATCGGTATCTTGCCCATTTTTCACATTTTTTTTTAGTATGCATGACAGCTATAAATAAAAAAATTAATAAGTGTTAAGAGAGCACACAACAAACCATGGTATTTTTCCAAATTCCGATAAACTATAGTCTGTTCTCTAGCAGTTGATAGTACCTAGTACCGCCCATTCATTATAAATTCAGAAAGCTGTCGCAGCAGGGCCGTTCCTAGCGGGGGGACAGAAAGTGCATTTGCTCGGGCCGGCACAATCAGGGGGGCGGCAAAAAAATAATAAAAAAATGAATATTTGCCGTCTTAAAAAAACACTGTCTCAGTTTTGCTTCACTGAAAGCGCGGAGAGTGTTGCTTTAATACTTATCATATTTTCTTAATAGTTTGTTATAGTTTTGTAAGTATCCTATATTTTTGTGTTTCTTTTAGCTAAAGGTAACATGATTAGAACTGAGAATTGTTTTGCCTTTGTATGTAGTATAATTCCTTATACATTCCTTGTACCAGTGACTATATATCTTTGCTATAATAGTTCTATAGTCACTACTTGTACCTAATTACAAAGTAAGTTTACGTCTTTAATGAAGTGCATCTGTATTATGCTAAGGATTTTCACGATATTTTGGTTTATTTTCCTATATTTGAACGAACAACTAATTTTTTATGGGGGGGCGGCAAATTTTATTTTGCACGGGGCGCCAAAAGGGTTAGGAACGGCCCTCTGTCGCAGTGAGCCAAAAAATAAAGAGCATTTTTAATGTATTTGCCCCTTGTTTTGGTGATATTTTTTGGGGCCACCTGGGCATACCGCATATTGGCCCGATTCACAATAGAGTCATAAAATGCAAATGTGGCGAGGGACTAACCATAGCAGTACCTACCGACAGGAAACTACCTATTATTTATGTTTAGAGTTTAGAAATTTGCTTTTCAGGCAGGAATTTTTATTAGGCATTCATTGTGAGAGGTAGGTACCTACATCTGTGGTACGTAACTACTTATTTTTTGGTATTTGTAGTATTTTTTAATTAAATAATATCCAAAAAGTTTTCCAGAATTAATATTTATTAGATCAAGAATACAAATATTGCAAATTAAAGCACAGGAAATAAAAAAATTAATATAAAAATATACAGCGAAATTTGAAAATATACAAATATAACAATAAAATATTAATTAGCTATTTACACTATACTTATTCTAAAATGAAAGAATCGTCTTCAGAAGACGAGTCGTCTTCACCTAAATTAATAATCATAGGTTGCAGGTCTACAGTTTCGTCGATTAAATTGTCAAGTTCCCACATTCTCTTTTCTTCATCGATAACGTGACGAATAGCATTTCGCCAATTGTCCGTAGTAACGTGCTCTATTGCAGTGTTGAGAAGATGGCGAACTTCTTGCAATTTAAATGCTGTGTTATTCCTTGACACATAACCTTTCATCTGGGCCCAAATCAGTTCAATTGGGTTCAATTCACAATGGTAGGGAGGTAATCGGAGAACAATAATATTCCGTTTTTTAGCTATTTCATCAATCTTGTAAGCTTTAAATTGCTCTCTGTGCTGTCTAACAATTGTTATCAATTTTTTTTACCATACCATCTTGGTGTGCCAATTTCTTCTTATCCAACTAGTCGATAATATCACATTTTTTCCAGGAAGACGTAGAAAGTTTTTCTACCAATCTAGAGTGGTACGGAGCATTATCCAGTACTATAACAGAAGTTGCTAGTATAAATTCAATCATCTGTTCAAAATATTCTTCAAAGACATCGGAGGTCATCTCCTCATGGTATAATCTTTCGTAGATTTAGACTCAAATTCCAACAAGCCTCTATCAAAAAATCCATTTTCACTTCCAATATGAGTAATAATAAGCCTGCGTCCTTTTCCAGAAGGGAGTTTCAACCCAGTTGACCAACCTTCCATAAAAGCTTTGTCTGGCACTCCGAATGTTCTTATCGGTCCAAAATTTTGTCACAGTATGCCCTTCATTGATCCATGTCTCATCTAAATAAAATATGTTTCTTCCTTCGGCTCGAAATTTTCGAATAGATCGTAGGTATCTTCTTTCCCAACAAATAATTTCTTCCCTATCGATCAAAATGGACTTTTGATTATGTTTTTCCCAACGAAAATTCATTTCATGAAGAATTTTCCAAACTTTAGTTCTTCCTAATTCAGGCAAGTCCTCATCGTCTTTAATGGTTTGTAGAACTTTGTCTAACGTAGGTAACTCTTTCTTTATAAAAAACCCATGTACTTTTCTACGTATGGCATTTTTACATCGTCATCAATGTCTTGGGATTTTCGCCCTTCATGTTTCTTGGGACTTGCAATATTGCCGATTTTTCTTTGCTTCAAAATTCTGTAAATAGTTGCTTCTCCAACTCCAGTCATATTGGCACAGGTTTCTACTATGTATGAGACGGTATTTGCGGGATGTTGATGAATTAGAGCATCATATACGTTCAACTCTATAGCCTTACTGATGTCGCTGGCTCTCACTGGTTTAAAGAGGAAGCCATCGTATACAATATATACAAAACGAAGTAACCACTTTGAACGTCACCTTCAAATTGATTTGTTTATTAAGGTAATTTCAAAGCGATTAATAATTACCTGCCCTCCCTGCCCATAATAAATTATAATTACCTGCCCTTCCTTATATCCATAATAAATTCTTCTACCGCACGCCTGTATTTTTGTACTTAACTTTTCGAGAACACCCTGTATATCACTTCTGAAGCTAGATTCGGATTCTCCACAGAAAACTGCATCATCCTGGTTTTAAGCTAGTAACTAAGGATATAATCGGGCTTTATTTGAGACACCTATAGGTACGTACCCTGAAAAAGTTTTTCTTTTTGCAATGCGAAAAACACAATTCTATTATACTTAGAACAATAGTTATTTGTGTAACTATATAGTGCAAAAAGTGCATATTTGTTGCACGAGGCATGAAGTTTTCAGCTCGAGACGCAGTCGAGGTAACTGATGGACAAACTTCATTTCCAGTACCTAATTTTTTTAATTTTGTTTTTCATTGCTTGTGAAGGTCTCAGGTTCTTCACTTAAAACTCTTTTTAGAATTGTTGTGAAGTTTCCGGTACTGGTACTTGGTTCATCTTCCAGAATTTGAGCACCTATTTCAGTTTTTTTACAAATTGACTCCCCAAAATATAGCCCTCAGCTACAGTTGAAGATTTCCATCCTCCATGGCGTTTTAATGACTAATGTTAACAGGTCTGCCCCAGATTCCACAAGCATTGGGTTTTCAATCTTTAAGTATTTTGCAATATCACTTGGAATTTTACTAATAGTTGTAAAGTGTACCAAGGCACATGTTAATAAACCACATGAGTCATAAAAAGAACTTCAGTGCCGAGGTACATTTTTTTTTGAAATCGGAAAAAATGTTTTAGTAGGCGAAAAATAATAAATACGGGATCACCCGTCCATGAACCAACTGCGCGCGGCTTGACTTTGACGATCGCTCTACCTAGGTCAAGTATGACAAGACACGGCGCCTTTGAACAGAAAAAATCAAACTGCTGCTTGTTGTGCAGCCTCCATAACAAATCTATTGATATTCAAACCTACTAAAATATTTATACTGAAAGATTGCGCTGCTATAGAGGTAGCAATTTCGCAATGTGTGCGAAAAGTTAAATGGGCCTTTATTGGCCGGGTTTTGAATATTTGGTCACTTTTGACGGGCGATGGCTCCGCGTCTGACGTTTGATGTTTACATCTCCATAAGGCCAGAAATGCGTGCATTTTGGCTACGTCACAGCCGAGGTCACGTGACGTCACAGCTTGACCTCACTTGACCTTTGGGACACGTGTGACCCCCAGTTGACCTTCGATTCTTGGAAGCCGGCTTGCCCCCACCCCTGACCCCACTTTTGCCGCTGTACGGCGCCTACTCCTGACCCCACTCTTGCCGCCGGTGGAGGGATGACGCCTATATGTTTGATGGAGCGCAGTTCCTGCACCATTCTTAAGCCACTTGCAGTAAAAAAAACAATTCCTAAGCCACAAAATGCAGTCGTTCGTGGAAAGTTTGAACAAGAATTTGGTCTTGAAGAGATTCGAGAGTTTGCAGAATTTGGAAGTGGGTGAAAAATTCCAAATAAAGATGGTGGACAAGGTGAACACGCAGTACGGAGAAAAAATCTTCGTAGAGTGCGACGAATTTAAAACGGTGCTACCGCAACGCTACACCGCACAGTTTACGCCCCAACGGATCGAGGCCATGAACAAGGACATCGGCAATGGAAGGAGGTATTTTCTGCAAAGTTTGGGGTCAGTCGGTTGGAGTAACCCTAACCCTATTATTATTTTAATAAACGTTTAAAATCATTGCCTTTGTTTTATTTAAGTATCAAAAATATATATATAGGTATGCCGAAACTTGGCACTTGGGAAAAGGTATAAATAAAAGTCGTGGTTGTTTATTCAGTTCAGTATTATGTCGTCTGTTACTGGAAGAGGATTGGTTAATAGTGTCATCAACAGGTTGCCAGTCGAATTACACCTTCCCGGCTATCAGTACTGTGGTCCAGGTACAAAGTTGGAGAAACGCCTTGCTCGAGGAGATCCTGGTATCAATAAGCTGGACGCAGCTTGTAAAGATCACGACATCGCATACTCCAAAAATACCTAAGTCTTTGGAAGAGAGACATAAAGCCGACAGAGAATTGGAAAATCGAGCGTGGGAGCGAGTGAAATCAAGGGACGCTAAATTTGGTGAAAAAGCTGCCGCGTGGTTCGTTAATAAAGAAGCGCCCAGTTTCGTTTAAAAGAGACATTGTCAAAAAAGTTGAAAGATCTCTGAAAAAAAAACTTTAAGTGACAGTCAGATGAACGACATGAAGCACTTGAAGAAGGCATCGCTGGTTGCTTTAAAAGCAGCACGAATAGCCGTAAAGAAAGCGGGTGGAAAGAAAAACGTGAAAATTCCTCGAACAATTCCGTTTCAGCACACCGGTGGATTTCTTCCTTTACTTCCTCTGCTAGGGGCCTTGGGCGCTCTCGGTTCGGTGGCAGGCGGCGCTGGTGCTGTGGCTAAAACAATTATCGACGCAAAAGATGCCAAGAAAATGTTGGAAGAACAAAAACGACATAATCGGGCGATGGACGTCATTGGAAAAGAAGGTTCTGGTTTATATTTACGAAAAAATATGAATGGGGTAGGACTGTTTCTGAAGAAACAAAAAAACTCCCAATGAAGCTACCCAATAGTCCGCTGTCCGACGAAGACATATCGAATTACGTAGAAATTTAAAAAATACCATATTTCAGAGGCGTGTTTATGAGAGATACTCTTCCGTCGACGCCAAGAATTAATGAAGCGGCCATTTTAAATTTAGACGTGCAGCGCAACAAAGGAACGCATTGGGTAGCTTACAAAAAAAGAGGTCCCGTCGTAGAATTTCGATAGCTTTGGCGCTTTAAAACCGCCCAAAGAACTGATTAGATATTTTGGAAAGGGTGTCAAGGTCACGTACAATAACGATGCCCATCAAAATTTTAACGAAATAAATTGCGGTCATTTGTGTCTCGAATTTCTATATAAAAGGTGGAGGTCACCTTAGAAGTCGCCAGTCATGTCATTGTTATTTACTCTGCACGGACGTACATCCACGCTCTCCATCGATTTCGACAGCCCGATAGTTTTGGACCCAAACGCCGAATACGGCTTAGCTTTGCTGGGATTCCACACGTACAACAGCATACCAAATATCGAAGAGGAAAGCGGTGACAATAATTTTTATTACGTAACCGGCAGTTTCGGTGGTAGCAGAGTAATAACATTTCCCACCGGATCATACGAAATAAAAAACAGAAGAGCACATAAGAAAAAATTTGAAAAAGTCGGAAGACGAAAACGATAGCGGTACCATATCGATAAAAGCGAATAAGAGTACTCTGCAGTGTGAGATCTACAGCTATCAATATACCATCGATTTTATTTCGCCCGGGTCTAGAGGTAGACTTTTGGGTTTTTCCGAACGATATTTAGACAAAGGAAAAGTACATTTTTCGGATTTGCCAGTAGATATCGTTAAAGTTAGAACGATACATATAGATGGTAACATCACTGCCGGTGTTTATTACGTAAACCGACCTACGCACACGATTTACGAATTCGCCGTTGGGGTCGATCCTGGTTACGCCATAGACGAAACTCCTAAAAATTTACTCTACGTGCCTGTCACGAAACGTGAAATAAACAATCTGACCATAAACATTCTCGATCAGAATTTCAAGCCTGTCAATTTCAGAGGTGAAGAAATTATCGTTAGATTGGAAGTGAAACGACTGTCTATGTGAAATGCGTTTGGTTTTTGGAGGCAACTACCAACCGTATAAAAGGCGGTTTAGTAACCTTCGACCGTCATTGACGAAGACGAAGGCGCCATCGAAGTGGAAACACCATTGCAACTTGAATCTAACGCCGGAAAACCGTCGATTTCTAGAAGCAATCGGCTACCATGTCGTTAACGCCGCAAGTTTTCGACGTGCACCGCACTCCAACCTTCGATGAGTCTATTCAGCGATTGGAGCAACGAACATATTACCCGTTTGTGAAATCTTTTCTGAATAATGACATTGTGGAGATAACGATTAACCAAGGAAACACCTGGTTATTGATGTATGACGCTGCAATTTATATCAAAGGTAAAATAGAGAAGAAAACGGGAACCGGGAAATGTAGTTTTGCTAATAATGGAGGTGCATTTCTCTTCGATTCGATTTCATATGAACTGAATGGAAAGGAATTGGAAACAGTTCGAAATCCTGGAATTGTAAGTGCTATCAGAACATATCTATGCTACGCCCCCAGCGATGAAAAATTCCTGGTAACTGCAAGTTGGTCTGGTCCAACCAAGCCTCTGACCGTAAATTTGGATGGGAAATTTAGCTTGAGAATACCTCTGAAACATTTGTTTGGAATATTTAACGATTATCAGTTGGCCACTTGCGGAAAACAAACTTTAAGATTAACACGAGCTAGAAACGATAACAACT
This sequence comes from Pseudeuparius sepicola, assembly GCA_963920635.1. Lineage (NCBI taxonomy): Eukaryota > Metazoa > Arthropoda > Insecta > Coleoptera > Anthribidae > Pseudeuparius > Pseudeuparius sepicola. The sequence goes on along the minus strand of OY987298.1, from coordinate 25,835,502 downwards.
CTTTACTTCTGGAAGATGATGCTGGAGCTGTTGCCGAATTGACGGCAGAAATAACAGTTTCCAATGTCGAGGTAAAAGTAAAACATATTCAACCGAGCGATTTCATTAGATTGTATCTGCTTCAGTCTATTAAACGTGATCGCCCTATAATTATACCGTATCGTAAATGGGAACTTCATGAACTGCCAAGTTTTACGGTCAATGCTAACAGAGAAATTTGGTCAGTCAAAACTTCAATGGCCGTGTCGTGTCCTCGATACGTTATAGTGGGATTTCAAAGGAGTCGCAATGAAAATGCTAGAAAGGACCCTTCCGTATTCGATAATATAAATATAGCGGATGTCAGATTGATTTTAAATGGTGAATATTTTCCTTTTGAACGGCTGAGATTGGATTTTAATGGCAATGACTATCTGGAGTCCTACCATAATTACGTAGACTTTTGCTCTAGTTATATATGAATGAGAGGCACCCCTTGCTTAGCTATACCGAATACAAAAATAACGCAGCTCTCTTTGTCATCGACTGTTCGCGACGAATAGAGTCCATGAAAAGCACCACAGTTGATGTAAAGCTGGACATCGAGAGTAACGAAGGATTTCCAGCCTCAACCCGAGCTTATTGTATTATTATACATGATAGTACCATCGAATATTTACCATTAAGTGAAGTAGTTAGGGAACTTATGTAGTTTAATTTTAAGGAGAGTTTTTTTGGTGTAAGGTATTGTACTTGTACTTGACCTAATAAAAGAACAAAATAAAATATCGGTGTTTCCCTTCCCCCTCCCATTACCATACATTTTTCGAAATCGATAAAGTGGTTGGGGTAAGATGAAGGTCGCCGTAGTGGACGCACAGGGATTTATGATAGACGGACGTTTCTATCCTAAAGAGCTGACAATAAAAGTTAACGATAAAACTTTACATATTCTTCTAAGACCTCCGAAAACCTTTAGTGATCTCAACGAACGCGACAAAAGACAAGTGCGGTATTTGGAGAAAAATCATTTGGGGATCGCATACACTAGCGGCCATGTGGACTACGTCGAGATGGAAGGTCTCCTAAAAAATATCTGTGTCGAGCGGGTCTACGTCAAGGGCCAACAGAAAGAACGCTTCCTACGAGAAACCATCGATGCCGAAATAATTAACCTGGAACGCCATTCAGGTGTACCTAAATTTGAAAAAAGCATTTCGATGTGTGCACACCTCAACCAAGAGTCAATGTGGATGTGCAGTTTCATAAATTGCGAGAAATTGTTTGCCTGGCTCGGTAGTCGGAGGCAGGCGCCTCCCATTAAGATTCCCCCCACCACAAACGCCTCCCACTTCTGTTTCATACCTATTTAAACACAGCGAGCATGTCCCTACTGTGTAAAAAATGGAAGAAGTGTGTGACTATAGGAACCGAAATGCAAAGTGGTCAAATCCGTCGATTTCCCCAATACGATTGGCTGAAGCGGGATTCCATTACACAGATACTACCAAATTCCGTCGTCGAACATACCGTAGTTCGTCAACCTCAAACCACATCAAAAAGTAATTTATGTAAAATTTGCTACGACAACGATATACAAGTTGTGATGATTCCCTGCGGACACGTAATGTTTTGCATGGAATGCGCACTTCAAATCTCCTCATGTCCTTTGTGCAGAACGATGATACGTGAAAAAGTGCGTGTCTATCTACCATAAGCTATTTATGTAGTAAATGTATAAAACAAATAAAGTTTTAAAACAAAAATTGTTTTTATTTTGTGGTCAGCCACCTATACAGGGTGATTTATACATAAATACATTAATTTTAACCACGTCACCAGGGAGGTACATATATGCCGAAAACACAAAAAAAATTTACTGCATGTTTAAATAATGGGGCAATAGTTATCTAGGCAGAAATTCATGCATCATCAAGAAAACTGTAGAAGCTCCAGAACCGTCTCGTCTCCTGCAAACTCAGCAATCCGAAATCTTATATATTTATTGTATCACAAAGCGCGTTCAGATTAAGACCGATCTTTGTCAAAAGCTTTTCGAATAAAGTTTTTTAAAAGCCTACTGCTGTGGCCAATCATTTAATTGGCGCAGTCGGTAGGACGTATCGCGGAAAATCGCAGAAGTTTGCGATTCGGGCAAGCCTTGCAGTCGCCGAAACTCGCGTTTTTCCTTCGGGTTCCGATTAAGCGGTTCGTCCTGCAACATCGTCTCCACCGTTAGACGACTCGGGCCAAGCAGCAACTGGGCTTCAACCAGGAGGGCAAGGACTGAGGTTCCGAAGAAGAAAAGGGCTAGCTACCAACGGTAAGAGCCATTTCCCTTCGTTGAACTATCCTATACTCTCTGCTGGGGCAAAGACTTAATCTCACTAGGTTAAGAATTCAAATTCGAAAAACGATTTTTCACATTTTCAAATTTTGATTTTCTTTTAGGAAAACTTAATTTTAAGTAATTTTAGTAGCAAAAATTTAATTTTTATGAGTAATTCAGAAAGTGAAGAGGAGAACGAAAACGTAGGAAGGTTAGGTATCGATCACGATACAGATCTAGCAATTTTAGTTGATTTGTTTGGGCAAGTAAATCTTTCTACAATGAACAACCAGCAACAAAACCAAAATCAAAATGTTAATTATCAATTACTACGCATGTATATTGAAAATATACCTCAATTTTCTGGTGATGTACATACTCTCGAAATTTTTATTGACAGTTGTAATTATCTTGTACAAACTTATACAAACCGAGCGATTCCTAACGATCCAATAAACAAATTTTTAATTCGTGCAATAATCGGAAAACTCGCTGGTAGGGCACTAACATTAATAGGGACAAGAACAGAACTTCAGACATGGGATGAAATTCGCAATGCTTTACGCTTAACTTTTGGAGATAATAGAAACATCGACTGTCTTGTTCAAGATTTGATAGTTTTACGACCGTTAAAAAATGAATCCCCTGTAAATTTCGGATCTAGGATCCAAGATGCACATAGCTTAATTATTTCCAAATTAAATTCTAGCGACTTAGCACCAAATATGAAACAGTTACAATTGAATAATTATAAACAACTAGCTTTAAAGACGTTTATAAGAGGTCTCACCGGCAGACTACAAGACATTGTGCGTATTAAAGACCCTGATAGTCTCGAAAATGCTATCGCGTTAGTAATTGAAGAACAAAATTTTCTCTATGCTCAAAATCGCCTTTTCTCCTCAATTCAACCTCAAAATAATATCCAAAAAATTCAAAGACCAATTCAGACGCAAAACTATCCCCAAAATATCCCAAAACCTAATTTTTTCAATCCTCAGATGCAATTCCCAAATACCCCAAGGACAAACTTTTTCCAAAACCAACAAATGACAAAAATATTACCACAACATGTCCAACCCCAAAGATTTCCACAAAATAACCAATTTCCCAGAGGTCCTATAAACATGCCCCAACCAAGACAACTACAACAAAAGTATTTTACAAACCAACAAGTTTTCGGGTCAAAACAACCCCAAACCAACGTATTTAAATCAACCGGACGAACAACTAATGACAAACCAACCCCTATGTCAGTAAACGCGACAATACCAAGTTTACGCCAACAAGTACCGCAACGTGTACCGAACTACTTCCAAAGTTCAGGTCCCAGAAACTTTATATCGGAAGAACTATATAATATAGAAGACGACAACCCAATTTACGACCCCCAAAATTTATTTGTCGACGAAGAGAATTCATATTATTATATCCCTGAAGAATATAACCAAAATTCAAATCAAAATCTTTTTGAACATGACTATTCAAACCTCTATAATACGGAATATGAAAGTTATACTAGTTTACCAGAAAATTCAGAACATCTAGAGGAAATAAAAAATGAAAATTCAAATGAAAATTTTCAGGAAACCAATGTCGTAGACAAAAGAAAATGACAATAATTGATCTTAATAACATTCATACTAATATCTTACCCTATATTGAGACTTATAACCCGAAATTTAAATTCTTAATTGATACGGGAGCTTCAAAATCAATAATAAATCCTTGTTTTGCAGAAAAATATTTCCCTAATACAATCTATCATGAAGACTTTCAAATAAAAACGTGTAACGGTACAAATAAATGTAGATTCAAAGCTGACATACCAATAAATGAACTTTTAGGTTTAAACGATCAGATTACTTTCCACTTGTTTCAATTTCATGATTTTTTTGATGGATTACTAGGCTTCGAAGATATAAAAAGACTAAAGTTAATACCCGATTTTGACAAAAATATTCTCTATAACGAAAATATCTGTATTAATATTTTTTATAGACACAATCAACAATCTAACTTATTTTCTATACAAGTCAACCCTCACGAAACATGTAAAGCGAAAATACCTGTTTCTGTAAATTCAGGAGATATCTATTTTCCAAGAAAAGACATTTCAAGAAATTGTTTTATTCCGGAAATTCTAACCACTGCTAAGAATGGTTATGCTATTGTCGAAATTCAAAATCATTCAGACGAAACAAAAGTCTTATCTCTAAATAAACCATTCACTACAGCTAGTTTTCAAGAAATCAATAATGATTACTCTCTTTTTAATATCGAACAAATTTTTAATAACAAAAAAAGCAAATCTAAACAAAAATATGATGTGAAAAATATAATACGATCCGATCATCTTAATTCTGAAGAGAAAGAAAAAATTTTTAAAATCTGTCAAGAATTTTCAGATTTATTTTATAATACAGGAGAAAAACTTTCATTTACGAACAGAGTAAAACACGAAATAAAAACCACCGACGAGGTCCCTGTTCACACAAAGTCTTATAGGTATCCTTATGCCTTAAAAAATGAAGTTCAAAGACAAATAAGAAAAATGTTAGATGACGAAATCATTAGACCTTCTTCAAGTCCATGGTCTTCACCAATCTGGATTGTCCCCAAGAAATCGGATGCCTCCGGACAAAAAAAGTGGCGTATAGTAGTCGATTACAGGAAAATCAATGAAAAAACTATTGATGACCGATATCCAATTCCCAACATTAATGAAATTTTAGACAAGTTAGGCCGATGTACTTATTTTACTACCCTTGATCTAGCTTCCGGCTTTCACCAAATAGAGATGCACCCCCAAAGTATAGAAAAAACAGCTTTTAGTGTAGACAACGGTCATTACGAATATAATAGAATGCCATTTGGCCTAAAAAATGCGCCAGCCACATTTCAGCGTGTTATGGACGACATTCTAAGAGAACTCCAAGGAAAAGTTTGTTTAGTTTACATTGATGACATCATAATATTTTCATCATCATTAGAAGAACATATTTCCAATCTCAAACTAGTTTTCAAAAAATTACGTGAATACAATCTTAAGATACAATTAGATAAGTGTGAATTCCTCCGCAAGGAAGTAGAATTCTTAGGACATATAATAACACCAGGCGGAATCAAACCAAACATAAAAAAAATTCAGGCTATTCAAAAGTTTCCAATTCCTAAAACGGCAAAAGAAATAAAATCATTCCTAGGCTTAGTAGGTTATTATCGAAAATTTATAAAAGACTTTGCAAAAATCACAAAACCTTTCACCAAATGTTTAAAAAAGGGAGAAAAGGTCATTCACAATGAATCTTTTATTAATGCTTTCGAGTTGTGCAAAAATATACTCACGAATGACCCAATTTTACAATATCCAGATTTTTCTAAGCCATTTAACTTGACGACAGACGCCTCAAACTACGCTATAGGTGCAGTATTATCACAAGGTACTGTAGGCCAAGATCTTCCAGTGGCATATGCTTCTCGTACACTTAATCCCGCAGAATGCAACTATTCAACTATCGAAAAGGAATTGTTAGCAATTGTCTGGGCCACAAATTACTTTAGACCTTATCTGTTTGGACACAAATTTAAAATCATCACTGACCACAAACCCCTTCAATGGCTATTTTCCCTTAAAGACCCCAGTTCACGTCTCGTTCGTTGGAGACTCAAACTTGAGGAATATCAATACGAAATAGTATATAAAAAAGGAAAATCAAATACCAACGCGGATGCACTCTCTCGAGTAGAAATAAATGCACTAGAAAATTCTTTAGAAAACGAATCAATAATAGCCAATTTAGGTGATTCAGATGACGAAATTATTACCTTTTTAGAAAATTTAGATGAAGGAAACCTTCCGGAAATCTCAAGCGAAGATGTAAATGAAATTTTAGGAATTACCCCTAACGAAAAACCTGTTGAAAAACCAAAAATTAATATTATTTCCGATATACTTATTAAACCGGCATTCAATGTCCAAGAAAACGCTCCGAGAAATAATATAAACGAAACTGTCCATACAGCAGTCGAAGATCCTGTTTTACTAATGCCAATAACAGAAAAATCGGTAAACTCATACAAAAATCAAATAATTGTTTCTTCTAACAACAAGACACAACATAAATATGTAATTCGAAACAAACCATTTAACGAAAATAAACGATTAACGGTATCTTTACCTCTCCAAAATTTCGAAAGTGAAACAATAGCTTTTATAAAAGAATACGTAGAAGATAAAAAGGTTTACTGTGTATATTTTAAAACTCCTAATATAATCCCAGAATTTTGCAACATTATCCAAAAGACATTCCAAAATTCTTCTTTTAAACTAATACAAAGTTCAACCTATTTAGAAGATATTTATACTTTTGACGAACAACAAGAAAAACTAAAATATTATCATGAAGGTAAAGTTTGCCACAGAGGTATCAATGAAATGGAAAATTCCCTAAAACGAAGATATTACTGGCCAAAACAAAAAACTGATATAGAAAAATACGTAAATAATTGTGAAATTTGTCAGTTAGCTAAATACGACAGAAAACCCGCAGAAATAAAATTTAATTTGACGCCCACTAGTACCAAACCTTTTGAAGTCATACATGTTGACACTTTCCAAATAGAAAACAATAAATTTTTAACAATAATAGATTCATTCTCTCGTTATGCACAAGCATACAAAATAAGTGGAGCTTCAGCTATAAACACCATTGATTGTTTCTTACAATTCGCAACACATCATGGTCTACCAAGAACCATTGTATCTGACAATGGATCAGAATTTAATAATACAACCGTAAAAGATTTTGTAAAACTTCACAAAATTAATATTCATTTTATTACTCCTAATAATTCTAATAGCAACAGTTTAGTTGAACGTTTACACTCTACATTAATTGAACACATAAGATGTTTAAGATTAACTGACAAAGACAGTCGAATCGACAAACTCATGCTCTACGCAATTTTGGCATATAATAATACAGTTCATTCAGTAACAAAACAAACTCCATATAACATTGTTAGTGGACATACCGATAGTTTTGATGCTTTCGATACTACTTCTGAAATAATTATAAATGAATATGTTAACGAACATAAAAATAGAACACGTCTACTTTATGACAAAATTCATGAAATCAATCAATCTACAAAGGAAAAAATCATTCAAAAAAGAAACCAAAATCGCGAAGATCCTATAGAATATAATGAAAATGAATACGCTTACGAAAAAGTTCAAAACCGTTCAAAAATAAAACCCCGTTTTAAAAAGGTAATCGTTCAGAAAAACTTAGGTATAAAAGCGAAATTACCACGCAAAATAATTCACAAAAAGAATTTAAAAAGACCAAGAAAACTGACAGAAAAATCTTTATTACAGGACAGACATTCAGACAGACATGAGAAACCACCTGATGATCCTGATATCCCTGATCCTGATATCCCAGGTCCAAGTACAGGAAATTAAAATAACGGATTTGAAAGATTCACCTGGAGTCTTACCTTTTAGATTAGGAAATGCAAAGATCATAACTAGAAAACACACTTTTCTACATTATGTTCAAATTAAAGCCTTAAGTAACGAAATAAAAAATCTTAGATCGGTTCATAATGATTTAAACATTTCTATTTTTAAAGAAACACAATTTGTATTTTCTTCTAGCTTACGAAATAACTATGATAGTCTTAAACCTTTAATCTTAGAAATAGAACGTAAATTTAATAACATAATATTTAAGAAAAATATAAATAAACGCAGTAAACGCGGACTTTTTAATGCTATAGGAACGGTAAATAAATGGTTTACTGGATCGCTTGATGCAAATGACGGTATTAGATACGACAACGCTATAAGAATACTTGAGAAAAATCAACAGAAAATTGTATCAGAAGTAAACACACAAATTTCCTTATTCAAAAAATTAATTGATCACTACGGAACCTCAATTGAAACTATAATTGATAATCAACGAAAAATTTCTGAATATTTAGAACGTTACCATGAATTAATAAAAAGAGAAACTGATATATTCTATAAATATACTGTATATTTAAGTATACTTAATCAAATTTTTATCAATGCTAATGTAATAATTACTTTCCTAGACAACTTGGAAAATGCTATAACCTTTTCACGTTTACATACTATTCACCCTGATATATTGAATATCGACGACTTACAAGAGATATTAACGGACTTAAAAACACATTATTCAGAAAACGAAATTATTAATATTAATTTTTATGATTGGTACTCTGTAATTAAAACAAGTAGTTATATTTCAAAAAATCAAATTGTTTTTGCCCTAGATGTCCCTTTAGTTCATCCAGATAATTTTGATTATTATCATTTATATCCTTTACCTTCTTCCAAAAATACCATAATTATTCCTTCCAAACCCTACATGGCTCTTAGTACTACTAGCTACCAATATATGGAAAATTCCTGCGAAGAAATAAATGGAACTTATATTTGTCTACAAGAACGGTTAGAAGCAACTCCAAAAGAAGATTGCATAGCTGCACTAATTTCTGGCGAAGAACCAAGTTGTAACGTTATGGAAGTTCAAACTCACAATCAAATAATTGAAAGAGTCAACGACGAATTTATAATTGTTGTCCCGAAAGAAGAATCGAAAATTAAATTGTTATGCAAAAACATGGAATATGCCATAATAAAGACACCGCATTTAATTTGGTTACCTACCGGATGCAGCATGGAAATTAATGGAATTTCTTATGGAAATAATAAATCAAACAGTAAAACCCATTCATTGGTATTGCCGGCGAAAATTGGCGAAGTTCAAGAAAACATCAATACATTTGGCAAACTCCACATCAGGAACATATCACTGGACGATATCCATGCTCTTCGAAAACATATTAACTCTATTAGTCCTGTGGTCGTCGAAGAAGTTGCAAATACGTACACAACAAATTGGATTTTATGGATAACAATGGTAATGGTTCTCTTAATATTAATTGGATATGGAATTTGGAAATATTGGAAGTTCCGAAAACCTAGAAAAGAAAAGGAAGAAAAAGCTACGGCTACTTCGATCCTCTACACTCCCGAAGAAGCCTCTTAAGGATGGAGGAGTTATCTAGGCAGAAATTCATGCATCATCAAGAAAACTGTAGAAGCTCCAGAACCGTCTCGTCTCCTGCAAACTCAGCAATCCGAAATCTTATATATTTATTGTATCACAAAGCGCGTTCAGATTAAGACCGATCTTTGTCAAAAGCTTTTCGAATAAAGTTTTTTAAAAGCCTACTGCTGTGGCCAATCATTTAATTCAATTTATCCCAAATCCCAAGTAACGAGGCGCACCTGAACGCATGTGACTAAGACGTTATGCTGCATCACATGGCACCGGCCGCGACGTTTCCATTATTTATTGATAATTTAATTACCTCCTTCCATTGCCGATGTCCTTGTTCATGGCCTCGATCCGTTGGGGCGTAAACTGTGCGGTGTAGCGTTGCGGTAGCACCGTTTTAAATTCGTCGCACTCTACGAAGATTTTTTCTCCGTACTGCGTGTTCACCTTGTCCACCATCTTTATTTTGAATTTTTCACCCACTTCCAAATTCTGCAAACTCTCGAATCTCTTCAAGACCAAATTCTTGTTCAAACTTTCCACGAACGACTGCATTTTGTGGCTTAGGAATTGTTTTTTTTTACTGCAAGTGGCTTAAGAATGGTGCAGGAACTGCGCTCCATCAAACATATAGGCGTCACCCCTCCACCGGCGGCAAGAGTGGGATCAGGAGTGGGCGCCGTACAGCGGCAAGAGTGGGGTCAGGGGTGGGGGCAAGCCGGCTTCCAAGAATCGAAGGTCAACTGGGGGTCACACGTGTTCCAAAGGTCAAGTGAGGTCAAGCTGTGACGTCACGTGACCTCGGCTGTGACGTAGCCAAAATGCACGCATTTCTGGCCTTATGGAGATTAACATGGGGCAAGTTGCCCGGAACTCTCATAGTATATCTACTCACTTCACTGCCGATTTCAAGAAAAAGTATTTACACGAACAGGTTGAACGGAGCATTTTCCGTTATAATAATATCTTATAAAAAATCTAGTGTGACCGGTAGACTGGGGACGAAGGGATGCATATTTGCGATACCATTTCAACAAAATTAAAACTTCTAATTTTTCCGCTTATTTCAAATGATCGAGGTTTGTTTGTCTTGCTATAGGGAATTTTTACAGTTATGATAGAATTCATGTCGTTAATATCATTTAATGGTAATTTCTGTAACTCGTCTCTGCGGCATGCTCCTGAAATGCCAAATACTGAAACTATCTATAACAATTCACAAGTAAAAGTATGTAGGTATATAGTTAAAAATCGGCTAAGTGCGAGTCGAACTCGCACACGAAGGGTTCCGTACCACCGTATAATATTTAACACTACATATTTTTTAAAAATACTTCAGTAAAAAATAAAAAAAAGAAATAAAAAAGCTTGTCCCAGAGCGTGGTTTCGAACCCCCGATCTTGGAGTTATGAGCCCAGCACGCTTCCACTGCGTCACTGCGCTCCTTACGATTCAAAAGATAAAGTCATATAAAGGATAGATGGTCTCGCGCGGCGTTTCCTAAAATATTTTACGAGATTTTACATAAAAATACAGCGCGCCCGTACCTGAAAAAGTCACCCACGGAATAACAGCCCTAAAAAGTCTCAAATCGCTACGAAATTTGAAAATTCTCCATATCAAAACAAATCAAATGTCAGTGGATGTTTACGAATAAGTATGGGCGTGCCGGGCGTGCGCCTCGGCCACGATGTCTACAGTATGATCCCGCGGACCTCGCCAAATCGCAAAAAAGCGTTCCAAAAGGGGTCCAAACGGACGAACGGCTTTTTCGATCGGGGTTCCCTCTCGCAGGCGAGAGGCCCGTATCCGTCGGCGGCCCCACGCGAGAATTGAACTCGACCGGCGCTCTGCGTTCGAATCCCTAGCCATTTTTTCCGAAAAAATCGAAAAAAATTAAAAAAAAAATCCGGGGCCGAACGGCTCTTCCGATTCGGATGCCCATCAAAAGCCTTTTTGCCCATGAGCTCGGTCGGCCGTACGCCAAATTTGGGTTCGAAAAATCGGAAACTGCGATCTGTAGACGATAAAGTAGGCACATCTATTACTACCCAACAGTGGAGGCCAAAACAAGGCCTATTGGTCCGGTAGGGCCGGTAGGCGCTTGTTAACAAGACCGAATGATTTGTATTTTGTTTAACCTGTATTTTTTAATTTTATGTTATGATTTATCAAATTTACGATATTGAGGATATCGGATGTCGGTGGTATTCATTAGTAGTAGACATTATTTAATGAAAGATTAGTTGTCTGGCCGGCAGTCGGCACAGAACAGACTAACAGAGACACAAGTCACACGCACACGCGCTTCGCGCCGCGCGCGGGCCTTAAAACCTAACCAAATTTGCGCCGAACTTAAAACTAATCTGACCTGAATTATATGCGCCTGGCCTTCTGTTTCCTACTGTCCTTCATATACGGCAGGGCCGTAGATAAGGGGGGGGGGGGGTTGAGTGTTCAAACCCTTCCCATTGAGAAAAAAAGAAGAGGAAACATCATGCTGATGTAACTTTACAATTTTCTACGCCTCAATTATAAATTAAAAAATTTCGTATCCGGCGCATTTTAATAAGCGAACATCTCATTTTAATTCCTTCTTTTAAAAATCAATAATCATTTCATTATGAATACACAAGGAATAAATATCTATATATTCTACATTTAGGCACTAACTTATATTTTTACTTCCACATCACTCAAGGAATTCTCTTCGGGCTTTTATGTAAAAGAAAAAAAAGAGTACCTAGGTACTTCTTACAGTTACTGCATAGTTAAATTATTATTATTATTATGGTTCCACAGTTAACAAAGAAAAAAACTACAATCAGTTGCCTAATATTTTTTGCTAATATTAGGTTACTTAAATTTTTTTAGTTCATTAAAAATATTTGACCTTCAAAATTTGAAAATTTTCGCCTGCGGCGCAATTCTTAACAATGAAAAATGAACTTTGTCAACCCCCCCTGATAATAATTTCTGGTTGCGCCACTGGTGGATAGTTTTCTTTCACTTTCATTTAGTAAGAAAATTGTTTTATGACACTAACCAGATAATACTAACTTTTTCAAATTTAAAATCAAGGAAGCGACTTCTATAGAGCTTAACAAAACAGAAAACTTCTATTTTGCATTTTTGAACCATAGCCCATACTTAACGTATTTACATTACAGTATGTTAATTTTCAACATTTTTATGTATTACCTACTAAACATGTCAATAACAGTATTATTTTTCGTTATTATAGCCAGTGGCGGCGGCTCGTGCGTTAATGCACAGGGGGCTACGTTTTGAAAAGAACACACTCTATGGTCAATTAAAATAAAATAGGTGGGTACCGAGGTGGGTACCTACTTTCGGCATGGGCTTTTCATTTTTTATTTATAGTAAAAATTACGTATTTTTGCATAATTAATATAAAAGGTGCATAAAACAATAATTCCCGTTTTTTAAGAAGTTATTAAAAATGCAAAACAGTGCACATTTGTCCACTTGTTCTTGTCGTACATATTTCTATAAGTGTCGCGTAAAATGCGATGAGTTGCAACTTTATCCGGTTGGGATCATTGCAAATCTGGAGTTGGTCTCCCAAGAGATTTTATTTCAACTCTTTCTGTCAATGAAAGTCTCAAAAAGTTACCCTTCAAAATGTCCTGCACACTATTTTTCATTTTGTTTATTTAGAACACGCGAGGTACCGAGAGAAGCTTTGTAAAGGACGCGGCGACGCATGCCATCAACTTAACTGGCTCGGACTGGGGCTAGAGAACCTAGAGCCGTTGATTGACGTATTTATAAAGACTTCTCACGGCTATGGCTTCATGTCCTGGAAAACAGACGGCACTGACAGCTCTAAAAATGTATATTGTATTGTATTTTGTGTCCAGAAAGCGCATCGTGAGCCAAAAAAGTGTCAGACTTGACAGCCGTGAGCAGTCTTTATTAATACGTCAGTCAACGCTAGAGCCCTCTCCTACTCTCCTATGCTAGAAACGCGTATAGCGGAAGCAGCCGACTCGGCCCGATCGCTTTCCTTTCCTCGCGGAATCGCGGCTCAAATATTCGTAGCCACCAAGCGACGATCTTACCATTATAAGGTATCTAGTACAGTAAAATTAGGCCAAGACCAAAACATAAAAAAAAGTTCTTTCTAGCGCGAAATAATTCCATACCCTCCTAAGAGTTAGTACTAAAAAGTTACACCACCACCAGCGTCGGGTTTCGAGGGGAGGGGGTGAAAAGGGCAGGAAATTCTTATTTTTCACAGTTTTGCGTGAATATCTAGTAAACTATGAGGTTTAGCGCAAACGTCATCCTATACGCAAATGATATACATTAAATTCCGAACAAGAATTGTTATATACAGAATTATGGTAAAGTGAACGGTTTCCATGATATGGAGGGGTAAAGATTTCTTTGTTTTATTTCACGTAGATTTTCTTGAAAAAACTTAAAATGATTACAGTATAAATTAGTAACTGAATAATGTATGTAGTATGTGTGTATGCATATATAGATACATATTACACACATAGATTGTTATTTTTTGTCACAACATAGCCTTATAAGTATATGACTGTAAATATGTCCAATACAAGTTAGTAGCCTTAGTTAATTTGTACTAACTTTTTGCCCTAATTCATTATAGCGTTCTGCTTTCCATTCGTTCTTTTATGTCAAATCATCCCCATAATTTGTCCTCAAAATGATGAAATGAAATCAAAATGATACAAAAGGTTATAAGTTTTAGGTGAATCATTAATTGCGTTATCAGTCAGCACCAAATAGTTCACTCGGGCTGGTGAGAGGAAACAAATCTTCGTGGTCTTCGTCCAGTTGAGAATCATCATTTAAATCGTCGTCGATGATTACAGTGTCTCTATTGAGACATGCAAGTCCTAAGCAATTGCTGCACATACTTGAACAGTTGAGACCACTTCTTCGACACTCGCAGTTTTGGACGCATCCATCTCTGCAGAAGCATACGATGAGTCTTCGGGAGCAGCAGGATGTGTAGTCGCAATTGGACGAAGATGATCTCCAATCTTTTTCCACCCCCACAAAGAAATCTTTACCCCTCTATATCATGGAAACCGTTCACTTTACCATAATTCTGTATATAACCATCTTGTTCCATATCATTTGCGTATCGAGGCCAACGATAAAGACAGGCCACGGCGCTAACGCATAATCGCGTAGTCACGTGACCAACTTAGTTCTATATAATGAAAGGCATTTTTGGAGATAAGTAGAAAAAACAAATTTCGTAACAATTTAGCGAGTTTTCTTTCATCTATTATACATTATTGCTTTTGTGCATCCAAGCTTTCTCTAATTGTTTTTTTCAAAAATTTCAACTTGCCTCAGCTGTTTTAAGCTGAGAGTTAAACGGCACTGCACTCACAATATTTTGGCACATTCTCAAAAATTGTTGGGACATCACCTTCTTTTAGCTTAGGCGATATTCTCTATAGGTATTTTCCTCCCACAACACATTTGTCCACTTTAATTATTGTTTCACTTTCTTGAAAATGTGTTAGCCACACATACTTACCTAAGGGTTTTTTAGAAATTAAATCTCAGTTGGGATTTGACGAATCCATTTTTGGCGGAAATTTTCATCCCGAGGCAAATTATGGCGACACTTTCTTCCTGGCTTTTGTAATATGTATAAATATAATATAAACAGACCCAATATTTGGTGTTTAGGTTATTTTTTACGAAATAAAAATGAAAACTAACCTCAGGTATACTGTAAATATTGACGAGGTCTCAGTTGATCGGCAGCGTGAAAGACCGAATAGAAACCATATCAGGGCGTGGGTCGACAACGAAAATCCTCGAGTAACGACAACACTGATTTATTTCGCACAAGGTGAATGGTGAACACAATAAATACACAAAACCCGAACGTGGTCAACGGAAACGGCTTCCAGTCACCCGGACCATCTGAACTCGCGGATCTCCCGTTCACCCGTCTGTGTCTCAGGCTCCACTGTCCAATACTAATACTGTCGCATGTCCATGTCCATAATAGTCCATTCCGGGTTCCCTATTTTCTGTGGTTCGGGGGAGAATTCCCCTTATTACAGCGCTCACGCGTCGCGTCGGTGCGAGCGGCACCAATACTCTTGGACGGCACGACTCCCACCCAGAGGCCATAATAACACCTGGGCGGTTCCCCTCCGCCAGGACACGCGCACTAGACACAAACTTATTTCTAAAATATAAACTAAGACGTTTAAAAACACTTTAAACATTGAAAACTTCTCAAAACCCAAGCTGCCGCTTTCAGTTATGTGACAAATGACATGTAACGTCTGACTAAGATGGTCACGTGATTTTTGTGCGTCAGGGCCTGTCTTTATAGGCCTTGTTTGCGTATAGGATGACGTTTGCGCTAAAACTCATAGTTTACTAGATATTCACGCAAAACTGTAAAAAATAAGAATTTCCTGCCTTTTTCACCCCCTCCCCCCGAAACCCGACGCTGGTGGTGGTGTAACTTTTTAGTACTTAGGAGGGTATGGAACTATTTCGCGCTAGAAAGGACTTTTTTATTGGATGTTTGGGTTTGGCCTAATTTTGTGTTAGTTTTACTGTACTAATCCGTTTCGGGCGTTTAAATAGTAATTAGTGAATTTTCGGCGGCGGGCGCTGCGGAAATTCAATTAAAAAGGAACAAGGAGGTAAAATATAGATTATACCTGTCGCGAAACTAATTTTTTTCCCATTTTCAGGGGGGCTCTAGCCCCAGAGCCCCTCTGGACGAGCCGCCACTGCATAATTTATAGCATATATTATATTTCCTTATTATAGTCTGTGATTTTTGAAATATAATAAACAATTTCGGATTTTGGTTTTTTTGTTAAACAGTACAAACAATAATTTGATTTTGTGAATTACTAATAATAGGTAGGGGAAGGAGCGCCGGTTAAAATTAGCACGCCTGGCGTAAAAGTACCTTAAGCCGGCACTGGGTTTATTTCCAATTGAGGGTTAAAACCGGGTTGAGTTTTTTCGAAAAATCCCAAGGGTTTTTTGCCGGGTTTATTCCCTTTGGTTTTTTCCCCGAGTGTTTTTTTCTTCTTTTTTTTTCGTTTTTCTCACCAGAGAATTTTGTAATTTTTGTTTTGTGCATTTGACAAGTAGGTATTAATAAAGGAACCCTAGGTATTCTGACTCTGACAGATGAAAACTTACAAATGTCACGATCATCATCATAGTTAGCTCTTAAAATTAATCTTTTAGGAAAATCTCCCCACCAAATAACCTACATTCTTATTGATATTTTAAATTCAATCGCCGAGGACGAGGCGAGGACAACAAACTGTTGCGAAGGATTCCACAACGCTTTGAACTCTATTTTTCACTGCAGCCACCCAAGCATTTGGATCCTTTTCGAAGGTCTACTATAGTTCAATGCAAGAAAGAAAACGTTTCTAAAGAATGCGGGTAGCAAATATTAACTGCAATTTTGTTTTACCATATCAAAGTTATAAGTAAATACGTTGGTAGAAACCAAAAATTAAACATTTTGAAAAAACGGAACCTTGAGTTACCTCAAAAAACACCTATTTTTCGTTTGAAATTTCGAGCAATTTTAAGAATATGGAAGTAACATAGATCGACAAAGAGAGATTAAAATCGGATAATTTTCTATTTCGGCAAAAGCAAAAATATTAACTATGTTTTTATTGCAGATGATCATTCCCTTTTACAAATAGAATGTAACTTATACAAAATTAAACATTTATCTGAGCCGCATGTACGTCAGCTGTCACTTCTCATTGGTATAGAATAGGCAAAAATATTAACTGTTTTTTTTGTTTAACTTTTTACAATATAACTATATTAAATCACATATAGCGAAATTAAACATTTATTTACGGCGCATGTAGGTCAACTGTCATTTGTCATTTGTATCGGTAGAGCAAAAATATTAGGTACTTACCAATTTTTGTTTAATTTCAAAAAATTTAACAAGACTTAGTATCCACTCACAAAGTTTAACAAAAATCAGCCAGTTAATAATTTTGCTCTCAAAGACAGCTTCAAATTTCTTTAAAATGAGATTTCCGGCGAAACAATATGTTTAATTTCAGAACAAACTGTTAATACTTTATTTTTAAGGTAATTATAAATAATAAAAACGCAGTTAATATTTTTGCCCAACAAAATATTACGCAAAATGTAATTTTCACATCATTCGGATACTTGCGCAAACGTAATCTGTTTAATTTATCAATCTCAACTTTATATACCTTACTTACTAATAAATGCAGCTTAAAATTCGCAGTTAATATTTATGCCGTCTTTATATTACAACAAGAAAATGTATTTTTCTAAAAAACGCCCACACGCGTATGTTTATTTTGTATAAAAAACAATTCTGGCGTTCATTTATTACCAATATTTTGCGATGGCATTATAAAAATGCGGTTATGAATTTTGTCTAGGTTTCGTTATTTTTTACCGTAATTTCCCTGGCCTAACAAGTTTTAGCATATTGAAGCCGAACTCTGTAATACCGAAAAAATAAAGCTTGCATCACGCGACCACTTACTCATTTTTGCTTATCACTTATTTTTAACGCGGTGTGATAAAACACCTATTATAAAGCACTTCTGCCAGCGAGCCGCCGACAAAATCAGTTAGCCAACGCGTTTTGTGCCTGTTCTATAGTATGTAAAGTTAACTGCGTATTTGGGCTACCACACAGAGCTCCCTTTTTCTGTCGCCCGCAAGCTTGGCCGCCGGCTCAGAGAGCTCAGTGGCGTTTCGTATGTTCGGGAGTTAACGTGCTCAAAATGAGTAGACAGGGAAGAACGTTGCATTCTCAAGCACGATAAATAATTGCCAACGTTATAAAGGGTTTGCCTTCCTCCATAGTCTAAGGCATCACCGTTAAAAATAATATTATCTATAAATTAAATAACAATTGTATGAAAATTAAGTCAGTGAGTTACACAAAATTGAGCTACGCCCCTGAACTGTGACTAATTCTATAACATTTACGAGTTCTTCCCCCTTGCGTCGCACGCATATTCTGTCGCAAGGAGGACTATAATAAGAGACATGGCCTCAAACGTGCAACAGAACCGAACCGAGCCCACAAAAAGGAAGTACAGAAGTATGCAGCAGTTGCGTCCGCTGTTGAAGGGTATCAGGCCACAGAGAACAAATTGTTCTTCTTGAGGCCATTAACTAATTTGCAGAGAAATGTTTTGATTATTTTTTTATGACTATGTATTATATAATATGCAAAGCATAACGAGTTTTATTTATTCCTAAAGTTCCTATTCCTTACTTATCCTGGCTGTTTTACATTTAGTTGATTTACTAAGTGGAACCTAAATAAAATATAAAAATATTTTGTGAGGTACCATGCCACTCTTTGGATTAATCATAATATGAAGCAGGTATGGTGTGAATATTTAAAAGTATCCAAAAAGGGTCTTACTCCGACTATTTCACTCGTCTTAATTTCCACCAATCACAAACGCGCAATTTTGAATTACAAATGGTTTCTACATAGATGGAAAAACTGAATGATAGCACCTGTCAGCAGTTTTTTCGAGTTTATACCCGCGGCAAAACTTGACAGCTGTTAGGTAGTATGTTTTGTAAGCTATGTGTATGCAGAATAATCTGTTACTCATGAAACAGTCTTGTCAAATACCATTCGGGCATCTAATTTTTCCTGTGAACAAAATCCAAAAAAACACAATGCTAAGTAATATATTGTTTAACAAAATGCATTCGTGCAGATGCAAAAATCCTCGTCTTCGACTCGGATTTTTGTTGCCACCAGCACTCATGCTTCTTGTTAAACTGTTACTTAGCAACGTGTTTTTTCGATTTTTTTCGGAAAAAGTAGATGCCCTTATGATATTACTTACGAAAAACTGTGCGTAAACCAAGGTAATCATTAAATTTTCAGGGCACTCTGAGGTCACATCAACAGAATAAAAAACTTATAATACTTTATAAAATAATTCCCAGTGAGATTATTTCACCATGCGCATCTATCCTTGTGTGCATATTTCATCCGTGCGAGCATATTTCGCTGTGTGATTTTTATCCGTGCGTATAAATATAAATATGCTGTGGGCATTTTTCCGTGTCGGCATATTTCATATTTCGCCGTGAGCTTTTTTTTGTGCGCCTATCTATATGCAAGTGCGCCCAAGTGCGCTTTTTTCTGTGAGCATATTTTCGTTTGGGCTTTTTTCGTTTGCGATTCTTTCCGGTTACCTGATAAATTATGTGAACGAATCGCAACGGCGCTGTCGATTACCGGGTCTGCGGAAATAGTAAGGAGAAGGAAGATTTGAGTTAGTGTGATACGACGATATATTATGGAATAGATACATTACCAAAGGCAACTTGTTTTGTTTCATGATTTTAAAAGGATGTTATTGTTGGTATGGTGCCCACCTTTGGATTAGATGTTATTTGGTCGAGCGGTATATATAAGGTGGTCCATAAGTTAATTTATTTTTGGTGTGGGTCTAAGGATTAACGGAAACAACAGGGGAATTTTAATACATATATTAAAAGTAAATGGTACGCCTATGGCGTATAAAATATAAAGGTTACGAATTACACAGTAAAATGAATTGAGGATGCACAAACGTGAACAAATGAATTATTAAAAATGTTACTAAGTAAATATAACAGAAAAGAATCGACAATAAAGGTTTAGCGCAAAATAATTATCGATAAAGTTTAGTAACTGGTTTCAACCCTAGGTGGCGAACAATAGTAGCTTATAACAAAAACTGATAACAAAACCTGCGGAAATAGTACGTGAAAATAGCTCAAATTATCTCAAGAAATAATACCAAAATTATTGGCACACAAATTAGCTAAGCCGATAATAAATGATAATAAAAATACGTAACTTATTAAAATGATTCGAAATTGGCACAAAATCGCATTTAAAAATACCCAAAATTTTAGCGTAAAATATTCAGAACTGTAACTACACTGTTTTAAAATATAAAAAATATAACAATCCCTTTCGATACCTCAAATAAACACTACTAGCATTCTAAATAAAATAAAATCAAATAAATGAATCAATTAGAAATAGAAAGGCAACTCAGTCGACAAAACCCAACAAAACAAAATTCAATCGCTTACTCTTTGGTCAGTTCAACGGGCAGCATACTGTACTAAGGCCGGTTCTGGTGCTGATTCTATAGGCAGGCAAGGCGGTAGACTCTGGATGCTGTCTCGGGCAGTACTTCGCCCTGCAACTCGGGATCTTCTAAGGCTTCTTCTCATGGCTGGCACAGCATCGGACGCTCGCTGGCTTCTCGGGCAGAACTTCGCCTTACAAGTGGTGGTCTGCGACGACTGCTTCCGTTTGGGAGTAACCCCGTTTTATATCAGCTTGGTTCTTTGTTCTCGCCTCGATTCCAGGATTTGCAGGTGTTCTTTAGACGCTCTTCTGGGCGGATGGAATGTATAAACAACATGATTTTAGAGCAGGTTTTTCCAAGAACACTAATAACCGTAGCAAACTTTTCTGGCGTTTTGATAATTACACAATGTAAACAACATGGTTTTTCGTTTAATATAATGATCCTGGTTTCCGGTGGTTTGAGTCATAACCCGATGATTCCTCGCAGAAATATTTCAAGGCTTTAGCTAACATTATCTCGAGTTATTTGATAAAATAAAATAAGAAATTTGGTTGGTATCTACGGGGCACCTCATTGGCATAATATTCAAGATTTCCAGTTTTTGTATACGACTTAGATTATTTTGTAAATATAAGTATCTCAAAGCATATATACGACATAGAAGTCTATCAAAAAACTATTTATTATGCATTACAAAATAGGAAATACTGAATTTAAGAAATGCCAATGTAAACAAATTACCTCGTATTCTTCCCCTCGACCCGCTAATGTTGAAGCAAAACAAAACAGAGTGGTTTTTGTATTACCGTGAGTCATCTATTCCTATATATCGTTGGTGTGATACAATAATTGGCTTCAAGATGTTACGTATGTTAGAAACTATAGACATATTTTTTAAAGAAATCTACTTTGACGCGAAAGTGCCAATAAGGACATGTTTTTGCTGTTCCACCAAATCAATAAAGGTGAAGACATGAAACCCCTAGTCCAACTTGCTTCGCCAACGTATGAATATGAGTCACAGAATCACCACATGATAGCAGAATATAATGCCATGTCTCATTTGTTTATTTGCAGTCTGCATCATACCGCATAGTCATATTCTCCAAGGACAAGTCTGGCAAAAACGTCTATGAAGCCATTAAAAACACTAATAGGATAAAATATGACACTCCAATCGAGGTGCTATATTATGCCTTGCATAATACCTTCCGAGAATGTGTTTTTAGAGCGTTAACTGACAGAAAACTCACCAATGTAAACTATAGCAGAGCTTATATGATGTGCATGAGGAAAGAGGAAGCTAGAAAATTGAATGTAAGGTAAAGTCATATTCGTCATTATTCTGTAATTTGAAAAGTTTTGAAATATGATTCTTGGCAACATGTTACCAGGTATTTGGGTAGGCCCTTCTCACTAGGTTGAAGTAGATAATTTGTATGATTAAATATATAGAACATATTCAGTACTTACTTTCATGAGCAGAGACTGATTTTCCATGAAGGTACCGTATAATTTTCTATGGGGCAAAAATGTCTATGAAGCCATTAAAAACACTAATAGGATAAAATATGACGCTCCAATTGAGGTGATATATTATGCCTTGCATCTTACTTTCCGTGAATGTGTTATTAGAGCGTTAGCTGACAGAAAACTGACCAATGTAAACCATGGCGGCGCTTATAATATGATGTGCATGAGGAAAGAGGAAGCTAGAAAATTGAATGTAACGTAAAGTTATGTTCGTCATTAGTCAATATTCTGTGATTTCCAAAGTTTTGAAATATGATTCTTTGGAACATGTTACCAGGTATTTTTTCTGGTTTATTTTTTATATCCAGTGAATACAAATTCCCCCCCCCCATAATTTGTGGCCATGTCTCACTAGGTTGAAGTTAGATCATTTGTATGATTAAATATACAAGGTGAGTCAGAATGTATAGTAAATACTTTAAAGGGGTGTTTTAAAGGGGGGCCTTTCATATAAAATTTTTCGATTTGGGCTTTCCTTGCGAAGTTATTCGGGTTTACAGGGTGACTCATAAGTATTTTTTTTATTTATATCTCAATAACGGCGCTACTTAAAAATTTGAAATTTGGTATGTGTTATCATTGAATAAGGACAATGGTGTTATCATTCTACTTACTCGAAGACGCCTTATAGTCCAAGAGCCGGCCGCATAATTTCAACTCTCATAAGCTTATAGAATTAGATGTTATGTAAAATGTAGAGAGTATATTTCTTTACTTGAAGCGAGTAGATTGCCTCAGATAATATAGGCCCGATCATTGTTATTTAAAGAAGTTGTGGTTAATTTTTAATGACATCCCGTCCCACGAACATATTTCCTACTTTTTCGCAAAAGTCTTTTGGCAAATTCAAAAAGTGCCGTTCTAAAAATCGAAAAAGGTGGTAAATTTCTTAATTCAGCTTTAAAAATTCCGACCCCAGAGCCCCGAGCCGAAATAACTTAGCTGTAGCTCGGCGAAAAAGGGCAATTTCTGACAGTTTACGGATTTTGGCTTTTAGGTGACGGGAAATGCCGGCCAATCACGTAAAAAAGAAGCGTCCCACCTGTGTTGGTCGTTTTCTTCGCCGAAAATCCTTAATAAGTCGAAAACGAGAAATAATTTACCTTAAAAATTTTCTTATCCCGTTTTCCGGCCATCTCGCCGTACCGTCAGATCTCCCGAAAATCGCGTTTGAAAAAATTTTTTCCTGTGCATCAAGCGGTATATGGCACTGGTTGTATAGCGGGACTTCGCACACAACTCGTGTCCCCGAGGTCCAGACTTGCCCCCGTCTTTCGCGCCGTATTTAACAGCGGAGGATTTCCCCGAAAATACGCCTATCGGATTTCTAAAGGGCCAAGAGACCATTTTTTTATTGTTGCTCCATGGGCCTTCTTTCCTATTTTATTCTATAAGCTTATGAGAGTACATTTGCCTAAAAATTAACCACAACTTCTTTAAATAACAATGACCGGGCCCATATAAATTGAGGCAACCTACTCGCTTTAAGTAAAGAAATTTAACTGTCTACATTTTACACATCTTATCCTTATCCTATAAGCTTATGGGAGTTGAAATCATGCAGCCGGCTCTCGTACTATAGCATTGGGTAGTTTATTCATTTACACAGTGCCCTAAAAAAGGGTAAAAACTAGCAACCCCTATTAATTTTTTTGCTCAAACTTTTTTGAGGTTATCTTTTTGAAAGCGGTAGGTAAAAATTTTATGTTTCGAATGTTGAAGTTAACAGGTGTTTTGGGGCACGTTTTGCCAATTTCAAGAGAGTACATTTTTGTTGCAAAATGAAAAGATACACTGAAATGATGGACCTGCAAGACCAAAAAGATAACCTCAAAAAAGTTTGAGCAAAAAAATTAATAGTGGTTGTTAGTTTTTACCCTTTTTTAGGGTAAATGAATAAACTACCCTAAGGCGTCTTCCAGTAAGTAGATAACAGATACCTACCAAATTTCAAAATTTTAAGTAGCGCCGTTATTGATATAAATAAAAAAAATACTTTTGGGTCACCCTGTAGACCCGCATAACTTGGCAAGGAAAGCCCAAATCGAAAAATTTTATATGAAAGACCCCCCTTAAAACCACCTGCCGAACACCCCTTTAAAGTATTTACCATACATTCTGACTCACCCTGTATAGAACATATTCACTACTTTAAATGTTTTAATATGAAATTTTTTGACAACTCAAAAACGTGCGAACCGTAGGGTAGCAGGACGTTGACGACAAGAACGCTAAAATTGAAGCAATCAACGTTTTAAGGGGCATGACATCATGCACCTAGAAAATTTGACGTTTAATTTTTGTCATACGCTCTCAAAAATAACTATTTTACGGGTCCGTACAATGCTTCTTTTTCGGCCTAGTCCCTAAAAGTCGTCATGGCAACCTTTACGGACTATTCCAAAATTCCTTAGAATATTCTTTATGATAAATGGCACGAGACTTCACAGGAACTAAATCCAACACGATTTCTTTGGCACACGAGACTTCACAGGAAGTAAATCCAACACAATTTCTTTGGCCTTATTAGCAATAATAACGAGAATAATAATATATTCGGGATTTTGAAACATTTTTAAATTTATGTCATTTTCTGACAATAATTTTCAAATGACATGACAAAATTATCAAATACACAAACTTGTTGCTATGATTTCAAAAATTATGGAAAAGCGTTCTGAAGAATTGTAAAAAGGGTACCTGTGACAAAATTTTGGGAGCGTATGACAAAAAAATACCTAGTGTTTGTCCACGTACCTAAAATGTTTTTCAGGACTCATCTGCAACTTTATTTTAGGTATTTGTAACAAAAATAACTATTTAGCCATTTCCGGACACAAAAAATCGTAAAAAAATATTTTTGGGCTCTATTTTCAGCATACCTACTTCATGATGCGCTTATGCGCTTATAAAAAAAATAGTGCGAAACGGCCCATTCAAACCATACTTCCTATTATTGTCGATTAAAACACGCATTTTAAATTATAAACTGTGGTTAGATCTTCATCAGAGGAGCGGAGTACACAGCGTCAAAGTGATATCCCGAATAAAAGTAAGAAATATAACAGGATGGAAATATTTTAACGAATCTTCAAACCAAATTTTGACAGCAGAATAATAATTAAAAACAACCCTGAAAATAACACGGCATAACCTTGAAAAAAATACCACTCTGCCATGCGGTTTTGCCAATAAAAATGCCAAGCCATAAAATCTCTAAGTAAATGTATTTTTTTTTTTAACAACTTCAACAAATTATCATCGGAATATATAAAAAAGATAGTGTTTTGGATTAACCAAGATGATATTTTTCTCCTAGGATTCCTCCTGAATTGTACATTAAGAAACTGGATGTATCATTTGCTCCTTTGATAAATAGTCTATGGCCACACAGACACAATGGATCAGAAAAATATCTGGAAGCTCTGATTGAACTAAACGATGGTTATGGATTATTTCTAAAGTCCAACAATGAACTAGTAACTTGGTGTCTACTTTCAATACTAGGTACAAAAATTAGCACTTCTTTTTCCCATAAGAAAATTATACTATCTGATTTTAGGGCAACTTGGGACTTTGCACACGGCAGAAAATCATAGAAGAAAAGGATACGCAAGTTTAATGACAAGGTTCATGGCAAAGGTTATGGCAGAGAAAGGTTTCGACACATTTGGAACGATCAAGGAGGAAAATATGGTTTCAATAGATATGTTTGATAAGTTAGAATTCGAATTTGTAGGGATTTGTAACTATATCCACGTTACACCATAATTATTGTTAGCCCAGAAAATGTTAATTTCAAAATTGTGAGATTTTATAACCAAATATACCCTGTTTCAATCTATAAGAACATTTGTACTATTTCTATGTCTTTCTGCCTTCGATCGACCTTGGTTCCAATCGAGACGAGGCAGACTGTGCATGCACATGTCTTTATAGAAAAACACCGCTGATGGCCAAGAGCGCTGGACAAATTGTGGATTTACGGTATTGCTCCTTAATAGCTTTATCAGTGTAATTTACTAATTGTCCTACACTCACTGGGATTACTACGGTTTTCTAGGGTTTTCCGTATAGTACTTGAGCGAATATGCTATCCTCGTTCTATAGGGAAAATCGGCAGTAGCCACAAATGGCAACGAAGACGAAATAATAGTAATTGTCTCCCCTCAAGGGGTTAACCACTGGGGTAAAAAATGTTACAATATTTCGCAAAAGCCTGGATATCTGGTGATTTCGACAGATTTCGCGTGATTGAAACTGAAACTAGAGAGGGCATACTTGGGGGTAACTTTGGGGTAAACAGTTTTCTTTATCTGCCCGTTTCAATTGTCCTATCTAGCTGCAGTATTTTGGTCTTGTGAAACGGAACTGGAAAATTTGGAAAATTCTCATTGTATTGGCAAATTACTGCCCGGTTTGACAAATTTTAATTTCTTTCTTTTTCCCCCGGAAGTATGCTCTCTCTATCTGCAGTATTGGTCTTGTGAAACGGAACTGGAAAACTTGAAAAATTATCATTTTATTGGCAAATTAGAAATCGATGATCGATTTGTAAGGATTTCGCAGTGGGATTTTGAGATCGCTATGAAAACAAAATTTATTTTGTTGGAAGAAAGTAACTATCACCAAAAACACTGAATCTACTTACTAATAGCTTTTATGATTTCATGTGTATCATTGGAAGCACGCCCTATCAACAAGTAAGTAGGTTTTGGAGGTGAGACAATGAAACAACCATGGAAAATGTTTACTGTTACCTGTCAAATTTTCAGTTACTTAAGCTGTTTAGGCAGTGTAAAGATTTTCATAAGTACAATGAAATTTGCAAGTTGAAAAATGGGATATATTATGTGTGTTTTATACAATCCTTTCAATTCAAGGACATTTTTGCAAGATTGCGACACAATTTGATTAACAGTGGGCATTATGAAAAGGATAGGCCGAAATGGTACGAGTTAAACAGAAATGGACATTTTCCCCGGATTGTATAAAACAGACCATCCATATCCCATTTTTCATAACTTTCATATTTTATTGTAGGTATGTTATAAAGTTTATAATTTACACAAAAATAGAAAAATATTTACACTGCCTAAACAGCTTAATTGAAAATTTGACAGGTAACAGTAATAGTATACAGGATGATTTTTTAGGTCTACCACCGCCATTTTCTCGCTTATTTTACGCCCTACAAAAAAAGCGTAAGAAACAAAAATGTTGCAATTTTGGACAGCTAAGTGGTGCTGCAAAAGAAATCGGCATCCGTGGCCAACTTGTCGCGCAATATTAAAAAAACCTCAAATTGAGCAAAACTATTAATAGCCGTGGAATGTTTATTTTAAGAGACAGAGGAAAACTTTTATATCGAAACTTGATGGCACTGAGAAGCTTTATCCATCCACATAGTCAGATAGTTTCAGCAAATTACACAGGGTCTTCGGCTCTCTTGAGGCTATGCAAATTTTTTTGTTTATTTCTTATTAAGCGATTTTCTCGCTTATTTTAGGCCGCACAGAAAATACGTAAGAAAACAAAATATGGAAATTTTGGTCAGCGAGGCGACTTTAAAAAAGGAATGGGCCTCCATTCCCAACTTTTCGCACTGTACTAAGAAAACTTAGAATCGACAAAAATGTTCACGGTCTCAAGAGAGCCGAAGACCCTGTGTAATTTGCTGAAACTATCTGACTACATGGATGGATAAAGCTTCTCAGTGCCATCAATTTTCAATATAAAAGTTTTCCTCTGTCTCTTAAAATAAACATTCCACGGCTATTAATAGTTTTGCTCAATTTGAGGTTTTTTTAATATTGCGCGACAAGTTGGCCATGGATGCCGATTTCTTTTGCAGCACCACTTACCTGTCCAAAATTGCAACATTTTTGTTTCTTACGCTTTTTTTGTAGGGCGCAAAATAAGCGAGAAAATCGCGGTGGTAGACCTAAAAAAAATCATCCTGTATTTCATTACGAGTCTGGAAATAAAGATTTTTCCGTGCGCGCGTGACAAATTCCCGTGTGAAGCGCAGCCGAACGAGGGAAGTCATGCAAGCACGGAAAAATCTATTTCTGGACGTGTAATGAACGATATTTTTTATTATACTTCTTTGAAAACGGAAACTTAAAACATTTTATCGGCATATTATAATAAATTTAATTGACAAAAAATAAACAATGCAGACAATATAGTGTGTTTGGTATATATGATGCGTTTCCATGGTTACTCTCAAATTATTTCAAAGGTGCTTTGTTGTAAATTAGTCATTGTCAGATAAGGTGAATAAAACGTCAAAAATATTACAGAAATGTATCTAAATATTGAAACACTTACGAATTAAAATACAAAATAGGTATATGTTAAATATCAGAGAGCATATAGAGTTTCTTAAATTTAGTTTAAGTTTAAGTTTAGTATATTTCTATTTTAAAGCCATATATTCGGTATTTTTATTCAGCGCACGGAAAGTTTTTCGTGCGCTAGCCCGAAAAACCCCATCTTTCATTAATGCTAAAACAGATGAAAATAAGGTGTTTTCAAAGAAGTATAATAAAATAGTATATTATACACCTAGGTTGAGAAGTGAGCCATTATTCACCGAGCATTTTTATATCCTGAGGCGCGTAGCGCCGGAGGATATAATATGCGAGGTAAATAATGGCCTTCTCTACCGAAGTGTATATAGAATTTTTTTTACTAGTAACATTGAAATATTGCCATATTTTAGTCATTTCTCGCTTTTTTCAAATACTTCCAAATATCAAGTAGCCTGGGAGTTCAGTTGCCAAGCTGATAAAATGACACTAATTTTTAAATGTCACAATTTTTCATTATTTACCTAGGTATTTTTTTATTATCCCTATTTACCTAGGTAGAGAAATATTACTTCTCATTAGAGGAATGAGGTAAATAATGGTGATTTCTCAGGTTAGTAGTAAAAAACATTTTTCCACGGTTGTTTGATTGTCTCACCATCCAAAGCCTACTTGTTGAATGGGGGAGGTTCCAATTAGATACACAGGTTCCAATTAGATACACATAAAATCATAAAAAGCTATTAGTAATAATTATTGATAACTACTTAAGTAAATCATTAAGTGTTATATATTTTTGGAATGGTAATTTTTTGCTCTATTAAAAAATTCAAAAATATACAGGGTGTTCCATTCAAAAAATATTTTTTTCCATCGGTAACTCCTAAACCATTGACAAAAATGTAGTAGCAGCATTGGATTCTACTTAAAAAAGTGCTTTAGGGATGTTTTTACAGAAATACAAAATTTTCAACCCGAAAAAAGTTACGGCCACTTTTCGAAAACGCACATTTTCTAAAAACGCCCTGTAACTCAACAACGGTGACAGATATCGATTTGCGGTTTTCGCCATTAAGTTTATCATAAAAAAGAGCCTCAGACACCGATATCAGTTTTCGTCTATCTCCGTCAAAAACAGGAGTTTCCCTTTAAAAGTGTCCAATTTGGCACACCCTGTACAAAATTTTAAAGCGTTAATAGGCCTACTTCGGTTTTTGATTTTTTTTCTTGTTTTTCTTCGATTAAATAATTTTCTGTAGGTAATACGACAAAACTGTATAAATAAAAGTTACTCAGAGTAGGAAACTGTGTTTGATGCATACTTTGAATTTCTTCATACTTTGAATTCCCTCCAATATTTTCCAAAATACAAAGTATAGGCCTAGAATCGTCAAATTTTGTCACCATGAGCAGTTTTCCATTCTGAGTAAGTTTTCTTAGTATAGTTTTGTCGTACTATTTAGAGAAAACCATTTATTTGAAAAAAAGAAAATAAAATCAAAAAATCAAAGTAGGCCTAACGCTTTGATATTTCATTCGCACTCTGTCGCAATCTGGGTCGAGATTTATTTTTCCTTGTTTTTTAATAAATAGGTATGCATTATAGACAATACCTACTCCTACTATAATAAATCTGTAAAATCTTCATTTTTGAAGATAATCGCCTAAACTTTTTTTTGTTTGAAAGGCCGTCAAAAACCGCTTCTTTTCACCTTCCTACCATTTTCAAAATGCAAATCCAGGGCCGGCTGCGATTTTTTTATACCTGCTATTTTCACGAAAACCATTTAGCGATTTTTTTATTTAAAATCTAACCCCACAGCGTCAAGCAGAACACCCCAAAACCCCCATATTCCTAATTTGAATAAACAATATACAGGGATTTCCATTCTGCATGGTGTCAAAGTTGAGCAAAATAGGAATTTTAAAGGCATCTGACAAGTCAAGTGTGCCATGAAATCCCCTCAAAACAGTTGAATGGTCAACAGGACCACTCAAGGTGTTGGTGTGCAAAGGGCCAATACAAAATATACAGAGTGTTCTTATCTGTGCCATCTCAAATTAGTGCAATTTTTGTAACTTTATACGGGTCAAAAATCGAGTATATCAAAACCGCTCCACACTCTATAAACGAACTAAATCTAAAAAATACAGAAGCCTACCAGTCAGTAAGTCCATATAGGAGTTAAGGTGGCTGGTGTGCCACGTGCCACAACAGTAAACGCACAGAAAATGTATCATCTTATACAGTGACTGTGTTGAGAAAGGTCCAATAATTTTAATTGTTTTTATTTGTTAGTTGGCATTTTGTAAAGAAATAGGTACATTACTTTTGTGTTGATCAATATTTTTTCAATGATTCCAGAACACTCTTGATCCGCATAAGTTTCATAAAATTTCAGAATTTTGAGATGGCTCAGAGAAAAATACCCTGTATATTTTTGTAGTAAATCTTTTCACACCAACATTTTGAGTGGTCCTGTGACCATTCAACCGTTTTGAAGGGATTCCATGGCACACTTGACTCGCCAGATATCTTTAAAATTCCTATTTTGCGCAATTTTGACACCCTACAGAATGGAACTCCCTGTATATTTTTTGTTCAAATTTGGCATATGGGGGTTTTTGGGTGTTGTGATTAACGCTGTGGGGTCAGATTTTAAATAAAAAAATCGCTAAATGGTTTTAGTGAAAATCGGGGGTATAAAATAATCGCAGCCGGCCCTGGATTTGCATTTTGAAAATGGCAGAACGGTCAAAAGAAGCGGTTTTTGAAGGCCTTTCAAACAAAAAAAAAGTTTAGCACATTATCTCCAAAAATGAAGATTTTACGGATTTGTACAGTTATAAAGTTAGACACCCTGTATATCCCAGTTTTGCAAAACTTAAAAAAAGAGAGCGTGGGGCCCTAATCAATTTTTCCCCGGTGGGCCCTGATTCACCAGTCCGGCCCTGGCAAAAGCATAAAGATGAAGATAAAGCTCCAAGCCACTCCAAGCGTTGGGTGATTCAGTCAACGCTCCAAGGTTAAAAGTGCAATAAACCATCAATTGAAATATTGCAGTGAGAGAGGGGTAATGAGGGTAATTGGGGTAATCCCAACAAAACAAACTCATTCAAGATAACACATATTCATGAAACAAATTAAGACTTATTTACAGTCCTATTGTAGGGGAGGCTGGGGTTAACTGGCCCCCAATTTGAAATCTTACTATAAAATTAATATAAACAACATTATGAAGCTGTTTTTGCTGCCAGTAGATAAGCAACTAAGTCTCTAATAAATAGTGCATTACAAACTTGCTCCTACTTTTATTTAAACAAAGCCATATTTATTTATTTTTTAAGTTGAATGGTCCAGTTAACCCCATACCACAGGGGTTATGTGGCCCTCGCGTGGGGGTTAAGTGGACCTAAATGCAAACAATAAAAAACACATGTAAAAAAAGTTTTTTTATTAAAGATAATATATCTAAGTATTAATGAATACCAAAGTCTGTAAGATTAATTGAAAACCATATCATGTTTTCATACCTAGCTCTTGTTCCCCGAATTGGGGATGGTAATATGGCAACAATATCTTTTAGTTCAACTAATGTTTCTGGCTCATCAGAAAGTGTAAATTTAGTAGTGGCGACAACACGTTTATAAAACTGTACAAAGTAACCATCAGAATGTCTGTTTCGTATCTGCGCGACATAGTTTCTACTTGTGCTCTTTCCGTAAACCTTTGCAACTACAAACTTCTCATTTGTTATGTTTTCATGACTAACACTTTCATCAGCGAAGCCTTCAAATGATTCCAAATCTGACGAATCATCATAATGAATACTTGCTGACTCATCACTACTGGATTCTTGTAGAACTTTACGTTTCGTAGGAATTGGAAGAGATTCCGCCTTACGTTTAGCATTGGCTTTCTTTTCTAATCTTTTGCGAGCAGCTTCCTCCAATTCCTCTTTTACCGGGGTGTCTGTTAAAATAAGAGATTTCCCCTTTTTTCGGCCCCGATTAGATTTTCTTGGGCCAGCTTTAGGGTAGGGCCACAAATCTTCTGGAGTTTTTATAGAAGATATCTTCTGAACTGGAGGTGGTGTTTGTCGGGAAGAAGGTCCTAGAAAAAATGATAAGTTTTTATTTCTTTTCTTAAGACATTTCTTATTTGAATCCGTACCCGGTATTTGCTGATCCTGGTTAAGAGGTAAAGGTGGAGTCCTTGGTGGGGAAAAAGTTCGATTTGGTGTCGATGCCATCTGGTTTTCTTTGATACCATCTGCATCTTCTAGTCGTTCAATCGAAGGTATTAATTGTGGCCTATCTGTAACAAACGAAGACAAAAAATCTTCGTCTGTAAATATATTGGGATTGAACGGCTCAATCCCGCTAATTTTAAAGCCTTTTATTATATTTTCTGGTGTCATAGCCAAAGGAAAAGCTTTTCCAATGTTTTCTGCGATGTCATATATCGTGATACGTGGAACATTGTTGGGCTCGCCGGAAAAATTGCTCATAAAGTCTGAGCAGGCCCTATTATATCGCGCCTTCAATGGTCCAAATATTGTGAGGTCCAGTGGTTGTAATTTGTGAGAGCAGTGCGGAGGAAATGTACATAAGACTATTCCATTTTCTTTGGCATAATTTAAGGCGTCAATACTGGCATGGCTTTCATGTCCATCTAGAACTATGAGTTTTGGGTTTTCTTTATCAGGTCGCTCATGCAAGACAAAATGTTTCAACACGGACAAAAAAATTGCTCCATTGGTCCAACCTGAATCACTTGCTGCTCCACTGCTTCCGGCTGGTGCACCTTTTAAAAAATGGTTTTGAAATTTTTTCCTTGGGAAAACATATAATGGAGGCAGAGCTTTTCCTGTAGCTCCCACAATACAAATTAATGTAACAGTTTGCCCTCTTTCCGCGCTCGTGACCTGGCCAATTTGCTTTTTTCCAGTTTCCGCCAATATCTTTGGAGGTTTATGTACGGTTTGTAACCCAGTTTCATCTAAATTATAGATATCTTGTGGGCCAAATCGAAATTTTCTTTTAACTTCTGCTAAGTTATCAAAGAATGCCGCAACATTCGTTCTATTAAAGCTGGTGGCACGGCTCAGAGATGTCTGCTCTAGTTAATTTCGAAATTCCAGAAGCCAGTCTTCGCCGGCATGTTTGTCTCTCTCCCAACTTGCTGGTATTTTTTTGTTATTTGCTACTGCAAATTCGTACGCAAGCCTCCTTGTTTCCATTTTTGACAATCCGTAGTGGATATTAGCAGATCTGCAATATGTCCCTATTTTTCCTATTTATTTATTTATTTATTGCTTTTTGCTTTGCTTACCTTTTGATGTAGTTCACTAACAGTAGTTCATCATCATTTGAAAGAATTTTTAAGTGTTCATGTTTAGGTTTAAAATTAACATTTTCTGGGTCTCTTGCTGTTCTACACTTGCAAACGTATCTTTTTAAAGTGGTTCTGGGTATATTTGTTCTCCTCGCAACTTCCCGAATTGACAAATGTTGTTGTATCACCGATAAAGCAGCATTTTTCAGTTGCTGTTCCCCATAAGAACCATTATTAGTGGTTCGTTGTCGCTTTCGTGGCATATTCTAAAGAAAGAAATTTATTTTCAATTTGTACCAAAGACAGGGGTTAAGTGGTCCATGGTCCATATAACCGTTGATTGAAGAAGGGGAAGATATCCTCCCTTAGGGTGGCATGCGAATATGATCGTTATGGTCTGTCTGTCACATTCCCACTTGTTACTAAATGTTTCTGTCTCGTTCTCTTACATTTCACCGACACGCGTCCGTACGGTGGCGCCAAATTCCGAAACCACCATTCGAGTCGGTCGATGGAGAAAGGAATCTTCAATCAACGGTTCGGGCAAAAGGTCACTCCATCGACGACGGAAGAGCGCAGAAAACTACGCGGTCAGCGCACCGCCACCTATGGACAAGGCCATATAACTACTGTCGTCCGACGCGACGACGTCCAGCTGTTTTTGTTTTTGATCTGTATCTGTTCCTCGTTTTCCTCGTTTACTTATTTTTATTTCCACTTATATTATCGTTACTGGGTAATCTGTGATTGTTATTACGTGTATTTGGTGGATACAGTAGTGTGCAGAGGACCAGTGGTGTTCTAGTCCGATAATTAGTGTGTGCCTATCAAAAACATTTCATGTTTTGAGCCATCAAATAAAGGATACCTAAATACGGAGGTTAGGAAGTGAAAGTGTGTTTTGTTGTATACAGAGACTTGCCATCAAGGCAAGTCTCTGGTTGTATGTATAATATCAAAATGGGTGTTTTCTTGTGTTTTCTCAGCCATGCCCGAGAAGTGTTGTGTCCCAAATTCGTCGATGAAGGAACGAATTAATCGACGCCCAAATTGCCTAACCTAACCGAGCCAAAGCCAAAAGTGTCCGTTTTTGCCTTTCCTAAGGATCCGGTTTTGAGCGCAAAATGGGTGCAGGCCATAAAAAGGGCTGACTTTGTAGTCAAGAAACATTCTAAGGTAAGTTACATGTTACATTTTTATATATTTTTCATAAAGCTTTGGGTTATTGTAGGTCTGTGAACAACACTTTTAACACAAGACATTGAAAGGGAGACTACGTGTGTTCGTCGATGGTCCTCAATCAACGGTGTGTTGTAGAATCGACTGGTGAAACTTTACGTGCACCCAGGGTTGCCACCCGTCCCGTATTTCAAGGGACAGTCCCGTATTTAACTAAAGGAAGTGGCTATTTATACGTCCGACGGATACAAACGTCAGTATAAGTACGTCTTGCGCTCTCATTGGCGGGCTGAGTCACGTGACTTCTTTGGACGTGCATTTAACTCCGTACACGTCCGAAGCCGAAGTAAACTAATTTTAGATACGTCGGAAGTGCATTTTTCTCAAGCATCTTTGCAATAAGGAGCGTATGCACTGCTCCTTTTTGGGGGATAGACGCTGCCGTATGAAAAAAGAAGTGGTAATAATTTCCAATGGTGTAACCCACCCCCGATTTTCTTGAAATTTTGGCTAGGTAGGTACCCCGTATTTTCGCCCGATGTGATGTTCGGCGTTGTAACCCACCCCCGATTTTCTTGAAATTGTGGCTACCCCCCGACATTCGGCGCGGTGCCGAATGTCGGGTGGATTACATCATTGTAAATAATAAAATAACCACTTCATTTTTCATTCCGCAGCGCCCATCGCAGAAAAAGTAGGGCATACGCAATACAAAATGAGACAAGATAAGGTCTAAATAATCTCGGACATCATCCAATCGACTTAGTAAACAAGCCGATTCATAATCCATCGAACGGTAGAAGTAAGGTTATGTGTCACGTGACTCAATCGACCAATGAGAGCGCAAGACGTATACTGACGTTTGTATCCGTCGGACGTATAAATAGCCACTTCCTTAAGTAAAATGTCCCGTGTCCCGGCAAACATTCATACGGGACGCTATAAATCCCGTATTTTCAAAATTTAAGGTGAAAAATTAAAAATGTTACATGCGAACGGCATTTGCATAATCACCACCATCTAGAGTCCAAGCCGCGACTCACATGTGAACACAAAATTTACTAAATTATAGTCCTTCATGCCTTCATTGGCGCCACACTACAATTTTCGTAAATGTCAATTTCTTGTGTGTTATGTGATACATCACAAAAAATGTTCTGTGATTTCTTTTTATTTTTAAAGGATTTATTTATTTTTGGTTAGTCGTGATTAGCCAGCCATGATAATTTGTTTTTGGAAGTTTATCCCTTCAAGAAAAAAAAACAAAAAATGTTCTGGTTTTTTTTTTATTTTTAAAGAATCTATTTAGTTTAGTTTCATAATTTGTTTTGTTTTGTTTTTGTGTTATCTTCAAGAAAAAACAAAAACAAAAAAGTAGTGGTTTTCTTTTATTCCTTTTCATTGGCCTTTTTCAGTAAAACATTTTGTAGCCCCCCTCCCCCCCCCCCCCCCGAACGCCCGTCACGTCCCGTATTTTAAAATTGAAAAGGTGGCAACCCTGCGTGCACCTTTAAAAATTCCACGTTTAGCTAATGGTTTTAAATTTTCATGGCTAGTTAATTTCATTATATTTTTACAAAATATACTTACTTTTTAGGTGCAATACCTTGTAAGTTACCAGGTTGCCCAAGTTATTTGTCCAAATCGAGCACGAGTCGTAGGGAAGATCCCCAATAAAAAAAAACAAAAAATTGAACTTGGACAGGTTGAAAAAGCCGTAGCCGAAAGCGTTGTGAGTTGTGAAGCTTAGAAGTCTGCAAAATCGTATTCAAACATTGAAGAAGCGTATTCAAAAATGGTAATTATGGAGCATAGTGTATGCACCGCCCGATTTTCTTGAAATTTTGGCTACCCCCCTATTTTCGAGGTCCCTGAACACGAATCTGACCTCAGTGTTTTGAGGTCGGACATAGTTTCCGAGAAAATGAATTTTCAAATTTCCTTTTGACGCCCCACTTTTTCACGGTAATATTTGGTTATAATCGAGATGAATTTAGCTCAAATTGATCACCACCATATTTTGCGCCTTCTGCAGCATAGGGTGGTGATCAGTTTAAGCCGCGTACACTAAAAATTTATCTGGATTATAACCACAAATGTCGCCGTGAAAAATGGGGTGTCGGGTGTCAAAAGGAATTTTGAAAATTCATTTTCTCGGAAACTACGTCCGGCCTCAAAAAACTGAGGTTAGATTCTTGGTCAGGGACCTCGAAAATAGGTGGGTAGCCAAAATTTCAAGAAAATCGGGCGGTGCATACACTACGTTCCATAATTACCTCAAAAATTTGTTATATTGCCTAGTGGGATAGTCGCTGGTTGAAGGCGAAAGGAAGCGAAGGAAGGGTCACATGTAGAGTAGTCACTGAAATGTTTATTCTCGTAATAATTTTTTTGTTGTGATATTTTTATTGTTGAATTGTCATTTATTAAATAACTTAAATTATTGCTCTATTAAAATATTTTTGTGTTCCACAAATTAGTTGCTAAGTTATGTTTGAAATTGTAGTAGTATTTTACCTGGACACAAAAAAACGACAAACTTTGCAGAAGTTTCAGTTATTAAGTGTTTTTAAGATGCTAGTTGAACGTAAATAAAAATCGTTGGTATCGTACTGTCATGCTTGAAGATGTGCCTCAAAATGCATAGCTAATATTAATATTATCTATTATCACAGAATAGCCACCGGCTATTCTGTGCTATTATACAGTGAATAAAAAATGCGAAAGTGTGATTTTTCTTCTTTTGAATAGGTGGCTGTGAATTCATATTTGACATTTTCTTGGGATTCCAAACAACTTTTCTTAGTGCTATACTGCTGTAGTTCTAAAAATAAGAGTACTTTACTCTTGAGGAATTTTCATATTTTTCAACCTTCCCTGTATACGAATAGAAATTTTAAAATTTTTACAGGTCGATTTTGAGTTTAAGCACAAGCACTAACTTTTATCAAGAATAATTTGTTTTGAGAAACTTCAAATAAAGAAAATTCCCATTTGTGTCCAACTTTCTGTCATTATCATTATTATCTCGAAAACAGGGCGGTATTGGAAAGTTATACCGTAAAATAGTCTTAAGACACTGTATACAGGGCGTAACTGAACTGATGGTCAAAAATGAAACCACGTATTCTTGGAGTCAAAATAAGGACACTTCATATATTTTTTTCTTCTACGGGCCTTAGTTTTTTTTTATACAGAGCATAGAAGTTTAGAGAAAAATACACGTATTTTTTAGTATCTCTAGAATTATACGAGATAGTTTTTTCAGTCACATGATCGGATGAGCCGTCGAACTTAAGGTTGAAATGAAGCTTCTGAGGCTCACACTTGCAGTTACAGGGAGTTATTAGAATTTATTACTTCAGAAAAATGTTTAACAAAAAGTATCTCTTAGTATTTTTTCATATTCGCAGCCGATGGAGGAAGGGAACAATGACGTATCTGTTCTCCAAAGTTCTACATCAACGCTTTGATACCTTTAATTCTTGTTTATAATAGGTATATAATCAAAGTTTATATCGTCGATTCTCAAACAACGGAATATACCTATAATATTATCTTCATGTTTTGTTATTCGATTATCTATGTGATATAGGTACTGAAGTAGCATACCTAGTAAAGCATATCGTTTATTATACACAATATTTCATAAGCATAAGTATTAACACTGACATACCTAAGCATAAAAAATATGATGTCTAGCTAAATTTATATAGTTGTCATTCATACAGAAAATTTGGTTTAGACGTCGACGGAAGATTCAATCAACGGTTTAGTATGCACATTTCAACTAAAATTTTAGAAATATTTTTCTCTTTCTAAATTGAGTTACCTTTGGATTTGGTGACAGTCAAGGCAAAGAATTTACATCTATTTACATATGAATACATCATATCCTACATACATCATAACCAGGGCCCCCATGGGTGACCCCTCCGGCAGGGCGCCAAACGTTGGTCCACCCTGTACTTAAAACTTATAGTTTTTTTTAAATGTTTGTTTCATACTTTACTTTTTGTAATATTTTTTATAAATTTTATATAACTGATCAACTTATTTTTTTATATACAGGATGATTATTTTAGAACTATACCACCGCGATTTTCTCACTTATTTTGCGTCCTACAATAAAAAAATCGTGAAGAAACAAAAATGTGGCAATTTTGGACAGCTAAGTGGTGCTGCAAAAGAAATCGGCAGCCATAGCCAACTTGACGCGCAATATAAAAAATACCTCAAATTGAGCAAAACAATTTAATAGCCCTAGCATATTTATTTTAAGAGATAGAGGAAAACAATTATATTGAAAATTGATGGCACTAAGAAGCTTTATGCAACTGGGTACTCAGATAGTTTCAGAAAATTACACAGGGTGTTCGGCTCTCTTGAGGCTATGCATTTTTTGTTTATTTCTTATTAAGCGATTTTCTCGGTTATTTTAGGCCGCACAGAAAATAGATAAGAAAATAAAATATGGCAATTTTGGCCAGCCAGGTGACGTTAAAAAAGAAATGGACCTCCATGCCCAATTTTTCGCGCTGTGCTAAAAAAACTTCAAATCGACAAAAATGTTCATGCCCTCAAGAGAGCCGAAGACCCTATGTAATTTGTTAAAACCCAATTAAAAGTTACCACCTGGTACCAAATTTTGGAAAGATGGGCCTACCTACTTTGTTTTTCTCACTCTTTCCTTTTTCTAACGCGCTAAAGTGGCTTCTAAATACAAGGTATCGAAACATTTTATGAGAGAAAGTTGTTTAGAATTAAAACTTATTGCCGTGTACCAAATTTTGAGACAATCAGCCTACTTAATTTTTTCATTTTTTCTTTAGCGCCTTAGAAAAAGAAGTGGGAAAACAAAGTAGGCCGATCTTTCCAAAATTTGGTACCCTGGGGTAATTTTAATTGGGAACAACTTTTCTTAATGAATTTTTTTTATCTTTAAAGGAAAAGGCACTTCACCTACAATGAAAATAAATAAATGGTCGCTGTCGACGCCATCTTGATTTTTCAAAAACGAAAATATGCTAAAAATTAGTTTCCAGTCATTAGTCAAGCAAA
The DNA here is from genome assembly GCA_963920635.1 of Pseudeuparius sepicola. Classification (NCBI taxonomy): domain Eukaryota; kingdom Metazoa; phylum Arthropoda; class Insecta; order Coleoptera; family Anthribidae; genus Pseudeuparius; species Pseudeuparius sepicola. Next base: position 25,795,516 of record OY987298.1, on the reverse strand, counting down.
TCAGAACCACAAACAATCAAATTTAAACGCGAAATTTTTTTTTCTTTTATACATATTGGCTCACTTATCCTGGGCCACCCTGTATATTGTAAAGAGCCAGTATTTGTTTTTTTTTAATTTATGTACCTGTGGCTTTGTGTTAAATTTTATTTTTGTTATATTAGTTGATCACAAATTCTTTTTTGTTTCGCTTGGGTGGTATTTATTGGTTAAAAGCATGAACTAGATCAATAATTCTAACAAAATCATAAGTTGATTAAACTACAAAACTTGACAGTTGCATATTATAGGTAAAAAATAGCTAGGTACAGGGGCGGATGGGCTTTACCTAACCAGCCCGGGCATTTGTCTCCCAAGCGGCCCCTAAATGTCTCATTTGGCTTTAGATTTTTCTTTTCTTAATTATTATTATAATAACAATTAAAAAAAGTAGATAATGTATTTTTTTAATAAAACAAAATATACATGTTTTATGAAAACATAAATAAAATCATAACTCTCGTAAAACAAATAAAACTTTTTTCTCTAAATATAAAGATATAAAAATAACAAAACATTCAGAAGCGTAGAAGGACCACACCGTTATTTTATTTTTATTGAATTCGAAATTCCGACTTTTAAAGTCGAAGGCCAACTTTGAAGTCAAAATTCCGACTTTATAAAGTCGAAATTCCGACTTTTTACTCAAAATTTCGACTTTGAAATTCGAAATCCGACTTTGAACTCGAAATTCCGACATTGAACTCGAAGTTTCGACTTTATGAACTTCTAACTTTCAAAGCCGAAGTTCAAAGTCAAAATTTTGAGTTCAAAATCGGCATTTCGACTTCAGAGTCGGACAAGTCGAAATTTCGAGTTCAATAAAAATAAAATAATGGTCGTGCCCAATGACGTCAAAACCTATAGACGTGGTGCCCCATTGTTAAAATGCCCTTTATTTTGACTCCAAGATTAAATATATCCATACTACTTTAAAAGCATGCTACAAACAAAGACAGAAAGTCAACCATCAACCAACTATACACCCGGTGATTCCCGGTTATAGTTCCTCCAGAATCACACTTAGATATCGCATGTTTTTTTCTTGTTTGGGGGCGCCGGAAGCATCGGAACCTCACCTGAAGACTCGGGGGATGGTCTAACGACGTCAGCCTCCGAGCCCAGAGTCGAAATAAGTTCGCTACGGCTCAACAAAAAGGGGCAATTTCTGACAATCACGCGACATTTTCGGAATAATTTAATGGAGCGCTTAGATTGTGATTAGTTCTGGGCATCAAGCGTTTATCAAAACAAACCTGTCTATAGGTTCTGACGTCATTGGTCGTGCCCCTTCTACGTTTCCGTCAAACACGTAAAGAAATAATAGAACAAAAAATAACAAAACATTATGGCCAGTTGCACCGTCCTATCTTAAATTAACTACCTACTTACAACAATTATTGTAACAATGATTGCCTTTTGTTTTGTCAAGTAGTTAAGACGTCTTAAAATTTAAGATGCGATGGCCGGTGAGCCTTCGAGCCTGCGGCGGCCCTCCGGGGCCCTTCGAATGACCGGCCCACCGGACATTTGCCCGGTGTCCCGGTGGTCCCATCCGCCCCTGGATAGGTACCTAACTACTGTCCCGGTTTTCGTCAGCCCCAGGAGTTGGTCACCTTGTTGTATATGAATATTATAACCGTCGATGGAGGAAGGAATCAATCAACGTTATAAATCCTTTATAAAAAGATTATTTTAAAAAGACTCAAGACATTTGTCATTAACAATTAATAACATCACTCGCTACTTTAAAAAAACCGCCTCCATAGGCAAAGAGGGGGGCGGGGCCGCGGCCGGGCGACTCGAATCGAACGCTGGAATACAAAATCTAAAATATATCTTCCAGCCGTCGATCGATGGCGATGACTCATTCGTACCAGCACAAAAAACGCAAACAACCAAGGTCAAATCAACAGATTTGGCAAGCCGCGAAGCGCGCCATCTGCCGAACAAAAGTTCGTCTTGGGAAGCCGCATTACAAGTGCGCAGTGCGCCATCTACCGGACAGAAGCCTCTCTTCCACCTCAACGCCGAGACGTAATCCGAGGATGGTGCAAGTGCGCCATCTACCGGACAACCGTGTCGGACTGGGAAGCATCGTTTCCCCCACCGCGCCGAGAAGTATTCGACGGTGGCTCCATCTTCTTCCGAAGAGTATTGAGTCAGTCGGTATTTCGCATTAGGAAACTAATCTTTACCTTCCTCCATCGACGATATAACCCCGGCCAGTTAACCCCACAGAACGATTTTAAAGAATCTAATGTGTTTACATTTTTACCTGATTCCCAGAACGAACAGCAGTAGTAAATGTGTAGTTCAGTAACCAATTATATAGACCTTAGTGTAAATTATATATCGGCGCCTCGTCCTTGAGATCACTTAGATTACTTGGTAGTAGGGTCCCCGATCCGACTTGTGGCACGGAATTTTAGAGGAAGAAGAACTTTTTATCTTCTTCCTCTCTGACTATTCGTGACTAACTTCATTACGGTTTCTCGTGCAAAACTCGTGGCACGCGTTTTGCTAATCCGAACGAAAATTTGCATTTCCAGGAAAATGGGCAAAGACAGAGAAGAATCAGAGTCTCTATCGAGATCTCTGAAAAAATCCATCCAAAAAATAGTTCAGGAGACATTGGAAAAACAAACCAGAAAACGACGTCATTCCGCCGAAAGGAGATCTACACCCAGGTCAGAAAGTACTGCCCCAGAAAAGGACGAATCAGAAGTGGCACTTGGCTAATTTAAGAGGGCAGAGGGGTATTTTTATGAGGTGGTGGGGACGGAGAGTATTGCTAGGCCGCCAGATCCTTAGAAAGGTTAAAACATGTCAACATATTTTTCACTATCATTTATTCATTTTGGGTAGGTATACCAATAAAATTAATATGAAAGCAATTAATATTATCTAATGTGTGCCGGTAGTAAAATTATAATGTTTTACGAACCATTTATTCTATTTATCTGAGCCCAGAAAACCCACAACCTGACCCCTATTTCTGGGACTTGATTATGAAAGCGGAATGCTTGACAACATCGCGGCGCGGCGCCACAGATTCCGTTCTTGCGGTACTGCCAGATCGTCCAGTCGGGAGCCGGTAACCAAGGCAACCCACAAAAATATAATGCAAATTAATTTAGTATAAAATGAAATCGATGATAATTTACTTATAAAAATGTTAGTCCTTGATAGTATTTTGGTTGATATTAAATTGAAGGCGATAAAAATAGCTAAATGAATTTAAGGAAATTGTCAGGCATAAAAGCTGACGAAGTCCGGCAACGTCGTTCGTGGCCTACGACTGACGCGCCACCTAACGCCAGACGCCAGACAGCGTCAGTATGTTCAATTGAGGTTAAACTCCTTATAAAACGTAAACAATAAAACGAAAAACGATTACCAATTTTTAAGTAAAAAAGCCCAGTATTATTATCATGACTAAAAGTATCCAAAACAGGGACCAGATAAGGTGTACAATATGTATTCAGCTCAACTTGACTGCTTGTGTTGTTACTTCGAATACTTCGTTGCTGTATTTACACTAGTGCATTGTGCCCCAGAAAACCCACTTTGTGCTTAGGTTTTGTGACGAAATGGCCCCGCAATTATTGCTGTGTTCGTGGATGTTCTAACAACACGAGGAATGTTGGGATAAGTTTTTTCAAAATACCTGCTGATGAAAACAGGTAGGTACCTATGTGTAGTTTGTCCCTACCTTGTTACCACATTATTATATCCTTAGGTATTATAAATTTTATGTCCTACGTAGGTACTACCCCTTTTACTGGAGTATTACCTACCCCAGAAAACCCACAAATGGTTTCCTACTGATAATACCTACCTAACTATGGTTTTTAATTTTTTTTCAAGGTGTTATGCATGGACGAGAAAGTGTGGAAGGCAGGATTTGTTAGAAAAAACACCCACACAGCTTTTTATTAATTATAAAGTTTGTTCAATGCACTTTGAAAATAGTATGTTTGCAAACCAGTCGAAGTCTGGGCTAAAGAAAACAGCAATACCAACTGTGTTCTCATCATGTAAGTACCTTCATTGGTAATTATGGAAATTAGTGTATGCACCGCCCGATTTTCTTGACATTTTGACCCCATAATTACCCCTTCATGATTAGATAATAATATGTATTTTTTGCTGATACTTGTAATTTTGCTGCATTTAATTTTTTTTACTAGGTTATATCGATGAGGCTTCTTCACAGAGTCCTTCTGTGTCTGTATGCAGCAATTTGACTTTGTTAGAACCTCAACGAGAACTTGATCAACCAGTCTCGATCGCTCAACCTTTGGATCAACCAAGTACACCCCATCTGTCACAGTCACCTATAGGCGATCTCCACAGCATTACCGAATTTTCAGTTGCATCAAAAGGTAATGATATATATTCACAAACTGTTATTATAGTATACACACCCAAACTTATATGACATCACGCATTATTTGCGATAATTTTTTTTGTCAAAAAAATTATATGTCATGGAAAGTCAAAAGTGTTTACTAACAAAAACAGTTAAATGTGAAAAACCCGACAATATAAATTGTAATAAATATTAAGTGATTCCATATTATAAGTTTGGGTGTGTGTACATATATTGTAATTTTTTTGTATTACTTATTTTGTTATTGAATAATTCTATTTTTAGATGCTAGTCAACAAACTTCTCTTAGTTTGAGTGCACATAGTCCGAGAAAGCATTCATTAAAGTTTCAAATAAAAAAACTCCAAAGAAAGTTGCATCCGAAGTTGGAGCAAGCTGTCGACAGTGCCGACACTGAAATAAATGACGAACAATTTCTTGCCATTTGTGAGAAAAAACTGTCTGCTTCAATGCTACTATTTGTAAGGCATTATTTAGAAAATCCCAAAAAAGATCCACAGGGATATCGTTACTCTTCAGATATGAAACAATTTTCCTTAACAATTTATTTTCTAAGCCCAAATGCTTATAGATTTTTAATGAAACCACTTTATTTGCCATCTAAAAGCACTCTTCAAAGAATAACTAGCAAATGGCATATAACTGCAGGTCTTAACAGTTTCATTTTTGAGGTTATTAAATCAAAAGCTACAAATTTAGAGGGTTCTTCAAAACAGTGCATTCTTTGTATCGACGAAATGTCATTAAAAATGTTTTTATTTTACAATAGATCTTCCGATACCATTGTTGGCTTTCATAATACATTGAAGGAAAAAAGATATGCTCCTGCTAAATATGTTTTAGCTATTATGGCTAGAGCAATATTTGCTAAGTGGAAGCAACCAGTTGCTTATTTCTTTATTGATACTTGTTCAGGGGAGGAATTAAAATTTATTATTTTTGAAGCAATAAGGAAACTTAAATCTGTAGGATTACTAGTAAGTGCGTTAGTGTCTGATCAAGGATCAAATTTTGTACAATTTTCAAAATCAGTTGGTATCTCTCCAAACTCTTCACATTTTTATGTCGATAGCGAAAAAATATTTTATATTTTTGATGTGCCGCATCTCTTAAAATCAACACGAAATAATTTTTTCAATTACACATTCGAAACCTCTGAAGGATGTACAAATAAAACGTATAGGTATTGACCAAATTTATAATAAACAAAAACATAAGCCTTTGGCTCTTCGGCTGTGTCCAAAATTTACAGATGAACACATTAATTCGAATCCTTTTAAAAAACTGAATGTTAGTTTAGCCGTCCAAGTTTTCAGCGCAATGGTAGCTGCGGCACTTAATTCCTTTATTGAATTCGGACAATTCCCCCCTTCGGCAAACGCTACAGTGTCATTTGTAGAAAAAATTGATAAGTTATTTGATATCTTAAATTCCTCAAAAATATCAGGCAGTAATACAAGTACAATAGACCTTTCAAAGGAGCAGATTACCAAGTCGATTTTTTAAAGGAAATGTTTACATATTTTGAGAATATTAAAATTTTAAAACAAAATATAGAGGTTACCAATAAAGTTAAATTTTTGAAAGGGTGGCAAATCACAATAAATTCATTTTTAGGTCTTTGGGAAAAATTTCATTGTTTAGAGTTTAGTTCCTTATACACTCGACGCTTAAATCAAGATTGTCTCGAAAATTTTTTCGGCACTATTAGGCAGCAAGGGGGAAATTGCTTGAATCCAACCCCCATCCAATGCGAAAGGGCTTTCAAAAAATCATTTTGTTTAAATTATTTCCAACACGCGGATGGGGCTAATTGTATTGAGGATTTTGATTCATTATTGTCATACGTAACCACCGAACATACACAAATTTACAACAAAGTTGTTGTGGGAAATGCAAGATCTATTTTTTCTGATTTAAGTTCGGTGGCACCAGATTATATTGATTTCGAACTACATGAATCAAATAGTATATCATATGTTTGTGGATATTTATTAAGAAAGTGCTTGGAACAACATTCATGTGAAGTTTGTAAACATCATACATACATTGATTTGTTTACTTATTTTAAAGCATACAAATCAAGTGGTAACGAAACCTTTGGACATTTATTTTCACCTCCTGATAATTTCCTAAATTATATTAAAACTCTCGAAGTTAATTTTTGTACCCTCTTTCCAAAGTTTGCTTTAGAAGAAAATGTTGGTGTGAAATTAAAAAATAAGCTGCAAAACATTTCATATCAACATCCATGCCCTATTTTTAATCATGCCTATTTATTATCCCTTTATGTAAGATTTAGAATCTATTCTTCCTTAAAATTTTTAAATCGTGATATTGTTTCTAATAAAACTAATAAAAATTATAAACTTCGAAATTTACATTTATAAGTGCTGCCAGGGGTCATTATTTTTAAAAATTAGGCTAAGTTGATAATGTATAGTGTGCATGTGCATAATATGTACGTAAGTAGTTTATAATATCTTTTGTATTTATAGGTATTATATTTTATATGTGCTATTGTTTTTGAATTTTTTTTATAGATTTTAGTAATAAACATTTTTGATAAATAACGTTTTTTACTATCAGTGTTACGAAGGTCAACCAATTTTGCAAATAATAATTGTTATGGATCTATATAAAAAAAACAAATTAATTGCCAAGCTATGAGTTTGGACGCAAGTCGATTGAAATATTGTAATATTTCAACCACCCAAGTAGAATAGTTCACTTGAACCTAAATCATAGTTGTTTCTAATTAATATAGGTAAGTATAAAATAATAAAGAGGAAATATTGTGAAATTTCCATGTACAATAAAAAAATGTATTTTTCTCTTTAGTAAAATATTAATATTTATATTTTTTCGTCAGTAAAATACCTACTTAAAATCACTTCTGGAGATTCAAATTTAACTAGATCTAATCCCAGAAAAAAACGTTACTATTCTAAAAATTAATTTTGCTATATAAAACACAAAATTTTCTATAGCCCGGACCTGATCGTGCCAACGCAATGGGCAAGTTCTACTCTGTCCAAAATACGGTGGGCGTGGCCAATGCGCAGATGTCAACGGCGGAGAGTTCATTTCCTATGCGCGAGAGGGGAAATTGGAACCGCGACATCAAAGGCGCCGAAAGCAAGTGCCACTTCTGATTCGTCCTTTTCTGGGGTACTGCACGTAGCGGTTCAAAATCTAAGACAGATCATGGAACAAGTAGTTCCACTAATAAGATTCGTAAATACAACAGATCCCCTTTGCACCCAGTAGCAAGCACCAGGCCAGAGGCTAGTCCTGACCTACATGCCAGTCAGGGCAGGAGAGGGGAGGGGAGAGGCAGTAATGTTTCCTCGTACACTCCAACCTCTTCTCCAATCTCGACAAGAGCAAGTAATAGCTCGAACATTATTCACAGAGCCAGTACCAGCTCAAGCATCGTCCGCAGAGCAAGTATAAGCTCAGACTCGGAGGAGTTTTTGGACCCAACCACCCCTGGCGGAGACGAAAACACAGACTCCTCAAATATTAAAACTAACGAGAAGGTCCTTGACCCAAGCATCCTTCATATTCTAGGTACAGACCCTTCTGAAAAGGACACCCAACCAGGTGTACTCCATTCAGCAATAAGTAAACGTTGGACTTTTATAATTGCCAATGGTTTAGATAAAGAAATCAATACTGATTTAACAAAGAAATATCCAACACCCACAAATTGCCCACGATTCAACGCACCGGTAGTAAACCCGGAAGCTTTACCCTTATTAAAAGAAGGGAACTTAAAAAGGGAGAAGCGTTTAATGAGCTTGCAGTCCAATCTAAGTGCAGGCATAATTGCAGTAGGGAATGCACTTAGTGACGTAATTAACCTAGCCCCTTTAGCTTCTAGGGAGAACTTAGTAAACTCCCTGAGTGATGCCGGACGTATTCTTAGTAATGTTCATTTTCTTACGTCCATGGACAGAAGATCTAACTTAAGTCCTTTTCTGTCCAAAGAAGCAAGGGAGATAGCTTTTAATAACCCTATCGATGAAATGTTATTAGGAAAAGATTTTGGAGAAAAATGTAAAAATCTCAAATCTATTGAGAAATCAAGTGCAGAGTTGAGACCAAAGGCTTCAGCATTGGTAAATAAGCCATTTAGACCAACAGTAACGGCTTTTTTAAACAGGAAGGCCCCGCCTCGAACTACGAGGGGTTCGAGGCAAATGGGGTATCCTCGTTTCCAGAGGGAAAGAGACCAACGTTACCAGAGAGAAAAAATACCTCCTGGCAGGAAATAAAGGTGGGTAATATTTTAGCCGGCAGGCTAAGGTACTTTGAAGGTAATTGGAGAAAGATAACCAATAGTAAGGTTATTCTGAGTTGGGTAACAGGTTACAAACTTCCATTTAATAAAACCCCAAGAGGAAACGTGATACCTATAATTAGACAGAATAAGGAATTATCAATCAGTATTCAGGCCTTACGGGAGCAGAGTAATTTCCAAAGTAAGCTCCACTAAAAGATCAGGTTTTTTCTCACCGTTCTTTACAGTATCAAAGCCAAACAAAAAGCCTAGGTTTATTTTAAATCTCAAACGCCTAGATACTTTCCTCAGAGTAAATCATTTCAAGATGGAAGACCATCGTACAGTTTTAAAGTTAATACAAAGGGATGCCTTTATGTCAACAATAGACTTACGGGATGCATACTATACAATCCCTATTTATCATGATCATAAAAAATTCTTAAGGTTTAAATACAATAATACTACCTATGAATTTAATTGTTTACCTTTCGGACTGTCTTCAGCACCACATCTTTTTACCAAGATTACAAAGCCAATAGTAGCCTGGCTTCGGAAAAGGGGAATTTCTTGCGTAATGTATTTAGATGATATATTAATTCTAGGCAAAGATTTTGAGGAATGCCAACAAAATACAAGAACTGTTCAGGACCTATTAGTACACTTAGGTTTTATTATAAATTACGAAAAGAGCGTAGTAATTCCATCACAAGAAATAAAATACCTTGGGTTTATATTTAATAGTAGTAATATGTCCGTTAGCTTACCAAGTGAAAAACGAAAGAAGATCCTTAGATCTTTAGAGGCACTAAAAGTTGGTAGAGAGTTTAAGATAAAAGAAGTAGCCCATATAATAGGCCTTTTAATTTCTGCCTGTCCAGCCATCAAGTATGGATGGCTATATACAAGGAATTTAGAAGCAGCCAAGACAAAAGCCCTTAAGTAATGGCAACTTTCAGGCAAGAATGGTTATACAAGAATACTTGGAATCAGATTTAAAATGGTGGAGGTCTCGGATTATGACAACAAGAAATGATATAAGATCAGAGAGATTTTTGATAGAGATTTTCTCAGATGCATCTTTGTCAGGGTGGGGAGCAACCTGTGGTGCTAGAACAACCCACGGTTGGTGGTCGGAACAGGAAAAGATACACCATATAAATTACTTGGAACTTTTGAGTATATTCTATGCACTCCAATGCTTTAGTAAAGAATTAAAAGATGGCAACATTCTCATTAGGACAGACAATACTACAGCCCTGGCATACATAAACCGAATGGGGAGTGTTAGACATCCTCAGCTGAATAGTCTCTCAAGAAATATTTGGAAATGGTGCGAACAGAGAAATCTATGGCTGACGGCAGCATACATTTGTTCGAAAGACAATATCGAGGCAGACAGACAATCTAGATTTACGCCTTCGGAAACAGAATGCCAGTTAAACACAGCAGCCTTTAGAAAAATAATTAAAAAATTGGGTAGGCCAAGTATCGACCTTTTCGCAACTAGATTGAATACAAAGTGCACCAGATTTGTATCCTGGTTACCCGACCCAGAGGCCATCATAGCTATTGATGCCTTTACAATAGACTGGGGTTCTGAATTTTTCTATGCTTTCCCTCCTTTCTGCATGATTTTAAAGACTCTTAATAAGATAATTGCGGACAATGCCAAAGGCATAGTAGTTGTTCCAAAGTGGGAGGCGCAGGCTTGGTATCCATTATTTCGGAGATTACTTATCTCCGATACGCTAACTTTTACAGCCTCTAATAGTCTTATTGTTTTTTCTACGCCGGAGTCAACAATATGGAAGTACCTTACATTGGAGGTCGGGATTTTATCTGGAAAGTCCTTAGTAATAGAGGAACACCAGAATCAATTATCCCCATTATAATGGAATCATTATCCAAATCAACATTGAAACAATATGATGTAGTCTACAAGAATTGGTGGAGAATGGCAAAGGGAAAGAAGTGGCCAGTTTTTGAGTTATCCGAAAGAAATGTGCTATCATTTTTAGAATACATGTACAGAGAAAAACATAACTCATATGGTTCCATTAACACTATAAGATCAGCAATGAATTTTTTAAATCCAACGCTTTCCTCTAGTATCAACATAAAAAGGTTTCTGAAGGGCATTTTTCGACTCAGACCTCCAAAAAGATGATACAACTTTGTTTGGGAACCTCGAGCTTTATTAGATTTCTTGGAAACTTGGCCACCAAATGAAGCACTTTCTATTGCCCAACTATCCACAAAACTGATAACCTTACTAGCCCTCATAACAGCACATAGAATCCAAACACTTTCTCGAATAAGAGTGGAGAACATTGTAATTGGACCTCATCAAATTCAGATATTTATCCAAGACCACATTAAGACATCAAGGCCAGATCGAGAACAACCTTGTTTACAGGTTCCTTATTTTCTTGACAAACCTCTACTATGTGTGGCATCTATGTTGAAATCTTATATAGAAAGAACAGCAACCATAAGGTCAGAAGCTCAAGACTACTTATTTTTAACTTTCCGGAAACCCTACAGAACTGCTAGTACCTACTTCCACCCTAAGTAGGTGGATCAGATCTACTCTGGCAGCTGCAGGTATCAATACGAGGCTTTTCTCTGCATACTCAACAAGACATGCTGCGACTTCCACAGCCTATAGAAATGGAGTTACTCTGGAAACGATTAGACGAACAGCTGGTTGGTCAGAAAGATCAATGACCTTTGGCCGATTTTATAACTGCCAATTTAAAGGTCCACTGGATTTTGCCAGAGGAGTTGTTTAAGTAAAGACAAAAAAAAATAATAAAACTATAATTATACAAGACAGATGTTTATATTTCGTGGAAAACAATATATTATCTCTAAAAAGCTACCAAGTAATCTAAGTGATCTCAAGGACGAGGCGCCGATATATAATTAGACGATCAAACGAACTTACCTGTGATGTTCGATCGTAATTATATGAGGCGCCTCGTCCGCAAAGATCACTTCCCTCCCTCCCTACAGCTCCCGAGCTCCCTTTTTTGATTATTGTTTTCCACCACAGATTATTGACTCTAAACAAAATGAAGTTAGTCACGAATAGTCAGAGAGGAAGAAGATAAAAAGTTCTTCTTCCTCTAAAATTCCGTGCCACAAGTCGGATCGGGGACCCTACTACCAAGTAATCTAAGTGATCTCTGCGAACGAGGCGCCTCATATAATTACGATCGAACATCACAGGTAAGTTCGTTTGATCGTCTAATTAAATGATTCTGAACACTTATCAACACTTTTCACGACAGAAACCCGGGCTAGATTGCAATTTTCGTCGAGAAAAAAACAATCTCACTGTGAAATCAGCTCTCTAACAAACACAAAGTACGCCATGATAGTTTCAAATGGTAGTGCCAATCCCTTAAATCAAAATATTAACATGGCGGGAAATTCAAAATCTATACAATTATAGATAACAGTGTGGACCACTTTACCCCAAGGGCCAGTTAACCCCAGACTCCCCTATTCTAGGTTTACAAATATTAACACAGAAAACAGCCTGATAAATGTTTATTTATGTTATAGTTTTTATTTTACATTTTCATAGGTGTGTTAATAAATTTCTTCATTTACAAAACAAAAGTCAATACTTATCATTCTTATCAATAAATAAATGTAAGTACTGCCTAGGTATATAGTCATTACTGTCGGGTCTGTGTCTAGTCTGCTTATAGGTACATAAGGGCGATTGTAGAGCCTATAATATACAATCAACTATGGCCCACGACATATTAGTTGAAATACCTGATATAGACTTGCCTAAATTAGCAGAGATGTATATCGACGAACGGGAGATGCCACACGCATACACCCATATTTTGACAGGAATTCAATGGAAGGCAAAGGGACGAGAGAACTACATGAGATTTTTCTCACCAAATTCTTGTTGGAGAGAGGATGGAACTTTTGTAACAATAAATGAGGTAAAAATCACAGAACAGTATAGGTTAGTTTGGAAAAATATTATAATAGATACTACAATAACAATAAACAGGAATGATCATGATTTCTCTGATCTCAATGTGATATGTCACAGTAAGGGCGTTCACTGGCGTATTAATAAAGACTGCTCACACGGCTGCCATGTTTGACAGTTCTCTTCACCATGCGCTTCCCGGAGACAAAATACAATGCAAAATACATTATTATTGACCATAGGCGCTATCTACTTTTCAGAATATGAAGCTATAGCCCTGAGAAGTCTTATTAATACGTCAGTCAACGGTAAGGATTTTTTCGAAGGGTTCACGTTTATGCACGGTGCAATTAGCAAATTAAAAGGACCTCCGGGAACTGGTAAGTAGGGTAGAAGCACCGGTTGTGGCCATTTATACTTTTGTGGCCACTTTGGACAAAATCTTTAAATATTAGGAATTTTAGTAGATGCGACGTGTTTTACATGAGATCCGAAGTAGCTGTGTCTGGCGCCATCTGCGTCTCAAATCAAGCATCGAATAAAGATGAATTTTTGTTCCAACCAGATCCCAATTGGTACACCACTATAATGGTATACTTTTTGCACGATGCCACTTTTTAAAAAAGTTTCACCACAGATTATCTGTGCTTTCACCGATTTCCTACAAGTAGCTCGGGGCGGCGAGTTTGGATCACCTGGTGATGTATATAGAAATTTAGAGATGTGCTGAGGGTTTTTTTCCCTCTAAGGGTGTATTCCAAATTGAGGGTTCAAACCAGGTTAGGTTTGTGTGAAATGACAGATTCAATCTGTCATTTCACTTTGACCTGACATGATCTTTCAGAAAAGAGGAAGATTTATTCTCCGAGAGCTCAGAAAACAAATTTGTTGAAGTTATTTTTCGAGTTAAACATTCAAATTTTCATTCATTTACTGTTGAGAGTTTATGAATTTTCCAGGCAACTTGAAAAAGTTGTCTTTTAATCAGTTTAGTGGAGAAAAACCCAATTATAAAATTAAATGGATCTGTTTGCGCCACAAATAACTTTTTCCTGCTCCCTCCCCCGTAAGTTTACTTTACATACTCGCCAACAGGCCCCAAAGCGAAAGTCAAATGTTCGAGGTGCCCTGTTATTTTGGTTGCTAGCTGTGAAAGTGGTTGCTAGGTACAAAAAGTATTGCTTAGAAACCCTTACACAGCAAGGACCTTAAAACCATTAATAAAATATATGTAGCAACGCGAATCTTGCGTCAATTTTAATAGGTTTCACAACAATCGTTTTACAAATTGGTTTTAATCATAAAGAACACGAATTATACCAAAGAAAAATTAATAATTAAATGTTTCTCTGACATCAAATAAGAGCCGGATAACAGAACAAATTTGACAAGCACCGCGACACCGGTGGGGTAAGAGGGTAAGAGTACCGGATTAGTAATTTGTAGATCCATGGTTCAAACCCCATACAAAGCTCAACATTTTTTATTTATTTTTATTATCGCTGCATTCTGCCTCTTATATTTATCACTGATTATCATTTTTAGTAATTGAACAAAGGTTATTTTGAAGATCATTATTACTCACAATCTACTCCATATGTATTTAGAGCTTTATTCAAAGTACCTATAACTTGAAATTTTCGGTAGCAGGAAAAATGTAATACATTGCACGATGTGTAAGCTCTTTTTTGGCCTCGGAGGTATTTTTAATGACTGAGGCAACGCTCGCTTTGCCTCTGTCTTTAAACAACCTCCTCGGCCAAAAAAGTGCACTTATGCATCTGGCAATGTAAATAACTATAGACAATATAGAGTAATACATATTGAAATTGATAATAAGGTTAATTCATTCTAAAAATTTGAGGCAGTGTATTAATAGTTGACACTTGGCCTTATATGGTGTCAATAATTGGTACCACCACCTTAATGTACATAAAAAAAACTAAAAATAATAGGCGTAAAAAAACCCTGCCCGAAATTTTCCCAGGAAAAAACATCAAAATGAAAAATACAAATTTTTTCCATCAAAATGAAAAAAAAAGGTTTTTCCCATCTCTAGAAATTAGTTTCGGGTGGGGAGGGACAGTATTTAATAGATTTTTTTAAACAAGTGCATTTAAAATAATTTAGTGTTACCCAAATTCACCTCAGGCGAAATAGAATTTTTAAGGAAAATTACTTGAAATTAGTCTTTGTAGATTGTTTTGTAGCATTGTGTGAAGTTAAAACCGTAGATGAAGAAAAGATTTCAATACTATAATTTAGGTGTTCTTGGCATTTTTCACTTTGAATAAATGAGCTTTCCAAAAACAGCCATTTTTGTGATGTAAGAAAATTTACCTATAATTGGTCAGTGTTAAATTTAACAAAACCTGACTAACAGGGTCCACTATACTGACTAAACGTAAATCCGGCTCTATATTTCATATCATGCCCGGGTCCCACTGACGCCACACGACAAAAAAATCGAAAGTGTGCTTTAATGTTAAAAACACCTTTGTTGCAGAATCTTTTATAAAATAAAAACATGAAAATGTATGTGTTATAATATGACGAATTTAATATCTAAAATAAAATAAAGGCCGTGCCTCCGCTGTCGGCAATGGTTTAGCTTCTGATTCAGATTAACCTATTTCCTGAAGATTTCATTAAAATTGAGCATTCAGGGCAAATTTGTAATAATAATGTATCTAATGACCAAATAAACAAAATATAAATAAATTGTCATTCATTGTTATAATACATATAGTTAGTAGTGCAAGGACAAGGATAATAAAGTAGAATAATACAAATGCATACACATTAATTCTTAGGCAATGCAAGGGTAGGTACAGTTGGCGTCAGATGAAACCGAACACTAAAAATCCATTTCCTTGGGATAGTTGGATTCTGTTCTGACATTTGGCAACGTCACGTTTGTCAGTCGCTTCGCCCCTCGATCTGAGCTTGAATCCATTGTTTGTTGAATACATTTCGAGTATTATTACTCCAAACGTCTCAAGAAAATGGCTTTACGTCGGTCGGTTTCATCTGACGCCAACTGTACCTACGTTTTCTCATTCCATTTTTCATTTAGACGACTACCTCAAAATACAGTGTCTTAAAATTGTTTAAAAAACAATTTTAACTCTGTTCACGTAGCAATCCTGAACCAGTTCCGAACTAGTAACTGTTGATAGCATAGGTCAGTTTGAATTTTAGAATTTCATTGAACCAATCACATTGATGGATACTAGCTCAGAACCAGTTCAGGATTGCTCTGCGAACATAGCTAATTGCCAATATACAAAAAAGGCGACTCTAAGAATCCCACAAATTACAGACTAATATCACTCCTTCCGATACTCTCAAACATAATAGAGAGGTGCATAGCTAATCAGGTTTGTGAATACCTAGAAATGAGAGACATTTTAAATCCTAATAACCAATTTGGATTTAAAAAAAAATCATAACACCAGTCAGGCCATTTTAAATATAGTACAGAGTATTATGCAAGGTTTTGAAAACCACCAATACATTAATTAAAAATAACCTTCTGCGATCTAACTAAGGCTTTTGATTGTGTCCGTCCAGATCTGGTGCTGAAGAAGCTTGAGCTGTATAACTTCGATGGAGATAGTATATTGTTAATATCTTCATATATCAGTGAACGATTTGAAATGGTAAAAACTGAAAATTTGTATTTATCACAGCAACAAGTGGGTATAGGCGTTCCGTAGGGATCCATATTGGGGCCCATTTTATTTATACTCTATATAAACGATCTTCCAAATCCAGCCCTCAGAGAAATACACAATTTTTGCTATCTTAACAAGGGCAATATAAGCAGTTCGGTGGCGACACTGGATGAGGTACAGGAAATGGCACAACAATGGTTTGCAGTAGGCCTGAGACAAAATATCGATAAAATCGAAAGTATCGATACTATCGATTTTATCGATTCTCGATATTCCATTTCGATAAATCGAAATATCGATATTATCGATTTTATCGATCTTTTCGATTTTATCGATATTTTCGATTTTATCGATCTTTTCGATTTTATCGGTATTTTCGGTTTTATCGATCTTTTCGATTTTATCGATCTTTTCGATTTTATCGATCTTTTCGATTTTATCGATCTTTCCGATTTTATCGATCTTTTCGATTTTATTGGTATTTTTGATTTTATCGATCTTTTCGATTTTATCGATATTTTCGATTTTACCGATCTTTCCAATTATATCTATCTTTTGATAGGAATAAAGGAAATTGCTGCACCCATTGCGTCCAGACCGCGCCCGCAGAAAGCCGATCGGCCTTTTTTTGTCTAGCTTCTTAAATAAAATTGATTGTATCGATTTTATCAATAAGATTAATTATATCGATAAGATCGATTTTATCGATAAGATCGATTTTATCAATATGATCGACAAGATCGATTTTATCGATAAGATCGATTATATCGATAAGATCGATTTTATCGATAAGATCGATTATATCGATAAGATCGATTTTATCGATAAGATCGATTATATCGATAAGATCGATAAGATCGATTATATCGATAAGATCGATTTTATCGATAAGATCGATTTATCGATTTTATCGATATTTTTTCAGTATCGATTTCCGATACTGAAATTCGGAGATCGAACAGCCCTAGTTTGCAGCTAATGGATTATATATGAATGTAGAAAAGACGCAGAGAATGATGGTTACATTGAGAAGAATAACACATCAAATAACTAATCAAGAAGGCGTGAAGTTCTTGGGAGTAGTTTTGGATAGCTTGCTACTGTTTGATAAACATGTTGACTTTGTTTGCTCTAAATTAAGTATTTTAGTAACGTCTCTGCCTCTGCGAAACCTGGTAAACTGTGTACCACATAAGGCTCTGAGACAGGCGTACTTTGCTCTTTGTCATTCGCACATCAGCTATGCTATGCACTTGTAGTCTAGGGACATGCCAGCAATGCGAAAGCAGTTTTTGGAGTGCAGCGCAGGGCTGTAAAAATATTGGCCAATCTTAAATACAGAAATATCCGCAGGGAAGCTGTTATTAGTGAAGGCGTCTTAATGCTGCCATGTGAATATATTTTGCAAAACCTTGTGTACATAAAGGGTAAATTGAATAACTACCCCAACCATGGCAATGTCCATTCGTACAATACTACAAAACTGTGCAAGACAATTTGTTACCATAAAAGAACGTAAATTTTAATAGAGCTGGATATTTAAAATATGGGACATTCTAAAGTCTAAACGTCAGAAACTAACATACCCATAACCACAGAATACTCCACTATAGCCTATGATAATTCGTCATTTTTTTCGTACACTACTATGCCACTATAGTCCACAAACACACAGTGATGTTTTTTGGAAACCTATTTTAAACTTTAAAAGTGAAAAATGGCCAAAAACTCCGAAAATATACATGATTTTAATCTCACACGATCCTTCAAAATAATCCACAAAGATTAAAACCAATGAAACTACAGGGTTTGGATAAACCTAAAAAGATTTTGTAGGATTTTGCTTGCGAAAATACGCTGTATATTATTGTCCTGGACCTGGACCAACACACCTGTGCATAGCGCTGTTTCAAGCGATCGCCACTGGCGCTACACGACGAAACAAATTTACATGGTGGTTTTAGTTAAAACACCATTGTTGCATAATCTTTTATAAAATAAAAACATGCAAATATGTCTGTTACAACGAAGTTAATATTCAAAATAAAATATTTGTTTGTTATGTCCCTCTAATTTGACAAGTTCACATGGCATATTTCCATACATTTTCTTAAGAAAAGCGAGTCTAAAAAGCAAGCAAGAGTATTTGGTACCTTTTGGTTTGAAACGCAGTCCATGGCTAGTTGTAGTATGTGAAAGCATAAAACGCATTAGATTTTTCAGTTTCTTCTTAATATGGAGGACTATTGGTTGGCTTATTTAAAGCTATAAACAAAATTTTCTATTTTCATTCCTGCATACGTTAAAAAATACTCTTCCAAAATAATATCTTTAATTTTCGCTTTTTCAAATGGTTGATCAGATCATACCATAATTCCAAAATGGTGTTTATTCTTCTGCAATTCACCTAATGGTCTGTGCATACCATTTTCTTCATGTGCGCGAAAATTTCATGTTTTCACAAACAAATCCGCCTTGAAAAGCCGTATTAATAGGATAAAACTGCCAAATACTGGACGCAAAGACAATTCGTTACTGTAAAAAGAAGGTAAATCGTAATAAAGCTGGATACTGACATCCCAATAGCCACAGAATACCCTCCTATAATCTATAATATGTCGCCATTTTTTTCGTCGTGTAGCGCCACCCCAATCCGTAAACAACCTTGAAATATGACGGCATGCTCGGATCTTTAATATAGTGTTGGTCCAGCCTGGACCAACAAGACCTGTAGCGCTGTTTCAAGCGATCGCCATTGGCACCATGCGACGAAAAAAAGCGACAGTGTGGTTTAATGTTTAAAACACCATTGTTGAAGAATCTTATATAAAATAAAGACAGGCAAATCTGTCTGTTTATATAAAATGAAAAACTTCTTTGTTATGTGCCTTCAATTTGGCAAGTTTGCATGGCATATTTTCGTACATTTTCTTAACAAAAACTAGTCTAAAAATCAAGCAAGATTATTTTGGTACCTTTTGGTTTGAAATGAAGTCCCTGGCTATTTCTAGTGTAAGTATTAATTTTGTCATTTTCTTCTTTATTTAGTGGACCATTGGTTCGCTTTGGGGCTTTAATCAAAGTTTTCTCTGTTCATTCTTGAATACTTTACAAAATATATACTCTTCCAAAATATAATATCTAGAATTCTCGCTTCCTCAACTGGTCGAACAGATCATCCTGCAATTCCAAAATATTTAATTATGTTTATTCTTCTGCAATTGATATGCATATGATTTTCTTCATGTGCATGGAAATTTTATGTTGTCACAAACAGATCTACCTATGAAAACTGTTTTAATATGGCAAAACTGCGAAATACTGACCACAAAGACACTCGTTACTGAAAAAGGAATATAAGTCGTAGTGATGCTGGATATTTAAATCTTCTAGACTTCTTTTCTGGGAATATTTCAAAAAACGAGGTATACCATGCCAAATTTCAAAATATTGTGTGAACGCATTGCAACAGCTGTTGATAATCCGGGTCTTCAGGAACAGTAAGAAACAATTGGCTTCGGGAGGTCCAAGCGTAGTTGCAAGTTAAAAGTTTGAATAGTTTTTGTAGATGTTACGTATGTTAGAAACTTTAACAATTTTTGTCTTGTTTTCTGTTGGACTTTTATTATACATATATTTTTTAAGAAATCCACTTTCACCCAAATGTGCACTTAAACTTCACTGTAATTACCTGCCAACAAAGACATTTTTTTGTTGTTCCACCAAATCGACTAACTAAAGGTTGTAACGGAAATTTTGTCATTTCCATTACAACAAGTAGGAAGCAATAATTTACCAAATCAATTCAAATTT
The DNA here is from genome assembly GCA_963920635.1 of Pseudeuparius sepicola. Lineage (NCBI taxonomy): Eukaryota > Metazoa > Arthropoda > Insecta > Coleoptera > Anthribidae > Pseudeuparius > Pseudeuparius sepicola. Next base: position 25,775,342 of record OY987298.1, on the reverse strand, counting down.
CAAAAGAGTTAATTTAGATCTATACTGTATAACAAATACAAATCTATTAATCAAGTTTCACTTTTATCTCAAAAACTCAATTATCAATTTTTCTATCCAGTCTAAATTTCATTTTTAACAATTTTTGTATCATTTGTGGCCACACCTTTTAATGCAGAACCAAAAATATAAACTTTCTATCTGCCTTCCTTTTTGATTCTTCTGGTATAATGTTTCGGACGACGCGGGAAGTTTTTATACATCTAAAAATAGTATTTAACGGCGGCATTTTTACGAATATTCGTTGATTCCGATCCAGCCACGCCGAGAGGCCACACTCCATCACAGGTGATATACATTTTTGTTGATATTTCTCGCACATTTTCATATGCAATTTATTTTCTTTTGAGCAAGGTATTTATACCATATTTTTCTGTTATTACAGGCCTCAAAAATCTCCACCTCAAAATCTCAACCTCAAATCTTAAAATTTGAAGTCAAAATAATCCAAATTCAAATAGTTTTCCTCTACCTAATTTCGACCCGTTTTCTTCGATTGGTAACTGAGTGAGAGCCCAAAATCAAGACATATTTTCTATTTGAGAAATCTGCATCATTTGATGGTTTGTTGTCACCTGATTTGGAGGATCACTTTCTCTTCTGGGAATGGTTAGGCAAAACATTGTTTGGTAATGGCCACTGTCTACTTTGACCGATGTAAGAGAGGAATGAGGCGATCGCTGCACCTATTTTGGATTTAACGTCAATGACGAGATAAGTACCTTTATTTTGGATATTTTTATGTTGGCTTTATCGAATTAATAATTATTATCTATCAAGCTCAATTTTTGCTTACCTGTATCACATTTACCTATTTATTTTGTGATACAAATGCCTCAGTTTGTGGGAAATTATCCTTAGAAGATATGTGTGTATTACATAATATAAAGAAAGTTATTTCATGATGAAATAATGAGATTTTCTTCTTTGGATAAATGTTTGCCTACATTAATCTAAGTTGCTTTTGAATTTATCGTTAACTGTAAATTGTTTATATCTTACCTTATCGTGTTTATTGCTAAAAAAAAAAACTAAACTTTGTATATATTTTGGGGTTGATTAGTTATTAAGGGAACAAACCTAGTAATTTAGAAAATTTCAAAGTTACTTTTTTGCAAAGTTTTGTAAGTTTACTTACAAAAAAAATTTTCATTTTGTTTTGATTATAAACGTTTCAAGTATGTGAATATAGTTATTTGGATTGAAAATATACCTATTGCATTATTTTTAGAAAAACAGAAAGAATCTCATTTCTGAAAATAACTAGCGATCTTGTTCATAGATCTTTCCATTTTCTCTAATATTTTATCAAAAAAAAATTTTCTTTAACAAAATTCAATTACTTTGATTACAATAGCTTTCCTTTTTTTTTTTCTGTGACTAGACAGATGGCGCCCACGGCCTTTTGAGTAAAAAAAAAAAAATACCTCACTAAATTACCTGAACCTACCCTTTTATGCCACTCCAACAAACCCCGAGCAGTCCGGCTATATAACGTCACGATTCAAGGCTCAAAAAAAAAAAAGTCAACATTAAAGAAAGAAACAAATAACTACGTTATATATTTTCGAGTGTAAAAGTTGATAAAAAGGGGAACTAATAAGAGCTACACAAAATCTGAAAATAAAAAAAATAAACCCAGACCATCTACAATTTTTATTACAATGGCACCCGAAACGTGGGGCCCGAGATTGTATTGATAGGTTGTTTTTTACTCAAAGGTAAATTTTACATGTATCTTATCTGTTAATGATATTTTTATTGCAAGACTTTTTAAAAAAAGTACTAAAGATTTTTTTTGCTAATCACATTTTTTTATGACTGGGTATAAAAAATGGAACCGAATCATTTACTTGTCGATGAGTTGGACTTTGAACTAAAAGTCCGAGGAGCAGTCATCCAGGCAAATGTAGATACCAAGCGTACCACACTTAGGGGGCATCTCCAGTACGAAAAGGAGACTTCCATCGCTTATCCAGAGGTTTCCGTCAACTTTGAGGAAGAGAGTGTCATTATTGAAGAGAAGCTACAAGCATTGGGTAATATAGTTTCAGATTTTCTTTCCGACCATAAACATCCAACTTACAAACGTACCAAAAGTCGTTTATTCCATATCAGAAATAGAATTAAATATTTAAATCCCGATAACGAACAGAGACTAGATTTAAAATCTCAATATATTACTAAAGTTGTTTTGTTACTTGATAAATTAGAAACAAAAGCTATAGATTTTGCTTCTAGGACACAGATTAATAGTTTAATTGAAATTGATCCAAATCAACCACGTCAGAATAATATTGTCCCATCTCACGATGAAAATTTGGAGGAAAATACTAGTTTACATAATCCACAATATCCACAAAACCCATCAGCTAATACTGAAGTTATGAGTCAAATTAACTCTGAGACTGTCAATCCAATTGTTTTTGTAAATAGAACATTAAGTAGTGCAAGCAATAGCCCAAATATTTCACATATTTCTCAACAAAATGCTCAACAAGTTGTTACTCCTGTTGCCAATAATGAATCTCGACGTGTTTCTTTTAATTTTGCAAATAATCCTGTAGAATCACAAGTAGGTAACAACCCTACACAAAATTTAAATAATAACCAACCAATCTTGGCAAATGATGAAATTCAGGTATTTCACCCTAATAATACTCAAAATCATATTACTCAAAATAACGCTCCTAACTATCAACATTTTTCTCCTTTTCCAATTTTAAGATCAGATAATAATTTTCTTTCTCCAGACAATAATAATTTACAAAAATTTAGCGATTCAATCAGTTCACCAAATTTATCTAAAATACCGCAATTTAACAAATTAAAATTTAATGGTAAAACTACTAGTTTACATGAATTCTTACAAAAAATAAATGAATTTTGTTTAACCTATAACTTGTCTAATAAAGATCAACTTTTAAGATTTGGTCATGAATTTTTCGAAGGTGACGTACCTATTTGGTACAGATCTATGCGTAGATATTTTCAGACATGGAATGATGTTGTTAAACAACTGTATTTAGACTTTTTGCCTGAGGGATATGAATCTGATTTAAGTGATGAAATAAGATCGCGTACACAAGGAAAAGATGAAAAAGTTTTAATTTATATTTCTATTATGGAGAATTTATTTTCAAGATTTTTAGAACCTGTTAGTGAACAAGCTCAAATACGTCAAATTGTCAGAAATTTACTTCCTTATTTCCAATCTCACTTAGTTTTACAAATACCGAAAACATTTCTTGAACTACGTAATATCTGCCGTAAACTAGAGGACGCAAGATTTCGTTCTGATAATTTTAAACCACCACCTCATATGAATGTAAACATGATTGCTCCAGAACTAGCATATAAAAGCAAAATTTCTCAAAATTTTAGGCCAAACTATCGAGTTAATGAAATAAATGCAGCTTCAGGTTTAAATAATTGTTTTCCAAATTTCCAGGAATCAAATTTTTCAGATGAATTTCAAAGTTATAATTTTTCAGAAAGTTCTCACAATTTAAATTTGCCACAGGGTATCCAAGAAAATTCAGGAAACTTATCACTAAACCCTTTTATTCAGTCAAACACAAATCAGTGTAATAATAGAAATAGTAATTCTTTGTTAGCATTACCTAGCACCAGTAGTTCAAGGGAATTATCTCACCCAATTGCAGTTGATGCACTAAGAGTGACTAAATGTTGGAATTGTGACGAAAATAACCACACTTATACTGTATGTAGGAAACCCAAAACACTTTTTTGTTATGGTTGCGGTTTTAAAAATGTTACGAAACCAAAATGTCCAAAATGTAATCCAAAAAACTTGGCTCTCGCAGTGTCTCAGTCGGCAAACACCGCGTAAATTCAAAATTCAAGCCCGATTTTTCTAACAATATATGTCCACTTTGCAAAACAAAATCTCTTGATAGACAAACATTCCATAATATTACGAATAGTCAACTTTCAAACAGCAAAAATATTTTCAAACCTGTCAAAACTGAAGACTGGAAAAGTTGGTTAAATTTCGTCAAAAGTCGTTACAGAAATAGTGAGATGGCACCACTTTTTACAAACCTTCCTTTTGATAATCGTGTTTATTTAACTTTTAATGTAAATAACAATTCTTTTACTGCTTTAATAGATTCCGGTGCACAACGCAGTGTGTTAGGCAAGGAGTCAATAAAAATTTTTCTTGATTTAAATTTTGAAATAAATTATAACCCAAATGTTCTAGTTGCAACCGCTGATGGTGCACCACAAAAGGTTATTGGAAGTGTTAATTTACCTATTACTATTACTAATGTAACAAAAAATGTTGAATTTTTAATAACACCTAGCATTGAGCAACCAATTTTAATTGGAATGGATTTAATTAGAATTTTTCATATGGATCTACTTCTTTCTTCAAATTCTTATGTATTAAATGAACTAATAATTGAAAGTAGCTTTAAAAATGCACAAATTATAACAGAAATTGAGTTGACAGATTCACAAAAATCAAGCCTCGAAAATATCGTTCATTTATTTCAAAAGATAGCATCAACTTCAGATAAACTTGGATATACTAATTTAATTAAGCATAAATTGGAATTGACTGATAACGAACCCTTTCGAAAGAGACCTTTTTTAAATTCACCCTATATGCAGCAACATTTAAATACTGAAATTGATAGATTGCTCAAGCTAAATGTTATAAGACCTTCCAAAAGTCCTTATTGTTCTAATGTTTTGCTAGTTAAGAAATCTTCCGGAGAGTATAGATTATGCTTTGATGGCAGACCTTTAAATCAAAGAACTAAAAAAGATGCTTACCCTCTTCCATATCTTTCTAGAATTTTAGATAAAGTTCGAAATGCGCATTTTTTAACGTCAATAGATTTAAAGCATGCTTTTTGGCAAATTGAATTAACACCTGACTCATGTGAGAAAACAGCTTTTAGTGTCATTGGCAGAGGTCATTTTGAATTCATTCGTATGCCTTTTGGACTAATAAATTCTGCACAAACTATGCAAAGGTTAATGGACCGACTGTTTGATCCTTCTTTGGAAAATCACATTTTTGTTTACTTGGATGATCTAATTATTGTTAACAGTACTTTTCAAGAACATTTAGATACTCTTAATAAAGTTTTTACTACTCTAAAAAATGCAAATCTTACTATAAATATTGAAAAATGCAAATTCTGTAAACCATCTCTAGAATTTCTTGGCTATGTTGTCGATAAGAATGGATTGCATACCAATCCAGATAAGGTTGCTTCTATAGTTAATTATCCGAAACCAACCAATGTCACTGAAATCAAGAGATTTATTGGCATGGCTGCCTGGTATTCTAAATTTGTAAAAAATTTTAGTTCTCTCATTTAAATAATTTAATTAAAGGTAAAAATAAACATCAAAAAATATCTTGGAATTCTGAAGCTGAGGAAGCATTTGTTACTATAAAAAAGAATTTAACATCTACCCCTGTCTTATGTAATCCTGACTTTACAAAAAAGTTCACTATTCAAACTGATGCTAGTAATTACGCTGTAGGTAGTGTTTTAGTTCAATATGATGGTGATAGCGAACATGTTATAGCTTATGCTTCACGTACCCTAAATAAAGCAGAAAGAAATTATACCGTGACTGAAAAAGAATGCCTTGCTATTATTTTTGCAACAAATAAGTTTAGACCCTATATAGAAGGTGCAAAGTTTCGCATTATCACTGATCACCATTCTTTACTCTGGTTAATGAGGATATCAAATCCCGTAGGCCGCTTAGCTCGCTGGGCAATACAACTCAGCCAATATGATTTTGAATTGATCTATAGGCGTGGCGAACAAAACCTAGTAGCTGATGCCTTAAGTAGAGCTTTTGAAAGTGAAAACATCAATCACATAGAATCACTAAATTTTTCTTCTGGAAATAGAACCGATAAATGGTATAATAAAATGTTTCTTAATATTCAAACTTCTCCTGAAGATTATCCTCTTTGGCGAATTGAAAATAATGCAATATTTAAACACTTTGAAAATATCGATAAACTTGATACAAATTTTAAGGAATGGAAATTGGTTGTTCCAAAAAAAAATCGATTAAATATTTTAAAGAAACTTCACGATGAACCGTTAGCATCTCATTTTGGTATAAGGAAAACTTTCTATCGAATCTTTGAAACTTACTATTGGCCTTCTATGCGTCAAGATGTTAAGAAATATGTTTTAAAATGTAAAATTTGTCACGAGCAGAAAGCTTCACAATTTGGTCGAATGGGCCTAATGGGTTCCCCAAAAAATATAAACAATCCTTTTCAATTAATTTCTTTAGATATAATGGGACCTTTCCCAAAATCAAAATCTGGTAACTGCTATTTACTTGTAGTCATTGATTGGTTTACTAAATACACTTTTATTCATACAATGAAACGAGCTACAACTAAAAATATCTGCACATATCTAGAAAATAATGTTTTTCTATCTTTTGGAGTACCTCAAATTTTAGTGTTGGATAATGGTTGTCAATTCACTTCAAAGGAATTCAAATCATTTGTTGACAAGTATAAGATTTCTAGTCTTTGGTTTAATGCACGATACCACCCACAAGTGAATAACACTGAAAGATCAAATCGTGTTATTGGTACTGCTATTCGTTCCTATATTAAAGACCAAAATCACCGTGATTGGGATATATACGTTTCTGAAATTTCTAACGCTATTAATTCAGCTGTCCATGAAGTAACTGGATATTCTCCATTTTTTTTTAACATTTGGCAGAAATGTACCCGTTTCTGGAGATTACTACGGTTTAATTAAAGACAAAAATAAAGCACCATATAATTTTGACAGAACAAATTTTATTTCTGAATTAAGTAAATTTCCTGATATTTATAAAAAAGTTTCTACTTTAATAAATTCCTCTTATCAAAGAAATAAAAGATTTTATGATTTAAGAAAAAGGGATATTCAATTTAATGTTGGAGACTATGTTTTCAAACGAAATTTTGTATTGTCTGATGCTGGAAAGTATTTTTCTTCAAAACTTGCTCCTAAATATATCAAATGTCAAGTTAAAAATAAAATTTCTGCTTTAATTTATGAACTTATGGATGAAACTGGAAAGCCTCTTGGTCGTTTTCACATTAAAGATTTGAAAGCTTGGAATGACGACTCCAAATCTGACAGTGACTGATTCTCAAAATCCAAAAAAAAAATACACTGTAGTTATATCTTGCAATATATCTATCACTTTAACTTTATATCTATCATCTAATTGTTATTGTTTCTCCTATTTACTTTATATCTCTGCTTTATCTCAACTTTATTTGTAAGTAAATATCTTTGCTACTGTCACGATGATCTCAAGATTGCTGTTATATATATTGTATATAACTAGTTTAAGTTAGTATGTAAGAGACTTTTGTTGAAAGGGGGCATTTGTAACGGAAATTTTGTCATTTCCATTACAACAAGTAGGAAGCAATAATTTACCAAATCAATTCAAATTTCAAAAGAGTTAATTTAGATCTATACCGTATAACAAATACAAATCTAGTAATCAAGTTTCACTTTTATCTCAAAAACTCAATTATCAATTTTTCTATCCAGTCTAAATTTCATTTTTAACAATTTTTGTATCATTTGTGGCCACACCTTTTAATGCAGAACCAAAAATATCAACTTTCTATCTGCCTCCCTTTTTGATTCTTCTGGTATAATGTTTCGGACGACGCGGGAAGTTTTTATACATCTAAAAATAGTATTTAACGGCGGCATTTTTACGAATATTCGTTGATTCCGATCCAGCCACGCCGAGAGGCCACACTCCATCACAGGTGATATACATTTTTGTTGATATTTCTCGCACATTTTCATATGCAATTTATTTTCTTTTGAGCAAGGTATTTATACCATATTTTTCTGTTATTACAGGCCTCAAAAATCTCCACCTCAAAATCTCAACCTCAAATCTCAAAATTTGAAGTCAAAATAATCCAAATTCAAATAGTTTTCCTCTACCTAATTTCGACCCGTTTTCTTCGATTGGTAACTGAGTGAGAGCCCAAAATCAAGACATATTTTCTATTTGAGAAATCTGCATCATTTGATGGTTTGTTGTCACCTGATTTGGAGGATCACTTTCTCTTCTGGGAATGGTTAGGCAAAACATTGTTTGGTAATGGCCACTGTCTACTTTGACCGATGTAAGAGAGGAATGAGGCGATCGCTGCACCTATTTTGGATTTAACGTCAATGACGAGATAAGTACCTTTATTTTGGATATTTTTATGTTGGCTTTATCGAATTAATAATTATTATCTATCAAGCTCAATTTTTGCTTACCTGTATCACATTTACCTATTTATTTTGTGATACAAATGCCTCAGTTTGTGGGAAATTATCCTTAGAAGATATGTGTGTATTACATAATATAAAGAAAGTTATTTCATGATGAAATAATGAGATTTTCTTCTTTGGATAAATGTTTGCCTACATTAATCTAAGTTGCTTTTGAATTTATCGTTAACTGTAAATTGTTTATATCTTACCTTATCGTGTTTATTGCTAAAAAAAAAAACTAAACTTTGTATATATTTTGGGGTTGATTAGTTATTAAGGGAACAAACCTAGTAATTTAGAAAATTTCAAAGTTAAGAAAAACAGAAAGAATCTCATTTCTGAAAATAACTAGCGATCTTGTTCATAGATCTTTCAATTTTCTCTAATATTTTATCAAAAAAAAATTTTCTTTAACAAAATTCAATTACTTTGATTACAATAGCTTTCCTTTTTTTTTTTCTGTGACTAGACAGATGGCGCCCACGGCCTTTTGAGTAAAAAAAAAAAAATACCTCACTAAATTACCTGAACCTACCCTTTTATGCCACTCCAACAAACCCCGAGCAGTCCGGCTATATAACGTCACGATTCAAGGCTCAAAAAAAAAAAGTCAACATTAAAGAAAGAAACAAATAACTACGTTATATATTTTCGAGTGTAAAAGTTGATAAAAAGGGGAACTAATAAGAGCTACACAAAATCTGAAAATAAAAAAAATAAACCCAAACCATCTACAATTTTTATTACAAGGTGAAGGCATGAAACCCCTAGTCCAACTTGCTTCGCCAACGTATGAATATGAGTCACAGAATCACCACTTGGTAAATCAGAATATAATGCCATGTCTCATTTGTTTATTTGCAGTCTTCTTCATACCACATTGTCATATTCTCCAAGGACAAGTCTGGCAAAAACGTCTATGAAGCCATTAAAAACACTAATAGGATAAAATATGACACTCCAATCGAGGTGCTATATTATGCCTTGCACAATACCTTCCGAGAATGTGTTTTTAGAGCGTTAACTGACAGAAAACTCACCAATGTAAACTATAACAGAGCTTATATGATGTGCATGAGGAAAGAGGAAGCTAGAAAATTGAATGTAAGGTAAAGTCATATTCGTCATTATTCTGTAATTTGAAAAGTTTTGAAATATGATTCTTGGCAACATGTTACCAGGTATTTGGGTAGGCCCTTCTCACTAGGTTGAAGTAGATAATTTGTATGATTAAATATATAGAACATATTCAGTACTTACTTTCATGAGCAGAGACTGATTTTCCATGAAGGTACCGTATAATTTTCTATGGGGCAAAAAATTTGCAACCAAATTTAAAACTGCCGCAACATTTTGGATCAATGAAGGTACTTCATGATTTGACCTGTTGGCAGAATTTTAATCGACATTTCCAATATTAAAGTCAGCTGTTTGTCATCAATTAATAATTTTTCAATATGAAATTTTTTTGCCGAAAAACGTAAGAACTAGATATTGTAGCAGGAATTTGACAACAACGCTAACATTTTTAGTAATATATTGATATTGTGAATCCAGATCCAGTATAGATTTTTTTATCGATATGACTATTATATATTAAATAAAATAATTTTTTGAGAAATAAACGGTAAAACCTACCTACCTGTTCTGTTTCGTTCATATTTTATGATTAATAATTACTAATATTTAATGGTTCTCACTGGAATAGAGCATGTGTTTGTATTTTGAAAAGTTTAGAAATTAGTAGATATCAATAAACAGAACATTTTAGAAATATAAAATAGAGAAAACACAATATAATTATATGGTACTTTTAGCTTAGGATATAAAGTAATGATAACTACCTACATTATAATAAAACAACTCCAAACATAGGTATGTTCAATTTATAATTGGTGTTTATTGGTCTTATATGTACATACAGAAAACTTTGTAATTAACAATTTTCTTGAGAGCTGTTGAAGTCCTAAAGCACTTGGTACACGAGACTAAAACTTAAAGAATAACTGCTTTTATTTTTGGTTTTTGACACTTTTTATTTACTTATTTTCATGGATACAATAACAAATTATTCATAAGAAAAATGAAAAGTGATATTACAATCTTCAACATCCTTCCCTTTGGATGATTTTTCTTATTGTTTTACAGGAGTAACAGCCTCTCAAAATGTTTTTGGTTTAAATAAAGCTTTCATACAAATGTTCGCAATTTGCTCCATTGTGCTTGTTTGAGACCATAAAAACTTGTTTGAAGTCTACAAAACTCTATTGGTTTAATCTTCATTACCTTTTGGTTGTTTTATGTAAACATCTTCATCGATTTTTGGATATAAGCGCATGCTGTAGAGACATCCATTGAGTCAATTCAACATTTTCACCAGCAGCTATATGCTTAATATTGCTTTTATTATCATTCCAGATTTGCCTACAGGGCTAAACGTTTGGTCGTAGTCTTCACCTTTTCTTTGTGAACAACCTTTCATTACCAACCTCTCCTAGTATTTTTCTATCGATCCATCCGGAATTATCCTCTCCTTGTATATCCATTTACAAGATACTATACCTAATGCTTACTTGTCTTCTGGAAGTCTCTGTAAAACTCATTTTTGTTTTATTCATGTGACTTATTCATTTCTTTATCCATTACAGCTAACCAGTATAGCTTCGATCACCGGTCTTTACAGCTTCTTCATAGTTATTAGGCTCACTAATTTTTAAAACATTTGCAAAAGCTTTCATAACAAAGTTTTCAAATTTTGCTGGTTTTGCAATTTTCTACGGTCTCTCAGCGCCATTATTTTAATTTCTTCATGGCCTTCCCCCTGCTAATCAGTCTTTTTTTTTACCTTCTGTACCGCCTTTTCCAACTTTTTCATTGTATTCTTCTCCTGCAACCTTCCCTCACTTTTATACATTTCTTGCATGACAACCATCTTCGTTGTAGTCACCTTACTTTATTTTTCTCAAAAAAAAACGCAGATAAAGCACAGAAATATGATATACACACGTAAACAAAGCGTACATCCATAATAAGGGACAAAACGAAGAACGGATCTGTAGAATGACGCCGTCATTATGAAATCGATACGATAAGTAGATCCATTATGACAGAATTTGACGAAACATGGCGGAACCAATCAAAAATCGAACCATGGTTGTCGCCACTGTCTTGTATAAAGCCACTGTATTCTAGGGCTACCAGACATCCGGACTAATCCGGACATGGTCGGGTTTTTACTACGTCCGGGTGAGTCCGGGCGGATTTTTCATAAACGTCCGGATTTTAAAGTATTCGTGGTTATAAACAACAATTATTGCAAAATAATAAACTTTTTCACAGTTACTAAAAGCAGCCGAATTTCTTTTTGCAATCCCATCTCACAATGACAATGTGGAGGGAATATTTTTACTTATTGCTGCCCAGTGGACGAAAAAAAGAAATAGACTGCTTTTTACCAGCTTTTATTTAACTTGCAATGTATGGTGAACTATGTATATACAGGGTGTCCAAAAACTGTACAAATCCGTAAAATCTTCATTTTTGGAGATAATCGCCTAAACTTTTTTTTGTTTGAAAGGCCTTCAAAAACCGCTCCTTTTGACCTTCCTGCCATTTTCAAAAAGCAAATCCAGGGCCGGCTGCGATTTTTTTATACCCTCGATTTTCACGAAAACCGTTTAGCGATTTTTTTATTTAAAATCTGACCCTACAGCGTTAATCAGAACAACCCAAAACCCCTATATACCAAATTTGAATAAAAAATATACAGGGAGTTCTATTCTGCAGGTTGTCAAAGTTGAGCAAAATAGGAATTTTAAAGGCATCTGCCAAGTCAAGAGTGCCATGGAATCCCATCAAAACAGTTGAATAGTCAATAGGACCACTCACTGTTGGTGTGCAAAGGTCCAATACAAAATACACAGAGTGTTCTTATCTGTGCCATCTCAAAATACTGAATTTTTGGGAGTCAAAAATCGAGTATATCAAAACCGCTCCACACACTATAAACGAACTAAATCTAAAAAATACAGAAGTCTGCCAGTCATTAAGTCCATATCAGTTAAGGTGGCTGGTATGCCATAACAGGAAATGCACAAAAAATGTATCATCTTAGACAGTGACTTTGTTGAGTAAGGTCCAATAATTTAAATTGTTTTTATTTGTTAGTTGGCATTTTGTAAAGAAATACATTAATTTTGTGTTTATCAATATTTTTTTCAATGATTCCATAGCGCTCATGACCCGTATAAAGTTTCATAAAAAGTCAGCATTTTGAGATGGCACAGATAAGGACACTCTGTATATTTTGTATTGGACCTTTGCACACCAACACCTTGAGTCGTCCTATTGACCATTCAACTGTTTTGAGGGGATTCCATGGCACACTTGACTTGGCAGATGCCTTTAAAATTCATATTTTACTCGATTTTGACACCCTGCAGAATGGAACTCCCTGTATATTTTTAATTCAAATTTGGTATATAGGGGTTTTGGGGTGTTCAGATTAACGCTGTGGGGTCAGATTTTAAATAAAAAAATCGCTAAATGGTTTTCGTGAAAATCGGGGGTATAAAAATCATAGCCGGCCCTGTATTTGCATTTTGAAAATGGCAGGAAGGTCAAAAGAAGCGGTTTTTGAAGGCCTTTCACACAAAAAAAGTTTAGGCGATTATCTTCAAAAATGAAGATTTTAAGGATTTGTACAGTTTTAAAGTTGGACACCCTGTATGTATGTATGTTTAGGTCAAATCTTGCAAGCTGAATTAGAACCACTTCCTGACATCCGATTGAGCTGAAATTTTGCATACACCTTTAGTTCCGGCGTTGATTGAAGAAGGGGAAGATATCCTCCCTTAGGGTGGCATGCGAATATGATCCTTATGGTCTGTCTGTCACATTCCCACTTGTTACTAAATGTTTCTGTCTCGTTCTCTTACATTTCACCGACACGCGTCCGTACGGTGGCGCCAAATTCCTAAACCACCATTCGAGTCGGTCGATGGAGAAAGGAATCTTCAATCAACGGTTCGGGCAAAAGGTCACTCCATCGACGACGGAAGAGCGCAGAAAACTACGCGGTCAGCGCACCGCCACCTATGGACAAGGCCATACAACTACTGTCGTCCGACGCGACGACGTCCAGCTGTTTTTGTTTTTGATCTGTATCTGTTCCTCGTTTTCCTCGTTTACTTATTTTTATTTCCACTTATATTATCGTTACTGGGTAATCTGTGATTGTTATTACGTGTATTTGGTGGATACAGTAGTGTGCAGAGGACCAGTGGTGTTCTAGTCCGATAATTAGTGTGTGCCTATCAAAAACATTTCATGTTTTGAGCCATCAAATAAAGGATACCTAAATATGGAGGTTAGGAAGTGAAAGTGTGTTTTGTTGTATACAGAGACTTGCCATCAAGGCAAGTCTCTGGTTGTATGTATAATATCAAAATGGGTGTTTTCTTGTGTTTTCTCAGCCATGCCCGAGAAGTGTTGTGTCCCAAATTCGTCGATGAAGGAACGAATTAATCGATGCCCAAATTGCCTAACCTAACCGAGCCAAAGCCAAAAGTGTCCGTTTTTGCCTTTCCTAAGGATCCGGTTTTGAGCGCAAAATGGGTGCAGGCCATAAAAAGGGCTGACTTTGTAGTCAAGAAACATTCTAAGGTAAGTTACATGTTACATTTTTATATATTTTTCATAAAGCTTTGGGTTATTGTAGGTCTGTGAACAACACTTTTAACACAAGACATTGAAAGGGAGACTACGTGTGTTCGTCGATGGTCCTCAATCAACGGTGTGTTGTAGAATCGACTGGTGAAACTTTACGTGCACCCAGGGTTGCCACCCGTCCCGTATTTCAAGGGACAGTCCCGTATTTAAGTAAAGGAAGTGGCTATTTATACGTCCGACGGATACAAACGTCAGTATAAGTACGTCTTGCGCTCTCATTGGCGGGCTGAGTCACGTGACTTCTTTGGACGTGCATTTAACTCCGTACACGTCCGAAGCCGAAGTAAACTAATATTTAGATACGTCGGAAGTGCATTTTTCTCAAGCATCTTTGCAATAAGGAGCGTATGCACTGCTCCTTTTTGAGGGATAGACGCTGCCGTATGAAAAAATAAGTGGTAATAATTTCCAATGGTGTAACCCACCCCCGATTTTCTTGAAATTTTGGCTAGGTAGGTACCCCGTATTTTCGCCCGATGCGATGTTCGGCGTTGTAACCCACCCCCGATTTTCTTGAAATTGTGGCTACCCCCGACATTCGGCGCGGTGCCGAATGTCGGGTGGATTACATCATTGTAAATAATAAAATAACCACTTCATTTTTCATTCCGCAGCGCCCATCGCAGAAAAAGTAGGGCATAGGCAATACAAAATGAGACAAGATAAGGTCTGAATAATCTCGGACATCATCCAATCGACTTAGTAAACAAGCCGATTCATAATCCATCGAACGGTAGAAGTAAGGATATGTGTCACGTGACTCAATCGACCAATGAGAGCGCAAGACGTATACTGACGTTTGTATCCGTCGGACGTATAAATAGCCACTTCCTTAAGTAAAATGTCCCGTGTCCCGGCAAACATTCATACGGGACGCTATAAATCCCGTATTTTCAAAATTTAAGGTGAAAAATTAAAAATGTTACATGCGAACGGCATTTGCACAATCACCACCATCTAGAGTCCAAGCCGCGACTCACATGTGAACACAAAATTTACTAAATTATAGTCCTTCATGCCTTCATTGGCGCCACACTACAATTTTCGTAAATGTCAATTTCTTGTGTGTTATGTGATATATCACAAAAAATGTTCTGTGATTTCTTTTTATTTTTAAAGGATTTATTTATTTTTGGTTAGTCGTGATTAGCCAGCCATGATAATTTGTTTTTGGAAGTTTATCCCTTTAAGAAAAAAAAACAAAAAATGTTCTGTTTTTTTTATTTTTAAAGAATCTATTTAGTTAAGTTTCATAATTTGTTTTGTTTTTGTGTTATCTTCAAGAAAAAACAAAAACAAAAAATAGTGGTTTTCTTTTATTCCTTTTCATTGGCCTTTTTCAGTAAAACATTTTGTAGCCCCCCCCCCCCCCCCCGAACGCCCGTCACGTCCCGTATTTTAAAATTGAAAAGGTGGCAACCCTGCGTGCACCTTTAAAAATTCCACGTTTAGCTAAAGGTTTTAAATTTTCATGGCTAGTTAATTTCATTATATTTTTACAAAATATACTTACTTTTTAGGTGCAATACCTTGTCCAAATCGAGCACGAGTCGTAGGGAAGGTCCCCAATAAAAAAAAAACAAAAAATTGAACTTGGACAGGTTGAAAAAGCCGTAGCCGAAAGCGTTGTGAGTTGTGAAGCTTAGAAGTCTGCAAAATTGTATTCAAACATTGAAGAAGCGTATTCAAAAATCGTAATTATGGAGCATAGTGTATGCACCGCCCGATTTTCTTGAAATTTTGGCTACCCCCCTATTTTCGAGGTCCCTGAACATGAATCTGACCTCAGTGTTTTGAGGTCGGACATAGTTTCCGAGAAAATGAATTTTCAAATTTCCTTTTGACGCCCCACTTTTTCACGGTAATATTTGGTTATAATCGAGATGAATTTAGCTCAAATTGATCACCACCATATTTTGCGCCTTCTGCAGCATAGGGTGGTGATCAGTTTAAGCTGCGTACACTAAAAATTTATCTGGATTATAACCACAAATGTCGCCGTGAAAAATGGGGTGTCGGGTGTCAAAAGGAAATTTGAAAATTCATTTTCTCGAAAAGTACGTCCGGCCTCAAAAAACTGAGGTTAGATTCTTGGTCAGGGACCTCGAAAATAGGTGGGTAGCCAAAATTTCAAGAAAATCGGGCGGTGCATACACTACGTTCCATAATTACCTCAAAAATTTGTTATATTGCCTAGTGGGATAGTCGCTGGTTGAAGGCGAAAGGAAGCGAAGGAAGGGTCACATGTAGAGTAGTCACTGAAATGTTTATTCTCGTAATAATTTTTTTGTTGTGATATTTTTATTGTTGAATTGTCATTTATTAAATAACTTAAATTATTGCTCTATTAAAATATTTTTGTGTTCCACAAATTAGTTGCTAAGTTATGTTTGAAATTGTAGTAGTATTTTACCTGGACACAAAAAAACGACAAACTTTGCAGAAGTTTCAGTTATTAAGTGTTTTTAAGATGCTAGTTGAACGTAAATAAAAATCGTTGGTATCGTACTGTCATGCTTGAAGATGTGCCTCAAAATACATAGCTAATATTAATATTATCTATTATACGGTGAATAAAAAATGCGAAAGTGTGATTTTTCTTCTTTTGAATAGGTGGCTGTGAATTCATATTTGACATTTTCTTGGGATTCCAAACAACTTTTCTTAGTGCTATACTGCTGTAGTTCTAAAAATAAGAGTACTTTACTCTTGAGGAATTTTCATATTTTTCAACCTTCCCTGTATACGAATAGAAATTTTAAAATTTTTACAGGTCGATTTTGAGTTTAAGCACAAGCACTAACTTTTATCAAGAATAATTTGTTTTGAGAAACTTCAAATAAAGAAAATTCCCATTTGTGTCCAACTTTCTGTCATTATCATTATTATCTCGAAAACAGGGCGGTATTGGAAAGTTATACCGTAAAATAGTCGTAAGACACTGTATACAGGGTGTAACTGAACTGATGGTCAAAAATGAAACCACGTATTCTTGGAGTCAAAATAAGGGCACTTCATATATTTTTTTCTTCTACGGGCCTTAGTTTTTTTTTATACAGAGCATAGAAGTTTAGAGAAAAATACACGTATTTTTTAGTATCTCTAGAATTATACGAGATAGTTTTTTCAGTCACATGATCGGATGAGCCGTCGAACTTAAGGTTGAAATGAAGCTTCTGAGGCTCACACTTGCAGTTACAGGGTGTTATTAGAATTTATTACTTCAGAAAAATGTTTAACAAAAAGTATCTCTTAGTATTTTTTCATATTCGCAGCCGATGGAGGAAGGGAACAATGACGTATCTGTTCTCCAAAGTTCTACATCAACGCTTTGATACCTTTAATCCTTGTTTATAATAGGTATATAATCAAAGTTTATATCGTCGATTCTCAAACAACGGAATATACCTATAATATTATCTTCATGTTTTGTTATTCGATTATCTATGTGATATAGGTACTGAAGTAGCATACCTAGTAAAGCATATCGTTTATTATACACAATATTTCATAAGCATAAGTATTAACACTGACATACCTAAGCATAAAAAATATGATGTCTAGCTAAATTTATATAGTTGTCATTCATACAGAAAATTTGGTTTAGACGTCGACGGAAGATTCAATCAACGGTTTAGTATGCACATTTCAACTAAAATTTTAGAAATATTTTTCTCTTTCTAAATTGAGTTACCTTTGGATTTGGTGACAGTCAAGGCAAAGAATTTACATCTATTTACATATGAATACATCATATCCTACATACATCATAACCAGGGCCCCCATGGGTGACCCCTCCGGCAGGGCGCCAAACGTTGGTCCACCCTGTACTTAAAACTTATAGTTTTTTTTAAATGTTTGTTTCATACTTTACTTTTTGTAATATTTTTTATAAATTTTATATAACTGATCAACATATTTTTTATATACAGGATGATTATTTTAGAACTATACCACCGCGATTTTCTCACTTATTTTGCGTCCTACAATAAAAAAATCGTGAAGAAACAAAAATGTGGCAATTTTGGACAGCTAAGTGGTGCTGCAAAAGAAATCGGCAGCCATAGCCAACTTGACGCGCAATATAAAAAATACCTCAAATTGAGCAAAACAATTTAATAGCCCTAGCATATTTATTTTAAGAGATAGAGGAAAACTATTATATTGAAAATTGATGGCACTAAGAAGCTTTATGCAACTGGGTACTCAGATAGTTTCAGAAAATTACACAGGGTGTTCGGCTCTCTTGAGGCTATGCATTTTTTGTTTATTTCTTATTAAGCGATTTTCTCGGTTATTTTAGGCCGCACAGAAAATAGATAAGAAAATAAAATATGGCAATTTTGGCCAGCCAGGTGACGTTAAAAAAGAAATGGGCCTCCATGCCCAATTTTTCGCGCTGTGCTAAAAAAACTTCAAATCGACAAAAATGTTCATGCCCTCAAGAGAGCCGAAGACCCTATGTAATTTGTTAAAACCCAATTAAAAGTTACCACCTGGTACCAAATTTTGGAAAGATGGGCCTACCTACTTTGTTTTTCTCACTCTTTCCTTTTTCTAACGCGCTAAAGTGGCTTCTAAATACAAGGTATCGACAAATTTTATGAGAAAAAGTTGTTTAGAATTAAAACTTATTGCCGTGTACCAAATTTTGAGACAATCAGCCTACTTAATTTTTTCATTTTTTCTTTAGTGCCTTAGAAAAAGAAGTGGGAAAACAAAGTAGGCCGATCTTTCCAAAATTTGGTACCCTGGGGTAATTTTAATTGGGAACAACTTTTCTTAATGATTTTTTTTATCTTTAAAGGAAAAGGCACTTCACCTACAATGAAAATAAATAAATGATCGCTGTCGACGCCATCTTGATTTTTCAAAAACGAAAATATGCTAAAAATTAGTTTCCAGTCATTAGTCAAGCAAATCAGAACCACAAACAATCAAATTTAAACGCGAAATTTTTTTCTTTTGCACATATTGGCTCACTTATCCTGGGCCACCCTGTATATTGTAAACAGCCAGTATTTGTTTTTTTTTTTAATTTATGTACCTGTGGCTTTGTGTTAAATTTTATTTTTGTTATATTAGTTGATCACAAATTCTTTTTTGTTTCCCTTGGGTGGTATTTATTGGTTAAAAGCATGAACTAGATCAATAATTCTAACAAAATCATAAGTTGATTAAACTACAAAACTTGACAATTGCATATTATAGGTAAAAAATAGCTAGGTACAGGGGCGGATGGGCTTTACCTAACCAGCCCGGGCATTTGTCTCCCAAGCGGCCCCTAAATGTCTCATTTGGCTTTAGATTTTTCTTTTCTTAATTATTATTATAATAACAATTAAAAAAAAGTAGATAATGTATTTTTTAAATAAAACAAAATATACATGTTTTATGAAAACATAAATAAAATCATAACTCTCGTAAAACAAATAAAACTTTTTTCTCTAAATATAAAGATATAAAAATAACAAAACATTCAGAAGCGTAGAAGGACCACACCGTTATTTTATTTTTATTGAATTCGAAATTCCGACTTTTAAAGTCGAAGGCCAACTTTGAAGTCAAAATTCCGACTTTATAAAGTCGAAATTCCGACTTTTTACTCAAAATTTCGACTTTGAAATTCGAAATCCGACTTTGAACTCGAAATTCCGACATTGAACTCGAAGTTTCGACTTTATGAACTTCCAACTTTCAAAGCCGAAGTTCAAAGTCAAAATTTTGAGTTCAAAATCGGCATTTCAACTTCAAAGTCAGACTGCGACTTTAAAAGTCGAAATTTCGAGTTCAATAAAAATAAAATAATGGTGTGCCCCTTCTACGTTTCCGTAAAACACGTAAAGAAATAATAGAACAAAAAATAACAAAACAAAAATAATTAATTATGGCCAGTTGCACCGTCCTATCTTAAATTAACTACCTACTTACAACAATTATTGTAACAATGATTGCCTTTTGTTTTGTCAAGTAGTTAAGACGTCTTAAAATTTAAGATGCGAGCCGGTGAGCCTTCGAGCCTGCGGCGGCCCTCCGGGGCCCTTCGAATGACCGGCCCACCGGACATTTGCCCGGTGTCCCGGTGGTCCCATCCGCCCCTGGCTAGGTACCTAAGTACTGTCCCGGTTTTCGTCAGCCCCAGGAGTTGGTCACCTTGTTGTATATGAATATTAGGTATAACCGTCGATGGAGGAAGGAATCAATCAACGTTATAACTCCATTATAAAAAGATTATTTTAAAAAGACTCGAGACATTTGTCATTAACAATTAATAACATTACTCGCTACTTTAAAAAAACCGCCTCCATAGGCAAAGAGGGGGGCGGGGCCGCGGCCGGGCGACTCGAATCGAACGCTGGAATACAAAATCTAAGATATATCTTCCAGCCATCGATCGATGGCGATGACTCATTCGTACCAGCACAAAAAACGCAAACAACCAAGGTCAAATCAACAGATTTGGCAAGCCGCGAAGCGCGCCATCTGCCGAACAAAAGTTCGTCTTGGGAAGCCGCATTACAAGTGCGCAGTGTGCCATCTACCGGACAGAAGCCTCTCTTCCACCTCAACGCCGAGAAGTATTCGACGGTGGCGGTTCCGGTGACAATACAGTATGCAATACTCAATATGGTAATACTTTCAAAATGGCCGCCGCTCCAAGATGGCGGATGATGTATTTTTTGTCAACTATCTTAATATGCGTATCAAATGAAAGGGCTTTAAAAGTAGAAAACAATAAAGTTACTGACATCACACTAAATTCAATATGGCCGCGCCGCTCCAAGATGGCGGATGATGTATTTTTTGTCGAACCCCTTAATATGGGTATCAAATGAAAGGGCTTGAAGAGTAGAAAACGAAAAAGTTAGTGACATCACACTAATTTCCAACATGGGTAATTTGGGTAATTTCCAACATGGGTATCAAATGAAATACTTTGGCAAATAGGTACGTGCTGACGTACGTGCTTATCAACCACTGTTCAAAAAAATTAATTGCTACCTACTTTCATCAACATTTCGCGCGACAAGCTTTTCAAATTGCAAAAACTGGTCGCAATTTGGAATTGAATTATCTTAACGAAAACCTAAACTTATTTTTATTCGTTTTAGTACATGGCTTAAATAAAAGCTTGTTTTTAAAAAGTTTTTTTATTTTAAATTTTATTTCTTCTGTGAAAGGAATACTTATGACTCCTTATATAATTTAAAAAATATGGGCTGTTCAGAGTTTTACGATTTTGTGCTTTTGCCAGAAAATTTAACTTTTTTAAATAAAATACAAAGCAGCGAAAAGTAACTGTAAAGTGTGCGTGTGGTAACTTGTTTTATTTTGTAAGTTTTTGTGAATAATTTTTTTTTGCCCTTGGGCCTTGTTTTATTGGTAAAAAGAAAATGGTAACCAGCACCAGTCAATCAGTAGATAGTGGGAAAATTGTTACTTTGTCAAAAAAAATTAAAAAATTAATAAAAAATTTAAAAAAAATACAAAGTGTGGTGTCCGGATTTTGTCCGGATTGACTCAAAGGCTTGTCCTGGGTAGACAAGTTTTCATTTGGTAACCCTAATGACATCATGTACCTAGAAAATTTGATCTTAATATTTAATTTTAGTCATTTCCCGATTGCAAAAAATTGGGAAAAATATTTTTGGGCTCTATTTTTAGCATACTTCATGATGCGCTTATAAAGAAATAGTGTGAAAAAGGCCTGTTTAAACCATACTTCCCATTATTGTCAATTAGAACACGCTTTTTAAATTATAAACTATGGTTACAGTGTTCATCAGTGGAGTATTACAGTGCCAAAGTGATATCCTGAATAAAAGTAGGAAATATAACAGGATGGAAATATGTTAATGTGTTAATGGTTTGACAACAAAGCTTCAAACTAAATTTTGGTAGAACAATTAAAACAAACCTGAAAATATCATCATGGCATAACCTTGACAAAAAATACCACTCTGCCATGCGGTTTTGCGAAAGAAAATGCCAAGCCAAAAGCCTCAAAATTTATTTTTTTTTGACAACTTCAACAGGGTGATTTATTCATAACTACATTAATTTTAACGTGAAATCGCAATTAAAAAATTCTAACTTATTTTTTAAAGCCGGAATTAATTTTTTCCTAACCGCATTTTTACCTGTTTGATCCCCTATTTGATCCTATTTGACCCCACTGACTTGATTCCATCGTGTATGAGGCATCGAACGACGCTTGCCTTCATGCGCGTTAGCTTGTTGCCTGATGTACGAAACTTTCATAAATTTAAAGGAATGTTTTCAGTACAATATTATTTGTATTGTCGGCGAATGTTCTGCTAAATTCATGCTCAAATTATGGACAAATGTTAACGCTTAGGTACTATGGCGTTTTATGGTGTGTGCCACTTATTTGAAGAATGTTAACTTAGAATTTAGTAATTATTGTTCTTGATTTCTGACTCCAAAAATAATAAGTAGTAATACTCTTTAATCTGTTGTGGTTCTTTTTTTTATTTTTTTATATATATCCCTAGCAACACGTTTTCAAGGAATATCTTATTTTATCAACAATGATAATATTAAACAATTATTATAATACCTGTCGATTCAAACAAGCACCACAAATACTCCCCTCTTTAAGAAGAATTAAATGTCAATCTAATTTAAAACAAAAGTAACTCTTTTTTTAATTTTATTTTCATTAAAATCATTAAAATTTTCTGAAAGAATAAATGCGGGTTTAACACGGTCAATACTAATTACCATTTCTTCGTTTCTTTTTAAAATAACAAATGTTTTTGATAATTTTTTAAGGACCTTCGAAAGCTGGTGAAAGAGATGTTTTTTTACCTTCAACTTTAACAAAAACATAATTTGTATCTTTTAAAGCTGGTGAAACAAAGGGTTTTTCTCGATTATGGCTAAGAGGGGAGTATTTGTGGTGAAGTTTGACTTACAATTAATAAGTACTGGATTAGAATTTTCTTCTGATTTAAAAGGTTTGATTTGAAATTTTCTTCTCAAACTTGTTGGTCTTCTGAGGCTCGGACTGCGTTGCTTCCTCGTATCTGCACCTCTGGAAACGTAGGGGCTGTGTTGCTTTCTCGTTTCGGCCTATCTGGAAACGTAGGGGCTGTGTTGTTTCCTTTGGATCGACGATAATTTCTTCTTCGATGTTTCTTGCTTCAAGATCACGTCGGGGTCACCAATTATGGCGTTTTATGGTGTGTGCCACTTATTTGAAGAATGTTAACTTAGAATTTAGTAATTATTGTTCTTGATTTCTGACTCCAAAAATAATAAGTAGTAATACTCTTTAATCTGTTGTGGTTCTTTTTTTTATTTTTTTATCCCTAGCAACACGTTTTCAAGGAATATCTTTTTTTATCAACAATGATAATATTAAACAATTATTATAATACCTGTCGATTCAAACAAGCACCACAGGTACCTCTTGTAATGGTTAGTTTTAACCGTAGACACCTTAAGGGAAAAATAAATGAAACGACTGCTTAGTGACATTTTGATATTTGGATGCTTTATTAAGTACTCAACTAGGGGACTTACATGATTTGTGGACCTCGAAACTACTGAGAACAATCTTTTTCTTGATAGAATCACAGACTAACGAGTAATACAGACAATTCCTTAGTGACGTGTCAAAAGGAGACTTGCTTTTTAGCGAAATATCTTCTGAATACATCAATAACGTGCATTTTATTTGATTGTACGTTAATCTACATAGCGAACCAAATTATGCCTGTCTTTCTGTAAATTGAAATGGAGACTCGCTTATTTACGATACATGTCCGCAAGGAGGCTTCAGTTGCAAAGATATTTATTCTGTGATAGAATAACTTCATCCACTTTCACTGTGCACACTAATTTTTCCTCCCACTAGTTCACTGATAATCCTTTTTACTACAACGAGACTCTTAGAGTTGTGTTCTGTGGGTGTTCCGCTTCCTCTGAAATAAGAACGCCAACATCTGGGGTCTAGTTGCTTAAACTTACCGTATTTCCGCTTAGGTCGTATCCGACACAAATGACCCACTTTTCTCATTCTTTCGTTCTCATTATGTTTTCTTGTCATAGTTATGGCCTATTTGCGATAGAATCGTCGCTGTGGGGGTGGTCCTCCCCTGTGACACCGGTATAGTTGTAAGCACTTGAATCTTTCTAATATTTTCTTTTTCATCTTTCTGCACTTTCTTTTCTGGTCTTTAGGTATGTTACCAGGTTATAGCCTGATGTGCAGCCTACCGAGTTTTAGTATTATTACTAGGCGAGTGAAGGGTGAAGGGCTGCTGAGTCTCGAATAACATTCTTGTCTACAGCTTGTCTCAACCGTTGTGGAGGGCTTGGCTTTGGGCATGCTGGGGTTTCTTGGGTTTTGCGGGATGTTCACTTCCCATATTTTGTTTTGTTATCTTTGAGGTTATGATCTATGATGGATAGGTTATGGGTTTTCCCTGCTTTCTTCTCTCATTAGAGTGTGTCCACATCTGACCTTCACTTTATGGTCTGGCCATTTGTTCATAGATGGTGCTGTGGTCACCAGCTGTTACAGTGGCTTTATACAAGACAGTGGCGACACGGCCGCCATGTTTTGTCAAATTAGAGGTGGGACTTTTCAAAAAATATGTCGATATTGTGTACAGATCCAGTATAGAATTTTTTCACCGATATGACTAGGTATATACAGTGTGTCCCACTTAAGGACTGACCACCCCTGTAAAATTTTTATTTATAGCTCGATTTTCATAAACTTTTTTTTGTTGTATAGAGATTCAAAAATGGCATCAAACACATAATTCAGGTGCTTCGTGCGTTAAAGTCATGGCCCACTGAGACGGTGTTTTAGTGCTGAAATTTCGAGAAGTACTATTAGGGATTTTTTTAGACGAAAATTAATGCCAGACTCTTATTTAGCATTGTTCTAAACCCAAACGTACCAATTTGCATTGCTGTAGCTCTACAGGGAGTTTCAAAATTTTTATTGCCACACTTAAGGGCTGACCACCCCCGTAAAATTTTTATTTATAGCTCGATTTTCATAAACTTTTTTTTGTTGTATAGAGATTCAAAAATGGCATCGAACACATAATTCAGGTGCCTCGTGCGTTAAATTCATGGCCCACTGAGCTTGTGTTTTAGTGCTGAAATTTCGAGAAGTACTATTAGGGATTTTTTAGAGGAAAATTAATGCCGGTTTCTTGTTCAGCGTTGTTGGAAACCCAAACGTACCAATTTGCATTACCATAGCTCGACAAGGTGTTCCAGAAAAATTAAAAGGAAAAGTATAAGGCCGGATTCTTATATGCAGTGAGAGGTTCCAAACAAAAACGTACTCATTTGTAATTAATTTTCTTAATTTCTGGTAAGTTGGTCACTAAAATACTCATGAGGAACTCATATTCTTTCAAAAATTTATTAGCGAACCAATTTTTTATTTAATTTAATATCATCAAAAAATACATGAATAAACAACACAACATAAACTCAAATTTCAGTTTCGTTTTGGGTTTCCAACAACGTTGAATAAAAATCTAGCATTAATTTTTCTCTAAAAAAGTCCTTAATAGTAGATTCTCGAAATTTCAGCACAAAAACTTCGTCTCAGTGGGCCATGAATGTAACGCACGAGGCACCTGAATTATGCATTTAATGCCATTATTGAAGCTCTATCCAACAAAAAAAAAGTTTATGAAATCGTGCTAAAAATAAAAATTTAACAGGGGTGGTCACTAATTAAGTGGGACACTAAAAATTTTGAAACACCCTGTAGAGCTATGGTAATGCAAATTGGTACATTTGGGTTTCGAACAACGCTGAATAAGAATCCGGCATTGATTTTCCTCTAAAAAAATCCCTAATAGTACTTTTCGAAATTTTAGCACTAAAACACCGTCTCAGTGGGCCATGAATTTAAGGCACGAGGTACCTGAATTATACATTCAATGTCATTTTTGAAGCTCTATCCAACAAAACAAAGTTTATGGAAATCGAGCCATAAATAAAAATTTTACGGGGGTGGTCCGTCCTTAAGTGGGACACACTGTATATTAAATAAAATCAATTAATTGCCCAATTTTGAGAAATTAACGGAAAAACCTACATAGACTAATGTTTTTGTATTTTGAAAAGTTTAGAAATGAGTAATGATACAGAATAGCCACACAGAATAGCCACCGTTGGCTATTCTGTGGTAATGAACAGAAAACCTTAAAATTAATAATTTTCTTCAAATCTGTTGAAGTAGTAAAAGCTCTTGGTACACAAGCCTAAAACTCAAAGAATGACTGCTTTTATTTTTTGTTTTTGACACCATTATTTATTTATTTTCATGGATACGATAATAAATTATTCATAAGAAAAACCAAAAATTATATTACAATCTTCAACATCCTTTAATAATAATAATAAATAATAATAATAAATATTTATTAATCCCATATGTGTATATACATAGATGGATACATAAAGGTTAATAAATGAAGTACCCATAAAAGGCAAGCCTGATTTTTCTTAAAGCCCATTGTTTTAGGTACATAAAACTTCTGTTTTTGGTTTAAACAAAGCATTTGTGAATATGTCCGCAATTTGCTCCATGGTGCTTGTTTGAGACCATAAAAGCTTGTTTGGAGTCTACAAACTCTATTGGTATCATCTTCCTAAATTTTTTGTTGTTTCATGTAAATCTCTTCATCGAGTTTTCGATATAAGCGCATGCTGTAGACATCCAATTGAGTCAATTCAATATTTTCCCCAGCAGCTATTCTATTGCTCTTATCATTCCAGATTTGACTACAGTGCTACGTTTGGTCGTAGTCTTCACCTTTACTTTGTGAACAACCTTTGATTGCCAACCTCGCCTAGTATTTTTCTATCGATCCATCCGGATTTATCCTCTCCTTGTATATCCATTTACAAGATACTATAATCGTTGTCTGATATATTATCAAAGACTGCTCACGGCTGTCACGTCTGACACATTTTTGGCTCACCATGCGCTTTCCGGAGATAAAATACAATGCAGAATACCTTGTTAGCCATCAGAGCCATCTGTTTTCCAGGACATAAAGCTATAGCCGTGAGAAGTCTTTATAAATACCGTCAGTCAACGCTATAATGCTCTCTTGCCTTCTGGAAGTTATCGAATTTTGCTGGTTTGCAACTTTCTACGATCTCTCAGCTCCATTATTTTCATTTCTTCATGGTCTTCCTCCTGCTAATCAGTCTTCTTTTGACCTTCTGTACGGCCTTTACCAACTTCTTCATTGTATTCTCCTTCTAGATAAAAATAATCTTTCTTGCACTTCCCTCGCTTTTATAGGTACATTTCTTCTATGGCAACCATCTACGTTATGGTCTCCTTACTTTCCTTTTCTCAAAGAAAAACACAGATGTCACAGATAAAGCACAGAAATATGATAATACACACATAAACAAAGCGTACATCCATAATAAGGGACAACAGAATGACAGATCTGTAGAATGACACAGTCATTATGAAATCGATACAATAGTTCGATCCATTATGACAGAATTTGACGAAACATGGCGGACCCAATCAAAAATCGGACCACTGCTGTCACCATTGTCTTGTATAAAGCCACTGTACAGCTGTCGGCCTCGCCTTCCACCATATTATTATTTCAAACCTTGATAAAAAAACATTGAATGTGCAGTGTAAAATTTTTTGTAAACAAGCAAAAATGTTACACTACACAGAATAAATCGAATAAACAGAAAATATGGAATGGGCATTTTTGTACATACGTGGTGCCATCTGGTGGAGAGGTTTGCTAGTTATCATGTCTTAGTGCGCACTGTAATCGTTCGGCTTTGAAAATAGCTGAGAGATAGCTCTACAGAAATCTTTAATAATTACTTTTGTGTATTATGCTACAATATTAATCACGGAGATGGCACTACCGAAAAACCGGCGACGCTTGTTTTGGCCACATACCATTTAGGTATGTGGTTTTGGCAGATTCATGTTCAGAGACATCCAAAATAGGGGGGTAGCCAAAATTAAAAAAAAAACGAGGGCTCTGTACACCGTGTTGTGAAAAGTGTAGTATCATTCTCGAGATGCTGAACTCGGACAGTCCATTATATTCTAACACTCTGTTACTGTCCTTCAACCAGAGGTAAATTCATAAACTCCCTATTTCTTCTTATTTAAATTATGACAACAAAACGGCAACTTCGCAGACGGTGCCATGTGCCCCACCAGAACGCGTCATTCACGTGCATTCAGATGGGCCTCGTTACATGGGATTAGGGATAAATTGGCCCATTATTTAAACATGCAGTAATTTTTTTTTCAATTTTCAGCCTCCCTGATGATGTAGTTAAAATTATTGTATATATATGAATAAATCACCCTGTATAAAAAGGATAAAATGTTTTGCATTAACCAAGATGATATTTTTCTCCCAGGATTCCTCCTGAATTGTACATTAAGAAACTGGATGTATCATTTGCTCCTTTGATAAATAGTCTATGGCCACACAGACACAATGGATCAGAAAAATATCTGGAAGCTCTGATTGAACTAAACGATGGTTATGGATTATTTCTAAAGTCCAACAATGAGATGGTAACTTGGTGTCTACTTTCAATACTAGGTACAAAAATTAGCACTTCTTGTTCCCATAAGAAAATTATACTATCTGATTTTAGGGCAACTTGGGACTTTGCAAACAGCAGATAATCATAGAAAAAAAGGATACGCAAGTTTAATGACAAGGTTCATGGCAAAGGTTATGGCAGAGAAAGGTTTCGACACATTTGGAACGATCAAGGAAGCAAATATGGCTGCAATACATATGTTTGATAAGTTAGAATTCCAATCTTTAGGGATTTGTTACTATATCCACGTTACACCATAACTATTACCAAAGTTTACAGAATAAAATAGAAGTTGAGTCACTCGAGCCGGCGGCCGACATCAAAGCCAGCGTCGCACACGTGTTTCGCAGCGGGTTACTAGCGGGTTACTGCATGGAGATCGCCCCGGTATATGGAGGGTATATACGAAGCGAAACGTCGGTGACTCTTTGATGTCCGATTTATAAAGGTGCTGCGCCAAGTGCGGCAACTTATATTTTTATTCTGTAAACTTTGCTATTACCGTTAAGTGAAATAATTCGATAGAGTACCAACGACTGTCAAATAATTTCGTGAAAAACGCAGGGGTGGTCAGAAAACATTAGTCAACAATACCATTTATATTGTTGAAAATTGTTTTTGAATCACACATGCGTTTTTCGCGAAAATATAACTGTCAGATTTGACAGCCGTTGTTCCTCTTTATGTGAATTGTTCACTCAACGCTATTACTCCAGAAAATGTTACCATTAATGTGTTTTCAATCTATAAGAACATTTTGGGTAGAACTTTTGCCGTTTTGCCCATTGTAAATTTTACTTTCAAATAAAACATTAAATTTATAATTATCCCTTGAAAAATGTTCTACGAGACCAGAATCATATCATTTGGCCCAGCCAATATTTTATTTTCTTTTAGACACTATTATTAAAAACAAAAGAAAACTATTAAATCAAACTATTATTACTGTAATTTGAGACATCTTTATAAACAATTTTTACTAAGATTATAATTAAAAACTAGATATATATATATGCTTAGGACCCTAAATTAAATAATGTAACAACTATTGGCTGGGCCAAATGATATGATTCTGGTCTCGTATAGTGTATCAGTTGTCAAAACACGTTTTTGGCGAATGTTTCATTTAATTCAAAATGTTGTGCAAAACTGACCTATTATCCCCCAAATTTAACGTGTTGCTAGGACAATAATAATAATAATAAGTGGTTTTATTGACTGCATCAGATAATATTATAGAATACGTGCTCTTCCACGCATAGTATAACACAAATATATCTAATATGACAAAAAACAAACATTAGGTAATTAAAAATACTAAGTAGTAAATATGTTTCCATCTTGTATGTGACTTTTATATTTCATTTTGAAATTAGCAATATTTGATGAATCTTTGATGTCTAATGGGATGCTATTAAAGAGCCTGGCGGCCGAATAGGAAAATGACTGTCGGTACTGGGTGGAGCAGTGTTTAGGAGGTCAGGTCACAGCTTCCTCAACTTAGAATGCAAATATGGTGCGGTTCTTTGCTTTTTCATTTTATACACCAGGCATGCCAGTCACAACAAATATCTTTGATCCAGTCTCAACCAACCCGTATCAGTATTTTTTCCAGATACATGATCGTATTTCCGCAAGTTAAACGAAAAACGAATGCAATAATTTTGAATTTTCTGCAGAGTAAATTTGTTGCTTTGTGTTAAAGCTGGCCATAAGACTAAATCACAGTAGGAAATATATGAAAAAACAAGCGAGTCGAAGAGTTTAAGTTTAATGTAGCTACTTAGATAATCCTTTTGCAGGTATAAGTGTCTGAACTTCATGTATGACTTTTTGACCGGATAGTTGACATGGGTTTCAAATCTCATATCAGTGTCCAAGTATAAACCCAAATTCTTGCAGCAGCTTGAAGTCATCAACTTGACACCCTTCAATTCCATGCCAAACCGAACATCCAGGGCAACCTCTCCTATCTTTACCGAAGAGCAATAGTTCAGTTTTTATGAGAATGAGCCTGTGAAACTTCAACGATTCAAGGTCATGATTTATATATGCTGATGCATTATTTAAATTATCTATGGAGAAGCTGTAATAAATTTGCGAATCATCGGCATAGAAATGAGAGTTGCAATGTTTAAGATGGGTATAGAAATCCGCAGTGTACAAAAGATAAAGAAGTGGGCCCAAAACGCTGTCTTGAGCTACACCGTTAGGGTTTGTTCTATAGTCTATAGAGTGCAAGTTCCTAAAATGTACCCTCTGATACCGATTGCTCAAATAACTTTTGAAGAAATTAACAGATCGTTCACCAAGGCCATAAAATCTTAATTTTTTACATAACAATGGGTGATCCAGAGTATCGAAAGCCTTGGTGAAATCTAGAAGTATCAAAGTTTACAGAATAAAAATATAAGTTGCCGCACTCGGCACGGCACCTTTATAAATCAGACATCAAAGAGTCGCCGACGTTTCGCTTCATATATACCCGGCATATACCGGGGCGATCTCCATGCAGTAACCCGCTGCGAAACACGTGTGCGACGCCGCCTTTGATGTCGGCCACCGGCTCAAGTGACTCAACTTCTATTTTATTCGGTAAACTTTGGTAGTATTAAACAGGTAATAAGTCCCTTGTCATTAGCTTGGTAAATATCATCGGTTACTTTTAGCAGGGCAGTGGCAGTACCAAAGACGTTTGTGCTACAAAACTGAGTCAACTGTTCTGCAACTACCCAAGAACGGTAGATGCACAGGATTGTTCGATCCGACAAAATTCTTCGCACGCGTGACGTCACCGCTAGACCTCAACCTGCTAAGCACGCCGGGCGCTAATTTTAAAATATAGTGTGGATATTTTGTATTATTGAACTAATTTTGCCAATCCTTTGGTTTTTAGATACTACTAAGAGTACATACAGAGAAGTTTTATTTTTTACTTAGAATGTATTAAGACTAAGTATTAAATCACCCCGTACCTTTAGTTCTACCTAAGTTCTATCATTGAGTAAAGGATATAAATATATTCTATCGATACCTATTGGAGAGATAATTTCACAAAATACAGGATGATTTTTTTAGGACTACCATCGCGATTTTCTCGCCTATTTTGCGCCTTACAAAAAAAACCGTAAGAAACAAAAATGTTGGTATTTTGAAGAGATAGGTAGCCCTGGAAAAGAAACTGACATCCATGGCCAACTTGTCGCGCAATACAAAAAAAAAACTCAAATTGAGCGAAATTATTAATAGCCGTTTTTATTTTAAGAGATAGAAGAAAACTTTTATATTAAAAATGTATGGCACTAACAATAGCACTGGGTGGGTATTTAGTTAATTTCAGAAAATTACACAGGGTATTCTTTTGTCTCTTTGCGGGTTTCTTAGTATTACTCCAAAATCGTCATAATATTTTGTTTATTTATGAATTTTTTGTACGGCTCAAGGTAAGCGAGAAAATCGCTAATAAGAAATTCTGAAACTATCTAAGTACCCAGTTGCATAAAGCTTACTTAGTGCCATCAATTTTTAATATGAAAGTTTTACCCTATCTCTTAAAATAAACATGCTATGGCTATTAATAATTTTGCTCAATGTGAAGTTTTTTATATTGCGCGACAAGTTGGCCATGGATTTATTTTTCAGCATCTCCTAGCTATTCAAAATTGTCACATTTTTGTTTTTTAGGTTTTTTTGTAGGGCGCAAAATAAGCGATAAAATCGCGTTGGTAGTCCTAAAAATCATCCTGTATATTAGTTCTTACGTTCTTAATACTAAGTAATATGTACTAATTTAGAATAAAGATTCAATAACAGTTTGAAAACTAAAAACAGATTAAATAAAATACATGGAACACACGCCAAAACCCGCAGCGCACGATATACAAATTAACCGTTGGTCTAGCGCTGACGTCACACCCATCTGCCGACTGGCGAACATTACGCTTATGAGATCGAGCAATCCTGTGCGTCTACCGTTCTTGCAACTACCTTCTCCAGTATCTTGGATAAGGTAGACAAAACACTGATTGGTCTGAATTTACCAAGCTCTGTCGGTTCGTTATTCTTTGGAAGAGGAAGAACATTTGAAAAGTTTCCAGGCCTTGGGAAAAACACCCGTGACAAGACAACAATTTACAATACGAGTCAAATAGTCTGTCAAAGCAGGAAAAATATAGGACATCATTTTTAGGCTATAATTTCATCAATTTTGTCACTATTAACAATCGTAAAATCAAAGCGATCCATCAATTCATTCGAATGGTCATATCTGCCAGTGAAGTTCCCGCTATTGGATACAGAGGTCTTCGGAAGGCTGTGAATAAAATAATTATTAAAATCATCCGCACTATACTGACGAGAATTATGGACACTTTTAGAATACTGCTTGCCTAAGTTCAAATATCTAACAGTCCTCCAAAAATCTCGGGGATTCGATTTAAATTTAAATTGCAAATATGTTCCCCTTTCCTGTTGAACTGCGCGATTGACCAAATTACGAAGTTGTTTATAATAATTCCAGCTCTCTTCAGTAGTTGATCTCCTATACTTAAACCCAACCTTGATCCCGCAAACGCATAATTAATTTTAAATTGTCAGTACGCCAAGGAGCAGGTGCCCTAGAGTTTTTTGACGGTTTTAAATGGAGCATGTGTATGTCAAAAATTCTGTTCACGTTACTACTAAAAAAAAAACACCTTATCATCTACACTCTCCTAGCTGTAAATATAATCCCAGTTAGTAATATGCAAATCACGTTTAAATTCGTCATAGTTGAAATTTTTTAAATCGCGGTATGTGTGAAAAAAAAGGTGTTATTTTATCTTTTTTCAACTTGAGAACACACGATACTAGATGGTGATTGGAGGTACCATCCATCTTTAACACATCTATATTATTAATCAACTCTACTGAATGTCAGCAGTAAGCTAATAAGCTTACTGGCAGACCCGGCAAGGTGAGTTGGTTTATCAATTAAGTGGCTGATGTTATGTTTATTAATAATCGTTTCTATAATATGCAAAGTAACAACCACAGACATATAAAACAACGTGCTTAATAACCTCGACAAAAAGAAAAAAAGATATTAATAGGACCCAAAAAGGGTCCTTAATGATAAATCATGTATATGTTACAGCCCGTATATGAAAACAGATCATATGTATACGGTTTAGGCTGTATGTATACGGCCTAAATGGCGCAGACCGTATGTAAATGACAGGGCATTTCATATACGGACTAGACCTTTAACATATGGACTATTGACATTCAAACTGTATGTGCAATCGTAGTGAATTACCCTTCTTTTTTATATAGGCCCATTAAAGAAGAATATGCCTTCTTTTTAGTATGTATTTTGCAGAAAAAAATAGGGTAACTATACATTATACTAAATAATTACCTTTTTTCCTTCAAAATACTACGTACCAGCAAGAAGTAATATCCTTCTTTGATGGGCCTATACAAGAAGGGGTAATTCAGAAATGGCGTACGTCGAAACCGCCCGGAAAATATTGCACATACATTCTGTCTTTGTTTAAATCTCTCTGTGATATACGGTTTAGTTGCATATAGACCGTATATAATAGGACTAGTCCTTTTGCAAACAGACTAGACTGTTTGTTGACAGACAAACTTCTTATACATATAGACTAATATCTTCAGTCCGTTTACATATGGACTAGTCCCTTTTTTATACAGTTTACATATACGGTCTGTAACATATATGTAAATAAATAAAGTAGCTAATAAAAATCAGTTGCAAGACAAACGGTGCTGAATTGAAAAAAAAAGAAGATATTATTATACTAAGAAAATAAATGATAAGCCGATAAGGAACACAGAACCAGTTCAGAAAAAAGACGGCGCCATAAAGTGGTTGTTCCTCGTCGATAAACCGTTAATTACTCTCCATCCAACTGAATGCGTTTGTTCTGCCTGGTATCCCATGTGAATATTTTGCCGCCAACTGACCATGCGTTTTTTGTACCATATTTTTTCTTCACCTCCGAAAGTATGTAGTACCTCTTCTTAGTTAAATCTTCAAACACTGTGATTTTGGTATTTTTCAGGCGACTTTTCACCTTATAAATTTCTTCTCCTGTACTTTGGGAAATAAAGCGAACCAGTATTGCTTCGGCCTCGTTGAAGTTGCTTATCGCGAATGCTGTTTCAATAACTATGGATATCGAGATGAAAGGAGCTTGGATGCACAACACAGGGCTACAGCAACAGGCAACTGTAGGATTCCATTGCAATTAAATGGGCACTATTTCAAACTCGGACGAAGAACCACAAAAGAAACGGGAGTGCATACAAACGCGTCTACTCGCTGCGATACATACGATGGAATAATACCAGTCTGTTTTAATTTTCACATGTCAAAACACCAATTTTCATTTTATCCAAAATTGACTAGTAATTTTCTAGCAGTATTTATGCGAAAATAAAGATGAAATAAAAAGGTCTTACATCCAGAATGCCTTTGACTATTTGAATCTGCAGAAACACAATCGGTTTTCCCATAATTTGATTTTTAAAAAAGGGTTTTAACCTCCACTATCTGTTTACAAACACCTCTGATGTCACTCGACTGATTTGTAAATACCACCATAATGTGGCAAACGTGCATTGAAGTTGACAAGTATACCACGGGACAAATGAACTACTGTCCTTAGAAACATAGGCATATAAAAAAAACAATACACTGAGCAATAGCCATAAATTATCAAATATTTTCAGTCTTCTCGCTGAATAGTGAAGATGTTGACAGTTTGTTTGACATTAGCTAAACTTCTGTGACGGGATTTTTGTAGGTTCAGAGAGGGCTGAGGGCCGTTGACAAAAAACAGATTCGTTCGGGCAAATGGGAGGTTTTACTAATATTCTTGGACAGGTATAAAACTGGAAAATATACAAATTAAAATGCACACAAACACCATATAATAATTCTAAGATTACCTGGCACCAGACTAGGTATTCAGACTAAAAAGAAATAGCTTTAACCAATTGCCCTAAGGCTGCCAGCTTGTACCTACTTAAAGTCAGGCCACAAAATGGCCTCTTAACGTCTTCAACTTTGGTATTGTAACATTTGCTGGAGGTGGACAGTTTTTTATAGGCAATAGAAAAAACATATTCTGGGAACACATTCAAATTGCCTTGAATATCTCTGGTTTCAATACTCACAGCGCCACCTAACGGCCAATAGCCAAATATACTCCAAAGGGATAGAGGAAATTTGCAGACAAGCTAGCTTAATATTTATTAGTTATTTGGTTTGGCTTTACAGGGTTCTAAGCATATAAAATAAAAGGAAGCACCGCAGCGCAGGTTACTATCCTGAGTTAATTCAAAATCTTTTCCAAAATATATTCCTCCACACTTCATAGATTGCCTGGACTGAATGTCAAAAGCAAAACCATTAATCATTATAAAATAAATATCACTCATTGATTGATCCTTCTTCCATCGGGTTTCACTTCTCAGTTTACAATGCCACAAATTCTTTCTCACAATAGAACTAAAAAAAGTGTTTGGTGCTTTGTTGTATTAATATTAGAGACAACTCAATTTCTGCATGCAGAACATCTATACAAATAAAAAAATCTTTTCTATTATTTTCTCAGAAAGCCAACCCATAACTTCACAACGAAACAAATAATTTACAGCTTGAAATAAACTGTTGTTATTGATTTACCTTGTTCAACATTTATGTCAGCTTATGTGGTCAAATGTGAGACACAACGGAAGAAAACAATTGATAAAAATAAAAACGGCGACTGACACAAACACGACGTTACTGTTACGTTCTATTTTCATTTTTGGCTTAATTAAGGCCCAAAAAATCGAATAAGTGCGGTTCCCTATATATCTAGAGACCCTTCATAAAATACAAGTGAAAAATCAAGAATTTGTTCTTTACTGCCCATTGTAAACAAATCCATTATGGCTATGGTTAGAAATCTGTCATTATTACTGATGGGCTGTCAAACTAAAGTCTATCCAAGTTACAGCATTAGTAGATAATGTAGATATAAACAAAGTCACATGACCGCCTTGCGATCGTGTACCAGGGTCGGACTAATATGAGATTCCAAGTGGCTTGTAATTCTGAACTAATTCTTTTAGAAGTTCTAAAATTTGTGTTTCTACCTTTCATGGATCTTTATAAATTAAGTAGCAAAATAAATTTACAGAATATACTGCTCGTGATCCGATCTAAAATATGCAGGATACTTGACTGAGGGAAGAGCCGGCCCTGCATTCTGCTCGCCGCGTGAACACTTGACATTTTATGACGGCCAGACCAATAAGAGAATAGGTCACGTGGTGGCCAATGTTTTGATCCGCTGCCTCTGTAACTTGGATAGACTTTAGTTTACTTTTATATTTTATATTTATATTACTGTCACCTTTGTCATTGTAAGATAACCCTGTAAAAGTCTTCCTACACCTGCCGAGGCGGCAGGATGGCGGGGACCGGTCCATCCGCTGATAAAATGTTTAATCTGAATCGGCGGGCGGAGGGGGGCTCCATGGAGGGAAGGCAGGCGGCAGTTGGAAACACAACACGGAAAGGCAAAGGAAACAACGAGTACCAAGTGGGGCAGGCGGGAGTTATAGAAACATGGAACGACAGGAAAAGAAGGGGAAAGGACAGCTCACAAGATGATACCAAGGGAAGAGAAAAGAATGTATTTATCTGTGTTTAATAATTCAAGTTGCCAAGTTTGGCGGATACAGCAATAGCTGGCGATATCCATCCCTACGAAGAGGTGGCGTAGGCCCCATTGGCTAAATTTTTCGTAAAAGTAGAGGCCATAAAAAGATGAGGAGAAAATAACCTTGTAAAAATTTTCCAAACTGGAAAGGGGCCGAGATCATAGACCACGATACACACATAACAGTATGCCAGCTAGGAAACGAAAATTAAACTCTTCTATGCACCTATGTTACTTCGACAAAAGTGCGGCCAACTTAAAAAAATTGTCCTGAAATTAGTCTCACTGTCAATTTCAATCCAAAAATAGAATGTAGGCACTTTGAGACACCTTGGTGTATATGTGGTTGCCTAGCTCACTATAAACGAGTCAAGATAGCCATGATTTTGTCGAATAAGCGTCACCGTTGACGTCATAACATACCGTTATCTGGGTGTTGTGTCATAGACATAATAAAGATTAGAAATTTTGGTTTTAAATGTACCCTATTTTCAAATAGGGGATGTCAGAGGTAATAAAATTCCAGAATCTTATATACTAACGCTAATAGGTCATTTTGATACTCATCTGACAACAAAATATATATGAACTTCGAGTTACTTTCAAAAATGGTCAGTACCTACCTTATTGATTCAATCAAATTTTATTGATTATATTACAAATTTTCTACTGCTCTATGGTTTCTTAAAAAAGCTTTGACAGCTAATTTGCTTTGTGTTCATATTTTATTTTTAGTTGTCCTACACAAATTTACAACACATACCGATGTCGTCAACAAGTTCAATAAACGTAGATAATACCGACGATAGGATCCACTTCCTTAATCACATAATTAAAACCGTTAGATCACAACCATTCCACAATTTGATTTTTAAAGACATAAAACTAAAGGTACAACGTGTAACCTAAATGTCCTTTTTACAAAACAGATATTACACTTATCACTCTATTATTTTGCCTAAAGATGGCGATAATACTTCTCGATACGTGTGCAATATTAAAAAAGAAGCATCTTACGACCACTTTGTTTTAGTAATTTTTTGATTTTGCTTTTGGAGCGCCGCCGTGTCTCTTAAAGCACTTGCATAATACTCAGATGTACGTCGGCGAATTTTTCAAGCTGGCTCCGCAGGCATCGCACTTCTTTAAATTTTTCGGATTGACGAGGGTGCACTGGGAACACTCGGAGCCCCCCACTTCCATCGGTTGCTCCTGCTTGGGGCTTCTGCTCTTGCTGCACATATCGCATATGTCTTTCATGCCTTCGTTTATATAAGTGCACGACATGCATTCCCACCTGGACAATGGCACGTCTTCTTTTTTCGCTTGTTGCGGCATTTCTTCCTTCAACTTCCTCACATCGAGGGTTTTACTTTGAATACTCTTCGGGGGTTCCTTCGCCTCTTTCTCGTGTGGCAGCGTCTTCGTTCGTGCATAACTACTGGCGTTAACTTTCGACGGTAACTTCACTGACTTTACCGCGTCGTTTGGCGTCACATTGTCGTAACTACTGTTCTGAGAATTCCGCCTTTCGACGGGCTTAACTTCCGGGAGTTTCACACTGGCCACGTCGCCGACTTTCAAAGGCCGATCGGAGACGGTAAGGTTGTTGACTGCTTCCTCTAGGCCGGTAACTTTTACCTTCTTGCTCTCCTTGGTGTGTTTGCGCTTCTCGTTGCTGGGAGGGCTGAGGAGGTCGCCGCGCTCGCCCAGGTCCTTGCTGTAGCCCTGGGTCTCGAGATTTCGGAAGACGTAGCCCCAGTCCTCTTCGTATTGGGGTTCTTCTTTTTCTGTGACCGCCGACGCCCCGTTCAGGTTGAAGTCGTTGTTGTTCTTACTCCTGGAATATTGAAAATATACTTCATTACACGAACCTTGATCTCTGCGTCACAATGTTTGTCTTTGTTCAACACATAATACACAAATGATATTTATATGTTAGGTAAAGACATATGAACCGACAGGCGCACTATGGGAAATGCAGGACCTTACTAAGAACATTTTTACCCTATTTTAAATTGAAAGCTCTATTATATGTTAATATAAATATCTACTTAGGGCTTATATTAAGGTTTTTGGATACCTTTGGACCTTTCATATTTCGGTCAACGCCGTAAAAAACAGACATTTTATACAATATACATTTGAGTTCGCCCCTGTGCGAAATGGGCGAAATCGTAAACAGCGTAAAGGCTACATACACCTGAAATAGTTAACTCCCAGTCTACGATTCTTATTCGGGCAATTCCGAATCATACATAAGGCTGGCAGTTTGCAAAATAATAAGATTTTTCACATGAAACGACGAACCAATGACGCACTGTCCACAGTTCGCATAATTTAAATCAAATGTGCCCGTTGATCATTCCACTTTCGACACTGCTTGTCCGGTTTTTGAACATCATTTGTCTATTTTAAAATAAAAAATAAATTATGACTCGAAATAATACTGCTGTGAGTAACCTCGCGAAAATCGGCCAAGTAAATACAAGATCACTGTTGCCTTCTTTTAGCGAGTTTTCTGATATGGTGATTGATAATAATTTTGATATTATGGCAGTGATAGAAACTTGGCTCTCGCAAACTGTGCCGAGCAGTGCTGTGTCGATGTCTGACTACACCTTTTATCGCAGTGATAGAGTGGGGCGAGGGGGAGGCGTTGGTGTTTATATAAAATCACATATAAAG
Organism: Pseudeuparius sepicola; assembly: GCA_963920635.1. NCBI lineage: Eukaryota > Metazoa > Arthropoda > Insecta > Coleoptera > Anthribidae > Pseudeuparius > Pseudeuparius sepicola. Next base: position 25,735,231 of record OY987298.1, on the reverse strand, counting down.
TGTGAGCATTTTAACATAAATAAAATTAATATTGGTGAAATGTCTTCAGATCTAGAGCATATGTGGTTGAGGTTGTCTTTTGGCAAATTGACATTAATCTTAGGGATTGTTTATCGGCCGCCAAAGGGAAACATGAATGCGGCTCTGGCCAGTTTTGAAAATGCTCTTTCGGTCGTCTCAGCTCACAATGATTTGATTCTCGTATTGGGCGACTTCAATGTTGATTTTTTTAACCCCAATAATAAAATATTGCAATGTCTTCACTCATATAATTTGGAACAAGTGTTAGGCGAAGCCACGCGAATCGTGCAACACTCGCAAACACTACTAGATCCTATACTTTGTAATTGTCCTGAGCGTTGCTCTGATGTGAAAACTTTGAATGCAGATTTATTCTCTGACCATAGAATGGTGAGTTGCAGTTTTAACTTGCAGGTGTGCAGACCCCTGAAAGGTACAAAAACTTATAGATGTTTTCGAAATTTCGACATGGATTCTTTTAATAAATATTTGTGTAATGTTCCATGGTCGGATATTTTCTATATCAAGGATATTGATGACAAGGTTGACTTCTTGACAAAGTGGATAACTCATTTGTTTGATTGTCATGCGCCTCTTAAAACTTCGCTAATCAGCAAACCGAAAGCACCTTGGCTAACTGATAATCTACGGTACATCTTTAAATTGAGGAATAAGGCATTGTCAGTTTATAAAAAAATCATATTTTATACAAATAATAGCATTAATGGCAAGAAGTCGTTTAAGATCGAATTTGCAACCGTAGATAAAATAGTTGAAGTAATAAATAAAATAAAATCGAATTCGAAGGGTTGCGACGGTATAAGCTTAGACATGATCCGCTACTGTTTACCTGTTATCGCTCCGCATGTAACTCATCTGTTAAACTGTTGTATTGAACACAGTTACTTTCCAACTACTTGGAGGGTGGCTGTTGTCACTCCCCTACCTAAGATTGAGAACCCGAAAGCTTATTCCGATCTGCGTCCTATTAGCTTGCTACCGATTTTTTCTAAAATTCTTGAGAAAATAGTATCTGAACAACTTGTGAAATTCTTGGAGGTAAATAAATTATTTCCAGTGAATCAATCAGGATTTAGGAAAGCCCATAGCTGCGTTTCGTCTCTGGCAAATTTAAGCCACTGCTTTGGTTCTCTTGGATTTTAGTAAGGCATTCGATACTATAAGTCATAATTTGCTGATTGCTAAATGTAAATATATCGGTTTTGATAATTCTGCATTAAAATTCATATCCAATTACTTAATGGATCGGTTTCAGCAGGTTAGGAAACAACGTCTCTGAAAGCTCACTTATTACGTCGGGTGTCCCACAGGGTTCTGTGCTGGGGCCTACGCTTTTCCTCGTTTATACTTTCGACCTAATGAATGTTGTTACTCGATCAAATACTCAGGCTTTTGCCGAAGATACGCAAGTTTACTTGAATTTTTATCCCAAAAATTATCTGGTAGCACAAAAAATTTGAGTGAGGATCTGCTATGTATAAATAAATATGCTATAAGTCACAATTTGCATTTGAATCCGACAAAATCTAAACTAATTATATTTTCAAAAAAGAAGCATAGAGAATTTTTTAAATTAAATATGCGAGTTCAAATAGATGGTTCGGATGTGACTGTTGTGTCGACTGCGAGGATTCTCGGTTTGACATTTGATGAGGAACTTCGATTCGTGGATCATGTTGTTGGGTTGACCAAGGGATGCTACTTGAGACTAAAATTGCTATACGCAAGTAGGAGCTCATTGGATATGAATACAAGAAAGCTTCTCTGCGAAAGCTTAATTCTTTCAAAAATTCATTATGAAGATATTGTATATGTACCGTGTTTGGATAGTGCGACATTGAACAGATTACAAAGAATACAAAACACATGCTGCAGGCTAATTACAAACCTAAGAAAATATGATCATATATCTCCAGCCTTCAAAGAATTAAAATGGTTGGATGTTAGGGGCAATTTTGCGCTACATATGCTCACTTTTGTTGCTAACATTATTAAAGCCTTCTCCTCCTTACTTGGTAAAAAAACTTGTGCCACGCGCTGCAATACATAGCTTAAATGTTCGTCACACAAATTTATTTACAATGCCTGCCCACCGCACATCATTCTTTCAGAGGTCTTTTTCTTTTAACGCTGTTCACCTGTATAATTCCTTAGATACAACTTTGAGGAACGAGATTGGCAACAGAGTTTTTAGTGGAAAGATAAAGAGTTTGCTGCTTTCCAGATGATGGTGCTTTTTATATATCCTGGACACTGTTTTCGTCGTTGGCTATAACTGTATTATATCGTTTGATACGCCGTAGTTTAATAAAATTTATAGGCTATGTTTTGGGTAGATATAGGTTAGGGTTAGGTAAAGGTTAAGTATGAATGGCACTTGTTGCCAGACTTCGCCTTTGTACAGGATACCTACATGTTTTGTACTGTATTCTTGCAATAAAGTCCTATTATTATCTGTTTAACCCATTCTATGGGTTCACTGTGCTTAATACTCGTATTACGTATTACAAAAATATTATGTTCATATTACTGAGTCGTTCATATTATCGCTATTGTACTGTATTCGGTAAGAAAAATGTACATCTAAATTTCAAAAGCAGCTCATAAATATTTAAATTTGAATAACTTCCGGCTAAATGACAGACCGAGTGTTTGTTTTTACTACTAATCGTACTGTCTTAATATCATGGAAGCACGTTTCAAATGTTAAGAAAATTTCCGTTGTAATCTCACTTATGGTACTCACCGAGAAAAAAAAAATCCTGAAATGTTTCTCATTGTCATTGCAAGGTATTGAAATAAACATTTGATTGGCTATTAACATTACTTGCCTATAGACCTCATTCATGACGGTGCTCTCCCTGCTGGTCTTCCTCAGTCTCGAATGCCCTGGTAATGGCCCGGCGTCCACCGCATCGTACCCGTTGTGCGAATCCAGCTCGATCAGCTGTGCGGTTGGCACCGGGTACACATACCCGGCTGGCACCACTTGCGGCACGTACCCGTTGCTGGGACAGTACCCGCCCCCGCACTGCGTCTTCACCATCGGCTGCCCGTACGGCAGGTAGCCGGGATAACCGTGTTGAATGCAACTGCACTGTAAATGTAGAGATGGGCAATGGAAACTTTCCCAGTCGGGACAGTTTCCGTTTTTGGAAACTTTCTGGGAAGAAACTTTGAAGGTATAGGAAACTTTCCCTGAAAGTGTCCGAAACATTCCCGAGAAACTTTCACAGAAAGTTTCCGGGAATTTATGAAGAAATTTTAAATTTGCCGTAATAAATGCCTGGCCAAGATTCATGACATAACCTAAAAAATACAAAAAAGAACAAAGAAGAATGATGAACTGTTCTATAGACCACAGATCAAATATATTTTTTTATTAGACTTTTTGACTTATGAAGTTTAATAAATTTAAATTAAATTAAACTAGGTAAATAATGATAATATGAACAATATGTGAATTTATTATTCTTTCATATTTGGTTTTATCTTTTATCCTTATGTTTTATTTTTACTTTTGTACAGGGTGTCGCAATTAAGATGTTATATGAGCGATTATCTCGGTAATTTTTAAGATACATTGGTGGTTCAAAAACTAAACTTGTGTAGTTTTTTCCAAGGAATTGAATGCCGCCTAGAAAAAAACAGTTTAATTTCAAACAAAAAAAGTTATCTCCAAATAACAGATTTTTTTTAATTAAGATGGCGATTTTATTGCAATTTTTCATTAGACTAGTAAAGTGAATAAAAAATCTGCACAACAAGGTTGCATATCACTTTTGGTTTAGCGGGATTAATGGTTTTTTGTCCCAGGTAAGTCTGCAAAAAAATAATAGTATTTTTTTAACAAAAAAAAACGTCACTTCCTACGTTTTTTACTGTAGGTAGTAATTAATTAATAATACTAATAATTTAAAATCTGAAAGTGGAAATTTGAATTATGATCATGAAATACGAATTACAAAGCAAAACTTTTACATTTTGTGATATTATACCTTTTCTACAAATATCTTTAGCAAATTTCACTTAAAATATGACATAATTGGTATTTTTGGAAAGCTCCAAGTGTGACTAATTAAAGTAAACATTAAAAAAAGAAAATTGGAAACTTTCCGAAAGTTTCGGAAATTTTGGTCGGAAACTTTCCGGGAATTTTCGTAAAGAGGGAACTTTCCCATCTCTAGTAAATAGTGTAAATATTTGTGTTACAGTTGTACGAGTGTTGTCAGTCATCGTTCGAAAATATTCAGGGTGTCCCAGATCTAAATGTCGAAAATAAAACTGATGGTAGAAAATCTAATTTTAAGCATAATAGTTCATATGAGCATAGTTTCAAAATGCTTAATAAGATAGATTGTCATAAGTAAAAGTAGCGTTGAAGAAACTAATTTTAAGCAGGAAAGTTCATATGAACTTTTCTAAGAAAAGTACAAGTTGTTGAAAATTAGCCAAGCTTTAGAGTTTTCGGATGCAACCAATCGGTTTCACTGTTTTAGACACAATCTAAGCATTCTAAGGCAAATTTCCATGAAACATTTTTTTATGTAGAATTTAATGGAGATTTATTGAGATTTTCTACCATCAGTTTTATTTGTGACATTTAGAGAAATGGGATACCTGTAAAAACTTTTTTATTTGGAGGCCTTATAGAGTCAGTTTTTGTATTAATTTATTTTTGATTGCTTTAACCCTTTCGGGACCGGACCCTGACGAACACACATATAAAAGTTGGGTCAGTGGGACCGGAACCGACTATAAACGCAAGCAGGGAGGCATGAGAAAGGACTGGAACCGGACGGACACGCGTTGACTACGGATACATTGGAACGCCTACTTTACATTGGTCATGCCCCCAATTAATGTCATTGGCTGATTTTTCTAGTAATGGAACACAAGCTCATTGGCATGTGGGTGCATGCAAAAAATTATTTATATTGTGAAAAGATCTGTTGTTATGTAATGACTGTTTTGCAATTAAGGACCGGAACCGTACATACACGCATGCGCTTCCTGCTGTGGTCCACTGGGCTCAGATCCTCAGGCGGCCGCAGTCCCGAAGGGGTTAATAACTCTAGTTGTAATATTATCATGGCCACTGGTTTTCTGAACTGAGATTGCAAATTTGACCCGCAGGAATTTTTTTCTTTAAAACCGCCACCCAAAGGGAATATCTCTCTACAGCAATGAATTGTACATAAAAATAAAACAAAAAAAGCTTTTACCGAAAAATTAGAAACGAAATGAGAAACGTCATGTATCTCCGAAACAAATCGAGGTATCAGGGATCTTCGGGAAATAGGAGAAACCTACCAAAAGGGTCTGTGAGAGTCTACCCTCAGTTAAGGGCATCAACTGCCCCACGACTATATTTGTAAATTCAGTATACCTGGAGGAAACAAATATATATGAAATAAAAAAATTATAAACTCTCTAAAAAGTGATAAGGCTCCAGGTATAGATGGAATAACCTCTAATATATTATAATATAAATAATTATATATATATATTAATTAAAAGCTGGCATATTAGCTGATGTTTTAAGGTGGCTCTAATCAGACCAATATACAAAAATGGAAAGGAAAATAGTGTTCATTATAGACCAATATCACTCATAAGTAACTTAGCTAAGATATTCGAAAAATCATGAAATTTCGAATGGAAGCCTTTTTAGATAAATTTGGTGTTCTGGCTAAAGAACAATTTGGGTTCAGACGAGCCAGATCAACGGAGGATGCAATGGCCATATTAACAAAACAAATATCTGATGCGCTGGACAAGAAGGTGCCAAGCTTTTGCATCTTTGTTGATCTAGCCAAAGTGTTCGATACTGTGAGTCACAGAAAGCTTCTAGAGACTTTAGATAATGTCGGATTCAGTGGAAATACTAATTCCTTAGTAGAAACCTACTTAAATAATAGGCCACAGAGTGCGGGAATCGGACAGACAAAAGCTCAATGCATCAGGTAGAATATGGGGTACCCCAAGGAACTATTTTGGGACCACTATTTTTCAATATTTGACAAGATGAACTCTCTATCATTTGATATCCTCTGTGATATTATCTTATTTCTTATGACATCAACTGATGATTGAACTTTTAAATACATCTTTGTAAACTTTATTTAAAAAACATGCATGTCTTCTTAAATTATTGCTATTTACAAGCCTGAAAATACCAACAATGTGTGATTGGACAAGAGTATAATTCCTAACATGTGGATAAAAAATCATTTTTTTGTCTTTATTTACTTTTTACTGCTATCAAAACTTAATTACTTAGTTTGTTTATTTTTTTACAATATACTAGGCATTAAAGTATTTGAAATAATATGATATATAATTTAACAGTGACAAGTTTTATGGCTTTCCTGAAATATTTGAATTTTTTCACATTGAAGGTATTACACGCTCGACGACGATATATTTGTCAGATCTCTACAAGCAGAGGCCACAGGGAAGGATTGTGTCTTTCGCAGATGACACTGCGGTTTTCTACAAATATGGTTCGTGGGAAGGCCTAAGAAATACTGCAGAGAGTGATTTTGCCAAAATAATCAATTACTTTATAGGTTACTTACAATTAATTTTGATAAAACTTATTTTATGTCCTTTGCAAGTTATACTACAAATCTGCCACATTATAGGAACCTGAATTTTGCCATTAACAAAGAACAAGTGCAAGTAAATTCCACAGGAAAAATAAAATATCGGGGTGTGTACTTCGATAATCATCTTAGATGGAATTATCACGCAGATTATACTACACTTAAATTGATTCAAGTCCTACACACAGATTTTTGATAAAAATCAAGTGAAAATTCTTTATGAGTCTAGTACAGAGTCCCTTTAATTATGGTCTCTTGATATGGAATAGTCTAACCAGGGACTCTTTAAAAAGGGTCCCTGAGTCTAACAAATGAATATATGAAAAACATTGAAATAGCTACAAAAATGGATAATGAAAATTATAAACAATAAACTTTGGACTTATCCAACAAATTCAATATATGCTGAAAGTAACATATTTTATTTAAGACAGTTATTTTTCCAAAAAAATAATTTTACTTCATTACAGAAGCAAACAAACATTAAAACCTATTGGACACCCTCACCGTTACTAGATTCAAACAAAAGACATCTACTATCCCAAAAATCAGAAAAACAGTCGGACAATTTCACCTATCTTAGTCCTTAGTCTAAAACCTAGAGAGTCTACTCTTGAAGAAAAAACTAAAAATATGGCTATGCTCTATTCAGAGAAATAAAATTCACCAACTAATTGACAGACAAAATACCATACTATACAATTGAAGCAATTCACATATTATAAAATAAACACTTACAAAAAATATTCAAATTCTATATAGCCTATCCACTGCATTTTTTTTTCGTGTATTCATTCATTCATTCATTATATTGTGTTCGTTTTTCCCCTTGCACAAGGTAAATAGTTAGGGAGTATAAAATGTTGTTATGGGTAAATAATAGTTATTTATGTACCAAGGCACTGAAGTTCAACTTTTTATGACTCATGTGGAATTTAGTTGCTGAGGCCTCTGGCTGATAATATACCACTAGTCATAAAAAGAACTTCAGTGCCGAGGTACATATTATATTTTTTTTGAAATTGGAAAAAAAAGTTTTATTAGGCAAGAAAATAATCATACGAATCGAACAGACAAACCAAATTGCTACCTGTTGTGCAGCCTCCACAGCAAATCTCTTGATATTCAAACCTACTAAAATATTTATACTGAAAGATTGCGCTGGTATAGGTAACAATTTCACAATGTGTACGAAAAGTTAAATGGGCCTTTTGTGGCCGGGTTTTGAATATTTGGTCACTTTTGACGCGCGATGGATCCGCATCTGACGTTTGATGTTTACATCTCGCCAAAGCCTACTTATTGAAAAAATCGCACAATAATGGGCTACTTTAATGCCGATTTCTGCGCTTTTAATGACGATTTTGGGACACTATGTCGATTTCAAGAAAATTTATTTATAATTATTGTTATTATTGTAATATACAGGGTGTATCTTTGATAGGTACAGAAATTTTAACCACGTAATCGGGGACGTTCATAAAACCGAAAAATGAAAAAAAAAATTTTTTTAATCGATGTTTAGAAAATGGGGCAAATCAATCTTTATCCGTGCTCAATGCACGCCGCTGGATCGTCACTAGAAGCGCTGAGAGGGGAGGTCTAACCTCTCCCTAGGAGATGGAGGGGAATAACGTTAGATTAGGAAGGGGAATACCGCGACGTTGCCGCATGTCAGAGTGGAATAAATCTGCTTGCAGAATTAGGTACCTAGGTACCTTTGAAAATTACTGCTGGTAGGTATCCACGTTTTTTTATGATGTCGGTTGCTGTGACGAACTGTTTATTGCTTTCTTCACAGGCGCACACAATAATTTAACAAACACGTCAGTTTTTATCACTTTACTGTTATTTTAAGTCCCTAGGCAGCAGAAATGTATCCGAGCGCCGCTCGGAGAAGTCATTGCTAGAAAACTCATTGCTGATTTCACACTCATAATTTTTTGACAAGTCTTTTGTGGAGTAGGTATCTACCTACCTACCTATTTTACAACTGATTTTCAGGCCGCAATTTTTTTATACTAATAATTAGCCATCTCTTGGGACACCTTGGGATAATAAATTTCTGATCGGCAATCAACTGAATAAAGTATTTGTTTTAAAATACAAATTATCTGTAAAAATTGCAAATTTCCACAACCACCCATAGGGTAGAGCGTAGAGCAGCGGCGCGTTACTTTTTTTTAGCGAGTGTTCGCCTGTAGCCCTATCATCTCGAAAAAAGTGGGGGAAGACTGTAATTTGACGTGAATTTAACGCGCGGCTTCGATTTGTTCATAGTTTTTAATATTTTTCAACCCTTGCCCGATAGTGCGCCACCTTTAAACCCCCTCAGGGTTGTGGTCCTATGTATTATCTACTTTTAAAAAATTATTCGTTTCCAAAAAAAGTGGGGGAAGACTGTCATTTGATGTGAATTTAACGCGCGGCCCCGATTTGTTCATCGTTTTTAATATTTTTCTACCCTTGCCTGATGGTGCGCCACTTTTAAACTCCCTCAGGGTTGTTGTCCTGTCTATTGTCTACTTTTAATAGTATATTACACACCGAGGTGTCTCGAGATAAAGTAAACTTTCCACCCGGGCGGGAGGGCGGGAAGTAAAAGTCAAAAAATTGACACTTTCAAACTTCTAAAAAGTCAGAAATGTCGATATTACATACATGGTTGTAAATAAAAAATTATTCGGTTCCGAAAATAGTTGGGGAAGACTGTCAAATTGGCGTGCTTATCATTTCCGCATTTTTTAACCCTTTGCCGTTTCGGAACTCTCTCAAGTTAATTCCTTACCATTCCTCTTACTTTTCGTAAAAACTTGGTGGCGAAATGTCGCGTAATGTCCCCAAAAACCGAAAAACAGCGACTCCTCCTGGTGAATTTAAGCTTCTGCGTGCCCTTGACTACTGCCCGACATTCCTTCGCCGAGATTCGCCAGGCGCGGGCATATGACGTTGGCGTCGGGCGCTGGCGTCCGACGCCAACTTCACACAAAAACGACGCCGCGCCGAATCGCGCAATAATTACAATTACGAATGAATTCACTGGCACTGATTCACTCGATTTTGCTCCATTTCCACGCCGCCCGGCCCGGCCGACCTACTAAATTACAGCTGGGCGAGGAGCGCAAGCGCGGGGCGCCACTTGACATCGACACTACAGGTGATCCCCACTACTCATAACTAGTGCGCGATATTAGCCAATCGCGGCTCGCGGCCCCTACTTCTCTCGGGGCGGCGCTACTATGTTGCCAAGTGTGCTGAAAATTTACCTGATTTAGTAATTTAATTCCGTATAAATTTAATTGTGTAGTGGATTTTTACATGGATTTACCCGTTTTTGTGCGTAATAATTATACGAGATAGTAGATTAACTTATAACGAAAGAAACCCCGTATAAATCCGCGAAAATCAAAAATCGGATTTAAGGGACTTTAAGTCAGTTTGGGGACATGTCGGCATAAACGGCAACACCGAATAGTGGTATTGAATGGTATGGGGGAAAGCTTGTGCGCCGTCACCGTACCGCCGCGCCGTAGCCGACGCGCTAGTCGAAGATCGTCCGTCCGATTATTATGGGATTTAACAGCTGATTGATATCGATCCGCGTCCGCCTGTAATTTTTGGGAGCGCCAGCTTCAACAAGCAATTTATTATTATACAGAATGCCTTACGTGTGGCTATTCTGTGGTATAACAATTCTGTTTCCAAAACGTGGACGCATATGCAAACGTCGCGTCTCGCTAACCGATATTGTTCCGTTACTTTGCTTTGTTTTACGAACTGTCGTCGGAACTGAACCTGCTTCTGTACATTTTTCCAGATCCGTTCGCCATTTTTTTGGACCAGCAGTGATGTCCAAACCTGTTGCAATTGCCGCTACGAATTTGCAGTGAAATAACAAGTGATTTTTTCATATTTCCGTTAAGAAATGCAGTGTTAAACTTTCGCGGCCTTCGTATGAAAACAGTGCTAGATAGGTTCCTACTAGGTACCCCAATTACGCGCGAGGATAAAAGAAGCAGCTTCAAGGGTTCGCGAAAATTCGGGTTTTATTAGACGCATACGGTATGGATCTAATTGTACAATCCACCTAGTCGAGTCCCCGTTGGAATAAATCAGCTGAGGGAAACCGAGACGTCCCTAATATTTGGCATCGCGCCGCTTTAAGTGTGCAGTGAAAAAAAAACAAGTGTTTTGTTCGTATTTCCGTAAAAAGAGACTATGAAGTGTTATACCTTCGCGACCATCGTATAAAAACAGTGCCACTAGTTAGGTAGGTACTTAGTGCTTTATGTGATTTTGTGAAGATTTTTGGATAGTATCTAAACACAAGAAAATAGTAAAAATAATCGATGCATCTCAAAGGTAGGCTTTTTCATGCTATTCGTCGAGCTATTCGCTAAAAGAACCTTTAAGGAGTTGTCCAAAAATTATTTATTTATTTATTTAATCTCCACATACACCAAATGATACATGGTTGCGTCAATATTCTTCAAATACTGCGAAAAAGCCTCGGTAAAAGCGATTCGACTGGCAACCAGTTACCTAGTGCTTCTTGTGATTTTCGAGAGGATTTTTGGATAACATAAGAAAGGAGTACGACACCCGCAAGGAAAATCATCCAGGCATCCGAAAGGTAGTTTTTTTGCATGCTATTCGCTAAAAGAACCATTAAAGATTTGTTCAAAAACTAGTTGAAAGACTATTCCTGAAATACTGTGAAAGAGCTATACGTCTGACAACGCTGCACGGCGGAATTGGGGGGGATCCGCCGGAACCGGCCTCAGTTCCAGCTGGTCCCGGCAAGGTCAAGGACCCATGGCCGTAGCGTCGGAAAAAGGGGTTTTAATAGCGTTTTAAAAAAAATTATTTCTGACGTTAATATGCACTTTAGAAAAATTTTAATTGCATAGGCGTAACAAGTGCATTTTTCCCGACCTGCCCTTAAAATTTCTGTACTTATCAAAGTTACACCCTGTATACTCGAATCGAACTTGTTGCGATTGGAAATAAACATATTATTATTATTGTATTATTATAACAATGCATTTGGTGTTTTAAATAATATGAAGAATTTACGTCAAAGGCATATTCTCAGTGATCTACTGTTGGATATGCCTTGAACTCCTTAATAGAATCTCATTCATCTTCCATCACATAATTTGAGAATAAACCAATTACATATTTTCTTTACCTTATCATGGTAATGACTATGCTATGCACTCACAAGTTAAAAGAACATTAAGACTTATAAATATATAATGGTATTGAAATTTTGGGCATCGTGTTGTCTCACTTCTAAAATGTTATTAGGAAATTATATTGATTTTCTTTGTTTGTAGGTAAAATATAAAGATTTAAATTGTTTTTAATTTAATTTAAATAAATGCCATAGTTCTGTGATACTCTTATACAGTGACCGGCAGAAAGTTGGACACAAATGGAAAACTTTTTTATTATTAATTTCTCAGAAAATTTTATTCTTGATAAAAGTTGGTGCATCATTTCAAACTCAAAACGCACATGTTAAAATTTAAATATCTCTTTTTGGATACGAGGTAGATTCAAAAATGTCAAAATAACTCAAGAGTAAAGTACCCTTATTTTTTAAAATACGGTAAAAAGTTACTTACAAAAGTTGTTCGGAATCAAAGGTGGATGTCAGATTTAAAGTCACAGCCACCTAGTCAAAAAAAGGAAATTTAACATTTTTTTTGTATTTTTTGACCTCCCTGTGTATTACAAAAAAAAAAAAACAAAATACCGCAAGCGCAACTTATCATCGGATAACACCTGAATTTGCTACTAAACTTTAATTTTGTTCGATTAGCAGCTCGAAATTTAAATTAATCGAAATCAGAATTTAAAAATATTAAAATTTTGTGTCCACCTTTCTGCCGGTCCCTGTATATATTTTCTTAAATTTGTTATTTTTTTGTAATGGGGTTGATTCCATATTAAATAAATAAATAGATATGCAACGTTCTGCTCTTACCTTCTGCATGGCGTTGACGCAGCACCCGTTGGCATAGACGACTGGCGGCGGCGGTATGTTCTGCGGTATGCCGCTGTGTGCGCTGAGTGGCGGGAACGAGTGGTTGACGGGCAGGGCGACGGTGGGTGCGGCGTGGGCCGACACCAGCGGCAACTTGCTCCCGTACGGGTTGGAGCCCTGTGAGTAGCTGCGCGAGTGCTCGTACTGCTTCTGGTGGTGCTGGTACTTGAGCGCCTTGACGGCGTGCTCGGGGCTGCAGTAGTGGTTCTTGCGGAATTCCAGGACCTCCTGCCACGTGATGGCGAACGAGGTGGAGATGTCCTCCCAGATGGTTTTCAGATTCTTGGGAAGGGAAACGATAAGATTACTATGGAAGCTTATTTAAACCTTATAGGCCAGTTGGCGGGGGCCAAAAGTACCCGTTTTGTGCGTTTTCGTCATAACATAAACAGCTGGATTAATGTGGGAATCTGTCCAGAATCATGTGATTAGCAACATATTACGTGAATGCATACTAAATATTATGTTATTAACAATTTAAGATAACAATAGCCATGTTCCCCTACATTTTGTTAAATAACTCATCAGGATGACTTCCTGATGGTAAAAATGCCCGGAATGCAATTTATTCGCAATGAATATAGCCCAAATGACTGCAGCCTGATTGTTATAAATGCAATAATTAACTTGCAAAATTGAAAACAATCCAGTCTTTACAAGAAATCTAAGAGTTATTTTTAAGTTGCTGTGAAAAATAAACAAAACTCAGCAAACTATTTACAATAAGCACCCCTAACTCCAATATAAGATATGCGAAACTTTTTGTTACATTGTTTTTTTTTATAACTGTGGAGTGTGGAGTTTAATTATATTTTCAGTAAATTTAGTACAGCGATTTCCCAAGTTTGTTATTTGCATATTTGTATTAAAATGAACGTAAAATGTAAAATCAATGCAAAAGAAACAAGGCACACCCCCAAAAACCAAGTTAACTCCGGAGTGTGGTTACCGAGGGACGTACATGAGGCATATCGTAATAGCGCGCTGATTTCGAATCACTTTATCTCGGTTTCTATGGCACTAAATTAGAAAAAAGAAACAAATTAAATCATGTGCCGAAAAGAGAGGAAGACACTGGTAAATATTCAAAACTATTATAAATATTTGAGTTTTTTTTTTGCAATTTTTTATGCTCATGCAGTTACAAAATTATGGATATAGAATTGTTAATTGCCGCTGTCTTTAAGAAAAACATGTTGTGGGATAAAACTTAAGTTCCACACCAACAGGAATGTTATTCAAATTTTATGGAAATTTGTGGTGAAATGGGACTAATTACATTTTTATTTATATGAAATAATAATGTAAACCAAAATGAACAAGAAATCTTCCTCTGAAGATAAACGAGATATCTTGGTCAAACAAAAGTTGCTTTTAAACTGGTAAAACCTCAGCATTTATTGCGTATTCTTAGGATGACAAATAAGCGCCAGTTTTAGGCGCTGAAAATAGGCACTGGGTATTCTGCTTCTTCTGTGTTCGTACCCTAACATATCTCAGGATCCAAGATCCAAGTGTCAAAAATGAAAGTTTTATTTAATTGGGTACGTGTTTTATCCTCAGCTTCTTCAATCCAATGGAATATTCGATAAAAATGCATTCATATCTATCGAAAATCTAATTATTATTTATAAACACACCTGTATAAAACACCATCAAAATTGTAAAAATAAGCTAAATCGATATTTTCAAAAAGGATTCGATACCTAACATTTTACACTATATTATGCGAAGCTTGTATAGTATTATGCAAAAGTCCAAAGTTAAAGGCATGTAGGTTTATAAAAAGTGTATTTTGCATGAGTTGAATTTATATTGATCAATCAACAACTTAAAATTAACTCTTATATTATTATTTTGTGTAAAGATTGCAGTCAAGACACGCACATAACGCTATGTCAGCACGCAGGTGCTGTGACATCAGCAGTGACACTCGTGCAACAAAAGCATGGCCACCTTTTATTTTTAGCCGGGAATCTCACTCCTTTCGAGTAACCTAGCAACCACATATACACCAAGGTGCATAGACTGCCTACGCCTACATTCTGTTTTTAATTTAAGAAGTAACATTACAAAAATCAATAATATTAAATTGAAAAAGTCATAAGGAATGTAAATGAGCAGGTTTGGTTTAAACCTACACTATCTAGGAAACAATTAAAACCACTTTTCAAAGGATCTGTTTTAATTATTGCTATTTCTTAAATAAAAAAATTAGCAGAAGTAGTATAGTTTAAAAAGAAATGATATATTTTTTTATAATACCTTCTTCATGTAGGTAGTCTCATCAATGATAGCTTTAAATTTTTCACCCAGGCCTTGCATCTTTTAACATATAATATTTTTATTTACATGCAGGTACATAATATACAGGAACAACACCATATATTTTGTGTCAAAATATTATGATTGAGCTTAACAACTAATCTCAATAGTTACCAATATGAAGGTCTTTTTGAAATAGAATTAGGGCTATATCGCCCAAAAAATTAAGCTGCTGCACGTGTTTTTGAGGATGGAGACTAAGCTAAAGATGTAAATTTGCGCCTTTTTTTGGATCGTGTGTTTACTCGTAATTTTTTAAGGTTATCTTTTTGCAGCTTCATCATTTTAGTGCATGTTTTCATTTTGCAACAAAAGTGTATACTTGTTTCATAACGATAAAAATCAACCGTTTGTGTTGAATTTGGCAAAATGTGCCCAGAAATACCTGTTAACTCTAAAATTCGAGAAATACAATTTTCACCTACCGCTTTCAAATTTTACAGATTATTGCATCATTTAAAGCGGGAAAAAATACCCTATGAACAATGTACCAAAAATTTTTCACTTTCAAAATGAAATGGATTGAATTTAACGAAATTTGGACACCTTATCAAGGAAACCAATGATGTTTTGACCAATGTCCATTTTACATTTTTTCTGCATTTTGAATGTACACACCCTGTACAGTAAAGTTAATCTGTAACTTATGAAAGAGGCAGGTGAAAATTGAATATGTTTTAAATGTTGGAATGAACAGGTGTCTTGGGGTATATTTTGCCAATTTCAATGCAAACGGTTAATTTTATCGTTATGAAACAGGAGTACACTTTTGTTGCAAAATGAAAAGATGCACTAAAATGATGAACCTGCAAGTCCAAAAAGATAACTTCAAAAAAGTTTTCCAGACATTTTTACCATAAGTAGTCATTGTGATGAATTATTTAAGAAAATATAGTGAAAAAAAATTTTGAAAAGGGATATTTTTAACTTAAATTGTTACTAACTTTTTTAGCAGCACAACGATTTAGCACGCATTCACATATATGTTGTTATGTTTTGAACAAATTCCAACATTAATCCAGCTGTTGTGATGAAAACGCACTTTCGATATGCCTACCGACTGGACTATTAGGGCTAGATGCAAGGTTAACGGGGCTTGTCCGCATATTTATTGATTATTTAATGACTAAAGGGCGGAATATATGCAAATTGCACATATATGCATTTTTTGCATATTTTATTCAATTTTTCACAACATTGCATATTTATGGAAAAACTATATTTTTGTGCATATTTGCATGTTTTTCCTATACTTATTTATAGATATAAGATACCTATAACCAAGATTATGAGAGCCCAAATTAGATGCTATTGTAGAAAAGGATGAAGGGTTCAAATCTTTAATGGCAGTAAAGAGAATTTTTAATGGTAAATCATCCAACGAAGTTGCACCTTGGCCTTATACTTTACTACCCAAATTAAAATATTGTCCTATTACATCGGTAGATGTACCGACAGAAGGCAAAGATTTTTATTGGAAAACTTTGAAAAGTATTTCATCATAAATTCCTACTATACAATTTCAAATTAAAATGTTTTTATAATTCTGCTTTAATATAGGTATTTTACGAGGTATTTCATGTATTTGTTTTCCTTTCATTTTTCTTAAAATAAACCCTTTCTCTAAAATCAGTTTTGGTGTTTTTTTAAGGTATTTCTAAATGTAATATAAATGCATATTATTGCATATTTGGCCAAATAAATGCATATTATTGCATATTTTAAATAAAAATGATGCATATATATGCGCATATTTCGATTGAAATTAAATGCATATATTCCGCCCTTTATTAATGACCAATCTGATGGCTATGAAATTTTAAAATGGACAGCATTTTAACTAATTATTTACTGCATCAGCCAATTAACCGACTATGAAATTTGAAAATGGTTTTTCCACTGAATACTCTCTTAGTATTCTTGACTATGTCAATATCTATACAGAGTGTCTCACTTAAGAGTGAAACAACTCTATAACATCTTTAATTTTTAACCGACCAGAACGAAATTTTTAATATTTTTTTTATTTTGACAAAATTTTGGATTTAGGGTTCTGAATAGATTCTGAACAACTTTTTCTAGTAATTTTTTTTTTGAAAAAAAAAAAGCCTAATATGACTTTCGGATTTTTAGCCTCGTTTGTGGCATCGCAGGTGGCTTTGATTTTGGAGTAGGCAACTAATTTTTTGGAAATAAGTAGGCAACAATGCCATCTACCTTTGGTAAAAATTTCGTTCTGGTCGGTTAAAAATTAAAGAAGTTATAGGGTTGTTTCACTCTTAAGTGAGACACTCTGTATATGGCAATAAAGTATTATTATTATATTGCACCTTAGCTTTGCAGGGACAATTTCAATAGTAATATAACGAAAAGTAGTCTTATGGATAATACCTAAGATTTTTACAAAATGGTATTTTTATTTTATGTGATATGACCCGAGAGCTTTAGCTCCAGGGTTTTATATCTGATTATAAATGGAATTTTCATGGGAAAATCAGTTTGGAGTGAATGCCAGGTATGAAGGTAAGGTGACGTTTTAGAGGTATATTTTATTAGATAATTTACTGAACAGTTCTATTTGGTTTTCAAACTTGTAAGTTTTCACTTTTTAGCAACAAGAAAATGAGTAAAGTAATTTTTCATCATTTGTGACACTGATATTTTTATTAGATTTCAAAATATTTTGGATGATGTTTCTCCAGAAATATGTTTTCTATGGTAAAAAAGCTACATGTTGTTTTATCGAGTTTAATACCCCTTGAGTTTTATACCCTTTGAACTAGAAAATTTTGTCAGGTAGGCTGGGGGAATTGAACGGGGCAATTTTTGTATAGATATGTCATGTCCCTGAAAGGTCATCATTTGCGCAAAGTATTGGTTTGGCATTGCAGCAAAATTAGACGAATGCGTTTTTTTAAAGGGGTGCATTGTTCGAAAAACCATATTAGGAATTATTTTATTTAAAATCTGACACCACAACGTTAATCAGGACAAAAAATATACAGGGAGTTCCATTCTGCAAGGTGCCAAAGTTGAGCAAAATAGTGATTTTAAAGGCATCTCGGAGGTCAAGTGTGCCATGGAATTACTTCAAATACTCAGACTAAAGATAATATAGACTCTCCTTTCTTAGGGCATTGTAATCAACCGGCATATACAATATGGAAACAAAACATTGCTTGTGATAGTGGAGCAGGTGGTTGGACAAAGCCCACCAGTAGCGTATGCAAAAATATATTTTTATGGTTAAAGAAATAAATAGAACAAGGAAAATTTATATCATTGGGGCCTAGGTATTTATGGTTTATTAATTTGAATGAATTTTTAACTCTGGCAATACGGATTCTGAGGTGGAATTCATGTAAAAATCACAAGAAATTACAACAATGCGTAAGGCAGTTTCCTTCCTAGGAGGTGCAACGCCTCTGAACTCATTGTAACTGACTTCACTTACCTGAGAAAGGTTATGCGATTCTGTAAATTACTCATACCACACACAAAGCACTTTATGTACCTATTCCCTTTTTAATGTCCCTTGTATAGTTCAACTTAATAAACAATATATCGATCACAGAAAACGACACAAAGGAAGAATTCGCACGAAACTGTATCTGAAACGCCACGACAACAAACCCATGGCTAAACAAACACCGGCTACAACGAGGCGGCGGCGATAGCGGCATTGCCGAATTGTGCGATTCAGTGCAATTTACAACTTTTCGTTATGTTTTTTCACAAAATACATAAAACAAAGTATAATCTTACCCACTTATTTTTATTTAAATATCCCATTATTATGTAACGTAATCAAAATTGCAACGTAGGGAAGCTACGTCTTCTTCTCCATTATATTCTAATATGTTTTTAAATGTTCCAATGAATTCTATTTAGAGTAAGTGGCAATACAACAAAGTTTTGTATTGGTAAACATAGAAATGTTGGCCACAAAGTTTTGTATTTGAAGTTTCGTCTATATTATCTTTAGTCTGAGTTCAAATAGTTGGATGGTCAACAGGACCACTCAAAGTGTTGGTGTGCAAAGATTCAATACAAAAATATACAGGGTAGGTATTTTTCTTTGTCTGGACCATCTCAAAATACTGAATTTTTATGAAACTTTATACGGGTCAAGAATGCTCTGGAATTATTGAAAATATATTAATAAACACAAAAGTAAGTGAAAACTTTTAGTTTCATAATAATTATCTTACTATTTAATAGGTTTTACTATTTAATAGGTTTTATTATGGTATTTAAGTATAAACCAACAATATAAACGAATAGATGGCTCACGGTAATACAAATAATACAGGTTTTGTTTTGCTTCTAGATTAGCGGGTCGGGGGAAAGAAGACGAGGTAGGTACCTAATTTGTTTACATTAGCATTTCTTAAATTCAGTCTTTCCTATTTTGTAATGCATACTAAATAGTTTTTTGATAGATTTGTATGTCGTATATATGCTTTGAGATTCTTATATTTCCAAAATATCCTAAATCGTATCAAAAAACTTGAAACCTTGAATGTGCCAACAATAACATCCTTTTAAAATCATGAAACAAAACAATTATATAATAATTCAATATTTTTTCCTTAGTAATAAGTAAGCATATTTTGATGAAGTGTACAGAATTCGTCTTTATCCATAATCCATGTACTTACTTGACACTCAACATAGGCCATCAAAGAGTCTTTGGAAACATTTGCAACTCTATCTGGACATATAGGACCATCCAACACCAGCACACCATTTCCAGTATATTTGTATCCCATGGCTTCAAACATCAGTTCAGCTCCAACCAGGTTTGCCTCTATTTGATGCTTATAAAATCCGGAATATGTCTAAAACAATCCTAAATCAGCAAAGCAAACGATGATTATAATATAAAATTAATTATATATACTGGCAACCGGAACAAATTAGGTAAAATAGAACATGCACTTTTGTCAAAAAGGTCCCAAGGCACGTAGAATTTAATTTGTAGTCTGATGTATTTTGACACATCCATTAAAATGAGGTGGAAAACATGGCATTTTCACACATACTGCCAACCAAGTGTGTTTTTGGGGTTTATTTTTAAAATTATTAGGTTTTCAAAAACCAAAATGCACCCAAACATCTATGTACCAAGTGAACAGTGAAGTTTGTTTTCTGTAGACTCCAAGGAGACCACAAGGGGGCTGGTACAAGGTTATGATATATGTCATTGTACAACTGCCATTAGGTTTTATGTGACATGCCAGTGCCATAGATTCTAAAGGAGGCCAAATATTTCCCATCATAATTCACAATATTTAAGTTTTCTAACTTCCAGATACTCAGGTGTGTCAATTAAAGGTAATGCGGTGATAATAAATTTGTTTCATTTGACAGTTGCCATATTCTGCACTTGTAGACACAACATTGTCAAGTCTAATGTTTAGAAATCATGGAAACCATTATTAATTTTTACTAACAATCAAAGTACCTGTTATATTCATAGATTCTCCAATAAAATGGCATACTTGGCATCACTGATATCTGATACCATTAGAATGATGAAAGAATAGGCCTCACTTTGGAAAGTATAATGCTGGGTCCTCTTACTTTAAAGAGTCCCTGCTTTGAGTGGTCCTGTTGACTGTTTTGAGGGGATTCCATGACACACTTGACTTGGCAGATGCCTTTAAAATTTATTATTATTCCTAAAATTTGACACCCTGCTGAATGGAACTCCCTGTATATTTCTTGTTCAAATTTGGTATACGGGGGTTTTGATTAACACTGTGTGATTAGATTTTAAATAAAAAAATCGCTAAATGGTTTTCGTGAAAATCGAGGGTATAAAAAAAATGGCAGCCAGCCCTGTATTTCCATTTTTAAAATGGTAAAGAGGTCCAAACAAGCGGCTTTTGAAGGTCTTTCAAAAAAAAGTTCAGGCGATTATCTTCAAAAATGAAGATTTTACAAAGTTTTAAAGTTGGACACCCTGTAGATATATTTTTGTTTTAAAATTTTTTTGTTTTTATTTACTAAGAAATAAAAGTTTGTGATAGTTTCACCTTCATATATGTTTTTTTTTTATT
The DNA here is from genome assembly GCA_963920635.1 of Pseudeuparius sepicola. Taxonomy (NCBI): domain Eukaryota; kingdom Metazoa; phylum Arthropoda; class Insecta; order Coleoptera; family Anthribidae; genus Pseudeuparius; species Pseudeuparius sepicola. The sequence goes on along the minus strand of OY987298.1, from coordinate 25,714,139 downwards.
TTTCAATTTAAGGGAGCCCAAATTTAATTTTGGCCAGGGGGCCCAAAAATTTGAAGCTACGCCACTGTCTGTATAAAACTAAATAAACGCTGAAAAAGCTTGCTTTGGCTTCTACAACTTTTATCTACCCCAAAAATATAGAAAATATGGAAGGTGTAAAAATATACGTGATCACATGGTACCTAAAATGTATTTTCTTGAAATCAGCAGTGAAGTGTCTCAAAATCGTCATTAAAAGCTCAGAAATCGGCACTGAAGTATCCCATTATTGTACAATTTTTTTCAATAAGTAGGCCTTGGCGAGATGTAAACATCAAACGTCAGACGCGGAGCCATCGCCCGTCAAAAGTGCCGTGTCTCATCATACTTGGCCTAGGTAGAGCGATCGTCAAAGTCAAGCAACGCCGCACGTAGTCGGTTCATGGACGGGTGATCCCTTATGATTATTTTTTCGCCTAATAAAACATTTTTTTCCCGATTTCAAAAAAATATATAATATGCACCTCGGCACTGAAGTTCTTTTTATGACTCATGTAGAATTTAGTTGCCGAGGCCTCTGGCCGAACTTCAGTGCCTTGGTACATAAATAACTATTATTCTTCTTCTCGAGTAATATAAAATTACCAGAAAATTTAGGTATACCTACATTGTTTTTTTTTAACAGATTTGGCTGATTTGTTATCCAAATATGTATGCGCAATATAATTTAGTGTTTGGGGTGCATTTGGTTATTTATAAAAAACTAATAATTTTAAAAATAATGTAACCTCAACTAAATTTTTTGGGCTATATGTATATCGATAACAAGCTGACGTAGAATGACCACATAGAAACAATTTTACCAAAACTTAGTTCATGTTCCTTTTTGGTTCAAAGTATCAGAGACACCGTATCCATGGAGGTTCTAAAGTTGGTATATTATGGCCTTTTTCAATTCGTAATCGCTTATTGAATAATTCATTGGGGATCAGCTGCCACATTGGATAGGGTTTTCAGAGCACAAAAGACAGTTGTTAGGTACATGACCTATTCTGGACCAAGAGACTCTTGTGTTACCTTATTTAGAGATTTGCAGATAATGACTTTCCCTTGTTTGTACTTATTTTTGCTTCTAATGCACGTAAAAAAACAATATGTTGTTGTGAAATAAACGGTCTCAGATGCGCTCCCATGATACACGAAATAAAAACAACCTCCATGTAGAATTTTCCAGGCTTAAAGTAGGGCAACAAAGTCCTAAATATCTGAGATTAAAATCATATAACAGAGCCCTCAATCATTACAAATGCTTCGATGAAAATGAGACTAAATAAATTTAAAAAGAAAATTAAATTTTTTTATAGACAAATATATGTTTTTTTCATGATTTTTTTTTATATATGTGTAATATATGTGTAATAAACTGTAAATACCTCTGTTGAGTGAAATATTTGGATAGAGGACCAACGACTGTCAAATAATTTCTTGAAAAACACAGGAGTGGTCAGAAGACATTAGTCAACAGTATTGTTGAAAATTGTTTTTGAATCACACATGTTTTTTTCGCGAAAAAATAAATGTCAGATTTGACAGCAGTTGTTCCTCTTTATGTGAATTGTTCACTCAACACTCTGTAATATTTTAACTATCTGATTATGTTATACTAAATTAAGGACAAGCTTATAATATTGCAAAGTTGGTATTTTGTAATATCTTGAATATGTAGTTCGTCAAATTGTTTGTCGAAGTTGTCTTTCAATGAGCTTCAATTTTCAAATTTATTCAAGTTAAAGTTATCACTCTGTATAGTCGTAATTATTTTTTATAATATTGTCAAATAAAATTTGGGATAGTGATATAGTGATTTTTGTGACAGTGAAAATACCTTAATTGTTCTGTATTCCTTTCTCCAAGGCTGTGACAGAAGGTTTCCAGCATAGAGTTGAATGGCATTCCAACCTGTTGCTGCTTTGTATCCACTGAAATCGTTCTTGCTGCTAGCTGACCTTTGCAGAACTTCCTCAGTCTCCGCGAAACAGAACTTTTGATCGTGGGAGGCGATGCATAGGAATTTTGCAATGCAATCTGAAAAATGCAATATAGCATAGTATGTGGGTATTTTCTATCTTGTAAAGGAATTTCATTTTAAAACGTACGTGACCATTTTTTAAAAGTAACTTAAAGCTACTGTCAGATTTTTTTGGTACTTTAATAATGAAGATTATGGGCTTGATCACCCAATTTAAAAGCACCTCTGAAGTAGCTAACGGTTAAATAGTGTACCTACTTTTGGAAACTTGGTTAGTCTAGGGTACCTGGATTGGGAGAGTTGTGACAATAAAGTCATTAGCAAGTCTATAAAATAGTATTCCCTAGACTTTGTCATTAGTGTCATTATTCGCCGATTTTGGGCATTATAGAAATAGTAGTAGTAGAAATGGTATGTCAAACTAGAGGTTTTTGTATTTAGGGTATGATTTATTATTGTCAAGTTAAGGAAAAATGATGGGAACTCATGGGCGGAGTATTTTGAAAATTGTAAACTGAAATAAAGTATGCCTGCTTGTCCTCGATAACAAAACTTAGGCATAAATAGCCTGTTTCAGCAGAACTTTAAACCTCTTGAAATGAAAATGAAAAATTGGATAAAGTAGTAGGGAATGTAGAAAAGATAGAAACAACTTTGGATAAATTAAATGAAATTGAAGATTTGAAAAAATGTTTGAAAAAATTGAAAATGAGCAATAATCAAAATGAATATTTAGTGTCCCCATTATAATTTTAAAAGAAATGGCTCGTGGCATATGGGACAAAATGCTCTGGTAATTGGCAACACCAAACTAGTTTCCAATATCTAATGGAAATTGTGTATGGGTCTTTCGGAGGTGTGCAGACCACGACAGGTACCTGTTTCGGGCTTGTTGGCCCTCATCAGGCAGACGTAGCGCACCTCAGCCGAAAAACCCAGATTACGTTGGCTAAGTGGAATAGGAAATAGTATAATGCGGTGAGCATTTACCATCCAACGCCATCTAGCTGGTACTGCCAAAACCAAAGCAATGTGAGTGTGTATATATTGACTGGTCGATCGACATATAAAAAGAACTCGGCAAAGCGGCGCGGCGGAAAAACCAGAAGAAGCATACATACAGGGAGCCAAGAAACTCGTTTGATGATTCATCACCTACAACCTACAACTACTAATAATAATTATTATACAGAGTATAATAATTATTATTATTATACTCTGAAGTTGAAGAATTGAAGAATTATTATACAGAGTATAATAATTATTATTATACTCTGAAGTTGTAGGTTTCAATAAAACAAATACAGAAAAAAATAATCCTAGTAGTGTTAAGGCTACAGTAAGAGGAATTAAGGAAATAAGGAATGGGGGTATTATTGTAAAATCAAATACCAAAGAAGTTGGAAAACTGAAGGAAATATCCGAAGAAACGCTAAAGCAAAATTATTCAGTATACACATCCAAAATGAATTTATCCAGATTAGTTTTAATAGGAACAAGAGACTACACAAAAGAATAATTGTTTGAGGAAATGATGGTATTGGGGGATATAGATGAAAATGATCATTTAGATATAAAATATACAAGACAGTCCAAATATTTAAAAAATCATTATTTACACTGAGTCCAGTAGAAAAACCTACAAGAAATTAGTAAATAAAGAGATCAGTCTTGGATGGAAAGTTAAGGAGAATCTAAATATTCTTTTATGTTAAAAATGTTGTGCCTACGGGCACAAAATGAAGGAGTGCAACGGAAGCCAATGTTGTTATTTTTCTTCTGGCCAACATACAATTTGGCAATGTAAACAAGAAATACCCCACTGTGTAAATTGTCAAAATCAAAATCAGAGGTATAATTTCAACTTTAACTGCAAGCATCAAGCCAATACTATCGATTGCCCAATACATAAAGTTAAAATAAGAGAATCAAAAAAATACTCTTATTCTGAATAATACTCCTAAATTTAATAAATATAGTCAAACACAAAATTGATGAAATAGAAATTTTGCTAGTTGAAGAAAATGTCGATATTGCTGTAATAAGTGAAACCTGGGTAACTACTAAAGAAGAGGAAAAATATTACAACTTTTTAAATTTTACATCAGTACCTATATGCTACAAGAAAGAAAAGAGGAGGAGGAGTTGGAATATTTTTATCAAGAAAGAAAGAAATTTTGAAATAATAGATATCCTTGAAGAGTATTCGTTAATTTCTCTTAAATTGAAACCAGCAAATTTAATTTAATGTGGTATTTACAAACCACCATCAGCGACAGTAGGGCAATTTTTTATTTTTTTGGAAAAAAACTGGAAAATTTTAACAAATTTCAGCCTGAATGCCTTGTAGTTAGAGATATGATCGTTGATATGTTTCAGTAACACAAATACAAAGAGGCTTAGAGATATTTATAGCTCAAACTCTTTTACACTGTGCAATAGTACTATATCTATAAGGGAAACAAATAATACTGCAAGCCTAATTTAATTGATCACGTAATTACAAATTCGACAAACAAGATAAATTTAAATCTCAAGCATGCTGCCATTAGTGATCACAAACTTCAAATAACAAAATGTCATCGGCAAAATTCAAGATTTAAAAATATTTTCATGAAGAAATTTCGTATTGATGAACTAAAACATGCACTAGTCTCTTTGGATCAGAAAAACATGTGTATCAAGGCCAATATGTTTATACAACAAAATTATTGAAACTTTTAAAGACAATTCATATACTAAAGTTATAAAAATAAAACAAAATCCAAGCCATGGTTCGATGAGAAGATAGCTGGTATGGTAAAAAAGCGAAATAATTATTATTATCACAAATAAAATTCTTGTCCTAACAACACATACTATAAAGATGTGTATGAAAATTATAACAAACTGGTTAAACAACAAATAAGACGTACAAAACATAGGTATTACAAAAACAAATTTGAAGCTAGCATTCCAAAAGAAATGTGGTCAACTATAAATGAATTATTAAAAAACACACTGAAAACTACAAATCCACAAATAAAAAATCTAATTATTAACAATAAGCATTTTGAGATGGCACAGATAAGAACACTCTGTATATTTTGTATTGGACCTTTGCACATTATACTCAAATTATTTTAAGAAGTCCTTACTGGGACTGTCAATTGGTAATTTCGATATCCTAAGTTGGCATCAATGCAGCAAAAAATGCAACCGGGTCATAAGTTGAGGTCAGTAACTAGCCCATTTGCACTAATAATACGAAAAGTAACAACAACAAGAACAACTCAGATGACGGTAAAACTCACAAAACGTAGAAAACCCGCGAATATTTTCATTACCGAATGTTTGAACCAGTTTGAACGATCTGGAAAACCTTCACTGTCACTTTGACACACTGAAGCTAAATTTGCCTGAGTCCGCCCCTAGACGCTGCCAAAAGCAGCTGATTATTACAAAATACCAAAACGAAAGTGTTTCCATGACGTTTGAAATTATTATTAAAATGAGTTGTAGTCATAGTTATTTTTATTTGTAGCGGCATAATCGTGATTGCAATAGGGTTTTTATTTTATTATGCTCTTTTTTTCGTATCACCTGGGTAACTTTTCACATCATAAATCAACGAGTGACGTCATTAACTGGTTGAGACACATATACCAATGTTATACCCATGGTTAACAAAAAATTCCTAGGGATTTTGTGGAGAATGTCATCTGACAAAATCGGGACTTCTTACAGTAATCGGGGTATAACACCTTGAGTGGTCCTATTGACCATTCAACTGTTTTGAGGGGATTCCATGGCACTCTTGACTTGGCAGATGCCTTTAAAATATTTATTTTGCTCAACTTTGACACCCTGCAGAAGGGAACTCCCTGTATATTTTTTATTCAAATTTGGTACCTAGGGGTTTTGGGGTTTTCTGATTAACGCTGTGGGGTCAGATTTTAAATAAAAAAATCGCTAAATGGTTTTCGTGAAAATCGGGGGTATAAAATTATCGCAGCCGGCCCTGGACTTGCATTTTAAAAATGACAGGAAGGACAAAAGAAGCGGTTTTTGAAGGCCTTTCAAATAAAAAAAAGTTTAGGTGGTTATCTCCAAAAATGAAGATTTTACGGATTTGTACAGTTTTAAAGGTGGACACCCTGTATATAGACGAAAAATTAAATTGGAATATCCATGTGGAACACATAAGAAAATCGGTTTCTCTGCTCATAGGTATACTCTTTAAAATTCGTTACTATGTACCAACAACAATTTTAAAAATAATATAGAACGCACCAATGATCTGTATACGATCATTGGTACACACTATACACTAAGTTAATTAAAATTACAGTATTTAATTTCTGTTTGGGGCTCTGCCAGCATTTCAGTTCTAAACTACAAAATAAAGCCATTAAATGTATCTATTAGTCACCATTTTTAGAACCGACAATAAATTTATACAAACCTGGACGATATCTTAATATTGAAAATATTTAAAAATTAAAAATTTGCATACTAACACATTCCATAAATACTTATCGGAACTAAGGTCTCAACTATAATATATCAAAAAGTTTGTAAAAAAAAACATAAACATGATCTAGACAAACTGATCTCTTACAAACATTAGCAATTAAAAGCAATATTGGCAGAGGGTGTTTATTATATAAGGGTATTTTAATATATAATGCTTTGCCAAACAATTTAAAAAGAATAGATATCATTTATACATTTAAAAAGGTTTGCAAAGACTTAATTAGAAACCTATGAAATAGTTGAATTTTGACTTTTTGTTGTTCTTATTTTGTTTGTTTTTTTTTACTTGAATTTGTAAATAGTTTTAAGATTCCCTGTAATCAACTTTTAAGTTGGCTGTGGAATAAACAATTAATGAATAATAAGTTCTGCCAAAACAGACCTATACTAAAATCGAGCAACTCTTACGCCTGGCGTAAACAAGAGCACGTGTATTGAGAAATTCGCCAGGGCCGCACTGAGGCACGACCTTTATTTAATTTTAGTTTTACAATTGTTAAAATATTTGGGAAAAGAATTATTGGCTTCATTAAAATGGTTCAAAACATCGATAACATTATTTGTGGCAGTGTCTAAATAGCTGAAAACAAGAAGATAAACCCGCATAACTACACTTTTGCGATCGAGTACGTCCCTGTTGCCGAGTCCGGTGAAATTTTATAGCCTACTGACCAATCGCGGTACGTCATTGAACACGTGGTTTTATTTACGCCAGGCGTACGGATTGCTCGATTTTAGTATAATATGAGTAACGTTATACAGAATATTTGTATTTTAAATTTTTAGATGCATAACATCCATGTTGGATATTTAAAGTAAACAACAAAATGCAAAGCAATTCTTTTATTTTCACATTTGAAAATAAACTATTATTAAAACATACTGCTGATACAATAATTATTACTTAACTACATATTACAACAACAAGGATCAACAATTAGTTTCTGCTCTAATTTCAATACTTTTACTTCCTGCAGCATTGACCTAGGCACTATTTATTGTTTTACATTCAATTTCAGCAAAATATATCCTAACACGGAATAAACGAAAGCAGTTAATGATTTTTCTTAGTTTGTTATGGCATGTTGGCAATAAAATGAACTTGAGTATTGCATCTTCCAAGGATTTTTTTTAATGAAATTTAAAAAATGATACGGCAAAATGTATTTTTAAATTTAGAAATATTTGTTCTAACCTAACAAAGAATGCAGAAAATGCTTCTTCACAAAGAAATTTTAATAGCACTGGATGGAGTTCATCCAAACAGACTAAAATTTAGAATACGTTTTTAGAATCTTGTCTTCAACACAGACTTTATAGATTTTGAATTTTATCTTCATTCCAGACTTCTTTCAGTTTCTTGTCTTATTATACCTGGGCAATTTGGAGCTTCGAATTTTCTAATTTATGTTCACAAAATTTATGTTCTTCCCTCAAGGTTTGCAATTTTTAAATGGAGATTATTATATTCTCTGTTGGGATGTTTTAATTTAAATTCGTGTGGTCGGAAAATAGTAGGTACAGCATTTTTCTTAAGTGTTTCATTTCTAAATCAATCTTAGGAAAGTGCATCTGCAAAATAATACTAAATTCATCTACAAATAAATAATGTTTTGTTACAATTCAGGGGCTGCGGTGGCGATATTCGTAGCATCGCCGAACTATTCAGAACTGCATGTTTTTCTGCCTTCAATCGACCTCTCGATCGAGCGCAGGACAAATTGTGGATTGTGGATTGCTCCTTAATAGCTTTATCAGTGTCCTACACTAACTGGGATTACTATGGTTTTCTAGGGTTTTCCGTAGTACTTGATTACTTATATTACCTCTGATAATGTTATTTGATTTCATTTTTAGATTATACAAGTCAAACAAAAACAAAGTGAAATTGGAACAGGAAATCTGCAAATTTATAACTTGAATATATGATTCATTCAATAAATAAACATACTGAGGCAGCAACAATAATAATTATTATTTTAAACAATTTTTTTATAAGATGTACCTAACTACTGCGAGTCAATTTTGTTTTGACCTGATATTGATACCTATTTTTTATTTCTGGTTAACAGGGTCTACAGATTTTAATAGGCAGATTTAACAAGAGAAGTTAGGGGAAAAGGTCTTATTTTAGTGTGTCGAAATGAACATAAACGGTCACCATGTTTTATCGTTAAAGTCAGTTTGATATTAACTGTGATTAGTAGCGCATAGCGCCGAAGGATATAATATGCGAGGTAAATAATGCCCTTCTCAACCGAAGTGTATATAGAATTTTTTTTACTACTAACATCGAAATATTGCCATATTTTAGTTTATTTTAGTCATTTCTCGCTTTTTTCAAATACTTCGAAATATCAAGTAGCCTGGGAGTTCAGTTGTCAAGCTGATAAAAGGACACTAATCTTTAAATGTCATACAGAAAATTTTTCATTATTTACCTAGATATTTTTTTATTATCAATATTTACCTAGGGTGAGAAATATTACTTCTCATTAGAGGAATGAGGTAAATAATGGTGATTACTCAGGTTAGTAGTAAAAAATAGTATATTTCATTACGAGTCTGGAAATAAAGATTTTTCAGTGCGCGCCTGACAAATTCCCGTGTGAGGCGCAGCCAAACACGGGAAGTCATGCAAGCACGGAAAAATCTATTTCTGGGCGTGTAATGAACGATATTTTTTATTATACTTCTTTGAAAACGGGAACTTAAAACATTTTATCGGCATATTATAATAAATTTAATTGACAAGAAATAAACAATGCAGACAATATAGTGTTTGGTATGTATGATGCGTTTCCATGGTTACTCTCAAATTATTTCAAAGGTGCTTTGTTGTAAATTAGTTATTGTCAGATAAGGTGAATAAAACGTCAAAAATATTACAGAAATGAATCTAAATATTGAAACACTTACGAATTAAAATACAAAATAGGATTGGCGGAAAGAAGGTCGAAACACAAAAGGTCGAAATTTTTAAAAATCTCGAAAACAGAAAAGGTCGAATAATCAAAAGATCGAAAAACAAAAGATAGAAGCACAAAAGGTCGAAACTATAAAAGGCCGAATCACAAAAGGTCGAACCACAAAAGGTCGAATCCCAAAAGGTCGAATCACAAAAGGTCGAATCACAAAAGGTCGAACCACAAAAGGTCGAATCACAAAAAGTCGAATCACAAAAGGTCGAAATTTAAAAAAAAGGCGGAAACAGAAAAGTTTGAATATACTTAATCAAATGACCGAATAATTGAAAATAAATGTTGGCTAAAAAAGTTCGAAAATCAAATGGTTTGAAAACAAAGGGTCAAAAAACAAACAGTCGAAACTAATTATACAAGGTATCCCCGTTTTTGTAGACAAACTGACATTTGGTAGAAGGGCCATTTTGAGACAAAAAAAAATCCCACAAACATGCTTATACTGATATAGTTACTTAGTTTTCGTTAGTTTTTTCATATATTTTTTAATATCTGGAACAAAAAGAGATACAGACAGACTTAAAACTCGGTATGTAATAATAGGTCGTCTTCCATTGAAGGTATATACATTTTGAGACCAAAAAGGCAAACTGCAGGTATACGCCGATGCAGGAGGCTTCTTATGTTTAAACGAAAATTATTGTCAGTAGGTAGCCATTACTGACATCAGCTTAGACCAGAAGTGAGCGTCCCAGTTTTTTGAGACACCCTTTATATTTTGCGGCAAAATAGTTGATGTCACGTGTAGGGTCCTTTTGAGACACCCTGTATATTTTGCCGCAAAATATACAGGGTGTCTCAAAAAACCTTAGACCAGAAGTGAGCGTCCCAGTTTTTTTAAACACCCTGTATATTTTGCCGTAAAATATACAGGGTGTCTCAAAAAACTGGGACGCTCACTTCTGGTCTAAGCTGAAGTCAGTAATGGCTACCTACTGACAATAATTTTCGTTTACATATAAGAAGCTTTTCCCGCTTTTGTGTTTATACATTTGATTTTCGACCTTTGCATTTTCGACCTTTTTCCCGCCAATCATCATTTTCAATTATTCGCTAAAAACGTTGAGTGAGGGAATCTAAAAATTAGAACTATTTTTTATTAATTCGACCTTTTGTGATTCGACATTTTATGATTCGACCTTTTGTAATTCGACCTCTTGTGATTCGACCTTTTGTGATTCGACCTTTTGTAATTCGACCTTTTGTGTTTCGACCTTTTGTAGTTTCGAACTTGTGTCTTTCGATCTTTTTTGATTCGACTTTTGTGATTCGATCTTTTGTAGTTTCTATATTTTGTTTTCGACATTTTGTGATTCGGCCGATTGTGATTCGACCTTTTGATTTTCCATCTTTTTTCGGTCAACCATAAAATAGGTATATGTTAAATATCAGGGAGCATATAGAGTTTCTTAAATTTAGTTTACTTTGCTGTATATTTCTATTTTAAAGCCATATATTCGGTATTTTTATTCAGCGCACGGAAAGTTTTTCCATGCGCTGTTTCCGTGCGCTAGCCCGAAAAACCCCATCTTTCATTATTGCTAAAACAGATGAAAATAAAGTTGTTTTCAAAGAAGTATAATAAAAAAATAATTACATCCTTTCTCAACTTATTAACAACAAAGATAAAATAAATATACTTTATAAACCAGGAATTTATAGTTTGGTTTGTAGCTGTGGGGCGACATATCGGAAGAACAAAACGCAATTTTCAGTCACGCTTTAAAGATCATTATAGATGTATTCGAACAAATAATATTCAATCACTATTTGCCAAGCATGTATTGGAGACCAGACCATATTGTTGATATGAATAAAGATTATAAAATTTTACATATAGAATACACAGTTAATCATTTGGATAATTGGAAATCGTTAGAAATATTGAAGAGTATAATCATAATATCTCCAAATAGGAGACAGTTCCCCCGTTTTAGAAACATTGTTTAATTAATTCTGTGAACAATATCGAATGCCATCTGTTGTTTTTGTCTTTGCCTAGTATTATTTTTACTTGTTAAGGTTAGTAGAATGTTCAACTGATGTAGGGCGCTAGGTTCTGTCAGTGCTTTTCTCCAAATATATCTATAGTCAAATTATTTTAAGAAGTCCTTACTGGGACTGTCAATTATTGGTAATTTCGCCATCCTATGTTGGCATCAATGCAGCAAAAAATGCAACCGGGTCATAAGTCCAGGTCAGTAACGAGCACAATAGATAACTACTAATAACACGAACAAGAACAACACAGATAACAGTAAAACTCACGAAACGTACAAAACCCGCGAATATTTTCACTGCCCAAAGTTTGAACCCTTTTGAACGACCCGGAAAACCTTGACTGTCACTTTCACAACACCGAAATAAAATTTGCCTGAGTTCGCACCGTAGACGCAGAAAGTGTTTCCATGACGTTTGAAATTATTATTAAAATGAGTTGCAGCCATAGTTATTTTTATTTGTAGCGGTATAATTGTGATTGCAATAGGGTTTTTATTTTATTATGTTCTTTTTTTCGTATCACTTGGGTAACTTTTCACATCATAAATCAATGAGTGACGTCATTAACTGGTTGAGGCACAACATATACCAATGTTATACCCATGGTTAACAGAAAATTCCTAGGGATTTTGTGGAGAATGTCATCTGACAAAATCGGGACTTCTTACAGTAATCGGGGTATAATAAGAATTGAATAATAATTTGAAATAGTCTACAGAATGATTCAGTCTAAATGTAAAAAATTTTAACCACAGGGAACAAAAAAATAAAAAAATATTTTCAGAAGTGCATTTGAACCCCTAATTAATTCTGACTGGCCGCGCTAGTCAATATCGCGCAGAGGCAAGTATCTCCCAGCACGCAGTTGCCAGTTGTACCAACATATCGTAAATTTGTTTGTTTCCACTTTTCTCAAGAAATCTGAAAAATGTCGAAATATTGAGGAAAAAGAAAAGTTCGATAATTTTTCTGGAGTTTTTAAATTTTTGGGAAACAGCATGGTCTAAGTTAATTTAATACTTTTTTGATTTTCCAACGTCAATCCCTATTTTTCCTTTTTTAATATCCAAAAATAAGTTGACCAGTAAGTAGTGCGTTGCGTAGGGACCTCTTTGTTTCCACGACGACCAGACCAGGTGGATCACTCCCATCGGGAATACTGTGAAAGATTGCAGTAGCAAACAAAACACAAAATGTAAAACACACACCAAAAATGAGGAGCGTTTCGAAAATACCACCATTAACTTGAACAACAAGTTAATCCTGTTCGTTCAAGCTGTTTTTTTTTTTAAGAATTCGCCATACCTTGCTCTGGGATATTCTTAAAACACTTTCGACGACATTTAAGTTGTCTCGACATCGTCCATGATCATGACGAACTGCAAAAAATCCCGTGTCACGAAGGCGCTGAGCAATCATATTTGGCCTGTTCAGAAAATGCCTTCGATATGCCGCCACAACCAAATGTGCATTTTGCAGACATTCACCATACATTAGTACCATGTCTAGCAACTCAGCATTTGAGTGGACCATGTTGCATCCGAGAAACACTTCTGACTTAAAGTAAATTTTTTGAAAGCAACGCTCGGACGAAACCGACATGTCACATTAGTGCCGTGCACTCTTCGGTCGGTGTCATCGCCATCTAGGGTCCTGGTGTCATAAGATTTTGCCCCCTCTATCGTATAAGAAATCTATAACGCTTCTAGCGTATAAGAAAGTGTAACAGTGCACTGCTGCTGCTTTAATCGCTAGATGGCGCTAAGTTAACAGTCCATGTATTATAGTTTTTCTTGAGTTTTAATTCACAAAAACATATAAATTAACAAACTGATACATTCTAACGTTATAGCTTTCAATTAATTAAAGAAACTGAAAATGTGCAAAATGGATAGACTAATCCTAGTGATTGTGGTGTGATCAAAACATTTTATCAACGTGTTTCAAGTGCTATAACGCTTGCCATTTGAAGAATCAAGCCTGACAACCCCGATACTGCGGATAAAAGATAAGTATTTCTCATTTATCAGTTTAACTTTAAATAATAAGCTTGAACACTGACAATTAAATGCGGCAACATCGCTCACCTCAGATGTTTTTCGGAATCAAGTGTGTCGAGTTACTCGAGTGCTAAGTTCGATTTGCCCCATGTTTTTGTTTTAAACTTGGCAAAAAATGTTTTGCACATTTTCCTATTTAGTGGGCCTCCTTCAAAGTGTGGTTTAATTTTTTTTTACATCATGATTGAATCTTCCTGTATAATAATGAGTAAGTGATTTATTAGTTTTTAACAATTTAAAGTTCAATTGATTGTTGTTTTGTCTTTTTTCAGAAAATTCAAATGTATATTCACCATACTTAATTGGTTATTAACTAAATTTAAATTTAGATGTTAATTGGTAATGAAATTCCAAATTAATAATTTAACTCTACTGAAGACTAACTCGTAATCATTTGATATTATGAATTTACAATAATACGCCATTGAATATTAAGAAATACTAAACTAGTCTATGGGCCATGCCAACAATGAACAACAACAAAGAACAACGCAGTGTAGACCCGGTGGCTAGCACCGTTCCCATGGTGACGATGGCCCATATATTAGTTCGCATAGTCCCGTCGGGGCAATTACATTCAGTCGCGGATTGGTAATGTGAAGCTGGTCAGTTGCACGGTTGGAATTGACATTGATTAGTTTGCTCTATTGACATAAAGTAGTCTTAGGTTGACAACTCTGATCTTGTATTAAACGTAAGTTGTTTTTTTTTACACAGTATGTCATTGTAGCTTATATATGTCATGTGCATTTTTTTTATGTTTTTTAGTTTCGAGGATCTGATATAGTGGAGTTTGCAAAACCAGTAATCCAAAAAAGTAAAGTTTCATAGGATAATAAAGACTTAAATTTGTTTTATATTACTTCTTATTAATAACTTCCTATAATAGACATTTCACCTATTTCAACTATAAAAAAAAGTTTAAAACTATTGCTGAAAACATGTTTTCATGTTTCCTTACAGGATTGTCTCCAGGGATAAATTGCTAATAAACCCGGAAAAATGGAAAATTATGACAACATTTTGAAATATACCTACAACATTTTGTCCACGAGTATTATTCTTGTACACGAGCGGCCCTTGAAATCGTTCCAATACGTGCGGACGCAAAGGCGTTCAACTGACAACGTTGCAATTACCCCTCACCTCTCTCGCGGTTTGAAAGCCAGCTATAACCTTAAAAAATCGTAAGTGACAGCAAATCTAACATCTTATTACGCGACATTACCTTACGTGACATTGCCAGTTACAGTGCAAAAAACAGTAAATTCGGCGCTGTTAGGTTGGCCTTATTTGATTGCTTGAATAATAGTGCAAAATATTATAACCCTGCCCACGGACATTGGCGGCTTTTTTCGCAAAAGTCTTTCGACAAGCTTGAATAGAGCCATTCTATAAAAATCGAAGAAGGTGGTAAATCTCTTAATTGGGTGTCGTACCAAAAAGAACCTCGAAAATCCGATATCTAAGAGAAATTCCCGATTCACGATTAACCATTTTCGAGAAACGGGACGGCTGTAGAAATAACGAAACCGACGGAAAATCCTCTGAAACCATACTATTGGAAATTGCTTCTTTTTCTCATTTCTCGATTTTTCGGGGGCCCGGGAAGCATCAGAACCTCAGGCGAAGACTCCAGGGAAGCTTTAAAAATTGAAATAAACCAAAGATTTGGTTCGCGGTTACGATAAACCAATGTAAAAAACACAACGAGATTCTTCTATACCTAATAACACAATTATACTTAGATATTATAGGTACCTTATTTAATTAATACCACTTTGACAATAAAAGAAATCCGCGTAATTTCACGTTACGTGAATCTCAAAACATCAAGAAACTGTGTAAAACTTTAAATCCACTTTATTATAATGAGAATGCAGCGATTTATTATCTAACCTATTTTCGTTGACTGGCGTGTTAATACGTCAGTTAACGCAATTTTTATTTTCTACGGGGAGGAGCGGGTCGGTACGAGGGAATGTAGGGGAAGTTGTTGATTTGAGAAGCCATGGAATTGGCGCAACGTTGCCGCACTTACCCGAAATTCTTGATTTCTTGCTCATTTCTCACGCCTAGTGGAACGATTTCTGAGGCCGCGCGTGTACATATACCTATCTACTTTCAAATATCCATTTTTATAGAAAAACTAACTACAATAAGAGAGTACCAACACAAATATGAGTAGATTCGAGCCTGGCACAAATTGGTAGCTCTATTTGCCATGGCCAGCAACTCGTGCAGCTATGGCCAACCATAGGAGCTTGTATGGGGTCGACTACTAGTAGTAGGGGAGCCCAAGAGGGGATTTTGGGATTTACTACAGCGCGACAGATTAACATATGGGGGGATACCTTGCACCCTGTTGAGTACCTCCACTAAGCCTTCTATACAGGGCCGCGCGTGTAGGACAGCCGATCAGAATAGTAAAAAAAAATCGATAGGTGGATATACTCGAGCGCGTCAGATTAAGATATGATGGGTTAATTACATGCTGAAAAGTGTGCATTTCAATAATCTGACGATTTGAGCGTGACATAAGGAAGCGGGAGGGTCACAAACTTGCAAAAAAACGTTACCTCGACTTTCTCGAGCGCGGTCGAATATTTTTTTATTTTGAAGGAAATAATTCAAGGATAATGGGAAAAATATAATCTGTCGATTTCCACAAGCCAAAGTAACAAAAATCGTTGATAAAGTTTAGCGCGTGCAACTAGCTGCAGTGAAGCATGTATTCCGCACTCCACGCCTCTCTCTCCCTTTCACTCTTTCCCTCGCACCGTCCCCACACGCCAGCCATCACACCATCACAGCTGATCACAGCACTCGTGGTATTATATGTACAGGGTTATTCAAACTCCATGTCCCTGGCGTATTGTGGGCAAACGAAAAGAGAAAAAATATATCTGCTTCCAGGGACAAACGACGCTCTGCGTCCCGGCACCCTTCGAATTTTTTTGTAACGAAAGAACATTTTTTATTTGATATTCGGATAGACCTACTTTTTATCTATAAGTTTTATTTTAGACGTTTTGTCAAATTTTGTTTAGTTTAAGAAATATAGGTAACACAATATTTGAAAAGTCCACGTTCAACACCCCGTAATAGAGAAAATAAATTATTAAGAGCATATGTTTATAGACAAAAATTCTTTAATTTTTAACAGACTATATATTTTTCTAAAAAAAAACGCAAATATTCATTAAAAAAAATCATGAAAAATTTTTTTTTCAAACCGTCAGATTAGGAAAATCCCTCCCAATAATCGTCGGATTATATGGATCAGCACGACCAGGACATCAAGCTGAACCATCTATGAGAGCTTCTTTCGGATTCACTTAACATCCCTTCTGAATATATGACGCGCTCGAGTAAATTTTTTTCTTCCCATTTTTAACCCTTCCGTACGTCCGCCCCCTCCATGCAAACCGGCAGATTAACATACCTACGTCATCGGAGACTCGTGGGGCATATACACTATTAATATCTGACACGCTCGAGTATCTCCATGTGACTATTTTTTTTTTACATTTGTGAAAGCCTGTAGGCGCTCCCCTCACCGGTGGAAGGGTATACGAGCCCCGTCCCATATTAGTTGGCCCAGCTCGCTAAAAACTATAATTCGGTATTTTAATCCTAAACCAGGATTCGTAAATTTACTAAAACATTATTTACTACTTACATTTGGCGAGTTTTATATTATTTTACACATTTTCTAAATAATTCCATTGTACGCAAAGAAACATTATTTAGAATGTATTTTAGAGTACATGCAGAGCCAATGTATTAAAAATTTAATATCAATATGGCTTTGAAATAAACAAACTCATTGTGACAACTATGGAATTGGGTTTTAAAGTTTACAAGGTAGGTTTAAAGTTATAAAGTTTATTTGTATCTGCAGTTTTAAATCATTTTTATGAGTACTCTTTTAGGCAAAAGAAAAACCATTACTCACTGGCGCACAGAAAAAAACTAGGTTGTTATTGGTAAAACAATACAGACACTGATCTCAGGAACAATGGGATTCAGTTCACTGGAGTGACGAATCCAGATTTGAAGTGTGTCTAGGTGATAGCCGGAGTAGAGTAATAAGAAAGAAAGAGGAGGCGTATCATTCAGGCTGTGTGAAAAGAAAAATAAAATTTCCTGCATTCAGTAATGGTTTGGGGATCCATGTCTGCTAAAAGAGTATGCAGCCTGCACTTTGTAGAAGGTATCGTGAATGCCGAAAGATACATTTATATTCTGGAAACATACCTAAAACCTACTTTAGAGGAATGCCAAAGAACTGGACTTGAATTTATTTTTCAACAAGATGGCGCTGCGTGCCATACAGCAAAACGGGTTAGAAACTGGCTGTTGGAAAACAATATTCTGCTTTTACCATGGGTATCCAGTAGCCCAGATTTGTCCCCAATTGAAACTTTATGGCATGTCATGAAGAAAAAATTACGATTATCACCTGCGAGGACCATACCAGAATTAAGAGCGAGACTACAAAATATATGGGATAGTTTTGCCCCAAATGATTGCCAGGAGTTAGCGAATACCATGTCTAGACGTGTTCAAGCTGTTATAAGTAGAAAAGGTGACGTAACTCAGTGGTAGCATTAGTTAAGTAGTAGAGTGCCTTATTATCTAGGGCCAAAACTTTGCATTGGATACTACTGTTCTTATTTTTTGTTACTTTATCTAGTAAAATAATACTGTTTTGTATATTTCGAAGTTTATTTGTTACCGATTTGACTAAAAGAAACCATTATTTCCTTATATTTTATTTTTATTCAACTATATTCAAGAATTGCCACATTTAGATTGACTGGGCCAACTAATATGGGACGGGGCTCGTATATCATATAACCTTTTTTGCTTTCTACCATCTAATCTTCAAAATCCAATAGGTCCCTACGACGCTCGAGTAAATCCCTATTTAGCATCGTGGGCTATAGTAAACTGACCTTTTTCAGATGAATAAAAAAATTGAAAGAATGTTGACTTTTTTGCTTTCTCTCTCTTGCTCCTTCAATAGTTGAATATAACCTATATGTGTTTTATGATGACTGAGGCCAAAAAAATACGTAGACATATATAAAAGTCCGTATATGTCTTGTGCTCTCATTTGCGAGTTGAATCACGTGACTTCTTTGGATTTACATTTAACCCCATACACGTTCGGAGTAAACTTATTTGAAGATACGTCGGAAGCGTATTTTTCTCAAGCATCGTTGCAATAAAGGGCCCTCTTTTTTTGGCAATAGGCGCTATCTTATGAAAAAGAAGGGGGCATTCGCACCATATTGTGGCAGTCGGCAGCGATGGGTGCTACCTTATGAAAAAAAGAGTATCGAAATACAGGAATTACTATAAATGCACTTCCGACGTATTTTCAAATAAGTTTTCTTCGGAACTTAAGACATGTATGGGGTTAAATGTACGTGCAAAGAAGTCACATATCACATGAAGTCAACTCGCCAATGAGAGCGGAAAATGTATACGGACTTCCATATACGTCGGACATATAAATAGCCACTTTGAAAAAATAATATCTTTATTCTAACTCAATTTATAGATATTTATTGTAAAACCCAAAGTTCATCAAAAAGGGCTGACTACTCGCGCACTCATCCTCTTACACTTCCCCACAAACAACATTAGGTACAATTTAAAAATGGTTGTCTGCATTCTTAACACAGTAAAAGCAAAAATTCACAAAAATTGCAAGAAAAAAATCCATGGGTTGTTACAATTATTGGCTGTACTTTGTACTCTGTGTAAACTCTGTACTCTGTGTAAACACAAACAAAAAAGAGGGTTTACCTTCAAGTTTATTTCTTTGTTTTAGCTTCTCTGGACTCTCCTCCATTTCCAGATAGCTCAAATGCAACTGGTCTATCTTCTGCCATATTTCTCGCAGATGATCTTGCGTGTAATAATTATCCATTATGACCATATTATTAGGCTGGCTGACAAACCATCCGAGATTATTGGACAAGCTAAAATTAAAATCCAGTTTAAGTATCGGTGCCTCGTCTCCCACTCCCAAAACAATTCATAAAGCGCTCTAAATAATTTCCATAACATGCTGTTAATTTGGTGCAATTATACTAGCAACTATTCCTAGATGGAATATTTATAGATTTTGGCAAGGAATTTTCTATAAAAAGATCAAAATCATCAAAATAGTAATAAGAAATTCATCAGTAGAATATCAATTTAATGGTAAGATGAGATACCTTTATCAATAGTGAAACCTGGGCTTTTAGGATTTACGATCCAATAATGTTGAAATTCAAGGAATAATTAATCTTATTGATTGCAAAAACAGGAAAAAATGCATCTTTCCTGTGACAAAATTAAAATACATGTATTTTTTTATGAAGAACTTCCTTGTCCACTGACAAACACAAAATTAAGCTGACAAATTAGACAAATCAACTGTCTGTCATTAGAGTCATCAGCTTCTCCATCGACGTTGCAACGGATCTCCTATCTCCTACATTGTGCGTTAGACATGAAAAAAGGAGGACGCCTTGCAGCTCCCGCGGCCGTGTTACCGACTGCCACATCGGCCATCGCACGACAGGCCAGTGGCGTAGCATGAAACGCGTTCTTAGCCTATATCACAAAAATGTTAAAAATGAAATGGTAGTTAATTTTGACTTGCATGTAATTTGAAATATTGGTATTTATTTGCAGATAATATCCAAAATGTAAAGTTACTGACAAGTGCTGAAATATATTTATTTGTGGCGATTTCGAATCAATCAAAATCAAATAAATAATGCACGCCCATGGAAACCAGCCCATATTTTATGAAACTATCATAATCAATTTAAAAATTTTCAATAAAAACGATGTTAAAAGTAATTATATTGGTCCTATTTACAAACAAAACAATGAACTTTATCATACTAAAAGGTAGAAGGAATTTAAAGAAATTATATCGAGAAAAAAATCTTTAAAAGCTAGCATGTTAAATATTTACCTGTGAATCGAAATCCCAGGCTCTTCCTCTTCACTTCTGCTTCTACAACCAAACGATGGACAATTCACCATAGTAAGGGTATACTCAAATTATTTTAAGAAGTCCTTACTGGGACTGTCAATTGGTAATTTCGATATCCTAAGTTGGCATCAATGCAGCAAAAATTGCAACCGGGTCATAAGTTCAGGTCAGTAATGACCCCATTTGCACTAATAACACGAAAAGTAACACGAACAAGAACAACACAGATGACGGTTAAAACTCACGAAACGTAGAAAACCCGCGAATATTTTCATTACCGAGTGTTTGAACCAGTTTGAGCGATCTGGAAAACCTTCACTGTCACTTTGACACACCGAAGCAAAATTTGCCTGAGTCCGCCCATAGACGCTGCTAAAAGCAGCTGATTATTACAAAATACCAAAATGAAAAGTGTTTCCATGACGTTTGTAATTATTATTAAAATGAGTTGTAGTTATAGTTATTTTTATTTATAGCGGTATAATCGTGATTGAAATAGGGTTTTTATTTTACTCAATGAGTGACGTCATTAACTGGTTGAGACACATATACCAATAATGTTATACCCAAGGTTAACAGAAAATTCCTAGGGATTTTGTGGAGAATGTCATCTGACAAAATCGGGACTTCTTACAGTAATCGGGGTATATATTTTCCCCTTAATCACTGTTATTTTAATTCACAAATTCGCGAAATTAACTCACAACGTACTCGCTTTGTCTGCCACATATAAAATGGCCGCTGTTCAAAACGACGTAACAAAATCTATACACAGCCGGTAGGCACCAGAGATATGGAGGTGGGGAGAATGAGCGTGAAGCTAACTAATTTAGTCTCGCGCCATTTTGAAGACACTTTGCCCAGTTTATATACGTGTATTAATAATAACCTTAAATTTAATGCACCTAATCTATCTAGTAATAAATGTAATTGGTACAGAATGGTAGGGCACTGAGAACTGAAAAAAGTAAACAAACCTATTGGAAAATCCTTACTGGAAAAAAGATATTCCTTCACGTCTTTCTCTTGTAAAATTCTTAGTCTTTCACAGAACACAACATAACATAACTCTAAAATCAATCGAAATCACTTCGAAACCTCCAAATAAAAACAGGTAAGCACTCCGCACCAGCCGGAAAAATGTCAAAACTTTCTTCAAAATGGCCGGCAGATTGTAGACGAAAATATGATGAGCAGTAGGACAAAGCAGAGCGTTCTACCTCACCTCCATTTCTCTGGTAGGCACGCGTGGTGCAAGAACAGTAAACCACGATACACTTACCCACGGTATGTCATTGCGCATCTTGTGACGTCAGTTGCGAATCAGAATTTAAATTGCTCTATATGTTTTACACAGCATAGATACTTTTTTATGGGTTTTTGCTTATTTCTTTTAAATAAATGTTGTTAAAAATATGTAGAATTCATTACTAGATAAATGAATGAATATTCTGTTGATAAAAAAACACATTTAACTTGATACGCTGACTGCACATATGCTGACTGCACATCCCGGCATTTTTGGCCTATTTCAAAGCACTGTCGAGCTGGACTGACGATCAGTTCAGTTGTTTACACTTTTTTTCTTGACACATTAAACTGTAAACTATAAAAAATCGTAAAACACAACCGCAGCCGCTGCATTATTTAGAATTCGTGATTCGCAACTGACGTAGATGCCCTGAGTTGCCTTGTTTTCGGATTCGTTAGTGACATACCGTGGGTAAGTGTACCGTGCTGTAAACCAGACGGTTCTTGGGCGTGGTGTCCTCTCTCCTTTTAAGGTTTTAACCCTTCAATAATAACCAACAAATGTGGGGGCGGCAGTGCACGGATGGGTATAGGGTACAGGCCTATGAATAAAGAACCCCAGGAAGGAGCAAATTTGGGCTTTACGCTGGACCGGTCCAGTCTCTGCATATGGAGGCCATCCGGTTTCCGGTTTACAAAAGTACTTACCGATGGAATGTTATCCCCCAAACATTTTGTTCTGGTAGTCACAAAATAGCCACAGGCTGCACAGCTAACCATAATAGATCTCCAAAAAGTACTTATCGAAGAAATACACAAATAACAAACACTCAACTTCTGGATTTTTAATGGGCCATTGCTGTAATTGATGGATTTGTGATGGGATTGGTTAGCCTTCAATGGCCCATTTCAGGTAAAGTGTTGGAATACTGCCGATGGAAATATGAGAAGAAAACACCAATGGGTCAATAATGGTTCTTTGCCATGCAACCATCAGCAAGGGATGTGCAAATATATGAATGATGTGCCACTTGCGGTCCACTATAGGCAAAAGTCCACATTATTACCTGTACTTTTTATTTAAATTACCACACCGAGAGAAAACTTTAATTGTTACTATTAAAACTTTAATAGTCTCTATTAAAAAGTTGTGTACCATATGGGACAGGTAAACAGTTTAATTGCCGTAGGCAAAAACGTTTTCTTGAACTCCAACTTTAGTTACAGCAGCTAGTTAGTAACCTTGTTGTTATTAAACGGGCGAGTAGTGGTAATTATATTTTGTGTTTACAGCTTATAGTTTCTTAGTAGCAGTTATTAATTGTATTTCTTCCAGCAGTTATTCTGTTGAATAGTTACTAAAATAAAATTAATAGTTGTTATTAAACAGGTGAGTAGTGGTAGTTATGTATTTTGTTTACAGCTTATAGTTCCTTAGTAGCAGTTATTAATTTTATTTCTTGTAGCAGTTATTCTGTTGAATAGTTACTAAAATAAAATGAATAATGTTAGACAATAGGGAAATACTAATAGCCATAGGCTTTCATTACTGTTGTGCGCCACTTTAATAACGCTTAGGCAAGAATATAATAGCTGCTGTATAAAACATTAATAATTAAAGTGTAATAGTTTAATAGCAGTATATACCTACTTACCTTTTCAACTTTATCCCTTTATTGATTTTTTCTTATATTAGTTATCCAGGCACTTTTTTTTTCTTTATTTATCTAGCTTTTTTATTTAAATATAGGTGTATTACCTTAAATTCCATCCAATTAAATTAACTACTTGAGGTGCATTTTAGGTTAAGATGTCGAAATTTCGAAAACCTACTCAGTTTGTCATCCTGAACAAGTTTCGTTAATAATATTTTGTCGTAAAACATACAAAAAAGGGCCCTTTGCTGATGTGGAAAATCAGTTTTTTTTTCAAAATTTACAAGCCATACGTGATTTTTTGAAAGAAAAATTATGTTACAAATTGGTTTCAAACCATAAGCAGGGCTAATTCCCAGAAGCTCAAATTTCAACTCGACATTTTTTTTGTTATTTACATACCCTATGTGAACTCAATCCGTGGACACACTGTATAAAACTATATATCACTGGAATTGGGAAAAGGAAAGGACAACTTTTTGCTACTCCCCGTATATATAAATAGGTATGCAATAATTACTTTTCTTAAACCAACAAAGTATAAAGGGTGTCCCGTAAAGTGCGTACAAATATTTTTGGGGGGTGCTCTACGAGCCATTTCGAAAAGTTTTATAGGAAACACCTCTAAAATGGCTGGTAGAACACCTAAGTAAATTACTCGTACTCACTTACGGGACAACCTTTATAATTTATAGCATAAGTATATATAAATTCAGACGAATCTAGGAATGTTTTGAGTGTATAATGCTATAACATTGGAAAGGACTTCAATAAAAACAAAATAGGTCTAGTCTATAATAAGGTCTATATTATCGCAACATATTACATATTGCACATAATATTTCTAAATATAAAAAATACATAAAAGAAAATCAAACAACCTTCATCCAGAGATCAAAACCAAAGACAATATTTTTCATAAAGCATAAAAATTTAAACCTATATTACAATAAATACTTTTATAATTATTGAAAAATACATATAGCTATATGTTTCTTACCTACCAACAAATTTTTGGCAATACTCGTTCAGTCCCCAATGCTTCAAAACATCGAGGAAACCCATACCTTCCATCATAAAAAAACGTAAAAAAGTTGAAACGTATCACCCCAGAAAAGTCTGGGGTATCACGGAGACAGCAGACCTACTTACATGCACCATGCACACATAGAACACAGTATACACACTCTCGACTGCTCCCGACAAGTGCGCAACGCATGATACAATTTGTATCATGTGCGCAACGCAATTAATAACGGGCTGCAGCCGGTCTCGCGCGCGGAAATGCGTCGAGCCGATCTTGGCCGAATGGCTACCCGAATCCGGCGCTATTAAACACTTTATTAACTGTTATTAATTAGTTAACTTGCAGTTGCAAATGTTGTTCTCGCCGTTATTGTATCAAAGTTAGCAACACTATGTTAATAGTGACTAGTAACTAGTTTAATTGTCATTGGAAAATTAAATAATGGAACGCTAATTGCAATTAATCAGGTTAATTGTGGCAAGAATTAAGTTTCACAAACATTTTTTTACTTGTGGTTATTGTACAAAACTTCATTAGTTTACTTACGGCAATTAAATTATTTTTAATTAAACCTGTTTAATAGGGCCATTTTCCTCAGTGCATGAATGGCAAAACCTGATGAGTTTACCGCGCTTGCGCTGTGTCACCGTTCATCGATCTTACTGCCTTGAGGCCGGCGTCGCTGGCGCCATATTGTGGTCGACGTGGTCGTGTGTTGCCGTGTGTGCGTGCACGCCGAGTTCGTTCGGTCCATAGTGCAAAATGTGGTCAAAATATAAGCCATACACTATATCTGCATGTTGTGAGGAAGCGACTTATAGATGTGGATTATGGATTAGTGCATTGTGTTATGGTAAATAGGTGAAAGATAAGGAAATTTAATATATGAACCTGGGGGCTATGCATACCTGATAGGTACCTGCAGGTTAAATCGAAGTTATGAGTCTCACACTGATCCCAACGTAATTTTATTCTTAATCAAACATCCAAAATATTTTCGGTTTTAAACTTAATAGTTAAAAAATTCTAGTTAAAATAAAAAATTAATGTAGGTATTTGATAATTTCAATAATAATTTATGTTCTTTCTCTTTTCAGGTAAACATCTGGTGTTTTATTACAATTTTCAATTGTTGTTCTTGTCTTTAATTTTTATAGTGATTTATTTTAAGTTTTTTTAGAATTTTGCATTTTTGTTCTTGTTTTCAATATATTAATTGTTTATTATTATTTGCCTTTGATTTAAAAATCACTGTATAGGTAAGTCGGAAACCCGAAAATATACCATTTGATGTGTACAAATTAAATGACCAGCAATGTTTGAAGTATAAAAGACCTTTAATGGTCCACTATAATTATAACACACAACCTCTATTGGTACTCCTATGGTGGACCATAAGTAAATTTGCACTGGCCATCCATGCTGGAAAAGTGACTGATGGAACGCAGCCGGCCATCGGGACATTACGGATCCGGGCCAATGATGGTTTCCATCATCGTTCCAATGATGCAGTGATGGTTACCCAATACATTTTTACAAATGGCCCATTTATCAGTGTTTGTTGGGATCTAATAGCATAAACCACCGTGACAACTGTCAAATATTAAAATATTTTGTCAACATTCAGTCTCCATTACAGGGCGATTTCCGTCTCACGTATTTTATAAGGCCCGTAGAGCTTTGGCTCCTTCCTGGGGTTTTTTATTCATTGGTATAGGCTATTACCAGAGATATAGAGGAGGGGAGAATGCTTGTCAACGTGCGCAAGACTGCTAATTTTTCTACCGCCATTTTAACCCAAGAAAATGCGGCAAATTCAAAATAATTGTCTTTCAAATTTTTGTTGCCTGATCATAAATCGATCGAGCTGCCCCACACATTATGTATCTCGCTGTATAAGGGTGAGCTATTTCTATCGTCCGACCCGACAGTATGTGATATTATTTTTGAAAATAAATGGTGTTTCTGGTATAATATTTCCTCCAGAAAGGCTTTGTTTCCAAGTTACAGGTTGTTCAAATTTAAAAAAATATATATGTGGACTTTATTGAATATTTCCCAAACTATATCCAGATATTTAAGTCGTATTTGGTACACATTATAACAGCTCAAAGCCAAAGTAGAATAAATGTGTTTCCTACTTTAAATAAAGTAACTTTTTCCAATAAACTTACCTGTTTAAAGCTATATGCTTTTGATGATACAGAATCTAAATCATTTAGAGAAGATAAAATTGATGTTACGCTCTGTATCTTCAAAAGTAAAACTTTGAATGGGTAAAAATGGCTTTATTTAAAGTATGAAACACATTTTGTTTATGGAGCAAATTTTTTTAGTTAATTTTTCAGAAATACCTAATCTGAAATAATATAAAAAAAAGTCAGATTTAACCTGAAACCATGACACATACCAAAAAATGCCGAGAGAACATTTTTGTTTACAGTTAAAATCTACATAAAAAAATTCAATTCATTTTATTTCTACAGGGTGGCAAAACTTTTAGTGACAAAACTTAGGCATCTATAGAAAATGTCATAGTAAGTACATTTTTTCTTATAAACATGTACCTATCGAGATCCTAACTGTTTCGATATGCAGGGCGTCAAAGTTAATTTTTTTTTAGTTTTCTCTTATTTTTCCTATAAGACGACAGCTAAGGCAAACATAATTGTGTAACAATTATAATGTACCACGTAGGTATAATGTAGTTGTACCAAGTATAATGTAGTTGGTTGAAATTTGCCAGAGATCTATTTGTTATAAAAATACATTTATTGTATAATTTTAGTCAAAAAATCAAAGAACATACTGCACAAAGCGGGGGTGTCGTGGTTTAAAAGAATTACTCTTTGAATACACTCTTAATTTTCAGTAATTTTACACTCTTATAAAATTAACACTGATTTTAAAGAATGATTGGCTTATACCATGATTTTAAATAGCACACATTTGTGCTTCATTTCCAAAATACAGGGTGTTAAAGTGTTGTAAGAAAGTGTTTTTTTTTATTACAATCTAAGAATTGTTTTGAATAAGGTAACTAAAAATTCAACTATTTTGTCCCTTGATTTGTTTCGTATGCCGCTTCGTTTTCGAGAAAAAAAAATAAAATTCAAACTCCAAAGACGTGCAAAAGTTCGGACTTTTTTCTCATAAACGATGCCACATACGAAACAAATCCAGGGGCAGAAAAGTGTATTATATTTGTATTATAATGAAGCTTGATTCAGAGTGGGTTCAAAATGACTATGAACGTTTTAGGGGCGTTATTTTCATCATTTTTTCTTACACTCAATTTATCCGCAAACGTTTCGTTTCGGAGATACAGGATGTGAAAACATATAAAAAATGAAGTTTGAACGACCTGTATTTTAAAAACGTCTGAAGCAAATATATAACATGTACAGGGTGACCCAGTTAACGTGATAAACCCGATTTTCTCCGTAATTTTCAAGATAAATTAATGGTTCAAGAACTAGACTTGTGTAGAATTTTCCGAGGAATTCCAATGTGACGTCAAACTTAATGTACCTACCGAGTGTTCTTAAAAAGTTATTTCAGAAAATACTGTTTTCCAAAAATTGTGAAGTTGGATTTTAACACGAAATGTTAGTAACGAGTATGCGGGGAGTAACGAAAAAGTGTCGATTTTCATTTCTGACTTCCGGTTTTACCGGAAGTGGGCATTACTTTTTCAGATTTTTGAGACAACCTGTATATTTTGGGTTTTTTAAGTTCCTTTTGTTCTCCGAATTCCAACCATATATACTTTTATATAGTTATCTCTAGGATATATTTTTAGCATTCTATGCAAAGATGTGAATTTGTCATATTCGACGAAATTTATCAAATAATAAAAATTTACTGCTTGGTTATTTTTAGAGATACCTATATAAAAATATATATGGTTAGAATTGGGAGAACAAAAGGAACTTAAAAAACCCAAAATATACAGGTTGCATCAAAAATCTGACAAAGTGATGCTCACTTCGGGTAAAACCGGAAGTCAGAAATGAAAACCGACACTTTTTAGTTACTCCCCGTATACTCATTACTAACATTTCGTGTTAAAATCCAACTTTAAATTTTTTTGGATAACAGTATCTTTTGAAATAACTTTTTAACAACGCCCGGTATATTAAGTTTGATGTCACATTCGAATTCCTCGGAAAATTCTACACAAGTCTGGTTTTCGAACCATGAATTTATCTTTAAAATTACCGAGAAAATCGGGTTTATCACGTTAACTGGGACACCCTGTACACACCATTGAAATCGGGATAAAGCGTAGATTTTGAAAATTCAATACCATACCATACCATACCATGAAAAAAAAACATAGTTTTAACGAAAATTCTCACGATTTTTCGTTCCAGAATATTTTTATTTCAGTTTCATCCCTAAATTATCGAATAACCCCTGTATTTATCGATTTCTACGATTGTAAGAAAAAACTAAACAGAAGCTAGAAAAGTGCAGTTCCCCTTGAGGAAATGATTTCAACAAATAATAAATCTGTTTTCCACTTATAGAAAATCGATAAGCAAGGTATGTAATATATGGTTGTTCTTGAATGGAATATTTTTAAGTTAAATAAAATTAGTTTCTGTATATTTCGGATTTTGGAGTACAATTTTTTTATATAAATACTGCAGCGATTTCAGCATCGAGGTCTTTGTTCCACCTGACGTTCCCGACCTGAAATGGGTAAGAATTTGATCATTTATTATTATTATTTGTATAAATTGACTATGCTTTCATATACCATTCACTTAAAAATGTATTGCCAGTAACATTCATTAACA
This sequence comes from Pseudeuparius sepicola, assembly GCA_963920635.1. Classification (NCBI taxonomy): domain Eukaryota; kingdom Metazoa; phylum Arthropoda; class Insecta; order Coleoptera; family Anthribidae; genus Pseudeuparius; species Pseudeuparius sepicola. The sequence goes on along the minus strand of OY987298.1, from coordinate 25,684,827 downwards.
ATTATTGTTCTTTTTATTATCACTTCTTGATATTTGAGAAAGTAGTAGCTTAATTTGATCTATTAACAAATTGGCAGAGTTTGTTCGGAATTTTTAATAGCAGTAAAACAATTCTCAAATATAAAATTTTGATTTAATTTTCATTTTATATTTTTGGCGATATATTTTTCCTATTGTTTTCCTATCTACCCCACCTCACGACCTGCAAACATCACTGCAAGGACAAGGGTATAATAATTTTCACCTCAGAAAAGTCTTGGTTTTTGAAGCATTTGTTACTTTTAATAATTAATATTGCATACCTAACACTGTTATTATAGTAACGTAACCAAATGTAAATTCTGAAAAATACAAAATTAGTTTTTCTAGCCTTTAAGTTGACGATACAAAAAACTTATAGTGGGGCAGTGAAGTATCGTAAAGAGAACCACTCGGTATGTCAATTTCTTGGTCAATTTAGTTTTTATGAAGATCACTTCGTCTGAAGGATATAAATACACTGATGTTTTTTCATATTCTCATAGATTTTCATAGTACACGAAGATTTAAAATTTCAAATTCTGTAGGTTTAAAGAAAATGTCAAATACATTTGCTGTAATTCAATTCTTCAGTGGAGAATTCAGTGTAGTAGCAAAAAATGGTTCACTTCTGAAAAGCAACAAGTTTATTGGCCTCCGTATAAAACTCATAATCATACAAACGGGCGCTTCAGAGACAAGAGGAACCTAACGAACATTTGTGGCAACGTGTCAATTATATCTTGTAGAAAGATACTTTTCTGAAACTGATATTATGTGAAATTATTATTGCTACTTAATTGTAGAATACTTGTTTCCAAGAGCCGAAAAATATAGAATTTTGTATTGTACGCAAATTCGCAGAAACTTTCTTTTTTTAGGTGCTCGAATGGCATCCAATCTTATTTATTTAAGTAATTAGTAATGTACCATTTTGCAAAAGTAGGTATATATGTATGTATGTACATATCGATAAATTTAGGACAACAAATTGTTTGGAACTCCGGTATCTTTTATAACTTTAAAGCTTTGAGTTATAAGTCGAAATATTAGGAATGGATCTAGAAAAAAAAATTAAAGGCGGCGAGTGTCCCTTCCAGGCCTTCGTAAAATAAAAAGCAGAAGCTGTCATTTTTTAATATTGCATAATATTTTCTCTCGCGTTTCAAAAAGGGGTAATGTCCAAAAAATTAAATTTGTCGTGAAACTGTGGCAAATACAAAAACATGTCAAGAGACACTTTTTGCTTAGAATAAAAAAGTTATGCACCAAGTTATTTTATGGAGGGCCGAGTTAGTATTTTTCTTGATAAAACAAATGTAATGTATACCCATATCTCCGCCACTAGCTATATTGGAAACTTGGTATTATCACGTCTTGTGACACTTGATCAATGTACCTATGCTGTGTCCCAAATTCAGTTTGAATATCTTTAGTGGTTGTAAAAATAAAAAGTTAAAATTATTGACAACTTAAACATCCTGAATCTTGAAAACGAGGCGGCTATGGATAGAAAATTGTACCACAAAATAGTAATATTTTATGGTTTTCTGTCGAAGTGTTCTAGAATAAAACTGAAGCACCCTAGGGCGACAATAAATTTGGAGTTTCGCACAATAAAGCTTCGCGTAGTATTGGGAACGTGCATAAATATATAGTGTGAGATGTTAGGAATCGAATAATTTTTCGTTGATTGTTGATTTCGTTTGTTTTTGCAATTTTGATGCACGCACAGTATTTTACGTTTTTTTTTTGATTAGGTAAGTTTGTTACTTGCATATTCACATCAAAAATTAATATAAATTGTAATCAGAACAAATTAAAAGAGGCGCGCGCCAGAAATCTCGCGATCGGCCCGCGCGGCGGAGATCGTAACAGAATGCTGATTTCGTATCACTTTATATTTATATCAGGTTCTATGGCACCAAATTAGGAAAAGGAATGAAATCGATGTTCCAAAAAAAGATAAAGGCGTCAGTTTCAGTTAAAATTCAAAAGTATAATGAGTATTTTTGTAAGTTTTTGATTCTATTCCTTATATCCTATTTATGTGATGCTTTTATTGTACTGTGTAAAAGCAGAGAACTGTTCTCTGGTAAAAGTCTAAAGTTATAGGGGCACTAGATACATCTAGTGCCACGTTTACAATTTCTTTGTATATCTGATATTGGAGTTAGTGGTGCTGATTGTAAATATTTTGAAATAAATTTTGTTTACTTTGAACTATTATTTAAATATTCACAGCAACTTGTAAATAACTATTAATTTTCACGAAAAGACTGCGCTGTTTTCGATTTTGTAAGCAAGCTGTATTTAGAACAATCAAACCAGGGCCATTTTGTAGTCATTTTCATTTAGAAGAAACCGTATTCCGAACATTTTTACCATAGGAAATCATTCCGATGAGTTATTTAAGAAAATGCAGAGAAAAATATTTTGGCTACTCGTATTTTTATCTTAAATTTTTGTTGTTGTTATTACATCTCCAACATTAATCCACTATAGCGGACGAAAATGCACTTTCGATTTTCTTATCAACTGGACTATAATAATAAACCTTTGAAAGTATAAATCCTCTCCCTATAATTGCGCGGCTAGTCGCACAAACACCAGAACACGGGAAAAAGGCCAAAACCATTTCTAAGCGAGCAGCGAATGCGTCGTTGCCACTTTTAAAGCAATTTTGGAAGTCGCAAGATGCATTACATATAACGGAAGTCATGACGATGTGCTCACTCTTTTTCCAAGTTCGACACTAGCGCCAGTGATCAACACCCGAACTAAAAACCATATACGGTATATACTCGCGTACCACCACTTTTTTCGGCGACGGACTGCCCGGGGTGTCCTTGACAAGCTGACGTAATTTTGTATGGGAAACATTGTGACTTCCGAAATCGGAAGTCATAAGGGTATATATGAAGTCATAACGTATATAGAGTATCCGTTTTGGAAGTCATGAGGTATGGTTCAATTTTATACTTATATTGTTTCTATCCCCTGTATTTCTAGATTTAAATATTGGAAGTGGCTATTTATACGTCCGACGTATATAAAAGTTGGCATATGGCTTGCGCTCTCATTGGTGGATTGAGTCAAGTGACACAACCTTATTTGTACCATCCGATGGATGAAGAATCGGCTTGTTTACTAAGTCGATTGGATGATGTCCGAGATTATTCAGACCTATCTTGTCTCATATTTTATATTGCGTATGCCCTCCTTTTTCGGCGATGGGCGCTGTGGTATGAAAAATGAAGTGGTAATTATTCCAATGGTGTAATAACCCACCCCCGATTTTCTTGAAATTTTGGCTAATCGGGGGTGGGTTACAACGCCGAACGTCGGGCAAAAATAGGGGGTACCTACCTAGCCAAAATTTCAAGAAAATCAGGGGTGGGTTACACCATTGGATATGATTACCACTTGCCACTTCTTTTTTCAAAAGGTAGCGCGCATCGCTGCCGACTGCCACAATATGGTGCGAATGCCCCCTTCTTTTTTCATACGGCAGTGCCTATCCCCCAAAAAGGAGGGCATACGCTCCTTATTGCAAAGATGCTTGAGAAAAAAGCACTTCCGACGGCTTCCGACATATCTAAATAAGTTTACTTCGGACGTGTACGGAGTTATATAAATGTACGTCCAAAGAAGTCACGTGACTCAACTCGCCAATGAGAGCGCAAGACGTATACCGACTTTTATATACGTCGGACGTATAAATAGCCACTTCCTTAAACATTACTAAATTGCATCTTATTGAGAAAACGCCCGTAGGCCTTCTACTTGACTATTGTGATTCTCCATATACCCTGAAGTTCCAGAGATCGTGAAGATTTTTTTAACAATGAATGTGAAAATGTGAACCGTCTTGCCCCCCAGGATCTGAGTTCATATGGGAGGGTGAGGGCAGATTTTGTCGTTTATATTATCGGTTGCGGCCTCGGCGGCCTGTTTTGTATATTTACTATTTATAAATAATAAAAAGTATCTTTTTGTTTCCTATATGTTATTTTTCCTGTGTCGACCTATTTAAAAGGAATCCCAAATTTTATTACTAAAATACATATACAGTGTGTCCCACTTAAGGACTGACCACCCCTGTAAAATTTTTATTTATAGCTAGATTTTCATAAACTTTTTTTTGTTGGATAGAGCTTCAAAAATGGCATCAAACACATAATTCAGGTGCCTCGTGCGTTAAAGTCATGGCCCACTGAGACGGTGTTTTAGTGCTGAAATTTCGAGAAGTACGATTAGGGATTTTTTTAGAGGAAAATTAATGCCAGATTCTTATTCAGCGTTGTTCGAAACCCAAATGTACCAATTTGCATTACCATAGCTCTACAGGGTGTTTCAAAATTTTTAGTGCCCCACTTAATTAGTGTACCCCAATGACGTCAAAACCTATAGATGTGGTGCCTCATTGTTAAAATGCCCTTTATTTTGACTCCAAGATTAAATATATCCATATTACTCTAAAAACATGCTACAAACAAAGACAGAAAGTCAACCATCAACCAACTATACACCCGGTGATTCCCGGTTATAGTTCCTCCAGAATCACTTAGATATCGCATGTTTTTTCTTGTTTGGGGGCGCCGGAAGCATCGGAACCTCACCTGAAGACTCGGGGGATGGTCTAACGACGCCAGCCTCCGAGCCCAGAGTCGAAATAAGTTCGCTACGGCTCGACAAAAAGAGGCAATTTCTGACAATCTCGCGACAGTTTCGGAATAATTTAATGGAGCGCTTAGATTGTGATTAGTTCTGGGCGTCAAGCGTTTATCAAAACAAACCTGTCTATAGGTTCTGACGTCATTGGTGTACCCCTATAAAATCTTTTTTTTCTTGGATAGAACTTCAAAAATGGCATTAAATGCATAATTCAGGTATCTTGTGCCTTAAATTCATGGCCCACTGAGACGGTGTTTTAGTGCTGAAACTTCGAAAAGTACTATTAGGGATTTTTTAGAGGAAAATTAATGCCGGTTTGTTGTTCAGCGTTGTTGGAAACCCAAACGTACCAATTTGCATTACCGTAGCTCTACAGGGTGTTCCAAAAAAATAAAAGGAAAAGTAAAGCCGGATTCTTATATGCGGTGAGAGGTTTCAAAAAAACGTGTTAATTTTAATTACTTTCTGAATTTCTGGTAAGTTGGTCACTAAAATATTCGTGAGGAACTCATATTCTTTCAAAAATTTATTAGCGAACAAAATTTTTATTTAATTTAATATCATCAAATACATGAATAAACAACACAACATAACATAAACTCAAATTTCAGTCATTTCAATTAGTCCTCCATTTTCTAATGCAACTTGGTACGTTTGGGTTTCCAACAACGTTGAATAAAAATCTAGCATTAATTTTTCTCTAAAAAAGCCCCTAATAGTGCTTCTCAAAATTTCAGCACTAAAACTTCGTCTCAGTGGGCCATGAATGTAACGCACGAGGCACCTGAATTATGCATTTAATGCCATTATTGAAGCTCTATCCAACAAAAAAAAAAATGAAATCGAGCTAAAAATAAAAATTTTACAGGGGTACACTAATTAAGTGGGGCACTAAAAATTTTGAAACACCCTGTAGAGCTATGGTAATGCAGATTGGTACATTTGGGTTTCGAACAACGCTGAATAAGAATCTGGCATTAATTTTCCCCTAAAAAAATCCCTAATAGTACTTCTCGAAATTTCAGCACTAAAACACCGTCTCAGTGGGCCATGAATTTAAGGCACAAGATACCTGAATTATGCATTTAATGCCATTTTTGAAGTTTTATCCAACAAAAAAAAGTTTATGGAAATCGAGCTAAAAATAAAAATTTTATAGGGGTACACTAATTAAGTGGGGCACCAAAAATTTTGAAACACCCTGTAGAGCTATGGTAATGCAAATTGGTACATTTGGATTTCGAACAACGCTGAATAAGAATCTGGCATTAATTTTCCTCTAAAAAAATCCCTAATAGTACTTCTCGAAATTTCAGCACTAAAACACCATCTCAGTGGGCCATGACTTTAACGCACGAGGCACCTGAATTATGTGTTTGATGCAATTTTTGAAGCTCTATCCAACAAAAAAAAGTTTATGAAAATCGAGCTATAAATAAAAATTTTACAGGGGTGGTCAGTCCTTAAGTGGGACACACTGTATCTATGTTTTTTATCGTACACGCTAACACGCTTATTACTTTTAAACAATAAATCTCGATATTTGGCCCTATCTGATCTATACTTTGTTACTTTACTTCGAGATTACTTCTAAAAACAAATAATTATTGTAATTATATTGTAATTATTGTTCTTATTCCAACCTGAGTACGATACTTATTATTTTTACCCTACATTATCTGCTTTGGCAACTTGCGGTAGTTGCTCGGTGGAATCTGCTAAGGTTGCATTCTTGCGATCGACGTCTCTCCGAATGACGCTCCACAGTAGTCGTTCTCTGGTGTGGTTGTACTTCTGGGGATGGTGCCGATCTCTTCAACTGGTAGTACTTCAGTAACAATCTCCCCAGGGCATACAAAATGAAACTTGTGAAACATTTACAGGTGAGTCCAAAAATGCCGTGCACCGTTTCTGCTTGCTGGTTGTAGGGTCACCCGCCTCCAGGTGTGAAAAATAATTAGTTTGACTATTAGCACCAGGGACCCTTATTTTAAAGGGTCCCTGATTAGCACAAAGATGGTTCTTTGTGTCACTTTTGTGACAATATTATGTCATCCTGGCGAAGAATGTAAACGAACATAAACTTATTATATGCCGTCAGCATTAAATAAATAAAATAAATAAATCAGTAGAAATATTTCTTATTTGTACCTATTTCTTAAAACTCTCAATATGAGCAGTGTTCGACAGGCAGAAAAAATTTGGCAAATTGTTTGAAAATATCTAAAACCAGTTTTGTAATATATAAGCCAAACCCCAAACGTTTATCATCATCCTTTCATCCCTTAGGTAGTAATCTGGGATGGTTTACTCTTTTTTTTTTCAAACAAAAAATTCAATTTGTCCGGATAGATATAGGGGTAAGGTGGTGGTATCAAGGCCAAGTGTCAACTTCACAATTCTGCTGCAATTTTGTAGAGCTGTCCAAAAACATCCATTTTCGCAATGTAAGAAACTTACTTGGAAGAGGAATATTTTCATGATGTCCGACTTAAATCAGACAAAACTTACCTAAACCCTGCTCATTAAAATACGGCTATTAATAATATAATTTGATCTCAAGTGTTCTAAACTGTGATATGACTGCCCACCTGCGATGATCTTAGACTGACCCACAGATTACCCACCTGACCGAACTGCAAACTGGAACAAATGATGAATTAAAAATTGTTGACCGTTATTTTAACCTTTAAAAAAATTATCAGAGTTTTAGAAAAAACTGTATTTTTGGGTGCCTTAATGAAGAAATATTTCAATTATTTAAAACTTTATTTCATTTTAACAAATCTAGCCTAGGCAGTAACTAATTTACTTGTATCTTCTGCCGAACCTTCCTGTGATGGCTTAGATTCTTCTACTGCTTTGGAAGTAGTAGGTTCGACAATAAGCTTTTTGAAGGTTAACGATGATGGTTCCCTAGGAGGTAACCAATCAGGTATAATCTTGGCGTGCACTCTCCAAGTTCCATATTGATTAGCCATATGTCTTTCAAATACAATATACTCTAAAACGTCTTTTGCGATTATTTCGCTACCATGCATTAATCTGCCAAAACGATCATAAATGGCTAGTATCTGAAAAAAGTGGAATTAGTACAAATGTTCAAAAAACTGTCACATATAATATATGAAATCGGTTGTCTGGACCGTTCTAGAACTGAACGTATATATACAGCAGTGGGTGCGGTGGCACGCTTCCTTCTGTCGTATATACAGGGTGTTTCATCTTAAGTGCGAACACCCCCGTAAAATATGTATTCTTCATTCGATTTTAGCCGCGTTTTTTTTATAAAAATAGGCCACAAAAACTATTTTTATGTTAGTGCAAAATTTCAGGTCTTAATCTCAATTTTCAAGGCCTACTACGAATTTGTTTTCTAGTAAAAAATGACGAAATCCATTTAGCGATTTTTTATTTAAAATATGACTCCACAACCTAAATCAGAACAACCTAAAACCCCCGTATACTGAATTTGAACAAAAAATATACATGGAGTTCCATTCTGCAGGGTGTCAAAGTTGAGCAAAATAAGAATTTTAAAGGCATCTGGAGAGTCAAGTGTGCCATGGAATCCCGTCAAAGCAGATGAATTGTAACGAAGTTACTAAGTTTTCAGGCTTTTATTTTTATTTTACACCGGTTTGATTCTTTCGCCGCGCTATTTCTAGCTCCGGCCGTCGTAGTTTTTATATCCATGCCGATAATTATTTTTTTACTGTTGCCGCGGAGGGCCGCGTTCTTTATTCCGAGTCATTTGCAATTAATACAGTTAATTGTGGGGTGTTTCCGGCTAAATTAATTTATCAAATGTATTTGGTTATTTGAGAGGGGTAGGAACGCCGAATAGGGGTAGTTCCACAGGGGATGCTTAAATTGGGGCTAGAATCGCCGTTCTTTTTGGGAAACCGGGTAATTAGGACATCGCCGATCCAAGGAAGCCGCCGCTGAGGACGCGCCAGGGGTGGTTCATCCCTTAGCCGCTCTGCCCGGCCGTCAGCCGCCGCAGCGAGACCGATGTGGAGGGGATCGCTTGCGAATTCACGTCGGCGACGCCGACCAATGGGCTGCCGCCACACGCCGCTTGGTCACGTGGTTGCCGGCTATAAGACAGCCGGCTTCTGCTTCTCCGTCTTTGATCCCCCTAAATTCCAGGTTAGTAATTTGCGCTCTACCAGGGGGAAAGTGTGAACTTTGTCCCAACCTTCTGCCTACCGCGGCCCTTTAGCTATTCACGCATTTATTAATAACTTAGTTCAAGTTAGACAACCGAGGAACGTGCTAGCAATTTCGCTCTTCGAGAATTTTCTACCAGCTTTTCCGTTGCTTACGTTAACCGTTAGGGCATTTAAAGTACCGCAAGCAAGCCACGCCTAGCACCCCTAAATTAATATTAAAGTCGCGTTGTTTCTTTTATTTGCAGAGTTCCCGGACTTATTCTGTGTTATTTACTTAAGAGTTAATTACTTTGTTTATTCAATATACGATGTCTTGAAATATTGTTTAATTTTGCTCCTACCCCTCAAACACACCACATTTGCACTCTGGAATTATTTTTCTCTGAAGAAAGCTATCCTGGGTAAAAGCGGAGCATACTGCTCTAAAAAACTGGCGCCTGAGCATTCCGTTCCGCCAGGGTTCTGGTTTTCCCTGTCTTAATAAAAGAGGCTATAAGGAAATACATTAAACAGTATAAGGAAATACAATAAACAGTATAAATTTCCGTTTGTCAATTCTTAAATATTCGAAAATCAGACAGACTGCAAAGAACAAGTAATTTTGTAAAAAGTTTAATTCCGAAGTAAAAAAGAACGCTATAGAATGATCAACAGGACTACTCAAAGTATTGGTGTGCAAAGATTCAATACAAAAATGTACAGGGTCTTTTTCTCTGGGCGATCTTAAAATGCTGAATTTTTATTAAACTTTATACTGGTCAGGAGTGCTCTGGAATCAATAAAAAAATATTAATAAATACAAAAGCAATTTATTTCTTTACATCATCCAACCAACAAATAAAAACAATTCAAATTGTTGTATCTTTATCAATAAAGGTCTAAGATGATACATTTTCTGTGCGTTTCCTGTTGTGGCACACCAGCCACCTTGCTACAGAGAAGAACACCTTGAATATTTTTTATTAGATCTTTGCACATCGACACTGTGAGTGGCCCTGTTCATCATCCAACTATTTCGAAGTAATTCCATGACAAACTTTACTCGCCAGATGAGTTTAAAATTCCTATTTCGCTCAAATTTCACACCTTGAAGAATTGAACTCCCTGTATATTTTTTGTTCAAATTTGGTATGTGGGGGTTTTGGTGTGTCCCAATTAACGCTGTGGTGTCAGATTTTAAATAAAAAAAATGCTAAATGATTTTCTTAATTTTTTACTAGAAAAAAATTCGTAGTAGGCCTTAAAAATCGAGATAAAGAACTGAAATTTTGCACCAACGAAAGAGTTTTTTTGTGTCCTATTTTAAAAAAAAAAACGGCTAAAATTGGGTGAAGAATACAAATTTTACGGGGGAGTTCGCACTTAAGATGAAACACCCTGTATATGGCGATGGTAGAGAAAGGGTTAAGATATCATCTGAGACTTTTCTCTTTTCTATAAAAGAAAAAAGAAAATTCTTGCTCACTGCACAAATAATTGTAGGCCCACATAAAATTAACAAAAAAAATATATCGCCAGTTGATTGATGTAACATTTTATGTTCATATTAGGTTACTTTCGAAGGTTTTTCTTTCATTTAAACTGTTTGACCATATGAATTTTACAAATTTTCGCCCGCGGCGTAACTTTTTTTTGTTTGTAACCCCCCCCCCTCTTGCTATTGACAAAGTAAGCACGCCCTGTAGGTACTTATCTCTCATTTCTCAAATGTGTACTATCCTGACAGGAAAGTAATTTGCCCTGCCTGAAGTTTCTGCCTGGCTACGGCCCTGACGGCCAGTCAGAAGCACCGTTAATTAGAGGTTAAAATGGACTTCTGAAAATAAGTTCTTTTTTTTTGTTTATTTTTGAATTTTTTTAATTTCGGATTCGTATTACGCCATTGAGTAAAAGAATATTTTTAATAAGGTAAGAGAAACAATCCAAATGGAGCTACGTGCACAGGTCTTGTCACCTGTGAATTCGCCAAAAATACAAGATGCTCGATAAGTGTCTGTGGTCTGAGTGTTGCACCATCTGATAAACAATAGGAGAATTCACTGTATTCATTTCTCCCAATCTTTGGTATAAGCCTCGGTAATAAGCCCAACGTTGTTCTTGCCCGCCACATAAGATCTAACTAAGCATTATAAAATTAATGACTACATCTACATCACAAGAAGTAGTAACTAACTAGATACGCAATTTTACTCTCCGCTCCTTGACCGAAAACCGTTCTATAGTTCTTGCGCCGAATGTCAGACGGCGACACCTACCTTCGGTGAGAAATTCTGTGTAAATTTTTAAAGATTAGAGATTAATTCTCTTACCTTATTATAATGTATATTCTTTTTTTTACTACTAACCTGAGAAATCACCATTATTTACCTCATTCCTCTAATGAGAAGTAATATTTCTCTACCTAGGTAAATAATGATAATAAAAAAATACCTAGGTAAATAATGAAAAATTTTCTATGTGACATTTAAAAATTAGTGTCATTTTATCAGCTTGACAACTGAACTCCCAGGCTACTTGATATTTTGAAGTATTTGAAAAAAGCGTGAAATGACTAAAATATGGCAATATTTCAATGTTAGTAGTAAAAAAATTCTATATACACTTCGGTTGAGAAGGCCATTATTTACCTTGCATATTATATCCTTCGGCGCTACGCGCCTCATGATATAAAAATGCTCGCTAAATAATGGCTCACTTCTCAACCTAGGTGTATAATATACTATTACTCAATGATTGCGCTAATTTTTATCTACCTGTGGTTAAATTTTTTTATGTCATGACTGAATCACCCACATACGGAAGCGTAGAAGGGCCACAATAGTAATATTGTTTAAAATTCAGACTTTTCTCTCATTTTGCTCAAAATTTTCACCTTTTTCTCAGAATTTTAAAATTTTGAGATTTTTCTCAAAATTTATTTATTTATTTATTTATTTATTAACGGGCATTGCCCAATTTTACAATGTAGGGGTACATGAAGCAACTTAACAAATATAGTAACAGGTAATCTTATATCTAAATTGTTCAAACACAGTGCATAATATATGAATGCAAGAAATTATAAATGCAAGTACTGTATAATGATGTAGGTATCCCGCGAGTATATACAAGGTTTTCAAACAATAGTGTGCAATTGTTTTATGAAGGCCGAGCCATTGGAAAAGAAGTTAAGTCTGGGATGCTCGTTGGCAAGTCTGCCTGACCTTGTCAGAAAACTATTATGACCGTAGTTAGTCCTATGGACAGGTATCGAGAAAGTGTTTGTTTTTTTCGCCTTTTTTCCAAATTTTAAATTTTCAGAGTTTTTCTCTGAATTCTAAAATTCAGACTTTTTCTCAAAATTTTGACTTTATTCTCAAAATTTTGAGATTTTTCTCAAAATTTTGAAAAAGTCTTAATTTTAAAATTCAGAGAAAACTCTGAATTTTAAAATTCTGAGAAAAAGTCTGAATTTTAAAATTCGGAGAAAAAAGTCTGAATTTTAAAAAATTTACTAGGTGGCCCTTCTACGCCTCCGTACCGACATGAGTCATAAAAAGTTGAACTTCAATGCCTTGGTACATAAATAACGATTAAAGCAAAAATATCAGAATAATGCAACCGATACAAAAAATCAATAAAACAGGCCTTGCTCTACATTTTTATTATTGACATAAAATTTCAAAAAGGCTAATTTCGTTGACTGACGTATTAATAAAGACTGCTCACGGCTGTCATGTTTGACAGTTCTCTGGTTCACCATGCGCTTCCCGGAGACAATACAATGCAAAATACATTGTTGACCGTAGGCGCCATCTACTTTCCAGGACATGAAACTATAGCCGAGAAAGTCTTATTAATACGTCAGTCAACGCTAATTTTCTTAAAGGTGGTGGCCACACTTGGAAATTGTCCTTACCTTGGACCCTTCTTGGACTAATTCTTCTTGAAGTAAAAAAAAACAATAGAAAGGGCCCTCTGCATTTTAAGACCACTACGAGAAAAATCGGTCCATCGGGGGAGGAGCTATACGCGGTAATAGAAAAAAAGCGTCATTTTCATCATTTTCCCTTAATCTTCTACCCCCATGTGCTTAAGTCAATAAATAAAAATGCATCAACAAAAGACAGGGTGCCACCACATTTCTAATTCGAAATTACCTGACTTTTCCCGGTTTTCTCTGACCAAATATAATATAATCACTATCATTTCTACATCACCAGAATTTTGGGTCTGCAACAAAATTTTACTTTGCTAAAACTTAAAAGCAGAAAAGCAAACTTCCCCGACTCTGTTTACATTTCCCTGAATTTTTTTGCAATATTAAAATTCTCTGATAATTCCCGGTTTTCCAGGTTTTTCAGGAAGGTGGCAACCCTGAAAGAACAAAGGCGACTTAAATTGCAGAGGAAGGCCCTTTTTTTCATTTATTCGTTATTCCAATAAGGAAGGGACAATTTCCAAGTATTGCTGCCATCTGGGAATTCTGAAAATCGGCCATTTTCAACTTTTTTGTCAACGGTCTATCCTTTCTTTGAACAATGGTGCAATGTTCATCAAAATCCCTTAATAAATAAAAAAATATATGGGCAAAAGAAGCAAGGCAGTTTTAGTCCTATAAACAGCATAAAAATGATGAAAATGACTTTGTCTATTGTTGTGTATTAGAGGTTCGCCCCCAATAGACCAATTTTCTTCAGATTGGCCTTAAAATGTAGAGCAAGGCCTGTTTTATTGATTTTGTGTAACTGTTGCACTATTCCAATATTTTTGCTTAAAAAAAGAATTGGCCCAAGGAACGACAATTCTCAGTTATAGCTGCCATCTTGGAATTAAAAAATCAGCCATTTTGAACTTTTTTGTCAATAATCCATCCTTTCTTCAAGCAATGGTGCCAACCTCAGACTAATTATCTTTAGTCTGAAGTGCCAAGGTAAACCGAAATCGGTTAGTAAATAAAAAAATTGTGGGCAAAAGATCGACAGCAGTGTCAGTACTACATCATAACAATGACAAAATGACTCTTTATATTATTGCGAATAGCCCCACCCCCGATGGACTGATTTTCCTCACAGTGGTCTTAAAATGTAGAGAAAGGCCAGTTTATTTAGTTTTTGTATTGGTTGCATCATTACGACATTGTTTCTTCAAAAAGAATAATCTCAAATAAAAGGCTGAATTTCAACATATCAGTCAAGTTGTAATTTAAAAATCCTCAAAAAAAACGTCCATTTTGAAGTTATCTGCCAGACTGACAATAATCCGTTCTTTTCTGCAAGCAACGATGCCTCGTTTTTTTAGAATCAGTTGATAAACAAAAAATTTATGGTCAAAAGAAGGCAGTTTCAATACTACAGCACATCAATAATGAAAATGACACTTTCTGTTATTACTTATGTACTAAGATCTCTCTCTAACTGTACACAAGATTGTGACAGGTAAATATTTAATGTACCTAGAATTCCGTAAGTGGCGGCCATATTGATAGGTGACAGAAAGGGCTGTAATCAACAGAATTTACGTTTTACGCACAATAATCCTCAATTTGAATAGATAGAAATTAACATTAAACTCTTGGGTGCCGATATAGTATGTGATCTACCATCAAATATCTGGTATAGTATGCAGTATGCGATCACCTGCATGTGACTCATATGGTCTATCTCATGACGGGTTCAGTCAGCAAGTGTAACTTTTAAGTTTTTAAAGATTGTTTACTACTGGTATTTTTTTGCTCAAAGATCATCCATGCCAAAAGGAAAATCAATTTTATTTCTTGGGAATTTTCTGAAAAATTTACCCTAATTTTTGAAGAAAGACTATAAAGGATCATAAATGGTTTATTATCCATCTTTATGTACAGGGTGTTCAGATAAGCATGCAAAGTGCTGTATCTCAGAAACTATTCGTCGTAGAGACTTGCGGTAAAAAATTTTTAGAATAAAGTGGCTAAGAGAAAAACCTGGAAATTATTTTCAGATTTCCAAGATAGTCACCAGGGGGCGTAACCGCCATCTTAAACTTTTAAAATGATTTTTTACTGAAATCCACCTAGTAATGTTACCAAAATAATATATGCTTTTTAAAGGTAAGCTTTATTCGAGTAATTTTTGTTTAACACTTTTTGACATATCTATTAAAATAAAGTGGTGGGAAGTGATTCAATTTTTTTTTAAATAAACAGCCTAAACTCCTAAATGACTGAACGGATTTTAACAAACTTGGTCTCGTTGGAAAAAGCATTTATTGGTCCATCAAACCCATCTTACCCGTGATATATCTCAGTGATGCCGCTAGAGCGCGTTTTTTAATATAATAACAGAAAATTGCAAAATTCTCGAAAAAATTAAATGCAATATTACTTTTTTTTCGTAAAAATAGTGAAATGATACCTAAATAATAGGCTAGTGAAAATCGTATCTCGATATCCTATTTCTAGCTGAAAATATCAAAGACAGAAAATTTAGTTTTATCATAAAATTTTAAAAAGACGCTGTTACACCGGTATTTATTCTTATTTGTCTTTTTTTAAGATTTAATGATAAACTTTCATAATTTTATCATTTTTTAATTATAAAAGTATACTTAGTTCAAAAAATTAAAAAAAAAAAAACGTGTAGGGCATAATAATCAATGCATTTAATATGCAAGTGCAAGGTAGGCAAAATACAAAGGGTAGGCCATGGAGGAAAAACAAATGCCTAAAAATCAACTTGCCATCAAATATTAAAATCCTATTCCTAACTGAAAATGTTTTTTTTTTTATAAAACTAATGCTTCCTTAAATGCTCGAACTGTCTTCCATCACAGTCAATGCATTGTTGGAGCCGCTGATGCGTGGACATTACAGCAGCTCCAATGTTGACAAGTTGATTTTAGGCATTTGTTTTTCCTCCATGGCCTACCCTTCGTATTTTGCCTACCTTGTACTTGCATATTAAATGCATTGATTATTATGTATTATGTATATTTATAATTAAAAAATGATAAAATTATGAAAGTTTATCATTAAATCTTAAAAAAAGACAAATAAGAATAAATACCGGTGTAACAGCGTCTTTTTAAAATTTTATGATAAAACTAAATTTTCTTTCTTTGATATTTTCAGCTAGGAATAGGATATTGAGATATTACACGTTTTTTTTTTAATTTTTTGAACTAAGTATACTTTTATAATTAAAAAATGATAAAATTATGAAAGTTTATCATTAAATCTTAAAAAAAGACAAATAAGAATAAATACCGGTGTAACAGCGTCTTTTCAAAATTTTATGATAAAACTAAATTTTCTTTCTTTGATATTTTCAGCTAGGAATAGGATATCGAGATACGGTTTTCACTAGCCTATTTAGGTATCATTTCACTACATTTTTATGAAAAAAAGTAATATTATTACATTTAATTTTTTCGAGAATTTTGCAATTTTCTGTTATATAAAAAAACGCGCTCTAGTGGCATCACTGAGACTTAGACATATCACGGGTAAGATGGGTTTGATGGACCAATAAATGCTTTTTCCAACGAGACCAATTTTAAAATCCGTTCAGTCATTTAGGAGTTACAGCTGTTTATTTAAAAAAAAACATTGAATCACTCCCCACCACTTTATTTTAATAGATATGTCAAAAAGTGTTAAACAACAATTACTCGAATAAAGCTTACCTTTAAAAAGCATATATTATTTTGGTAACATTACTAGGTGGATTTCAGTGAAAAATCACTTTAAAAGTTTAAGGTGGCGGTTACGCCCCCTGGTGACTATCTCGGAAACCTGAAAATAATTTCCAGGTTTTTCTCTTGGCCACTTTATTCTAAAAAAATTTTACCGCAAGTCTCTGCGACGAATAGTTTCCGAGATACAGCACTTCGCATTATTATCTGACCACCCTGTACATTTTTAATATCATCTAAGAAAGCAACAAATAAATAATCGCAATCTTTTCGCCACAGCTTCATAAATTAAAATTTTAATCCTAATTCTAACAATTATTTAATATTTTGTTACCTACTCTTACTCTTGCAATCTTTACATAACAATTTCAGGCTGCTAAATAGTAAAGTAGATAGATCCACCTCAGTGGTAGATCTCATACTATACAAGCACTAACTTTTGTTCCAGAGACGGATCCAGGCAAGTCTAAAAGGGGGGGGGGGGCGTGGTAAAAATTTTTCCTGAGGGGCAGGGGTAAGGGAAATTTTTAGAATATAATATGTATTTTTGTGAAAAATAAAATAATTTATTTCTCTAAAAAAAGAAACAATAATTTTCTTTAGATTTAAAAAATAATGTACTTATCACAAAATAAAATCATATTTTCTCTTCTTTCGCGCAAACTGATATTTTCTTCATTTATGGGTACATTGCGGTGTATATTTAATAGGGCTAAATTACTTAGTCTGTCTTGGACCATTTTGGTACGCAACCAAGCTTTAATTCTTAAGAAATATTTACTTAATAATAATAATTCTCACCCTCACAATACTCCAAACTGGGAGTACCCCAGAAGCAACCACATGCTTGTGCGATTTCCGCCGATGCATTGCTTATCGAGAAACTGGCACGTATACTCAAATATTCTCTTGCCGTTGTCGCAATGCGACTTCTTACTGGCACAGACCTATATAGCCTATAATATAATAGCCTATAATAGAATAGGCACAGACCTATATAGCTTATATAGGTCTGTGGTACTGGTCTTGCCAGAACAAGCTTTATTGAGAAGCTGAGGAAAATATACTAAAAACGCTCTTTAATTGTATACTAGATTGTGACAGGTAAATATTTTATGTCCCTAGAATTCCCTAAAAGGCGGTCATATCGATATTATTGATAGGTGACGGAGGACAGAGCCGTAATCAACAGAATTTACATTTTACACACACAAATCCTAAATTTAAATAGATAGAAATTAACATCAAACTCTGATTCTTTGAAGCATAGAAAAAGGCTATAGTTATAGTTTCTGTGTTTGAAGTTAGATTGGAGGTTAGAGCCACGTCAGCCACAGACACAGAGATCGAATATCAAGGTTAAAGTTAGGCATCTGTCACAAGTTCTGACATTTCTGCCAGACATGGTAAATACGTCCCTTTAGGCGCCCAAAACATTGCTGCCAACTTTAATTACCAAATTAAGAAATGTCATTTCTAGTGTACAATTAAAGAGCGTTTTTTAGATTACCTAATAATACTCCGAATGTAATAATGGTTGTAGAAAAGGGGGGGAGCGGTCGCCCCCCCCCCCCCCCGCCCCCCCCCTGTATCCGCCACTGTTTTGTTCTTTGAAACCCAGAAAGAGGCTATAGTTTCTCTGTTTGAAGTTAGGTTAGAATTACCTACAGAAAATTTCGCAGGTCGATTTCTAAAATTAGCCCACAAATACGGCCCCAGTAGTATTTTTCAACCGACTTTTCAAAAAGGTGTCTTATTTAAATTTGCACTGGGCCCAGTTTTTTAATTTTAATTTTTTACGATCGGCTATAAAATTTTGTATGCACCACGTCAGTAAAGTGTCTTTATCGAACTCACCTGTTACTCGCCTCGTTCGATAAAGAATCACTTTTCTGACTTGGTACATAAATAATTATTATGCTAAACCTGAATATGTAAAAATAAAAATATATAGGGCATTCCCTTTAAAAATCCAAAGTTGATGTTTTTCCGGTAAAACCGGAAATAGAAAAAAGATATTACTATATGTAAAAAACCCTTTTACATGAAATATTTGTACCCAAATTTCAATTTTTTATCTTAAAAAATATCCCGTGGTCAACCGGTATACAGTGTGTCCTGTTAATAATAGTACATAGAGAAACTTCATACATTTTTGCCCAAATATTACGATTGAGCTTAACAACTACCTGTCAAATTTCAACGGTTACTGAGATACATCGGTACATGGCGTTGAAGTTGAAGTTCATTTTTTGAAATTGATTTATGGCTACATCTTCCCAAATAATCAAGCTGCTGAACTGAAATTTGGCACTGTTATGTTTTTGGGGAGGGAGAATAAGCTGAAGATGTCAATTTCTACATAGTCGCTCTATGTACCTACCATTATGAATGGACATGTATCTTTTTTACATATACACCGAAATTTGTGTTGAAAATTTTTAATGTCTTGTAGCTATTACGGCTGTGTTAAGTAATTATTGTAGAATTGGCTGCAAACCCATTATTTTCATTTGAAAATGTTTACCATTCTTGAGACATTTGCAAAGTCGGTTCAAATTGATCTTAAACTAACCTGTTGTGAATGAAACCTGACTGTAACTTGCGCAAAAACATTCTGCTTGCTAATCACATCTGTACATCTAGCATGAACAACTCTTGGCATCTCAACATCTTTAATAAACTTCCAACGGATTGTTTTGTTCTCTATATTATGCATTACTTCAGGATACGCTCTTTCCGTAATGCAATCAATAATATCGTCTTTATTTTTCTCCACCATCAATTCATGCATTTTTATGTAAATCTTTTTGGCCTCCTCGCAGAAGTATGCGACATCAAACTCATCTTCGAAGCTGCGTATTTTGCGAATCGCCAACATTGTCTTGGTTTTTTTCGACAGGAAATCCAAATTTTGCTTTGCACCTTGAGCCGTGATTGGCGATATTTTACCATCGCCTTCTGGTGGGACGTAGGCTTCAAAGATTGCTCCAGTAGAAGCTATAAAATACTGCCTCTCATTCCAAGGCCTTGGCGGTACCAACCCTTGCTCTTTGAGCCTCGAACGTATCTCTTCGTCTGACAAATTGTCTGTTTTTTCATTGAATTTAGGTAAATCTACTTTCATTACTTTTAATCGGCGGAATAGCTTCCATTTAGGGTTCCAATGTTTCGTTCTTCTGTGCCTTACAAATTGGACATTAGCACTATTAGCTACTGGAGCTAAAAGCCCTGTTACCGGTTCCTACAATTTCAGGTATTATATGATATCTTTTCGTAGAACATAAATTATGCCACCTGTAAAAGTCGAATGCCTAAATTACAAACAATTCTTAGTGCCATTCTTATTAAAATTGATGAGATTTTACAGTACGGAACAGAGAACAAAACATCACTATCACATAACCTACAAATGTTGTAAATGTTGTGTTGTATTCAATGACGTCAAAACCTATAGACGTGGTGGCTCATTGTTAAAATGCCCTTTATTTTGACTCCAAGATTAAATATATCCATACTACTCTAAAAGCATGCTACAAACAAAGACAGAAAGTCAACCATCAACCAACTATACACCCGGTGATTCCCGGTTATAGTTCCTCCAGAATCACACTTAGATATCGCATGTTTTTTCTTGTTTGGGGGCGCCGGAAGCATCAGAACCTCACCTGAAGACTCGGGGGATGGTCTAACGACGCCAGCCTCCGAGCCCAGAGTCGAAATAAGTTCGCTACGGCTCGACAAAAAGGGGCAATTTCTGACAATCACGCGACATTTTCGGAATAATTTAATGGAGCGCTTAGATTGTGATTAGTTCTGGGCGTCAAGCGTTTATCAAAACAAACCTGTCTATAGGTTCTGACGTCATTGGTTGTATTAGTTTTACTGGACTAGGTAGCTACGACCATTATCCATGCTCATCCCATAAAAAAATCAGGACCTTAATTTTTTTGTTCGGGGAATAAAATGGCGTGCACGTGCAGTGCACGTCTGACGTCACATACCTACCACGCGAGGCCAACGATAAAGACAGGCCACGGCGCTAACGCATAATCGCGTAGTCACGTGACCAACTTAGTGCTATATAATGAAAGGCATTTTTGGAGATAAGTAGAAAAAATAAATTTCGTAACAATTTGGCGAGTTTTCTTTCATCTATTACATTATTGGATTTGTGCATCCAAGCTTTCTCTAATTGTTTTTTCAAAATTTTCAACCTGCCTCAGCTGTTTTAGGCTGAGAGTTAAACGGCACCGCACTCACAATATTTTGGCACATTCACAAAAATTGTTGGGACATCACCTTCCTTTAGCTTAGGTGATATTCTCTATAGGTATTTTCCTCCCACAACACATTTGTCCAGTTTAATTATTGTTTCACTTTCTTGAAAATGTTAGCCACACATACTTAAGGGTTTTTTAGAAATTAAATCTCAGTTGGTATTTGACGAATCCATTTTTGGCGGAAATTTTCATCCCGAGGCAAAACAAATGTTTGTTATGGCGACACTTTCTTCCTGGCTTTTGTAATATGTATAAATATAATATAAACAGACCCGATATTTGGTATTTAGGTTATTTTTTTACGAAATAAAAATGAAAACTAACCTTATAGTAGGTTACTGTAAATATTGACGAGGTCTCATGCAGTTGATCGGCAGCGTGAAAGACCATATCAGGGCGTAGGTCGACAACGAAAATCCTCGAGTACGTTACAACACTGATTTATTTCGCACAAGGTGAATGGTGAATACAATAAATACACAAACCCGAACGTGGTCAACGGGAACGGCTTCCAGCCACCCGGACCGTCTGAACTCGCGGATCTCCCGTAAGCAGATCACCCCTCTGTGTCTCAGGCTCCACTGTCTATACTAATACTGTCCCATGTCCATAATAGTTCATTCCGGGTTCCCTATTCTGTGGTTCGAGGGAGAATTCCCCTTACAGCGCTCACGCGTCGCGTCGCGCCAATACTCTTGGACGGCACGACTCCCACCCAGACACCCAGAGGCCATAATAACACCTGGGCGGTTCCCCTCCGCCAGGACACACGCGCACTAGACAAACTTGTTTCTAAAATATAAACTAAGACGTTTAAAAACACTTTAAACATTGAAAACTTCTCAAAACCCAAGCTGCCGCTTTCAGTTATGTGACAAATGACATGTAACATCTGACTAAGATGGTCACGTGATTTTTGTGCGCCAGGGCCTGTCTTTATCGTTGGCCTCGCCTACCACCAAGGCCTACTATAACATCCCCTTCTGTATTTTGATAATATTAGCTCTGTTCGCGTTCAATTTTAAGAACTGTCCCACTGTCCCAACCCAAAACGATTCTCGTATTGTCATTATTAAATAAATTAAAACGCAAGACGTATACCGAGTTATATACGTTAGACGTAGGTATAAACAGAGCATGTTGTTTTATAAATGCTCTGGCGATATTCTGGCGATTGTAGCGACTGCGGCGTTCAGTTTCTTGGCGATTATGGTCGTGGATGTTTGAATAAAAAGTGTCTAATGATCTCTGTGGTGCCAACAAAATAATAATCACAAAACATCATGCGTTTCCCATTTCATTTTCTGCAACATTCAGAAATTCAGAACCTTGCGCAACTGTTCTGCCTTTTGAACTGACTGTCCTTGAAAATCAAAACGGAAACAAAGGTCGTAAGTCGTAATATAATTAAAAAACATCTGACCACAGATCAAATGTCATCTGAGAAAAATATTCTCCTTTATTACGACACAGCGACCCAGCAAAGATGCCAATTGCCAATGCCAAAGATCTAAAATAGTGATGGGCAGAATCGAATATTTTTGAGAATCGAGTACTTAGTATGCGAGTACTTCTAAAAATCGAATAAGTATCGATAAAAGTACTCAAACTTTTGTAGAAGAAGAGGAAAAATAAAACCTACGATCCTACGATAAATTTTTTTAAGCAATCATTTTGTAGAATACAAATGAAAAACAAAACATAAGGTACCTATTGTATGTATTAGAATATTGTCTTCATCGGATTAATAAATATACCTACCCAGTTCTAAAACAGTTTCGTTTTTGTCTCCTTCATTAAAATCAGTAGGTACCTACGACTATGCGAAAAAACTTGGACATTTGTATGCGAATAGATATACTTAGT
Source organism: Pseudeuparius sepicola (assembly GCA_963920635.1). Taxonomy (NCBI): domain Eukaryota; kingdom Metazoa; phylum Arthropoda; class Insecta; order Coleoptera; family Anthribidae; genus Pseudeuparius; species Pseudeuparius sepicola. The sequence goes on along the minus strand of OY987298.1, from coordinate 25,662,158 downwards.
AAAAAAATATATTTTTTCCATAAAATAAACTTTATTGATGTTTCCATATAATAAGCTTATTTTTGTTTGTACATTTTCAATTTCTGTCTATAATTTTTAATGCTATTACGTACTATACGTACACCTACGTACTATATTACAGGCGTGTTTGTCGTTATTATGTATATTTCAGAAGGATGCCTAACTTCTCGATAAAAAAACTAAGCGCAATTAGTATTCATAGGTACATAGGTAAGAACACAGGTAAACGGAGTAAACCCACACTGGTAACAATAACGTATGACCTGTTTCCTGCTTATGCAGACTTAATTTAAGGACATTATTTATGATTTAATTTAATCCTTATTATTTATTCTATTTATCCACATTTGCTTCATGTAAAATTTAGCCTCGAATTTAGCCCAAAAAACATATTTTCGATTTGAAAAGTTTTTTTGTTGTTTTTGTGCCTTATTTTGTCTTAAATTACATGTAAGTTCGATAATTTTATTTACGAATGACTTAAGATATTAACTTATTCTTAAGTGAAATCGCGTGAACTACACCATGCATTTTCAGTGTTTTAACATACGATTTTTAAATTAAATCCTTATATTAAGTCTGCCTTTCGATACTTAGGTGGGAGGTTATGATAATACAGTACCTAAATTGCACCTGAATAGCAACTAATTCCCAGAGATTTCACTATTAATTATCTACCAATGCTCTTTTGGAAAGGAGAAAAACGATAACCTGCAGTTGTAACTTTTGTTCACCCACACTGAACAAAACAACACACTCGCATTAAAGAAAACTTAAAATTAACGCCGCCACTGAAGATCTGTTCGCTAGAAACGCTAAACTGAAAGTGACGCCTCTGTCTAAACAAAAAACATGGCTGATATAGGCTGCACCGCCCAGATGCGCAGGCTAGTTCCGCACTCTTGAATTTAAATTCTCCCCTTCCTTGTTCTCTGATAAAATCTATGAACGTATGCCATGTAAGCTTGTCAAATTTAAGGAACATAACAAACAAACATTTTATTTTATTTTGTAAGTTAAATTCGTTGTAAAACTCATTTTTGCATGCTTTTATTTTATAAAAAATTCTGCAACAATGGTGTTTTTAAAATTAATCCATCCTTTCGTTTTTTTTTCGTCGTGTGGCGCCAGTGGCGATCGCTTGAAACAGCGCTATGCACAGGTCTTTAATTTTAGCCGCGTTCCTTTTGCCCCTACACTGAGCTCAGTTGTTAGCCGAGCCACTCCAGCAGTTTGTTTTTTTCTGTCAAAGGCTCATCTTGTGAAAGGGTCATTTTCCCCACCACCAAACTAAGCCAATATGTTCGATAGTGAGTGTCCTCGCGAGTATGTGCTTGAAGGGTGAAGGAGGAGGTAAAAAAATCTCACTTCAGCTCACGGGCGTAGCCAGGATTTAGTTTTGGGGGGGGGGGGGGTTTAGTTTGAGAAGTAAATAAAACAACAAAAATATACTTACATGAAATTTAATATCTATATATTCATCCGAAAAACTACGACATATTTATAAAGTTCTTAACTTTAAATGAAATGGATAAATTAATTTCGTTCCTCTGCGCTAAATCTAAAACCATTAAAGAAGAAATCTTCGGCTTTTTCTTTTAAATATATCCACTACTTCATCTGCATGAATTTCTGTTCCATAGTGAATATTCATTAGAGCCAAACCATTAAGTCTGTTTTCACTTGTAGTGTTTCGTAAATAGTTTTTCAGTCTCCTTAGGCTCGAGAAAGACCTTTCTGGGGTAGCAGTGGATACATGAATAGTAGCCAAGATTTGTAGTAATGTGTAAATATTAGGATAAAGGTTTTTATCGCACATATCTAGGCATTCCAAACTAGATTTCGGGGTAGGCAAGTTCGGCTGCAACTGCGTCTGCCTCTCGTCAAAAGATGGCGCTAGGCGCTACTATTACTACATATATTCAAACGTAATAATAATTTAACTCTTCACTCCTCGTATTTTTAGGTAATATTTTGCTTATTTCGGGGGGGGGGGGGGTTTGAACCCCCAAAACCCCCCCCTTGGCTACGCCCGTGCTTCAGCTCACATTCTCATTTGTAAAAGGAACTGCCACCTGCCACCAACTGAGATAAAGTAATAATTCTTAAGACAAGTGGCAAAAGGAACGCGGATATAATGTTGGTCCATAGGCGCTTTCGGGTATGATCTGGCAACATAGAGATCATATGATCTCTATGTGTGGCAAGTGGCAAGCTCTGTGTGTTTGAGACTCCGTTTTGCTTGAGTGCCGTTCATACCCGAACGCTCTATAGGATCCAGTTATTATTTTTGTTTTATATCTATGAACTAACCCTCAATTTACGATGCAAATGCTATAATCGTCGATGGAGGAAGGTAAAGATTAGTTTCCTAATGCGAAATACCGACTGACTCAATACTCTTCGGAAGAAGATGGAGCCACCGTCGAATACTTCTCGGCGCGGTGGGGGAAACGAGGCTTCCCAGTCCGTCACGGTTGTTCGGTAGATGGCGCACTTGCACCATCCTCGGATTACGTCTCGGCGTTGAGGTGGAAGAGAGGCTTCTGTCCGGTAGATGGCGCACTGCGCACTTGTAATGCGGCTTCCCAAGACGAACTTTTGTTCGGCAGATGGCGCGCTTCGCGGATTGCCAAATCTGTTGATTTGACCTTGGTTGTTTGCGTTTTTTGTGCTGGTACGAATGAGTCATCGCCATCGATCGACGGCTGAAAGATATATTTTAGATTTTGTATTCCAGCGTTCGATTCGAGTCGCCCGGCCGCGGCCCCGCCCCCCTCTTTGCCTATGGAGGCGGTTTTTTTAAAGTAGCGAGTAACGTTATTAATTGTTAATAACAAATTTCTCGAGTCTTTTTAAAATAATCTCTTTATAATGGAGTTATAACCACAGAAAATATACGCTATATTTTCTGTGGTTATAACGTTGATTGATTCCTTCCTCCATCGACGGTTATAATATTCATATACAACAAGGTGACCAACTCCTGGCTGACGAAAACCGGGACAGTAGTTAGGTACCTAGCCAGGGGCGGATGGGACCACCGGGACACTGGGCAAATGTCCGGTGGGCCGGTCATTCGAAGGGCCCCGGAGGGCCGCCGCAGGCTCGAAGGCTCATCGGCCATCGCATCTTAAATTTTAAGACAGTCTTAACTACTTGACAAAACAAAAGGCAATCATTGTTACAATAATTGTTGTAAGTAGGTAGTTAATTTAAGATAGGACGGTGCAACTGGCCTTAATTAATTATTTTTGTTTTGTTATTTTTGTTCTATTATTTCTTTACGTGTTTTACGGCAATGTAGAAGGGGCACACCATTATTTTATTTTTATTGAACTCGAAATTGCGACTTTTAAAGTCGCAGTCCGACTTTGAAGTCGAAATGCCGATTTTGAACACAAAATTTTGACTTTGAACTTCGGCTTTGAAAGTTGGAAGTTCATAAAGTCAAAACTTCGAGTTCAATGTCGGAATTTCGAGTTCAAAGTCGGATTTCGAATTTCAAAGTCGAAATTTCGAGTTAAAAGTGGGAATTTCGACTTTATAAAGTCGGAATTTTGACTTCAAAGTTGGCCTTCGACTTTAAAAGTCGGAATTTCGAATTCAATAAAAATAAAATAACGGTGTGGTCCTTCTCAATGTTTTGTTATTTTTATATCTTTATATTTAGAGAAAAAAGTTTTATTTGTTTTACGAGAGTTATGATTTTATTTATGTTTTCATAAAACATGTATATTTTGTTTTATTAAAAAAATACATTATCTACATTGTTTGTTTTTTTAATTGTTATTATGATAATAATTAAGAAAAGAAAAATCTAAAGCCAAATGAGATGTTTAGGGGCCGCTTGGGAGACAAATGCCCGGGCTGGTTAGGTAAAGTCCATCCGCCCCTGTACCTAGCACCTATAATATGCAACTGTCAAGTTTTGTAGTTTAATCAACTTATGATTTTGTTAGAATTACTGATCTAGTTCATGCTATTAACCAATAAATACCACCCAAGGGAAACAAAAAAGAATTTGTGATCAAGTAATATAACAAAAATAAAATTTAACTCAAAGCCACAGGTACATAAATTAAAAAAAAAACAAATACTGGCTGTTTACAATATACAGGGTGGCCCAGGATAAGTGAGCCAATATGTGTAAAAGAAAAAAAAAATCGCTTTTAAATTTGATTGTTTGTGGTTCTGATTTGCTTGACTTATGACTGGAAACTAATTTTTAGCATATTTTCGTTTTTGAAAAATCAAGATGGCGTCGACAGCGACCATTTATTTATTTTCATTGTAGGTGAAGTGCCTTTTCCTTTAAAGATAACAAAAAAATTCATTAAGAAAAGTTGTTCCCAATTAAAATTACTCCAGGGTACCAAATTTTGGAAAGATCGGCCTACTTTGTTTTCCCACTTTTTTTTCTAAGGCGCTAAAGAAAAAATGAAAAAATTAAGTAGGCTGATTGTCTCAAAATTTGGTACACGGCAATAAGTTTTAATTCTAAACAACTTTTTCTCATAAAATTTTTCGATACCTTGTATTTAGAAGCCACTTCTAGCCCATCTTTCCAAAATTTGGTACCAGGTGGTAACTTTTAATTGGGTTTTAACAAATTACATAGGGTCTTCGGCTCTCTGGAGGGCATGAACATTTTTGTCGATTTGAAGTTTTTTCAGCACAGCGCGAAAAATTGGGCATGGAGGCCTATTTCTTTTTTAACGTCACCTGGCTGGCCAAAATTGCCATATTTTATTTTCTTATCTATTTTCTGTGCGGCCTAAAATAACCGAGAAAATCGCTTAATAAGAAATAAACAAAAAATGCATAGCCTCAAGAGAGCCGAACACCCTGTGTAATTTTCTGAAACTATCTGAGTACCCAGTTGCATAAAGCTTCTTAGTGCCATCAATTTTCAATATGATAGTTTTCCTCTATCTCTTAAAATAAATATGCTAGGGCTATTAAATTGTTTTGCTCAATTTGAGATATTTTTTATATTGCGCGTCAAGTTGGCTATGGCTGCCGATTTCTTTTGCAGCACCACTTAGCTGTCCAAAATTGCCACATTTTTGTTTCTTCACGATTTTTTATTGTAGGGCGCAAAATATGTGAGAAAATCGCGGTGGTATAGTTCTAAAATAATCATCCTGTATATAAAAAATAAGTTGATCAGTTATATAAAATTTATAAAAAATATTACAAAAAGTAAAGTATGAAACAAACATTTAAAAAAAAACTATAAGTTCTAAGTACAGGGTGGACCAACGTTTGGCGCCCTGCCGGAGGGGTCTCCCATGGGGGCCCTGGTTATGATGTATGTAGGATATGATGTATTCATATCTAAATAGATGTAAATTCTTTGCCTTGACTGTCACCAAATCCAAAGGTAACTCAATTTAGAAAGAGAAAAATATTTCTAAAATTTTAGTTGAAATGTGCATACTAAACCGTTGATTGAATCTTCCATCGACGTCTAAACCAAATTTTCTGTATGAATGACAACTATATAAATTTAGCTAGACATAATATTTTTTATACTTAGGTATGTCAGTGTTAATACTTATGCTTATGAAATATTGTGTATAATAAACGATATCGATCGACGATAATCGAATAACAAAACATGAAGATAATATTATAAGTATATTCCGTTGTTTGAGAACCGACGATATAAACTTTGATTATATACCTATTATAAACAAGGATTAAAGGTATCAAAGCGTTGATGTAGAACTTTGGAGAACAGATACGTCATTGTTCCCTTCCTCCATCGGCTGCGAATATGAAAAAATACTAAGAGATACTTTTTGTTAAACATTTTTCTGAAGTAATAAATTCTAATAACACCCTGTATCTCCGCAACTGTGAGCCTCAGAAGCTTCATTTCAACCTTAAGTTTGACGGCTCATCCGATCATGTGACACGCCAAGTTTGAAAAAACTATCTCGTATAATTCTAGAGATACTAAAAAATACGTGTATTTTTCTGTAAACTTCTATGCTCTGTATAAAAAAAAAACTAAGGCCCGTAGAAGAAAAAAATATATGAAGAAGTGCCCTTATTTTGACTCCAAGAATACGTGGTTTCATTTTTGACCATCAGTTCAGTTACTCCCTGTATACAGTGTCTTAAGACTATTTTATGGTATAACTTTCCAATACCGCCCTGTTTTCGAGATAATAATAATAATGACAGAAAGTTGGACACAAATGGGAATTTTTCTTTATTTGAAGTTTCTCAAAACAAATTATTCTTGATAAAAGTTAGTGCTTGTGCTTAAACTCAAAATCGACCTGTAAAAATTTTAAAATTTCTCTTCGTATACAGGGAAGGTTGAAAAATATGAAAATTCCTCAAGAGTCTTATTTTTAGAACTACAGCAGTATAGCACTAAGAAAAGTTGTTTGGAATCCCAAGAAAATGTCAAATATGAATTCACAGCCACCTATCCAAAAGAAGAAGGAAAATCACACTTTCGCATTTTTTATTCACTGTATAATAGATAATATTAATATTAGCTATGCATTTTGAGGCAGATCTTCAAGCATGACAGTACGATACCAACGATTTTTATTTACGTTCAACTAGCATCTTAAAAACACATAATAACTGAAACTTCTGCAAAGTTTGTCGTTTTTTTGTGTCCAGTTAAAATACTACTACAATTTTAAACATAACTTAGCAACTAATTTGTGGAACACAAAAATATTTTAATAGAGCAATAATTTAAGTTATTTAATAAATGACAATTCAACAATAAAAATATCACAACAAAAAAATTATTACGAGAATAAACATTTCAGTGACTACTCTACATGTGACCCTTCCTTCGCTTCCTTTCGCCTTCAACCAGCGACTATCCCACTAGGCAATATAACAAATTTTTGAGGTAATTATGGAACGTAGTATATGCACCGCCCAATTTTCTTGAAATTTTGGCTACCCACCTATTTTTGAGGTCCCTGACCAAGAATCTAACCTCAGTTTTTTGAGAAAATGAATTTTCAAATTTCCTTTTGACACCCGACACCCCATTTTTCACGGCGACATTTGTGGTTATAATCCAGATAAATTTTACCGTGAAAAAGTGGGGCGTCAAAAGGAAATTTGAAAATTCATTTTCTCGGAAACTATGTCCGACCTCAAAACACTGAGGTCAGATTCGTGTTCAGGGACCTCGAAAATAGGGGGGTAGCCAAAATTTCAAGAAAATCGGGCGGTGCATACACTATGCTCCATAATTACCATTTTTGAATACGCTTCTTCAATGTTTGAATACGATTTTGCAGACTTCTAAGCTTCACAACTCACAACGCTTGCGGCTACGGCTTTTTCAACCTGTCCAAGTTCAATTTTTTGTTTTTTTTTATTGGGGACCTTCCCTACGACTCGTGCTCGATTTGGACAAATAACTTGGGCAACCTGGTAACTTACAAGGTATTGCACCTAAAAAGTAAGTATATTTTGTAAAAATATAATGAAATTAACTAGCCATGAAAATTTAAAACCTTTAGCTAAACGTGGAATTTTTAAAGGTGCACGCAGGGTTGCCACCTTTTCAATTTTAAAATACGGGACGTGACGGGCGTTCGGGGGGGGGGGGGGGGGGGAGGGGGGCTACAAAATGTTTTACTGAAAAAGGCCAATGAAAAGGAATAAAAGAAAACCACTATTTTTTTTTTGTTTTTTCTTGAAGATAACACAAAAACAAAACAAAACAAATTATGAAACTAAACTAAATAGATTCTTTAAAAATAAAAAATAAACAGAACATTTTTTGTTTTTTTTTCTTGAAGGGATAAACTTCCAAAAACAAATTATCATGGCTGGCTAATCACGACTAACCAAAAATAAATAAATCCTTTAAAAATAAAAAGAAATCACAGAACATTTTTTGTGATATATCACATAACACACAAGAAATTGACATTTACGAAAATTGTAGTGTGGTGCCAATGAAGGCATGAAGGACTATAATTTAGTAAATTTTGTGTTCACATGTGAGTCGCGGCTTGGACTCTAGATGGTGGTGATTGTGCAAATGCCGTTCGCATGTAACATTTTTAATTTTTCACCTTAAATTTTGAAAATACGGGATTTATAGCGTCCCGTATGAATGTTTGCCGGGACACGGGACATTTTACTTAAGGAAGTGGCTATTTATACGTCCGACGGATACAAACGTCAGTATACGTCTTGCGCTCTCATTGGTCGATTGAGTCACGTGACACATAACCTTACTTCTACCGTTCGATGGATTATGAATTGGCTTGTTTACTAAGTCGATTGGATGATGTCCGAGATTATTCAGACCTTATCTTGTCTCATTTTGTATTGCGTATGCCCTACTTTTTCTGCGATGGGCGCTGCGGAATGAAAAATGAAGTGGTTATTTCATTATTTACAATGATGTAATCCACCCGACATTCGGCACCGCGCCGAATGTCGGGGGGTAGCCACAATTTCAAGAAAATCGGGGGTGGGTTACAACGCCGAACATCGCATCGGGCGAAAATACGGGGTACCTACCTAGCCAAAATTTCAAGAAAATCGGGGGTGGGTTACACCATTGGAAATTATTACCACTTATTTTTTCATACGGCAGCGTCTATCCCTCAAAAAGGAGCAGTGCATACGCTCCTTATTGCAAAGATGCTTGAGAAAAATGCACTTCCGACGTATCTAAATATTAGTTTACTTCGGCTTCGGACGTGTACGGAGTTAAATGCACGTCCAAAGAAGTCACGTGACTCAGCCCGCCAATGAGAGCGCAAGACGTACTTATACTGACGTTTGTATCCGTCGGACGTATAAATAGCCACTTCCTTTACTTAAATACGGGACTGTCCCTTGAAATACGGGACGGGTGGCAACCCTGGGTGCACGTAAAGTTTCACCAGTCGATTCTACAACACACCGTTGATTGAGGACCATCGACGAACACACGTAGTCTCCCTTTCAATGTCTTGTGTTAAAAGTGTTGTTCACAGACCTACAATAACCCAAAGCTTTATGAAAAATATATAAAAATGTAACATGTAACTTACCTTAGAATGTTTCTTGACTACAAAGTCAGCCCTTTTTATGGCCTGCACCCATTTTGCGCTCAAAACCGGATCCTTAGGAAAGGCAAAAACGGACACTTTTGGCTTTGGCTCGGTTAGGTTAGGCAATTTGGGCGTCGATTAATTCGTTCCTTCATCGACGAATTTGGGACACAACACTTCTCGGGCATGGCTGAGAAAACACAAGAAAACACCCATTTTGATATTATACATACAACCAGAGACTTGCCTTGATGGCAAGTCTCTGTATACAACAAAACACACTTTCACTTCCTAACCTCCATATTTAGGTATCCTTTATTTGATGGCTCAAAACATGAAATGTTTTTGATAGGCACACACTAATTATCGGACTAGAACACCACTGGTCCTCTGCACACTACTGTATCCACCAAATACACGTAATAACAATCACAGATTACCCAGTAACGATAATATAAGTGGAAATAAAAATAAGTAAACGAGGAGAACGAGGAACAGATACAGATCAAAAACAAAAACAGCTGGACGTCGTCGCGTCGGACGACAGTAGTTGTATGGCCTTGTCCATAGGTGGCGGTGCGCTGACCGCGTAGTTTTCTGCGCTCTTCCGTCGTCGATGGAGTGACCTTTTGCCCGAACCGTTGATTGAAGATTCCTTTCTCCATCGACCGACTCGAATGGTGGTTTCGGAATTTGGCGCCACCGTACGGACGCGTGTCGGTGAAATGTAAGAGAACGAGACAGAAACATTTAGTAACAAGTGGGAATGTGACAGACAGACCATAAGGATCATATTCGCATGCCACCCTAAGGGAGGATATCTTCCCCTTCTTCAATCAACGCTATAATTCATAATTGCAAATAGAAATGGAAAAAAGGGTTGATAGTGAAGTTATGGTAAGTTATATTTTTCGTTAATTAGCATTGACTCTGCAAGAAAATCAAGCGAAGGTCCATAAATCATCAAACTGACAATCAATGATTCTACTGCGCAGCTCGGAGCGTCACGTACCTAATAAACGGCTGGTGCTCGAGGGGGCAGGGGGGAGGAAAAAAGAGCAACTCTGGAGCATCAGCCAGAGCATATAAAACAACCAGCAGTCTCTCTCCCCATGGCGGGAAAATTTTGCGCACCTGTTCGGGCAGCTGCCATGTGGGCATAGATTCTGTCAAATTGATGCAGTGTCGGGGCAATTGGGCAGTTCTTTTTTGGCTGTATGAGAGATATTACAGTGCCGTGAAGTGAGAATTTTTGTAAATAATTGTGCTTTTTGCTAGTATCTTTAAATAAAGAATCCCAGGAAGGAGTAAAAGATGCTTGTGCTTACCACACACTATATACTTTACTAATACTACTCTGTATTTCTGAATTGATTTTCCCGACTACACCTCTGACTTCTATTCCCGCAATATGGCTCAAGGTCATTGAATTTGAATTTGTTGAATAAATTTAAGGGTGCGCAAGGCACCCTAACACTCTTAAATAATTTCTGACTATCAATTGTTTCCATAGCTATCTAGATTTCGAAAAATGATTAGAAAAAATTCCATGTTTTTTTACATATTTGACCCTGTAGATTTGGAACGACAAAAGATACAGAAAATTTCTTTCTATAAAAGTTGTTGAGAATGATAAGGACTTTCAATATATAGAGAAAAACTGGTATGTTTCTGGGAAAATAATATCGATGACGTCACAGCGGGCATTTTCCCAAACATCAAAAAAGCTAATTTTCGGTCAAAATTGGACCTTATAGTATGTCCCATTTAAGAACCCCTTTTCGAAATTTTATTTTGAGTTTTCGTGTTCCCGCTGTAGGCCTGGGGCGTCGAGTTTGGATCACCCTGTACAAGGATAAAAATTACGTTCGCAAAAGTGGTCACGTCGTCATCTGACTTGTGGTAACTGTCAAATTTGACATTTGTCAAGAAAAAAAGTCACTTATTTATGGAAATATCGAAAACACATAACAAAATTCCTATATTCTATATTGTGCTTTTGCAGTTTGAAATAGCGCAAAAGAATTCTGGATGTAAAGTTTCATTAAGAAGAACATACAGCGTGTCCCGCTCTGATGTCCGGAAGAGAGAAAAGTTTTTTTATTGGTGGGGTTTATGACAAGAAGTCACTCTTTATAAAAACTCCTGCTTGTTCCAAAACACCCAAAACTGTTAAAATGATTTTTTATACAAGGTGTTCAGTATTTCGAATTTAGAAAAATGTTGTTAGTCACCAAGAGTAAAGTAGAGAGTACCGTTGTTTTTGACTATATCGAAAAATACTATCAGGGATGTCATTTAGAATCCATAAGGTGTAAAAATGTAGAGGTTTCAGCAATTTATGTTTAATTTTTTAACAAGGCGGGCAGCTAATTTAACTGTCCCACTTTATTTGATATTTGCAGAATTTGTACAATAATCAATTTCTTATTTCTTTAATATTATTACCTCAATTTATTGCTAACAATATGGATAATTTCATGAACAAGGAATAATGTTATGTAAATGTACAAAAATAAATTTTAATTTCTATTAGGTATACAGGCAAGAATCAGGTGCCCGCCTTGTTAAAAAAAAACATCATAAATTGCTGAAAACTCGAATTTTTAACCCCCTGTGAATTCTAAATGACATCCCTGATAATATTTTTCAATATTGTCCAAAAACAGCGGTACTACTTTATTATTGGTGACTAACAATATTTTTCTAAATTTTTCGAAATACTGAACACCTTGTATAAAAAAAATCAAAAATATTTTAACAGTTTTGGACAGTTTTGGAATACCCGAAAGCGACTCAGTTTATATGCTCTGCTCTGGCGCCAACAATAATTCTACCAACATAAATGTCAATTTTCCACATTGCATGTAACTAGAAAAGATAATAAAAACCCAACAGAAAACATAAAGAAGAGGAAATAAATGTCAGATAGAAACTCAGACTAATAATGTTCATTAGTCTGAGGATAGAAACACCACATACCTATATCATCGCCTTTTCCGCGAAGAGAGCCGTAAATCGTAGGAGGCCATGCCTATAATATAATACATAGGTATGTGAGAAACACACAGGGGGTTTGTAAAACAAGTACCCTGAAACCAGCGATTTTACAAAGGTGTAACTCGAAAACTAAGCCTCAGCCCCAAATTTCGTTTTGATTTCCGTAATCTCTACGCCTCAATATACGTAAATGTACAAAATTTCGTTAAAATCGGTCATATGTGCGTATAACAGAAAATTACCAGAATAAATCCATATGATATTAATACACATTTTTTTATATTGTATATATCGGTATATAAATATAGCAGACTATTACATTTTTGCAGAAACAAATACTTATTATTCATTGACTTAGTATTATTACAGAAGTTCTATACCTAGTCTATAGGCGCCTACATTTATAGACAAATGCCTATATAATAATACTTAATATATAATAAAACTAAAATTAAAATATATCTTATTTTAACTATTAAGAAAAATACTTTTTGCCATTTTAAAAACATTTCTCTATTCCTTAAAGAACGGATGTTCTTTAAACTTGACGAAATTGGGTTCATCTAGTTTTCTTTTAGCATTTTCTACATCTTCATGAATTTGTTTAATAAGTCCTTCAACCGAAGCAAAATCCATTTCAGGTCTTAAATACCCCAAAATAACCAACCTTAGTTCTTTCCCGTAAAAATCGTTTTCAAAAACGTGGATAACATGAGTTTCGAGAGACTTCTCTTTATTTTTATAAAACGGACTCCAGCCGATATTTGTAGCCACTTTATGAACATTCCCTTTATCTACATTGGCAAAACCAAAATATACACCCATTTCCATATCCCCTGGTAGACTGTCGGCAATCTCTTTAGGAAAATTCGCGGTGGGACACCCAAGTTCCTTGGATCCCCGCCCGAATCCCTTTACCACTTCACCCTTGACGAAATAGGGGAGGCTTCCTGAGGACATCTTGATTGGCAGCCTTGAATGGCGTGTGCGCCTGCGCGGTTTACAGCAGGATGTTTGACATTGACAGTTCCCTGAAAACTGGTCCTGTTGAAAAATAAGAACAAAGTTGGTGAATTCAAATACCAGTCGGAAAAAGGATCCTCGCAACAGAATGTTGGAAGATAATGCGGTGAGCTACAGCACTTTTATTTATCTGCAGGATTATCGGGTTATCGGTAGCCTGATGTTTTTTCTAATATTTGTCCTACATGACTGACCTTGCCTCGACCGAACCACAAACTAAAACACAGATGTCACATCACAGATAATAAAATTATGAATTATAATAAACCACAGCAATCGACGTGCTGGGATGTCTCTATTTGAAACTGCAAGTAATTGTGTATTCCGTATTCCTAATATATTTATGAATTAAAAATTAAATCCTTAGATAATGCCTTTATTGCTTTTATCGATATTTATCTAGGATTTTGTGTTATAAATAAGTACAATCTACAAGGTTGGTTATTATATTTACCTAAATAATAATTATTGTTAAATTTATATTTAGCCCAAAACAAAATAATAGATAATATTATAAATAGGCACTTGTATTGATGCCTTTATTTTTTCAAATTAAGATAACGGTTTCGATCCATGCAAATACCTAGTGAAATATACTTACTCGCTCCTAGAATATTTTGAAATATTATATAGTTTTGCAAAAATCAAACTTTGTAAATTCTGATTTATTAAGTCCCAAAAAGCTCTTGATGTTGAGTAGGTATTTAGGTCGAGTGTCCTCAAGTTTTTGGAACAGACCCCGTCAAATGGAATACTTTTATTTCTTTATTCCAAACACAGATATACTAAAATCTCTCTTTAACTGGACATTAGATTTACAGTTTGTTCAGTGAATGTTTGGCGTGAATATACGACCGATATCCATCGTATATTCACGAGTAAGACAAGGACGGGAGTTGTGACGTAGGGCCGAACATTCGCTGAACAAATTGTAGAGTACGATTCACGAATTATGGTGTATACGTCATCAATTTACGTCACTGAATCAAGCAAATCGAGGCTGCATCCTCCAGTGCCGTAGATTTAAATGGGGAAAATTTATACTTGTAAACGCAACCAGATATACCAGTTCTTTCACCCCGGTGAATTCACCCAAATTTTAATTGTAACAATGCGTTTTACCCGGTGAATTCATCCAAATTTTAATTGTAAAATAATGCGTTTTACCATCACAGGCCTATTTAGAGAAGCTGTAATATTACGTCCGTGGTTTTATTTTTATATATTATATACATTTTACCATGCCTTGAAATTGTATAGTGATAGTCTCACTATCCAGTTATAGCAATGTAGGTAAGTATGGATATGTTGCTAACTAGGTATGTAAGTAGCTAACTAAAAGGATGTTATGAAGACAAAAGATAAGTAGATACAACTAAATAAAAAACAAAATTTTGACTACATCTTTTAAGAATTTATCAAACACAAAGAATATAAATATATTGATGATTTAAAACAAACGATAGCTTGACCACCTCCAGGGTAAATACACAAATTTCGAAATAAATATATGAACCCAGATAAAGTACATAGGTATATTAATAACAGATACATCAAACCAAAAATAAATTAAAAAATATAGTTTAAAAAAACTAAAATCACGCTTTAATAGCAAACCGAACTAAAAAGTAAAAAATAATAATAGCGAACAAAATTTTATTGTAAAAAAAAGCATGGGTGCTTTTTACTATATTTTTATGATAACTCTACTTTTATCAATAGCTACTAATGAAATATTTATAACAATTGATGTCATGCACCCCACGCTTCTTTTTTACAATAAAATTCGGTTTGCTATTATTATTTTTACTTATTAGTTGGGTTTGCTATTAAAGCTTGTTTTTTTTAGTTTATTTTTAAACTAGGTATATTTTGTAACAATAAGACAAAAAAGCGGCAGGCGTATTTTTATACGCCTGAAATTATCATTCTTCTCACTCTGTATTGGATTGGGCGAATTCCTGTAAAAATTTATGTTGTGGAAAAAGAAGTGACTAGCGGAACCTCGAACCTCGCGACTGCTTTGACTAGCGGGACCTCTTGACTGCTTCAACCAACCAGCTATCCTGGTGATCCTAGTGAGGACATCTCAGGATAAAGTTGTAAATTATTGTATTATCTTTGGTTATTAATACCTATGCAAATATTCAATTTAATCAGACGTCTTGAAGGTGGGTAAAATTACGTTGCAAGATTCCGTTTACATACATATGTTTTAGATAGGTAGGTAGGTAGGTAGACAATGAGTGACGGCTCTTCCAAATTTGGAACAAGTTTTTCCTTAACCCATTTTAGAAAAATGTCCCCATTCATGTCTCCGTGGTAGTCAGCTAGTTTTGACCGAGTGGAATAAACAAGGGTAGCGTTGTCCACAAATCCTTTATTATAACCAGCATGCAAAATTATAAAGCTCTTTCCTTGGTATCCCTCAGGTCTTCGAACGCTCTTTATGGATTCATCCTGCCAAGATCGTTTTTGGTTTCCTCTTGCAAATATCCAAGTTTCGTCAAGGAAAACAACTTGCCCCTTCAACTCAGAGTTTTGAAGATTTTATATTTCCGCAGAAACTCTGCTCTTCTCAAGACAATCTGACCCTTTTCCATTAACGCCCTGCGGTTGTCGTCCTTTTTATATTTAAAACCAATCTGCGTTAATAAACGACCCAAGGATGACTTACTAATATCAAGCGGTACTTTAATAGCCAATTCCTCCCTCAAAGTCTTCAGAGTTAGGTGCTTTTCTGTAAATAATAAATGAATTTAAAATTTTAAAAATATATATGTTTAACTCTAACCCACTCCAGCTACCCTTAACCCTAAAACTAGTGATGGGTAAATGTCCGGTCACGATGTTTTCGTGACTGACCGGACAATCGGGACCGGTCACTTTGGGTCACGCAAGTGGACAAATTCAAAAGTTGCAAAAAAGTGTGCCATTCGATCGGTCATAATTTTCTCATCAAAATGGTATATAATACTTATATAAATATAGTTACAGGAAAGTTTTTTTCTTATAAATTGTAAATAATTGAAAATTCAATCTGTAACTTTCGAACTTTCACACGTATGGTTTACTCGTTTTAGTATACTATTTTTGATTTTGATTTCTAGATCCGTAAACTGAAAATTACCCAGTAGAATGCTAGGCAGTATGTTAATGTTGTATGATGGTTGTTTTGTTGAAAAAGTCCCAAATTATACTTCCTTTGTTGGATTTTGGCATTCTTATTCCTTATTATTTGTTTTACTATTGTTTATTGTTATTATTCGACCACCTGGACAAGTTGCTTAATGACCTGAGCGCCGAATGTCGTCTGACCGGTAAATGACCGGTAATTGTCCAGTCAAGATGACCGTGACCAGTTGACTGCCAACATTACCTAAAACAAATACATTGTAAGCAAATTTTGATATTTGCAAGAATGAAAAAAAAAGGTAATTTGTTAATTTAAAAGTTGGTGTCTAAAACATTAACCCAGATACAAAACTCCTAAATATCTTTTTTATTTTAGAATATTTTTTCAGCTCTTTTCCTTGCATTAACACATTCTACTTGTAAAACGCAACCAGATATACCAGATTACCCAGACCTTTCACCCCGGTGAATTCACCCAAATTTCAATTGTAAAATAATGCATTTTACCATCACCTTTTTAGAGAAGTTATAATATTAGGTCTGTGTGTGGTTTTACTTTTATATATTATAATTATACATTTTACCGTGCCTTGAAATTGTAAAGTGATAGTCTGACTATCTAGTTATAGCAATGTAGAAACGTAAAAGAAAATTTAACATTTAACTACCACACATACCGAATTCAACTAGAATGCAAACTTACTTTCTGAATACATATTATAAATAACATTTCTGACTTCCATTTTCGTTTCCTCTGCCAAGTCCGTGGTTGTGTTTTTTGTCGAGGTCCATATTTCACGGCAGAAGTAGTTGGATTTTTCTGGGGACCATCTTGACCCCCTGCTCTTTGCACTTCGTGGGAAATGCGTGAAACTAATGCCCAAAGCTTGAGAAATACGCTGAAAAATATTTGATTCCGTAATCACTATCTACTGTCATAATGTTTGCAATTTACGTCTTGGACTGCGTGAACTGGTAAAAGTGGTCCTCCGTTGCGTTTTTCATCTTTGAAATAATTTAATAACTTCGCTACAATTTCTCTGGCTTGCAAATTAAATAGTCTGTAGCCATGCATCTTAAGATTATTAGGAAATGTTTATTCACAAACCCGTAACGCAGTAACGCAGTAACAGATATTACCAAAGCCGAACTATTATTCCAAAACTTATAGGAAAAGAATCCACAACAAGAACAAGTAAAAACTAAGAACTAAACTTGAAAACAAAGAAAATTCTTATAAAATACGCACAAAGTCACAGAACTTATAAATTTATGCTGTGACAGTGACATATATCTTTCCCGAGTCGGTGGTTATGAACTCTACGCTATACGACCTATTGGCGTCTTTGTCTGACACATGCACGGACGGGTTGAAGTCAGCCGAACGTATGTCGACTAATCAAAGACAAAAGGGTGTATGCAGTAAATCAGTTCTGGGCGTATAAGAATAGATCTTGTGTCTCTGATTGATACATAAATTGATGACGTGTACGCCATAATTCGTGAATCGTACTTTATGTTGCATATCCCTAGAATTTCCTGGAGTGACAGGTGACGATAGAGCCATACTCAAAAAATTTGATGTTTGGTTAGGATATTGGCATTATTTTGTTGTAATATCAGTATATCCTTTACATTTTCTGTGATGTACATATTATTAAGTATGTGGGTCATCATAATAAAAAAATATTTTTCATTTCGATTTAAATGTGACACATAGAAAATCGAGGTTAAATATCTGACATCAGCCATCAATATGCGAAGTGGCTTAATGTGCTCCTGGTCTCAATGCCGCCAACTTTGGGTAACTAAATTTAAAAACATGCTATTTCTGGTGTCTAGTGTCTAGTTAAAGAGAGATTTTAGTATATTTACAGGATGAGTGTCACAGTAGTAAACAAAAATCATAGGGTGCTATAAATCATAGGCAGCTGTCAAAAATAAACACTATTTTAGATGTAAAAAGACATGGTGGATGGCAATCATCAGCGGTAACTAAGGGTAACTATACGTTGTATGCACAATCACTTGGTAAGCAAAATGCACAATAAACAAAATTCATGCACGGAACATGGAGTCATAAAGGCATAGAGGCAGTTCTGAAAAATAAACATTACTAAGTAAGATCATAAGTAAAATACATAACTCAAATTGTAAGACAATAATAATTACAGACTCATAAAATTACGAATTCGCCGCTATGCGCTTGATAATTTTTATCTGAACAAGTTGACACATGAAACCTTTTCAATTTGTCGGTAGAGTTCTCAGACAAATTGTTTATTATTTGTCTGAGAACTCTATAGAGTTCCAATGTGGGCCAGAATGTGCTTGCCTCAGATAAAGAATAATACCTATTTAGGTTATTAGCTGATACCTACACATGACATATTTTCTAAAATTTATTTGTGGCGCAAGCAGATCCATTGAATTTTAATTGGGTTTTTAGCCACCAAACTGACTAAAAGACAACCTTTTCAAGTTGCCTGGAAATTTAATAAATTCTTAACAGTAAATGAACTAAACTTTGAACTTGTAACTCAAAAAATATCTTCAACAAATTTGTTTTCTGAGCTTTCGGAGAATAAATCTTCCTCGTTTCTCAAAGATCATGTCACGTCAAAGTGAAGTGACAGATTGATTGATCTACACATGACATGTATATGCATCAATAATATAAAACGTGTATTGTCCTTGACATTATTCAACCAACATTAGAACTTACGATTGTTATCTGTGGAGGCATTGTGTATTGTCATGGTAACAGCGGCCAAGTGGGATCACTTACCCAGTAGGGGTAGGTGTAGGTATTCTTATGTATGTATGTATGTATGTATGTATGTATGTATGTATGTCCAAGGTAGGTACCTTTTGGGCCGGATTTTTTTGTAGGGCCCTTTTTGGGTGCTTAACTTTCATACAATTTTAGCAACATAATAAATTAGATGTTATGCTCACGTGTATCGAAAAAAGTTGGAGAGCTTATAAATTAAACAGGCATAATTTTGTTAAAATTCGTTTTTAATTTTTTTTATCGAATGGCCCATGGGCCATAACAAACTCTAATACATATTATGACACACAGAACATACAATTAATTAACCACAAACTAACATAAAACAATAAAAAATAAGGTAAAGACACACTTAATTTATATTTTTTGTTTGGCCTTTGGCCCAAGGTACAACCGAGAATATCTTAATACATTAACCTTTACGTAACCTACAAAAAGTTTTTTTAGCATTATCTTCCTTTAGCATTAATTAACAAGCATCTCATTTTTGTTATGTAGGTAGAACATAAATTTAAACCGAACTATTTAAAAAACTTAGAAATTAGAATGATGTTAAAAATAGGAGTATACTTAGTTTTTGCCACTGTATAATTATGCCACTCCAAGGGATATGAACATTTAGGTTATATAGGCAACATGAAATAGAGCCCTGACCCAAGGTACAAGATGGCCCGATGAAGTGCAGGCAATTCCCCTACTCTGTACTATTGTCATAAGCGTTTTTTATTGCTAGTGACAGCAAACTTTGAAGTCAATTTAAAGAAATATTTATACAGTGTGTCCCCAGGGAGGTGAAAAGACTATTGTAGAAGACAAAAAAAATCGACTTGAAATTTGTGCTTCTGAGATTTACCCTTGCTTGCTTTGGAAGTAATTTGTGACATAATACTTGTGCAAAATTTCGAGATCCTAAGCTTACTTCGATTTTTCCGCCTTTTTCTCTCTTTTTTTGAAAAATGTTCTTTCTGTAGCTTTCGCGTCAAAATGTTATCAAGGAAACTTGTTCAAGATGAAAAACTGAGTAGATACGAAACTTACATGAGTACGCAAATCAAATTTTGAATAGGTTATCTGTTATGGAGGTCCATTACTTGGTACATTTTACTTTACCTTATTTAAATGTTTCTTTTTGATGCCGCAGACTTGGGGCCTCTTCCATTTCAGCTTTTTTCGGGAACTTTTTTCTGTAAGTCAATCATACTTCTTCTGGGGCATATTTTGAGCAATCTGATTGGTTTGCAGAAACAAAGTTCCCGCAGAAAGCTGAAGTGAAAGGTGGTCCTTAGGGCCGTAAACCAATCATATTTCTTCTGAGATATATTTTGAGCAAGCTGATTGGCTTACAGAAAAAAAATCTCACTAAATGCTGAAGTGAAAGGCAGTCCTTACATTATTAGCTTTACAGCAGATTGTTCCTAAGTGACAAGTGTCAAAAGGATGCCAACTTTGTATTGGACTTTAAAGTGATACTAAGGTATATGTGTAGTTTAGATCTGTGCTTACATTATTCTATATTCTATAATATGCCTAAGGTGTGAGCCTGGAGTTATTGTTTATAGTTTTTAACATAAAAATATTTTTACTAAAGTTTGACTAACAAGGCCGATAGCTGAAAACTTATTAGAAACTAATGACGTTAAGTAAAGGATATATATTTCTAAGACAATTGAACGCCTGCCAATATGAACCAATGAAATGACGCGATTTTTGAAATATTAATCAATGAGGTGACAATTTCAGCGATAATACCAGGAGTGTGATATTTTCAGGGGTAATATAACAAGTGGTGTGCCTATTATCGATAATACCTTTCGTTAATTTTACGACTTAAGTATAATCCCAAAGCTGAAAATACCACAACTGCCCAGCAGGAGTGGTATTTTCTTATTAGCATTGGGATTATAATGAGTGATAAATTAAGGAAAGGTATTATCTATTATTAGGCATACCACGAGTTGTATTTAAAAAGATAATTTAACAACTGCAAATAATAGGACGGTAAACGTACCCGAGTATTATACGTGGGGGGTGCAACAAATTAGTAACAAGCTGATCTAAGCGGGAATCTTTAGATAATACCCTCCTATTTAATCGTTCAAAAGTCCCATTCAGTCCCAGTGGGGGAAGTTCGAAAAAAAAATGCCGCCATCTTGGATTTTTTTCTTTTTTTCAAATATCTCCGTTTGCAACAGTTTTTTCAAAAAAGCATAAGAGGCATTTTTTGTAGAGAATAAAATTTTAAAAATTTCATCTGGTTAACATTTTTCTCTAAAGTGAATGGTAACAGCGATAGAACTATTAATTTGAGACGGTTGAATACATTTTCCACTTTGAACATATTTTTGCACAAAATATGAACACCTATAGTAAAATCAAGCAATCCGTACGCCTGGCGTAAATAAAACCACGTTTCAATGACGATCCGCGATTGGTCGGTAGGCTATAAAATTTCACCCTACTCGGCAACAGTGACGTGCTCGATCGCAAAAGTGTAGATATTCGGTTTTATCTTGTTGTTTTCAGCTATTTAGACACTGTCACAAATAATTTTATCGAAGTTTTGAACAATTTTGATTGAGCCAATAATTCTTGTCTGAAATATTTTGATGTACACAATTGTAAGACTAAAATTAAATAAAGGTCGTATCTCCGTGCGGCTATGGGGGATATTTCAATGCACGTGCTCTTAATAATATAATTAAACTTTAGATTATATCTATTATTATGTACAACTTTATCCGACGAAAATAATAAGTAATAATTAATCATCGGCGTATCTTACCCCATATTTATATATATCCCCCTAGTTTTAAGTATACCTACCTACTTCTACATAAAATTTACCAAAATTGGCAAATTGAGCGTCTGCCCCACCCTCCTAAAAATCGACGATCGACGAAGTACCATCTCAAGAGAACATTACGCTTAGGCCCCGCCCCGTTTTTCGCGTGTCGTTGCAGGTTGAATTTATAGACGATATTTTTAGTCTGCTACATAACCTATATATTTTGTGCTGCTACATATATTCATGCAAATATTACTTTTAGGACGATTTCTAACTGTATACGTGCAAAAGTGACTTATGGCTTTGTTAAGAAACATATTATGTAGTATTTGTGAGAAAGACAATGGCGAAAAGACAGTTCAGGTGACTTCCAAGGGATTTCCAAGTTTAGTCACATATTTTTCACATATCTCACCATCATTTGATGAAATAGTATGTTTAAGCGATTTTAACACAGACTTTTTGAATCTTAACAATCCAGTCAGCACATGTCTAGCGTCTTATAATTTGGTGCAGATTTTGAATGAGCCGACAAGAGTTAAGGTGGATTTATAAACTCGACGTTTGCGTTGGTGCTCGCCGTTGCCGTTTGCGCCGACAATTCAATCCCAATATTTTACGTGTAACCGTTTATAAAATGCCGTCGAATGCTGCCGTCTGCGTCCGATGCCGTCCGAGATAACCTAATTTCATCTTTTTCACGTTCCGTCGTTCACATTTCTGGACGCAAACTGCGAAGGTCATCGTCAACTTCGAGCGCCAACGCAAACGTCGAGTTTATAAATCCACCTTAACAGGAACATCGAGTAAGTTAATTGAACCTATATTTGTCTCTTGCAGTGATGCTGTTTTTGCTGTAGGTATATACAATATCAACCCATCGTATCTCTGATCATTGCCTTATTTTTTACGAGTTAAAGATAGCAAAGCTCAAAATTAAATACCGACGTAAAGAACATATATAGTATCTCTCCCTCTGAACTGAACCTCCAACTAAATCCTTCCAAATGCTGTCTTTTATTATTCGGCTCAAAAAGATCTAGATTGGATTTGTTAGATAACCTTAATATTAATATAGAGGGTACTACTTTACCAAAAGTTGACTCGACTTGAAATTTGGGAATCATTATGGACAAAAATTTTAGATATCGAGATCATGTTAAAAAGGCTATACAGAAATCATATTGCTCCCTAAAATTACTCTCTATATTCTAATAAACACTTTCTTAGCCAAAATATTCGAAAGAATCTGCGTGAGGCTCTTGTAATATCTCACTTCAATTACTGTAACTTCTATCATTGCCCTTCACTTGATCTTGCTAGTAAATCTAGAATACAAAAAGTTCAAAATATCTGTCGACTGGTTTGTAATTTGAGAAAATATGATCATGTCTCCGCTAAAATAAATGAGTTGGGATGGCTCAGTTTAAAAATTAGCCCTATCTCTTTTATTATTCAACTTAAAGAAAAAGTGTAAGGAAATAAAATGTTCATAATCATTTTCCCTACAAAAGAGGTCTCTTATGTTTTTTTGAAAAAACTGTTGCAAATGGAGATATTTTAAAAAAGGAAGAAATCCAAGATGGCGGCGATTTTTTTTCGACCTTCCCCCACTGGGTCTGAATGGGACTTTTGAGAGGTTAAATAGGAGATTATCATCTAAAGATTCCCGCTGAAATCAGTTTGTTACTAATTTGTTACACCCTAACCCCCAGATATTGACTCCACTATAAGTAGTTTAATAATTATTGTATGTGGCCATAATTTATCAACCCAACTTCTAGGTATAAAAAACTAAATATCGTTCATTATAAATACAGAAATAGATTTTTCCGTGCTTGAATGAATTCCCGTGTTTGGCTTCGTCCCACACGCGAAATTGGTCACACGCGCACTCAAAAATCCTTATTTCTAGACTCGTAATGAAATATAAAAACAATTTTTAAAATGGGTTGTTTTTGTGGCACAGCAGGGAGCGTGAGCAGGTAATTGAAATCAAATAACAAATACAATTTTATAAAGAAAAGTTGATGAAAATATATATGAAAATGGATAACATCTTGTTGGGCTTTTTATTAAATTGGTATCATAGATATCAACTAAAACGATGTAACTCTCACATAAATTTCCCTGACAAACAAATTAAGTAGTTTTTGTAACCATTATTACAACCGGAGTATTATTAGGTAATCTGAAAACGCTCTTTAATTATTGTAGACTAGAAATTACATTTCTTAATTTGGTAATACAAGGTTGGCAGAAATGTTTTGGGTGCCTACAGGAACGTATTTAGCATGTTCGGCAGAAATGTCAGAACTTGTGACAGATGCCTAATTTTAACCTTGATATTCGATCTCTGTGTCTGTGACTCTAACGCCTTATTCTATGTTTCAAAGAACAGTTTAATGTTAATTTCTATCAATTTAAATTTAGGATTTGTGTGTGTAAAATGTAAATTCTGTTGATTACGGCCCTGTCCTCCGTCACCTATCAATAATATCAATATGGCCGCCTTTTAGGGAATTCTAGGGGCATGAAATATTTACCTGTCACAATCTAGTGTACAATTAAAGAGCGTCTTTAGTATATTTTCCTCAGTTTCTCAATAACACCAGTACGAAGTCGCATCGCGACAACGGCAAGAAAAATTTTGAGGTTTCCCGATAAGCAATGCACCGGCGGAAATAAATTTTTCTTCACTTAAAATAATTAAAACGTACCAATATGGTCCAAGACAGACTAAGTAATTTAGCCCTATTAAATATACAAATATACAATTGTACCCATAAAATAGCTTTATCCGTGTGATTTACTAATTGTCCTAAACTCACTGGGATTACTACGGTTTTCTAGGGTTTTCCATAGTACTTGAGCGAATGCTATCCTAGTTCTATCGGGAAAAAAGTCAATGGCAACGAAGACAAAATAATAGTAATTGCCCCCCTCCCCCACACAAGCATTCAGTTGCTTCTGGGGTACTCCTAGTTTTAAGTATTGTGAGGGTGAGAATTATTATTATTATTATGAAGAAAAGATCAGACGAGAAAATAGGATTTTATTTTGTGTTAAGTACATTATTTTTTAAATCTAAAGAATTATAGTTTCTTTTTGTGATTTTGTTTTGTTATGTTTATTATTTAAGTTTGTTTTTCATTTTGTTTGGGTAAAATTTTTTTGTTTTTGTTTTTTTTTCTAGAGAAATAAATTATTTTGATTTTCACAAAAATACATATTATATTCTAAAAATTTCCCTTACCCCGGCCCCTCAGGAAAATTTTTTATCACGCCGCCCCCCCCCCGTTTAGATTTGCCTGGATCCGCCTCTGTTTCAAAAATTCTGAACAACTACTTTCATCTCTAATTTTCTGTGGTCAATGGATTGTAACACCCTGTATATCAGGATACTTCTATGTGGTCTTCTCCATGCGAGCGGCAATTGGATAATTTTACTCTTTTTAGGCTTATCAGAAAATCGCGTTATTTCTAATATTTCTACCTATTTATAGTGGGAATTTGGAGGTTGTTATTGTTATTAGTTATTATTAATACTTTTTACATGCCGTATTGGATTATTCAAGTAGTATTGCCTTTTCAGAAAAGTGCAAATTTTTAACATTTTTCATTTTTTTAGTGCGCTACTTTTAAAATAATTTTAATTTTGGATGGAATCGTATATCGCTGTCGCCGTGGTCGTTTAGGATGTTGTATCGGAGACACCATACATTATTTAAACATTTTTATCGCGATATTTAAATTACAGCATAGTTCGGTGTTGGCCGCGAGTGTACTGTCTTTTGACGGCGAGTTTTGTGCTATAAAACGGGAAAATGGTCTACAACAGCTTGTTGGATCGGGTAGGTTTCTGATTTCAGGGGAACAAATAATGGAAGTATGTGAGTGTATTTTGTGACCCGAGAAGGATTGTCCTTGACAGAGAATTAAATGAAAACAGATTAATAAAACTACATTTGTAGTTTCTTCTTAAATAAAGGGCGATAAACAATAGGAATAAACACATTTTGTTTCGTATTTGTTTGTCAAGTCAGGAACCGAATTTAGATGAAACTCTGCATAAGAATAAGATTAGATGATATGGACGTGGCCTTGACAGGAATCAGAAATGATATCAAAATTATGCGTACTGCGTACCTACATGTCGAATTTTAATTTTAAGTTATTTTCTGGTGCAAAAAACAGAACAATATAATATACAGGGTGTCCGGAAATTATGCGTCAGGATTTTGGAGGGTGTTTCTACACGAAAAATTAATGCCACAAAGTCCTATACCATTTTTTCGAAAGCTCAAAATTGACGGAGATACAGGGCGCGAAAAAAACCATTTTTTTATTAATTTTTTTAATAATATCAAGTGGGCCGATTTTTGTCAAATTCACTAGTGTTCCTTTGTATTTACCATAATAATTTGACGCAAATCGTCAATGCCTAAGGGCCCAAGCTGTCCTTCACCTTGAGAAAATGACTTGGAACTTTTTTGTTTGAATATTTTTATAAATTTGGATAGCAGATTATTAAAAAGCATCAAAATCTTTTTAAGAAAGGTCCGAGAAAAACCACTTTAAACATACATAAATAATTAGAAATTCTTATTTTATTTATTTTATTTAACAAAGCAAGCCTTGAAAACAACGCTTTAGTTTCCTTGGAAACGACGTTATGTTATAAATTTGGAGATGTCAAATTAACAAAAAAATTGTTTTTTTTTGCTCCCTGTATCTCCGTCAATTTTGAGCTTTCGAAAAAATGATATAGGATTTTGTGGCATTAATTTTTCGTGTAGAATCGCCCTCCGAAATCCTGACGCATAATTTCCGGATACCCTGTGTAGACTACAAATTTAAGCATCATAAACTCAAAGATTTCAAATTAAATAAAAAGTATAATTTCAAGGGATAGGTATTTTGGCATTTTTAACACTTTTTGTTGAGTACAGATTTAACATTGATTCTAAATCCACAGCTCCCGTAAAATAAACTTTGAATAGGTACAGAAAATAATGCTTCGCCTCCTTAATGGCATGTGTCAAAAATTAGCGAGACTTCATTTTAATTTACAGAACAATAGGCTCTATCCAATCTCACGCATATCTCTTTGGAATATGTTTTTAGTAATGTCTAGTCTCTTTTTGGTATAAGGAACTAAGAAGTTATAACCGTTGAATGAGTTATAAATCTTCCAGTAGAATCTTCCAGTAGCCATAAAATGTGACAAATTGAAACTTCCGAGACAATAAGAAGGAAACACACTGAAAATATATCATCCTAGAAAGTATCTTTTGTTGATAAAGGTCCAATAATTTTTATCGTTTTTTATTTGTTGGTTGACATATTGTAAAAATACATTACTTTTTCCGTTATTAATATTTTTTTCAATAATTCCTGAGCGCTCTTGACACGTATAAAGTTTCATAAAAAATCGGCATGTTGAGATGGCCCAGAGAAATATGCCCTGCATATTTTCTTATCTTTGCATACCAACACTTTGAGTGGTCCTCTTGACCATTCAATTGTTTTGATGTAATTCCATGGCACACTTGACTCGCCTTGACCTTAAAATTCCTATTTTGCTCAACTTTTGCAGCCTGTAGAATGGAACTCCCTGTGTATTTTCTGTTAAAATTTTGTATATGGGGATTTAGGTGTCCTATTTAACGCTGTGGTGTCAGATTTTATATAATAGCTGAGTGATTTTAGCGAAAATCGGAGGTATAAAATATCGTAGCCGGCCCTGTATTCGCATTTTCACAGTGGAAAATCTTAATCATAATGAAAGTTGATTTAAACCGCTTATAACTTTTGATTTCTAGAGGGTATGTGGGTGAAGTCTCAGCTCAAATCTTCCATTTCTCTAACTTTAAAATATCGCGAATCATGTAGAAGTGTTTTCACCAGTAAACCGATCCATTGTTATTCCTTTACTGAATGACAGATCTTAATTTTCATCATCCTGTTCATTTTAGATTTTTAAAAAGGGCATGAAATGAATTTGATTTTTTAAACAAATTTAATGATTAATACCAGACGTAAGTAGATTGAATCTACAATATATGTACATATACAAACCACAGATGGAGCAATTGTCGTGTAGGTACAATAAATTACCGAGCAGTGTAAGATTCGAATGTTGGAGTTAACAAGTGTTTTGGGACACGTTTTGCCAATTTCAACGCAAACGTCGATAATTAATATTACACTTAAAAAAGAAAAACACCCGACACCCCCACCATGACGAAATAGTGGGTATTGTTATCTCTTTTTCCTGCGTATGCAGATCTTGCATAGGTCCAGGGTTTATTTCCCTTAATTATTTTGACCCTTGTAAAATTTTGTTTTTGGGTCTGGTTTACGAAGCTCTCTGTCTTCAATTAAAGGTGAAAAAATTAGTGCACAATATGCTTCGACATAGCGTGACCACAGCTTAAATACGAAAGCTGTAGTATGACTTTGCGCTAGGCACAATCTCGTAAATCTAATAACCTAATTTGATAAACTAATAGTTGTGGAGTTGGTTTGGTCCTGGTTGAACAACGGACATATTCCTATAGGAAGAATTTGAAATGTTATTACCATTTCGCCTTTTCCGGATTTTAAAGTAACTAATAAATCTTATGTGCGTGTGAATGATTGCTATGCTACTTGAAACACAGATCTTTTCTGCCGACTCATCACACATAAAATACCGCCTGAATCATGACATCGAAAAATCGTAAAAACGTACATCAACGGACAATTTCTATTAATTTTCGCTCATGCCCCAATGCCTCATTATTACAAGTTTATTTATTAGTACAATAATTACCATCGCGGCGTGTTACTTTGCCAAGTGAATGTGACTTTGCCAAATGGTGCCTCATTTTATGTAAATTCAATTTGTCTACGCACCAATTGGCAACAGCGGGCGGTGTTATCCTGAAAGCAAAGCTAGCATCCTTGCCGATCATTTTAACGGTCTAAATACGTGCCCTGTATTTCCAGTATACCGTTAGCCGCCCCAGAGTGTAGAGGTAAGTTTTTGTTGTTTTTACAAATACGAAATATTAAGGGCTGGCACATCTTCTGTGATAAATATATCAACAAAATTGACTATGGGTAGTGTCTGTAGGAATATTTTGTACATGTAAATGAAAATTTATTTTTTAATTTTTATAATTTCTGGGAAAAACAAGGTTTCGAGAAAAAGTTCATTTTTTAAGTGTGACTTTGCCAAAGCATTCTCTTAGAAAATTAACTTTGTTCTAGAATTTGCAATATGGGGAGACTCTAAAAAAAACTAGGCACGCGCAATTACAAAAATTATACTGAGGCAACTTTAAGCACTGCTATTAATGCTGTCCAAGGGAGAAATATGACAATATATCAAGCATCTGAAACATAAAATTCCAAGGAGGACCCTTTGGAATAAATTGCATCGTCGTCATTTGGGTAGTGTTGGAGGTGTGCAGCACTAACGGAGCTTGAAGAAAGACACATTGTTGATGTTCTTCTAGCCGCTGCGGAATATGGTAGTCCGTTAACGTCATTTGACCTGCGTATGTTAGTCAAGCGTTATCTAGAAAAAGGTGGAAGGAGAATCGAAAAATTTCCTGATAATTTACCTGGGAAAGATTGGTGTCTAAATTTTTTAGACAGGCATCAAGGTCGTCTGTCAGTTCGGGCCTGCAAAAATATAAAATGCGCAAGGGCAGAAAAGTCCGAAGATGAAATAAGTGCTTCCTTTGACAATTTGGAAAGGAGTCTTGCAGGAGTTCCCCCAAGCAATATTCTGAATTATGATGAGACGAATCTAACAGACGACCCGGGGGCGACTCGTATTTTCCGACGGGGAACCAAATACCCGGAAAGAGTCATAAATGTATCAAAATCGGCAATATCCATCATGTTTGCGATTTCAGCAGCTGGAGAGATACTTCCACCATACGTGGTTTATAAAGCAGATAGGCTTTATGATCAGTGGAGAATCGGTGGTCCAACAAATGCAAGATATAACAGAACTAAATCGGGCTGGTTCGACATTTGCGTTTTTGAAGACTGGTTTAATTCAATTGCACTTCCATGGGCACATAAGCATGAGGGTGTTAAAGTATTAATCGGGGACAATTTATCATCCCATTTAAATGTAGACATTATTGTCAGCTGCCAGAAATCAAACATAAAGTTTATATATTTACCTCCGAACTCAACACATATCACTCAGCCACTAGACGTTGGATATTTTGGCCAATTAAAACGTTTCTGGAAAGAAATATTGGTAAAATTCAAAATACAAAATCCAAAAGAAAAAGCCGTGAACAAAATTGCTTTCCCTAGTTTGCTAAAAATCCTGGTAGATAAACTCAGTTTTAAAGATAAAACCAATATAGCAAGTGCCTTTAGAGCTTGTGGAATATACCCAACTGATAGAGAACAAGTTTTAAAAAGACTTCCAAATCGAAGAACGGAAAATATTGGCGAAAATGTGAGTGAGACTCTTTTGGGATATTTGCAAGAAATCAGGTCTAATGCATCTACCTCGGGCACCAGAAGGAGAAAAAAAATGATTAAAATTATTCCAGGAAAGTCCGTAGGTAATGAAGACCTCAGCGAAGATAAAGATAATACAAATCAAGAGGAAGATATGGAAAGCGACAGTGAGGAGGAGCAGATTCGGAAGCCAAAAATCGATGATTTTGTAGTTGTTGCTTTTGCAACAAAAAAAACTCTACGACACTTTGTTGGGAAAGTTTTAGAAATCAAAGATGACTTATTGACGATACGATTCCTAAGAAAAAAACAAGAAGGTTTCGTGTATCCAGATATAGAGGATATTTCACAGCAAGAAGAGAGAGACATTTGCTGTTTCCTAGATAAACCAAGAATATCTCCTCGAGGATATCACTATTTTAAGACAAATTTGTCTAATTTTAAGCTGTAACCACTGTTAGTTTATAAGTACAAGACTGTCAAAGAGATCCTGTGATTTGTTTTTTATTAACAATATTTTAAGTCGAGAAAACATGTTTATTTTGTTATTTAAAAACGTTGTGCCAGAATAAAGTTTATTTTTTACATCTAATTGGCTTTTTTTTACCGAAAAAATATTTTTTAAATTTATTATAAACTTTTTAAAATTCTATCAGGGGGCAAAGTCACACATCAGAGTGTCCTACATTGCGAAACAAATGGTTTTAAAGGGGTTGGCAAAGTAACCCTTTTTAATGGGTGACTGCCAATTTTTAAAAAAAATTAAAAAAATATTTTCAATGCCGCTGCACATTACTTTCATGCAGAAACCTATAGGAAAAACTTGAAAATAGCACATACTTTTATTTCATAATTTTCTCATTACTATGTTCATAAAAAATACACAAAATCTCAAAAAACTGGTGCAAAGTAACACGCCGCGATGGTATCACTGATAATGACATATCTATCTCTGTACGCTGGATAGTTGTCGATATATTTGCTGTTCAGATAGCGCGGAAACGCTTCTAGAGGATACAAATCTTATTCGGTTCTGTAATAATTGATAAGATATACCGACTTTAGTTTATAATAAATACAATATTCTTTTAATAGAGTTAAGTTTAGTGTTGAGCTGTTATCAGTATTGTGCGCGTTTCTATTAGTAGACACGATTTCGGGAAATGGCCACTTTGTACGAGAGGGTGAGTTTTAGAGAAACTATTTAAAAAAATTCTACCGCTTCCGACAGTGTTATGGATATTGTATTTATACTGTAGTGTGCGTATCAAGCAAAGTACAAGGGGTCCACGCGGTAAGTCTCCCCTTATCCCTGTAACACCTTTAGTTTTAGATAAAAGTTGTAGAAAATTTTATGCAGTTTTTTTGAGATAGCAAGATATTTTATACAGGGTGTTTCGCAAATGCGTGGCAAATCAGACTCCTGTTTTTTTTTAAACGAAACACCCTTATATTTTTGAAACCTGCTCGTCAAGACAATCAAAATGATATGAAACTTTGTATCACTATCTTTTTCCGTTTTTGAAATATTCCGTTTTAAAGTTTTATACTAAATATATTTAACTTGAATTTGTGGATCTCGTGACGATGAATGCAATGAAAGATCACAAGATCCACAATTTCAAGTTAAACAAATTTATTATAAAATTTGAAAAGGAAATATTTCAAAAACGAAAAATATGGTGACGCAAAGTTTCATATCATTTTGATTGCCTTGAATTGTCAAAAATGAAAAATATTAAAAAATCTATTTGCGAAACACCCTGTATAAAATTTCTTACAATCCCAGAAAACTGCATAAAATTCCTTAAAACTTCTTTTTCTACCACAAAAAAATAGAAAGTTATAGGGGTAGTGATCACAAGATCCACATTTTCAAGTTACCTAAATAAAATTTATTATAAAATTTGAAAACGGAATATTTCAAAAACGGAAAAGATAGTGACACAAAGTTTCATATCATTTTGATTGCCTTGAATTGCCAAACATGCAAAAATATTAAAAAATCTGTTTGCGAAACACTCTGTATAAAATTTCTTACTATCCCAGAAAACTGCATAAAATTTCTTAAAACTTTTTTTTCTATCACAAAAAATTAGAAAGTTATAGGGGTAGTGGGAAACTTAGCGTAGATACCCTGTACACAATAATAGCGTCGATGGAGGATCAATCAACGATATTTCTTAAATACCAATGTTGGCCAACTTATTAAATTAATTAATACGGGTTATGAACTAAATTACTTGGAAAATACAACTTTTAGTACCAAGAACTTACGCATACCTGCTTTTTTGAGGTGTAGATTAGACACGTTAAACAAATTTTGATAAAAGATTGGGGCTGATACAAAGTTCAATAAAATTATAGTTCTGTCTCAGTGGCGGGACTCGATATTTTACTCATAAAAACTCTGTTAAATCGGCACTAGAGTCTTAAAATCGTCATTTAAAGCTCAGAAATCGGGACTAAAGTAAAGCTTGTTTTATCAAAAAAATCAAAGACTGACATGGCGTTTTACACAGTACAATAAATTTATCAAATTATTCTACAATTCCAAGAGATGCCGATACAAAGCATTCTGCGGTTGGCAGCAACTGGCAGCTAATTGGAAGATTTTTCTGTTTATTCCCTCAAGTTTACTGTGTGTAATTCAAGGAATTTTGAACTCCGACACTAAAGTTCATCAGAATTACATGCTTTTTAAAATAAATAAATAAATAAATAAATAAATATCGTCTTTATTCATGAATAGTGTACAGTGGCAATTAAGATACACAAGATAGACAAACAGTGTAGTGGCGAAGTCTAGCCTAGGGCTATTCTACTCAACCACCACACTGAGAGAAAAACAAATTAACTTTAATCCTTACATATATTAGAACTGGCACACTAGATACAGATCAGACATCTGCATCTAATGTGTTTCTACAACTTGATATTATTAATAAAAATTAATGTGCTGCTGGGCCAACAAAAACTTCTTATATTTACTATTGAATAAATTCTTTTTACAACTCAAAATATCTACCGGGATCGAATTATACAATTATGTTGGTGTTTATAGCGTCCACCTATCTGTATTAATAACAAAGTTAGATATTTATAAATAATGTTAAGTCACTATTTGCCTGCGAGACACACTATGCCAAGGGACCTTGATATTATTTGCCTCATAGATGGCGCTTTCCTTTAATATGTTAAATCCACATAACCTCATTTTCCCCTTCCTTGTTCTCTGTTTTCACATTGTTTTTATCGGCACGCCACGCCTCGTCGATGCGGCGCTTTATTGTGTTGTTTTTCTGGTCTTTTTGAGTTAAAATAACAAATTACTATCCAGAATATCTTCAAGAATTGCCAGAATTTTTGAAATGCTGCCGAAAATTAGTAATAATTAAAATTCAATTTTTTAGAAACAATACTGTGGTATAATTAAATAGTGATCCTCAATACCTTAATTATATTTAGTGAAACCCTTTTTGAGCCCATAAACCTATTTAATAATTTTGTGGGATTAAATAGTACTATGGACTTAACATATTTCGAAACTATCGAATTTCATTATTGAGTGGGACTTAATATAGTAATAATTATTGAAATCAATTTTTTTTAGAAACAACACTGCCGTGTAATTAAATAGTGATCCTCAATAGCTTAATTATATTTAGTGAAACCCTTTTTGCGCCCATAAAATTAAAAAAAAATCCCACAAAAAAGATGAACATCTTCAAAAGCTATTACCGTGGATTCCAAAAACCTTCCATGATTTTTACCACAACTTGCAGCATGGTGAAGAAGATTCACATTAATATCTTAATAAAAGTGTACAAAAATATATATAGTAAAGACCAGAATTAAGTGTTTTTTGTAAATAAAAGTCTTATTTTGATACTTAACTTTGTTTGCCTTTTGTTGATGTTTGTTTTTTTTTGGACTTGATATTATGTCAAGTCCAATTTTGATTTTTTTGCCCAAAGCCAAAGTATGTTAAGTCGCTTTGGAGAAAAAACTCTACATTTTTTTTCCAACAACTTCTAAACAACTTCTTGCCTTCCCAACATACTCAGATATTGCGGTATACAAATGAACGCTGACGATACTCAAGTTTTCTACTCCTTCAACCCGTCACATGTTCAGGAGAGTTGTGCGTTGGTGAATAGAGATTTGCAAGCGACGCGACAGGTGTCTTTGGATCTTTCCCTGCAGCTAAACGTACAAAAGTGTACCGCTATTTTCTTTGGAGATCAGAACATAGAGCCTCTCATTAATCTGAACATAAATAATGTAAGATTGGAACTTAAAACAGAAGTGCGTAATCTGGGTCTTATAATCGATAATACTTTGCGATTTCAACGGCACATATCAAATTGCATTAAAAAAGCTTTTTGTCGCATGAAAGTGTTATATAGCTCTAGGTTTGTACTCTCCAGAGAACTAAAAATAATTCTATGCGAGGCACTCGTCTTGTCATTATTTAATTTTTGTGATGTGGTATATGGGCCTTGTCTGACTGCACGAGAAACATATCGAATACAGAAAATTCAGAATTGTTGCTTAAGGTACATATATGGCATCAGGAAGTATGATCATATTAGTCATAAACTTAAAGAGATCAATTGGCTTTGTATGAGGGACAGACGCTTGTTGCACTGTGCTTCCCTGTACCATAAAATAATCAAGTTGGGCATTCCCGTTTATCTTTATAATAAAATTAGCTTTAGAACAGACGTTCACAATTTAAATATCAGATTCAAGGGCACACTGACACCCCCACTGCATAGAACTGCTGTCTATGAACGAAGTTTTTCTTATCACATCACCAAGGTATACAATTCCATCCCAGCCCCACTGAAGCTAAAGTCGGTTTTTGCGTTTTCACCTGTCTTTAAATGTTATCTTCTTACTCTCCATAGGTCCTAGTGCAGGTTTCTACTTGCCTTACCATAGGTCTTCTTTTAGTTGTTCTGGTTTAAAGATCTAGTATTTATTATTATTTCGGTTATTTTATTTTTTATGGCATAGCTGTATGTCCCTAATAGTTATAATTAATATTCCCTTCCTCAACGAATAAATGTAGTCAAAGTATTTTTTTTTTTGGTTAAGTGTAAGAACAGCTTCTGTAGTTTCTTGCTACAACAAGCTGAACTTCGCCAATTCGATAAAGGGAAAGCTATTGTAAGTTGTCTCATGTACGATAAGCATTATAATGTACTTTCTTTTTTATCGAATAAAGTCTATTATTATTATTATTATTCCATAAAGTCGATGCGCATAACCTTGGGTTTTAAATTTAAACTTCTTACAATTTAATTGGTTCAAGTTATGCACAAAAATACAGGAAAAATATTTTAAACTCAATTATCCCAAAACTAAGTTTTTGGACTTGATATAGTTTGGCTCTGAGGTACAGAAGTGGATTTAAAGAAAGAATTTTATTATTGTAATTAATAACGTGTTTTTATTTGAAATTTTGCAGAAAAATTCCATACATATTTCGCAAAATAATATTAAAAATAAAATAAAAGGTTATGGGGCACTATGTATGTGTACCGGGTCATTCACCGTTGGATTCATAGTCCCTAGCTTTTTATGTTTGGTACTACAAAAGTTGTAAAACATTTTTCTAAGTTATTCTACAGGTTGTTGTCAAGGTACTAACCAAACTTGCATAATATGTGGACTCTATCGTCCACATATTATGCAGGTATGCTTTTTATGGGCAAATACACAAATACCAAGGAGCATTCGCCCTTAAAATGTGGTTGCATTTCCGCATTCTGAATTTGATATACAACATGTTGATTTAGTAAACAAATTACATTATTTAAATCAGGCTAATGTTCGACCATGTGGCATTTTTTCCGAATATTAAAAAT
Organism: Pseudeuparius sepicola; assembly: GCA_963920635.1. Lineage (NCBI taxonomy): Eukaryota > Metazoa > Arthropoda > Insecta > Coleoptera > Anthribidae > Pseudeuparius > Pseudeuparius sepicola. Next base: position 25,625,999 of record OY987298.1, on the reverse strand, counting down.
ACACCACAAAACGCAGAAATGTATTGCTGCTTCTTCCAAAGTTGTTTGTGTGGGCATCTAGACTGAAACAATACAACAATAAATCGGTTTTGTTTCAGTTAGACTTTTTATAAACGTCCGAAAATTCAGCCTACCCAATACGCCATAATACATCCCCCTGTTTTTTCCTGCCATTCCAGGCAATCTAGGGAGTTTTGCAAATGCAAAATGAACTGTTAAAGTCCTAGCTATCTGGCGGGGCGACTATACCAAAAATTCAATAATACAGGGTGTTCCATTATAAAAAGCAACAAGTTTGGTTGATACTCTGACAACCCCCTGTATAACGTCACCCTTGATAGTCTCGTTAGACTCACAGGAAAATGTTTTACAACTTTTGTATTTACAATTTTTCCAAGTCGATAAATAAAAAAGTTACGTACCGCGAATCTTACGTGAATCACCCTGTACATAGAGGCATGCAGACACTTGACAAAAAGTAAAAACTGTAGATTGTGTTATCTAGGCAATAATTCATAATTTGCTATTTATTACAAAATTAATGACGCCAATTGAAGAGATAATCGCAGATCTGAGTACTGAGTTGATAATCTCGAAATGTTATGCAATACAACAAATACATATGAGGAAAAATATGGGCAATTTTTTAAAGTCAATACAAATACAGGGTGAGTGTTTTCGATGGCCACTACGGGAATCTCGGAAACTAGCAGAGCTAGAACAAAGGTTAAATGGGGAAATAATTGCGTCTTGAATGCTCAATCTAATGACTCTTTTGAATTTTCAAAAAAGTTCATGGCTCACTAGATATTTTGAAAAGAGTGATTTTTTTTTGCTATTTCATCAGATCTCTGTAGCTCCGTTATTTATGATTATACAGAAAAACTGTAGAGACAAAAATTGTAGATAATTTTGGGCTTAATAAGATAATCTAATCCAATTTTTTATGTTCTTTGGGATTTTTGAGATGTGACATAAACTTGTTTTTTTTTTATGTAAATCATAGTTGGCTGTGGCCTTATCAAATCGGCCATTTTTTGAGCTTTCCAAAAATATAATACTCGGCATAGTTATTATAATAAATAAAATAGCTATGGCTAATTTTCTGATTTTTTTTTAAATTTTCACATAGTCAGCCATGGAATATTTTCATAATTACGTTCTATTTTATAATAAGACATACTTCAAACTTTCAAATATTTTTAGCTGGTAACAAAATGTAACAAAATAAAACAAAAATTATCATGATGAAGTTCCATCACATAATTATTTGCCCGTAAGAAATTACCTAGATCAGCTCTATCCAAATAGTTGGATAGGGAGAAATATACCTATTTCCTGGCAGCCCCGATCCCCCGATTTGTCTGTTTGTTTTGGATTTCTTTTTCTGGGGAACAGTATAAAATAAAGTATGAGACAATAATAATTGTTGAATTAAGAGCAGCTGTTTTAGAAGCAATTGCCAGTATTGACAGGCGCTCTCTAAGAAAGGTGACAAATTCAGTTTTAAAAAGATGCAATATTTACATAAATAATAATGGTGGATTGTTTGAACCCCTTTTTTATTTTAAAAGGTGACCTTTTAAAATAATAATAATTTGAATTTGAGTTTTTTAATTTTTGTTACATTTTGTTACCAGCTAAAAACAAAATACTTGAAAGTTTGAAGTATGTCTTGTTATAAAATAGAACGTAATTATGAAGATATTCCATGGCTGAAAATTAAAAAAAAAAAATCAGAAAATTAGCCATAGCCCTTTTATTTTTTGTAATAACTATGCCGAGTATTATATCTTTGGAAAGCTCAAAAAATGGCCGATTTTATAAGGCCACAGCCAACTATGATTTACATATAAAAAAACACAAGTTTATGTAATATCTCAAAAATCTCAAAGAACATAAAAAATTGGATTAGATTATCTTATTAAGCCCAAAATTATCTACAATTTTTGTCTCTACAGTTTTTCTGTATAATCAGAAATAACGGAGCTACAGAGATCTGATGAAATAGCAAAAAATCACTTTTTTCAAAATATCTAGTGAGCCATGAACTTTTTTAAAAATCCAAAAGGGGCATTAGATTGAGCGTTCAAAACTGCAATTCTTTCCCCATTTAACCTTTGTTCTAGCTCTGCTAGTTTCCGAGATTCCCATAGTGGGCATCGAAAAAAACTCACCCTGTACCTATATGTGATGTAATCCATCAAGCCAATCACAAGTGCAGAAATTTTTGAAAGGCCCAAACACATTGCATCGATTACATATTTGTGCTAACTTGAACTAACTAACAAGATTTAAAAACTGGTAAAATTAAAAGAATTTTTTTAAATAAACTTATAAAGGGTTTTTAGTGCGCCAGCAAAATTCTGTAATTTAATGCCAACAATATCACATTGAAGGTAAAAATTGCGTTATGCATCAAAGATACTACAAGCTGTTCAGTTTGATCTTAGAACATTGTTAAAATTGTTCAGATTGGGCAAATGTTACATGCTCTCAGTTGTATGATTCGTATGAGGTGGTCTTTTATCAAGAGAGCGGAGACACAGCTTACCCTAACATAGCGGAGAGCCATTAGTTAATTCGCTATTTTCTAGGTGAAGGGCCACAACAGGACCCATAGTGACTCGAGCCAGTTCCTTGAAGCAACCAAGAGAGATGCCCTGAACCTCCTGCACAGAGATTTAGATAGGTTAGAAAATACAATTACAGATCCAGCCCACAAAGAGCACACAAAGAAAGAATTCCGAGGGTTCACAAAGTTATTTCAACGTTTTTTGGAAGAGACCGGCCCTTCTGTGTTATGGGAGAAAATACAAAGGCTGCACGAAGGTAAGCACAAATTTTGACACAATGTGCCCCTGGATTAAGGTGACTATACTTGTAAAACAAGCAGGGACATTTTATAAATAATGTATGTATGTCAAAAAAACTGATACATAAAAAAGTATAAGTATAGTTACCACACTGTATAAAACAACAATAGGGTACTTTTTTAAAAGTTGCTTGAAGCTATGGTTTTTTGTTAGATGGTAACTAAAATCGCTATGAAATATTTGTTTTCGCATTGGTTTAAATTATTTTGAGGTTTTATTCATAATCATGTTTAAAGATACCTCTGATGTCACTGATTTCAGAATAGGGTTCATTTGCATTTGCCAATTTCAGTCTAACTTTTAGCTTTGTTTGCGGAGCGATCCCGAAAAGGTTCTGAACTAAACTGACAATGTGATAGGCTGAAAGAAAATTTAAAATTCAAACTCACCAATGATGTTGACAGTTGTTACTAGTTGGGAACTAGTTCTGGATTGGTCCACGAACACAGCTTTTATGGTTATGATCTCCAACCTCTTTCCAGCTGAGAAATTTTGATGTTATCTTACAATGGACAAGGATGTCAGTAACATAAATAAAACAATTTTGACAGCTTAAAATTAAATTATAGAAAAACAGACTGCAGTTTCAAATAGCGCAAATGCATTCTGGATGTAAGACCTTTTTATTCCATAATATTTTTTTGGTTATTGGTTTAAAGGAAAAAACTTGTGATTAAAATTTGACACATTTGGGGATTTTTATCTTTAAAACTGCTAACCAAAGAAAATATATCTACTCCGATGATTTCTAGGTAAAAATCGAACAAAAAATATGTTTACTGAAATCGAAAATATTCACAAACAAAAAAGTTATGGCACGTTTAACCCTTTCGCTACCGACCTGCTTCAAACTTTTAGTGTCCCACCGTCATATGTACCTATATGTCACTCATAAAAAATGCAGAAAAGTGCAGCTAAGACTCTAAACATTTTTTTAACAAAGACACTCCACTTATGCAGTGCTCAACAACAGAATAGGATAGAAACACGACTGACAAAATTCCAGCAGCGCAGCGAGAGTAAGGGTTTCATCCGCTAGAGGCACAGGCTAAATGACATATTAATATGGCATTGGGTGTGGAGGCTCTGTATGACATATATGTAAGGCACTGGGTCTGTATCTACTTTAATGGTGTTGGATATTTACGGCAGTGGGTGTGTAGGCACAGCAAAAAAAACTGTCACATATACAGTGCCGGCCATAAGTAAAGAAACTTTGGATATATCATTCTGTTAATTTTATTTAAATTTTAAATATAAGTAATTTTAATAATAAAAAGCAACACGTTTAGCGTCTGTATTTTTTATTAATATTTGGGCTGACATAAGTAAAGAAACAATTTTTAAAAGTTAATTTACAAGGGATATTTTAATAACGAGTCGCATATCCATTATTTTTTAAATCTTCTGCGCATCTTCTAGATTTCCATTGACGAACTTCCCAGTTAATATGATTCCTTGCAAATTCTAACCTGGCTCATGTTTTTAGCAGAAACAAAAGGCTTCTTCGCTGGTCTTCCCCATAAAGACCGAATTCATTCAACCAATGCCTAATAGATCTTGTCACTTGTCGAATTTCCTTTTTTATTTTCCCCGCATGCCAAAATGGATTTCTTGAAGAAATCAGTTTTATACTGCGATAGGTAGCTCTATCTGTTTTATGTGGCCTTCCTGATTTTGGAGCATTGCTTAAGCTTTTTCGTTGATTGTACATTGCATTTTTTTGTGATAACACAGCAGTGTAATTTTAATTGCCTTGCAATTTCAACCTTTTTCTCGCCAGATCGAAATTTTTCGATAATTGATTTTTCTTGAAATCGGCAGTAAAGTGTCCCAAAATTGTCATTAAAAGCACAGAAATCGTACAATAATGGGCTACATTATTGTACGATTTTTTCAATAAGTAGTCCTTGGTGAGATCATAGAAGAATCTAGTCGTAGTAGATTCTTCTATAGCGAGATGTAAACGTCAGACGCGGAGAAATCGCCCGTCAAAAGTGACCAAATATTCAAAACCCGGCCGATAAAGGCCCATTTAACTTTTCGTACACATTGCGAAATTGTTTCCTATAGAAGCGCAATCCTTCAGTATACATATTTTAGTAAATTTGAATATCAATAGATTTGTTGTGTAGGCTACACAAGAAGCAGCGGTTTGGTTTTTCTGTACGAAGATGCCGTGTCTTGTTTTACTTGATCTAGGTAGAGCGATCGTCTAAGTCAAGCAACGCCGCGCGTAGTCGGTTCATGGACGGGTGATCCCTTATTATTATTTTCTTGCCTAATAAAATATTTTTTTTCCGATTTCAAAAAAAATATAATATGTACCTCGGCACTGAAGTTCTTTTTATGACTCATGTGGTTTATTTGCCTCGGCCAGAGGCCTCGGCAACTAAATTCCACGAGTCATAAAAAGTTGAACTTCAGTGCCTTGGTACATAAATAACTATTCTCATGTCCTCTGACAAACTTTTCCCTTTAGACATGTTAGTAAAACTGTATTGTTCTCAGAACTACAAAAATGTTTCTTTACTTTTGTCCCCCAAAAATCAAGGGAAAAAATGTATTTGGCAAAAACGGAATCGTGTCACGCTTTTGCCATGTTGGAAGTTTTTTAGAGGCCAATAGACATATACTCAGCGATTCCAAAATATTATGAATCGATATCTGTAAATAATTAATAAATTAGTTATTTCTTTCTTTACTTTTGGCCGATACCGTATACGACATCGGTTGTCTAGACCATTCTAGAACTGAACATATATATATACGGTAGTGGGTGCAGTGGTATGCTTACTTCTGTCGTATATAGGGCGTTGGCAGTGAAAGGGTTAAGAAACTCTAAAAAACGGAAAACACTCTGTATCTCTCAAACAAGTAAGGATATCAACTGTTTTTGAAAATCGAGCCCTGGACAACTTACCTGCTTTTTGTCTGTCACTTCAGGAAATATGAAAAAAAGTGTCTATTTGGCCCACCCTGCACATTGCAATAATTGGTTTTCCAAAATATAAATTAGGATCATTAAAAATATCAGTTTTGTTATCAATATTTATTTATTATTTATTTATAATATATTTAACATTTATTTAAAAATTCTTATCAGACGAGCATAAAAACTGCTTTGAATTTGTTTCCGCTTTACTTAAAAATTAAATGGTATAATAGAAAATGAAAACACTCCATTTGGCTTTAATGCATAAACCTTAAAAAAAAACCATTACTTTAATTCAGAAAAGTATTGTCCTCAAATTTATTTGTTATCATCTGCAGTTTTTTCTTTGTTTCTTGGACAAAGTTTGTTTCTTTAGATGCCATCAAAGACTACAAGGACCTACCGACTCCGACGGCGGAATGCGTCCTTCACAACATGCTCAGCAAACTAGTCGTAGTGAAACTCAATGGAGGTCTCGGCACCTCCATGGGTTGCCATGGCCCCAAATCCGTCATCACCGTCAGAAACGAATTCACCTTCCTCGATCTCACCGTTCAACAAATCGAACACCTCAACAAGACTTACAACGTCAGCGTGCCTCTCGTTCTGATGAACTCGTTCAATACAAACGACGACACCGAGAAAGTCATTAGGAAATACAAGAACCTGAATATTGAAATACACACTTTTAACCAGTCGTGTTATCCGAAGATAAACAAAGACTCTCTTATGCCGGTTGCGCAACACTGCGACGTTCAGGAAGATATAGAGTCGTGGTACCCGCCGGGACACGGGGATTTTTACCAGAGTTTCAAGGACAGCGGGTTGCTGAGGAAGTTTATAGACGAAGGGAAAGAGTGGTGCTTCATTTCAAACATAGACAATTTGGGGGCGACCGTAGATTTGAACATTTTGCACGTGCTGTTGAATCCGAAAGAAAAGGAGCACGAGTTTGTGATGGAGGTTACGGAGAAGACAAAGGCTGATGTTAAGGTATGTTTTTATTATTTGGACTGAAGATGGAAAGATATTTTGTAACATTGTACGTTCCAATAAAATATAGTTTTAACGGCTTATCGGACACATTATTTTAGCTAACTGACAGAGTCAACCAGTATCGAATATCTAATGGATTGCATGGTTAAATGCTGAATCATTCAAAGGTGGGTAGACCTAGATAGTCGACTGTTTCTAGCTTATTATGCCGTCATCAGTCTGCCATAACCCTGACACAGTTAACTAGATGGCTGGTATACATCTTACCAGGTACTGCTGGTTAAAGATGAACTTAGGCCACAAGGGCGTAGATAGCTTTTTCTTCCGGGGGGGGGGGGGTAATGGTAATACCTACTATTTATAGTTCGTCTGTTCCCCAATTATTAGGTTTTATTGCGACTTTATAGGTGGGTAGGTAGGTATGCATAAGTAAAGACTATTATATATAAATATATATATATATATATGCACTATACAGGGTGAGTTTTTTTCGATGCCCAGTATGGGGATCTCGGAAACTAGCAGAGCTAGAACAAAGGTTAAATGGGGCTATTTCATCAGATCTCTGTAGCTCCGTTATTTCTGATTATACAGAAAATCTGTAAAAACAAGAAAATTGTAGATAATTTTGGGCTTAATAATATAATCTAATCCAATTTTTTATGTTGTGTGATTTTTGAGATATGACATAAACTTGTATTTTTTTAAACGTAAATCATAGTTGGCTGTCGCCTTATAAAATCGGCAATTTTTTGAGTTTTCCAAAGATATAATACTTGGCATAGTTATTATGAAAAATAAAAGAGCTATGGCTAATTTTCTGATTTTTTTTTAATTTTCATATAATCAGCCATGGAATATTTTCATAATTACGTTCTATTTTATAATTAGACATACTTCAAACTTTCTAATACTCTATTTTTAGCTGGTAACAAAATGTAACAAAATAAAACAAAAATTAAAAAACTCAGATTCAAACTATTATTATTTTAAAAAGTCACCTTTTGAAATAGAAAAGGTGTTCAAACAATCCACCATTATTACTTATGCAAGTATTGCATATTTTTAAAACTGAATTTGTCGCCTTTCTTAGAGAGCGCCTGTCAATACTGGCAATTGCTTCTAAAACAACTGCTCTTAATTCAACGTTCCCCGCAAAAATAAATCCAAAACAGACAAATCGGGAGATCGGGGCTGCCAGTAAATAGGTCTATTTCTCCGTATCCAACTATTTGGGTAGAGCTGATCTAGGAAATTTCTTACGGGCAAATAATGTGGTGGAGCTCCATCATGATAATTTTTGTTTTATTTTGTTATATTTCGTTACCAGCTAAAAATAAAATAATTTGAAAGTTTTAAGTGCCTTATTATAAAATAGAACGTAATTATGAAAATATTCCAAGGCTGACTATGTGACAATTTTAAAAAATCAGAAAATTAGGCATAGCTATTTTATTTTTTATAATAACTATGCCGAGTATTATATTTTTGGAAAGTTAAAAAAAAATGGCCGATTTGATAAGGCCACAGCCAACTATGATTTACATTTAAAAAAATACAAGTTTATGTCATATCTCAAAAAATACAAAGAACATAAAAAATTGGATTAGATTATCTTATTGAGCCCTAAATTATCTACAATTTTTGTCTTCACAGTTTTTCTGTATAATCAGAAATAACGGAACTACAGAGATCTGATGAAATAACAAAAAATCACTCTTTTCAAAATATCTAGTGAGCCATGAACTTTTTTAAAAATCCAAAAGAGGCATTACATTGAGCATTCAAAACCTCAATTCTTCCCCCATTTAACCTTTGTTCTAGCTCTGCTAGTTTCCAAGAACCCCATAGTAGGCATCGAAAAAAACTCACCCTGTATATAAAGCCAAATAAAACCAACACTATTAATATATTGAATAACTATATAATAGACGTGTAGCCCAGTGGTTAAGGTTCTGGTTTTATTTTGTTCTCTGGGGGGGGGGGGTAATTACCCCCTCTACCCCCCCCCGTATCTACGCCCTTGTTAGGCCATTAATTGTTCCTGGGTATTTTGTACTGGGTTATGGCCAGCTGATGGCATAAGAAGCTAGAAACAGCATGTAACCATGCAATTCATTAGATAGTCCACTCTTTCAGTTACCGAAAATAATTTGTCCCATAATACATTAAAATATATATTATTGTATATTTGGACACTTTATCATCTCATTGTAGAAGAATGAAATGAAATTTTCTAATAATAGTGGTTAGTCTCTTGCTGGTTCCTTTGAAGTAGGTATTATAATTAGTGATGGGCAGAATCGAATATTTTTGAGATTCGAGTACTTAGTATGCGAGTACTTTTAAGAATCGAATAAGTATCGACTACAAGTACTCAAACTTTTTTAGAAGAGGAGGAAAAATAAAACCTACGATACATGCGTGGATGTGTGTATCGTGACTCGTGACCTAACCTAACTTTTGTGTTTTCTTACTTTTCTTAAGTTTTGTCTTTGTCGTCCACGACAGTATATAGTGCCGAGAACCCGAGAGTCGAGTACAGGAAGACCAAACACTGGCAAACACCATAAAATAAACCCTAATAACGCTGAACCTCTATGTTTTGTGTTTTCGATACTGTATTCGTTGTTCAATAGCAATACTGAGTACTCTTATATTACTCGGTACTCGTACACCAGTACTCGAATACTACGAGTACTTTAAAGAATCGAGTAGTATCGATACTTTTACTCCAGGATTGATATTGTAACTTTTTTAAACTCGTAACTGATTTTAAGTGAGAAAGGACTAAAATAATATCAAATATTGTTATGGCTCTGCAAATAAATCATCGAAATATAAATTATTTATAATGCTTTTAAGTTACACGAAGGAAAAACTGTTTCTGATAAGTGTTTAACCATTTGGCCTCTAACTGTTTTTTTATCGTTTTGGTTCCTGCTTTATCTAATAAATATTCATACACATATTAGTTGTGCAAATATTAGTCACGTTGTATCTGGATGTTAAATGCGTAATGGAACTACATTTACTGTGTGTTCCAAAAGTTACTACCCAAATAAGTTCATGAGCTAATACGGCCAGTAGTAGGATTCCTTAACTTCAGTTTTTTTGTTGGAAACAAGTCTTCCAGAAGTAAAATTTAAGAATTTTTTTTTTGTTGGCGAGGTTTGGTGTCTCAGGCCAGTGAGGTAGTCTGGATGTTGCAAACCACATACCTATAGCAACCTATACCGCGCAAGAGAGACGTCCGACCGGGGGAATAATTTGGCGGCCATTTTTACCCCTAAATGAGGCGGGAAATTTGAAATAATTTATACGGGTGGGTTCCATAAATAATGTATTGTCTTGGTTGTCGTTTTGTGAAAAATGGAAATTATTTTAGTTCAAAGTACAACATAACTATTTTTGTTGGTTTTAATTTTAAATTAATGCATTCGGGAAACGAAGCAGTTAAATAGGTTGAGAAATTGTACAACTTAATCAAAACAATATTTTAATCATCATAAGGAGAAGTAATATAATTATTATTGTACATTACACTTTATACAATAGCTACATTATAAATACTTGCAAAAATATGAAAATATTTTTAATTGCCTAACATTTTCATACACTATTACTTGGTATAATAATTATTTCTTTGAATACTTTTAATAATAATAAATAACCTATTTTCCAGGAACATATCTATACCTGTTTCTGAATTTTTAGGCAGCTAGTTTTATTCCTTAGAGCTTTTTATTTTTGTTTGTTTAAAAAATACAAGCAAAAGAAAACTTGGTAACTTCAACTTCTACCACTTTAATCTTTGCTTCAAAAATGAAAGTGAAGTGATTTTTAATACGCTCTTCTTTGATAAGCTTCAATAATTTTGCTGGCGGTGATCTGCGCAGTTAACAGGTTTACTTGCTGCTGCTGTTTGCATTTCTTCGGTTAATTCTATTTGCTCCAGAAATGCGGCTCTCTTCGTATGTCTCCATTTTCCTCATCTCCCCGAGTTATTTCTTGAACTTCTTCTTGAATATATTATAGTCGATGACACCTAGAGTACTAAGCCACTTTCTAAATTTAGTTTCTTCTCTTGAAAACCTAAAAATCAGCAGGAAATCAGAAAATATCGATGAGAAAAAAATATTATTTGGCAAAAAATTATACCTATTTACTTACCTATGGAATGCAATTTCACGACCTGGATGTAAAAGCCTCTTTGCATTTGCATCAGGTCATGTTTTGATCTCGTAAATATGAGAACGAAAAGCTATCCAACCGTACAAAAGAAAAAATCGCGATTAAAAACTAAAAACGCATCTCTCATCAAAAAAGCATGTCACGGTGACTTTTATGATTTTACCGGCGCCTTCAAAAAGTATAATGAAATTTCATTTATACTGTATACAAAAATTTAAACAAGGAATAAGGTAGCCACCATTCAAACTGTCAAAATAGGGTTAAAAATGGCAGCGAGGTCCATCTCTTTTCGTTCCCTGCGCAATAGGGCCAAAAGCGGTATATGTTAATATACAGGTATATGTTGCAAACCCACCTGAAAAGGGCTCTCTGTTTTAGAGATGGTTTTAAAAGAAAACAACCTTTAAAAGAAGGTAAAGTATGCACGAAAGTTCAAAAATTCCATAAAAAATAACACTTCAAGCTCTGTCAACATTTTTCAGTGCTGAGAGTTGAAGCCATGATTTTCATTTACATAATTTGAGTAACACAGCAGTGAAATTTTTTACCTTAGACAGTTGAGAACTACAAATGCCTTTCAAATCTAGCATAAAGTGTGTCTGAAAGGGGATAAAGATACTGAAACTACTACCTAGTAAAATTACATAGCCTTTTTAATGTAATTGGCAACAGTCAACATGTAATCCTTTTAACCTGACTCCTACATTTGTAGTCCAGATACCTAATATGACAGTATATTGGCAAATGACAACACTTCTTCGAAATGGAGGAAAGAGTAATTATTAGGTCTGCTTCGTCAGTGCTACAAACCAGTTTGAAACTGTCAGGAGCATGGAGCATGAGCGATTTCATTTTGGGAACATCAAAATGAAACTGCGCATGCTCCTGAAGGTTTAAAGCAGGTTTGAAGTTCTGCCGAAACAGATAAAATATTTCACTTTTTAGCGGTTATGAATTTTGATATTTTGTGTGTTCTAGGGTGGTACTCTTATACAATATGGAGATAAGTTGAGACTTCTTGAAATAGCACAAGTGCCTAGCGAACATTTAGACGACTTCAAATCCATAAAAACATTCAAGTTCTTCAACACCAACAATCTGTGGGCAAAATTAGGAGGTAAGAATAATTTGCCTTTTTCAAAATCAGTAACAACACAGACCTATATAGCTTGCAATCAAGTTTTTTACAACTTAGCTTTTAATCTTGATTTTTGTTGCACAATAATTATTGCACTTTTATCAAAAGTAAAAATAAAAATTACATATCTGCAATAACTGTAAATCAAAATTTTAAGTTGAGTCTGATAGCTACAACACCAGAGAATATGCTTGGACCAAGTTTCTACTAAATCCTTTCACTAGATTTAACAAAATAGTGATCTTTGTTCAGAGAAGTAATGATGTTTCTCAAAAATTATAAAAGTTGAAATAACTTCTAAACCATCAAACCTCGAATAACCCTAAATAGGGTTCAAAGTCATCCTTGTGATATCCACAGGCTTTGTTTGGACTACTCACTCTGTGACGTATGTCATGCATTTTTTTCATAATTTCACGAGAAAAAAATTCTGAATTTCACATTTCCCTCACAACTTATGTCATGGATCCCTGGATTCTGCCATATTGAGAATTTAAGTCTCTTGGCACACTTGACTTGCCAGTTTAAAAATTCCTATTTTGTTCAACTTCGGCACTCAGTAGAATGGGACTCCCTGAATATTTTTTGTTCAAATTTAGTATATGGGCATTTTCAGTTGTTCTGACTAAGGCAGTGGTGGCAGATTTTAAATAAAAAAACACAAGTAAAAATCTGAGGATTAAATAAAAATCGTAGCTGGGACCTTCTAAACAAAAAAAAGCCTATAAGTTTTCACTGACGTCGCCGAGTTTCCATGGCCCAGTTGCTTTTCAACACAAATTACATAAACATCGATTTGCTGCGTAAACTGATCACTTCATAATCAACTGAACATCTGTAAAAGGAACACTCGATGTCAGCTGATGTGATCTCAAAGTGATTCGGAATCGATTTGAGATCACTTAAAACTGTAAAAATGGGACGGCTATAATATCATATTTAAATTTAACACATAATACACACTCGATATCACGGAAGAAGATGTATACACTAAAATAATAATTGTTATAATATTATGTATCCCGCTTTGTGAGACACTGGATGCTGGCCATCCAAAAAACAACGATGAAAATTTGAGCATGTGTGAATGTATGCATTTGTTTTCGTTTCCCTGTAAAATCGGACGACAGATTATCGGCCGATTCTAGAATGCCAACCGACAATCACACGGCAACGACTACTGATTTTTTTTATCGGGTCAGCAAATGTGTGAAACGTTCCTCTGTAGGAGTCTGTATTCAGAGATAACTCGGACGCGATACCGATAATGTCGGTATGTGTGAAATGGCACTTATAGAAAGGAATTTTTATCCAGGTTGTTCCGCAAATCCGTGGCAAACCAAACTTATGTTTTTTAAAATGGAACACAATTTTTTTTAAATGGAGCCACATATTTAAGTTGCATAAATTTAGTATAAAATTTGAAAACTGCAAATTTCAAGAACGGGAAAAGATAAATTATACAAAGTTTTATATAATTTTGATTGCCTTGACCTGGACCAACACTATATTAAAGACCTGTGCAATGTGCATAGCGCTGTTTCAAGCAATCGCCACTGGCGCCACACGCCGAAACAAATTTACACGGTGGTTTAATGTTAAAACACCATTGTTGCAGAATCTTTTATAAAATAAAAACATGCAAATATGTCTTTACAACGAATTTAATATTCAAAATAAAATATTTGTTTGTTATGTCCCTCTAATTTGATAAGTTCATATGGGATATTTCCATACATTTTCATAAGAAAAGCGAGTCTAAAAAGGAAGCAAGAGATTTGGTACCTTTTGGTTTGAAATGAAGTCCATGGCTAGTTGTAGTGTAAGTAAGCATAAAACTCATTAGATTTTTCAGTTTCTTCTTTATATGGAGGACTATTGGCTCGCTTTGGAGCTATAAACAAAATTTTCTATTTTCATTCTTGCATACGTTACAAAATACTCTTTCAAAATAATATCTAGAATTTTCGCTTCTACAGATGGTTGATCAGATCATCCCATAATTCCAAAATAGTGTTTATTCTTCTGCAATTCATCTAATGGTCTGTGCAGTGTGCATACCATTTTCTTCATGTGCATGGAAATTTCATGTTATCACAAACAATCTATCTATAAAAGCTGTTTTAATAGGATAAAACTGCTAACTACTGGACGTAAAGACAATTCGTTCCCGTAACAAGAAGGCAAATCGTAATAAAGCTGGATATTTAAAATTTGGAACATTTTAAACGCCAGAAACTGACATACCAATAACCACAGAATATCCCCTTATAACCTATAATATAATAAAGTCACCATTTTTTTCGTCGAGTAGCGCCACCTCAGTCCGTAAACAACAATGAAATATGACGGCGTGGTAAAAATTTTTCCTGAGGGGCCGGGGTAAGGGAAATTTTTAGAATATAATATGTATTTTTGTGAAAAATAAAATAATTTATTTCTCTAGAAAAAAACAAAAACAAAAAAATGATTACCCAAACAAAATAAAAAAATAAACTTAACTTATCACAAAATAAAATCATATTTTCTCTTCTTTCCTGATCTTTTCTTCCTTTATGGGTACATTGCGGTGTATATTTAATAGGGCTAAATTAGTTAGTCTGCCTTGGACTATATTGGTATGTAACCAAGTTTTAATTCTTTTAAGTGAAGAAAAATTTATTTCTGTCGATACAGTGCTTATCGGGAAACTGGCAAGTATGCTCAAAAATTTTCTTGCCGTTGTCGCGATGCGACTTCGTACTGGTGTTGCCGGAACAAGCTTTATTAGGTAAATATTTCATGTCCCTAGACCTAAAATTCCCTAAAAGGTGGCCATATTGATATTATTGATAGATGACGGAGGACAGGGCCATAATCAACAGAATTTACATTTTACACACACGAATCCTAAATTTAAATAGATAGAAATTAACATTAAACTCTGTTCTTTGAAGCATAGAAAAAGGCTATAGCTATACAGGGTGTCGGTAATTATACGGCAATTTCTCGTGAGCAGGTATAGGACGTCAAAATATTACGATTGAGTTTAACAACTACGGGTCAAATCTTAATAGTTACTGAGGTACAGGGCATTGTAGTTCTTTTTTTGAAATTGAATTATGGCAATATCTCCCAAAAGAATCAAACTGCTGAACTGAAATTTGGTACTATTATGTTTTTGGGGATGGAAAATAAGCTGAAAATGTCAGTTTCTACATGTCTCACGCAGATGGCGCCACATGTGCTGTTTTGGATCGTGCTTTTACTCGTAACTTTTTTGAGGTTATCTTTTTGGTCTTGCAGATCCATTATTTTAGTCCACCTTTTTTTTCTGCAACAAAAAGGTACTCTTGTTGCATAAGGATAAAATCCACCATCCTAAACTACACAAAAAAGACATACCACTCAGACCAATTGTTAGTAATGTCAATTCTCCTACATATAAATTATCAAAATTTTTCTCTAACATTATCACAAATATTTTAGGAAAGAATGATTATTATATTAGAGATTCCTGGCACTTTCATAGCTTTATTAAAAATATTGTAATACCAAAAAACCATATTCTAGTTTCTTTCGATGTTACATCTCTATTCACTAACGTACCTACTGATCTCGCCATTCAATGTATCATAAAACATTGGAACAAAATACAACCATATACAAACCTAACCCTAGATAATTTTATCGAAGGAATCAAAATTTGTTTAAATTCTACTTATTTTAGTTTCAATGGTGAATTTTTTTCACAAACTTTTGGCATTGCAATGGGTTCTCCAATTTCTTCTACCATTGCCAACCTAGTCATGGAAGAGTTAGAAAATAGCGTTTTAGAGAAATTAAAATGTAAACCTTTCTTTTATAAACGATATGTTGACGATTGCCTACTTTGTATTGAAGAGAAACATATTAACGAAACACTTAACACTTTTAATTCATTTCATGAAAGATTAAATTTTACTTACGAAAAAGAATCAAATCACTCTATAAATTTCTTAAACATTACTATTAACTACAATACTTCGGGTACTGTTGAGACAAATTGGTTTACAAAAAATGTTTGGTCAGGTAGATCCCTAAATTTTGATTCCATAGTGCCTAATAATTATAAAATTAGCATCATATACGCCTTAACTGATATGGCTATTAAACTTTCACACCCTAAATTTCATAAACAAAATTTAAATAAAGTCCGAAATATCCTACACAATAATAATTATCCTTTTTCTTTTTATAATAAATTTATTAACAAACGGTATCATATAATTAAATCCCAATCACAACTACCTCATAACAATTTACCAATGCAAAACAATAAATATGTTTCCATACCTTATATTAATGGCGTCTCAGAAAAATTAACAAAGATTTTTCACAACAATGGTATTACACTTGCACACAAACCTAATAACTTCTCAAAAAATTTTTTTACTAAACTAAAACCCCCTATTGAAACAAATAAATGTTCTAATTTAATTTATAAGATTGACTGTACTGATTGCAATGCATCATATGTCGGCCAAACTAAACAATACCTTGAAAAAAGAATTTATGAACATAAACTAAATATCAGAAACAACAATGAACACTCAACTGCCCTTAGTAAACATGCACTCGACAATTTACATACCTTTAATTTCAACAATCCCAAAATTTTAGATTTTGAGAATGATTTTTATAAAAGAAATGTTTTGGAAATGATAAATATCAAAAAACATCCTAATACAATAAACCTCCGTTCTGATACTAATCAGTTGTCTCACATTTACAATAATTTAATTATGAATTCTTAAATAATATGTGTAATTTACAACTACAAACAAATAACCATCTATTTTCTTATCCAAACCCATAAAGCACCATACTGTATACACAATATTTTTTACCTTTGAAACCTAAAAAAACAGACTGGCCTGCTTCAAATTTTAAATATTTCCAACTATTCTTTGGTCTCTCGTCCTGCCTCTTGAAATGAATATAATTAAACAAAAATGTTCTAGAAACAAATAAGTAATCTACACAAAAAAATAATTTATGTTTTACTACCCCGATGATTTTTAAAACAAAAACTTAGCTGCCTTTTCTTGGTAAGTTCTGTTATATAGAGAATCTTTTTATATCCTTATTGTATTATTACTTTTTTCAACTTGTATAATAATTTTTAGCATTGATATGTACCTACTAAAATTCAATTTTTCATTTTAGCTTTTAAAAATCTATTTTTAATGTGTCTGTATGTGGAAAAGATTTGTTTTTATTATTAAAAAAATACCTGATGATGACAACTGAGTTGTCGAAACGTCGTAAAATAAAATTTTAAAGAATAAATATTATGACCGATACTCACGAATTTTAATAACAAAATAAAATCCACCGTTTGCGTTGAAACATAAAATTTTCACCGACCGCTTCTAAATGCTACAGATCAAGTGTACAGTCCTTATGAAACAAGAGTACCTTTTTGTTGCAGAATAAAAAGGTGCACTAAAATACGTCATTGTGTAGGGCCGAATATTGCCGAAAGCAAAGTGACAAGTGTTCACTAATCCTGATTCCTGATCTACAATAATTCATCAGTAATGTGGTTTAGGAAGAAGACTTCTCGGTTATGTTTTGTGATTTGACGAAAGAAGATTTAAAATTTTTAGGTTATTTAAATTTTTAGGTAGGTTAACTTTTTTCCGAGAATTGTAAACTAATAAGACCATTTAAATCAACTGTCATTATAGCAATGACAATAGTACTTTATGTTTGAAAATCTGCCTAGAATACCTGGAAAAATAGCTTTAACGTCTAGTAAGTAAGTGTTTTGAACTTTGTTCCGGTCATTTTTCTAAGAATTTTCTTGAGAAACAGACAAGTATGTACTATGGTGATTTTGAATGTGGTGTGAACAGGTGATATTATGATCTAGAAACCATGATTATTGGCAGATCCATACATAGTGCAGGCAAAATTTATGTCGCTGAACTTATCGCTTACTGCTACTATAAAAAGCAAGAATTTAGAAGCTTTGAAGAGCCCTGGAGCATATATAAGGAATTCAGGACAAACGTGTGCTAAATTATTAGGAGGCAGAACTTTTATTTTCATCGCTAAGATAATATATTTTTACTATTTCTGTAGAACCCTCGGTAGAACCAAAGTCTAGAAAATTCTCTGGACGCTGGTAGAACCATGTGAGAGCTAATGCATTAATTGTTTATTCAGTTACGAGATAAATATATGGTCACAAGTCACAATGCTGCGGTCTCGCCATGGTTCTTCTGCTTGTATTTAAGTAACACACTCGTTAAAATATAATATGTCTTTTTCGGTGTACTGGAGTAGAGAAAATAAAGATTAATTGTTTATTTAATAAAAGAGAAATTTCATCATACGCTACTGAAATGGATGGAAATAATAATTATTTATATTATTGTAAAATTGTACAATACCACACATTATACAATACGTAAAGAAGTATACTCTGAATGAAAATATCTCACTTTTTTAACAATAAGCAGAAAACAACATATTATTTGTGATAGAAATCTAAAATCTCTTAAAGGGAGTGCGATATTGTCTCCTAACAGAAGGGATCAGAGACCCTATTTTTTTGCACAAAACCGCCAGAATTCCAAACAATCGCACGTTGTACCTATTCCGTTGTTGCATACCTAACCACACAAGAAAACACGGCATTTCTTACATCAAAATGACCTTAACAACAATAATATATCTTTGGAAGAAGGTTCATGGCAGCAACCTGCATCAAACCACAATTTTCTCCTCTCAGGTCCAGGTGTAATCGAACAAAAATCTTGTTGCTGTTGTTACCTACTATTATTACCGCAATAGCTCACAAAACACTTTTTAACATAATGTGGTTGTTTTTACAGAGACTTTGCAGACAAATAACTCGAACATTGTATACATAAAACTTTTATAATACACAGAACAAAGCTAGGTTAGGATTTTCTCATTTCATAAAATGAAAAAAGTAAGGTCCGCCGCGATTGTTGATTTATAGCTAACTTAACCTTTGACCAGGAAAGTCTGATTTACATCCAATCAAAAATTCAATAGGATTTATTTACACAGTACAAACACATTATGACGTAATTTTCGGAAAAACCGTTATATTTTTGTAAATGAAGAAAAATAAAGTTTCTATAGTAAATAAACATTTTAATTTTTTTTAAATCGCTTTACACTAATCTGAACCGCAAAAGGAAACAAAAATCGTCAACTTCCCTATCTTAACATTTTCACTGCCACTGGTATATACGTGGCACCATGGCCTCCTACGATTTAAGGCTCCCTTCGCGTCCTTTCTGGCCTGCTCATTGAAGTAGATGGCGCCACCAGCCGTACCAATTTCAAGATGGCCACCGAAGTCATTTTTGGTCATTTGTCAATTGACCGCGTTTGACTTCGAATTTTTCATAACCTAAAATTTGAGCGTCCTTCGTCTTGCATCTATCTAAAATTATGTTCAATTTATCAATAACATAATTATTATGTATCAAACTGCTATGAGATAATCAAGCCGACAGTTATGAGAATCGAGAATCTGTGATTAAAAAGGATAGCCGATAGCCGCAAATCGATTGTTGTGTTTACGAACTCCGAAGGCGTGGGTCCGTGAGTGACTCCGTGTTTCTCCGGTCTTCGGAATCAACGTTTTGGATTTAATAGGACCTCGATTGTCTTCCGAAAAGAAGTGGAACTTTTATTATTATTGATCTTCATGCTTAATGAGTGATGTTGACCATGGTTGACCAGTGCTTCAAAACTTATGATAATATGATCACACTAAAATAGTGAAAAACCTACCTGAAAACCGAGCAGTTGCAAACAAAAATAATATCTGACTTGCAATGTGCTTCTTGAGTATTCTTCATGGAATATGTAGTTCATTGCTGATAGAATGTTGAAGTAGGTATTTTATGTGTGAGTATTATCTGAGGTATTATCGTTGTTTAAACCAGAATGTTGTCAAAAGTAAGATGCCAAACTTTTATAGGTCATATTGAATCAACAGTCAACCATCTACGTGAAATCTGTGTAGGAAAATCATCAGATTCTTGATGTACCGATGGACTGAAAGATTGACGTACTTATGAAATTTTTGTTACGATGCACAAACCTAAATTGCCAGTAATGTATAGCCAAACAACAAAAATTACTGTTCCCCTTTGTGTGGGAAATATATTAGTTTGTACATAATATAATGTTGATTACCTGTGATGATGATGTATCTAAAATTTGATTGAGAGAAGCGGGAATGACAAGACTCATTATTCCTTCTTGAAAAATGTCAGGACTATGAACAGCAGGCTATAAATATATATATATTTTTACTATCAATATACTTTTATTTTGTATTTATTTTATTACAATAAAATGTAGGACTTTTTTGCATTTTTTCCTGGGTTTTGATTGGATCGGGAAGATGTTTTAGTACCTACTCACCCAAGATCATTGCGGTGAAAAAGGTTTGCTTTTAAAAAGTAAGAAAGATATTTATATACTTTTCAAAAGTGGGTGATGTATAGAACTTTCTGTAATTACTGGAAAAAGTCACAATGATTTAATAGCAGCTAGACTTCCCGTGGTAGTTGGTTAAAAAAACTTTACATTCAAAATGATGTGACGAGGTCACGGTCAGAACGGTTGAAGGAAAAAAACATTTTATGCAATATTTTTTTGATACATTACCTGCAGATGGCCATAGATTCGACACTTTAGGAGGAGATTTTGGAATATTAGGACTATGTGTTACAAGGGTTATTTCTCTACAGGAGCTATTGGGATGCTGGACAGTGGTAGGCTATAAACACAAAACATACTTTTAATATGAATTATTTATTCAACTAAAAAAAACATCCCAACCAGCAAATTGGTTTTATAATTTCAATAAGTAGTATTATATTAGAGTTATGGAGAACGAGAACACTATTTTGTTGCCTGCAACCATTGAGTGAAGGATATATGTTATACACCCTATATAAATATATATCCTTTACTCAATGCTGCAACTATGTAGACTTCTACATTTACCTTTACAATGTTTATATGACAAAATTATAAAATTGCTTATAAATCAATAAAGAAATTATCATAGAAACGTTTCCATGATAATGTATAAAATATTTCAACTGTATAATGAAATTGTTTCATAGGTTTGGAACGAATTGTTAGAAGTGTTCCTTATCGCTTTATAAAACAGTTGTTTAAGCCCGGTTCCACAGAATAAATAATTACTCGTTAGTCTGTGCCGGTTCTGACGATGCAACAATATATCGGGCATCTTTTTGTTGCTGAGACTCTATTGCATGTGTGTTCACATTTGAGGTGTTTAGTGCAAGAGTGGCCCAACTCCAAAAAAATGCTTATTGTGTTAATAGTACAAGCTGCATGGATTTTTATTAATCTATCATATGCAATATGCAATAACGGCCTATATCGATTCCTCTAAGACGCCTCTAGATGGCGCATATAATGTTACTTTGGCATATTGCAATCTGATCATATCAGTTAGTACAAAAAACGCCCAACATTTGCGAATCAATGACTTAGTTCGAATGTTTTGCGCAATAGCGGCCTATCTTTTAATTAGGAGGTTTTTTTAAGATTTTAAGCTTTTCTGAACGTCGACTTAGATGTGCTTTACATCAAAAAGGTCAATGTGACACCCTTTCTAGGCATAAGAGGGGGAAGAAGGCTCCGAACAATAAGACAAGCAAAGAAAAAATTGAATCTGTCATTTTTTTTTCGAGTTTCCCAAGGTATCGGTCCCATTATTCAAAAAACAAAAATCCTGACCTCTGCTACAGTTTGTTCAGCGAATGTTCGGCCCTACGTCACGACTCCCGCCCTTGTCTTACTCATGACTATACGACGGATATCGGTCGTATATTCACGAGCCAGACAAGGACAAGAGTTGTGACGTAGGGCTGAACATTCGCTGAACAAATTGTACTTACCCCCACCTTAAATTTGTCGATAATGTACGGCCTATGCAAAAATGAAACGCACGATCCTGGGTCACTATCTGTTTCCAGGAAAAAATTATTAACTTTTCACGCACCTGTGTCTGACAGTTACAGGAGGTGGGACGAATTTGAACAAAAAATAAAAACTGAACTCTCTGAACCAGCCTTGGCAACTTTAAAATTAAAAGGAATTGCATTTGTGAAAGGTAGAGTCCACGTACTGAAATGGCGGAAAAAGACAGTCTAAGTCGAGTCTGTCAACTAGTTGAAGAAAGAGGCAGTGGTTGAGATATAAATTTATTATTACAAATAATCGAATAACGAATGAGTTTATTTTATACATACATCGACATTTCCAAACGAAATACAAACACTTTTGTATCCAACAAGCAGGAAAATTAAAGCAACAAAGTATAGCAGTTTAGAAAAAAAGATTTATTAGCGTATGTCCCACCATATTTGCATTATTTTTATAAAAACCTAAGGGTGACAAATTCAGTTCGTGAGGTAAAAAATAATTACGACGATGTGCTTCACTCTGTCGAAGATTCTTAACAAAGAGTTGACTAAAAAATATAAATAATGAGACACTAACAAACTGTTTATGTACCTACTTGTTTATTGTTGCCTTGTTTCTTGCTTGCGATGATGGAGAAAGTGTTTTACTTTTAGGGTTAGGTTTGTTTTTTATAAATTTACTGTGAAAATAAATGTAGTGCACAAAACACTTTATTTGTGCAAAAGCAGCCCACCAATTTTTTTTTCAAAAATTTATAAACTTCTTTATCTAATTTTTTCTTTATCTTCTTTATCTAATTTTATTATATAAACTGCAACATAAAAAATAGGGGGCGGTCAAAATCATGAAATATAAACGGCGTTTTTCTCAAAACTGTTTTAACTTTTGCACTAAACGCCTCATTTAATAGTTGCATCCATTGCAGCAATTTTCTAGTAACAAACCAGACTATTACCACAGACCTATATAGCGAAGCAAGTTACTAAAATTTGACATCCGATTAACAATACATAAACATTTTTAACACAAAATATATAAAAAAATATATTTTTAGGGTAATAGTATTGTATTTGGTGTTAATCTTAACAATGCAGCGACACCATTTTGACATTTTTCAGTGCGTTGGCATGGAAAAACCCCTAAAAACCTACTAAAGTTGCTGCAACTTAATTGCACAAAAATAGAGCAATTAAGTTGCAGCAACTTAATTGCACAAAAATAGAGTAAAAATTGCAGTTACTAATTGCCAAGTGTGAACAATTAATTTCATGCAATTTTGGTGGCAGCAACAAAATTGAATCAGAACCGGGAAGTGTTGTTGGAAATCAATTCACATTTAAGAGTAAATCGTTGTCCCAAACTAAGTATTTTGTTTTTAAGCAAACTTGGGCAGCTCAAAAACGAATTATTTATAGGAAGTGGCTATTTATATGTCCGACGCATATGAAAGTCGGTATAAATCTTGCGCTCTGATTGACGAGTTGAGTCACGTGACTTCTTTGGACGCACATTTAGCTCCATACACTTCGTGTATGGAGTTAAATGTACGTCCAAAGAATTCACGTCACTCAACTTGCCAATGAGAACGCAAGACGTATAACTTTCATATACGTCGGACGTATAAATAGCCACTTCCTTATTTAATTATTTAAACGAAGCATTTTTTTGCAATTCCAACATTAAAGTTACACATGATCATCAATTTCTGAATGCATCAAACAGGCTTCTCATCTGTCTCTGAAACTGATGTGCACATCAACTATCGTGAAAAGATATCTAATATACATTGGTACTAATATAGGACATAAAGAGCATACATAGGGTATACACATCACAGTCCACATCTCGGTCCACATATTTCGTGATATTTCTTTACAAAATGTATCCTAGCTCTTCTTCCAAGCAGATACAATATTCATTGTGCTTGTTAAGTAGAAATTCGGGTAGAACTTACACTAGGTATGTAGTATGTTATATAAAACATAAAACCAGCTTGGTATTATCGTTGGCCATTTACACCGACACTAAAAATTAAAATTATTATAAAAAATATACCTACTCACCTCTGCAAAAATGGTGGGAATTGAATTTGGCTTCAATTTCCTCATGTTTTTGCATATTCTAAAGCTGTCTTTTTTAAAATGTCCAGAACAGATAAACAAGCCATCCGCTTGTTTTATAGGATGGATAAATGTTCCTACACACAAAAACTGATTTTAAACACAACATAATACCATTATTTTAAAATTATACCTGTTCCAGCAATAATAGCTTCGACCCAAGTTTTAAGTTGAATGCTCTTTACTCGGGAATTCAAATAAGGGCAATTGCTTAAAGCGACAATTCGCCACGGAACACAACCTCGGCATTATTTACAATATGAGGGAGGACCCCTGTAAAAAGAACCCAGCTTTTAATAAATTCAAAACATCCCTCACATTCGCTCACTAGTCCAAAAAAACGGCACACGGCTCCGGTATGGTATTCTGTGAAATTCGCTAAAACACTAACACAAACAAGAAACAACACACTAAAACCAGAGAACAAGCTAAAACTATTTAAAATTAAAATCTTTTAATTTTAATCCGTAAACAACAACAGGCCAGCAGGGAATATGAAACTCGCCCTTTGACAACAGCCAGTTTATTTCTGACATAAGCAGACATAACCTTTATTATTTTGTGTTTGACAGGAGTACGCCTCGTGGCTCCGTCTTGCGGTCAACTCTCGAAGTACGCGAACGGGTTTTTTCGTTCGAATGAGCAGGCCAGAAAGGACGCGAAGAGAGCCGTAAATCGTAGGAGGCCATGCGTGGCACAACCTAGGTGCGGCATTATTGTTTTTAAATTTCTTAGCAAATTTGAATAAATATGGACATATATAGATGTAAACAAAATTTAACACTAAAAAAAAAGTGATTTTAACAAAAACGCGCCCGGCGCGTTGGTGGCACACAGTCGTAAATCATGCCGTGTGCCACCAACGCGCCTGGCGCGGTTTTGGCAAAAACAAGATTTTTTACGCCCTATTATTGTATAATATAAGTCTAAAACAAATTGACAAATTGAAGTAGATTCCCAAATGTTTTTTCTTTAGCATACTCAAATGGATGAATAAGAACCCGCACGTATAATTTGAGAAACACCTTATATCTCCCGAAATCCCATGGACGAACGTCAATGCGTTATAACCTTTTATTTTACTATTTCGTGCCCATGAAACTAAATCCCCAAAGATAATACACAATTATAGTTATGTGCAGTTGCAGTTGTCATATTCTGCAATACAGTGTTTCAAATTTGCTATGTGTGCTAAAACTATAAATTGCCTCATTCAGCTGTAATGTAAAAGCTCCCCTTCACGCGCGCCAATGTATTTCATTTCTTATATGAACCAAATTCTCTCCGAATCAAACCAATCTTGACAACACAATTGAAATCGCTTTTCATAAAAATATAGAAATTTGCATTAGTTCATAACCTCCGAATAAGGGAATATGTTCGAATGTTTACTTACTTTTTATAATTTCATGTATATTGGACAAAAAAGAAAATTAGAAGTCTTCAAATATTACCTAACTATCAGTATTCAATATACAAATAAAAAAGTATTACTATAAATAAGAAATTACTTGCCAATGAATTGAGAGTACATACACCTGCTAAACACTGATCTAAAATACCGAAATAACGGTCAATTTTAAAACCATGTAAGTTTTTACAACCTGTGGGTCTATCCCCATGCGTCATTATATATCGATATACCCAGAACGCGCCTGGCGCGTGCGAGGCACACAGGCTATCATCCAGTCAACGCGCCAGGCGCGTTGGTGGCAGTGAAAGTGTTAAGCACAAGCTTGCAAGAAATAATTTTTATATTATCATTTTTTCCTTGGTCCAGCTATCGACAGGATACTGTCCGAAGGCAACATGAACATGGAAATCATAATCAACAACAAGACGTTGGGAAACGGCCAGAACATCATCCAGCTGGAGACGGCCGCCGGGGCGGCGATGAAGTGCTTCGAGGGCGGCATCGGCATCAACGTGCCCCGCAGCCGGTTCTTGCCGGTCAAGAAAACGTCGGATCTGCTCCTCGTCATGAGCAATCTGTACACGCTGAAGAACGGGTACCTGGTCATGTCCCCGCAGAGGATGTTCCCGACCACGCCACTAGTCAAGCTCGGCGACAACAACTTCGCGAAGGTGAACGAGTTCCTGAGGAGGTTCGCGAATGTGCCCGACCTGTTGGAGCTGGACCACTTGACGGTGTCGGGAGATGTAACGTTCGGCAGAAACGTTTCTTTGAAGGTGAGTTTGGTTTACCACAATAGGACTTTTTTCATGGAGTTGAAGTTGAATACTTTCGCGAAGTAGAGCTCAATTGGTCATTAAGATATTAACAAGGCGCAATATATATTCATATATTGATATAATTAAAGGGCGGAATATATGCATTTAATTTCAATCAAAATATGCGCATATATATGCATCATTTTTATTTAAAATATGCAATGATATGCATTTATTTCGCCAAATATGCAATAATATGCATTTATTTTACATGTACAAATACCTTAAAAAACACCAAAACTGATTTTAGAGAAAAGGTTTATTTTAAGAAAAATGATAGAAAAACAAATACATAAAATAGGTACCTCGTAAAATACCTATATTACAGCAGAATTATAGAAACATTTTAATTTGAAATTGTATAGTAGGAATTTATGATTAAATACTTTTCAAAGTTTTCCAATAAAAATATTTGCCTTCTGTCGCGCTATTTGGCAAATCATGGGGATTAAAACCAAAAATGATCCTATGGTCCTACTTTACTGTCGTAAGGCCGATCATCACATACGCCTCCCTTATATGGTGGCCAAAAACAAAGGAAAAAGGGGCGCAAGGCAAGTTGCAACGGCTGGCTTGTCTGGGTATCACAGGGGCCATAAATACATGCCCCACAGTTGCAATGGAGGTAATGCTTGACCTCACTCCGCTACACATTTTTGTGCAAGAAGAGGCAACAAAAAGTGCCTCGCAACTCTACCAAGACAACAAATTGAAAGCAGGGGACCTTATTGGTCACCTAAAAATACTGGACACTGTCCAACTACAATCCTTGACAATGCCAAGGACTACATGCAGAAGAAATACGACTTTGAACTATCGTTTGAAGTGGTCATCCAAGATCGCCAAACTAGTCCTAATCATAGGACCTCACAGTCCCTAGGCAAGACACCATCCATCTTCCAGGCAGAACTTCAAGCTATAAATGTATGTGCTCATGAGTGTATCAACAGACGCATCAAGGGGGCAAGAATATACATCTTATCAGTCAGTCAGGCAGCATTGAAAGCTCTAAAGTCTTATACTTATGAGTCTAAGGTTGCCTGGGAATGTAAAACACATCTAAAGCAACTGGCTATAGGCAACAGATTGACCTTAATGTGGGTGCCAGGGCATGAAGGTGTTCATGGGAATGAAATTGCTGATAGCCTCGCTAGGGAAGGGGCTAAGGCTCCATTTTACGGTCCTGAACCATTCTGTGGCATAAACAAAAGCCACCTATTGACAGAGATCAAAACATGGGAAAAGGAACAAAAGGAAGCCTACTGGAGTAACACTCCGGGACAAAGACAAGCGAAAAGATTTTTGACCTATTCGCCTCAGAACGCCAAAAAGCTTCTCACTCTAAACAAGAATGAATTAAGACTCATCACAGGTCTCCTGACTGGACACTGCCCTTTAAGATATCATCTTAAAAAAATGGGCAAAACAGACAATGGACTATGCAGATTCTGCAACGAACGGGATGAGACTAGCGAGCACATACTGTGTGAGTGTCCCCTCTTAATTCGAAACAGACTTAAATATTTCGAAAGGATCAATATAAATCCAAATGAAATTGGCAACTTAGCCCCAAAGAAAATACTAAGCTTCGTCAAAAGCCTAGGTGACCTTGGAATTTATTAGAGCAGGGTCATTCACAAAAGATCTAATTAGGTCGCAGTGAAGAAAGGCCGTAAGGGCAAAAAAAACGACCCCTAAGAAATCTACAATCTACAATCTTGCCTTCTGTCGGTAAGAATATATTTATATATAGAAAAGCTTCTCTCAACATCTGCCGATGTAATAGGACAATATTTTAATTTGGGTAGTAATGTATAAGGCCAAGGTGGCAACTTCGTTGGATGATTTGCCATCAAAAATACTCTTTACTGCCATTAAAGCGATTTGAACCCTTCATTATTTTCTACAGTAGCATCTAATGACGTAATCAGAATGTAAAGTTGGGGGAGGGGCTAATTATTTCAAAAAATTCTTCGGTAATATTTACGGCAAAACTATTGTTTTAAAATAAATTTTATTTAGAAATAAATACCACGCGACAGATCTTCGGGGGGGGGGGGGGGGGGCTAAAGCCCCCAATGCCCCCCCCTTGGTTACGCCACTGGTAGCATCTAATTTTTTTTCTAACTTTAATATACCTACATCACTGGGAACCTTTCTACATTTAGCGGAAAATGTTTGAACAAAATCAATCGATTCGCTTAAACCTAAATTTCTACTTTCTAATGAAAAAATTATATCTGTTATAAAACTAAAATTATTCAAGTTGGTTAGCTACATCAGCATTTTTCAGGATTTCTTGACTTTGCACTACACACTGTGAGTTGTCTCTGCGGGCTCTCATAATCTTAGTTATATCTTATATCTATAAATAAGTATAGGAAAAACATGCAAATATGCACAAAAATATAGTTTTTCCAGAAATATGCAATGTTTTGCGAAATTGAATAAAATATGCTAAAAATGCATATATATGCAATTTGCATATATTCCGCCCTTTAGATATAATCAATTCATACCTATTGATACATATACAGAGTGTCTCACTTAAGAGTGAAACAACTTTATAACTTCTTTAATTTTTAACAGACTCGAACGGAATTTTTACCAAAGGTAGATGGCATTGTGGCCTACTTATTTCCAAAAAATTAATTGCCTACTCCAAAGTCAAAGCCACCGGCGATGTCACAATAAGCTAAAAATCCGAAAATCATATTGGGAATTTTTTTTGTGTGTGTACTATATGTACTAAAAGAAGTTGTTCAGAATCGATCCAGGACCCTAAATTCAAAATTTTGTCAAAAACAAAAAATATCAAATAAAAAAAATTAAAGTCCAAAAATAGCAACTTAAGAATTTCCTGCGTTTAGAAAAGTGTGCCATGGAAGTTTTGAAGGTAAGTTGTTTTTAAAAAGTAATCATTTTAAAATAAAATTAAAAGCTACAAAACAAATTTTTATTTTTTTAAAATTTTTTATTTCATAGTTTTTGATTTTGACAAAATTTTGGAATTAGGGTTCTGGATCGATTCTGAACAACTTTTTTTAGTACATATTTTTGGAAAAACTGCCTATGACTTTCGGATTTTTTGCTTCGATTGCGGCATCGCAGGTGGCTTTGACATTAATGTAGACAACTAATTTTTTGGAAATAAGTAGGCAACAATGCCATCTACCTTTGGTAAAAATTTCGTTCTGGTCGGTTAAAAATTAAAGAAGTTATAAGGTTGTTTCACTCTTAAGTGAGACACTTTGTATGTAGTTTTGAATTTTCTGGCATTTCCCAAATAAAAATGTTCAAGGTATTTTTTGTCAGTCTTTTATAACAAACGTTCGCATATTAAGTACCAATTTTATGGTCCCTTAGAGATTCATTATAACCGAGCTCGACTGTATTTAATTTGGAGCAATTTTGATTAATGCTATGTCAAAAAATGATGATCTTCAAAATGTGATAAGAATTTCAGAAAAGTTTCAATAAGCTGCCAACATTTTCGAATGGCTTAAGTTTTTGACTACTCTCCAATGTTATTTAATTTGTTATGCCCAAAAGATGGTTCATATAAATCTACCAAATTTTTTTCTTTTTTTTTCAAAATAAAACAAAATATACCAAAATGACTTTAAAAAATTGTTTGTCCTTGTTAAAAAATGTATGGACTTTTATTGTCAATCCCATTTAAAAACATCTCTGACACCAACATTTGACAACATGGTCAGTATCAATCCTTGTCACGTAACAAATTTTTCAAAAACATTGGTTGCTTTTAAGACTCCCAATCATACCAAGCGCTTTGATTGCAGCGCTTTCTACTTTCGTTTGCTAGCGCTGGCATTTCGTTAAAAGGCTATTTTATGACAGTAAAGCTAGCGCCCGAAATATCGAGATATAAAAATAAATTAAGCTCAAAAGCAGTCCCAAAAAAGTAAATCACGAAATCGAAATTTTACAATGGCTTTCACCACACCAAAATAGCATAAAGTCAATAAAGGGAACTGACAGAACAAAGCAAGGTTAGAATAAACCGCTTATAGCAATCGCAAGCGCAAAATTTTACACGCTCACTAATTTTGCAATCTGCTGAAATCTAGCGAAACCATTCAAAGCGCGCAAGCATAAAACTGCTTGCAAGCGATTGCAATCGCTTTGTCGTCTTAAACGCAACCATTGTATGGAGAATTCAATGCCTGCCAATATGAACCAATGAAGTGACATAATTTGTGATGAATCAGCAATAATACCACTAGGTATTCACTGACATCCTACTCTCTTAGGCCCGTTTCACAAAGGACGGATGATCCACGCGGATGATCGGTAGCGACCGACCATCGGTCGATGAAAACTGTGTTCACATTAGGGCGTTTTATTCAAAATTACGAAAGTTTTTACATATTTTCGGATGTCAATTTCTTCTTTTGACGAACTGCACCACAAACTGGAAAATGATCAATTCGGTGTCGAATCGATATTTATTATCACTGTTTCGGGCCATTTTTTCGTACAAACCAAAACGAAATTATTTGAAAAACTACGCAGTAGTCAACAGCGCTTCGATTCCGCGACCGATGATCCGCGTGCATGTGAAACCTTCTGTTTAATATATGACCCCAACTTCAACCGATCATCCGCGCACGCCACGGGCTCGACCGATGCCCGCGCTTTTTGAACGGTCGACCGATGCTACGCGTACATGTGGAATGGCACATTTCAACAACCGTGTTAGACCGATGATCCGCACGGGTCATCCGTCCTTTGAGAAATGGGCCTTAGTTACGCCCTAGTTACGCTAAACCAATAATGTGGTATCTAAAACTGATGGTAGAAAACATCTTCACAGTACCTACCTACCAAATTTAATATAGGACTAGAAAATACAATTTCAATTAACACATTGATCGTTAAATATTTATTAACATAATAAATATATTCAAAACTGAAGACTCATCCTAAATGACAGCTATCAAATAGATTTCAACTTATAATCATGGTAATTAAATTTATGGTTTAGTGGCATGATTCTCGCTTTGGGTGCCACAAGTCCCAGGTTCAAATCCCGGTTGTGGCTACTTTTTTATTTTTTAAATCACATCTTCGAGAAGGCATAATATTTGAAAGTTTTGTAGTTAATTTATTAATAAGTTTGGTTGTCAAATTATGCCTAAGGTCTGAATAATTTAATTATTTACAGTTATTAAATTCTCTTCCTAAGTACAACTTGTGGTATGCCTAATAATCAGGTAGTACCTTCGTTAATTAATTAACTTATTATAATCCCAATTCTAAGAAAATACCACTCCTGCTGCACATTCGTGGTATTTTATGCTTTGGAATTATAGTTGTTGTTAAAATCAACGAAAGATATTATCGATAATAGGCACCAGGGCCGTAGATAGACTTTGTTGATGGGGTGCAGGTACACAAATAAAAAAATGTTAAAAAATGTGCCGCAGGTGAAAATTTCCAATGTCGCAGTTTAAATAAATGAAAAAATTCCAAATTCAATAAATGTTACGTAAGTCAACTGATAGAATTTTTTTTCTTTGTTAAATGTGGAACCAGGGTTTAAGTATGCAGTAACTATAAGAAGTATGAGAATGTACTCCTTTTTCTTTTGCAGAAAAGTCTGACATAATTTTTTTGCCACATCCTAGAAATTCTCAACTCTTCTCAAAAGGCCACATTATGTCTATAGAAATTTATTTCCTTGTGGGCACATAAATAAGATTACTAAATTAATCTTAAGTGACCCAAAAAGTTGTTACGATGTCAATTAAATATTTGGGACCAACAACAAATAGTTAGACCAACATGTTGCAATGAAATTAATATAATAACAATAACCTGATCCTTTGTATCTACTCAGAAAAGTACAATCTGGTAAGTTTTTTAAATTTCTCATATTTGTTCCTTACAATAACTACTTAGAGCAAGTGGACTTATTTATTTTAATATTCACATTGTTTTTTAGAACCCTGAAGACGACTTTAAATAAGTCGAAACGTTGGTAATAAATTTAAAACTTTTTGAAGACTTTCTCTGGCCCTTTTTCCCAAATAATATTGACATTGTAATAAATAAGATTACTGGTTTTTAAAAACAGGTAGGTATTAAAAAAGGTATTTGTTGGCTACAGCCCTGATAGGCACACCACTTGTTAAATTACCCCTGAAAATAGTTCATTTGGTATGAGTATACTTATGTCAATGCACATTTTCCATAATTATGGTGGTTTTTCCAAATTGATGATGGAAGAGGTGTTTTTAAAAAGGTGGTAAAAACCTCAAGGATAAATTGTAGACAAACTAATCTTACTTTAGCAATTTCAAATAGTGCAGTGGGATTCTGGATGTAATGCAGTTGTATTCCAATGTAAATATTATATCAATCAAGAAAAAAGTACCCATTGAGGTTGAAATAAATTTTAACTTTGACAAAATTAAAATTATCTACTGGCCCATGTACTAACAACCGAACAATATTTATCACCTTCAATATCCATCGAGGTATCTATTCATCTTTCTATTTCCATATGTTTATTTCTTTTCATAAATGACTTCCGAATGAACATAGTCTCGAACGGAAGCCACAATATAAAATGTCCGATTGTTTTCAGGGCACAGTAATAATAATTGCCAACCATGGAGACAGAATCGACATACCATCTGGCGCCAACCTAGAAAACAAAATCGTGTCTGGAAATCTGCGCATATTAGACCATTAGTGACCTTTATAATAATCGGTTATTCTTCTATTTAAGTTTAAACTCATTGTGAAGGATCAGGTCCTATAGTGTGTGTGTTATTTATTCAATTGCAATTCTGTACGAAATAAAACGATACTATAATAAAATTGATATATTTTTGAACCAATGATCCAGCAGAGTCCAACTAGAAATACCCCCTTGGAAAACTGGATGCCATGGCACAGCCGTGGTTCAGTTAGGGTCAATCAGACTTAGACTTTGAAATTTGTAGTTTGTTTCGAGTGCTTGTTTACTTCTTTGTCCAACAAAGAGTAAAAGACAAAAAAAACGAGTTGAAATTTGATCATAGGAATTAAGAGCTGCTTGATTAGAAACTGTAAAGCACTTTTTCTGTAGGTTTTATTTTCAAAATCCTAGGCCTACTTGATTTCAGTTTTCCCTGTTTTTTTTTTTTAAGTGTCCGGTGGGAGACCGTAAAATGATATTAAGATAAATTGTTCAGAATGCAAAATTAGGGCCATCTAACAAGTTTAAAAACCATCCTACTTCCTACTTTGAATTTTTCTCTTATTGAAAATAAATTAAAAGTAGGCCTAGGATTTTGAAATTTTACACAACAAAATTTACTTTTGTAAACCCGACATTCAATTGTTGCAAGAATAGCTGGTATTGCCTGTAGCATGTAAACAAAGCAAATTTCAGATTTTTGTTCAATGTGAATTGTAGCTCTAATATTTCCTACGTTACAACCAGAAAAGTTCAAAAATACCTTAGAATAATGGCTGGAAAAAGCATAGGTACAAGGTTTAAAACTTTGTAGCCATTTCCAGCTACGATTATAAAGGTATTTTTGAGAACATTGGGTTCTAGCATGTAAAGAGTCCTTAATATAATTTGTGTTGAAAATTTGCAACCTTATGAAGGACATTATACATTTTTTAAATAAAATAGTATTCAAAATTATAATGGCATTAGAAACATCGGCAGACGATCCCATACAATAAAAAAATTGGTGCCTAATAGTGTTTTATACATTGGGAGCTTGAAGCACTATGACCGAAAGCAGCTCATGTGTTCATATAAGCACATACAATGAAGTAGATTCAGAGACATTTTAATTGAGATGAGCAGATCCTAAGAACAATATAAGGTAGGTGCTTCACCTTGCGGCATTAAAATCCCGAATAAAAAGTGGAACCTAAGTGGTCCAAGTAACATCCTGTATTTTAGCAAAATTGAAAGTGGTATGAAGATACATATTTAGAAATCAATGTTATAGTATATATTTATCTAGATTATTAGTAGATTGAATGGCAAAGTATAATATTGTACAATATAAAAATAAGCCTAAACTTCAAATCTTAAATTCGTAGATACAATAAATAAATTCGAACAATTTTTAACAAAAAAATCATAAAATGGAATCAAGTAAATATCTCAATAAAAATTATTAAGTGATTAAGTATCAACTTGGAACAATGTGTATAAATAAATCGTTAAAAATAAAATCAAAGTATGTAGTTTGTGGAAGCGTAAATGAAAACCTAAGAAAACAAATGTGAATTATCAATATGTGAAAACATATATAATATCTTATTATTATTATTATATTTATTTTGCTTTACTTTGAATTTCTTATTATCTCCAACCATGCGGGAAGTAAAGGTTTCATGCACTATCTATAGTGTAGTATCACATTACTGCACACCGTTCATACGGTACTGTCTCTAGCAAAAGAGACATGCCGATTTCATAAAATGCGACAGCGGTGTAAAACTGAATACATATTATTTTTAAAAATACCACATGGTTGTAGATAACATATCATTTATAATACATATGGAAATTAGGTCTTTAGCGCACTTGGGCGATGTCGCATGGTAAAAACCTAGTTACCATACTTTTATTTTACAGTATACCTAATAATTTTGATGTTTCAAAGGCAATTTGACTTTATTTTTAATGGCACATTATATCTAGTTTGTACAATAATAGCCATTGCCCACTTCATGATAAAAACAAAATATAACCAACAAATATTTAAGCACCAATAAAATAAAATAACTAATAACTATGTGAGTTTACTTTCAGTTTCAGTCAATGGTTTCGATATCACTCATTTTATTTAAACGAACATCAGATTAAAACTTTAAAAGCTCACCATTTGTAGCTGCAATTCTTTGGACACAAATGTAATTAATTCCTTTAATACCATTTCTTTAAGAGAAGCGGTTGTAAGAATTAGTGTTAACAAATTAACATAGTCTTCTGTCTTAACTTTGTCAATAGCTTTCCCAATAGTATTCGATAGTTTTACTTTTTGGTCCGGAGTCAAATCTTTTCGAAGAACGTCTACTACAGATCTATATTTGCCCCTTCCGTACCACGCTGCTGATATTGATGAGAGGGTACCTCCTATAAAGTAATTTTTTTTAATTATAATTAGGTACGTAAATTTCAAATAGGATAGGAAATATAGTTCACCACTAAATCTACAACTTTGTAGCAAGATTTACTTTATTTTATATGAACATAGTGCTAACCACGTCAATTTCACTGCTAGTAGTCACTACATAGTTGTATAACTTTTTGAGGGGGTTGCCGACAGCGAAAGTGACGTTAGATTTCGTATTTTTTTAAGTTGTATAGCATAAAATCTAATAACATTTTACCTGGCAAAAATTTAGTACAAACAACTCTGTCTTCATTTTAATCATAAGATCTTAAAAGCAATGCACTGGAATTATTATGTTTCCCAAGGTTTTTATAACCTATAAAACAAAACAGTGCTTGTAAGATCTTATGATTAAAATTAAGACAGAGATGTTTGTACCAAATTTTTGCCAGGTAAAATGTTATAAGATTTTATGCTATACAACTTAAAAAAATACGAAATCTAACGTCACTTTCGCTGTCGGCAACCCCCTCTTAAGGTGTTTGGAACATCGTGGTTATTACCCAAAACCACCTTTATACTTTTCAAGTGGACAATAAAAGTGGCGGTGACCAAACTGCATTCTATAACTTAGAATTAGCGACATCTTTAGAGTGCGGTGATAGTGGCCACCAAGTTTTGATCACTTCGCACAAGTATTGAGTTGCTTCTGGGGTTGCTTGTGAGGGTGAGAATTATTATTATTAAACCTTGAAAGTGGCAGAACTTGTCGCCACGGTTTTTTCCACTTGTAAAAGAGACCTTCACGTTCACATATGACATCAAAGCCATTACAAAGTTATCCTTACCGTCAAAATTCACTATGTACAGTCCGACAAACAAAAGAAGTCCAATGAAAAACCAAGTCTAACCGCCCATGCCCACATTAATAACATACGGATGGCGCTTAGACTGAGCTTTTCATTGGACTTCTTTCGTTTGTCAGACTGTAGCTACTATATGATAGTAGTATTTAAGTCGAGTAGCGAGTGCTTTATTTACTAAATTTTGAGGTTATGGAAATTGACACTCGCCCATGACTGCATCGTGTCGCGATGATGGTGGCTACAATTGTGGCTGTGAAGTGGCCACCACTTTCAAATGGTGAAAATAACTATGAAGTGTAATAAGACAGTTGCCGCCACTATATGGCCACTAAGGTCAAGTAACAAACACCTCAAGCACACAAATTTATATGTAAATCAATATAAAGTCATGTATTAGACAAAGCACCGTATTTTAGAATAACAGTTATGCCGCCGTTATGACAAAATTAACAGGCCACCGAATAAAAATTAATTTTGTCAATGCTTCATTAAAGTGTAGTATGTAGTGTAGTACATAATTATTAGTTTTACATAACCAAGAATAATAAAGAAATAGTTTTGCGTTATGTAGATGCATAGCTCAAAAAAGTGTGCTTCACATTTTTTATTTTATTTTTGGAAAATATTGAATATTGCGGGAGAGCGTGCTCATATTTCGACAGATAAAATCTATGTCTGATAGTAAACTTGAAATCGTTTTGTTTTTATCCTATCTCCTAATTAAATAAATACCCATAGTAATTATATTTCTCGGTAATTTTGAGTTGGCGGGAGAAAGGCACCAGGACATAATAATTTATGTACCTAAACGAGTCAAACAATGCGACATGGAAGTTGTTTGAGAATTATAAAAAAATTAAAAAGAGGCAAGTAGCGAAGTTTCACGTAAGCACTAGAGTTCCTGGATTGGGAGAGTTAGGACAATAATGTCACTTTAACAGAAAACAGTTATTTATGAGGTTTTTTTAATATTGCGCGACAAGTTGGCCTTGGATGCCGATTTCTTTTGCAGCACCACTTAGCTCGGCTAACGCCTCGTCCGGAAACAGCAATGATTCATCCTGAAAAACTTAATTTTAGGTACTTGTAACAAAAATAACTATTTCTTAAAATAAAAGTCCATTTGACATCTGACATTATAGTCGGGGAGCTGAGTGACAGAAAAATGCAACAGTTTTTTAGGAAGGCTGATTTTTTTATACAGTATAGTATTTAGGGTGTATAAGAATACCCTTGCCGTCAGTCAGCCAGTTTCGTTAGCGTTTGGCGCAGGGGCGGCTTCAAAGTGTTAGAAAAACCAACTATGTCGCAACTGTTTTAGAAAATCTAAAACATGGTTTATTTAGTAGCAAAATAACTAAACAACGATGTGGATGTAGTCAGCCTTAAAAATATTGCAACGGGCCGCGCAGGCAGCATTTCAAACTCAAAAAATATACAGGGTGTCTCACTATGAACTGCATCGATCGATATCACAAAAAGTAAGCATATAATTTTTTTGAAAATTTGGCAGCTGATCAATGTCAATGAGTACTATTCATTTAAAGTATTTTAAAAATGGCGGCACTTCCGGTTATACCGGAAGTCGATGACAACTTCGTTATTTTAAATGGAACACCCTATATTTTATTGCATTTTGGATTCTACGAAAAATTCTAGGTACATTTCATGTATCATGTCCTATACCTAAATTAAACCATTTTTGAGATATTTGCCATTTTAGAGAAAAAATGACAGATGCAGACCCGTACTTAATTGACAGTTTCTTCATAACCGCTACATATTTCTTAATGCGCTCTTGGCATTTTGCAGTCAAAGGCTTGGTGCAGAGAAATACCATAAAGAAAGTTTCCGATCTTGTACAGGGTGCTCACAAAAAATTATTCAAATATTAATTCAAAAAATTCCAAAAACTCAAAATTTTCAAATAGAAACCCCCATTTTTTTGTTGTAGCCGTATTCAGCACAAAAAATTAGGGAAAGTTTGTGTTTGGTTCCCTATACCTAAATGTTAGCATTTTCGATTTATTTACAAAAAACTAATTTTCCACTTCTTCATCAAGGGGCGTTTTCGAATCTAGTTGGCCATGGCTGATTATACCATTGTCAGAGAATGAAGAAATGTCCTTTAGTTTAAAATTATTGTAAACAGTGCCGGCACGGTTAAATTACACAAACGAAGACTATTCAAATTTATTTATTATTTATGGAGAATGCAACAGAGTTATATCGAGAGCTTCTAACTACATTTGCTGATAATAAATAAATTTAAATATTAAATAGTCTTCTTTTGTGTAATTTAACCGTGCCAGCATTGTTTACAATAATTTTAAACTAAATGACTTTCTTCATTCTCTGACAATGGTATAATCAGCCATGGCCAACTAGATTCATCAAACTTAAGAAAACGCTGAAGAAGTGGAAAATTAGTTTTTTGTAAATAAATCGAAAATGCTAACATTTAGGTATAGGGAACCAAACACAAACTTTCCCTAATTTTTTGTGCTGAATAACGGATACAACAAAAAAATGGGGGTTTCTATTTGAAAATTTTGAGTTTTTGGCACCTAGAATTTTTCGTAGAAATGCAATAAAATATAGGGTGTTCCATTTAAAATAACGAAGTTGTCATCACCTTCCGGTATAACCGGAAGTGCCGCCATTTTTAAAATACTTTAAATGAATAGTACTCATTGACATTGGTCAAATTCTATGTTTACTTTTTGAGATATCGATCGATGCAATTCGTGGTGAGACACCCTGTATATTTTTTATGAGTTTGAAGCGCCGCTGACGCAGCCCGTTGCAATATTTTCAAGGCTGACTACATCCACATCGTTGTTTAGTTGTTTTGCTACTAAATAAACCAAGCTTTAGATTTTCTAAAACAGTCACGACATACTTGGTTTTTTACAACTTTGAAGCCGCTCCTTGCGCCAAACGCTAACAAAACTGGCTGACTGACGGC
Source organism: Pseudeuparius sepicola (assembly GCA_963920635.1). Lineage (NCBI taxonomy): Eukaryota > Metazoa > Arthropoda > Insecta > Coleoptera > Anthribidae > Pseudeuparius > Pseudeuparius sepicola. The sequence goes on along the minus strand of OY987298.1, from coordinate 25,586,595 downwards.
AAGGCTATTCTTATACACCCTAAATACTACACTGTATCAAAAAACCAGCCTTCCTAAAACTGTTGCATTTTTTTGTCACTCACCTCTCGGACTATTAAGGAGCATTCCGCTATACACATAATTAATAACTTTGTTCCAAAAATATGTGTTGGAACTTTCAATAGTTCTGAACCAGTTTTAGTGAATCATTCTGCAACAAAAAAGTACTCTTGTTTCATAATGATAGTCACCCGTTTGCGTTCAAATCGTCAAAATGTTCCCCAAAACACCTGTTAACCCCCTCTTTGTGCCACTGGCTACACTGGTTACAATTGATGACATAGAAGGCAGTGGCGGAGCACATAGAATAGTTGTAGTTTGTACAAAAATGACTCGTTTTCGAAAACCTTTGGGCAGTGGAAAGGGATCTCATATGTCCAGTAGATTTTGAGGGTTTGCAACTTTTGTGCATTATTTAGTACACTTGATTTTTTTTAAACAAAATTTTTGTATTTTATTGAAAATCGTCTATTTTTTAAAATTTTTGGGGCACCGGAAAGGATTCTATGTTCTCCAGATTTTGAGGTTTACATATGTGACCACTTTTAAACGATATTATATTTTAAAATTTAAATTCAATTATTTTGATCAAAGAACTCAATTTTTTACTTTTATGGAACAAGCAGGTATTTTAGCTGATTTTTTTTATAAAAGCATATATTAAATGAAACACTTTGTTGCGAGAAGACAGAAAAAATCCAACGGGCAATTATTGTCACTTTTAGGCCTAAGACAAAATATCGATAAAATCGAAAGTATCGATACTATCGATTTTATCGATACTCGATATTCAATTTCGATAAATCGAAATATCGATATTATCGATCTTTTCGATTTTATCGATCTTTTCGATTTCATCGATCTTTTCGATTTTATCGATCTTTTTGATTTTATCGATCTTTTCGATTTTACCGATCTTTTCGATTTTATCGATATTTTTGATTTTATCGCGTCCAGACCGCGCCCGCAGCAAGCCGATCGGCCTTTTTTTGTCTAGCTTCTTAAATAAAATTGATTATATCGATACTCGATATTCAATTTCGATAAATCGAAATATCGATATTATCGATATTTTCGATTTTATCGATTTTATCGATCTCTTCGATTTTATCGATCTTTTCGATTTCATCGATCTTTTCGATTTTATCGATCTTTTTGATTTTATCGATCTTTTCGATTTTACCGATCTTTTCGATTTTATCGATATTTTTGATTTTATCGCGTCCAGACCGCGCCCGCATCAAGCCGATCGGCCTTTTTTTGTCTAGCTTCTTAAATAAAATTGATTATATCGATTTTATCAATAAGATCAATTATATCAATAAGATCGATTTTATCGATAAGATCGATTTTATCAATATGGTCGATAAAATCGATTATATCGATAAGATCGATTTTATCGATAAGATCGATTTTATAGATATTTTTTCAGTATCGATTTCCGATACTGAAATTCGGAGATCGAACAGCCCTAGTCACTTTTAATGAAAACTACACCAGGATAATGTGAGTAACTATACTCATAGCTACCTACTGATAGGTAGGTACACTTTTTACATTGGACAGGGTTGGACTACTTTTATTTATTAATAATTTATTTGAAGTGATGGTAATTTTCTAGTTTATCCACTTTTGGGTTAGAGAAAAACTAAAAAACATTGCCTAGTAACCAAGTCAGCGCACCTGCAATAGCCGCTGAAAAACATCATGGCGCTGGTTTTGTACATATTATTATTCTAGATTTCAATAATTTTTTCGGGACACTTCCGGTCATTAGCGCAACATATGAAAGTGGTTTCCGTGTCTCTGGGATTATGTACAACACAAAGGTAATTTTAGTTTTTCTCTAACCCAAAAGTGGATAAAGTACTAAATGACAGAAGTGATTACCCACGTCTACGTCACTGGTTATTTTTGGACCTTTATAATATGATACTCTGTCCACCTGAATTGCGTTTTGCACCAAATTTGGTGGGAATAGGAGTAATAATAATAAGTTACCTCCCTGTACTTTAAAGAACAAATCGCAATGATTGCATGCATGCAAAACTATATATTAACTCTTAAAAAATTTTGATGTTAAAAGTTAAAAGTAATGTAAATTGGTGATTATTGTTATCGAGATACTTCTTGAGGCTTTTGAGCCTTGACCCTTGTATAATTTAGTTGTTTTTAATATTAATTATTATAACCTGCAAAAGTATTGAAAATGGGACCCTCTGTACATTCCGAGATCCTAGTTGAAAACAGCATGCCAGTAGCTGCCTAATAAGGTAGCAATTTCCTAATCACAACCAAGTATTTTCGATTATGGTATCAAACTTTATACAGTAATTTATTAGGTATAATTCAATAAACTACAAATTGAAGACACAAGCAAGGTTGGCAAATATCATGATATTTATATAAATATCAAAATATCGGATATTTATCGATATATATCCAAATCTTGATATTTATTTTAAAAAAATTGAATTTTGTATATCTAAGGTATAAATATTGTAAAAAACTCCAGCGTTTTTTATTTGTACTTTACTATAAATAAATTCAAAAAATAAAAACAAATGTTAGATTGTATACCTATATAAAAAAAACTCCTATAAAATAATTTTATTTTTATGCAATAAATGTAAGCAATTAAAAACTGCATAATTCAAATCATTCTTGAAACGCGCCCTCCTTGGTTGTGACGTCAAGTAGCTCGTTGGTGGTGGCACCTCTGGTGGGCGGCGGCACCATGTACAAAAACTACAGCACCAGGCAAGCTTTGCTTAGAAAGATCAACGAGAACGTCCCATCCTTGTCTATCCGTCTTGTTATAGTCTATCTCAGTCTTGATATTGTTGATAATGTTTGAAAAGAGTGTGCTGTATTAGAGTTATTTACATTGCGAGATGCGTAAGCGCACTTTTTTGGCCGAGGAGGTTGTTTAACGCCCGTGTTGCCTCGCCACTGAAAAAAGGAACTGTGAAATTACAAAATTATTACAATTAAACTACGGTAAGTATACATGAATTGTAATGTTTAAATACAATTTTATGTTAATTTGCCCCAAAATGGTGAATATACAAAATTGTTTTGTGGAAAAACCTAACTTCTGTATATTTATCTGTACATTTCCTTTCCTTTATGTAATTTCACGTATAAGTGTAAGTTCAAAATGTGAATTCACAAAGATATGAAGCAATATCACGTTAAAACTAATATTCACACTGGCGATTGTGAATTCACAGAAGTTTTGTAATCGTTCGCCAATAGTATTTCAAGACGAGATCACGTGCGACGCCGGCCACATTTCGTGGCCTTGCTGTTCTAAACACTCGCTAGGCGTCAGTCGGCGTTCTTTACGGCATTGGTGACAGATCGACAGGTGCAAAGTCAAAAGTGATGCAATCTTAAAGGTGGATTTATAAACTCGACATTTGCGTTGGCGCTCGCCGTTGCCGTTTGCGTCGAAAATTCAATCCCAATATTTTACGTGTAACCATTTATAAACGCCGTCAAAAGTTGCCGTCTGCGCGTCCGATGCCGTCCGAGATAAACTAATTTCATCTTTCACGTTCCGTCGTTCACATTTCTGGAGGCAAACTGCGAAGGTCACCGTCAACTTCGAACGCCAATGCAAACGTCGAGTTTATAAATCCACCTTTATAGTTTAATACTTTACGAAGACCCATATACGCGTATAGGTACAACTATTACTGTGTTTGAAGTAAAAGGTAAGATATTTAAGAAATACAACATGATTATTTGCGACGTTCACAAACATGTGAACTGTTTTTCATCCTTTAAAAATTACATTAAATTTTAAAAACACTTAAGTAAAAAACATATTGCTACGATTGAGAAAACAATCAACTGTCTCTATCAAATTGCAATTTTAAATCTAAGTTTAAAATTGAAATAAAAAACATATAATAATAATAATAATAATTTATTCAACCAATAGACCTTACAAGTAAATTAATACAATGAGTATAGGTTACGTCAATTTACAAATTAGAGATGTTTTGATGAGACCTGAGAACAAATTTCTGAGGCAACATGTACCTAAGAAGATAGTAATTGTAACAAGTGAACACAGGATTAACTAACTATTTAAGAATTCACCCACAGAGTAAAAACAGTTCTCTGACAAAAATTTAATCAGAGCATTATTATATGTTTTAAAATTTGGAATGTTTGTAATGGATTTTGGAAGTTTATTATATATCTTCACCCCTGCATAGAAGGGTTAAAGATAAGTTATGTAAAGGCACCCTGAGAGTTTCACCGAATCTAGTATTGTACGTATGATAGACATTATTAGGGATAAAGTTTATAATATTAATCCTGACATACTTTAATACCTCAAAAAGATAAATACATGGTACAGACAGTAGATGAAGATCCTTAAAAATTGGTCTGCATGTAGCTCTGAAGCCTGCATTTGCTATAGTTCTCACTATTTTCTTTTGAATACGGAACACTCTACCAGCCTCCGCACTCAATCCCCAGAAAATTAGACCATACTTAACGCGGGAGTAAAAGTTTGCATAATAGTATGATATGAGTATTTGCCTGTTGCAGGGGTTTGATAATCTAAAGATGGCGTATGAGACTGATGACAGTCTTCCACGTAAGTCATCGACATGTGCATTCCACTTTAATTGGCAGTTTATATGTATGCCCAGAAATTTGGTATTTTCAACTTGCACAACGGATTTATGAGATGCTCTTATTAAGTAGGATGTACTATTATTTTCTACTCTAGTACCAAAATTCATAAAAACTGTCTTACTCACATTCAAGAACAATCCATTTGTTTGAAACCAAGTAGTAAACCGTAACATCATGTCTTGGGCCAGTCTTAAGGCCTCAGTGATATTCTTGCCAGTAGCCACACAACTGTTATCATCAGCAAACAGCAAACATAATTAAATTTTCACTATCAGCACAAGATGGTAGATCATTTACAAAAAATAAGAATAACAAAGGTCCAAGCACTGATCCCTGTGGTACTCCAAGTCTGTTTAGAACAGTATATGAACGTACTTTATTAACCTCAACGAGCTGAGATCTATTAGATAAATAGGATGTCAGCCAACTATAAATCCTACCTCTCAAACCATAGCAATATAGTTTATTCAGCAACAATGAATGGTCAACCACATCGAAGGCCTTACTAAGGTCCATAAATATTCCGATACAACTTCGTCTATGATCAATTGCTTCATATATCCAATTTAAGAAGGTAGATATAGTAGACTCAGTAGATTTACCATTTCGAAAGCCATGTTGAGCATAATCAAATATGTTATTTTTTGATGCAAATGATAGTAGTCTGCTGTAAACAACTTTTTCCAATATTTTAGATACTGTAGACAAAAGTGAAATTGGTCAGTAGTTTACAACTTGAGTTCTATCTCCTTTTTTAAAAACTGGAATGATTTCTGATATTTTTAGTATATCAGGAAAATGGCCTGCTGATAATGATAAATTTAATATGAATGTTAGTGGGGTTGCAATATATGTCCAATACTTCATCAATAAGGTTGGACTGATATTGTCCAATCCTGATGAATTCTTCTTTTTGAAATTTTTTATAATATGAAGAATCTCAGCCTCTGTTGCACGCTGTACATATACTGAAGGTAATATATTATGTTGCGTATTGGTTGGTATTTCATTTTTATTAACTTTTGAGTTGATTTCGGCTGGTATGTCAACAAAGGATCGATTAAAAAAGGTGGCTATAAGATGGGAATCATGAATAGCTTCACCATTCACAACTAGCTTAGTCACAAGTGAATTGTCCTTTCTAGGAATGTGTACGTTATGATTTATAATTTTCCATTATATGTTTTACCATTTGCGAAAAGGTGATATGTATCCATTTTCTGAAAGCTGCAAAACAATTTTTAAAACCTGAAGTTTAATATCATTTTAGTTAACATAGTGTACCTATATTTTGTTTAAAAAAGATTTGTTTTTTAAGGAAGCATTTGGTTAAGAAGTAATGTTTTGTGTTAGGTACAGTTCTTTCCTCCTGTTCATATTTAATAACTGTCTTTTTTATGTAAATGTTTTCGCTAATTTAAATCTATAAATTGGTTTGTTTTTTTAGGATACATGTGGTTAAGAAAGTAAATATTTTGTATTAGGTATAAATATACTTCTTTCCTTTTGTTCATATTTAATAACATGTCTTTTTTATGTAAATGTTTTCGAATGTTTTCGTTTATTTAAATGTATAAATTGATTTGTTTTTTAAGGAGGTTTTTGGTTAAGAATGTAAATATGTTGTGTTAGATATAAATATAGTTCTTTCCTCTGTTCATATTAATAAGTATACCTTTTTTATGTAATAAATATTTTCGTTTATTTAAATGTAAAACTTTGGTTAATAGTAGGAATACCTATTATATTTTTTACTATAAATGTTTTAGTTTATGAATATAGTTTTTTGAAATGTAGTAAGCGTTTTAATAATTTCTTTATACCCACTATACAGTGTGGATACAAATTGTGGAATATTGCTTATTATTTCTTAAAATATTCCTCATATCAAAAACATGTTTTAATAAAAGTGTTAATTACTTCCCGTTTAGTAATAATAATACATAATATTAATGATAATAATTTCCCCTAACACTTTTATTAAAACATATTTTTGATATGAGGAACATTTTAAGAAATATAGGAATATTCCACAAGTTGTATCCACACTGTATTATAATTTAAGTAATTTTACAAAGTAGTTTTAAAAAGTAATTTTGCAAAGTAATTTCGCAAAATCGGTGTATTATTATTCAGTAAAATTACAAATAACTTGTAAATATTAATTACAACACATAACTAATTTCACAGATTCTTTGTAAATTAATTTTACAAACTAAATGTAATTTAATTGATCCTCACATTACTTTTGGCAATTTACAAGATATCTATTGGTCGCACTAAAAGCAGTCAAATTATTGAAAATCGCAAAATCCTTTTTTCAGTGGTGGGTCTTAAAACTCTCTCCAAGGCCAAAAAGAGCTTACGCATCGAGCAATGTATTACATTTTTCCTGCTACTGACAATTCCATATTAGGTAGGTAAGTATTTTGAATTTAAATGCACTATGGAGTAGATTGTGTAATAATAACCATTGTCCAATTATTACTAAAAATGATAATCAGTGATAAATATAAGAGGTAGAATACAGAGATAATTATTAAAAAAAAACTTTTGTGCGATTGAACCCGAGACCTACAAATTACTAGTCCTGTAGCCTTCAGTTAAAGAAGTGCTTGTTAAATTTGGACTTTTAGGCGGTTCTTATTTTTGACCTACGTCAGATCTCTCTGGAAATGGGTCGCCGAACTGTTTATTTTAATGTTCAATTTCCATTCTTCCTTCCCTAATTCTGTGTCGCTGTCATTCCTGTCACTGCCTTCTGATCGATCGAGCTATATGACGTCACAACCATTCCCGTGCTTTTCGTGTCGTTTCAAATGAATAGCTTGCGGTCACAACTTTCATTATTTATTGCAAAGTAAATATTGTGATTTGAGAGCTGATATTTGGTATGTGCTCTTTCTATAGATATGTAAATATATTAAAGAGATAAAAAAAATTGTTCAAGTTCCCCATTACATCAGTCTTGTTAATGGGGCTATAACTAAGTACTTGCATTTTTTAAATCTTGATATATATCTTGATAAATATCAAAGAATAAATATGTTGATATGTATCAAGATATATATCAAGATATATATCTTTTGATATATATCATGCCAACCTTGGACACAAGTGGATAAAGGTGTCACGTCACATTTTTAAACTTTCAAGATATTTAATAAAACACATTTTGAACTAGAACTTTTAGTAATATCGCAAAATTTAGTTAAAAATATGTTAATTTATTTGATGAATTCTAATTAAAAAAAAATTAACAACTTCATCCACGAAACATGTAACTTGATACCTTTATCCACTAGGACATGATACATGTAGTGTGGCTTAACACCTTTTATCCATTTTTTTAAAATATTATAGATAGTATTTAGGTATTTAAGTATTTAGGCTTTGTTGGAAGATAGATCTATATAAGAGAAGTTAAAAAAGTTGAAATAGTCGATTCTAGAAAAAATGTGACATAACACCACAGTTGAGGGAATACCCAGTTGTATATCTTCCTGTCGGCGCCTTTGATCTCGGCGGTAGTGACTTTAGTTTTTTATACAAACTCATTCTCCAATAGAATCTCACTTTAAAGTCACCTTACTTCTTTATTTTAGACCACGCCCTATAAAAATCGATGGGTCACAGGACCGGGATTAAATTATTTTCTTACATTAATCATTAATGGTTTGGATATTGTTATAAGGTCTGTGCACAGTTGAAGGAATAATTGTTTATACCTGTGGTGTGGGTACACTGATGGCAGAGTACAGGTAAAGAATTCTGGGAAATCCCAAATCTGGTGGTATTCCCAATATATTTGAGTACATCCCTGATGCATTCCTCGCATTCCATTCTTTAGTGATTCTGGTCTGGGCGATAAAAGCATTCTACCAGTAATGGCGTCGACTTTTCATACTGGATATTGTTTATCCTGTGATAACACCTTTATCCACTTGTGTCTTCAATTATTACATTAGACACCATACGCCTGATTTAACAACTTACCAACTGCAAGCCCTACTGGCCCGGCTAATAAAGCACCTGCAAAGGCACCAAAGGCGGTTATGAGGGCTCCTTTCCCCGCTTCTTGAACAGTCACTTTTAGATCTTCTTTTTCTGCCAGTATTGCGCAAATTTCAACCAGTTCATCTTTATTTTGGGACAGCATTTTCTTCCTCTATAAAATTTCCAATCTTTTATTATTAGTTTAGAAAAACATATTACTTACTTTTATTACCTTGCAAAATTGTACGAATTTATTTAGAAATTACTAGAAATAGCAACAAAATAGGGGAAAAATTGGAAAATATAGCAGCTGATTTTATTTTTTTCACGGCACCACAAAATATATAGGTTAGCACGGTACCACAAAATATATATTCTCTTGTCTAGCCATTGATATTGATACCTCAATGGTTAAAGCACAAAATATATAGGTTAGGTTAAAGGTTTGTGTTTTTGTTGTTTTAACCAACTTAAGGCAGCTAAAGACCACTAGCGTATGGAAGTCAGCCCGACTCCCTGTTTTACGAATGCGCAAAAGACGAGTCTAGTCTTGGGAATAAATGAGGATCCGACACGGTGAGCGAGCATGCGCCACCTTTTACAGCGATGGGCGCTGCCGTATGAAAAAAAGAAGGGGGCATACGCCCCTTATGGTGGCAGTCGGCGTATGCCCCCTTCTTTTTTCAAACCGCAGCGCCCATTTAGCTCCTCATTTATTCCAACGAATAGACTCGTCTTTAGCGCATGCGTAAAACATAGGGAGTCGCATAACACCGTCGATGGAGGAAGGTAAAGATTAGTTTCCTAATGCGAAATACCGACTGACTCAATACTCTTCGGAAGAAGATGGAGCCACCGTCGAATACTTCTCGGCGCGGTGGGGGAAACGAGGCTTCCCAGTAAGACACGGTTGTTCGGTAGATGGCGCACTTGCACCATCCTCGGATTACGTCTCGGCGTTGAGGTGGAAGAGAGGCTTCTGTCCGGTAGATGGCGCACTGCGCACTTGTAATGCGGCTTCCCAAGACGAACTTTTGTTCGGCAGATGGCGCGCTTCGCGGCTTGCCAAATCTGTTGATTTGACCTTGGTTGTTTGCGTTTTTTGTGCTGGTACGAATGAGATAATATTATAAGTATATTCCATCGATCGACGGCTGGAAGATATATTTTAGATTTTGTATTCCAGCGTTCGATTCGAGTCGCCCGGCCGCGGCCCCGCCCCCCTCTTTGCCTATGGAGGCGGTTTTTTTAAAGTAGCGAGTAACGTTATTAATTGTTAATGACAAATTTCTCCACTCTTTTTAAAATAATCTTTTTATAATGGAGTTATAACCACAGAAAAGATACGCTATATTTTCTGTGGTTATAACGTTGATTGATTCCTTCCTCCATCGACGGTTATAATATTCATATACAACAAGGTGACCAACTCCTGGCTGAGGAAAACCGGGACAGTAGTTAGGTACCTAGCCAGGGGCGGATGGGACCACCGGGACACTGGGCAAATGTCCGGTGGGCCGGTCATTCGAAGGGCCCCGGAGGGCCGCCGCAGGCTCTAAGGCTCATCGGCCATCGCATCTTAAATTTTAAGACAGTCTTAACTACTTGACAAAACAAAAGGCAATCATTGTTACAATAATTGTTGTAAGTAGGTAGTTAATTTAAGATAGGACGGTGCAACTGGCCATAATTAATTATTTTTGTTTTGTTATTTTTTGTTCTATTATTTCTTTACGTGTTTTACGGAAACGTAGAAGGGGCACACCATTATTTTATTTTTATTGAACTCGAAATTTTGACTTTTAAAGTCGCAGTCCGACTTTGAAGTCGAAATGCCGATTTTGAACACAAAATTTTGACTTTGAACTTCGGCTTTGAAGGTTGGAAGTTCATAAAGTCAAAACTTCGAGTTCAATGTCGGAATTTCGAATTCAAAGTCGGATTTCGAATTTCAAAGTCGAAATTTCGAGTTAAAAGTCAGAATTTCGACTTTATAAAGTCGGAATTTTGACTTCAAAGTTGGCCTTCGACTTTAAAAGTCGGAATTTCGAATTCAATAAAAATAAAATAACGGTGTGGTCCTTCTACGCTTCTGAATGTTTTGTTATTTTTATATCTTTATATTTAGAGAAAAAAGTTTTATTTGTTTTACGAGAGTTATGATTTTATTTGTTTTCATAAAACATGTATATTTTGTTTTATTAAAAAAATACATTATCTACATTGTTTTTTTTTAATTGTTATTATGATAATAATTAAGAAAAGAAAAATCTAAAGCCAAATGAGATGTTTAGGGGCCGCTTGGGAGACAAATGCCCGGGCTGGTTAGGTAAAGTCCATCCGCCCCTGTACCTAGCTATTTTTTACCTATAATATGCAACTGTCAAAAGTTTTGTAGTTTAATCAACTTATGATTTTGTTAGAATTATTGATCTAGTTCATGCTTTTAACCAATAAATACCACCCAAGGGAAACAACAAAGATTCTGATTTGCTTGACTAATGACTGGAAACTAATTTTTAGCATATTTTCGTTTTTGAAAAATCAAGATGGCGTCGACAGCGACCATTTATTTATTTTCATTGTAGGTGAAGTGCCTTTTCCTTTAAAGATAACAAAAAAATTCATTAAGAAAAGTTGTTCCCAATTAAAATTACCCCAGGGTACCAAATTTTGGAAAGATCGGCCTACTTTGTTTTCCCACTTTTTTTTCTAAGGCGCTAAAGAAAAAATGAAAAAATTAAGTAGGCTGATTGTCTCAAAATTTGGTACACGGCAATAAGTTTTAATTCTAAACAACTTTTTCTCATAAAATTTTTCGATACCTTGTATTTAGAAGCCACTTCTAGCCCATCTTTCCAAAATTTGGTACCAGGTGGTAACTTTTAATTGGGTTTTAACAAATTACATAGGGTCTTCGGCTCTCTTGAGGGCATGAACATTTTTGTCGATTTGAAGTTTTTTCAGCACAGCGCGAAAAATTGGGCATGGAGGCCCATTTCTTTTTTAACGTCACCTGGCTGGCCAAAATTGCCATATTTTATTTTCTTATCTATTTTCTGTGCGGCCTAAAATAACCGAGAAAATCGCTTAATAAGAAATAAACAAAAAATGCATAGCCTCAAGAGAGCCGAACACCCTGTGTAATTTTCTGAAACTATCTGAGTACCCAGTTGCATAAAGCTTCTTAGTGCCATCAATTTTCAATATGATAGTTTTCCTCTATCTCTTAAAATAAATATGCTAGGGCTATTAAATTGTTTTGCTCAATTTGAGGTATTTTTTATATTGCGCGTCAAGTTGGCTATGGCTGCTGATTTCTTTTGCAGCACCACTTAGCTGTCCAAAATTGCCACATTTTTGTTTCTTCACGATTTTTTATTGTAGGGCGCAAAATAAGTGAGAAAATCGCGGTGGTATAGTTCTAAAATAATCATCCTGTATATAAAAAATTAGTTGATCAGTTATACTATAAAATTTATAAAAAATATTACAAAAAGTAAAGTATGAAACAAACATTTAAAAAAAAACTATAAGTTTTAAGTACAGGGTGGACCAACGTTTGGCGCCCTGCCGGAGGGGTCTCCCAAATAGATGTAAATTCTTTGCCTTGACTGTCACCAAATCCAAAGGTAACTCAATTTAGAAAGAGAAAAATATTTCTAAAATTTTAGTTGAAATGTGCATACGGGCAAATTTTTGAAGTCGGTTTTAATTTTTTCGTTAACGTTTTGTTATATTATTTATGCTGTAAACCGTTGATTGAATCTTCCATCGACGTCTAAACTAAATTTTCTGTATGAATGACAACTATATAAATTTAGCTAGACATAATATTTTTTATACTTAGGTATGTCAGTGTTAATACTTATGCTTATGAAATATTGTGTATAATAAACGATATGCTTTACTAGGTATGCTACTTCAGTACCTATATCACATAGATAATCGAATAACAAAACATGAAGATAATATTATAAGTATATTCTGTTGTTTGAGAATCGACGATATAAACTTTGATTATATACCTATTATAAACAAGGATTAAAGGTATCAAAGCATTGATGTAGAACTTTGGAGAACAGATACGTCGTTGTTCCCTTCCTCCATCGGCTGCGAATATGAAAAAATACTAAGAGATACTTTTTGTTAAACATTTTTCTGAAGTAATAAATTCTAATAACACCCTGTAACTGCAAGTGTGAGCCTCAGAAGCTTCATTTCAACCTTAAGTTCGACGGCTCATCCGATCATGTGACTGAAAAAACTATCTCGTATAATTCTAGAGATACTAAAAAATACGTGTATTTTTCTCTAAACTTCTATGCTCTGTATAAAAAAAAACTAAGGCCCGTAGAAGAAAAAAATATATGAAGAAGTGCCCTTATTTTGACTCCAAGAATACTTGGTTTCATTTTTGACCATCAGTTCAGTTACACCCTGTATACAGTGTCTTAAGACTATTTTACGGTATAACTTTCCAATACCGCCCTGTTTTCGAGATAATAATAATAATGACAGAAAGTTGGACACAAATGGGAATTTTCTTTATTTGAAGTTTCTCAAAACAAATTATTCTTGATAAAAGTTAGTGCTTGTGCTTTAAACTCAAAATCGACCTGTAAAAATTTTAAAATTTCTATTCGTATACAGGGAAGGTTGAAAAATATGAAAATTCCTCAAGAGTAAAGTACTCTTATTTTTAGAACTACAGCAGTATAACACTAAGAAAAGTTGTTTGGAATCCCAAGAAAATGTCAAATATGAATTCACAGCCACCTATCCAATTTTTTATTCACTGTATAATAGATAATATTAATATTAGCTATGCATTTTGAGGCACATCTTCAAGCACGACAGTACTATACCAACGATTTTTATTTACGTTCAACTAGCATCTTAAAAACACTTAATAACTGAAACTTCTGCAAAGTTTGTCATTTTTTTGTGTCCAGGTAAAATACTACTACAATTTCAAACACAAAAATATTTTAATAGAGCAATAATTTAAGTTATTTAATAAATGACAATTCAACAATAAAAATATCACAACAAAAAAATTATTACGAGAATAAACATTTCAGTGACTACTCTACATGTGACCCTTCCTTCGCTTCCTTTCGCCTTCAACCAGCGACTATCCCACTAGGCAATATAACAAATTTTTGAGGTAATTATGGAACGTAGTGTATGCACCGCCCGATTTTCTTGAAATTTTGGCTACACACTTATTTTCGAGGTCCCTGACCAAGAATCTAACCTCAGTTTTTTGAGGCCTGACGTAGTTTCCGAGAAAATGAATTTTCAAATTTCCTTTTGACACCCGACACCCCATTTTTCACGGCGACATTTGTGGTTATAATCCAGATAAATTTTTAGTGTACGCAGCTTAAACTGATCACCACCCTATGCTGCAGAAGGCGCAAAATATGGTGGTGATCAATTTGAGCTAAATTCATCTCGATTATAACCAAATATTACCGTGAAAAAGTGGGGCGTCAAAAGGAAATTTGAAAATTCATTTTCTCGGAAACTATGTCCGACCTCAAAACACTGAGGTCAGATTCGTGTTCAGGGACCTCGAAAATAGGGGGGTAGCCAAAATTTCAAGAAAATCGGGCGGTGCATACACTATGCTCCATAATTACCATTTTTGAATACGCTTCTTCAATGTTTGAATACGATTTTGCAGACTTCTAAGCTTCACAACTCACAACGCTTTCGGCTACGGCTTTTTCAACCTGTCCAAGTTCAATTTTTTGTTTTTTTTTTATGGCCTGCACCCATTTTGCCCTCAAAACCGGATCCTTAGGAAAGGCAAAAACGGACACTTTTGGCTTTGGCTCGGTTAGGTTAGGCAATTTGGGCGTCGATTAATTCGTTCCTTCATCGACGAATTTGGGACACAACACTTCTCGGGCATGGCTGAGAAAACACCCATTTTGATATTATACATACAACCAGAGACTTGCCTTGATGGCAAGTCTCTGTATACAACAAAACACACTTTCACTTCCTAACCTCCGTATTTAGGTATCCTTTATCTGATGGCTCAAAACATGAAATGTTTTTGATAGGCACACACTAATTATCGGACTAGAACACCATTGGTCCTCTGCACACTACTGTATCCACCAAATCCAAATACACGTAATAACAATCACAGATTACCCAGTAACGATAATATAAGTGGAAATAAGTAAACGAGGAAAACGAGGAACAGATACAAATCAAAAACAAAAACAGCTGGACGTCGTCGCGTCGGACGACAGTAGTTGTGTGGCCTTGTCCATAGGTGGCGGTGCGCTGACCGCGTAGTTTTCTGCGCTCTTCCGTCGTCGATGGAGTGACCTTTTGCCCGAACCGTTGATTGAAGATTCCTTTCTCCATCGACTGACTCGAATGGTGGTTTCGGAATTTGGCGCCACCGTACGGACGCGTGTCGGTGAAATGTAAGAGAACGAGACAGAAACATTTAGTAACAAGTGGGAATGTGACAGACAGACCATAAGGATCATATTCGCATTCCACCCTAAGGGAGGATATCTTCCCCTTCTTCAATCAACGATAACACATAGGACTCGTCTTCTGCGCATGCGTAAAACAGGGAGTCGGGTTGACTTCCATACGCTAGTGCTAAAGACCATTATCCATAGTCGTCCCACAAAAAAATCAGGCCCTTCATTTTTTGTTCGGGGACAAAAAAAATGGCGTACACGTGTAGTGCACGTCTGACTTCCGTCATACCCCCTTATTAACCCCTTCAGTATTTATAGTCTATCCGTTGAGTGAATAATTCTTCACTCAACGGCCTATCCAAGTTACAGATGCAGTAGATGATATAAACAAAATCACATGACCGCATTGGGATCGATTACCAGGGTCGGACTAATATTAATATATTGAGAGTCTGTAACAAGTCTGCGCGCGTGCGCGCGATCTATGCAGGACATTGCAGGAAACTCGACTCACTCTACTCAGTCCGGTAATTATGGAACACACCGTATACACCACCCGATTTTCTTGAAATTTTGGCTACCCCCCTATTGTCGAGGTAACTGAACACGAATCTGACCTCGGTTTGTTGTGCTCGGACGTAGTTTCCGAGAACCCACAAGAGGCTAGCGGCAGCGCATCAACTTTGGCTCCCGGCTCCCGGCTTCCAGACATGCGCCCAACTTCCCAGCGCGGGAATTATGTTGTCAGTATGATCTTTTAAATTAATAGGAATTAATAGTTTTAATGCCAAAGATAATCTTGTTATATTTATCATTATTTTTTTACTCTTTAAACGTTTTAAATGTATAAAATTAGGAAGTGTGATTATTTTCCTACATTAAATTTTTATCACTGAAAGTAAACAGTAAATACCTATACGTAGTGTTTAGGTATCTAAGAAATATCAATATTCTTTTCATGGAGATATTGAAAGCAATATTCTATTCTTTAAATTAATTATTATTGGAAGTAGAGAAACTAATATAGGTATTTAAGTACATGGCTCACTTGTGTTTGATTTAAATTGTTATTATGTAATCATTAAATTGTTTAAATAAAATCGATCTGGGAGATATTTGAGGAGGATTCGGTTATGACCAAGGCAAATTGCAAATAAGTACATTTTATACAGGATGATTTTTAAGACTAGCACCGCGATTTTCTCGCTTATTTTGCGACTCGCAGAAAAAACGTAAGAACAAAAACGTGAATATTTTGGACAGCTAGGTGATGCTGAAAAATAAATCGACATCCTTGGCCAACTTTTCGCGCAATTTAAAAAAAATATAAAAACCTCAAATTGGGCCTAGAGATCTAGAATGTTTGTTTAAAGAGATAGAAGAAAACTTTCATAATGAAAATTGGTGGCACTATGAGAAGCTTTATGCAACCAAGAGCTCAAGTATAGTTTCAGATAATTACACAGGGTCTTGGGCTTTCTTGAGGCCATTACTTTTTTAAAGTTTAGGATCGTGCTTTTCTCGTTTATTTTGCGCTCCCCAGAAAAAAATTTAAAAAACAAAAACGTGTAAATTTTAGAGAGCTAGGTGATGCTGCAAAATAAATTGGCATCTATGGCCGACTTGTCGCGCAATATAAAAAAAACTAAAATTGGGCAAAACTATTAATAACCGTAGCATGTTTATTTCAAAAGATAGAAGAAAACTTTTATATGAAACTTTTTTACGTGGTTTTTCAGATTAGAGTAGTTTGCGAAGTCTCTACTGCATACCTCACACAGGCTCTTATTATTAGTCATTGCAAGCAATAGCGTCCAGAAAAGTTTTAAAAGTAATAACAATAATGCAATGGACATAATCGGGACATACAGATGGTAATAATGTTCTCTCTGCGACATACACATTGATCTGCGCATGCCTGGAAGCCGGGAGCCAAAGTTGAAGCGCTGCCGCTAGCCTCTTGTAAGAGCCGGCACTGCAGACCCCAGACCAGAGTTTAGATATTGTTTACTGTGCCCAGACCCAGACCATAGGTCACATCGCGACCACGTGGTGGACAATGTTTTGATTCACTTCACTGCCTCTTTGGGAGAATGAAATATAGAGGTATAGGTTGCAGGTAACTGAGGATGCCGGGACGCAAGGGGGATGGGCAACTGAGTGACCTCACCACATACCTATTAGCAGAGCATATAAAACAACTTATATGCTCTGCTATTAGGTATGTGGACCTCACACTCTCACACAATCGCTCTCGAAAAATAAACAGTTTTTATCTTTATCCATCCGGCCCATCCGGCAGAGGACGCTTGCGTCCGCCCAGATCAAGGTTAGCCCAGACCAGATAGCTTCCCATATTGGGTGCATTCTAGGGGATTTAGGGGAAAATTGTGGTGACAACACAAAATGACATTTGACAACGGCAAACCACAGCTCTCGTGCATTTGACCCAAGAACAGTAGACGCACCAACCTACCGTTCTTGCATTTCACCGGCACCGTCGCAATAACACGGTGCCGATTTGACATGATTCAAATTTAAAATATCCCTCCAAAATTCCGTCAGCTGACGTGTGCGCCCAATATGGCCGACCTTTCGGTGGGACATATACCGTATAAACAGGTATTCATTGCAAGTCCTGCTGTAAAAGGGGGAGAAAGTAGGGGAAGAGGCCCGCCAGGCGCGCGGCGTGGGACTAGGAGTGGGGATTTTGAAGCGTATGAGCCAATCGGAATCAGCGCATATAAAACAACCAGCAGTCTCTCTTTCCTTGGCGGGAAAATTCTGCGCAACTGTTCGCGCAGCCGCCATGTGGGCATAGATTCTGTCAAATTGATGCAGTGTCGGGGCGATTGGGCAGTTCTTTTTTGGCTATATGAGAGATATTACAGTGCCGTGGAGTGAGCTTTTTTGTAAATTGTGCTTTTAGCTAGTATCTTTAAATAAAGAATCCCAGGAAGGAGTAAAAGCTGCTTGTGCTTACCACACACTATATAATTTACTAATACTAATCTGTATTTCTGAATTGATTTTCCCGACTACACCTCTGACTTCTATTCCACTAATATGGCTCAAGGTCATTGAATTTGCGGATGATTTCTCAAGAGTAAGTAATACTGCTGGTTGTTTTATATGCGCTGATCGGAATCATCAACCGCGTCACCGCAACACCGTCTGTCTCCCTACTTCCTCTGGTAGTACATTGAATCTGGGACTTGCAAAGCAAACCTAGCAATACGGTATATGAATATAGGTGGAAGCGCCTTCTCCTCAAGTCCTATAAAGGTCTTGCCTTCTCCTCACCTTACCTCCATAACCGTGGATGCAGGCATCTTTCCTCCATCGACGCTTTTACTTTTATTTTCTGTGGTGGACTCTTGTGTCATTCATGTTTCGGAGTTATGCTATAAATTTTGCAGTGTACCAAATACAAAGAAAAATTAAGAAATTAGACGTCACGGCTGTCAAAAGTCAAAAGTCAATAGTCAACAATCCTCAATCTGGCAAGTGCCGGAAGTGCCACAAGAAAAGAGAAAAACAAATTTATAATCATGGATTTAGCGTAATTTATCTTATTTATACTGTACAATGGAATGTTACTAAATATCGAAAACGTTACCAA
The DNA here is from genome assembly GCA_963920635.1 of Pseudeuparius sepicola. NCBI lineage: Eukaryota > Metazoa > Arthropoda > Insecta > Coleoptera > Anthribidae > Pseudeuparius > Pseudeuparius sepicola. Next base: position 25,567,821 of record OY987298.1, on the reverse strand, counting down.
TTTCCGCAGACAAAACACATAAGCGTTACTTTCCGCTGATTGGATAATTACAATGGTATTTTCATTTTCATGCCCTGAGGTTGAGAAACAACACTTAAAATTTCAATCATGAATGGAGCTATTTTATTAGAAGAGGAGTCGATTATCGACAGGAGGCCAATAGTAACATGTAGGTCACTGAATATTTTGGATTTACAAATATTTTACTCTATTCTTTATCGATGATGGTGCATTTGAATGGGATGTATTGTTTTCTAGGTTGTGGAGAATTAGAAGTGTTTTCTGCTTTAGAAGATAATTTGATTCAAGCATTGCCTCAAGAAGCCTGTGAATGGCGACGATCTTTGGGTCGACCTGTAAAATCAGTCCATATTGGTGCCAATTTTGCTCCATTTAGTCCTACGTCTTTGCCGAAAGACAACCAGTGGGACCTGGTCAGACAACCTTTATTCCACATATATTGGACGGAATGTAGCGTAAGTAATCTAATGAGACTATTTTGTTTACATCGATGAATAACAAACTTTTAGGACGTAGACGTGTACAAAAGTAGTGTAAGGGATGACATAGAAAACTGGTTAAAAGAGCTTACCTCGAGGGATATAAATGATTGGTTAATAGTGGTAGTGGAGAACTATGATGGGAAGCGAGCTAAACAGTTGCTGCCCAGGACCACTGTCCTTGACAAAATCAGGGTGGATTTTGCACCCAAGCAAGGTCAGTGTCTAACACTGTTTCTTTGTTTATGTTTACTTTATTGCACAACTTTGTTATCGATAACTTTCATATGACTAGAAACATTTACCTTTATAACATTTGTGAAATTTTAAATTGAAAGCAATCTTTTTTATTTTAATTTATTAGATCATCTCCACTTCCAGTCCAGCTTTGTTGGTTTCTTATTTTAATACCAATACGAATGAGCTGCCAGCAAAGAATTCTTAAGGTTTTGCCACTGATTATACTTTTACCTATAGATAATTGCCTGAAATTCCATTCAAATTCAACATTCTGCACAAATTTATAATAATATAATGAATATTCAATAAAATATAAGTATAATGTCTTTCATTGCAATAATATAAGTATTGCAAGAACAATGACATAATTATAGAAAAATAATAATTATAGTGTATTTGGCAAAAAAAGCATACACTTTCATACAGGGTCCCAGATTTTTGGATCAGGACTTTGACATTTTGTAGAAAAACTTGTTTGTAAGGTGGGTTGCTCATATAAACATAGATCGTAGGTCCTAAAGTTCTTCGTTTATGGGATTCAGGGTGTTAAAATATCCTTCAATCAAATCAATGTTTTTATTTACATAAACTCCTGCCTCCATTTTCATTTTTTAGATTTGCAAGAAACATTTTTTTTATTGAAATATCTCTGAATCTTGGAGAAAGTATTCCCTATCACAATCGGAAACAGTAAAATATGAAAGTTACACTCGCCTACTATGTTTTTATATAATCGTGAGTGTTAATAATAACCGTTATTTAATTGCGGAACAAAAAGTAATTTTATTTTTTCAGATAAACTATTAAGTTAATGAAAAAATAACGAAAGTAAAAAAATATATTTAACTGGTCTATGGAATACGAATTTTTCTTTTTAAATAAACTAACTTACAAAAAAGTTCTGGACAAAAAGAGGAATGGGTGTCGGGGGTTTCTATATAGCTTATAGGGTTAAAAAAGTTATTCTACTGAAAGTGTCTTCTAACTAGCTGCGGTAACATATCTCAAAATTCAAGTTTCTAGATTCAATTGTTTTAAAAAGGATGACATTTGACAACGGCCAACCACGACCCTCGTCCATTTGACATGATTCAAATTTAAAATATCCGGTGGGACATATATATGTATATAGGTGGGACAAAAATAAAGATTGTTTTGGAAAAGCAGTCCAGTTTATTTTACGATTGCTGTGGCAAGGTGGGGTGAGTTTTTAAAGTCAACACAAATATGCGATGGAATCCATCAAGCCAATCGCAAGTGCAGAAATTTTTGAACGATCCAATCACATTGCTTTGATGGATTCCATCACATATTTGGGCCGACTTTAAAAACTCGCCAGTGCCATTTATATGCAAGTTACATGAAAATTTTACTAAGAAAAGTTGTTTACACTAGAAAACTATGTCCATGTACATCTGATACTAACCGACCTTGTCCATTGAAAAATTAAAAATTGGCAAAAATGGAAAAAAACATAGACCGATTAGGCTCAAACTTTGTACACGGGCATAATTTTCTATTCTGAACAACTTTCCTTTGTAAAATATTCCCGTATTTTGCACAGGAAAGCCACATTGCCTATTTAGAAAATTAAAAATTGCAAAATTGGTAAAAATTAAAGTATGCCAATTAGTCTCAAAATTTGCATGTGGGCATAATTTTTTTATTCTGGATAATTCTTCTTAATCAAATTTCCCTGTATCTTGCACAGAAAATGACACTTTACGTAGGAAGAATATGTTTTTCCTCATGCCACAGCCTATTTGATTTTTCAAATCAAGTGGGAACCCCAAATGGTAAAATTTCAACGCAATTTTTTGGTCTCTCACTTCTTGCTTCACTTTTCTTGGGACACACTGTATTTATTTATATTTTAGGTAGTTGCGAGTTGGTATAACCTGATCTTGTATGGCCAGTAGGAAGCCTTCCGTCTCGGGGAACATTCGTCCCGAGGTCAGCCAATAGTTCGACGCTAACTTGTCGACATGTTCCTGGTTAACCTCGTTAGGATGCCTCCCGTGCAGCGGCTTCCCCAACCACCTCTGTAGTTTATCGTTATCGGTTCGGTGGTGATTTTTATGCTCGTGTTCCGTCAGACGTAGCGGTGTTGAGACGTCTGCTCCGCATATAGCCCTATGTAGTGTGGAGCTGTTGGCCTGCCTGTAGAAATAATTACGCAGCTTTAATATTTGTTGGTCCAATTGCTTGCTGAGATCTGCCAATCCTCTTCCTCCTAGTTGACGTGGCAGAGTTGTTCTTTCTATGGCGCTACGGGGATGATGTTTATGAGCTTTTGTCAGTAGTGTCCTAACTTTTCGTTGCAGGTTGTTGATGTCCGTGTTGGTCCAATTCACTATTCCGAACGAATAGCTGAGTACAGAGCACGCATACGTGTTCAGGGCCTTAAACAAATTCCTGCTGTTAAGATCAGTTCGCACTACTTGTCTTACTCTCTTGATGAATTCATTCGTTAAATCAGTCTTCATTGTTCGATGGTCTATCCTTTGAGCTTGTTTCATCCCGAGATACTTGTATGTATCTCCCTTGCTCATTGCTTCGTGTTGCAATCTATATAGTGTTAAATGCGAAGGAACATTTATCAACCTTGACAAATTTTCCTGTGAATTGACCTGTGAATGTGTTTGCCATTTTCTCATAATATACAAGTCACTTTATTATTTATCATTCATCCAGCAAGTTATATACAAATTTTGAATTATTCCTAAAAGAGCTATTCTTTTTATGCGGAGATCGCCAAGTTGTTCTTCTCTTGGGCGAAGTAAACATCTACCTCCTGAAAAATTCAAGAGAATGTAGGCAAAGTCTTTTATTTCCTTTTTCTTGACAAAGTCCACACATTAAATAAGTAGGTATAAGGTCAGGATAGGCCACTCCCTAAACTTTAAGTGCCCAGGCAGGCCGTGACATTCAATATTTTACTGTAAATCTTGACAGTCAAATATTATTAACTTACAAAATACGATTATTCAGCTCACCCTATTACACGTACGTGACGGATGTTCCCACAGGTGACCGCTGCATATCTGTGATAAACCCGGGCAGGGTGGAGCAGCGGCCGGCCGAGTCGTGGCGGGGGCTGGTGCAGCGCGTGCGCCACCTGCTGCTCTCGTCGTATGCCCGGGCCGTCGCCCGCCTCGAGGACCACGTGCGGCGGCAGCGCGAGCTGCGCAACGAGCCCGGCTGGGACTTCATGCGCTACTTCCGGCTGCAGGAGGAGCTGGCGCAGGTGCTCGAGATGCTCGGCCTCAACGGCGAGGCGCTGGTGCAGTACGACGAGCTCGACGCGCTCTTCTCGCAGTTCGTCATCAACGGTGAGTCTAGAATTGCGGTTGCGCTATTAACATGTTCGTGGACAATACGACCCTAGCCATATAGAGAATGGGGTACTTGACTTCGTAATGAAAGTTTGTATGGAATGCAAAGTCCTTACATCCAAATGCCTTTGAAAAGCCCAAAAGCGCAATCAGTTTTCCTATCATTTAATTTTTAAAGAGATGTTTTAAGCACTTGCTTAGAAACATCTCCGATGTCATTGATTTGTAAACACAAACGTGCATTGGAGTTGATGAGTATACTAGGGGACATATGAACTACTGTCCTTACAAAAAGTTACAGATTTATTTACTTTTTAGGACATATTAGGATCATCAGGTGCATTTACCTTAGAGACAGCGAAAAAGCGCTTTGCTTGCAGTTGCTTTTAGTATGAGCTTGCATTCATTACGTGTCTTTTTGCACACTATATGTCACCTGCCATTTAAAATAATGATTTTAATGGTGTACTGTGCTTTTAATAAGATTCATGACTAATACCAAACCAACTCAAAATTTTCAGGTTAGAAGAAAAACATGGAATTTACAAATACTGAACAACCTCTGCTTCAAACTATAAGCGAAAAAGCAAACAATTTCTGCGCTTCCTTTTGTTTCAAGCGGCTTGCTTTCAGCACACCTGTCCAATGTCTGTTAGCGTAAAAGCGCTTTTATAAGGCAGTCTAACAAAACGGCTGATCGAGTCCAAAATGCAGTTTCTGTTCGTTTTGCAAAGTTTTGATGTATTTTAAAGGATTTTCCGATTTTGTCATAAAAATTGTAGTTTAGGTTTTTTTTCATGTGTTTCTATTGTGTACGAGCCATAACAACTAAATCTTACAATAATATTTTCCTGGTTCTTCAAATTGTAGAAAAACACTAGTGATAATCACAATGGGAAACAATATACCATTTTGACGCGTGGATCATTATTTGTGATATCAAGTTTAATTTTGTGCTCAAAATAATAATTACAAAAATCTATTAACTATGGATAATTACTCTATATACAGGGTGTCCCAATAAGGACTCCCGTCGATGAAATCTCGGGAACAAAAAGAGATATTTTAATTCTGCAAACGCCGTTCGCTAGGACGAGAAGAGGGCTTCATTTGCAACTGCTCAGCGTTCATTTTGATATTGGCCTATAGATTGCGTTGCGGTGCAAAGAAACTTTTTGATCCTAGGAATGTTTGAACATAGCGCATCTGAAAGACTGGGTAATTTGGAGTAACTTTTGTTCCATGGATGATTTTCCTATTGTTACTAGTTTCTGAGATAACCGCTCTATAATGTCATTTACCAAAAATGAGCTAACTCACTTAAAATTAACTTTAGAGGAAAAAGTTATTAAAAATATCTTTGTAGTTCACTAGGACGAAGAAAATAGCGGCACGTGTCAAATTATTACACATCCGATTTGACCGGAAGTACCGGAAGTTACCCATTTTTCAGTTCAAAATGAACATACTGTACCTACAATTTTCCCTCAAAATTGGGAAAAAGTATACCTAATAACAATAACACCATGTAGGTAGGTACATTTAGACAATGACAAATTGGCTGAATTTATTTTTTATACTATGATTAACCATTATTACAAAAATTAATGATTTAATTTGACAATAAACAAATTGACAACGATAGAAAATTACCTGGGCGTTTGAAGTTAAATGCCATATTGAAACAATGGATACAGCCTCCTTCGGTTAATAAAAATAAATTCAGCCAAATGGGCTAATATACTTCGGACAAAAATATTATTTTTTTTATCTATCGGTAGAAAATGAGAAAAACATCGACCCGTGTCTTTCATTTTTTTCATATTTGCTTTAGATTTGCTGTAATTTTATAAATAATACTTTCCCGCCAAAGGTTGTGACGTAGTTGCCCTTCCTAATACAAGGGGTATTTCATAAATTTTACTGGAATTCTGATATAGTTTGTTAGCATATTATGGTATTATTAAATACCTGTTGTAACTTTTATTAAAAGAATTTATTATTGTTTATATCTTTCAATATAATTTCAATGCAGATCATGGTAATTAACAAAAATATTATCATTAAATTAATACATTCTATACGACCCCGGTCGCCAGGTAAACGGCCATGCAAGTTTGGCAATACTGCTTATTTACCGACGATTCATTTGACACTCAACGTTTGACGTGTGAGAACTTACTTATACAGTTCAAATTTGCACTGCAAGTTTGTGTTATTATTTGAATAGTCTTTTACATAGCAAATCGAACTTTTCAAAGTATGGAGCAAGGATTAGTGAAAGCGACATCGGACAATCTGCCATATTATGTGGAATTGGAAATGGTGTGTTCGTTTATTAAACTCGGGGTTACCTCGGAGGATCGGCCATGCTGCGGCTTTGCCGCCGCGATGTTCGCCGTCCAAATCGGAGCCGTGGGTTTAGGTCCCTGCCCGCCTCTCTGCTATGATTGTAGAACGTTTCTTCTTTTTAGGTTCTGAATATTTGTCATTAATAAAAAGAAAATGAAAATATCACTTTAGGCATGAATTATTATACAAACTTTACTATAAAAAGGTAACCAATTAGGGAAAGAATGAACACAACATAATTTACAGTTTATTGAGCAATAATTTACAATACTTACAACTTAACTATTTAACTTAAATATATTTCATAAAATTAAAGGCCTCACACAATAACCATTATGTGATCTAAAAGGCATATTAGTTGATGGTTTACCCTCGAATGTATATTGAGCATTGCAAATTCTCGAATTCGTCTTATTATCCTCTCTACATGAATTGGAAGAGAAGCAATTCGTTTGCTTTTTATGTAGCGCTGAGGCACAACTTCCTTTTTCAAGATAATCTTGCTTCCCACAGTTTTGAAGAGCATCCAATTCTTACCACCAGGCTCAAGCTAAAAAAAGACAAATGTATCTTACTATCCTTATACAAAAATTATTGCAATAAAAGTTGCTCGATTAAAGAGTATGATAAATATGAAATAAAATTTTGAATTTATAATGAAAAGAATTGATTTACCGGTACAATAATATAAACTATAAATACTTAATATTATTATAAACTTTTAATCTCTATATGTAATAAAAATTATTAACAGGAGTTATTTTGAGGTTTATTACATTCAGGTAGATGTAGTCTTATAACCCCAAGACAGTAAGTAAGTATTAAAAAAAGAAGTAAAAGTGCTTCAAACTATCTATAACAGATAATATGTACTTACGTTGAAATGGTCTTCGCAACAATACAAAAATGTTTTCTTCATTGGAAATCCAACTGTCTCCAACCACCGTTTTCGGCGAATTTCGTCGGTGTCGATAAAAACAATTTTCCAGAGTTTCTGCTGGAGTTTTCACAAGAGGGAACGAACAACCTCCATGACTATTATAACGACGCGCAAACTAGTAAATAACTAAAGATCACTTGCTTATTTTCTGCTAACGCATTGGGCAAAGGGCTGATAATCTTCGCAGGTAGAAACGTTTTCAGACAACTATTGATAGTTTGATAGAGGTTGCATTTATAAAGGTTAACAGGCCATGTCAGGTTATTTTATTTGACGGAAGACAAAGAGGGGAGAAGGCGACGTTGCCGGTTCTTAAATTAATGCTAACTACGTCACAGCCATTTCATTATGTATTCAACTCAATTTTGCAACTAAACTACCGCGAAAAATTTTTTTTCTTTAGTGTTTCCAGACGTCTAAAGGCGATATCTAGCCATTGCAAAAATAAAAAAAATGTGGTTGTTGTTGTTTAGATGTATGCATGGTAGCTTTGCAAGATATGATTAGGCAACCCATGCGTGATTTGTTTGTTTATACATTATTTTTTATATAAAAAAAATACCTTTCATTAGGAATACAGATGAGGATAGGTCGAGCTTATTAGGGATCTTATACTACAAAGGACAACAAATAATGAAAACTGCTCATTTATAATTATTTGAATATAACTTCCGATGTAACCGGAAGTAAATACATATTTCTAGGAATTTTTACTTTTCTCTAGATTAAAATGTTGTTAAATAGACATTAAAGTTACCTTTTTAGATATAATTAACATTATAGGGTTATCTCTTTTTTTTTAATATAAGAAGAGTTGATATGGACATTTCACTCTAATTCAAATTTGAGACACCCTATAGTATATGCAGATATTGTTTAGATAAATGGTGAACATAATTTGACAGATCACACTGATGTTTTGGAATAAAGTAAATTCAAGGGTTGCTTGATTTTCCAACATATCAATATATGCCGGAGAAAGCATAACTGTGATTTATTGACTTCTGGAATTACCTACTTATCCATTCCGTAGGTTGTAAAGAAAACTGCATATATACATGTGGGAGTAAACTGAAGATCTGACAATCCCTAAAAATTTTAAATCACTTTGGTTATTAGCATTCTCTTTATTCACTATTAATCAATCTATTATTTAAATCATTTGTTATAGTATTTCTAAAGTCACTTGAAACAGTATAAAAAACTCTAATTGCATAAAAAAACTCTAATATCGGACATAAGCGTCACGCAGTTTTTTTTTAAGGTTGTCGTCACACATAACGTAAAAGTTAATGCACCACACAATATTGTCAAAAGGTCTCTAAAAAGCCAAATCGATCACAACTATTTACGCAAGTATATTCTAAAATCTGTGAAATTATCGCACGTCTATCCACCGCATTTCGCTGTAAAAGTGGCCAGCCGTTGAACAGTGTAGCCCTTGCAAGTATTGGTGATATATTATATTAGGCGAACATGCAGTCAGTTGTTTTTACTACAATATCTATCGTCTCTGTCTCCTTCATCTCCTTTTACTTATAATACCAGGTGCGGTTTAATATGGTTAAAAAGTGTTTTGTCTCGTATTTTATTGCCGGAAGCGCCTGTTCTCGAGCTACCCTGGTAAAATATAAATGAACTCACTTGGAACATAGTGATATACAAGGCACGATCTATTTCATAGCATTTACCACGCTCTTCTACTAGTAAAAATACCAGACTTATCAGCAGAAATCACCCGTATAAAATTCACAGGTTTTTATGCTGTTCCAAGTGACTTTAGAAACACTATACTACTCTTGAATTTTGACATAGTAAACAAGGGTAAATCTTCTACTTAATGATTTAACCCTCTTTCTTATATCAATTATTTGCTGTAGCCTGTAATGGTAAAATATCAGTTTTTGTATTGCATCAGGTATCACCAGCGAGTCGGTGAATTGGTTAGCCGATTTTCAAAAGCCACTGGAAAGATGGCATGGATTGACGCTCGGACCCGCCATATTACCAAAGAATCCCTCTCTACTAGAATTAAGGACCTACCTGTTTTCCAAGCAGGCTCAGATGTTGCTGCTCACCAACAAGGTTTGGGAGGTAGGGACCAGGGACATTTCTATACTTAAAAAAACTATTTTTGTTTGGCATTTATTTCAAAATGAATTGTTTGATTTCAGATGGCTTCAAGATGCCTCCCGTTTCTTCACACGTGCTCCAGGGAACTTTCGATATTAGACATTCAGGCACCGCCTGGCGCAGTGTCCTGCTGGCTGTTTTTGGCCACTATGCAGGTGCTTCAGACTTGTGATAAATTCAACCATGCCGACGAAATTAAGGAGTATTCGCTGCACACTGCTAGTTTGTGGGAATATGCTAGTCAAAAAGTAAGTAACATGGGGACTCTAATACATATAATAATTTATACATTTATATTTATACAGCAGGAATTTGGATTGTCTATGGGGTCTCCTTTATCACCATTCATAAGCAATTTATTTATGGAAGATTTTGAACATAATGAGTTGACTAGATATGTTCACCAACCTAATGTTTGGTGGAGATATGTAGATGACATATTTGTTATATGGGAACATGAAGTAGATGATTTAAATTCATTATTAACTTTTATAAACTCGCAAGAACCTTCTATTAAGTTTACCTTAGAAATTGAAAATAATAATCAATTACCTTGCTTAGATGTTTATACACTGAAATCAGACAGTTTAGAAACTAGTGTCTATAGAAAACCAACACATACTAATAGATATCTTCATTTTAATTCCAATCATCATATTAGTGTTAAAAAAGTAGTAATTGAAAATTTGTGTGACAGGGCTAAAGAGATTTGTTCTAATAACACAAAATTTGAGGAGGAAATTAAACATATAAAACATGTTCTTGGGAAGAATAGTTATAGTACTGAATTTATTGAGCACATTTTTTCAGGATTGCCAACAAAATAAGAATGCTAATAGAATTAGCGAAATAAATCTGGTGGACCGACCACTAAATTTAATTATTCCTTATATTCCTGGACTATCAGCTAAGCTAAAACGCATTGGCAATCGTTTTAATGTCAGAACCAGAACAGTATTTAAAACCAAAAATACATTAAGATTGATGCTGGTTAAAACAAAACCATTTAATGAGGTACAAAGTTCAAAAAATTGCATTCATAAAATTCCTTGCGGATGTGGAAAGTTCTATGTTGGAGAGAGTTGTAGGCCATTTAACGTTAGTTAAAAAGAACATAAAAATTATATCAGGCAGAATCAAATTTCGAAGTCGAAAATATGTGAACACTCTTTTAATAACAATCATAGGACTTTGTGGAATAGTTCCAAACCAATTCTCGAAGAAGAAGTAGGAAATAGACGAAAAATTAAAGAATCAACATTTATTCTAGGAAATACAGACAACTGTGTTGCTAAATGTTCAGTGGAATTCAGTAAAATATTATTTTTCTACAAGTGTGCGGAAAAGTACACTTTTCCGCACGCATTTTAGTTTAGAAAGTGTCACTTTTCCGCTCTACTTTTCCGCACTAGTGCGGAAAAGTGACACTTTCTAAACTAAAATGCATGCGGAAAAGTAAATGCGTGCGGAAAAGTGTCTTACTTTTCCGCATGCTTGTAGAAAAAATAGTGTTCCTAACTCTTGCGGAAAGTGTCTTTTCCACACTCGATTTCTTGGCTGAACTCCGCTACGCGTCGTTCAGCCAACTGCAATCGCGTGCGGAATAGTGGCACTTTCCACACTTGTTAGGAAATATACTATATTCAAAGAGAAGGTAGAATAATTAGGTAGAACACAGGGTACAATATCAGACAGGTGGCTAGGCTAATGTTTCTGTTGTCATGACATTTTAACCTGAAATTTATTAATCTGTCATTTCACTTTTACGTGACATGATCTTTGAGAAAGGAGGAAGATTTATTCTCCGAAAGCTCAGGAAACAAATTTGTTGAAGATATTTTTTGAGTTACAAGTTCAAAGTTTAGTTAATTTACTGTTAAGAATTTATTAATTTTCCAGGTAACTTGAAAAAGTTGTCTTTTAACTAGTTTGGTGGCAAAAAACCCAATTAAAATTCAATGGATCTGTTTACGCCACAAATAAATTTTAGAAATATTCATACATTATTTAATGGTAATTTTCTAGTTTCGCTACTCCTGTCCGATTTTCACGATTTTTGGCATACATACGTATTTCTGTGCGTAGATCACGAATCTGAAAGAATTTAATTATTGTTCAAATTGGCATTTGCTCTTCTTTCAGATAAGGGGTCTGGGCGAGCTGTGCGGTCTGTTGCCGGGGCAGACGCCTACCTCCGAACAGCTTCACATAGTGGTGGGGCTGTCGGCGGGCATGGGCGACAATCCCGGCCCGCCGAACAGCCCCTCTCCGACCGACAGGCTCAAGGAGGCCCTTAGTTCGCAGGACGCCTTCAACAAGACATATTTAGTAAGTAGAACTCCTCTTCGCGCGGGTGGACAAAAGTTGCATTACTGCATGGGTGAGGCGGCACCGACACAACAGGGTGTTTCAGACCTAAATACAATAATTTTAACCACATGCGGAGAAAATTGAGCTTAATACGAATCCGCAATTAAAAAAAAATTAAAAGCCAATAAAACCAGAAAAATTTTTTTAAGGAAGCTTTTTTTTACAAACAATAACGACGCCACTGGCGAGGTAACGACCGCGAAGTCGGCCGGCCAGAAGCTACATTATTGGGCGACGTGCAATGTTGCCGGTTTTAGCTGGTATTCCCTGATTTTAAATACTTTTAAGTAATTTTACCATTTATGCATTTATGAAAGGCCAATTCAATAAACTAATGAAATCAGGCGGTGGAGGCGGCCCTTCCGCGCGCCGCGAGATCATGTATCTATCTGCCGTATGCCAGTTTAGTTTTTATTTGTTATCGTGTTGCCTCTTAAAACATAAAACCTTAACTAAGCGCCGTGTTTTGTGCCTTTATTTTTTTGTTTGCTAAAGATTATCCCTGTTGTCGGAGGACACTCACTGTACATGGTAATAAATACATAAATAATAAATCTAGTTAGTAGTAAAAAATTAGACAATGAATGTACTGTATCGGCAACGTCGCACCGCGAGCAAAACGACAGTCGCCACATCGAGAGGGAGCGCAGAGCGCGACCGCGCAGGAGAGTCAGCCAGTCGGCCATTAGAAACCAAGAAACCGACAACGGGAAAAGGTAGGCGGAGAAGGTACTACAATTCCCCTCGGACGCAGGGCGAGTTGAGGTCCGTCGGTGGACGCCGTGGAAAACCGCAGTACCATATCGTTCGGGCGCTGCCGTGTCGCCGAACTTTCTTTTCGAAACCGGGACTTTTGTGATAATATGGCAAGTGCGAATGTGAGGTGTTACCATTCAATTTACCAGAGGAGGATAGTTTATTTGCTATCAGCGATTATTATCCCAAAGGATAATAAAAGGTAGGCACATTTAGATAAATCAGTAGATACCTTGAAAAGATAAAAAAATATTGAGTTTTTTCGTTGCCTGGCTCCGCGATCTGGCTATGTTGTAAGGAAGACCTGAAACAAATTTGCCTCTCCCTCGCGCCTTGGGTACGCGTCTACCCGATAATAAAACTGAGCGGCTTGTTAGGGGAAATATTAAAATTATTTAATTATTTCTAAAATATTTCCGAATTTTTTTTTCTTTTCGATTTTCTGCATTTAGACACCTTTCTGAGTATGTGGTTAAAATTATTGTATTTAGGTCTGAAACACCCTGTATATTAAAGACGGGAGCATGACATATTTCATTGTTGTTTGCAGACGGGTGGCACTACTTGACGAAAAAGAGGGCAACTTATTATAGGTTTAGAAAGTCCTATGTTTTAAACATCCAGCTTTATTACCATTTACGATTTTTACGGCAACAAATTCTCTTTGCGGTCAATATTTCGCAGTTTTGTCATATTAACACAGTCTTTATTGATAGATTTGTTTGTGATAACATGAAATTTCCATGTTCATGAAGAAAATCATATCCGCAGCCCATTACGTGAATTACAGAAGAATAAACACTATGTTGGAATTATGTCATGATCTGTTCAAGAAGTGAGAATTCTGGATATTATATTTTGGAAGAGTATTTTGCGACATATGCAAGAATGAAAATAGAAAATTTTTTTATAGCCCCAAAGCGATCCGATGGTCCACTATGTAAAGAAAAACTGAAAAATCGAATGCATTCTATACTTACTTACACTTCAAACCAAAAGGTACCAAAATACTTGCTTTATCAGGCCAAATTTTTTAGAAGATGTATTTTGATTACTAGTTGCTATTTTACTTTTTAAGGCAAATTTCCTATCTCCTAGTATAGTCGTGTGACTCTTAATGTATAAAGTGGTAGTCTGGCAATTGGCTACGGTGGTGGCAAACAGTCAAAATTAGTACCAAAAAAATCATTAAATTACATGACAACCTGAAGTTCTTTTAAAATATATATTATTTAACGAGATTTCTCAGCAGTTTTTTAGAAAGATTTATAGCATTGAGTAAAGGATTTTACTCAATATTTATAGTTTAAAAACTGATCCAATGCCGCTGAGAAAAAGAAAATGGGGTTGGCCAAAAAAGTTATTGCCAAAAAACTGATTTTTCTCAAAAAGATAAAATAGTGAAATATCAGAGGGTAATGGGGATATGAGCCTTAACAACTGTATGTTGAAACGAGCAGTTAGTTTCGAAATAATAAGTTGTCTAACTAAAATTCTTTGACGAATTTTTTTTTAATTTTAAAGAAGCAATTAAAAATATATTCAATATTGGTCTAAAACATTTTTAATGCAGAATTACTTTTTTCCAAATAACTATATTGGTCGGTGTCACATGAAGAAAATGTCTTACCAAAACCATATAAGTTACTTTTTTTTACATCTTTAACTGTGTTTGAGGTTTTATGTTACTACAAATTTACATGTCGGCTCGGACTTGGAGTAAGTTAAATGGACCATAAATAGTATATTTCATTACGAGTCTGGAAATACAGATTTTTCATGCGCGCGTGACAAATTCCCGTGAGAGGCGCAGCCGAAACATTTTATCGGCATATTATAAAAAATTTAATTGACAAAAAATAAACAATGCAGACAATATAGTGTTTGGTATATATGATGCGTTTCCATGGTTACTCTCAAATTATTTCAAAGGTGCTTTGTAGTAAATTAGTTATTGTCAGATAAGGTGAATAAAACTTCAAAAATATTACAGAAATGTATCTAAATATTGAAACACTTACGAATTAAAATACAAAATAGGTATATGTTAAATATCAGAGAGCATATAGAGTTTCTTAAATTTAGTTTACTTTGCTGTATATTTCTATTTTAAAGCCATATATTCGGTATTTTTATTCAGCACACGGAAAGTTTTTCCATGCGCTGTTTCCGTGCGCTAGCCCGAAAAACCCCATATTTCATTATTGCTAAAACAGATAAAAATAAGGTGTTTTCAAAGAAGTATAATAAAAACTATTTTTTCTTGATGTACAGGGTGATCCAAACTCGACGCCCCAGGCCTACAGCGGGAACACGAAAACTCAAAATAAAATTTCGAAAAGAGGTTCTTAAATGGGACATACTAAGGTCAAATTTTGACCGAAAATTAGCTTTTTTGATGTTTGGGAAAATGGCCGCTGTGACGTCATCGATATTATTTTCCCAGAAACATACCAGTTTTTCTCTATATATTGAAAGTCCTTATCATTCTCAACAACTTTTATAGAAATAAATTTTCTGTATCTTTTGTCTTTTCAAATCTACAGGGTTAAATATGTAAAAAAACATGGAATTTTTTCTAATCAGTTTTCGAAATCTAGGTAGCTATGGAAACAATAGATAGTCAGAAATTATTTAAGAGTATGTTAGGGTGCCTTGCGCACCCTTAAATTTATTCAACTGGAATATTTATTAAATTTCTGAATTGTGCTTGTTACTAACTTGTTTGTTATTATTGTTTGTTACAAAATTTTTTTTAAAAAATATTCCAGTTGAATAAATTTAAGGGTGCGCAAGGCACCCTAACACTCTTAAATAATTTCTGACTATCAATTGTTTCCATAGCTATCTAGATTTCGAAAAATGATTAGAAAAAATTCCATGTTTTTTTACATATTTGACCCTGTAGATTTGGAACGACAAAAGATACAGAAAATTTCTTTCTATAAAAGTTGTTGAGAATGATAAGCACTTTCAATATATAGAGAAAAACTGGTATGTTTCTGGGAAAATAATACCGATGACGTCACAGCGGTCATTTTCCCAAACATCAAAAAAGCTAATTTTCGGTCAAAATTGGACCTTAGTATGTCCCATTTAAGAACCCCTTTTCGAAATTTTATTTTGAGTTTTCGTGTTCCCGCTGAAGGCCTGGGGCGTCGAGTTTGGATCACCCTGTACCTATGTTATAGTACTGGATGAGAAGTGTTCAGGTTTTTTTTTAATTTTTAGAACCGCAATTTTCTCAAAAAAAAAAAAACGTCTACGGAAAACCGTTACTTTGGTCACAGAATAACTAAACAGAATTCCAACGCTTACCGCGGCAATAATCTCGGTTTGCCGGCCCGTCTCAGGTCGACGGGACCAGTGAGGAAACAAATTTTGAGACAGCGCTCGGTGCCAAGCACGATCGCCGCCTGCGGAGTCATCAAAACTACTTACCTGCTTCTTTGCGCAACGAAAACGGTGCCCGGCCCGCCTCGTCCTATTTAGTGAAGCGAAATCGGGCTAAAAAGTCGTCAAAAAAATTTTCAAGGTAGAACTAGATCGGACCCCATAGGTGTTGTTAAGTACATCACTCTGCATACGAAATGGCGATTTACGAAATTTTTTTGTGGTCGAGACCTTTTTTATTTCGAAAAAACTGTCGAAATTGACAATTTACGGAAATTGTGTTTTTTTACGTTAACATCGTCATATCTTTGAGAGTAGTGGAGCTATCGACTCGATTTTTTTTTAAATTGGCAAAACAAAATTACCTATAGCGCCTATAGTTTTTGAACTGTGAATTTTTTTAGTGGCGCGCGCTACTCACGTGGAACGCAAAATTAATCCCTTGCCTGAGAATATCCACGCGTGGCGGGCATGTCTCAACAACTAATGCGTAGTTTACATGCGCAAGTGAAACTATCACAAATATAAATATCTTAGAGTAATTCCTAATAGCACATAGGTCTGTGCTAATAGTTTGCCAATGTAAACCCTCTCAGTGAGAACTCTCTGCCATAAAAGAGTAGGTAGGTACGTCTCTGGGAGCGTTTACATAAACTATTTGGAAGTACTCTCAGTACGACTTGTGAGTTCATGTAAACGCTCCCAGAGTTCTTCCTGAGAGGGTTTACATTGGCAAACTTTTAGGAAATACTCTAAGATATTCATATTTGTGATAGTTTCACTTGCGCATGTAAACTACGCATCAGTTGTTGAGACATGCCTGCCACGTGTGGATATTATCACGCAAGGGATTATTAATTTTGCGTTCCACGTGAGTAGCGCGCGCCACAAAAAAATGCACAGTCCAAAAACTATAGGCGCTATAGGTAATTTTTTTTACCAAAAACTTCCTTCATGTTTTGAGCACATTTCCCTCGCAGCATGTGTATAAAAATTTCCACAAATAAAAAAGTTTCTCGCTTAGTGAAAATTTCATTACATTTTTTATAACCTTGCAATTTTGTTGCTATTTAAAGTGGTTAATAAACAATATTGGACAACAACTATGGCATTCGTTGTAAGCGCTCATATGTTAGCTTCAATTTTAAAGAAAATTCGAGTCGATAGCTCCACTACTCTCAAAGATATGACGATGGAAATGTAAAAAAACACAATTTCCGTAAAATGCCAATTTTGATAGTTTTTTCTAAATAAAAAAGGTCTCGACCACAAAAAAATGTCGTAAATCGCCATTTCGTATGCACAGTGATGTACTTAACAACACCTATGGGGTCTGATCTAGTTCTACCCTCAAAAAATTTCTTTTTTGAGAACGAAGCGACTTTTTGCTGATATATTAAAAAATATATTTCAAAGTTATTTAATAAGTATTAAAAAAATAGGTTTAGGAACAAAATTTAGGATAGCAATACGTTATTGAATATACGGAGACTGCTACAAGCTAAAATGGTACAAACAGATTTCTAATATCTTTTTCGTTTTTGAGTTATTTTGAAAAAAGTGAAAATTTGCATTTTGGATTTAATTTTTTTTTTTCTGAAGTTGTTATCACAGATAGGAAAAAAGAAAAACACTTTCTTATGGCACTTCTTAACGGGCTTTAAGATGGCGTTTTTAGATTTGTTCTACAACATTTCGTTTTTTGAGAAACCATTTTCAACTTAATTTTTTTAAATACGGACCTGGATTTTTTTGCAGATTTTGAAAGCACTTTCATTCCAAATACCATGATGTATGGACAATATTTTTAAAATGTTTTGAGACAATTATACTGAAAATTCCTTTTTTTCTACTCATTGTTTCCCTGTATTTAAATGTTGATAACAACTTCAGAAAAAAATAAAATCAAAAACGCAAAATTTCACTTTTGTCGAAATAACTCAAAAACGAAAAGATATATTAGAAATCTGTTTGTACCATTTTACTGACCTCAAAATTGCGCAACTTTTTCCGCATTTGTTGTTTGTTGTTGTTCTATCTCTCACCGTTTGCAAGATTCCCATACTGTTCAACATGCAATCTTAAAATTTTCAAGTAATTAAAGTGTAAATTTCAATAAATAGTCCAAAATTTTAAAAAATGATTAAAAACCAATTTTTCGATATCGAGTTTTTCGTTTTTTGCATTTTCTGAGAAAATTTTCAAAGTGATGTATATTTTTTACTCCATCAGAAAGTAGAGGTTTCAATGAACAAAAAGCGAACCGACTTTTTTTAAAAAGCAGCTTTTTTGACGTGGGTATTTTCGATTGAAAATGAGGTTACTTTTTCGGTTTAAAATCAAAAAAAGGGGTAAAAATAAATATTTTGATTCGAAAAAATTACAGCGTGTTCGAGACATAAGAAGGTAAGTTTCCACCAAATTTCGTAGAATTTTTTTTGTGAGATAAAAATTAAAAACCAAAAAATCGGTTATTTTGATTTTTCGTGGATATTTTCAGGTTATGTGAAAAAAGTGTAAATACAAAAGTTGTAGATCTTTTTATTACCTACAACTTTGCCATTTAACTTTTTTGATAGGAGTTGCAGTTTTGCCGGATATCGTGATAAACCGTTTTCCACCCCTAAAAGATCACCCCCTACAACACCCGTAGCTTAAATCGCCCTTAAATTATTTTTTCTGTTATTTTTGCTATATTTTCTTCCTTTTCCAATGGGTGTCATGCTGTTCTAGATTTTTTTGTTCTCAAAAATTATCTACCCTGGCCTAATTGCCACTCCTATACTCCAATTTTTATTTGTTTGAAAACAATTATTACTAACCCTGTATATAAATTCTAAAAACTTCCTTGGAACCGCCCAGAATTTTAGAAAATCTTAGTTTTTATAAGCAATAATTTTGATGTATACAGGGTGTCCAACTTTATAACTGTAGAAATCATTAAAATCTTCATTTTTGGAGACAAAAACCTAAACTTTTTTTGTTTGAAAGGCCTTCAAAAACCGCTTCTTTTGACGTTCCTGCTATTTTCAAAATGCAAATCCAGGGCCGACTCCGATTTTTTTATACCCCCGATTTTCACGAAAACTCTTTAGCGATTTTTTTTATTTAAAATCTGACCCCACAGCGTTAATCAGAACACGCCAAAACCTGTATATACTAAATTTGAATAAAAAAATATACAGGGAGTTCCATTCTGCAGGGTGTCCAAGTTGAGCAAAATAGGAATTTTAAAGGCATCTATCTGCCAAGTCCAGTGTGCCATGGAATCCCCTCAAAACAGTTGAATGGTCAATAGAACCACTCAAGAGGTTGGTGTGCAAAAGTCCAATACAAAATATATAGAGTATTCTTATCTGTGCCACCTCAAATTACTAAATTTTTGAGATTTTATACGGGTCAAAAATCAAGTAGACACATCAAAGCCGCTCCACACACTATAAACGAACTAAATCTAAAAAATACAGAAGCCTGTCAGTCGGTAAGTCCATATCAGTTAAGGTGCCTATGATGTGCCACAACAGGAAACACACAGAAAATGTATCATCTTAGGCAGTGACTTTGTTGAGAAAGGTACAATAATTTAAATTGTTTTTATCTGTTACTTTTGTGTTTATCAATATTTTTTCAATGATTCCAGAGTACCTACTCTTGATCCGTATAAGATAAAATTTCAGAATTTTGAGATGGCTCAGAGAAAAATACCCTGTTAATTTTTGTAGTAAATCTTTTCACATCAACATTTTAAGCGGTCCTGTTAACCATAGGACTGTTCTGAAGGAATTCCATGGCATACTTGACTCGCCAGATGTCTAAAATTCCTATTTTGCTGAACTTTGACACCCTACAGAATGGAACTCCCTGTACATTTTTTGTTCGAATTTGGTATATGGGGGTTTTAGGGTGTTGTGATTAACGCTATGGGGTCAGATTTTAAATAAAAAAAAATCGCTAAATGGTTTTCTTGAAAATCGGGCGTATAAAAAAATCGCAGCCGGCCCTGGATTTGCATTTTGAAAATGGAAGGAAGGTCAAAAGACGCGGTTTTTGAAGGCCTTTCAAACAAAAAAAGTTTAGGCGAATATCTCCAAAAATGAAGATTTTACGGCATTGCACAGTTTTAAAGTTGGACACCCTGTATACAGGGTTTCTCAAGAAAAGTGTTTTAAAAAGTCCGATTATTTCCTTAGTCAAAAGAAAAAGGGTCTGCTAAAACCCGGGTGAGTTTTTCCGGGGAATCTGAATCTAGCGTCACAATTGACATACTGGGTGCCCTCGAAAAAACAATTTTTTCGAAAAATAAAAATACTGTTTGTTTCCATTTTTAATATTACGGACAAAATATATTAAAATCTGCTCGTTTGTAATTTATACATCATTCCCGGTTTAACGGGAAGTAAAAAAATATTTTAGGAAATTGTTATTTTTCTATACAAAATTATAGGGACATCTCTTGCTTTTTGAGATATTCGCCCAGGTTTTCTGATTTGAATAGAATAAGGGAGCGTATATTACGACTACCTGAAAGTAGTCCATGACTTCATTTTTGCTTTTTAATACATAACACTAACCGTACAGCACAAAATATTATTCTGTGACCACAGCTATAAGTAGGTCATGGACCGAAAATTTGTTTCATACAATTAGAAGATACGCTTCCTTTTTCTACACCAACCAGGAAAACAGAGGCGGACATTTCGAAAGCGGTAAGAGATAAATCGGTAATGTTATACAGTGCCACAGAAAGTTGGAACCATATGGGAATTTTTTTATTTTTGGGCTAAGATGAAACTGCTCTGGGGAGATCATCTCTGCTTGCAAAAATATTCGAAATGAGATAATTAAACGTCGTGACGTAATTTGACATATCTGTCAAAAATGACATTTAATTAAATAAATAGCCAAAATCGAAAAATGTTATTTGAAAAAGTTGCTTGGAATTTTATTTTACCCCTATGTACAAATTTTCAGCCAAAAATTCTGACAATGATAAATTTTTGATCTTTTGAAAAAATATAAAAATTGCACCTTGTAAGTTGACTTTTTCTTGAAACTAGCAGATTACGACCTAAAAACGGTCCATAACTAAAAAATACCACGTTTTGATGATAGACAAACAATAATAAAGTCGAATAATGTTATATATAGTTTTTTTTTGTCGGGAATCAAAAACGAAGGGTTTTTAAACTGGCGCGAACACAAAACTTTGTTTTTTAGGGCCGAATAGGGTAAATTAATTAGGTCCAAATTTCCAGAATTCTGTACCCATATTGCACGGATAAAGTCATTTTTGGGAAAGTCGAAAAATATGTTCGTCCTACTCCTTCGACCAGTCCAGAACTGGTGCAGTTTTTAAAACTGCACCGCTTTGCGGCCATTGCTGATCGGCAAAAGAACAAAATCACAAAACATAACTTAACAGCAAATAATAACAGCCACAACAACAATTTAACAGTACTTAACAAATCCACAACAAAACAACAACTTAACGCCAAAACAGAACAATTCGCTTTTGAAACACAGGAACCAGGAACAAAACTTCCAATACAAGTGTAGGTAATACACCGGCTCTGACTACGAGCAGGCGGTAGCACACTGGAGGGGGAAGCACATGCGTCCCACACGAACCTCTACGTCGCCGACCGATATAAGCCGAGCCATCGTCCGCCCGCTGGACTGCAAAGTGGGGCGCGCCGCGGGTCGACCAAGCCGATACTCACGAATATGTGTGCCAATTACTTGCTTGGGTGACTATGATCTACACAGTACTTAAGGAAGCACATAGATGGCGATACTAACTCTGTCCTTAACGGGTCGCCGTATGCGCGTATACGGACGCTACAATTCTGTTTAGTTATTCTGTGCTTTGGTATAACTATTTGGCGTGAAGTTTGGCAAAGCCGCAAAACGACCAACGCGTACAGTGCGCACATGCCTCTACCTCTAGGAATTTCATACCTGTTTTGTTTAAATAGTATTTATGGCATTTAATTTAATCTACCATTATGGGGATTATCTTGTAGAATACAAGGGTTAATAATGAAAACTGATTTAAATATTCTTGGAATATATTAAAATACTATTAAATTCAATTTAATAGTATTGTAAATAAATTGATCATTTGGTAGACAGTATATTTTAATAGACCACCATAAA
The DNA here is from genome assembly GCA_963920635.1 of Pseudeuparius sepicola. Lineage (NCBI taxonomy): Eukaryota > Metazoa > Arthropoda > Insecta > Coleoptera > Anthribidae > Pseudeuparius > Pseudeuparius sepicola. The sequence continues at coordinate 25,545,646 of OY987298.1, read as the reverse complement.
GGGTCTAGCTGACGTCAGCTGGACCCCAATATTTGAATTTCAATTTTTGGCTTATTTAAGGGAAAAAACAGCCAAGTAGGGGTTATTTCTTGACTTAAAAAAAAATAATAAAAAAAACTAAAAAAAATACTTTTATAGTCCATTGTCAAATTTCAATGTTGTCTTTAGGAATTAGCGGAGCTGGCAATGGGAACTTACAAGCACATTGGCAGGCTGCGAATGGCTCGACTAGTCGGTAGGGAAGTGGCATCGTTTTATATGTTGCTCGGTGAGACGCAGAAGGCGGCCGCGTTTCTCGGAGATGCTCTGAGGACGTTTCAGCAGGACGGGTGGCATGAACTTGCAGCTCAGACACAGGTGAGCATTAGTTATAGCAGGACTCGGTTAAATTCTCACCTCAAAATGTCATCCCTGCAACTATATAGCACTTATAAATATCAGCAAATTACATTATATGCGATAGTAAAAATGTATGTCTTAATTTCTTTCATTAAAGCTGTCATGTAAATGACATATTATGCATATTTTTTTATCTTCAAGTGACCATATACCAACACCACCTCTACTAAAGCCAAACAACAACAGAGTGAAGGTCGAGTAAACACATCGTTTAAAGCAAGGGAAGATTTGAAAAATAGATTAAATATATGTACCAATTTTATCAGCTTTCTATATCAAATTCTAGGTATAGAGAGAAAGACATAGAAACACACATTTTAATGAACATGTTTAATACTTATATAATGTATATGATAATGTTTATTTTATGCAAATACCGAAAATTTTAAAGAAACAAAGTTTTGACCTGTTACAAAATTGAAAGAAAATTAATTATGATAAATGGAAAATATAAGTCCGGCCCTGTAGGTAGGTCAAATGATTGCATTGTAAAAGCAGTCTCCAGGTTATTTTTTCGAGGGCCGTGCGTGGTTGGTATTGATTTCACAAAAAATGACGATTTCTGTCTCGATTAGTTTGTCGAAACAACTCAAAGGTGCGCGCCACTGTAAAAACGGAAACGGCATCCCGCCATATGCAGAGACTGTTTTTGTTGATTTGCTCCTTCCTGGGGTTCTTTATTCAAATATTCTAACAAAATATCTCATTTTCTGAGTATAGCTCTGCCGTCACCTGTCATTCCTTGGAAACTTCTAGGGACATCTAACATAAATCTAGACTAGATAAAAAGAGACTTGAGTATATCAAATTTCCACATCTTTCATCCTTCACCCTCAAGGTTAGACTAACCTTGCTTCACCTAACAGTACCATTTACAAAACATTAAAGTTATAGTAATGCTCTCGATCTGAAATAAATTTAACGATTATTGCTTCACAGGTTGAACTTGCCGATTGCCACAAGAAAGCCGGTGATATTAGAAAAATAGTGAGGTCGTGTGCTTACGTTTCCGCCGCTTTGGAAATCGACACCCTAATCCGGTGGACGTATTTCGACGAAATGCGGAAGCTGTTGGATAGCTTGGACAAACCCCTTGTAGTGCCTTTCGATGATATTATTAAAATTGCGAGCGTCAGCATCAAAAACGACCACGTCGTCATGCAGGACAGCCTTATCAACGTCGAGCTAGTCATAGACTCGAACTTCCCCAGGGAGGTCGTCTGCACGGATTTCCTCGTGTCGTTAGAGAATAGCAGTAGGGAGAAGAAGAACGAGCGGGTCAGCTCCGGCAGAACGCTGACGAAAAAAGACTTGAGGCAGCAGGACCCGATGCTGCAGAGGCTGAAGATTAAAAAAACACTAGATTATAAGCAGGACAGGCAGCTCGCCGTGGCCGGGATCTCATCGAAATTCACGGAGCTGAGGAGGAAAGACAGTTCGCCCTTGAAGGTCGAGGGCGATTTTAGGTTTAACTTAGGAGTTTCTAATTTGGTAAGTGCGCTTTATATATTCTGCCCCTATAATATTGTCACAAATACAAAAATAATGTGCCCTTATCGCAGTATAACCGGTAGCCCGACTCTAAAATATTTTCAGACATCCGCGCTTCGACTAATTTCGATAGAGGTCTCTGTTGTAATGTTGTAACTTTGTAACCAATGGTTTTTCTGCGTCAGATTGTCTTGGACCAGGGACCCTTTAAAAGAGTCCCTGCCTTGGACAGAGCTGTACCCTTCCGTGTTTCACTGGTGCAGTGTCCTCCAAAAAAATCTGCATCATAGAGGGATATATTTTTTATTAATGATTTATTTTTAAATTAAACTTTGGGTTTACCTTTTGCTTTATAAAAAGGTGAAAAATGGTTCTCTCACATGACTGTCGCTAGTTACCAAAAATTTGTGTAAAATTTCAAAAAGTTTTACTTGGAAAAAGTTTTTTTTTCTATTTTACATAAGTGTACCAAATTTAAACGCTCTATTAGATCAATTTTATGCAGTTTTTGATTTATTAAATTTTCGAAGACTTATTCATATTATTCATATCAATATTTAGACTTAGTAATAAAAAGTGACTAGAATGATAAAGCTAGTGATATAATAATATAATATTATAGCTTTTACAAAGTTACAAGTTTTTATAATTTCCATTAATAATTACTGAAATATTAATAATGGCAAAAATTAAATTGTTTAATAGATCATTAAAAATTTGGCACACTTATGTAAAATTGAAAAAGTACGAAGGCGTAGAGGGGCCACGCTTGTAAATTCTTCTAGTATTCACACTTTAAACTCTGAGTTCACTTTTTCATGTAAAACTTTTTGAAAATTTCACAAACAAGCCTATTTTTGTCATTTTTGATAGTCTGAGTGGTAATTTTTTATATTTTTTTGAAGCAAAATGTAACGCCAGAGTTAAATTTTTTTATGTTCTACCCCAAAATAAGTTGGAATTAATTTTAGAATTTTACCAAAAAATTACAAATTTGGTATGCAATCGTGACAGATATGGAGTGAAGTTTCAAATTTGATTTTGGACAGGGGCATACTAGTAATTTTTTAAAATTAATGGAAGGGATACCCCACAACTCCACCACTTGTTGTTTGTGGGCCTTCGTATTATCACCAAATCTGATACCCTATGAAGTGGTGCTACAGTACCAAATTTGGTTTAAAAATCTCTATTGGTTGGGAGAGTATAAAAAATAATCGATATTTTTTTGAAATCGTCAACACCTTATATCTTTAAAACAAAGTGTTTACATTAAATTTTCCCTTTTAAACTGTTAAAGTCTTGCTACAAAAAAAGTGGGCCACCCTGTAGTTGTAGCTACAGATGCAAAATGCTCGAGCATTTATATTTTCAGCATTTTCTGCAAGAACGAATGGGCACGAATGAGAATAAACTGCATAGATAGGTGTCAATATAGCAAAATGCTCAGCTCTTTCGGAGGTTAATAAATATACCCTAAATTTTTCTGAAAATTCTCCAGCACATTTCTAAAATGCCCAACAATATATCGAAAGTGCTCAAAATGACGTACTGTAAATGCTCAAATGTATAGCATTTTTTACTCTCAGCTTTCAGTGCGCTTGTGTCTCCGTTTTTCATTGAAGGGCCGGTAACAATAATGGTTAGGAGTGAGAGTGAGGGTTGAAGAAATCTGCTGTGCCGCCGCGGCAAATATTGAGGTGGAGGCTCGTGCCGTTGTAATGGCGATGCCATGTAAACGCCTAAAATTGCGACATTTTCAAATTCTTAAAATGTCGTCACACATTCCTCTCGTGCTCCCACTTTCGAGCACATTCAGCAGTTTCAAGAGAACGTTCCTTTTTCGTGCTCATGCATGAGAATATGTGTGCCACAGATATTGTATATTTATATACATAAATTTTTGAGAGAAGGAGGGAAAAGGGAAACAAACATTTTCTCGAGCAATAGCTTGTGTCCACTCATTCCGCCACTCCACAGAGATGGTGGCTCTCTCTCTCTTGATGTATAATAATACAATACTTATGTCTAATATGGGGTACAGCTAAAAAATACCTTCTGAAACCATTAAAAATTTTACAACGACGAGCTATAAAAAATATTTTTTCTCTACCAGTTCTATTTCCTACTATTGAATTGTTTAAAAAATACAAAATTATGTCCATTAGCAATATATATGCTTTTCAAGTAAATAATTTCATACATCAAATATATACATCTAAAAAAACATTCTTGTATAACAGTAAAGTAAAATTATTATAAGAAGTCCTTACTGGGACTGTCAATTGGTAATTTCGAGATCCTAAGTTGTCATCGATGGAGCAAAAAATGCAACCGGGTCAAAAGTTCAGGTCAGTAACGAGCCCATTTGCACAATGAATAACTACTAATAACACGAACAAGAACAACACAGATAACGGTAAAACTCACGAAACATACAAAACCCGCGAATATTTCCACTGCCCAAAGTTTGAACCCTTTTGAACCACAAAATATATTATATAGGTTTTTACTTTCACAACACGGAAAACGGAAATAAAATTTGCCTGAGTACGAACCATAGACGCTGCCGCAAGTAGCCGATTTTACCAAAATACCAAAATGAAAGTGTTTCCATGACGTTTGAAATTATTATTAAAATGAGTTTTAGCAGTGACTATAGAAAGGTTAAGACTGTCGACGCTGTATTAAATATCATGTCTAAAAATTTTCTCATCCGCTCGGGGTGCGCCATCTATGAATCGAGAAATCCCGACGGGAAGCCAGAGTAGCTAGAGTTTTGAGAAACCTGTAATCGTCCGGCGTGTTTTCACAGCCGGACGTTCGTTCGGTGCAAGGCGACTTGTGGCCGGAGAGATCGCGACGTTGCCGGATCTCTAAATTGGAATTGGTTTTGTCGGGTGAGAATTGAAAAGATTATACATAGTGTGAAATGGCATCGCGCTCATCGCGGATTTCGCAAGGAATCAAGTTCTTTGACGTGATTCATTTTGACATTAGCCGACACTAACAAGAATATCCAAAGAGACAAACAAACAAATACAGTACCTACGAGTTTAAGGTGTGAGGACAGAAAAACGCTTTCCCTTTTGTTACACTTAATAATTATTTTTCTTTGGAAAATATGTCTATTATTGTAATATACATATCGAGATAAATATATTATTATATGTAATATTAAATCATGTTCCATTTATAAAATAAAATGTGAGACATGCCCAGTTTTTGTTAAGCTACGCCATAATACAGAATATTTCCCAGGAAGGTAGAAAAACTGAAAATAAAATCTATACAGGGTGTCCGCAAATTACACCGACAACGCTTGACAGATGATAGGACATGTAAGAACTTTTTTTAAATAAACATATGTCCGCTGACGCGTTGTTTTTAATATACAGCGTGTTAAAATTTACTCATTGAAACGATTTTTTTAATTATTTCTGTAACTACAAAAGATATCGATTTCAAATTTGGTAGGGATTATAACGTCAGAAGGTGCTATTAAAACAAGTAATGCAGGATTTTTTAGAGCGCCAACCTTTCGTTTTTCAAAAGAACTTTTACACAGATTGATTTTATATAAGTAAACGGAAATGTTTCTGCGATCCCCAATCAATTCTACACAAAAAATGTGTAAATTCAAAATGAACCAAATCTGTTAATTTATCTGGATTCTCTTTACATAACTCCTTTTAGATACATGTATTTAACGATGTGCAAAATAGACTAGGCTTGTGTTCATCAAACCTTTGAAATTAAATCAACTTTGCACCAAGCTTGACATAATATTTTAAACCATATAGAGATTTTCTAAGAAAACAACTTGCTAGCATTAGAATTGATGTTAAAAATTGAATTAGAGATGTCGATCTGTCAAAAAAAGTACAACTTTCAATAAACAAATTTTAGTTAAAATGTTTGGAATGTTTTTTTTAAAAAACTCGCACAAAACAAATTTTATCGTGGGTCTCTGAAAATATGTATGTAGGCCATAAATTGAAAAAGTAACACTTTTCTAATAACTTTTATCGAAAATGTGTCAATTAAAGCCAATTATGGATGATTTTTGAAAAAAAAAGTTGATTTTGACAGTTACCGAAAGTTACGTGATCGATTCTTGTGACCCCATTTTTCACCTTGCGACAAGCACAAATCGGTGGCGAAGTCCAATTTTCATTTTATAAAAATAAAAAAAATCCCATATGGAACGTACCTACTTTATTGGTCAAACTGTATAATAATAAATGTCTTGTATTACGGCTGTGTTAAGTAATTGTAGCAATGAAAATAACGGGTTTGCAGCCAAAAAAAACATTTAATATACTTCTTTCAAATATCCAAGCTTTCGTTCAATCTTTTATACTTCTTCAGGGCTAAAAAATATGTATTCAATGTAACAATGTATAATAATAATTAAAAAATACATCAGGGTGAGTCTTTGATTCCGACAGAAATTTTAAACAGGTGTAAAATTAAACCGCCACACGCCACAACTACCGGGTCTGTGGCGTGAGCCTTTGCCGATCAAGACCAGTGCCTTTGTCCCGCACCTTCGGGTGTGCTATCGTTATAATACGCCATGATCAATTGATTGCTTTTGGTAATTAACTGATTCCTTAGTAAATGTTTTAAAGACTTATTACTTTTATGTAGATTAAAATGTGATTAGATAGCCCTTAAAATTTCCTTAGATATAAGTATAACATTAAGGCATAGGATTAAGTGTTATCTCTTAGGTTGTTTCTAATAATTTTGATTTATGACAGGACATATTTTGCACCCTTTAGAATCTACAGTTTGTTCAGCGAATGTTCGGCCGTACGTCACAACTCCCGTCCTTGTCTTACTCGTGAATATACGATGGATATCGGATATCGGTCGTATATTCACGAGTCAGACGGGGCGAACATTATCGCTGAACAAACTGTATGGCACTTGTTATGCAATACATGTCACAAAACCTGATAGCAGTCCTCAAGACTTCACTTTTCCTATGCGATAGACTGTGACATGCTGGTCCTCTTAAGTCCCAGGACTTAAAAAAACTATCTGCGGTATTATACAATCAAACACTACTAATCAATCCGTATATCTTGAAAAGGAAAACGTTTATATGAAAAATTAACCCTTTCGCTACAGCACACAAAAAAATCAACGTTAGCCATAACTGCGGTATTTGTTCCACATGCAGATAAATTGTCCATAGCAGTAGCGGCAACAAAAAAAAACATGAATGTATTTAGAAACCAAACTGCTGTTGACGAATATATTCGTCTTATTTTATAAATCAAAAAGTGCACAAAATAAAAAATCTTTCTGTTGTAGACTATTTAATAGAAAGATACACAAAGCATTCTAGAAATTTTTCTTTGCATGGTAAATACCGAAACATGGGGCGACTCAAAGGGGGACAAATAACACTCTTTACACATATATAACGTGGCTCAGTGTTTTTTTATTTTGTGTACAGACAACACATCTTTTGGTAGGATTTTTCCTAAATGTAGTTTCTGAAATAATGTCAGAAAAATGTCTTCCAGTTAATCTTAGAGGATTGTTTTCAACATTATGTCTACCTAAAATATTGAAAAATTCGCGTAAACCTAGTCCTTAGCCTTCCCATATATTTTTTTACTACTACTACTACAATAGGTACGTACCTATATGAAAAATGAATTAATGCAATTTTTTTCGAAAACGTGTCAGAAATGCGAGAGTAACAGTAATTAATGGCAATAAACCACCGTACACCAACTTAATCAGCACTAGACTACTTTTAAGAGGGGGTTGCCGACAGCGAAAGTGACGTTAGATTTCGTATTTTGTAAGTTGTATAGCATAAAATCTAGTAACATTTTACTTGGCAAAAATTTGGTACAAACATCTCTGTCTTCATTTTAATCATAAGATCTTAAAGGCATATGCACTGGAATTATTATTTTTCCCAAGGTTTTCATAACCTATAAAACAAAACTCTGCTTCTAAGATCTTATGATTAAAATGAAGACAGAGATGTTTGTACTAAATTTTTGCCAGGTAAAATGTTATTAGATTTTATGCTATACAACTTAAAAAAATACGAAATCTAATGTCACTTTTGCTGTCGGCAACCCCCTCTTAATGTTGCCCAAACTCAAACTGTGGTTGACGAGAATACTCGATCACGTGATTCAATCACATGGCTGATTTTGACCAATAAGAAGACTTTGCCTGATCCCATTTTAGTCGGCTCCCGCATGCGAGATAACTTGCGTTTAGCAGTTTGCCCACAAAATTAAAATTAAAATGCTCATCGTTAGCACTATGGGTACAGAAATCCATTTGCGATCATACTCAAAAGGTTTAACCAACTTCGACTTCGAAGTTAGTGAATCTAAAATCTAAAAGTGATTCACACGCATAAATAATATAAAAACTAATACATTACTGACAATGAAAATACTATCATATTTGTTCTAATAATGCGCGCGTTGCATTTTCTTTTCTGCCGGGCCCATGCAAGCCGGCCGGCCGGCGAATTCTCCCTTTTCTGGAGAGTCGAGTTCCATAAATGCAATAGGTATATTTTTACTTGATAATTGGATGACCTTGTCCCGCAAAGCGTAGGTAAGTAGTTTTGATAGCGCCGCAGGCGGCGGCGGTATCGCGTGGCCCCGAGCGGTGTATCAAAATTTGGTGTCGCAGGCCGCAAATGGAGAATATTGCCACGGTAGGCGTATATTATTACAATAATCAGTTTTCTTTCTATAGTCACTGTTACAATTATTAATTCTGTTAGTGACTCTGTGTTCTAATAAGCAAAATTCAATTTTTAAATTTATTAGCATAATATTATTATTCAGCGACGCTGAATACAAGCTAACACGATTTCTCGAATTTTCGTAAGAAATTGCAAAGTAGGCGTTGGTTTTTGTAGTATGTATCTGTAAACTTGCTATAAAATTCAGTTTTTCAAGGGATACAGTTAACAAAATGTTTGTCAAAATCGATCAAAAAATAACCGCTATGTGTTTTTTTTTATAAAAACACGGTATTTACCTGTTTGTGTAAAATAGTATAAAATATTTGTATAGTACCTATTTATAGTATAAAATATTTGTTTTCTGTTTTCATTCTTGTTTCTGAGATACCTTCTACGTATGAAACTTATACCATATTATAATATAATGGTACTTAAACAGAATGTTTACAGGGTTCTAAAGTATTTTTCACAGCCGGTACGTCTGCAGACTGCAGTCATCTCCTTACTCCTTATTCTTATACAAATCGCCTGATACAACTCCAGCAATAATTATAATATAGTCGGCATTATCTCATTATGCCTCTATACGGAAATCTGGCAACAGCGCCCAGTCCTATAAATGAACCACATCCCGTGAACCGCCAGCTACTACGCGTTGTCCAAAAATGCCAGTAGGGTGCGCCACCTTACGGGTCACTTTCAGCGGCGGTTGGAGGGGGAGACAACCGGGCCGGCGAGCAGTGTCGGCATGCTATGCTAGGCTTCGTCGACCATCTTATTCCTTCTATAGTCACTGGTTCTAGTCATAGTTATTTTTATTTGTAGCAGTATAATCGTGATTGCAATAGGGTTTTTATTTTATTATGTTCTTTTTTACGTATCACTTGAGTAACTTTTCACATCATATATCAATGAGTGACGACATTAACTGGTTGCGACGCATATACCAATGTTATACCCATGGTTAACAGAAAATTCCTAGGGATTTTGTGGAGAATGTCATCTGACAAAATCGGGACTTCTTACAGTAATCGGGGTATAGATGTTTGTTGTAAAATACATACATATAGCACTCGATATAGAATGAATATAGATGCACCCCGTATGTATTCTCAATTTGGAATTGATTGCTTCCTTTATGATGGTATTAAACTTTATAATAATTTACCTAATAGTTTAAAAGATAAAGAATATAAGAAATTTATGAGTAACCTAAAAAAAATGACGATTGAATCAGGATAATTTAATTCGTTAATAATTATACTATACTACTCTATGTATTTATTTTTAGTGCTTTTTGGTGAATGTTAGTAGGTACTTATTAGTAGTATAATGTACTTAATTAAATTATTTGAGGGCAGAGGTGTCCCTATATAAAATGTATATATTTTTTTGGGACTAATAAAGGAATTAATAATAATAATAATAATAATAATAATGTATAAAATGCGCATGCATTCTGGGCAGTATGTCAACTGGATATTAAATGTGCATGTGTAATGGACCGAAATATACAATGTGGTACAAAGAGATATTCTTGAGAATCCAATCACCTAAGAATCGATTTTTGCATATATGTCAAATCACCACCAATATGGCAGCAATTTCAAAAAAGCACCATTAATTAAGTTAAGGAAATTTAGGTTAAGGCGCTACGATACCCCCCATTTTCAAGGGTTTCGTAGTTTACATCTCCTACTTCCATTTCTTAATATTTTCACTTGATTTTTTTTTGTGGCTTAGATAAAACTACGAAGAATCGTCGTTGTGTATCACGAACTGTGCAGGACTAATGCGACACTGTGAAAAAAAATGCCAAACATACCCGAAATTCGACTATATTCGGTTAAGAATTTCGAGTATTTCCACCGCTCAAAAATAATTCGAAAGACACAACGACGATTGAGGCATTCGATAACATTATTTTAAGACTACTTTCAAGTCGATACGTTTGTTCGTTTGGCTATGATTTGAAAACTACGAACCCATTGCCCGGCAATAAAATGATCCGTGAATTGGCCATTCGAGCAGGAATTAGACGTACGGAGATAGGCGGGCGGGCGGGCGTTCGCTGGAACTCGTGGTTCCCCTACTTCCCCCTACTTCGGCGTACCTCACCGGGCTTGGAAACCACGTCAGGGGAACTTTCAATCGATATCAGATGGTTCATTTTTCATTTTATTAGTCTGAGTCTCCCTTATTTGTGTTTCGCTTGTTTTGAATGTTAGTATGTTAGCAAATATTTATATTTCCGAGTACCCGAAGAAAATATTTTCTACCGCGACATTATGTATGTCGACTGGCATATAATAATACTCATTATTATTATTCCTCCAGGAATTATAAATAAATAATTATTAATCCATTTAATTTTTAATTGAGTTTTTCGCCACCAAACTGATCGAAGGACAACTTTTTCAAGTTGCCTGGAAAATTCATAAATTCTTAACAGTGAATGAACGAAACTTTAAACGTGTAACTCAAAAAATAACTTCAACAAATTTGTTTTCTGAGCTTTCGGAGAATAAATCTTCCAATCTTCCTCCTTTCTCAAAGATCATGCCACGTCTGAAGTGGCATGATCTTTGAGAAAGGAGGAAGATTTATTCTCCGAAAGCTCAGAAAACAAATTTGTTGAAGTTATTTTTTGAGTTACACGTTTAAAGTTTCGTTCATTCACTGTTAAGAATTTATGAATTTTCCAGGCAACTTGAAAAAGTTGTCCTTCGATCAGTTTGGTGGCGAAAAACCCGATTAAAAATTAAATGGATCTCACAAATAAATTTTAAAAAATAAATAATTATTATTCACAAAGTACCTACTTTTTGCTTTTGTGTAAAATGGTTTAATCCCTAGGGCATAAAATGGCCTGGTCGTGCAAAAAGAGTAAATTTAAATTCTAGACCAAATTGTGCGCTTGATTTTTACTTTAAAAATGTGATAGGTACAAGTAATAATTTTGCCAAATAAATGGGTCATGTGAAGCATTTTTTGAAAACGAATTCCTATGTAAATCGCTGCATGATAAAAGCTAATTTATATACTTTCCAGAGGGAACGATAATAATTCTGACATCCAGTCAGTTTTAGAAACTTCTTCGTTAGAAGATTGTTCGAAAGTTATTGGAGTTGAAAATCGGGCAAAATAAAAATAGTATATTTTATTGTTCCAGTCTGTCGAATTTATGACATTTTAATACATTTTCTAGGATGTTCGATAATTCAGATTTGTCAGAATAAGGTTCTGAAACTGAACCGCAGTCAGGGCAAGAATACCTATAATGTTTGATAATGATGTCACAACAGTCACATGGAGTGAAACCAATAGGAGTAATTTGTGGGCTTGAGTGCTTTTATTCCCGTAGGTACCTAATATGGTTTCCAGAATTTGAGAGAGGGGTACCTACATATTTTGCATTTTGCACACTTATTCGGATTTAGGTATAAGTAGTACTGCAGGTGCATAGGGTTTGGGAAACAAACTTTCTGGGAAAAACAGGGCTTTGAATGGAACATTTACAAAGGATTAGAAATTAATAGCTCCAATTATCTCACAACTATTACTTTATTTAAAAAGGGAGACCAGTTTCGTAACTCTATAAATTAGTCCTTGAGGATGTAATTTTATAGATTAACGAAACCGTTGTGATATAATATGGCCTATTCACTCTAATCCCTCTAAAATGAACTCTTACAGTGTAGAAAGTTTTTAGTTAGATTTATTTATTATTACACAAATGTAAATATGGAATACCTACTAGTTATATAAAACATTTTAAAGAAGTAGACTTTAGACGCGCTTGTTTAGTCGTAGCAACACTATTATGCAGAACAATTATCCAATCAAACATTAATAGATGTTCAACTGACCCTAATGTGGTTCAAGAAGAATTCGGTAATCGAATCGTTAATTTAGATTTTATAATTGAGCAATTACAGAAGTTTTTTTATACACGAACCCTTCATAGCATGCACCTTTGCTGATATGAAAAATAATAGTAAAATTGCTTCGACGCCAAAAAGCTATGCAGTGTGTTGCCAACGAAAAGTGAACGCCCCGAATAACTCCCAAAAAATATCATTTTTGCAATAAAGCAAACAGCCCACCGCCGTTTTTTAAATATATATTCGCGCTTCTTCGTCGGCATCGGCGAGACTCGTGTGACCCGTCGGCGGCCGTCGGCGGCGGCCGGCACCCGAGTTATTATTTCATATTATCTACACGTCTACACAGGAAAAAAAGACTGTTGTGATTTTAGTGAGTTCGTCTATATAGTCACTTTTCCATTACCTACTTTAAATATACAAGCAAATCCATGTGGTCCCAACAATATAATCTATACTTTTGACGTAATTGCAGATGAACCAATAAGTTTAAAATAGTTTGAATTTCCGTTAAGAAGACGTATTGTCACTTCGATACTAAAATTGGCATACTACAATGAAAGCATAACCTCGGTTTTAAATTATCTCATGTTTTATTTAAACAATTAAATTTATTTTATTTGAATAATAATAATTCTCACCCTCAGACTACTCCAAACTATATAAGAGTACCCCAGAAGCAACTGAAAAAACATTATAATTCATTGGATGAACAAATTAACTTAATTGCAACTTTTATATTCATCAATGTAAGTAATCATAGTCCACGAAAATTGTCATTTTTTTATAGAGGTAGAAAAAAAAGATTCTTAACAGGTAGATATTTTCAGGGTTGGTTGTGGGTAGCGTCCTGAGTATAACCCCAAAAAATCACCGTCGAAGTCGTGTTACGAACCCCGCAATAGGAGTGGTTTTGCAAACATTTTTTTGCAAATTTTTTTCTTCTCATGTGTACAATTTTTTTTCTTCTTATGTATACATTATTACGTTCTCTACAACTTTCCCTCATGAAGTTTTTTTTTTAACTTCAATACTTCACGAGATATAGGTAAAAGATCACCACTATCTAAAGTGCTTTATAAGGGTAAAAAAAAAAAATTCTTTAAAACAAGCTGATTTTTTCAGGGTTAACTGGGGGTTAACTTAGGAGTGCACACAGTGATCGCAAATTAAAAGTTTTGAATCAACCCTACACTCTATATCGTTCATAGTCATAATGAACACTGCAAGTGAATGGCTATAATTGATATTAGTACCCACAATTAAGTATTACAAATCCAGCAAAAATTCAGTGACAATAGTTGTAATTTCAGTATAATGAACAGTTAAATGTATCCCTATTCAATTCAACACCATGAAACGTTATGTTGTTCTGACAAAAGAATGTGCTTAGAAAAGAAGTATTATAGAATCAATTCCAGAACACGCTATTTATTGAAATAAAATATTACATTTAAATTATTCATTAGAATTCAATATCAATTGAAATTGAATTGATTATTGTTAGTTACAAAAAAGCTTCTGCTTGAGTTTGAGGAATAATATCTCATATTGAATTAAACAGGGTTTTTTTACAAAGTGCCAGATTTTTCTCAGTGTAGTACCCACGGCCGGCCTGCCCCTCAATCGTAGCACTATGAAGGGGCAGGCTGGAGTGGGGAGTCGTGGGGACTAGAGGAAGGAAAAGGATAGGCATATCTAATCGAGCGACGTTTGTCCTGAATTGAGTCGGGCACTTGGGGCGGATTTCATAAGTATCGTAGCCTCTTAATTGACGAGGTATCACAAAAAATTATTTGAAAAAGTTGTTTAGAATGTCATTTTAAACCTTTGTGTAAAATTTGAGATAGCAAAAATAAATTTTAAATTAATTTTTTTCAAAAATATTTTTTTCTTCAGAAAATGTTTCATTTTTTGCAATTATATCTATGTTCAAAATATTTTATTATTACAAGTGAATAAATTTTTACACATTTTGTTATATTTTTAAATTGAGTTTTGTACAATGCTTATAGGAAAACTTTTAAAACTGGAAGACGACTTGCTCCCTAATTGGAGTTCTCCATCCTCTTTAGAAGTAATTCAATCCACACAATATGACGGCAAATTTTTTTAGAGATTGCTACAAATAATTTTCATCAGGATTACTTTACCTTTCTATCAATACAATGTTGTCTTCGATTTTTACATTTTTAGTGATCCAGGCATAAATTAACAAATCTAAAATCAAAATATTTGAAGGCATTGCACTGAAATATTTTAATATTTCACTGAATAATTTAGGTTATAAAGGCTTTTATAACAGCCTATAAATAGGTAACAATGTCCATACTTTTGACACTGGAGAAAATTTGCAGTATTTAATTAAATATTGTGTCACGCAGTGCGAAAGGATCTGCCTTTTTATTAAAACATTTAGTTTTTTATTTACAGTTGCTCGCTGCTTTGGGTTTTGAGTAAATTTATAAAATAATCACACACTGTTGATATCAACTGTTTATATGCACGTATTACATAATAGAAACACTAAAATAAACCTAAACTTTAATTTTTATGACGAAATCCTCTAAAATACATCAAAATTTTGCAAAATGAGCACAAACTGCTTTACCAACCAAACTTTATTGTCCTTCGGACGCCATTTTGGACTCGATCAGCTGTTTTATTGGACTCTGCCCTATTGGTGGTTGTCAGAATCGATTCTTAGGTTTTTGGACATGCAGAGAAGATTTCCCAAAATACTTTTTTAATATCTCAAAATAAAAAAAATATCATTTGTTGTGCATTCTTTGGACCACATTATATATTAATTTTTGGTTATTGATTTTTTGTGCATCCTGTACACTTGTAACGTGAATACCACTTTTCTTTTCGTTTAGATGTTGATAGTTCTGTAATAATATTTTTCGTTACAATTTTGACGCTTTTACGGGAATAGAAAGATGGTAGTTTGTGGAGGACGCTGCCTCTCTTTTGTTCTTTAGTTTGCTCAGGCGCCAGTTTTTTTTATAGTGGTATGCTCCACTTTTCTTTTCTCGGATAGTTCAGTGAAGAAAAGAAAAATCCAAAGTTCGTTTAGCTATTTTGTTTTAGTTTGTTTGTTCTGTTTGGGATTGGGGAGTAAATAACACAATAAACAAGTTTTTACAATTTATTCAAATACTTTGATGACACAGCCAAAAGAAAATTATATGATCCTTTAATTTATTATACTGTTACAAACATCGCGTAGTTGAACAATATGAAATATTTAATGAGTCATTTGTGCCCCAGTATTTGCCTGCAAGAGAAAATTATATAACCTGTGAACAAATTATTTTTGTTATAATTGGTTGTGGGAAAACGGAAAACCTATAGTTTATAAGATTCGGTTGTGGGTTTAGAAAATGTGACGAAAGTAAATAAACAGGCTGACCGGACTTGCAGTTGTACGTAACACTACGCGTATCTTAAATGGTCGATGATAAAAAAAATATAGGTACTTGTTAAAAATTTACGTTAGGGTAAGCAAGAAACTCTATCGGTTTCGGACGGTGGTAGAGAAACTCGTTTGTATCTACTGTAGGCCTCCGGTATTTGTATTTGGTTTTAGTTTTTAAACAACTATGTGAAGAGGGTTCGGTGTTTCCTGCTGACAGGCTTGATTTCGTTTGATTTCAAGTTTCGTAAAGGTCCAGGCCTCTTACTCTAGGAGTAATGGCCGGCAGCTACACTTGAATTCGGCTAGATCAGATATTTGTTTTCGATTTCAAGTTTTGTAAAGGTCCAGGCCTCTTACTCTAGGAGTAATGGCCGGCAGCTACACTTGAATCAATTGCAAATATAAAATTTTAAACCCAATAGTTTGGTCGGAAAGAAAAAAATATTTTCGGCACTACAGTAAATAAAAATAGTCAATAAAATGGTTACCATACAAGAGTTTCTTACCTATGTTGCTAAGTCGGCGGACGATCAAAATGTGATCCATTCGCATTTTTCGGTTCCCCTTTTATACCGGATTTCGGCCGGGCCGGTGGGGTAGACAAAAAACAAGAGCCCGGTTGCTATGCCGGCACCGAGACTTGGTGCGGTGCGAAATACGAAAAAAAAAAAGAAAAGAAAAATCTCATAGACCAATAGTAAGCGGTTTGACGCAGCTTCTGGTACTAAAATGAAATAGTACAGATAAAATCATTCGGTTTTCCCACAAGAAACGCGTTTCTAGCCCTAGAAATAAAGATTATTCTCCACTAAATATATTTTACAGAAATATTGCTCGCCTAAATCAGTAGCTTCTTTTAAAACTCGGTATATAAAATAATTCGGAAATACGGCAGATAAGATTTCGTTGAACTTAAAAATGTTTAATTTTAATGCACACACCTAACCGGTGCAAATAACAAAAATATTTGGCGCGTTGCGGTCGGCAGAAAAAATGAAAAATACGTTTCTTTTTAATAAAAAAAAAATAACGAACTTCGTTACACACTCTCCAGCATTATGCATATATGCGATCTCTGTACGCACAGGGGTATTTTTGCAAGCATTTTCCAAGCACGTGCGGGAACGTTCTATTCCTTACATCTATAGTTGCAACATGACTATTACGGGACATTGCGCTGCATAGAAAATGCAATCAATTGTCTACACAGCTTTTTCGATTTCCAATAGCTATTGAACAGTACAAACTATTATATTTTTTAATGGTTCTTGGCATTTTTCCAGGTATCGACTTGTAAAATACCTACGGCTATCCCAGTTGGGCTACTCGTATATTATACTGTGCTCATATAACGGAAACCTTTATATGCTCTTATAAGGAAACCGCTTTTAAAAAGTGGGCTAAGTGTGATATTTCCTCCCTTTTGCAGCCATTGGTAATAACCCCTGGTGTTAATGTGATAAGACTGAACAAAAAAGCAACTCAGATAGGGAAGTACAACTTAGGAAACGTAGCGGTGCACATAGGCAACCTACAACTAATTTCGGCCAACCTATTGCCTAGGTTGTCTGTGGAGATTAAGGAAGAAGGGCCATCGTTGAAATTATTCCGGACATCGGCACCGTTACTTTTGGGACGAGAACAAACCATGAACCTCATCGTATCCATTGGAAGTTACCGTGTCGATCCTGTAAGTAAATATCGGCTGAAATCGGAGACCAAAAATTGATTGTTTATTTTTTATTTTGCAGATGTCCGTAATCAAATTAACAGCATCGCCCGGATTGACCCTCCAAACTGATCCCAACCAACCTCTTGCCGGCCGTTTGGAAATGGTAGTTGGAGAAAAGGAGCCATTTACTAGTACAAGAACGCCTCTGCGAGTGTTTGCTGACATGCTGTCAAAAGACCACCAGGTAAGAAGTTAAACTAATGAAATTGAAATAATATACCTGCTTTTTTATGTGTTGAACATATGCTTGATATTACCATTGGAAGAATGGGGAACTTGCACAAAAATTAACGAAATTAACGAAATTTTGCCATTAACAGAACCACAGTTCACAAAAAAACTCATTTTTTACTTTTATGTAATAAATATAATCAATTAAAAACTGCATAATTCAAATCATTCTTGTAACGCGCCCTCCTTGGTTGTGACGTCAAGTAGCTCGTTAGTGGTGGCGCATCTGGTGGGTGGCGGCACCATGTAGAAACTAATATGGGAGGCTCATGTATAACAACTACAGCACCACGCAAGCTTTTTTAGAATTATCAACGAGAACGTCCCATCTTTGTCTATCCCATCTTAGTATAGTCTATCTCAGTCTTGATATTGTTGATAATGTTTGAAAAGAGTGTGCTGTATTAAATAGTTATTTACATTGTGAGATGCGTAAGCGCACTTTTTTGGGCAAGGAGGTTGTTTAATGCCCGTGTTGCCTCGGGTCTTAAAACTCTCTCCGAGGCCAAAAAGAGCTTACGCATCGAGTAATGTATTACATTTTTCCTGTTACTGACAATTTTATATTTATATTAGGTAGGTAAGTACTTTGAATTTTAATACACTATGGAGTAGATTGTGAGTCATAATCTTCATAATAACCATTGTCCAATTATTACTAAAAATGATAATCAGTGATAAATATAAGAGGTAGAATGCAGTGATATTAAAAAAAAAAATTCTTGTGCGATTGAACCCGGCACCTACGAATTATTATTCCCGTGGTCTCACGATTCAGTTAAAGAAGTGCTTGTTAAATTTAAACTTTTAGGTGGTTCTTATTTTTGACCTACATCAGATCCCTCTGGAAATGGGTCACCGAACTGTTTATTTTAACGTTCAATTTCCATTCTTCCTTCTCTAATTCTATGTAGCTGTCACTCCTTTCACTGCCTTCCGAGCGATCGAGCGGTGTGACGTCACAACTATTCCTGCGTTTTTTGTGTCGTCTCAAATGAATAGCTTGCGGTCACAACTTTAATTATTTATTGTAAATTAAATATTGCAATTTAAGGGCTGGTATTTAGTATGTGCTCTTTCTATAGATAGGCAAATATATTAAAGAATTAAAAAAAAAAATTGTTGAAGTTCCCCATTATTTTTTATTGTTTATAGATATAGTATTAAAGCTGAGGTAGCATTATTTAAGAAAAAGTCGAAGCAAACAAAACAAAAAGAGCAGGGATCTTTTGAAGACGATTATTTCATATTACTCGCATAAATCGTAAATCCCAAGAGCATTTATCACTTCATTACTGGCAACCATGTATCTGCTCAATACACCATCAACTTGTCAAAATTTGTCTGTTTTACACTGTTCTAAATTATGCAGCCGAAAATTATGTTGCAGTATTATTAGGCATTATATTATAAATGAATTAACATAACTTTTACATTGCTAAAATAAATGTTTATATGAGTGGTTCAGTGCCAGAGTTGCCTAAGCAACAAAATTTTTATACAGCCGGTTGTTGTATATTGTCATTTTAACTTATCATTTCTATGCGTGCCAAAGTTGCCTATCCTTTGAACTACTAATGTTTGGTGGTGCCATCTATCTAAAGGTTAGGCAGTTAGGTATAATAGACAGAAGTGACAAGCCAAACCTGCCTATTCAACAAACAACATGGCGGCTAATGAGTTAGACTTTTGAGAGTGAGCCTAGTGTTTTTGCCGATAACAGCGACGATGACAGAAATTATGAACCAAATAATGATGATATGGATTCCTCAGATATGTAATAATTTGTAATATACATAGTTTTTTCTGTAAACTATCTTTTTATATATTATTTTACTTGTTAAAAATCACTTGTGGGTTAGGCAAGTTTGTCTTTAGTAATTTTACGAAAATAGTGAGAAAGGCTGAGGGTTAGGCATAGAGCAGAAAATCCACAAAATCAAGAATCGGAAATGACCGATTAGAGTGAATAATGCATTCTTTAGTTTAATAGATCATTCTCAATACCTTTCTCATTCTTTTTTACATTCTTTCCCTTATTGCCTACTCCACACATAAATAACACAAATAACACAAATTCTATAAATTCTCTTAGGGCCAAATATGCCTACATTTCGTTTTCATGTAAACTCAGTTCTATGTAAAAAATATTTTTTTAAATGTACTTTATATTGATCTTACTAAACCTCACATCATACCAAACAAAATTTACATTTGTCTGGCAAGTCGTAATTTTTAAATTCTTCTCGAACTTTGAACATCATTATCCCATTTTCTATTAATTGTTGTTTAGGCAACTTCGGCACTGAACCACTCATATTAGGTCTCCGTTTCAATTTATGACATGCATTCAGAAAATAAACCAGTGTTAAAGAGGTGAAAAAATCGCGCCTACCTTGGACATTCAAACCTAATAAATTAGCCTTTTAATTTCTGTTAAAATCCCTCAAGCTAAAGCTCGAGGGATTTTATCAGAAGATGGAGAGACCAATTTATACTCACAATCTTTCTATAGGCCCAATGTATCGATGAAATTTCCGTCACTAGTGCTTTTACATATGAAAATAGTCCAAATTTGAAAACAAGATATCACAAATTATAAATTTACATATCACTTGGATTGGACATACCTCATCCATGTAAAGGAGGTTTAATAGATATCAGCACTTCAACAATAGCTTTATTTGTTGAAGAAGATCCATTTATTTCTAGGTGACTATACATGTGCCATGGACGAGCAAGCCCATAGTTGTGAATTTGAATTTCACGTCACCACTGACCACTTCATGGAGGTTATTTACAGTACATCACAAAAAGTACGTTCAGGTTAATATTACTGGGCAGTCTGAGAGGGACTTGATTGTTTCTGAGCCACGCTTAAAAGCTGGGCAAGCAGATGTAGTCGGGAAGAATTGTAAATCTAGTCAAGTAAGTTTTCGAAAAGTCAACAAAATAATTATTTACTATTACTGTTATGACAAAAATTCGAAGTAAATTAAAATTATTGTGTTTTAGGTGATTTCCAATGGTGCAATGTTCTCGTACTTATGGGAGTTGGTAGTAACAGAAGATATGGACGCAGCGACGATGAAGGCAGAGTTTTCCGTCAGTTATAAATTAGATGAAAATGATGACAATAAAGTTTATAAGTACTTTTTTGATATTAGTGATTATCAGGTAAGTAAATCTGTTTTGTTAAGGTACTTTGTACATGAGTTTTTGAAATGAGAACACGGCTCTCGTAAAATAAACTGGACCACCATTGGGCTCTAGTCCCTCCACCAATTTTTAGCCATCCAGCAGAGGGCGCTAGCATCCACCTGGATAGCCGAGATATTGGGCCCATTTTAGAGTATTTAGTGTGCATTCTAGGGGAGAAGCGAAATTTGTGATGACAACACAAAATGACATTTGACCATGGCTAACCACGGCCCTCATGCATTTAACTTGATTCAAATTTAAAATATCCTTCTAAAATTCCGTATTGTAATTGGACACCTAACAACCAATGACGTGTGGGCCCAATATGGCCGACCTTTCGGTGGGAAATATATATGTATATATGTGGGACAAATGATTGTATTGGAAAAGGAGTCCAGTTTATTTTACGAGGGGGTGAATGAGAAACACCAGTTTTGTTTTGTTTTTGATGATATTCATTGATGTCATTTCATCGAAATGTAGGGAAAAATGTCAAAATATGATATTTTCTCACAGTATAGGCTTATTCTTTCGTAGTTATTTAAGGGATTTATCTGAATGGGATATTTGACCTAAAATTCCTCTGTCACTTTATTTTAGTTCAAATAATTGAAATTTCCATTCTATTATGCTGTTAAAAAGAGAGACCAACAGAGGCAACTCTTATTGTATTGTACTAAAATTGCATAAACCAATAAACCTCATAGAAAGCAGTAGTTCATAAGACTCATAATGTAATTTTTATAGAAAGTCCTTATAGAACTGTCAAATAGTTATTTTAACGTTCTAAGTTGGCATCCATGCAGGGAAAAATACAAGCAGGTACTAAATTCAGATTAAAATAAATAGTAAATCAATATTTAAAAAAATACTTTACGCACAGTTTAGGCCTTTGATATTTTTAATTCAGAACTTATTAATCTTTACTATTGTAAATATACAGTGTGTCCCGTTTTTCATGTTAACACCCCTGAAAATCTAAGTAGGCTGAAGGAATTGAACGGGGCCATTTTTTTTTATAGATATGTCCCTGAAAGGTCATCATTTGCGAAGTATTGGTTTGGCATTGCCGCGAAAGCCTGGCCTACTGCGATTTTTTAAAGGGGTGCGTTTTTCGAAAAACCAAATTAGGCATTTTTTTATTTACAATCTGACACCACAGCGTTAATCAGGGCACACCGAAACCCCCATATACCAAATTTGAACAAAAAATATACAGGGAGTTCCATTCTGCACGTTGTCAAAGTTGAGCAAAATAGGAATTTTAAAGGCATCTGGCGAGTCAAGTGTGCTATGGAATTACCTCAAAACAGTTGAATGGTCAAAAGGACCACTCAAAGTGTTGCTGTGCAAGGATTCGATACAAAAATATACAGGGTATCTTTCTCTGAGCCATCTCAAATTTCTGAAATTTTATGAAACTTATACGGATCAAGAGTGCTCTGGAATCATTGAAAAAATATTGATAAACACAAAATAATGTATTTCTTTACAAAATGCCAACTAACAAATAAAAACAATTTAAAATATTGGACTTTTTCAACAAAGTCACTGTCTAAGATAATACATTTTCTGTGTGTTTCCTGTTGTGGCAAACCAGCCACCTTAACTGATATGGACTTCCTAACTGGCAGGCTTCTGTATTTTTTAGATTTAGTTCATTTGTAGTGTGTGGAGAGGTTTTGATATACTCGATTTTTGTCCCGTATAAAGTTCCAAAAAATTCAGTATTTTGAGATAGCACGAATAAGAACACTCTGTATATTTTGTATTGGACCTTTGCACACCAACACCTTGAGTGGTCCTATTGATCATTCAACTGTTTTGAGGTAATTCCATAGCACACTTAACTCGCCATATGCCTTTAAAATTCCTATTTTGCTCAACTTTGACACCCTGCAGAATGGCACTCCCTGTATATTTTTTGTTCAAATTTGGTATATGGGGGTTTCGGTGTGCCCTGATTAACGCTGTGGTGTCAGATTGTAAATAAAAAAATGCCTAATATGGTTTTTCGAAAAACGCACCCCTTTAAAAAATCGCAGTAGGCCAGGCTTTCGCGGAAATGCCAAAGGAATACTTCGCAAATGATGGCCTTTCAGGGACATATCTATAAATTGCCCCGTTCAATTCCTTCAGCCTACTTATATTTTCAGGGGTGTTAACATGAAAAACGGGACACACTGTATGTAATAAAAAAAGAAAAACTCAGTAATATATTTTTCTTGAAATCGGCAATGAAGTGCCTCAAAGTCATTATTAAAAGCTTAGAAATCGGCACTGAAGGAGCCCATTATTGTACGATTGAATATGAATCTATTTTACATGCAGGCTGCACAACAGGCAGCAGCACAGAATAAATAGCTCCACAACAGAAGCGTCCATAAAGACGTGTCAAAAATAAGCGAGCCTCCATTTCAATTTACAGAAAAATAACCAATACCTTATACATAAATTTGGTCCTAATACAATCTCTTTGCAAAGTGGATTAATGTAAAATCAAATAAAATGCACATTATTCATGTCTTTAGAAGAGATTTCGCGTCAAAGCGAGCAATTTTTTGACACATGTCTTTATGGACGCTTCTGTTGTGAAGCTATTTATTCTGTGGCAGCAGTTTGGTTTTTCTGTTGGAAAGTGTCGTGTCTTGTCATACTTGACCTAGGTAGAGCTATCGTCAAACTCAAGCAACGCCACGCGCAGTCGGTTCATGGACGGGTGATCCCTTATCATTATTTTTTGCCTAATAAAACACTTTTTTCAGATTTAAAAAAAATATAATATGTACTTCGTCGCTGAAGTTCTTTTTATGATTCGTGGTTTATTTGCCTCGGCCAGAGGCCTCAGCAACTAAACTCCACATGAGTCATAAAAAGTTGAACTTCAGTGCCTTGGTACACAAATAACTATTTATTGTCTATAATGGGTGTGCACGTGTTGGAAAATGTTGCTTTGTTGCTCATCAAAAACTTACTATTATATAATATGAAGTATTATAGGTATCTAACTAGATAGCTTAATTCCTTATTTTAAATACTAATAACTAATAAGTACCTAATTTTATTTGTAATGGCATTGTCGTGATTATGGTAGGGTTTTTATTTAATTGTGCTCTTATAACACTTTTGCTGTTATAAATCAATACATGATCTCATTAACTATTGCCACATTGTCATTAACTATATACTAAAGGCCCTGTATGACACAAAAAGTGACAGTTATTCGTTTTAACAGAGGTTGGACAACGATCGGATCTCTCTTTCTGGCGAGGGTCTTATTTTCCCTATGAAATTCATTTTGTGCAACAGAGGTATATTTTTTCGCTCTTTCTATCATTCCCCTAGCAGCATGATGTATCAAAATTGGATTTTAAGGTTAAGCTAACGACAGTTAACTGCCATAAGCGCAGGTAGATGAGGGCACAGTTTAATTAAATGTATAAAAATATAGATAAAACCAATAGGGTAGGTAGTACTTAGACTTAGTATGTTATTTGCAAAGCTTCACTAAAAATATTTATTGAAGTTTGAATGGAAAAGTCAAGAAACATATAATTTGTTCCAAACAAACAGGAATTTTAGGATATCAGGATAAAAACATTTATTAAATTTTTGTAGGAAGGTGGTAGGTAGGTACATAAAATTAAACAAGGTTCTATCATACCAACTAACCAAACTTTCGAATATTTCTTCAATAGGAATCGTAACTGCAATAATAATTATTATTCCTTTCACTTAAAAATAAAAATCAAAAAGATCTTTTAAATGGTTTTACTGTATGGTTTCGTTTCTTCAAACTCTCTTCTTATACCTACCATCATAATTTTAAGACAATTAATACTGAAATTTGTACGGAACAAAAAGTTGGAAAGTTTGTTTTGGTAATATGAATCAACCACTAATAATAGGAATTGGGCTGAAGAAAAAAATGAGTACCTAGGTATTTAATATCGATATATTAGTCTCTCATTCTTTTTTTTTGCAAAATAAAAGTTAATAACTTTTTAATGCAAGAGAGATCATCTATATTTCAATAAAGAAGACAACAGTATTTTTGTTTTCAAAGATATATTGTAAGTAAATCTAAAATCAAACTAGTACAAGTTCTCAGAAATTTATACATAATAATATTTAATAATGGTTCTTTCTTGCTAAAGTCACGTTCATCAAACGTTGCAGGAGATGATCCTTTCTTCAGCACAACCTGACACTCAAAATCCATGTCGGAGAAGTGAACCTGTGAAAGTTAAAGAACTATAAATTTAAGCTACCTAAACATAATAAAACGCTGCCATCAAATGCTATTTTTTGATCAGCAAGAAATTTGTAATGGAATATAAGCTCACACATTTAACTGACTACACAAAAAGGGTTCTTTATATAAAATTCCCACCCGTGTTAACTTCTTTTTTGTCCGATTTTGTTGGTCTTGGTGTACAATACTCCTTCAAAACTGTTTCTTTCTAACAGTTATTATAAATTCTAAAATATCCTTAGAAGTAAGATTTTGTAAGTATTTTATTGCTATTTATTCTTGGCGTTTTTTCCTATAGGAGGTTTCGAAAAAATGTATTAGAACAAGTATTTACGAATTAAATATTACACTCTCTTTCCAAATTTCACGATAGGAAGAATTTTCTAATTGCAAACAACTTTTTTCGTATTTTTTAGTTTTCTCCTTTCGAAAAGCAACGGAAATTAAAAAAAAATAACAAAATAGGTCAAAAAAATATGGGGGTGGAAGTTTTGATGTGGAAGATCCTGTATAGTTTTCTGGAATACGTTTCTTCGTTATGAGAATTTTGTAGCAGAAAAATTTCCTTTATGCAGTAACAAAATATTACTTATGTAATATATCCATATACATATACCCACATTTTTATTATTCCATGAAACGAAAAATGCCTATCCCGGTCCAGTAAATATACCTAACAGGTTTTACCTCCTTGAAGGCAAAAATTGGGAAATTTTCATAAGAATTCTAATAAGGGGTTTGTATAACCTTATGACTTTTATTGAAAACAAATAGGTACTAATATTTAATATTAATTTAGGTATGTGATCAAACAAAAAATAAAAAGTACCTAGAGATACTTATGTAATTAAATCTACTTACCTCGCAAATTTTCCTATCATTTCCAACTCTCATGTTAGGGTATTTCATTTGCACCATCGTGCTCGCGTGCTCGTTCTTCTGCGCTTTTTGGAAAGGGTGTTAAGAAAAATCCATCCTGCTCAGAATTCTTGCAGTTTCTTATTACACAAGATGTCATTTTTAACTTTTAACATTCTTTTTACAAAAGAAAATGAGCACGCTCAATAATTTGTCGACAGTTTGTTGACAAACTGGCACCCGCCAAGATAAGAATATAATAAAAACAATGTTACTAGATCTGCCAAAATCTGTTGTCCAACCTCTGTTAAAATGAATAACTGTCACTTTTCGTGTCATACTATATACCACATCGTTATACCCCAGAAAAGGACGAATCAGAAGTGGCACTTGCTTTCGGCGCCTTTGATGTCGCGGTTCCAATTTCCCCTCTCGCGCATAGGAAATGAACTCTCCGCCGTTGACATCTGCGCATTGGCCACGCCCACCGTATTTTGGACAGAGTAGAACTTGCCCATTGCGTTGGCATGATCAGGTCCGGGCTATAGAAAATTTTGTGTTTTATATAGCAAAATTAATTTTTAGAATAGTAAAGTTTTTTTCTGGGATTAGATCGAGTTAAATTTGAATCTCCAGAAGTGATTTTAAGTAGGTATTTCACTGACGAAAAAAATATAAATATTAATATTTTACTAAAGAGAAAAATACATTTTTTTATTGTACATGGAAATTTCACAATATTTCCTCTTTATTATTTTATACTTACCTATATTAATTAGAAACAACTATGATTTAGGTTCAAGTGAACTATTCTACTTGGGTGGTTGAAATATTACAATATTTCAATCGACTTGCGTCCAAACTCATAGCTTGGCAATTAATTTGTTTTTTTATATAGATCCATAACAATTATTATTTGCAAAATTGGTTGACCTTCGTATCACTGGTAGTAAAAAAAGGTTATTTATCAAAAATGTTTATTACTAAAATCTATAAAAAAAATTCAAAAACAATAGCACATATAAAATATAATACCTATAAATACAAAAGATATTATAAACTACTTATGTACATATTATCACAGACATATATAGCTTCGCTAGCTATATAGGTCTGTGATATTATGCACATGCACACTATACATTATCAACTTAGCCTAATTTTTAAAAATAATGACCCCTGGCAGCACTTATAAATGTAAATTTCGAAGTTTATAATTTTTATTAGTTTTATTAAAAACAATATCACGATTTAAAAATTTTAAAGAAGAATAGATTCTAAATCTTACATAAAGGGATACTAAATAGGCATGATTAAAACTAGGGCATGGATGTTGATATGAAATGTTTTGCAGCTTATTTTTTAATTTCACACCAACATTTTCTTCTAAAGCAAACTTTGGAAAGAGGGTACAAAAATTAACTTCGAGAGTTTTCATATAATTTAGGAAATTATCAGGAGGTGAAAATAAATGTCCAAAGGTTTCGTTACCACTTGATTTGTATGCTTTAAAATAAGTAAACAAATCAGTATCCCCTAATGTATGACGTTTACAATATTTAATACAAACTTCACATGAATGTTGTTCCAAGCACTTTCTTAATAAATATCCACAAACATATGATATACTATTTGATTCATGTAGTTCGAAATCAATATAATCTGGTGCCACCGAACTTAAATCAGAAAAAATAGATCTTGCATTTCCCACAACAACTTTGTTGTAAATTTGTGTATGTTCGGTGGTTACGTATGACAATAATGAATCAAAATCCTCAATACAATTAGCCCCATCCGCGTGTTGGAAATAATTTAAACAAAATGATTTTTTGAAAGCCCTTTCGCATTGGATGGGGGTTGGATTCAAGCAATTTCCCCCTTGCTGCCTAATAGTGCCGAAAAAATTTTCGAGACAATCTTGATTTAAGCGTCGAGTGTATAAGGAACTAAACTCTAAACAATGAAATTTTTCCCAAAGACCTAAAAATGAATTTATTGTGATTTGCCACCCTTTCAAAAATTTAACTTTATTGGTAACCTCTATATTTTGTTTTAAAATTTTAATATTCTGAAAATATGTAAACATTTCCTTTAAAAAATCGACTTGGTAATCTGCTCCTTTGAAAGGTCTATTGTACTTGTATTACTGCCTGATATTTTTGAGGAATTTAAGATATCAAATAACTTATCAATTTTTTCTACAAATGACACTGTAGCGTTTGCCGAAGGGGGGAATTGTCCGAATTCAATAAAGGAATTAAGTGCCGCAGCTACCATTGCGCTGAAAACTTGGACGGCTAAACTAACCTTCAGTTTTTTAAAAGGATTCTAATTAATGTGTTCATCTGTAAATTTTGGACACAGCCGAAGAGCCAAACGCTTATGTTTTTGTTTATTATAAATTTGGTCAATACCTATACGTTTTATTTGTACATCCTTCAGAGGTTTCGAATGTGTAATTGAAAAAATTATTTCGTGTTGATTTTAAGAGATGCGGCGCATCAAAAATATAAAATATTTTTTCGCTATCGACATAAAAATGTGAAGAGTTTGGAGAGATACCAACTGATTTTGAAAATTGTACAAAATTTGATCCTTGATCAGACACTAACGCACTTACTAGTAATCCTACAGATTTAAGTTTCCTTATTGCTTCAAAAATAATAAATTTTAATTCCTCCCCTGAACAAGTATCAATAAAGAAATAAGCAACTGGTTGCTTCCACTTAGCAAATATTGCTCTAGCCATAATAGCTAAAACATATTTAGCAGGAGCATATCTTTTTTCCTTCAATGTATTATGAAAGCCAACAATGGTATCGGAAGATCTATTGTAAAATAAAAACATTTTTAATGACATTTCGTCAATACAAAGAATGCACTGTTTTGAAGAACCCTCTAAATTTGTAGCTTTTGATTTAATAACCTCAAAAATGAAACTGTTAAGACCTGCAGTTATATGCCATTTGCTAGTTATTCTTTGAAGAGTGCTTTTAGATGGCAAATAAAGTGGTTTCATTAAAAATCTATAAGCATTTGAGCTTAGAAAATAAATTGTTAAGGAAAATTGTTTCATATCTGAAGAGTACCGATATCCCTGTGGATCTTTTTTGGGATTTTCTAAATAATGCCTTACAAATAGTAGCATTGAAGCAGACAGTTTTTTCTCACAAATGGCAAGAAATTGTTCGTCATTTATTTCAGTGTCGGCACTGTCGACAGCTTGCTCCAACTTCGGATGCAACTTTCTTTGGAGTTTTTTTATTTGTAACTTTAATGAATGCTTTCTCGGACTATGTGCACTCAAACTAAGAGAAGTTTGTTGACTAGCATCTAAAAATAGAATTATTCAATAACAAAATAAGTAATACAAAAAATTACAATATATGTACACACACCCAAACTTATAATATGGAATCACTTAATATTTATTACAATTTATATTGTCGGGTTTTTCACATTTAAGAGGGGGTTCCCGACAGCGAAAGTGACGTTAGATTTTGTATTTTTTTAAGTTGTATAGCATAAAATCTAATAACATTTTACCTGGTAAAAATTTAGTACAAACATGTCTGTCTTCATTTTAATCATAAGATATTACAAGCAGTATTTTGTTTTATAGGTTATGAAAACCTTGGGAAAAATAATAATTCCAGTGCATATGCTTTTAAGATCATATGATTAAAATGAAGACAGAGATGTTTGTACTAAATTTTTGCCAGGTAAAATGTTATTAGATTTTATGCTATACAACTTAAAAAAACACGAAATCTAACGTCACTTTCGCTGTCGGCAACTAAAAACACTTTTGACTTTCCATGACATATAATTTTTTTGACAAAAAAAATTATCGCAAATAATGCGTGATGTCATATTAGTTTGGGTGTGTATACTATAATAACAGTTTGTGAATATATATCATTACCTTTTGATGCAACTGAAAATTCGGTAATGCTGTGGAGATCGCCTATAGGTGACTGTGACAGATGGGGTGTACTTGGTTGATCCAAAGGTTGAGCGATCGAGACTGGTTGATCAAGTTCTCCTTGGGGTTCTAACAAAGTCAAATTGCTGCATACAGACACAGAAGGACTCTGTGAAGAAGCCTCATCGATATAACCTAGTAAAAAAAATTAAATGCAGCAAAATTACAAGTATCAGCAAAAAATACATATTATTATCTAATAATGAAGGGGTAATTATGGGGTCAAAATGTCAAGAAAATCGGGCGGTGCATACACTAATTTCCATAATTACCAATGAAGGTACTTACATGATGAGAACACAGTTGGTATTGCTGTTTTCTTTAGCCCAGACTTCGACTGGTTTGCAAACATACTATTTTCAAAGTGCATTGAACAAACTTTATAATTAATAAAAAGCTGTGTGGGTGTTTTTTCTAACAAATCCTGCCTTCCACACTTTCTCGTCCATGCATAACACCTTGAAAAAAAATTAAAAACCATAGTTAGGTAGGTATTATCAGTAGGAAACCATTTGTGGGTTTTCTGGGGTAGGTAATACTCCAGTAAAAGGGGTAGTACCTACGTAGGACATAAAATTTATAATACCTAAGGATATAATAATGTGGTAACAAGGTAGGGACAAACTACACATAGGTACCTACCTGTTTTCATCAGCAGGTATTTTGAAAAAACTTATCCCAACATTCCTCGTGTTGTTAGAACATCCACGAACACAGCAATAATTGCGGGGCCATTTCGTCACAAAACCTAAGCACAAAGTGGGTTTTCTGGGGCACAATGCACTAGTGTAAATACAGCAACGAAGTATTCGAAGTAACAACACAAGCAGTCAAGTTGAGCTGAATACATATTGTACACCTTATCTGGTCCCTGTTTTGGATACTTTTATCACAGTCATGATAATAATACTGGGCTTTTTTACTTAGAAATTGGTAATCGTTTTTCGTTTTATTGTTTACGTTTTATAAGGAGTTTAACCTCAATTGAACATACTGACGCTGTCTGGCGTCTGGCGTTAGGTGGCGCGTCAGTCGTAGGCCACGAACGACGTTGCCGGACTTCGTCAGCTTTTATGCCTGACAATTTCCTTAAATTCATTTAGCTATTTTTATCGCCTTCAATTTAATATCAACCAAAATACTATCAAGGACTAACATTTTTATAAGTAAATTATCATGGTTCGTAAAACAATATAATTTTACTACCGGCACACATTAGATAATATTAATTGCTTTCATATTAATTTTATTGGTATACCTACCCAAAATGAATAAATGATAGTGAAAAATATGTTGACATGTTTTAACCTTTCTAAGGATCTGGCGGCCTAGCAATACTCTCCGTCCCCACCACCTCATAAAAATACCCCTCTGCCCTCTTAAATTAGCCAAGTGCCACTTCTGATTCGTCCTTTTCTGGGGTTATACCGATGATAAATCACTAAAATCATTTCAAAACAATACTACCTTGTAGGTCGACACAAAAATGTCTGTTAAATGTCAAATCGGTTGTTTAGTAATCCTTCTCTGCAGACCCTTTACACGCTGGACGCTGTCGTGGAGCCGGCGAAGGGCAGCGAGTTTTGCCGGGTGGGCGTGGTGTGCCACCTGCACCTCACCATAGCGTATGTGGGTCAGGCGCGGGCCGTCAAGTCCGTCATGTACGAGGTGCTGGCCGAGCAGAGCGTGTGGGCCGTGTGCGGCCGGACGGCCGGCGTCGTCTCGTTTGAGGACGGCGCCGAGGCCCAGGCGGTGGCCCTGGACGTGATGCCGCTGACGAGCGGCCGCCTGCCCCTGCCGCTGGTCCGCATCTCCAAGTACATACCGGCGGAGTTCGGGTCAGCAGGTGAGCGGAGATGGTGATTCAGTTGCGCCTTTGCCAGTACTCACCGTTTTTCGGAACTAAGTTGTCAGACGAGTTTTTTTATGTGGATTAAGACATTTAGTAGGGGTCTCTTGGAGGTGTGCAGATCACCTAAGTTTCCATTAGATATTGGAAACTAGTTTGGTGTTGCCAAGAACCAAAACATTTTGTCCCATATGCTGGAAGCCCTTTCTTTTTAATTATTATTGCCCTGCTAAGCGAAAATGCCGTATATGTCCTAAATAGTGGAAATATTTGTTGATTTTCTTTGCGCGCGAGTCTGCATTTTATTTTCGTGACATCAAAATTCGAACATTTTTAACTTGACGTGAAATTGATAAGATAACTGACAACTTTTTTTTGTAACTTCACCATTCTTTTGTCAAAGTGAAGTATGTGCGCCACGGCCCTCGTAAAATAAACTGGCAGCTATCCGGCAGAGGGCGTTAGCATCCACCTGGATAGCCGCCATATTGGGCCCATTTTAGAGGATTTAGTGTGCATTCTAGGGGATTTAGCTTGGGGAAGCGAAATTTGTGGTGGTAACACAAAATGACGTTTGACCACAGCCCTCGTGCATTTGACATTTAAATTTAATTTAATATCCCTCTAAAAATTTAAGATATCCCTCTAAAACTCTGTATTGTAATTGGCCACCTAACAGCCAATGACGTGTAGAATATGGCCAACCTTTCGGTGCGACATATATTATGTATACAGGTGGGATAAATATGATTGTATTGGAAAAGCAATCCAGTTTATTTTACGAGGGCCGTGAGGTGCACAGAAAAGTTTAATTTTCATATGCTTAGCTTACATACTGTGTGTATCATGAAATCGTGATTTATGTCATTTTGACACAAAAGCGATATACCTAGACTTGTTCAACGTGCTGTCAGTTACTATCCTCAGCCATATTTACATTGTTGTTAACAATGGTTACCAATAGAATTATGGCCGCTGGGGAGTAAAATTTTCCATATAGGTTATGGCATTGGATGAGCCTATGGCATTGACTGACATATTTATAAGACTTCTCATGGTTATAGCATGGCTTAGAAAATACACCTGAAAGACTATGTGTCGGCGCAATATGAAATTCAAATTAGAATTTAGAATACTACGTGGTATGATTATAATTACGATGATTTTCATTAAATATATTCGCAATAAAATAATTTCATAAAACAGTATTCATATCTAGTAAGAAAATAAAGAGTGAAAATGGTGTGAAATAAAATTGCGTAGTTTTTAATAGTTGTCTTGCCTAAATAATATAAATGGTAAACAAACAACACAACCGAACAAAAATACCTATACTACAGATAACGTAACCTAGATTGGCAGATCCTTTGTTCTCTGAATTCGGATTCGCCTCAGAGTCACCTATTAGAAAATATTCCAAAACCCTACTTTACAGTCGTCAAAAGCTGTCGATGACAGTCAAGAGGTGCAATAAATCCATTCCCTCTGCCGGTGGCTCCTCTCTCGAAATGGATCCTCATAGCCAATTGTACCAGGGGCGCTCATTATGAGAGTAAGTATTGTGTAAAAATACCAGCGAACTGGCACAGGTGATTTTGTATTTACGAATAGGTAGAGCTACACTCTATTCAATCAAAACCCAAGTGGCGCGTAAACATTTACACGATGGACGCACGTGAACAATTCTGAGGACTAATTTGAGGCAGGGCCGCATTAAGGACGATCTCTGTGAATTTTATAATATAAAATATTAAAATAATATGCCCCAGTATTAAGAACTTTAAAAACAAACTTTTATTGCACACCTAGTCATTCACTTACCTGCAAATTTCTACTATTAACACAAATCGTTGCTCCAACAATTAATAAACAGCGAAAGAATTATATCGGAAAAAATTAAAAGTCCACTTACAACTCAATACACCTCTGTAATAAATAACGACTCACTGAACTGGCCGCCCGGGAAAAACTTTATAGCCAACTAGCCAATAGAAGCCGATCACGTGCGTATCACACACTAGCCATGCAACAACTTTTGTTTATATTTCACTTGCGATCAGTTTGAATAGAGTTTAGGTAGGTACAGAAAAAAATAATAATAAGGCAGACAGTGTTGCAGTTCTATAACAACCACTATAAGTTATCATAACTAGGAAATTGCTTCAACCACTTATACGTTATCTGTGCTTCAATTCGGTTAGTGTGTAAGTATTTAGGTTACACATTTATGTGGTAGGAGTGTTATTTTAATGTTTTATAGATGAATGCGAGGGAAGGACAATGTAGGATTATATAAGTTATAATGACCATTAGACCATTTTTCTCCTTTGGATAATATACAATGTGACAAGAAATAAAGTCTGTATATCATAAAGGAATTTTTTTGTTTGCAGAATTATTTAAAAAGATTAAAAGAGCAGAGATCGAATGAATATAATACCATTTAGTCCCTAGCAATATTTGTAAATGGGGAGAGGTAGCCCTAGGATTATACTCAGTTTTATTGCATGTCATAAAATACCCACCTCGTATTAATTTTACAAAGAAACCAGAATTATTTTAATACTCTGCCCCGACTAGCGTGTTCGGTTGCTATGACAACATCTGTATCGATCGGGGGAGCGGAGACCTTTTCGGCGTAAACAAGAATCACCCAGAATTTTATATTTTCGCGGTGATTGAAGGAACAACCCGCGCTGCCAATCTAGGTTACGTTATCTGTGCCTATACTTATACATTTTATAAAATATACACACCCAAACTTATATGGAATCACTTGCTATTTTCGCTGAAGAATTTTTTAGTAAAAAATTAGTTGCTGGGAATGAAAATACAATTTCTTTAGTCCGTTTATATTAGAAAAATAATTGAAAATCCATGAACCTAATTTTATTACAGTAAGAATTAAATAAATTAAATAATGCCTGATTCCAGGCCGCGGTGGCGTCGCTCGTACCGGCGCTGACTTTTTAGACCGCATGTTTTTCTGCCTTCGATCGACCTCGATTCGAGGCAGGCACATGCATATGTCTTTAAAACACCGCTATGGCCAAGAGCGCTGGACAAATGTGGGTTCACGGTATTGCTTTACCCGCGTGATTCACTAATTGTCCTACACTCACTGGGATTACTACGGTTTTCTAGGGTTTTCCGTAGTGTAGTACTTGAGCGAATGCTATCCTAGTTCCATCTGGAAAAAGTCTGCCCTAGCCGCAAATGGCAACGAAGACAAAATAATAGTAGGGGAGAGGGGGGTACAAGTGGACATTTTTTAAATTTTTATTTTTAGGACAGCAATATAAAAACATAATAAACATACAACTATCTGACCATGGCCAGCAGCAACTAATTAAGTATTTTCCATAGTTTCAGAGTTAAAATTGTTTATTTTTTTCTACAAAACACGCGTAAAAAAATTATTGCGTATTGTCCACATCTGCCCCTACATGGGGCAGTTGTGGACAGAACGTCTTTTACATGGGGCAGATGTGGACAATAATAATATGCTAAGTTATAGCTGAAATATATTTAGATTCATTTGTCTCCTTGCAGGTGAAATACAAAAGACTGACATTTGCCCTTAAACAATGCACTTTATTTAATATTTTAAACATAAATTGACTCTAACCCATGTTGTAATTTTCAAAATTTATACAAAATTTGTAAAATGAATTAGATCTGCTTGTTCCTGCTTTTTTGATTGGAGGTGGAAGTCTTAAAATTATATCTTTTGGTGAAATGCTTGATGTATCTTCTTTGTCAGGAAAAATAAATCTTTGGCCTGGAGCCATCTTCAAAAAATTCACAAAAAACTCGTAATCGGATATTTTTGAAGAAATCTGTCCCACAAAATATTTTATTGTTTTTTTTGTAGCAAATCTCACAAGGACAAAATCATTTTCTACTAGATTTGAAGTATCATAATCAATATTCTCCTGTTCATCTTCTTCCATTGGGCTGTCATCAGATTCTTGACAAAGGGTTTCATCATTTCCACTTTCGGACGTTTCATCTGCAAATACTTTACGAATATGCGACTTCTGCTGCTTACGTTTTTTTCTTTCAGTTTGGTTTTGCCCAATTTGACGTTTTCTATTTTCTCGCTCCTTCTGTTCACTTTCAAGTTTCTCTTTCTCTGGTGTTTCAGTTAATATAGCAGAATATTTTTTCTTTCTCTTATTTGTCTTCGGGCGAATACTTTTCGGATAGGGTCTAATCTCTTCTGGCAGAGGTTTGTTCACAAATGAGTTGCTTCCTGTTAATGAAGGTGATGTTAACGTTATGCAAGATATGATGTTTATTTTTGAGTTTGAAGTTGAAGCCACTGCCTCTGCAGTGTTTGTGCTTGAGACTTCTACGCCATTCACCGGTACGATAGCAGCTTCAACTTTCACATCTCTTTCAATGCTTGTATCGTGTTCCTCATTATAATTTGAAATATTGGGCTCCTGGCTTGAAACTGCAGTGATACCATCACATTCAGTAACTTGAGACCCAACAAAATCATCTGCAGTAAACACATTTCTGTTGAAAGGGTAGCATCCCGTCTTTTTAAATCCAGACAAAATATTTTGACGGCTAAATGCTTCATTAAAGGGAGTCGCTGTTAAATTTGCAATGTCATAAATTGTGATGGCTTTTCCGGGATGGTTTGCCATCCATGAATTAAAAGAAGCTTTGCATCGAGTCTTAAACGGTCCAAAGACACACACGTCTAATGGCTGCAGCCGATGTGTTGTATGAGGAGGGAATGTTAAGAGCACTAACCCATTTTCCCGGCAGTATAAAATAAGATCCAATGTAGCGTGTGTGTTATGGTTGTCTAGTAAAACCAAGACAGGATTTTCTTTACTTGCATTTGTGTACTTTTTAACGTGTTTCATAACCTCTACAAAACCATCATTGGTCATCCAACCACTCTGTGAAGCAATTCCAACACTTCCTTCTGGTGCTCCTGTTAGAAATGCTTCCTTGAACCTTACTCTAGGAAAAATGTAAACAGGAGGGATGGCATTACCATTTGCAATAATTATCCCGCAGAAAGTAACTTGTTCCCCTCGTTCAGCACCAACCGCCTGTCCTACTTGTTTACTTCCTTTGCTTGCCACAATCTTTGGCATTTGTAAAACTGTATTAACGCCACTTTCATCAACATTGACCACACGGTTACTGGAAAATTTATATTTTTCGTAAACTCTTTCGAGGTTATTAAAAAACATATCTACGTTTGTCTTATTAAAACTGATGTTTCTGGCCAAACTCGTAGATTCAGGTTTTCGTAGGGATAAATTTTTATGTCGGTTCATGAATCCTTTGAGCCAGTCAAGTCCAGCTATTTTAGTTTCTTGCCAAGACGTTGGCATGCGCTTTTCAAGCCTAACTGCATACTCATATGCAAACTGTCGAACCTGATAGTAAGACAATCCATACTGCAGTTTCGATGAACGTATAAGATAATTTTCTAACGTAGCCTCTTCTTCTTTTGTAAACACTTGTTGGGACACATATTTCGAATTAAAATTTATTTATTTTTATTAAAATATTTATTATTTATTAAAATATCACGTAATGCCATTAAAATATTATCTTCAGATATTTCTGCCCTATCAGACTTCCTAACATACGTACGAACCATCTTCTTGCTCTTCAGATCTTTACAACTAAAAAAGAAATAGGTATGTGGGACAAGTGTAGGTACCTACATATTTCTTTACCAAAGAAGTCAAAGAGTCATTTTACTTTGAAGTCATGTAGAACATAGAACAATAGCACATGTAAAAATGGAGTTGTTTTAATACAAAAAATGCTATTTTTATATTCTTTAAACTAAAACAGTTATTTATGTAAAACCGGTACTAGATACAAAATTTGTATAGGTAGGTTACCACCATAAAGATGAAAGGACACTTTAAATTAAATTATTTCTTATGTTTTCTATATGGCTTCAAACTTTGTTACCTTGCATGGGCCGATGGGGCACATGTGGACATGTCCACATGTGCCCCAGGAGCATTGTCCACATCTGCCCCAAACGTATTCAAAGTAAAAAAATAATTGTCAAACATTTGAGGTTATGTTTTGGCAAAAATGAATGCTACTTACTATTTATCAATACTTTTGTCTTCACAACCGATACAAATGGTACTAGATGAAGGAATATCCTTTAGTTTCTCAAGTGAAACGAGGTAAATCGAAATATTTACTTTTTACCACAAATTAAACGTTTTCTAAGTTTAGACAAAACAAAGCACATACATTCCAGTTAACTGTCAGCACCATGTTGGGTACGAGTGGTGACATCTATCGAAAATTGGGGGAACATACCTACACGTACAGAAAGCGGGAAATTCAAACTGTCCACATGTGCCCCTGTCCACATTGGCCCCCCTCTCCCCTAATTGCCCCCCTCCCCCGCACAAGCATGTGGTTGCTTCTGGGGTACTCCTAGTTTGCAGTATTGTGAGGGTGAGAATTATTATTATATTATTATTATTATTATTATTATATAAGTTTGGGTGAGTGCATACCTACAATATAATATACAAAAAATATATACAGGGTGGTTCACTTTTATGTGGTAGGACTTTAACATTAGATAGAAAAAGATAATCTAAAATGAAAATTTTATACCAACATATATCGGGGAAAGCTTAGTTTCCGAGATACAGGGCGTTGAAGTGTTGGAAAAAATATGAAGTATTTTTTACACTGTCCGAACCAGTGGAGATATTTAAACCAAATTTGATGTGTAGTACCACCTTTTTGACTACGATATTTAGTCATAATATGAAGGTCCTGAAATAACCAGTGGTGGAGTTATGGGTTTTCACTATCACTAAATTTAAAAAGTAATCAGTACGGACCTGTCTCACATCAACGTAAATTTTTTTTTCGTAAAGTTCTTTCAATTCTCTACAAAAAGTGTATCTTGACATTTTTTTGTATCTGCCACGGTTGTGTAGTAAATAAATTATTTCGTTTCCATCTCAGCCTTTTTTGCCTAAAAATGTGTTTTCTAAGATTATTGATAAATATCGCAAATAACAGAAATTAATTATGGAACACTTATCGGATTCAGCTATTTTATTTTTAATTTTATGGAAACAATTTTAAAAATAAACTGGCACTTGGTTTGAGGTACATTACTTTATTATCATTTTAACATTTTTATCAAATCTAGTATTATTTCTTAATAATTTTTATAATTCTAAATTTGTACAACATTCAACAATTGTTCAAAATGTGATCCATTCTGTTGCACACATAATTCACTTCGACGCCTAACGGATTGAACAGCATCGATTAAATTGCCATTTCTCAATTCATCGCACGCATTTCTGATACGATCAATAAGTTGTTCCCTTGTTTCTACAGGAGTCGCATAGACTTGTTCTTTTAAAAATCCCCATACGAAGAAGTCCAGAGGTGTTATGTCCGGAGAACGTGGTGGCCAAGCGACCGGTCCCCCTCGTCCGATCCACCTATTTGGAAAGTTATTATTTAACCAGTTCCTCACATTTCGGTGAAAATGTGCAGGACAGCCGTCAAGTTGGAACCAAGCCAACAATCTTAAGTTTAAAGGAATGTCTTCCCACATATTATTATGCTCAGCTACTAAAAACTCCAAAAAATTGTCACCATTCACTCGCTGTGGCAAAAAAAAGGGTCCAAACAGATGATGGTTGTACAGTCCAATCCAAACATTGACACTAAATTCGATCTGAAAATTTCTTGGCCGGATTGCATGTGGGTTTTCTTGTGCCCAAATATGCTGATTATGAAAGTTTACTACTCCACGGCGAGTAAAACACGACTCGTCCGTCCATAAAATGTTATTTAAAAATTGTCTATTTCCTTCAATTGACTCCAAAATCCATCGGCAAAACACTAATCTTCTTTCTGCATCGCCGGGCCTTAAACCTTGTACGGGTTGTAGATGATACGCATGCCTGTGATCTCTTTTTAAAGCTCGCAAAATTGCAGACTTTGAAACACGTAGGGCCACTGACACTCTTCTGCTACTTGTTGTAGGATTCCTATCGAATTCACGAAGAATCTCATTGTTGCGTTTGACTTGTTGGATATTGTTTTCATTTCCTCGTTCGACGATTCTAGTTCTCAGACCGCGAGTTCTGAATTGCCGGTGCATGTTAACAAACACCGAGGGACGCGGATGGCGCCTATTTGGAAATCGCCTCCGGTATTCTCTGGCTGCTTCCGCAGAGTTCCCATTTGCAACTCCATAGCAGAAATGGATGTCAGCCTGCTCTTCATTTGTAAATTGGAACGGCATTTTAATTATTAACAAAGACAAACTGCGGCGCTGCTACGTTCATCTACTGGATGACAGATTATTGTATTATTAACTGTCAATAAGATTTTCTTTTCCATGGCACACTTATCTTCACCAGTACGGCGATGCAGAAAGGACATTAGTATTTTGCCGATGGATTTTGTAGTCAAAGGAAATAAGACAATTTTTAAATAACATTTTATGGGCGGAAGAATCATGTAATACTCGTCGTGGTACAAATTTAGAATTATAAAAATTATTAAGAAATAATACAGATTTGATAAAAATGTTAAAATGATAATAAAGTAATGTACCTCAAACCAAGTGCCAGTTTATTTTTAAAATTGTTTCCATAAAATTAAAAATAAAATAGCTGAATCCGATAAGTGTTCCATAATTAATTTCTGTTATTTGCGATATTTATCAATAATCTTAGAAAACACATTTTTAGGCAAAAAAGGCTGAGATGGAAACGAAATAATTTATTTACTACACAACCCTGGCAGATACAAAAAAATGTCAAGATACACTTTTTGTAGAAAATTGAAAGAACTTTACGAAAAAAAAATTTACGTTGATGTGAGACAGGTCCGTACTAATTACTTTTTAAATTTAGTGATAGTGAAAACCCATAACTCCACCACTGGTTATTTCAGGACCTTCATATTATCACTAAATATCGTAGTCAAAAAGGTGGTACTAGACATCAAATTTGGTTTAAATATCTCCACTGGTTCGGACAGTGTAAAAAATACTTCATATTTTTTCCAACACTTCAACGCCCTGTATCTCGGAAACTAAGCTTTCCCCGATATATGTTGATATAAAATTTTCATTTTAGATTATCTTTTTCTATCTAATGTTAAAGTCCTACCACATAAAAGTGAACCACCCTGTATAATATACAAATAAACTGGTGAACATCTTACCTTCAAAATGATTTTCGCATAGCATGTAACTTTTATGTAGGTCATCCAGTTTTACCACAAGGTCCTCCCGATTGCCTTTCATTACCCATATCTTAGCCCTGTAAAAATTATTTATTTTCATTAATAATTATTATTGTAGACAAGTTTAAAAATGTAAATAGAAATTACTATTTTAAAGGATACCTCTTTTTGTTAAAATTTACATTTTGAATACTTATTAAAAAATAAGCGTCTTATTAAATAAATTAAAATGACTAAAAAAACTAAAATCAAATTGACGAAATTAAACCCACGCCTATGAATTCTGAACGAATAATAACCCTACTAGCCGTCTGAACGGATGCCAAAGCTGTCTTTTCCACTGGAAGCCGGGGGAATCGACGCAAACCATTCCCGCCAAAAGAGTTGGGAGCTGTATATTAGGGTGGAGCGAAAAATCGAAGTTTCGAAAATCGTTTTGGAATAGTGCGCAAAAGTTGCCATTTGGTATTACAAAACGACTGTCTATTTTCGGTTTTTCAAAATTTTTTCATCTTCTGCCCACTACCGGGCTTTGAAAAAATAAAAAATAATGAAAATACAAACTTATGATTTTTAGTTGGAATGTTTATTAATAAGTACCTTTTGTTATTATACAGATAATACCCAATCGAAATATCTTTGAAATAATGTTATTTTCATCCCTCTACCCAGTCTACCCTATACCTATATATTCTTTTTTCAACGGCCAGTAGAGGGCAGAAGATGTGATTTGATCAAAAAGTTGTAATAAGACTTTTTCAACGTTACCAAAGGCAACTTTTTGTAGGTATTCGAATCGATTTTTCAAAATTTTTAAAATTTTGCGATTATCGCTCCACCCTACTATATATTATATATGATTATTATGTATTGGAAAACAGCTGGCGCTGATGGCGAACAAAGTATTTTTATTTTGCATTAAATTTTGTGCCCATAAAGTGCATGGTGCCAGTAGTGACAGCCATGAGCTGTCTTTATTAATACTAAAATTAACACTATTAAGCTTATTCTTTTCTGAATGGGGTATTTGACCTAAAATTACTTTGCCATAATGGCGAGGATTGCTGTAGGGATGTGCGATCCATTCCAAAGTATCGATATTGAGTATCGATCCGTATCGAAAATTGCAATATCGATACAGGTAAATATCGCCATGAAAAAAATCGATACTCTCTGTATCGATACCATTTTGATCCGGAATACTTTAGTCGTACAGTACAGTATTTTTTCAACAAATTTAATGCTTAATCCAGAAATTTGTCAATCACGAATAATATATTGATATTATATAATAATATATTGATTGGATTGATATTATATAAGCTCGTTAATAATAAGTTAAAAAACACTATACCATAACTATAGTAGTTAGTTTTCAATAAAACAGGCCCAATACCATTATAAAAAATTCAAATTTATTTTGAAAGGAACACAAAATCACAGATTGTATAATAAACCTAAGTCACAGCTTACCCTAACCTAAGGTAGTAAACCCCAATCATTTAACTCTAAGGAATTTAAAAATAATAACTTTTTTAACATATCTCCTCCTAGCCGATTTCTGTTTGGACTTAAAATATTTCCAGTTTTGGAAAAAAGTCGTTCTGAAGGAACTGACGTTCCAACAATCGATAAATATTTAATAGCCAGTTCTTTAAGTAATAAGGAAGGGTTAGCACTCCAGTAAGTAAATGGGTCAGATTCAATGGGTATTAATGGGCTATTTAAGAAGATTTTTAAGTCAGTGTCAAGGTCGTTACTATCCGTTTGTTTTTCAATTTGCTTTAATGTTACCAATTCTTTATGGTATGCCCATATACTTGTAGTCTCAGATTCCTTTATTTTGTTAACACTGTTAACAGCCTTACAGTTCGGTACTTTTTCAATATCTTCCTGTCTGCGTAATTGCAAACATTGATTTATGAAAGTAATGGCATTTGCACAAGCGATTGGGTTCTTAAAATGGATTTGTTTGAAGCGAGGATCAAAAATTGTAGACACAGCTAACA
Organism: Pseudeuparius sepicola; assembly: GCA_963920635.1. Classification (NCBI taxonomy): domain Eukaryota; kingdom Metazoa; phylum Arthropoda; class Insecta; order Coleoptera; family Anthribidae; genus Pseudeuparius; species Pseudeuparius sepicola. The sequence continues at coordinate 25,502,346 of OY987298.1, read as the reverse complement.
ATTTACTCTGTTCTATGGCTCCGAAACGTCTAGAAATTTCATTTAATGTAGTTTTTTTAAGAGCTGTTCCTTCTTCAGTCAAAGGCGAGAAGTTTTCAATTTTTTTCACTAAACAGTTAACAACGGGAATTATTTTGCTTGAAGTTACATACATTTCTTTGGAGACTTCCTCAATAGGAGATAATATTATTAAAACTTCTTTTATTAACTCCAAATCAGATGCGTTTATCATCGATGGAGACTTAGGATTGCTTAACAAAATGGGCGCAATGTGTTCGTACAGTTTTACGAATCGTTCCAACATATAAAATTCAGAATTCCATCTAGTTGGAACAGATTGTATGAGCTTTAAAACATTATCTTTTGGCTGCACTTTTCTTAGTTGATCTGATGCTGCTACACTATGCTTGAAATATGCCACAATAGCCTTGATTTTGTCTATGACATTTTTTATGGGAATTACTTCATCCACAACTTTTGAAGCAACTAAATCCAGAGTGTGGGCAAAGCAAGGCAAGTGCTTATTTTTGCCATACAGGTCGGAAACCGCCTTTACGATGTTAGCACCATTGTCTGTAATCACAGCTGTGACTTTTGAATGAGGAATATTCCAGTCTTCACAAATAGATAAAATGCATTTTCCCAGATATTCTGAGTCATGTTTTTGGTCAAGCTCAAACACTCCCATTGTCAATGAGGAGAGTTTTTTTTTCATGGAAAAAATGACCAGTCATCCCCAAAAAGCTTTTGGTTCTCATCGTTTCAGTCCATACATCTGTTGTTAAAGAGATGTTGAGTACTTGCAGTAATTTTTTTTTGGACATGGCAGACAGCAAGTCATATTTTTCAGTAACTAAATCTGTGATTTTTCTGCGTCCGGGTATTTGGTACATGGGCGCCATAGTTTTCATAAGATATTTAAAACCTTCTTTCTCTGTAGTTGATAATGGAAGATTATCTTTTGCTATCATGAATGTGATGGCATTGGTAATTTTTCCGGCCTTTGCGCCACCATCTACAAAAAATTGCAACATATAAATAAATTAATCCAAAATAATGCAATACGTACAAGTAAAACGCAATAATCATTTAATTTTACCTCTCCATACTATAGTGTTTCATTTTTTTTTTTCAACTATCTATCTATAGCTATCTATACTAAAGTATAAAGAATCTCTTTAAGCTTGGCATCGCACTGTTTTCAGGTGCATAATATTTAGCATCATGTCTGGGAGAAATGTCAGAATTTGTGACAAGAGGTTTAACCTTAACCGTCGATGGAGGAAGGTAAAGATTAGTTTCCTAATGCGAAATACCGACTGACTCAATACTCTTCGGAAGAAGATGGAGCCACCGTCGAATACTTCTCGGCGCGGTGGGGGAAACGAGGCTTCCCAGTCCGACACGGTTGTCCGGTAGATGGCGCACTTGCACCATCCTCGGATTACGTCTCGGCGTTGAGGTGGAAGAGAGGCTTCTGTCCGGTAGATGGCGCACTGCGCACTTGTAATGCGGCTTCCCAAGACGAACTTTTGTTCGGCAGATGGCGCGCTTCGCGGCTTGCCAAATCTGTTGATTTGACCTTGGTTGTTTGCGTTTTTTGTGCTGGTACGAATGAGTCATCGCCATCGATCGACGGCTGGAAGATATATTTTAGATTTTGTATTCCAGCGTTCGATTCGAGTCGCCCGGCCGCGGCCCCGCCCCCCTCTCTGCCTATGGAGGCGGTTTTTTTAAAGTAGCGAGTGACGTTATTAATTGTTAATGACAAATGTCTCGAGTCTTTTTAAAATAATCTTTTTATAATGGAGTTATAACGTTGATTGATTCCTTCCTTCATCGACGGTTATAATATTCATGGGCTGACGAAAACCGGGACAGTAGTTAGGTACCTAGCCAGGGGCGGATGGGACCACCGGGACACCGGGCAAATGTCCGGTGGGCCGGTCATTCGAAGGGCCCCGGAGGGCCGCCGCAGGCTCGAAGGCTCACCGGCCATCGCATCTTAAATTTTAAGACGTCTTAACTACTTGACAAAACAAAAGGCAATCATTGTTACAATAATTGTTGTAAGTAGGTAGTTAATTTAAGATAGGACGGTGCAACTGGCCATAATTAATTATTTTTGTTTTGTTATTTTTTGTTCTATTATTTCTTTACGTGTTTTATGGAAACGTAGAAGGGGCACACCATTATTTTATTTTTATTGAACTCGAAATTTCGACTTTTAAAGTCGCAGTCCGACTTTGAAGTCGAAATGCCGATTTTGAACTCAAAATTTTGACTTTGAACTTCGGCTTTGAAAGTTGGAAGTTCATAAAGTCGAAACTTCGAGTTCAATGTCGGAATTTCGAGTTCAAAGTCGGATTTCGAATTTCAAAGTCGAAATTTTGAGTAAAAAGTCGGAATTTTGACTTCAAAGTTGGCCTTCGACTTTAAAAGTCGGAATTTCGAATTCAATAAAAATAAAATAACGGTGTGGTCCTTCTACGCTTCTGAATGTTTTGTTATTTTTATATCTTTATATTTAGAGAAAAAAGTTTTATTTGTTTTACGAGAGTTATGATTTTATTTATGTTTTCATAAAACATGTATATTTTGTTTTATTAAAAAAATACATTATCTACTTTTTTTTTAATTGTTATTATAATAATAATTAAGAAAAGAAAAATCTAAAGCCAAATGAGACATTTAGGGGCCGCTTGGGAGACAAATGCCCGGGCTGGTTAGGTAAAGCCCATCCGCCCCTGTACCTAGCTATTTTTTACCTATAATATGCAACTGTCAAGTTTTGTAGTTTAATCAACTTATGATTTTGTTAGAATTATTGATCTAGTTCATGCTTTTAACCAATAAATACCACGCAAGCGAAACAAAAAAGAATTTGTGATCAACTAATATAACAAAAATAAAATTTAACACAAAGCCACAGGTACATAAATTAAAAAAAAAATACTGGCTGTTTACAATATACAGGGTGGCCCAAGATAAGTGAGCCAATGTGTAAAAGAAAAAAAAAATTTCGCGTTTAAATTTGATTGTTTGTGGTTCTGATTTGCTTGACTAATGACTGGAAACTAATTTTTAGCATATTTTCGTTTTTGTAAAATCAAGATGGCGTCGACAGCGACCATTTATTTATTTTCAATGTAGGTGAAGTGCCTTTTCCTTTAAAGATAAAAAAAAATTCATTAAGAAAAGTAGTTCCCAATTAAAATTACCCCAGTGTACCAAATTTTGGAAAGATCGGCCTACTTTGTTTTCCCACTTCTTTTTCTAAGGCGCTAAAGAAAAAATGAAAAAATTAAGTAGGCTGATTGTCTCAAAATTTGGTACACGGCAATAAGTTTTAATTCTAAACAACTTTTTCTCATAAAATTTTTCGATACCTTGTATTTAGAAGCCACTTTAGCGCGTTGGTACCAAAATTTGGTACCAGGTGGTAACTTTTAATTGGGTTTTAAAAAATTACATAGGGTCTTCGGCTCTCTTGAGGGCATGAACATTTTTGTCGATTTGAAGTTTTTTTAGCACAGCGCGAAAAATTGGGCATGGAGGCCCATTTCTTTTTTAACGTCACCTGGCTGGCCAAAATTGCCATATTTTATTTTCTTATCTATTTTCTGTGCGGCCTAAAATAACCGAGAAAATCGCAATAAACAAAAAATGCATAGCCTCAAGACAGCCGAACACCCTGTGTAATTTTCTGAAACTATCTGAGTACCCAGTTGCATAAAGCTTCTTAGTGCCATCAATTTTCAATATAATAGTTTTCCTCTATCTCTTAAAATAAATATGCTAGGGCTATTAAATTGTTTTGCTCAATTTGAGGTATTTTTTATATTGCGCGTCAAGTTGGCTATGGCTGCCGATTTCTTTTGCAGCACCACTTAGCTGTCCAAAATTGCCACATTTTTGTTTCTTCACGATTTTTTTATTGTAGGGCGCAAAATAAGTGAGAAAATCGCGGTGGTATAGTTCTAAAATAATCATCCTGTATATAAAAAATAAGTTGATCAGTTATATAAAATTTATAAAAAATATTACAAAAAGTAAAGTATGAAACAAACATTTAAAAAAAAACTATAAGTTTTAAGTACAGGGTGGACCAACGTTTGGCGCCCTGCCGGAGGGGTCTCCCATGGGGGGCCCTGGTTATGATGTATGTAGGATATGATGTATTCATATCTAAATAGATGTAAATTCTTTGCCTTGACTGTCACCAAATCCAAAGGTAACTCAATTTAGAAAGAGAAAAATATTTCTAAAATTTTAGTTGAAATGTTCATACGGGCAAATTTTTGAAGTCGGTTTTAATTTTGAAGGTTGAAAAATATGAAAATTCCTCAAGAGTAAAGTACTCTTATTTTTAGAACTACAGCAGTATAGCACTAAGAAAAGTTGTTTGGAATCCCAAGAAAATGTCAAATATGAATTGACAGCCACCTATTCAAAAGAAGAAAAATCACACTTTCGCATTTTTTATTCACTGTATAATAGATAATATTAATATTAGCTATGCATTTTGAGGCACATCTTCAAGCATGACAGTACGATACCAACGATTTTTATTTACGTTCAACTAGCATCTTAAAAACACTTAATAACTGAAACTTCTGCAAAGTTTGTCGTTTTTTTGTGTCCAGGTAAAATACTACTACAATTTCAAACATAACTTAGCAACTAATTTGTGGAACACAAAAATATTTTAATAGAGCAATAATTTAAGTTATTTAATAAATGACAATTCAACAATAAAAATATCACAACAAAAAAATTATTACGAGAATAAACATTTCAGTGACTACTCTACATGTGACCCTTCCTTCGCTTCCTTTCGCCTTCAACCAGCGACTATCCCACTAGGCAATATAACAAAATTTTGAGGTAATTATGGAACGTAGTGTATGCACCGCCCGATTTTCTTGAAATTTTGGCTACCCACCTATTTTCGAGGTCCCTGACCAAGAATCTAACCTCAGTTTTTTGAGGCCGGACGTAGTTTCCGAGAAAATGAATTTTCAAATTTCCTTTTTACACCCGACACCCCATTTTTCACGGCGACATTTGTGGTTATAATCCAGATAAATTTTTAGTGTACTCAGCTTAAACTGATCACCACCCTATGCTGCAGAAGGCGCAAAATATTGTGGTGATCAATTTGAGCTAAATTCATCTCGATTATAACCAAATATTACCGTGAAAAAGTGGGGCGTCAAAAGGAAATTTGAAAATTCATTTTCTCGGAAACTATGTCCGACCTCAAAACATTGAGGTTAGATTCGTGTTCAGGGACCTCGAAAATAGGGGGGTAGCCAAAATTTCAAGAAAATGGGGCGGTGCATACACTATGCTCCATAATTACCATTTTTGAATACGCTTCTTCAATGTTTGAATACGATTTTGCAGACTTCTAAGCTTCACAACTCACAACGCTTTCGGCTACGGCTTTTTCAACCTGTCCAAGTTCAATTTTTTGTTTTTTTTTTTATTGGGGACCTTCCCTACGACTCGTGCTCGATTTGGACAAATAACTTGGGCAACCTGGTAACTTACAAGGTATTGCACCTGCACCTAAAAAGTAAGTATATTTTGTAAAAATATAATGAAATTAACTAGCCATGAAAATTTAAAACCTTTAGCTAAACGTGGAATTTTTAAAGGTGCACGCAGGGTTGCCACCTTTTCAATTTTAAAATACGGGACGTGACGGGCGTTCGGGGGGGGGGGGGGGAGGGGGACTACAAAATGTTTTACTGAAAAAGGCCAATGAAAAGGAATAAAAGAAAACCACTATTTTTTGTTTTTGTTTTTTCTTGAAGATAACACAAAAACAAAACAAAACAAATTATGAAACTAAACTAAATAGATTCTTTAAAAATAAAAAAAAACAGAACATTTTTTGTTTTTTTTTCTTGAAGGGATAAACTTCCAAAAACAAATTATCATGGCTGGCTAATCACGACTAACCAAAAATAAATAAATCCTTTAAAAATAAAAAGAAATCACAGAACATTTTTTGTGATATATCACATAACACACAAGAAATTGACATTTACGGAAATTGTAGTGTGGCGCCAATGAAGGCATGAAGGACTATAATTTAGTAAATTTTGTGTTCACATGTGAGTCGCGGCTTGGACTCTAGATGGTGGTGATTGTGCAAATGCCGTTCGCATGTAACATTTTTAATTTTTCACCTTAAATTTTGAAAATACGGGATTTATAGCGTCCCGTATGAATGTTTGCCGGGACACGGGACATTTTACTTAAGGAAGTGGCTATTTATACGTCCGACGGATACAAACGTCAGTATACGTCTTGCGCTCTCATTGGTTGATTGAGTCACGTGACACATAACCTTACTTCTACCGTTCGATGGATTATGAATCGGCTTGTTTACTAAGTCGATTGGATGATGTCCGAGATTATTCAGACCTTATCATGTCTCATTTTGTATTGCGTATGCCCTACTTTTTCTGCGATGGGCGCTGCGGAATGAAAAATGAAGTGGTTATTTTATTATTTACAATGATGTAATCCACCCGACATTCGGCACCGCGCCGAATGTCGGGGGGTAGCCACAATTTCAAGAAAGTCGGGGGTGGGTTACAACGCCGAACATCGCATCGGGCGAAAATACGGGGTACCTACCTAGCCAAAATTTCAAGAAAATCGGGGGTGGGTTACACCATTGGAAATTATTACCACTTCTTTTTTCATACGGCAGCGTCTATCCCCCAAAAAGGAGCAGTGCATACGCTCCTTATTGCAAAGATGCTTGAGAAAAATGCACTTCCGACGTATCTAAATATTAGTTTACTTCGGCTTCGGACATGTACGGAGTTAAATGCACGTCCAAAGAAGTCACGTGACTCAGCCCGCCAATGAGAGCGCAAGACGTATACTGACGTTTGTATCCGTCGGACGTATAAATAGCCACTTCCTTTACTTAAATACGGGACTGTCCCTTGAAATACGGGACGGGTGGCAACCCTGGGTGCACGTAAAGTTTCACCAGTCGATTCTACAACACACCGTTGATTGAGGACCATCGAGGAACACACGTAGTCTCCCTTTCAATGTCTTGTGTTAAAAGTGTTGTTCACAGACCTACAATAACCCAAAGCTTTATGAAAAATATATAAAAACTGTACGTAACTTACCTTAGAATGTTTCTTGACTACAAAGTCAGCCCTTTTTATGGCCTGCACCCATTTTGCGCTCAAAACCGGATCCTTAGGAAAGGCAAAAACGGACACTTTTGGCTTTGGCTCGGTTAGGTTAGGCAATTTGAGCGTCGATTAATTCGTTCCTTCATCGACGAATTTGGGACACAACACTTCTCGGGCATGGCTGAGAAAACACAAGAAAACACCCATTTTGATATTATACATACAACCAGAGACTTGCCTTGATGTCAAGACTTGGCTTGATGGCAAGTCTCTGTATACAACAAAACACACTTTCACTTCCTAACCTCCGTATTTAGGTATCCTTTATCTGATGGCTCAAAACATGAAATGTTTTTGATAGGCACACACTAATTATCGGACTAGAACACCACTGGTCCTCTGCACACTACTGTATCCACCAAATACACGTAATAACAATCACAGATTACCCAGTAACGATAATATAAGAGGGGGTTGCCGACCGAAAGTGACGTTAGATTTCGTATTTTTTTAAGTTGTATAGCATAAAATCTAATAACATTTTACCTGGCAAAAATTTTGTACAAAGATCTCTGTCTTCATTTTAATCATAAGATCTTAAAAGCATATGCACTGGAATTATTATTTTTCCCAAGGTTTTCATAACCTATGAAACAAAACATTGCTTGTAAGATCTTATGATTAAAATGAAGACAGAGATGTTTGTACTAAATTTTTGCCAGGTAAAATGTTATTAGATTTTATGCTATACAACTTAAAAAAATACGAAATCTAATGTCACTTTCGCTGTCGGCAAAATAAGTAAACGAGGAAAACGAGGAACAGATACAGATCAAAAGCGTCGGACGACAGTAGTTGTATGGCCTTGTCCATAGGTGGCGGTGCGCTGACCGCGTAGTTTTCTGCGCTCTTCCGTCGTCTATGGAGTGACCTTTTGCCCGCACCGTTGATTGAAGATTCCTTTCTCCATCGACCGACTCGAATGGTGGTTTCGGAATTTGGCGCCACCGTACGGACGCGTGTCGGTGAAATGTAAGAGAACGAGACAGAAACATTTAGTAACAAGTGGGAATGTGACAGACAGACCATAAGGATCATATTCGCATGCCACCCTAAGGGAGGATATCTTCCCCTTCTTCAATCAACGCCTTAACCGTGTTTTTCTGTGGTACTAACCTTATTTCTACAGGTTATTAAAGAACAGTTTAATTTTATGTGTTAAAAAAATTGAAACAAAATAACGTCGATATCCTAACATCAAATTTTCTGAGTACGGCTCTGCCATCACCTGTCATTCTAGGGGCCTTGGGAAATTCTAGAGACATCCAACATAAATCTAGTAACTAGATCTAGATAAGTAGAGACATTGGTATATCTCACGATACACAGATAACGGTATGCCAGCTAGAAGAACAAAAATCAAACTCTTCAGCGCATCTACGTCACTTCGACAAAAGCGTGGCCAACTTATAAAAATAGTCCTGAAATTATTCACGCTGACTGACATAATATGATCAATTGCACGTCAAGTTAAATCCAAAAACAGAATGTAGGCACCTTGATGGCACCTTGGTGTATATGTGGTTGCCTAGCTCATTTTAAACGAATCAAAAAATAAAAGGTAGCCATGATTTTGCCGAATAAACGTCACCGTTGAGGTCACAGCACTTGCGCGCGGGCATATCGTTGTGTGTATCGTGGTATATCTATATATTTGGAAAAAGCCTTTGAATAAAGACTATAATATAAAGAGGTATTCGTGCAATGCGCAATTTTTTCCATACTTAATGCATTTACCTGAAAATGATTTTATATTGGAAAATGATTCAGAAATCATAGATTGTCGTGAAGTAGTACGGGGCGGGCTTGAAGGCGTGCTTTGACCTGAAGTTGATTGTATTTGATGGTCAAAAGATTTTTCGGACAATGAGTCATTGTCCAAGTCCAAATTTACAACAGATTCATCGGACTCATTGTCATTGTCATCCGCGGTTTCCAAATTCAGCTAAAAGAGTACAGACAGACATTAGATAAATGTGCATTGTGCAACCACGGTTAGCTTTAAAATCATTAGGTAGTTTCTGTTTTTACCTTGGGGTTTCAAAGGGAAATAACATAGATTTTTTCACGTCTCTTGAAACTTTTGTAAATAATTGAATATTCAATAAGTATACTTACTTTCTTTTTCTTTGATATGGAACGATATTGTTCCGTAGTTTCTTCTGCATCGTTGGTGCAAAATTTTGGATGCCGTCACATTAAATGTTTTTTAAGATTAGTCGTATTTCCAGAAGTTTTAACTTCGCACTGGCAAAGTTTACATTTTGCTCCCGAACTCGTTTTAATAAATACGTTCCACACCTCACTTCTCAAAGGAGACATATTACCAAACCAACCATATATTTTACATTTTACCCTAAATTCCAACTTCTATAATTTTCATAATAGTCATAACATCACTCTTCCCCGACCGGCAAATACAATAATAAAAACATAAAAACATACCATCCATACACATGACCGGCGACTTACGTGACCTCGACTTAGGCTAGACTCACCACAAAATATATAGGTTAGGTTAGACTCACTGGACTGTACTGTAGACGTAGATCACAGACAATAAACTCCTAATAGAGTTCACTGATCCCAGATTATGCAACTAATCTAGAATGAGAATCACCCAGAGTAAAAATCGATAATTTTATTAACAAACACTAGGCGGCCCTCTACTAATGTAATCTTCCGGATCATTGTATCGATAAGTTTCAAAATTAATCGATACTTAAAAGTATCGTTCTAAAAAATATCGATACAAAATATCGGGTATCGAAAGTAAAAATATCGATACTCCGATATATCGTATCGTATCGCACATCCCTAGATTGCTGGCATATTTGAATAATAATACGCAACTGAATTTAAGATGCCAACGCCCCGACGTGACTATGCCAACTAATATATGGGCCATCGTCACCATGTGAATGGTGCTTGAGTCTACTGCGTTGTTCTTTGTTCTTGTTCATTGTTGGCATGGCCCATAGACTAGTTTAGCATTGAGCCTATAGGGGGCGTATATCTTATATTCAATGGCGTATTGTGAAATAAGCATAGTATTATTTTAATTTCAGACAAGTCTAGTAGGGGTGACACCCATCCACGATTAGAGCCCTTCAGTTCCGGCCAAGTGTACAATATGAGCAAAGGCAAACAGCTGTACGTCATAGCGGGCACTGCAAACGAATCTTAATCCTTAATCCCCTTTCGAAATTCACATATTCCTCAATATTAATTTTGTACCTACGAAAAAACTTTTTGTTTTGTCGACTGATTTGTGCCAATTTTGTTTGCTTGCAACGTCACACGATTATGTTCAATTTTTTGTAATGAGTTTTTTGACAATTCTTACTGAATCTGTATCGAAACTAAGGACAAAAGTGTTAATTAAGGCATTATTTCCAAAAGTCAAACCATTATACATTATAAGTCGATTTTTTGTTGGTTATAATAAGTGGAATCTTTTATAAAGTATATTTTTTATGTAGTTATTTTTTTATTTTTTCTCTTATATCTTGTATATTATTGGTGTAAATATTATTAAATAAATGTATATTTATTTCTGTTAAAGAGTGTTTTTATGACTCAACCAAAAGTAGAAATAAAACAAGGCTTAATTGAAAATATAACGGTTTTAATACAGAAAAATTGTGTAACAATAAAACATCAATAATGTATTGATAGGATATGGAAAAAAGTTAATCTTGACTAACCCTGCATATAAAACAATTCCATAAAAATAAGTACATTTACAACTTAGTTGTGCATAGAGATAGGCGTACGATACTGGCATGTCGAGGAAAAAACACTCTAGACTTACTTGGCATGATAACCATCACTGGAGGACAAAACTGCCTATAACTTCTATAACTGTAAAAATATAATACATAAATTAGCCAAGAAAAATAAAGAGAAAAAATGCAGTTTTTTTATATGCAATATAAACTAACAAATTGTTGGTTATGCGTGAAAGTATAAAAGTGTATTCATCATATAAAAAATATTCACGATTTTGTCACTTGAGGGGCCTATTCGATATTGCAACTGACATAACCAATCAACCATTTCTGAGAATAGGGTTTCTATTTTTCCTTAAAACCATAAAAAACTAAATCACAGAACACCGACTCGTTCAGTGCTTTAAAAAGGCTCCTTTGATAATGCACACAAAGCATAAAAATTAAATAATATATATTTATAAACTCTACTAAAAAATATATAATCCAACCTATGTACACGATGACACTACTTTCTCTTACGTTAAAAGGAATCTATGTGATTTCTATCACTGGTCTAGTAGTTATAATCTTAGCCCTAGTTTTAATGATGACGGATCGAGTTATTTACAGCTTGTTTTGCTGCAAGAAAATATACTCTTTTTCGGAGAATTCTTGCTACCTCTACATGTCTCACACAGCCTTCACCTACCTACAAGTGCCTAATTTGCAAATGTCTTTTTTTGTCATGTCGATTGATAGCTGTTCAGTTTACTATGGGAAACAATGATATTCTCAATGATAGAGTAAAGTTTAAAAATTAATATTTTGAATTTACGAGAAATAAAACGTCATCAAAGGTATGTTCGGTTGCCTGCATCAATAGAATTTTATTTACAACTAGCTGGAAAAGCTTGCACATTTGAAAGGTTTATTTATTTGAAAATATATTTTTACAATATGCATAGTTACTAAAACAGTATTTTAAAAATCGTAGCTGCTAAATTAGTTATATATTTTTTTAATTTATAGCAGCTAATAGTCTTTTTACGGCTATTTTAAAAATACCTGTATTTTTTATAAACCTTTCAAATCTATAGTTTTGCCAGTTAGTTGTAAATAAAAGTCTATTGATAGAGGCAACTGAACATACTTTTGATGACGTTTTATTTCTAACCCTCCCCCGCACAAGCATGTGGTTGCTTCTGGAGTGCTCCTAGTTTGGAGTATTGTGAGGGTGGGAATTATTATTATTATTATAACCTTAAAGGGTGTTGCCCAATAACAGGGAGGGTAACTGATAGTTATTTGATTTTGCTATTGTTTTAAATTTTTGCATCAGCTTGATTCTGTGTGTGGACCTTTTGTTATGAAGATAGCATATATATAAATTTTTAAATAGACTAAATAATCTTATTTTTTTCCAACTTGATGTTTTTAGAAACTTTGAATCTACAATTATTATTTCTAAGCAAAAAGGTGCTCTTGGCGAATTTTGGGATAAACCATGTTTTTTTGAGAAAAGCAGTAAGACGTCACTTTCTTGATATTGTTATAAAGATAACTGGGCAGGGTTGATAAAAATCATGATTTCTTTAAAAAAAAGATTTTTTAAAATAAATAAATTATGATTTTTGTTATTTTTTTAATAATTTTGGCTAGTTTTTATTAACGTACCTACATATTTTCTAACTGTTTATTTCTTGTTTCAACAAACAAAAAAATATTTTCAAGCATCAAACTCAGATCAATGATCCTCTAGATGGGTCAGTAAACAAAGTACTTCTTATTTCTTATATACTTTACATATATTTTTACCCACAATATTATCCTTAAAACTAAGCTTCACGGAAAAATTAACAAATGTTCATGAAATAATATAGAATACAGAACCAAAACAAAATTCGACATGTCTTGACGGGAAAATTCCAGTCGTTCACATCGTGACTTTACCAAAACTTGCAAACACTGGCAGAAAATATTTGGCTATATAAATGACATGCATGTATTCGAAATATCAGTAATATTTTTGTTATTTGTATCCAAAATGACTTTAAGGTTTCCTTCGATGAATAAACATATTTTTTTAAATATCCTTATTTTAGCTTTATTTTATTTTAATGATTTTAGAATAAAATAAAAAAAATCATGATTTTAATGACCTGATTTAAATCATCTCAACCCTGGTTAAAAGTAATAAGCCGTTTTCAGTCAAAAAGTTTCTAGGTCATCACTAAAATTGACTTAATTTTATAAACTTACATAAGTAGACTGGTAAATTCCTTGAATTTTTCATATTACATTCCAACGGTTTTCTGAGAAACAGTTGTTTTTTCAAAATTGGTCAGGAGTATCTTTTTTGCTTATTATAAATAATTAAGCTTTTTAAAAATATTCAAAATTTCGAATGTTAAGTTTAAAAAAATTTAGTTTATGTAGTCCAAAAATGCTCAGCCTCTGGGCCCCTAAGGGTGTATTTAAGAAGTGATACCTTCATAGTAAAGTGCCTCACACAGGATAAAACATAAAACTGATGCACAAATAAATAGCAAAATAAAGTTATCAGAGGATAACCATTATTGGGTAACCACTTTAAGGGGTCCTGTGTCGACAGGGGGCCTTCAGATCTAAACGAATTTTTCTTGACTACATGCAATTGCATGTAGTCGAGTTTGCTTTCATGGTCAGTACTTACTACTCAGAATCATGATTCTAATATTGGGTGAATTATAAAGGGATTTTATTGCTCTACACGTAAAATATAAATCTCTTTGGGAACCCTTCCTAATCAAGTTTGAAATTTTAAATTAATTAAGGATTTAAAAATTACATCCCGTCACAAAATTTTATAATAAAGAAAATAATTTCATAAAAATTAATAGTATAAAGTATAAATAATAATAATTAATAACAGTTTCTTTCAACTTTTTCATATATTTTCAACTACCAGAAAGAAAATGCTAAAAATGTAAAAAGTTTAATGTCTAGTTTAGAATCTGTATACATTAGAAAGCGTTTTCAAAGAGCATTATTTGGACACCAAAATCAATGAAATCATTCGAAAAAAAGTTTCATTCATGAGGAGCAGGACTAAGTGCTGAACCCTGTATAGGGTGTGGGTTTCTCCTATTTCCAAAAAGTACCTAAGGTGTAGTGTGCTCGATTTTCAAGAAAAGTTGAATTCCACAAACCGCATCCTGATATCTTGATTCGTTTGGGAGATACAGGGCATTTTTTATCTTGTAAGTTTCTTACATGTGCCACAACCTTTCTGTTTGTGAATATTATCGATTTGTGTAAAAAAATTGTTTATTTTTAATCCATCGGTGCAGAGATATTGTCTTTTGGGTGGAAGTTTTAAAGAACAAAAATTACTGTAGTTCAAATTTGAGACTTTTTTTGTTTAAAACCACTAAACCAAAGAACAAATATCTCTACAACAATGAATTCTAAAAAATAAGCAAAAACTGTTTTATTGAAACAGAAAATATTTACAAACAAAAAAGTTATGGCACGTTTAGAAAGTTGACCAAACAAGAAACTCCCTGTACCTTCTGAATGAATCGAGATAGTAAGGATGTGGTTTGTGGCATCCAACTTTTCTCGAAAATCGGACAAGGTGCAACTTAGCTACTTTTTATCTATCTCTTCGGGAAATACAAGAAGCGCCCCCCAAACCATGTCATTTGGGACACCCTGTACAGTTTTTTATTTACCATTCTTTGATTGAGCAAGAAAATGTGACGTATTGATAGTAATAATACTATGAGGCTTTAAAATTTGATTGACCACAAGTTTCTTGAGCGCGCAGGTTCGTGTAGCGGCTTTCAAGTTAACATTATCGTGCTCCAGCTTTTATTCTTGAACAATATCTACCAAGATCCGTCGGCTTTGTTCGACAACATCGACGACCTGCGATTTGCAAAGTAGGCACCCAAACTACTTCACAACCGTACAGCCGATATTGAACACGTGTCACTCTCCCGTCCGACTGTGATCCGCCCCGAGCGCAACCTTCGAGCCGAATCCCTGCGATTTTCTTGCACCAGAACTACGGCAACGGTCCGCCGCCGCGAGGCTACCGGCAGTACGCCTCGAGCATCTCGAGGAACAGCTTGTTCATCGGCACCAGGTCCTGCTGGTGGACATCGCCCCAGAAGCGGCGGACGATGTGGTCAGCCTGCCGGAGCACCGGTAACACCAGGAGCAGCTGCTGCATCTGGTTCATCACCCTCGTAGGCCTGAATTGAAAAAACGGTCGTTTATGGTACCGCAGGACTATGAAAAACTACTTTTTGTCCATGTGTCATACAATACTTTTTGTTCGGATGTGCTTAGATATATTTAAAAAAGTAGAACATTAAAAATCAGAAATGATACCGTTTATTTTTTCATTACAATAAATCTTAGTTAATCCAAAAACACTCTTTAATTGTACACTAGATTGTGACTGGTAAATATTTAATGTCCCTAGAATTCCCAGAACAATACTGCCAACCTTGTATTACCAAATTAAGAAATGTCACTTCTATACTAAAATCGAGCAATCCGTAAATAAAACCACGTGTTCAATGACGATCCGCGATTGATCGGTAGGCTATAAAGTTTCATCCGAGTCGGCAACAGGGACGTACTCGATCGCAAAAGTGTAGTTACTTGGTTTTATCTTGTTGTTTTCAGCTATTTAGACACTGCCACAAATAATTTTATCAATGTTTTGAACCATTTTAATTAAGCCAATAATTCTTTTCCGAAAAATTTTGATGTAAACAAATGTAAAACTAAAATTAAATAAAGGTCATGCCTCAGTGCGGCACTGGCGAATATTTCAACGCAGGTGCTCTTGTGTACGCCAGGCATAAGAGTTGCTTGAGTGTACAATTAATTAAAGAGCGTTTTTACATTACCTCTACTATGAACTTCTAGTCGGCCATCGAACAGAGCAAACTTTAGAACTGTCAATGTGCTTCTGTCAATCAAGTCAAATATCATAGTTTTAATAAAAGAAATACAACAAATATGAACAGAAATGAGGATTCTCCTGAAGAATGCATTATAGGGCACACCTCCGGATATAAGAGCAGCAAATTCGGTTAGTTTAAGTTTAAACTGATGCTAAAATATTGGGATTTAGAACTCGACGTAAATGAAGGAAACTTACCTGGAGAGTTGTGATTGGTTCGTGAGCATCCACAAAAGTACTTTTACGGACGCTCACGAACCAATCATAACACACCAGGTCTTTTGCGGAGGCTCACGGACCAATCACAACACACCATGTAAATGTCCTTTTATATCACAGGTTCCATCCGAAAAAAGTCAATATTTGACACATATGAACAAAAATGCATTTTCAGATCTTAAACCCGGACCAACACTACAAAAGACTAGAGCATGTCGTCATAATTTCATCGTTGTTTGCGATCTGAAATGGCGTTAGCATACAAAAAACATGGAGACTTTTATTACAGTTTATAGTTGTCAGTTTCTGACAATTATCCAGCTTTATTACCATTTACGTTCGTTTTACAGTAAAAAATTGCCTTTGCGGTCAGTATCCTGCAGTTTTGTCATATTAACAGTTTTTATAGGTAGATTTGTTTCTGACCATGAAATTATGATGCACATGAAGAAAATTGCATGCACAGATTCAGAAGAATAAACACTATTTTGGAATTACGGCATTGAGTAAAGGATATTATTATATAGAGAATTCAACGCCTGCCAATATGAACCAATGAAATGATATGATTTTTGAAATATTAACCAATCAGGTGATGATTTCAGCGATAATACCACTAGTGGTATTTTCGTATGTAATATCACTAGTGCCGGAAATTTTATCGATAATTTTTTCGAAAGCGCTATTTTGCCCAGAAAGATCACGAGTATAAATTGGGCTTTTATCTCTGAAAATAAAAGCCCAATTTGTACGAGTGGTTTTGCTAATGGGCAAAATAGGGCTTGAGAGTAAAATTATCTAGAAAAATTTCCGGCACGAGTGGTATTTGTCGAGATTATTTCCCGAATACGATTTAATAATTTCTGTATTAATTTTTTCTATGTTTACATTTCCAAAACGACTCATTTTGAAGGAGTTTATTGACAGCTTCGACTGTAGCATTCGAGTAAACAAACATGACATGACCCTTGGGTATCCAAGGCAAATGCGATTATACCTACACCCTGTCGGCGTTTATTTTCTGAATGTGTCATAAATTTAAACGGAGGCGGAGGTCTAAATAACAAGAATTTAGCAATGTAAAAGTTATATAAATTCATTGATATAATTACCGGTAATTGCACTAGTGCAAATTATCGCTACCAGAGGCATATCATTGGTTGGATTTTTATGGAAGGAGCTACCTTATTGGATGCAAGCAGTATGAGGGAAATAATCGCTGAAATCCTACTCTCTTAGTTACGTCCTAGTTACGCTACACCAATATTGTGACAGCTAAAACTAATAACCCGATAACTTCTTCACATTACCAAATTTAATATAGGACTAGAATATACAGGGTGGCCCACCACAAACTGCATCGATCTATATATGGAAAACTAAAAGTAGGAAAATTCTGAAAATTTGGCACTAACGCCGATGAGCGCTGCTCAACTAAAATATTTTGGTGAATCTAGCACTTCCGGTTATACCGGAAGTCAATATCAACTTTCTTATCTCAAATGGAACACCATGTATATTATTGCATTTTTGGATGCTAGGCATCATTTTGGAACAAAAACATTCAACATGTCCTATGTCTAAATCCAACCGTTTTTGAGATAATTGCATTTTTCCGAAAAACAATACAGATGCAGACCTAAAGTTAATTAGCAATTTATACGAGGAAACCGCTAAATTTCAAAACGAATTTTTGGCATCGTGTAACAGAAGCCCTGACCTAGTGAACTCTGCTGAGAATTAAATCCGTTCTTATACAGGGTGTTCACAAAATATGAAAAAAAAATAACATTCAAAATGTGCTTAAATCTCGAAATTTTCAAATGGAAACCCCCATTTTTTTTAATGCGATCTTATTCGCCACTAAAAATGATGACAACTTTGTGTAAGGTTTCCTATACCTAAATGCAGTAATTTTCGATTAATTTACGAAAAACCCACTTTTCGCCCATAAAATGCGGGGTTTGCTTAACGCTTGGAAAATCATATTAGCCGTGGACGTTGAAAAGACAATCGCGGCTGAGGAAATGTCACTTAGTTTATAAATTATTGTCAACAATAATGCCGGCGCGCTTAAATTACACAAACGAACATTATTTAAATTTGTTTATTATCTACGGAGAATACTTTTCCTTTTGAAATTTCGCTTTTCCTTTTGAAATTTCGCGGTTTCCTCGTATAAATTGCTAATTAACTTTAGGTCTGCACCTGTAATTTTTTTCGGAAAAATGCAAATATCTCAAGAATGGTTGGATTTAGACATAGGACATGTTGAATGGTTTTGTTCCAAAATGATGCCTAGCATCCAAAAATGCAATAATATACAGGGTGTTCCATTTGAGATAAGAAAGTTGATATCGATTTCCGGTATAACCGGAAGTGCCAGATTCGCCAAAATATTTTATTTGAGCAGCGCCCATCCGCATTGGTGAGGTGCCAAATTTTCAGAATTTTCCTACTTTTAGTTTTCCATATATAGATCGATGCAGTTCGTGGTGGGCCACCCTGTATGTTTTCAGTTAACACATTGATCTTTAAATATCTATTAGCACAAAAAACATATTCAGAACCGAAAATTCAATCTAAATGACTGTCAGACTAACTCTTTGCAGTTGTTAAATTCTCTTTTTAAATACAACTCGTGGTATGCCTAATAATAGATAATACCTTTCCTTAATTTTTCACTCATTATAAGCTGAAAATACCACGACTGTGCAGCAGGAGTGGTATTTTCTTAGCATTGGGATTATAATTCGTAAAACTAATGAAAGGTATTATCGATAATAGGCGCACCACTTATTATATTACCCCTGAATATATATCCTTTACTCAATGATTACGGGATGATGTGTTCAACCAGTTGAAGAAGCGAGAATTCTAGATATTATATTTTGGAAGATCGTTTTGTAACATATACAAGAATGAAACTAGAAAAAAATTGTTTAAAGCCCCAAAACAAACCAATGGTCCACCTGGACCGACACTATATTAAAGACCCAAGCATGACGTCATATTTCATTGTTGTTTACGGACTAGAGTGAGTGAGTATTCTGTGATTATTGGTATGTTAGTTACTGACGTTTAAAATGTCCCAAATTTTAAATATCCAGATTTATTACGATTTGCCTTCTTTTTACCGGTAATGAATTGTCTTTGCGTCCAGTATTTAGCAGTTTTATCCTATTAACACAGCTTTTATAGGTAGATTTGTTTGTGATAACATGAAATAATAATAATCTACTGATTGTTGAGAATTTAAATAAATAAATAAATAAATTTCCATGCACATGAAGAAAATGGTATGCACACTGCACTGAATTGCAGAGGAATAAACACTATTTTGGAATTATGGGATGATCTGATCAACCAGCTGAAGAAGCGAAAATTCTAGATATTATTTTGGAACAGTATTTTGTAACACATGCAAGAATGAAAATAGAAAATTTTGTTTATAGCTCCAATAGTCCTTCATACCGGGGAGTCTGAAATAACTGGCATCCTTTTTTTGGGTAAGAGAAATTTTTTCTCCTTCGCAGAAATTTTTCTTTAATTTACCGACCTAAAATGCCCCCTCTAGAAGACACGGCACTGACGAATAGCGTAAACTCGGTCCCAAAATACTATACTAGTTGATGATTTACCATTTTCTACTCGGTTGTTGGCAGGG
This sequence comes from Pseudeuparius sepicola, assembly GCA_963920635.1. Lineage (NCBI taxonomy): Eukaryota > Metazoa > Arthropoda > Insecta > Coleoptera > Anthribidae > Pseudeuparius > Pseudeuparius sepicola. The sequence continues at coordinate 25,482,552 of OY987298.1, read as the reverse complement.
CGCCAGTGCCGTGTTTTCATAGAGGGAGATTTTGAGGGGATGAATTATAGAAAAATCTTGGCGCTAGGAAAAAATTTATTAAGTGGTTCAGAATGACCATCTCTATTACCCAAAAAAAGGATGCCAGTTATTTCAGACTCACCTATAAAGAAGAAACTGAAAAATCTAATGCGTTTTATGCATACTTACACTACAACTAGCCATGGACTTCATTTCAAACCAAAAGGTACCAAATACTCTTGCTTGCTTTTTACTCACTTTTCTTAAGCAAATGTATGGAAATATGCTATGTAAACTGGTAAAATTAAAGGGATATAATAATAATATAATAACAAACAAGCATTTTATTTTATTTTGGATATTAAATTCGTTGTAACAGACACATTTACATGTTTTTATTTTATAAAAGATTCTGCAACAATAGTGTTTTAACATTAAACCACCGTGTAAATTTGTTTTGTCATGTGGCGCCAGTGGAGATCGCTTGAAACAGCGCTATGCACAGGTCTTTAATATAGTGTTGGTCCAGGGTTCACTATACATATAAAGGAGGAACTGAAAAAACTAAAGCTTTCTATAATTACTTACTAGTCATAGACTTCATTTCAAGCCAAAAGGTACAAAAATACTCTTGTTTGCTTCCTTTTAGACTGGTTTTTCTTAAGAAAATATATGACAATATCGAAAAACACCATATAAAATTGTCAAATTAAAGGGACATAACAAAAAGAAACATTTTATTTTATTTAGGATATTAAATTCGTTGTAACAGACATTTGCATGTTTTTATTTTATATAATATGTTGCAACAATGGTGTTTTTGACACTAAACCACTGTGTCCATTTTATTCTGTATGTAGTGCCAGTGGTTATCGCATGACAGTGCAACGCACAAGTATTTAATATAGTGTTGGCCAAAACAAAACCCGCTACCATTGACCACCATCACTATTACCTTGGCAACGATCATATTCAAAAACGTCATTTGTCGAGATTGCCAGTTTCCCGAACTTACAATCCCTATCACTATCAGAAATAGTTGGTAGTTTAGCCTTAATCTAACCTTGTTTTTATATGTGGTCACTCTTAGGTTATATCTGATGTTTTTATTTTGATTTGTCAGCAAAAACAGATGGCTGAGGAAAACAATGAATAAATAAAAGTCATATTTTGTCAAGCCAGGTTTAGGTTTTACGCAGGATTTGTTAGATTCAAGTCTGACATCATGAAAATATCCTCCCTGAAGTAAATTTTCTTATATTGCGAGAAAGGATTGTTTTCGGAAACTTGTTTTAAAACTCATGTTTATTAATAGAGAAAATACCGAAATTATATTATTTAAATCCCTTCTTCATCTCATTTTTTGACATGGTGCGAAAAAACAAAACAAGGAATAAAACCAGACAAAATCTATTCTACAATAGGTTTTCATGGTGTTAAGTTTATCACCAACATATTTAGCCAAGGTATCCCAGTAAATTAACTTGCGGCCATTGATGATAAAAGATTTTTACTGTGCAGACCATAATCGAAAAGAATGGAGTGCGGAGTGTGAAGAATGCAACCAGTCAGTTTAATGCTTTTATGCCCCTAGAATTTCCCAAACACCCCTGAAGTGACAAGTGACATCGGAGCCGCATACAGAAAATTTGAAATAAAAAAAAATCACAAGTTTGTGTCGTGGTTTAAAACCTCTAACCAAACAAAATTAATGAACTCTACCTAAAAATAAACCAAAATATATCTTTACTGAAATAGACAATATTCACAAACAAAAAAGTTATGGCAGATTGAAGAAAACGCAAAACAAAACACTGTATTTCTCAAACAAAAAGAAAAATCGGGCTGCAGTTTGCACCAACTGTTCTCAAAAATTTAGCCCACGACACCTAGCTATTTTTTCTCGATTGCTTCACGAAATAGAATAATCCCTCCAAAAGTGTTGAACTTGAACTCACGCTGTATAAATTGCAATCACTCACCTCAGTATTCCGACTGCATCCGATAGTGCCGATAATATGGAATCCCGAAACCTTTTCAAAGACTGATACTCATCTAACTTAACATCTGAATTCGTTAAAACTAAAGCCTTAAGGAGGTAGTATTCTTCTTTCATGATGGCGAGGCTGTCCAACCTCTCCACTACATGGCAACACTGCAGGAAAGAACCTCAGTCAACTGTGCTGTCATTGAACGAATGTTTTACTTACTACTTGATATAGGTCGATGGCTCCGCAATCCTTCGACTGTTTCTCGTCTAACGTAAAATCAGAGGCAAATTTCAGTCGTCCCAGGCTTTTTAATGGCAAACTTCGGAAAGCTAACGTAAGGGTGAGTATTTCGGCCCACGTGCTTTGCAACAATCGCATTTGATCGTTTAGGGATAAATCCATAAAACCTAAAAGGACAACACATTCAAAACTTCAACTTGGAAAAGAAATAAGAAGTCAGTTAAGAAAGGTCGGTTCATCACTACGTTTTTATTTTTAGTGAAATCAAAACTTGGGAAATTCGTACAACGTGTCACAAAGGTACTCAGCTTTAGTGCGAGCCAAATATAGTTTCATCAAAGTATTGACATTTTTCCAAAATTTGCCATCACGTTTTTTGTTTCATTTAAAAATTAAAACAGTAGTTGTGAGGGTTAGCTACTTTCTACTTTATATGCCTCAGGAATGTGTTCACATTCCAATGTGAGTAAAAAATATATTAGTGAACCTTAATTTTTCTGTACCTGGTATTTGTTTCGCCCATCCGATTATTCCTACAAGTTCTCGGTCATATAAATCACTGAGCACGGAAAGTGTCCGACATTTTGAATTTTCTAACGCTGTGTTTATTTCGAGACAATCAGGTTCACAGGCTAGTAATGCTTCTAAAATTTTTATATCTGAAATACAACAAAAATTTAAATCAGTTAGATGATTTGCCACCTCACGTTCAAATTCGAAGTACAGGGTGACTGAAATTGGTTGTCCGCATAGGGTAGCTCTGTTAATACAGTCGTCTCGCCAAATAGCTAAAACGTTGACAGTTCGTTTGACATTTGCTAAACTCCCTAAACTACCTAGAATGACAGGAAAAATAAGGGATGTATTAGGGTCTCAGAGAAATAACCAAGGATAGAGGGAGTAAGAACAAAAAGTAAACGCAGCCAACATCTTTTTGACTGATGCCACGTACTGCATTGTTTACAGCATTGCATTGCAAAATAGAAGGGTTTAATAATGGGATAAAATGAAGGCACGCCTCTCATAACCCTAAATTAACAAATGTAGTTATTAATTTCTTGTATGTAACAATTTTAAACTAAAACCAAATTGCGCTGTAATTATAGTAGCTAATTATCACTTTGATAAAATCGTCAAGAGATACCTCAAACCGCCCTACATGGCAACGCCCCTGTTGCCGCATTTGTTAACTTGGCGGTATTTGCTTTGTGTTTGCCCAGCAAGTCAAGTTTTCCAATTGTTTACGTATGCATTTTTCGTGTATTCAATTGTTTTTCTGTTAATTTATAGGCTATTTATTAGTATTGAAGCTGGTATTACACTTGTCAATTTCTCTTCGTCAATAAATTGTACAATTAATTGTGCAAGTTGAATTTTAGGTGTAAAACAGAAATTGTCGTCAATTTACCTTCAATTTCTTGGCCAAGAAATTGACGCAAGTTCGAAAATATTGTGGCAAGTTTGGGTATTTCTAGGGATTTTCTGTGTTCCGACCTCAATACCAATTTTAGTGACTTAAAAAAAATTACTGGAAATTCACATGTACTAATTTATAACTATTGCTTATTAGATTTTTGTGTATGATTTGAGAGATTCACGGATTTATTTACTTATTGTTGTTAGCATATTTGTGCTTTCATGTTGGTAGTATTGAAATTGCACAATAAATTGACCAATTTATTGATGGTGTAAAACATACCACATTATCTACAATTTCTTGGCCAATTAATTGTGGAATACCATGTAATACCAGCTTTAGGATATAGTGACTGATTTTGTATACAAAATTTGCGTAAGATGTTGGTTGACTACAAACGTGTGTATTTTGATGCTGTTGCTCCCTCTATCCTTGGTTATTTCTCTGAGATTAGGGCGTATTGGGTAATCTGAATTTTCGGACGTTTACAAAAAGTCTAGATGCCCAGACAAACCATTTTGGAAAAAGCATTAATGCATTCCTGCATTTTGTGGTGTAGACAAAAAATTATGACAAAAAATGAAATACGTCCCTGGCACCACTCATTTCTCGGTTGATATGAACTAAATTACCAATGTATCAATCCTGGGGTCTGTTTTATTAGGCAAGATGAGTACATTCGCGCTAAAAAAAACGTTCATACATCCCTATCCTCTTTTTTGACACAACTTCAATGTTGCTTATACATTTTTTCAATTGGTCGTTTGTTTTGGCATCATATCAATTTTTGCCCTATGACTTGTAGTAACGGGCCTCCTAAAATAAACTGGACCGCCACTGGGCCCTATAGTCTCTCCTCCAATTTTTAGCCATCCGGCAGAGGGTGCTGGCACCCGACTGGATAGCCACCATATTGTGCGCATTCTAGGGGATTTAGAGTGCATTCTAGGGGTAAAGCGAAATTTGTGGTGGCAACGCAAAATTACATTTGACAATGGCCAACCACGGCCCTCATGCATTTGACATTTGACAGCCAATGACATATATGGTGGGACAAATTATTGTATTGGAAAAGCAGTCCAGTTTATTTTACGAGGGCCGTGCTTGTAGTTCACTTAATATTGGAAACATGGCCAAGCTGTAAAAACATTATACAGGATGTAACTTTGATAGTACATTAGTTTTAACTGATGGGAGGTTCTTTTTAATGATGAATCCACTGGCATAGACAAATTTTTTACACCTTCAATTTTTTTTACCTACACATTTTTTTCTAGCTCTTGATAATTCAGAAATGTGACGAGGTAAAAAAACTGAGTTTGCCAGTGGATTCAACATTAAAAAGTGCCTTATAATGTTTTTACCGCTTGGCAATATTTCCGATATTGAGCCATTGAAAAGTTGGCTGTGATTCCGAAAAAAATGATGATTAAAAAAATTTATAAGCACTACTGAAGGTTGTCTCAAAAAAGAGGACAGGGATGTGTGGTCAGTTTTTTTTGTAGTAAGAATATTAATGGAGATTCCCTATCAAAGTTGCAATTATCATTAAACATTTTCTTAATTTTTGGGAATTTTTGAACTTGTAACTATAGATTAAATGATATGTAGATGACAGCATTGAGTAAAGGATACAATTCTAGATAGTATAGAATAATATATTCTTTACTCAATGATGACTAAAGGCATTGGTGAAACCATCCAAAATCCTGTTACACCAACTTTCAAACTAATTTTGAAACGAAAACAAATTAAAAGGTTATAGGTATTCTAATTCTTTCTAAATCGTTTACCCACTACGCCAAAAAAAGATCCCCTCTCATACAAAAAAAAAATGCAAATTCAGATGGCATTATTTTTAGATAAAATCTGAACACTCTGTGTATGTGTGGCACCTAGCATAATAATAACTTCACACTTCTTTCGTAAAGTTCTATCACCTGTATCCCTCATGTAACACAGCCGACAGGGCAACATTATTTTTTGACGAAACTATCAATTTGGAGTGAAAAAACTTGAAGTATTGTACAAGCATCAACTAACCTTCCAACAACATAACGGGCCGCTGCGCCGACACCACCTGCACCTGATAGGGGCTCTCGGGGTTCCGCCTGTACTTTTGGCGGCCGCCCCGCACCCTGTCCAGCCGGACGCCCTCCTTCAGCATGCCTGATCTGAGGCATTTTCGGAACCTGCACGCCTGGCATGCCTTTCGCCGCCTCTTGTTGATCTCACACTCTCCCGAAGCCGGGCACGTGTATTCTATGTTACCTGTAAAGGAAGGATCACCCTGTTGAACGAAGTAAATTACGGGTTTATAAAAATTCCAATAAATTGTTGCAGAGATAACCTATGCATCACTACATAAATCTGCTGTAGTAATTTATATAGTCTACAGGAGCCATTCTGCACTACCGTAAATTACCGTTATAATGGGGAACTTGCACAAAAATTAAATTTGGAAAATATTACTTTCAAACATAATTTATTGCCATTAAATGAACCACAGTTCACAAAACAACTCATTTTTTACTTTTATGTAATAAATATAAGCAATTAAAAACTGCATAATTCAAATCATTCTTGTAACGCACCCTCCTTTGTTGTGACGTCAAGTAGCTTGTTGGTGGTGGCGCCTCTGGTGGGCGGCAGCACCATATATAAACTAATATGGGCAGCACATGTATAAAAACTACAGCACCACACACGCTTTGTTTAGAAAGAGCAACGAGAACGTCCCATCCTTGTCTATCCGTTATTATAATAGTCTATCGCAGTCTTGATATTGTTGATAACGTTTGAAAAAAGTGTGCTGTATTAAATAGTTATTTACATTGCGAGATGCGTGAGCGCATTTTTTTCGTCGAGGAGGTTGTTTAACGCCCGTGTTGCCTCGGGTCTTAAAACTATCTCCGAGGCCAAAAAGAGCTTATGCATCGAGCAATGTATTACATTTTTCCTGCTACCGACAATTTCATATTAGGTAGGTAAGTACTTTGAATTTAAATACACTATGGAGTAGATTGTGAGTAATAATCTTCATAATAACCATTGTCCAATTATTACTAAAAATGACAATCAGTGATAAATATAAGAGGTATAATGCAGTGATAATTCATAAAAACTTCTTGTGCGATTGAACCCGGGATCTACGAATTACTAGTCCCGTGGCCTCACCATTCAGTTAAAGGTTTTGTTAAATTTTGACTTTTAGGACGTCACAACCATTCCCGCGCTTTTCGTGTCGTTTCAAATGAATAGCTTTTGCAAGTTAAATATTGCGATTTGAGGGCTGATATTTGGTATTTGCTCTTTCTAAAAAAAACATGTTCCTCATTATATCATATTCAACATTTTTTACTATAATTATTGCACATGTAAAAAATATATTTTGTAGGGAAAAATATAAAATTCCTAACATTAAAATGAAAAAGAATTGAGATCCTGGTATATACTTTTACCATTGAGTAAAAGAATATATATTTTAATAAGGCAAGAGAAACAATCCAAATAGTACTATTTCTACATGCATAGTCCTGCGAATTCGCCAAAAATACAAAATGCTCGATAAGTGTCCGAGGTCCGAGTGTTGCGCCATCTGATAAACAATAGCAGAATTCACTGTATTCATTTCTCACAATTTTTGTAATAAGCTTCGGCATAGGACAACGTTGTGGCCACATAAGATCTAACTAAGCGTTATAAAATTAGTTACTACACCTACATCACAAGAAGTAGTTTCTTTATAAGACTAACTCGATACACAATTTTACTTTTTGTTCCTTGGCCGAAAATCGTTCTATAGTTCTTGCGCCGAATGTCAGATGGCGACACTTACCTTTGACGAGAAAAATCTGTGTACATTTTTAGTTAGGGATGATTATCTTACCTCCTTAAAATATACATTCTTTTACCATTGAGTAAAGGATATTATTCTATAGAATATATATCCGTTACTCAATGCTTTTACTCTAAACAACTTTTGATCATCACATTTTTTTAACTTTGAAAATCGAGAAAATTAAGCAATTGGAGATTTTTTTATACTAACTCTTATCCAGGAATACACTAAACAATATACGAAATGTGCAAAAATGTCAAGTTGATGTTTCGCGTTTGTGCACTTTGCGTGAATTTCATTATATTAAATAGTTCTTCACATAGCAAAATCGTTATTTATAATAGACTGTGGCATAGCCTTCAAATCCATAGAAACAGCTGTATAAAACTAATAATGACAGATCTTACAACAGGCCATATTCACTAGTAATCGCCCTAGTGCTTGAATTATTGCCGGAAATTTTTCGAGTACACGAATTTTCTTAAAAAATTCGTGTTATTAGAGAAAAATTTTCCGGATATTAATTCAAGAACGTGGGGGATTCGGTAAGAAAATTCCATACCTACATGTAAATTAAACGAAATTATTATCAAAATTTTTGTCGGGTCTCTAATTGTTACAATGTCACATTATAATAATGACATTTGTCAAAAAAATTTCCGCTGGAATCACCTCCTGCTGCCTAGAGCAAGTGAGAATATTTCCGGAAATTTTTTGAATTGCCATGACAACGAAGCAAAGAACGAGCCTCTGATTGGTCAAAAAAGGTAGGTATGGAATAGCAGTAGCTATAAGTGCGCAGTGCTTCTATTTTTCTTTTTAATCTTACACCATTTAGAATGTGTTTTTAACTCTTTCTCTTCTTCTTGTCATGTAGTTAATATTTGAACATGTGTTAATTAGTCCAATTTTTTAAGAAGTCCTTACTAGGACTGTCAACTGGTAATTTCGACAATAAGTTGGCATCAATGCAGGGAAAATGCAAACGGGTCCTAAATTCACGTCAGTACCACAGACCCATATAGCTTCAGTAATTATATAGGTCAGTGTCAGTGCTGAGTACATTTACACACAACAAATATTTTGAGAAATTACTTAAATAATATTAGGTAGACTGATATTAGATTTATTAATTTATATTACAGATCATAATTTAACTCAGGTGCGAAATTCAAGTTAACATACAAGTACTGCAAGTAATAACATAGTAAATGCAAATTATAATTGAAATAACTTTAAAAACTACTTTAGGCACAGTTTAGGTCGTTGATATTTTTAATTCAGAACTTATTAACGACTATCATGAACAGTAAGCATATAAATAAATAATTCATTGGAAAGACATGTAAAATCTACCAAAAAATATCTAATAATGAAGGAAAAATACAGTAGGTAATATATTAAACTAAATAGAGACTTAAAACTGTTAGTAAACCACTTTGGTAGAGCTGAAGTGTTTGGTTGGAGACTGGAGGCTCTCAAAACTTGAAAACGGTACTTTTCTTTTGAGGCACAAAGACTTGGAAATCTTAAAAATATCCGGTATTATAATACCTAGGTGCCAGGTAAGAAATGTACTGCAAAACTATAGGTAATGCGGTGATTATTTCAAGAAGAGAATTTGGAACACGGTCCTAAAGCCACTTAACTTTAACTATTTTTTTAATTATGCTAATGGTACCTATATTATACTACAATTACCTACTTTATAATACATTTATTTACTCGTGTTGATTGAAATAATAATAATGTGCCAAATGATTGTCCACGTGTTGGAAATGTTGTTTGTTGCTCTTCAAAAGCTTACTGTTATTAAACTATGAAGTATATGTCTAACTATATCTTCCAGGGACCCTTTAACTTAAAGAGTCCCTGATATCTTCATACCTTGCTTCATATTAATTATACCTTGAATAAATATTTGGGCCAATTTTTTATCCAAAATTCGGGAATATCAAAGTAAATACTCCATAATATGATTGTATCCCCTAATTACAATCCATACTTTTAACCCAATGAATTCAACAAGCTAAAAGTACCTATAATTTTCATTAAATTAATAATTAATTAAAAACTGGAAGAAACGGGATTGTACTTTAACCAAAATACGAAGTTTTCGCAACAACTCCATCAACTGTAAAACCCACGGGTATAAAGTAAATACACAGGAAATATTCACTGCCGAACATACGGAACAATTGGTTTCGTGCCTGTTTGACAGACCCGGAGGTAAAACAATCCCTTTTTTGTTTTAAGTGACAATCCTCTCTTATTTGTTTAATATCTCTGGAAACTCTGTAAGCTGGGCTGATATTTTCTTGTGTGTTACTTAACTGTAATTAGTTGCAGGGGGAATAGTTTGGTAAAAACACTACAGCACTGAATAAGTGCGCAATCACTGGTTATCGCCGTTGGAAACAACTATTCCACTCCAAACCATTAAAACTAATGACACCTAATCATATACTAGTCCCAAGTAACAATATTCTGTCAAATCTTATTGGTATTGGATGTATGTATTTCTAACAGTTTTACCATTATTAATCGACAGGTGACATAACTATCTGATTGCGCTACCGTCTATACCACACTGATGTACCGATAAATTACAGAACATTCCTAGGAAATTTTGTGAACTATGTCATCTGACAAAATCTGGATTCTAATACAATAATCGGGATATAGAGATGGAAAATACTCGAGCATTTATATTTTGAGCATTTTTCAGCAAGAACGAATGAGCAGAATGGGAATAAACAACTCAGGACTACCCCTTCTCGAGCCCTGGAGGCTTCGTTGGGGTTTCTTCTGTTAGGGTGGTGGAGCACGGGGCGGCCAAGGTGACTCTCAGCCTGGAGGGTCTCTCTTGGAAGTGAGAAGAGATGTGTAGGTGCCTTCCATCAGCTTTCAAGACCGTCTCCGCTTTTTCTTCCCAGAGAGGACGGAGTGGGTTGAGGAGAAACAGCGACAGCCGTGGAGGACTGGTCTGGTATACGGACGGGTCCAAAATGGGCAAAGGTACAGGAGCCGGGGCCTTTTGTAAGGAACTGGACAAGAGATTGACGGCCTCCATTGGGGAACACACTACGGTGTTCCAGGCGGAGGTGTTTGCCATTGTGATGGGAGCGGAGGAGTCACTCAGGCTCCACCGCTAGTGGAGGATTGCAGAGTGAGTTTGCTCAAATTTGTGGCAAAGGGGAACAAGGTGGCTCTGTCCTAGGCTCCCGCGCATTTGGGAATCATGGGGAAAGAGATCGCCAACCGGTTAGCCAGAGAAGGGTCCATGACCAGGCCGATGGGGCCTGAGCCCCTTGTGGGTATCACACCTCGGGTTGCAATTGGTGCCCTGGACGAATGGCTGCAAGACAGATTTGTCGAAGAGTGGCGCAGGGCTCTGGGGATGGGGCGGACGAGGTTCATGGTTCGGGGTCTATTGGCTGTCTTGTCTGGGGAGCTTCTGCCCTTGCCAAGAATTGAAAGGATTGGTGAGGGTCCTCACCAGACACTGTCGTCTGGCTCGGCACCTACGTCTCATAGGTGTGGGTAATGAGCGGGAGAGCAGGTGGTGCCTGGAGAATGAGGAGACCGCTCACCACCTAGTCACAGAGTGCTCTACGCTTGACTGGGTAAGGTTCGAGTCCTTTGGCACAGCTAAACTGGGTGAGGGGGATGTATATGGTGTCAGGATAGGGGAGCTGCGGGCCTTCATTTTAGATGAAAATGTTGGTTGTATTTATAGGGGTAATTTATGGTAATGTAAACGGCTGTTAAAGCCACTCTTGCCAGTGTGTCAGTAAATTGGTAAGATATTATTTGTTATTTTTGTTTGAAAAGTGAAAACTGCTATTATAGCTCGGAAATAATAAATTTGACTTTTTCTCCCCGAAGGTTTACCAAGTATGTGTAGGACAATAACTGAAATTTCTTACATGCAAGTTGGGATATTTCATTTATAATTTCTATCTTGCTTGCTGTTTTGTATCCTTAGGAATCTTTGTTATAGGTTATTATTTATAACTCAAATTGTTATTTGTAATGCTTTTATGGAACTTTTTGAAAAAATTTGTATGTCATCCACCAAGATAACAAAATAAATATCTGTCAATTTTCTTGCCATGCAGTATCTCTACTGAACAGTGTTCCCCTTCCTATTACTGTCAATGAAAATGTGGAATTGACAAAATGAATAATGTATTGTTCCATTGGCAGTAACCTGAAAATATGAACATGTTTTGTTGCTCCATCTTGTTCCGCTAAGTCAATTTTGCCACAAAAAATGTCAACGCCTACAATCTCTAGTACAACAGTCTTTGCCATCTTTATAAAAATTTAGCACTGAATAAAACAAAAAAAAAACAGGGTTTAGATTATTCAAATTTGTGTTACCTTGTATCGTCCTTTTGAAAAATGCTTTACATGCTTCGCACGAAGCAACACCATAGTGAAAACCTGAGGCAACATCACCACAAACTAGGCATAACCTTCGGGGTAAATCTTCTTTCGTTTCACCCTGTAATAGAAAATACAGAGGATTAGTGGTTAAGAAACATTTTGAAAATGACAGGAGATTTTATACGTATTTTACAATTATATCCATTTTTTTTCTAACATTATAGAACTTAGGCCAAAATAAGACTTGGTCTCCTTTGGAGTTATGCTGTCAAAGAAGTATACTATAATGTTAGCAGTGCCAAACGTCATAGACGACAAAAGATGTTTTTTTTAAATTAACAAATACATTGGTACCATTTATCTTATATTTCATACATAAGTTACCAAGAAGCCAAAGAAAAACAATTTGAATAGATGGACTCTAATCTGACAGAAAAGGTTTCTTTTATACTATAATAAAAGTTCTGAGAAAAGTTCCAACACAGATAAAAATAAAATATTCCTTGACATTCAAATTTATTAATTCAACTACGAATAATGTTTTTTTTTAGTAGTAATTGATTGGCTCTCTAAGGTATTCTATTATGTTTCATTCATTATGATAAAGACAATATGGTTAATTTGAAGTAATCAACAATAATTTAACTACGACAAGAACTTAAAAAAGTGATTTGGATAACTAAATGTGCATTTGTCACTATCACGATAAAATTTACATGAAGCATCTATAAAAAACAATTTTTGTTAATTATCTACAGAATCTATAGATAATTTTTTGATAATGTCATAAGGCATTAGAAATAACTGCTTATATTGCTGCCACTTTTTTGACAAGTTAGTAATTATTTGTCAAGATTAGAGAGTGACATGAATATATTTCCATCTCATGTATAACCTCTATCAGTCATATTTCTTGGTTTTATTAAAAGTTCAGTGGGATATCCCTTTGACGTTACATTACCTGAGTGACCCGAGTCTTCTCGAGCTATAAATAGTCAAGATCATGTCCATGTGGGGGTTATTTTAATCTATCCAGTATATAATCCTTGTGGCACATTGAGTAACTCTTTACAACTCAAAATAAAGTCATTACCTCCTAAATTTCAACACAAACACATCCATCAGGGGCTTCTTTGTTATTTGTATAGTGATGTATGTAGGGAAACAAAGTTACAAATTTATTCAAATTAGGTCTATAGTGAATCGATATAAATATTTAAGCTTCAGAAGTCTAGACCGGGATAATCTCAAAGTAAAATTAATTATTCAGTTTTCTTATTTTATCATATCTCTTATTCCAATGGGCACGTAAGATAATAGTTTTCTTACTCACTTGAAATAGAGAATTCTTCAAATAAACAAAAAGTAAATCTTTTATTCAAGTCTCTTACCTCAAGTTGTCCTATCCCTGAGTCTAAATGAGGTTGTGTCGTTGAAGAGCAATACTGTCGATCTGGACTACCAGGAGATCTGAGTTTTGTTTCGTATGTGTTTTCCATAAAGTCTAACCTCTGAAAAAGAAAAGAAAATTATAAAAATAACTCGAACAGATGATAAAACAAATTGCGGGTGGAGAGACAAGTTGGCACCTGGCTTGGCCTTAACACGATGTGTATTTTTAAAAAGGTGTTTACTACGTATGAAATGCGAGTAATTTAGGACAGAAAATATGCCAGGTGCAACTGACCAGCACCACAACAATAGGTGCCTAACCGAATTCCAAAATTACCTAAACGGGTGTGCTCTGAAACAGGCCTTTAGTTGTTTCATTTCACACAAGAATTGAGTGTCTATTTAAAAAATCTCAAAGAAAACCTCCATGTTCCACACTTATGAATTTTTGAAATTTAATCACAAGAAAAATTTAAATAGAAAAGTTGTACCCTTATGACAATTTCATATACAGTGTCTGCCAGAAAGTTGGATACAAATGGGAATTTTCTTTATTTGAAGTTTCTCAAAAAAAATTATTCTTGATAAAAGTTGGTGCTTGTGCTTAAACTCAAAATCCACCCGCAAAAATTTTGAAATTTCGATTCGTATACAGGGTAGGTTGAAAAATATGAAAATTCCTCAAGAGTAAAGTACCCTTATTTTTGGAACTACATCAGAGTGGCACTAAGAAAAGTTGTTTGGAATCTCAAGACAATGTCAAATATGAATTCACAGCCACCTACTCAAAATAAAAAAAAAATTCACACTTTCGCATTTTTTACTCATCACGATGTACGCACCTTTCAGTTGTTTCGACAAACTAATCGAGGTAGAAATCCTCATTTTTCGTGAAATCGGTAACTAGGTATAATACAAAAAATATATATAAGGCCCATTTATGTCTTTAAGTTTAGAAATCCATCCTAGCAATTCTAATTTTAAATTTCCAATTATGAAGAAGAAGGCACTTACACAAATGCCTATGCATGCCACTTTGGTGCACGACCTCAAAAGTTAATTTAAATTACAAAATACTTACCGATGGATTATTATTACATTTAGTTTTGCAAGTCGGGAAAGAGCTAAAAGCCACACAGCCAAGCATAAAAATATCGAAACACCACATACTGGCACCTATCACCGTGATATCAAAATATTGTGTCAAAACTTGGCTCCTATCTTCTACACAGGGTGATTTCAATCTCACGTTTTTTTAATGCCTATAGGGCTTTGACTCCTTCCTGGGATTCTTTGTTAACACAGTGCAGTTTGTCTACTATACAGGGCGTGGAGGCAAAAATTGCACACTTGATAAATTAATTTTATTAGATAAAATAATACAAATAAGTCGATGAGTGCACGTATCGGCAAGCCTTTGAAGATTATAATAATAATAATTGCCATCCTCACAATACTCCAAACTAGGAGTACCCCAAAATCAACTGAATTCTTGTGCGGGGGAGGGTCTTCGTTGCCAGATAAAGCTATTAAGGAGCAATACCGTGAATCCACATTTTATCCAGCGCTCTTGGCTATCAACGGTGTTATTCCTTAAAGGCATGTGCATCTGTGCCAGTCTGCCCTGACCTTGATTCTAACCAAGATCGATGTATGGCAGAAAAACATGCGGTCTAAATAGTTAGCAATGTTCTCAACATTTCAAAAGAAGATATGCACAGAGATGTAATTTTTAATCACGTGAAGGAAAATGCACCAAAATACATAAAGAGAATTCTAAATTCTAGAATTTACAATACATAACAAAAATATATAAGCATATCAGTATCTCTGGAATTTATTAAGTGGAACTAAATTACACTGACTTTTTACACACGTTTGTTTGCAGTAGTCAACAGTGCCGGACTGGACAGGTGAGATAGTGAGAAAAATCTCACGCCCCCCCCCCCCCTGTAAAGGCCGCTTGGGGGCCCCTGCCCTGAACGCCTTCAGAGAGCGCTAGCGCGCCCGACGGAGGGCCTCTATTATTACCTACTCAAACAAACGAATCCTATAATGTGAGTATGTGAGGTAGGGTAACCCGACACACCATCACACGACATTTCATCACGCGACATCTCATCACGGACATTTCATCACGACGACAGTTCATCACTATGACACTTCATCACGCCCCAGTTCATCACTGTGACGACTACGACTCATCACATACAATTTTATAACTTTTAGAAATGGAAATGGAAAACATAAAATCAAAGCCACATAAATTATCATAAAAAAATATCACTGTAAAATAAAACAAGAAAATTAATAAAACGATTCTAAGTATATTGCATCCAGGTCGATTAAGCACTTTAATAGCTATGGTTATTAACCTTCTTTGAAGATTTTGCATAATATCACAACAATGAGGTATTACCTGCTTTTAAATGGGTTAATCTTTTAAATGATATTTCTGGTACATAATATGTAAACAAGTATTAATTACCTGTTTTTAAATTATATTAAATTATTAAAGTTTTCCATTTCCATTTCTAAAAGTTCAAGATAAAAACTGATGAGATGAAATTGTATGTGATGAGTCGTCATAGTGATGAAGTGTCATAGTGATGAAGTGTCATAGTGATCAACTGTCGTCATGATGAAATGTCCGTGATGAAATGCCGCGTGATGAAATGTCGTGTGATGATATGTCGTGGAACCGTGAGGTAGGTTGTACCCAAGTAGCATGTGAGCGCGTTTTTTCCAAATCAATAATAATTAAATCACGTCTTTGGTCAAGCTTGTCAGAACACTTACTGGAAAGTGGAAAGTTTTATTTTAATGAGCGTGGAAGCAGAAACATTGCGCTTAATCGATCCTGAAAAAATTATCTTACGTTTGGCTTCAGAAACTTCTTCATATAAAAAAATATTAGCTGGTTAGAGTCACTTGGAACAGCATAAAAACCTTTGAATTTTATAAGGGTGATTTCTGCAGATAAGTGTATTTTTACCAGTAGCAGAGTGTGGTAAATGCTATATCATCAAATAGATCGCACCCCATATATCACTGTGTTCCAAGTTAGTTCATTTATATTTTACCAGGGTAGCTCGAGAACAGGCGCCTCTGTAATAAAATACGAGACAAAACACTTTTATAACCATAATAAACCACACCTGGTATTAGTAGTGGAAAGAGATGAAGGAGACAGAGATAGGCTACCATTGCAATAAAAACAAGTGACTGCATGCTCGCCTAATATATAATATCACCAATACTTGCATGGGTTACACTGTTCGACGGCTGGCCACTTGTGCAGCGAAATGCTGTGGATAGGTGTGCCATAATTTCACACGATATACTTGCGTAAATAGTTATAATCGATATGGCTTTTTAGAGACCTTTTGACAACCTTAAAAAAACCTTAAAAGTTAAATATTACGTTGCTTGTAGAATATGTATATTTTTGAAAACTGCGTGTGACGCTTATGTCCTATATTCTTTTTGTGACACCAATTAGAGTTTTTTTATGCTGTTTCAAGTGACTTTAGAAATAATATACTTACCTAACCCCTAGGTACTTACTACTTAGATGTGATTCGATATTGTGTAGAAAATTTAGTTCAAATTTTTTGTGTTTTTATTTTTTTTATTTTATTGCTTAGACTCAAACTTAAAGCATTGACTGAAAATTAGAAAGACTTGCTACGCAGCAGTTCCTACCACTGCTTTTTAGGTGTCAGGAGACGACAATGCAAAATTCATTGTGTTTATGTGCCCCTGGAAACCGCTTAATGATTAAAAAAGTGTCAAATGTCAAGCCGATGTCGGTCTTCACAATATTTCAGTAAATGCTTAAAGAAAGACTTACATTTACTATATTTACATTTGTATAGGTACCGTACCTGTTTATAGGGTTTATTTTAATTTTCTTGTTCATTTATTATTTTGTTATACTTTTTATAAATATATTGTGTTTTCTTTTCAAAAAGCAATCCGATATTTCTATGTAGCTACCTTTTTGAGCAAATCCCATTTTCATCATTCTTCTAATGTGGGGGCCCCTTGTTTAAAAAAATCTCACTGGGCCAAGATGGGCCAGTCCGGCACTGGTAGTCAATGACTTCAGAACCTATAGACAGGTTTGTTTTGATGAACGCCTGATGCCCATAACTAATCACAGTGATACAGTGGCCTCTGAAAACTGTCTCCGCAGTAACCAAGTCGAAAAAGCTTCTTAAATAGGGTCGTGAGGCGAGGAAAACCGTGATGGGGAGCGAGAGGATAGTCCACCTATTAATAAGAGATTTAACGCTTCTTCGGTTTTTCAAAGAGGAAATTTCGAGAGATATTAAGCTTTTTTTCATCGAGAAATCGGATGGTTTATATGTGTCTTTCCCTATGTCTGTACCAAAAACTATTTCGAAAATGTTGTGAGTTTGTCTAGCCGTAGCGAAGTTATTTCGGCTCTGGGGCAGACCTCCACCCGAGTCTTCAGGTGAAGTTCCGATGCTTCCGGCGCCCCCAAAAAATAATTAAATAAGAAAAAACACCCGATATCCAAGAGTGGTTCCGGAGGAATATCACCGGAAAAGGTCAATGACTACCTGGTGGATGGCTGACGTTCTATCTTTGTTTTTAGAGTCTATATATATTATTTCTTGGAGACAACACAAACGGGATTTTATGAATGGGGCGCCACGTCTATAGGTTCTGACTTCATTGGCAGTAGTAAACATGCGTTTGATAAGAAGGTTCCATCACTGAACTGTTTCAATTTAAAATCCTTGATATTAAAAACAATTTAAAATGTATGTCCCTATTTAATTGCCAAACAATATCACTTTCTTCTATACAGGGGGTTCCTAATCCATAAACACCCTGTACAAGCGATGTCACTGAAACTTGGTAATTAGGGTTTTCAAGTAGGTACCAACAATTCAATGGCACCATTGTTTTGTTTCTCTAATGCCTTAAATAAAACGATATCGTTATTTTTAGGGTTTTTTTGCCATAGTATGCCATGGAATAAGTGTAATTTCAAAAATAATAGAACAGAATGTAGAGCTCAGGGACTCTTTAAAAAAGTAAGGGGACCCAGCATTATACTTTACAAGTTGAGGCTTATTCTTTCCACATTCTAATGGTACCAGTGATGCCAAGTATGCCATTTTATTAGAGAATCTATGATAACAGGTACCTTGATTGTTAGTAAAAAATTATTAATGGTTTCCATGATTTCTAAAAATTAGACTTGACAATGTTGTGTGAACAAGTGCAGAATATCTCAATCAATTTGTAATGTGTATACTTGAACTTTATTCCCTTGTTGAATGTATCTACCCAAAGAACTTTCACAGTTTTTGGGATGAACTAACAAGATTAGGTCTAGAAGTTCTAATTATGTAGTTTTTCTCGGTGTTCATTAGTCCTTATAAAATTTTTGCCATTTTATTTCTCTCTCAAGGGTATCTCACAAACCTAAAATAAACCTTCAGACCAAAGGCATTTAAAAAAAGGTGCATTATCTTTAACTGACCTAAATGTAGACAAAGTAGATTGTTCTTTGGTCGGACTTCCATTGTCTTGATTTATTTCTAAACAAGACGTTTCGATCAGTCAAATCTCTGACCGTTTTTGAGTGAAAATGTGAAGTACAAGAAAGCGATTGAGGTTTATATACAGAGTATTTGCATAATGATTAAACACTAATCCCTGTTGGCACCAGTGGATTGCCGCGGTCCCCCCCCCCCCCCCCCCGCCTGCTTGACCAGAGGGTGCCAAACATTGGGAATGTCGACACTAGCTTGGCTGAATGCTTGTTTGCTTTCTATGTAGACTATTTCTTTAAATTTCCTTCGGTACCAGTGGCGCTCCTTTTCGACGATTTTCGCATCTGACCAATTCATTCGGTGTTGGTTCGTTGGTTGGTCCACACGTATTCTGCTATTCCCGATCGTAAGGTCTCTCCATTTTCCGGTATGCTTCTTATGTTCCTTCGGTCTTACTTCTACAGGCCTCTTGGTTTCTCCTATGCAGACCTGTCCACACTCGCAGGGGTCCTCATATATACACTCCTTGTCACTGAATTGATTTGGTGGTTTTGTTTTCGTAAGTGTGGATCGGAGAGTGGAACCTGGAACACAGAAAAAGCACTGCATGAAGAAACCGGAAACATCAAAAGGGACCTTTTAGGCAACGGCTTCTCATTGAAAACCATAGAAGATTCTATCGCCAAATACACCACCACAAAGAGCAATCGAGAGCAAGAGGGACAGGGAAAGAAGCTGGTCATACCATACATCAAGGGTGTCTCTGAGAAAATCAAAAGAAATGCCAGTCAATACAATGTTCAAACATTCTTCCAGTCAGGTTCCACTCTCCGATCCACACTTACAAAAACAAAAAACAAAACCACCAAATCAATTCAGTGACAAGGAGTGTATATATGAGATACCCCGCGAGTGTGGACAGGTCTAGATAGGAGAAACCAAGAGGCCTCTAGAAGTAAGACTGACGGAACATAAGATGCACACCCAAAAAGAAGAGACCTTACGATCGGGAATAGCAGAACACGTGTGGACCAACCAACGAACCAACACCGAATGAATTGGTCAGATGCGAAAATCGTCGAAAAGGAGTCTCACTGGTACCGAAGGAAATTTAAAGAAGCAATCTACATAGCAAACAAACAAGGATTCAGCCAAGCTAGTGTCGACATACCCAATGTCTGATGGCAGTTGGACACTGACATATAACAACATTGTACAAGCCCCCTGTGGTCTCCTTGGAGTCGACAGAAAACAAACTTCCCCTCAAGGCTTCACTTTTCCTATGCGATAGACTGACATGATGGGTCCCCTTATTTTAAAGAGTCCTTGGTAGAGCTTCTCACTTACTATACAAGGTGTCCCAAAATTAGCCTGCCATAATTTAGCAGAGCTTTCTGCGACCAAAAAAATGAAATGTTCCTATAAACATGACCCCAAGAATGTCCCCTAAGGTGGCTATAGCCCCCGAAATAGTCACTTTGGCAAACGTTTTTTTTCTAAATATATTTCCAGAACGAACAAAGATAAAATTCTGAAATTTGTTATGGGATATTCACAGAGATAGAGATAGTTTGACATTCTCCTTCATAGGCGTCCCAAATGGGGGGTCAAGGAGTTAAAAATAATCCAAATTTTTTGTGTGCCGTTTTTAATGATTTCTTCTCCCAGGCATATCACATACCACATTTCAGAATTTTATCTTTACTCGTTCTGGAAATATTTAAAAAAGCCGTTTGCCAAAGTGTCCATTTCGGGGCCTATAGCCCCCTTAGGGGGCATTTTTGAGACAATGTTAATTTTGCCTATTATTTACATGTGAACCCCTGCGTACGATAAATCTGATCTCTGTGTAACTGAGCAAGTAATTTTAAAGCCACAGGGTACAGCTGATATTTTGCTACTGTAAGTTTTTTAGTGTATATTTAATTTGTTATTTAATTTAATTTGTTATTTTTTTAAATTTATTTTAATACAAGATCTCTAACAAACGCTTTTTACTTGCTTAACAATACCTACCACCAAAACTCATAACTTCTTCGCATTTTCATTGGTAGAAATGGTTTTAAGGGCTGAGGCTGTTTTTTAGTCTATCTTTAAAAACCTTTCTTCCAGTAAAAATGTATATTATTTTTAACATTTAATTTAAATTTCCTGCTAGCCCCCCTACCGTACAATTAGTATGCTAGTGTTCTACCTGTGGCGCTATACTCACGATATTTGCTTTCATGTTGGCAGCACTATTTTGACACCTCTCCTTTTATTCCTTTCTCTATGGAAGTTTAACCAAAGGATTTTTTTTGTAGAATGCCCTGCCTGAAACTTCATCACGATTTCTCAAGAAATATGGGAAAAAGTACACACAAAATTTGAGGAATTTTAACCCCTTGACCTCCCATTTGGGACGCCTATGATAAAGAAACTACCTCTACCTTGGTTAATGTCAAATCTCACAGGTATATCACATATAAAATTTCAGAATTTTATCTTTGTCGTTTTGGAAATATTTAGAAAAAAAAAACACATTTACCAAAGTGTCCATTTCGGAGGCTATTATAGTCCCTTAGGGGGCATTTTTGAGGCCATGTTTATAGGAACTTATTCTTTTTTTTTGTGGCGCAGAACGCGCTAATAAATAATGGCAGACTAATTTCGGGACACCCTGTATATTAAAAAATAATCGTAAATGGAATCTGAAAATTCGGAATTGTCAAGTATCAAACTCATTCACGAGTCCCACACAAGGCACTTCAAAATTTGCCACTTGGGGAAGGTGAGTTTGGTAGCTATTGTTGTAGTAAAGTTAATCCAGGAAAAGGGGGGTAGATTGAAAAAAATCCGCAAAGCCGAATTTTTGATATGTTGTTACTGTTGGTTAGAAAGCTCATACCCACGCCACCCTGTTTCATCGCCATCAAAATTGGAATCGGTTTATCTTGTTTCCTATTGGTCGGAGGAAAAAAAAGTAAAAAGACAAAAATTATACAGCTTGGAATTTGCAAAATTTTTTGCTGCAGGCCGAACTTTCTGTTGTTCATTCCCAAAAAGGTAGAGGGCGCTAAAGTATCGTAAAACAGTTGTCGTTTATTTTATATAATTGCCCAACAATTTATGAATAACATTCAAGAATTTCCACCCATTTTTAATGTGTAACAAACATGCGACTCGCTGTAATTCAGACGGTTTGAAAAAATTAATAAACAATACTTACATAGATTTTCTTCAGAATCGACAACTTTTGTTCACAAGTTTTTCGGTATAAATTAAGTTTCCTAGGTCAAAATGCGAAACAACTGTTGTTTTTTTAAGAAACTTTGTCGCTCTCAATCTTTTTGGGAATTAGCTACCGAAAGTTCGCCTCTGAATAAAAAATTTTGCAAATTCCAAGCTCTACAGTTTTTAATTTGGAAACGAGATCAATCGATTCCAAATTTGTTTTCAAGATGGTGGCGCAACGGGGATGGGTGGGTATACGTCAATCTGGGGTTTCTCCATAAAAATTACGTTTTACTGGAATTTTTTTTATCTCCAATGACAGATTGATTGTATAGTGAGCACGCGAAGGTTGGAACAAATTCAATGAAGTCCAAGGAAAAATCGCCCGGATACCTCCATCAACCTTAATTTTGTAATGCCTCTCTTTTGATAGTAACATTTTGAAGAGCTCATTTTTCTACACACAAAATGATGATTTTTTATATAGGTTATACATTTTTTTGAGAAAAAATATTTCTTCTATTTTTTACAGTTTATTTACTTTCATTTGAACGTGCCATTTTTAGAGTCGCGCACAACACCAGCACAGAGTAAATTAATCACATGACAACAAATCACATTAGTCAAAATTTGCAGTAGTTAATCCTAATGCAATAATAAACTGGGCAAAATACAGCAAATAACTATCGGACAACAAAAAAAATAGTGAAAAAAAATATTTCTTTATTGGAGCGTTGCTTATGCCGTATTTCTACCCTTATGGACAAGGAAAGAAAGAGGACACCGCGCTTGGCTACCCTGCGTTGTATAGATTTTGTTACGTCGTTTTGAACGACGGCAGACAAAGTGAGTACGTTGTGAGTTAATTTCGTGAATGTGCGAATTAAAATTAACAGTGATTAAGGGGAAAATATACATACTCTTACGATAGTGAATTGTTCAGAGTTTGGTTGCAAAAGCAGAAGTAAAAAGCAAGAGCCCCGGATTTCGTTTCACAGGTAAATATTTAAAATATTTTAGCCCTAAAACTTTATTTTTTCTCAAAATAATTTTCTTCAAATTGCTTCTACCTTTTAGTATGATAAAGTGCATTGTTTTGTTTGTAAATAGGACCAATATAATTATTTTTAACATCGTTTTTATTGAAAATTTCTTAATTGATTATGATAGTTTCATGAAATATGGGCTAGTTTCCATGGGCGTGCATTATTTATTTTATTTTGATTGATTCGAAATCGCCACAAAAAAAATACAATATTTCAGCACTTGACACTAGCGTTTCATGCAACGCCACTGGCCTGTCGTGCGATGTGGCAGTCGGTAACACGGCCACGAGCGCTGTTAGGCGTCCTCTCTCTTTCATTGTCTAAGTTTCTACCATTTGCACCTTTTGTTGGCGCATTTACTTGAACTTTTCTTGTTAGAATTGAATATATTGATAAATACAATAAGAAAGTAAATTGCAAAAAAATAAACGAATTATTTTCTCAAAAAAATGTTATCTAACCTAAACAAAAATCATCGTTCTGTATGTAGAAAAATGAAGTCTCAGAAGTGCGCTATCAAAAGTGGGACTTACAATTTAAAAAAAATGACGATGAAGTCATATACAGGGTGACCGTATTTCGAGTCTATGCATGGGAATCTTGGTTATCTTGGGAGATACGAGGTCGGTTAAATTGGGGCAAAGTTGCGGAATTTGATGCCGAGTAACGTGGTAAAAAGAAATTTTGGCTGGCCCTTTTCGTTTTGAAAATAATGCGAAAAAACTGAAAATTGTCGTTTTCGTTTTTATTTTTTTAAACGAAAACGAATGGCGCTGGACATTTCTAAGTTAAACATTATTAAGGCACTTTTTTACAAGAAATCTAAATATGGCCCCGCATTTTTTTTTCGCCTCCCTGGACAAAGTTATGACGATCAACTTTTATTTTTCTTATAGGCGCCATATTGGATTTTTGCATTTTTGAAAAGAGGATTTTTTTCTGGTTAAAATGTCACACATTATGTTTTACTTTGTTTTTCTTGCCGAAATATCAAATTTATCGTTTTTGCATAGAGTGCCTTGGAAACGTAAGCCCCATAATGTTTGACGTTTTTGCATAGAGTGCCTTGGAATCATAAGCCCCATAATGTTTGTCATTTCTGCATAGAATGCCTTGGAAACATAAGCCCCATATAACGTTTGATAGTTTAGTACAATTTTAAGTGTCACTGATACTTTATTTGACTGAAAAAATGTCATTTTCACATGAAGAAAAGCGTGACATGATTCAAATTTATTATTCCTCAAATATAAATGACGTCGAAGGGATATTGGACGAGCCATAAACAATTTAAGGAAACGTGCTGCATTGTGCCTTGAGGAACAAGGAGGACAAATTGAACATTTATTGTAAAATAGGATTGTCTACTCGTCTAGGTTTTTGTTGTTCTGTGTTTCCAGTTTGACTCTTTTAGTGTTAATGTGTTATATGACAAATGACGAATAAATAACAAGATCTTACATCATACTCTCGTGGTACGTTTATGATTTATTTAATCAATAAACTTAACATTAACTAAAAAAATTCACTGAACCATTAAACAATATTCCAAAGCACACTTCGCAACAATGGGTAACTAGGCTTATGTTTCCAAGGCACTCTATGCAAAAACGATTAATTTGATATTACGACAAGAAAAACAAAGTAAAGCATAATGTAAGATATATCATTTTAACCAGAAAAAAATCCTCTTTTCAAAAATGCAAAAATCTAATATTGCGCCCATAAGAAAAATAAAAGTTGATCGTCATACCTTTGTCCAGGGAGGCGAAAAAAAAAAATGCGAGGCCATATTTAGATTCCTTGTAAAAAAGTGCCTTAATAATGTTTAACTTAGAAATGTCCAGCGCAATTCGTTTTCGTTTAAAAAATAAAAACGAAAACAATAATTTTCCGTATTTTCGCATTATTTTCAAAACGAAAAGGGCCAGCCAAAATTTCTTTTTACCACGTTACTCCGCATCAAATTCCGCAACTTTGTCCCAATTTAACCGACCTCGTATCTCTTAAGATAACCAAGATCCCCATGCATAGACTCGAAATACGGTCACCCTGTATATGCGACACCGATGACGTCACATTACGCATTTATATGTCAAAATTTGCGCATAACAGAATTAAGGTTGACGTGCCCGAGCGATTTTCCCCCTTGCCCGGAGATTTTATTGAATTTCTTCTAACCAAAGGTTATGAAAACGAACATTTTTGTTCCGGAGCACCGCGTTGTTACTTCTTAAGACTCACCTTAATGTCGACGTCGAGCGGATCGCGCCCCGCCTCCGTGGTGGTGGTGGGCGAGCCGTACGGGTCGGAGGGGGCGCGCGCGTCCGAGGGGGCGCACTCCGCGAAGGCGACGCCCGCGCCGCCGGCGGCCGGCGCCTCCTCCTTGATGCGGAGCTGGCCGGCGGCCGCGACGCTGCCCGGCGACGCCGCCTGCTCCGTCATCATGGACACCTGCCGACCAAGACACAAACCATTCAATTATTTCCGATGCGGCGGCGACCACACTTCGGTGGGGCCCCCTTCGATCTACACTTCCCCCAAAAATTAACGCACCACCACCAAAAGTTTAAAGTAATTTTTTGTCAAAACCAATAGTCAATAGTTGAATGATAGGTTGTCTCTTCCAGAACGTTGGTGTACTAACTGTATTTGCATAGAAACCTCTTTTTTATAAATACCGGGTGTCTCAATTATAGCCTGTTTTTTTGGTGGTGCGTTAATTTTTGGGGGAAGGTTACTTTTGACGGGCACAGTAGGAATACCCGCAAAAAAAAATCGAGGTTCTTGTCTTTCGACGTTTCGGAACACCTTTAGCATTTTTATTTGTTTTTCCACGTTTTTCTACATTCCTTTCGAAACCCTCTCCGCACCCTACCCGAACCCGAAAGTCCCCCCCTTAGGAAGGAAAGTATTTTCAGTATTATAGGGTGATTCGGGCATGATGAAAACAATTTTAACCGCAGGTGAAAACATGGCTTAATGCGAATCCGAAATTTGAAAAAATATAGTCAACAAAAAAAACTCTTTAGAAGTGTATTAAAACCCCTAATTAACGGCGCTTATTGCTGGTCAGCTGGCAAACTCGAGGCTGGTTATGCCCGGCGCCCGGCGCGCAGTTGCCAGTTGGACAACATATCATAAATTTATTTATTTTTTAACTCTTTCGAGAAATCTAAAAATATGATAACGTTATATAATTTTTCTGGAGTTTTTACAGTTTTAGAGAAACAATTTATGCTATGGCGATAAATACTGCATAGTCTAAGCGTTGACTGATATATTATTAAAGACTGCTCACGGCTGTCACGTCTGACACATTTTTGGCTCACCATGCGTTTTCCGGAGATAAAATGCAATGCAGAATACATTGTTAGCCATCAGAGCCATCTGTTTTCCAGGACATAAAGCTATAGCCGGGAGAAGTCTCTTTATAAATACGTTAGTCAACGGTCTAAGTTAATTTTAGCGCACCTTTTTATTCTGCACCAAAAGTGCACTCTTGTTTTAGGTATACAGGGAGTAAATGAATAAGTGCGAAAAAATTCAAGGGGTGAATCTTTGAGTGAATCTAAGACCAAAAGTCTATATAAACATAGGTCCGCTAATGCTTCGTTTTCAAAATACAGGATGTGAAACATTTTTTTATTATTATAATAAAACAAAATTTTTTTATACTATTAATATGGAAAAAATATTGGGTATACCCTAGTTTTTGTTAATAATTGGTAGTTTTAATTTTTTATTATGTTGTCCCGGAGACATGCAGAAAAGTGATTTTTTTTCTCAAAAACGAAGCGAGATACGAGAATAATTCAAGAGACAAAAAAGTTGTATTTTTAGTTGCTGAATGCGAAAAAAAGTTTTAAAAAAGTCAGTGGCGCACATTTATTAAAAAAATATTGGTTAAGGTGTCCTCAGGACGCCACTGTACTTAATAATTTTAATCTAGTAGGGGCTAAATTAGCCTCTTTCTACCATAACTAACACTGCCAATTTCAATAAAATCGGCTAAAGGATTATTAAGATATTTACGAAAAAGCGATTTTTTTAAGAAGAGTTTGACACCCTGCATCTTAAAAAGGAAGCATTACCGGATCTATGTTTATATAAACTTTTCATCTTAAAATCAACCATTTGTGTTTTGTCCAGCCCATTTGAATTTTTTTCTTCATTTTGAATGCACCTACTTGTATCTGTAAAATTTGAAAGCGGTAGGTGTTTTGGAGCAATTTTTGCCAATTTCAACGCTGATTTTATCGACAAGACAAAACTGCAATTTTGTTGTAGAATAAAAAGGTGCAGTACAATTATGAACTTGAAAGATCAACAAGATAACCTGAAAAAAGCTACGACTCAGAAACAGAGCAATTGGAGCCCTCTGTGAGATACGTAGAAATTGACATCTGCAGCTTGTTCTCCATCCCCAAAAACACACTACTAGCACAGCTTACCCTAACGGGTATGCCAAATTTCAGTGCAGCGTCTTGATTACTTTGGGAAATATAGCCATAATCAAATTTCAAAAAAGAGCTTTAACGTCCTGTATCTGAAAAACAATAAGATAAACATGAGTTTTTTTTAGCGAGAGTTATAGGATTTTTAAGTGTGTCATTTAAAATTCATGTTAGCAAAATAGCAGACAGCGTGTTGCACGTGCTCAGAACCGTGTATTCAAATATTCAAAAGATATAATAGCACGCGACCGCTTTGCGTCGCGTCATCGGTGCATAGTTTTCACGCTTTTATACAATAATATCTATTCATTGCACTTGTTGCATAAACCTAACCTAACCATAAAGCAATATTTATTTACAGATTTTAAGTCCAAAGGCAAACCATACCCATATATTTATTATGAATAAGTTTGCGAGATTTCCGAATTTATTTTAAATATACAGTTAATAAAATTGGATAATTCATAAAAAAAATCCAATATTATATTGTTATCAAAAACATATAAACAATATTTTTATTTATGACGGTAATGAGAGTTTACATAGATAATGTAAAACTCTCAAGTGCGTCAAATGAGTATAAGGTCAGGACACCACACGTTATAAATAAATAATGTAATAACATTTAAGTCAAGTATTAGAAGAATATAGGTATTACCCAAAATTTGAAATAAAATGTATTTAAACACAGACAGTAACAGACTTTTTGTTATGAGTTGTCCTCCTTTTGACTTTTTGCACAAGTGAATTTGAAGTGAAATGAACATGAAGTGATCTGATAGTGAAATGATTTTTTATTGGTAAATGGAACAGTGTACGACCGCGTTATCTATAATCTAACCCTTGAATGAATTTTCCAATATTTTTCACCACCTTAACCCCAGAAACACTCAAAACCAACACAAATTACATAAAAATCGATTTGCTGCGTAAACTGATCACTTCATAATCAACTGAACATTTGTAAAAGGAACACTCGATGTCAGCTGATGTGATCTCAAAGTGGTTCGGAATCGATTTGAGATCACTTAAAACTGTAAAAGGAGGACGGCTATGAACAATGCCTTTGCAGATATACACTGCTATTCATAAAGTTTGCACCAAATGGGAATATTTTCTAGTACATATTATATTTTTTGAAAATCTGATTTTGGTATATGTAGGTGCAAGTTTGGTTTACACTATGGCGCCTAAACAGGGTCGTGACGTCACAGTCCATGCCTGTCAAATTTTACATTTAAAATAAAAAATTGGGAAAAATCAGGTTTGCCTTGAAAATATTGGAAAAAGTTATTAATAAAATGTGTTTGTCTTGCATTATTGTGCCCAGAAGGATATCACGATGTTCGTTTTTTCTTAATTATTTATCTTCAAATCGGTACTCGATATTTTTTCCAGCAAATAACCGAAGAAACTTATTTAGTAATTGCTCTTAGTAAGAACTAAATTATAACAATACAATAAATAAATTTAAATGCTAAGTTAAGGAGAAATATGAGAGTTTTTTAAAATTTCTATTGTGTATTGTATTCTTGGTGCAAAGACTCTTTCATTTTAAGATAAGTTTATTCCCTCCCTGGGTCAGTGCTGTAAATTTTTACATAAAATACATCCATATTTTGAAATTCAGTGAAACAAAATTTTAAGCTACAGTTTTATGTCGAAGTTTATGGGTTCAGTTTCAATTCCAGGAATATCAGTAAGAAACACGAATATTCCGATCTCCTTATGAAAATTTGCATAGGGCACAATAATGCAATACAAACACATTCTCTTAATAACTTTTTCCGATATTTTCAAGGCAAACCTAATTTTTCAATTTTTTTTTTATTTTAAATGTCAAATTTGACAAGCATGGGCTGTGACGTCACGACCCTCTTTAGGCGCAACAGTGTAAACAAAACGTGCAGCAACATATCCCAATATAAGATTAAAAAAAAATAGAATACTACAATTTTTTTCCATTTGGTGCAAACTTTATGATGCTCACCATTGGGATCTCGGAAACGGTAACTCAAAATGTAGCAGCCCTGGAAAATTTTGAGTCAGCTAGGAAAAATATCGTGTCTGAAAACACAAGAATACAAAATTTCATAAAGTTGGGTGTTCTAATAAAAAAGATATGAGCTATTTCCGGAATCGCCGATTTTCAGTTTTTTCAGAATATCTCAGAGACGGACCGAGCTATCCTCGATTTCTTTTCAGATAATGAATAACAGGGTGTCTACCAAATCGAGTTTTTAAAATTCCCTGACTTTTCCAGGTTTTCCCTGACCAAAAAGCAAAAAATTCCCTGACTGAGATAAATATGCGAATTTAGATAAAATGGAAGAGTCAACAGATCCCCTAGGATGAAATTACTCTGAACGATCGTGCTTACTAACAAAAAAATTCAAAAGCGGACTATTAGTTTTAGTGATGTCATCTGACATTAATTAAATAAATGTGCAAATTATGTCCTATTATGTTTTCGAAGAAAGTTATAAAGTGGCTTGGAATTTCAACTTTTTGGCAGAAACTGTTGCTAACGAGGTTAATAAAGTACAGTATAAATTGACACCCCCCTTAACTTGCTGTGTCTAAGGTTAGAAAAAAAAGTTTTGTTACAAAAGTTTTAGATACTAATACAACGTTTTTTGTGACGCTATTGGACCTTACACAGTGTGTTCTAGAAAGCCGTGGAAAACATAACTTTTGTTTTTTAAATGGAACGCCTTGTATATTTTCTGCGCATTTTTCCGATTCCAATGAAGCATATATGTTATTTATATGTTCGCTCCAAGCGTTCGTTCAGAACAGCCTTTTTTGTGAGGGATTACTCCTTGGGTCATAGGTTGCCATGATAGACAAAGGCCAATTTATAGTAACAATTATTGACAGTTTGCAAGTATATTCACGCTTTGGAAAACAAAATGGGCTATTTTAAGTTTTCAGAGAAAATTAAGAATGGAAATTGAGAGAAATGAGAAATTTTAAATAGTAAGTGACATAGTTAATAAACTTCGTTGGATTTATTGTTCGAAATTTAATTTTTATTGAAAACGACAATAACATTTAGAAAAAGGATATACCTACGTATGAATTTATTGATATTTGCTACTAAGTTTCTGTTTATTGGGGCAACAATAAAATTTCTGTGTTCAGTATTTAATATGTGGATTTCTTCCCGAATTCTACCTTTCAGTGTTTCTACATTTTTCCGTCTGTCATTATAAATTCTGGTTTTTAAATAACCCCACAAAAACATATAAAAATATATACTTTTTGTAAATGCCATTGTCGTTTTCAATGAAAATTAAATTACAAACAATAAATTTGACGAATGTTACTATTTAAAAGTTCTTATTTCTCTCAATTTCCCTCCTTCATTTTCCCTGAAATCTTAAAAGAGCCCATTTTGTTTTCCAAAGCATGAATATACTTGCAAACTGTCAGCTATAGCGTTGTTCACGGAGCAGTTCGGAACCAGTTGTGAACTAGTAACTTTCGCTGTGATTGATTAATTCAAATTTTAGATTTTTTTTAAGCCAATCACATTGATAGTTACTGGTTCAGAACTGTTCCGAACTGCTCCGCGAATAACGCTTATAACTATAATTTGGCATTTGTCTTTCAAGGCAGCCTATTACCCAAGGAGTAATCCCTCAAAAAAAGGCTTAGTTCTGAACGAACGGTTGGAGCGAACATATAACAAAAATATACAAGATGTTCCATTAAAGAAACATAAGTTATGTCTACCACGGCTTTCTAGAACATACTGTATAAGGTCCAATAGTGTCACAAAAAACTTTGTATTCGTATCTATAACTTTTGTAAAAAAAAACATTTTTTTCTAACCTCAAAAACTAGCAAGTTAAAGGGGGGTGTCAATTTATAATGAGCCACCCTGGAAAATTTTATGTGAAAATATAAAATGACGTATAAAACAAAGAAATATCTTTTATTTACAACCTTGTATGTAATGTTGACATTTCTGACTTTTTAGAAGTTTGAAAGTGTCAATTTTTTTACTTTTACTTCCCGCCCTCCCGCCCGGGTGGAAAGTTTACTTTCCACCCAGGAGGGCGGGAAGTAAACGAGATAAAATTTTGAAATTACAAAATATTGATGGTTGTAAATAAAATAGTATACAAACCTCGGTGACGTGTTTCATTACTGTCTCGAGATAAAGTTAACCTTGGCGCTTCGCACCTCGGTTAACTATTTAATCTCTCGACAGTAATGACACACTTCCCACCTCGGTGTGTAATATACTATTACACATAAAAAATAAACACCTTCAAAACAAAAATAAATAGCTTCGTAAAATCTTATTTAGTTAGATTATATTTGGAGTATAGTAGAAGCACAGGGATCACATATAAATAAATAACATAATGTGATCTCTGTGGAGTAGAATCAAAATGAATATGATATAATTTTGATTAGTTTTTGTAAGAATTAAAGATTTTCTATTTTTATATCTATTAAACCACAAATTTCCAGGTTATTTGATAGATTTCCCTGACTTTTCCCTGATTTCCCTGACCAAAAATAATTCCCTGACATTTCCAGGTTTTTCAGGTTTTCCAGGTTGGTAGACACCCTGGAATAAGGACTAAAATGCGCAACTTTTCTCTAAATCAACCACCTCTCTATCTTTTACGGTTTCCGAAATCCCAATGGTGAGCCTTGAAAAAATGACCACCCCCCCTAGAGATATTTGCCCTAATCCTAATATAATGTATGTCTAAATGTATACGATTCCTCAAACTAGGTAATTCGACACAATCGGGTACGTATCGCGGGATTGGGATAGGTTAGGTAGTCATAAGTCATAAAACGCCATCTAATCTAATCAAGATTCTGTAAAACTATTTGCTGAAATATGATAAGTCCTTATAATTGGAATATTCCATGAAAAAATTACTACCTGTTTTTACACAAAAAAAATTTTAAAATATATTTATTGGTTATTTTGAATTTTTCAGAAAACATGCAAATAAAGCCTGAAAAAATAAAGTTAAATGGCAGGGCTTCAATCGACTTTTCGACGACCGTTGCAGAAGATATTATCATAAATTCACAGGGAAACTAAAAAAAAATAGAAATGAGAAACATAAAAGTAATCAAAGAAAAAGTGTCAAGACGCCGCAGATTACCGATATAGGTAATTTGATACGAATAATATGGGGTAAAACCACAGAAAATGAATAAATAAGCTGTATAGTAGCGTCGCTCAGCACTATTCCATTATTCTACTTGTAGCTAAGTTTCGTTTTTTTATGATGGCGTTAAAATCAAACGTTGTCAAAGAACGATGTACCTATATATATTATACTGGACCAACACTATAGTGTCGGAGTAGGTAACGCGGCACCTTGGGCGCCCCCCTCCACTTTCCTCCTAGTCAAAACGTCAATCCGTGCGTCAAAACGTCAATCCGTGCGTCAAAACGTTAATCCGTGCGTCAAAGCGTGCGGGGCGGGGCCTAGGAGGAAAGTGGAGGGGGGCGCCCAAGGTGCCGCGTTACCTACTTGTCGGTCCAGGTATATAGAATTATTATGCGACTAAGGAACACCCTGTGATTTATTGAGAAACTGTATGTCCATAGTGACCGTCAGCTTGCACTGCTAGCAGCGCCAGGTGAAAACACGTCCCGTTTGAAACAACTAAAATATATTGCTATGCGCCAACAGATCATTTTAAGAAACTAGGTCAACCCGACCTATTCCAACATTCCGATCGATAGTAATCGACGATGGGCCGGCGGCCCTCAGTCCAGCGGTCCGACCGAAGGTGCCGGGCGCAGGAAGAGCCCTCGGACGGAAATGAAAGAGAAAATAGCAGGAGTCCGAACGTCACCTTGCGACTGGTCAAGGCGAAGGCGGCGGCTCTAGGTGTGCTTCTGCAATCTGCCGGCCGTGGCCGCCTGCGCTCGACTGCAGGAACGGACCAGAGGAAATAGCTAAATTAGGTATTTCCCCCCTGGAACGGAACGGACCTCAAATAAGTTCTATAGATGTGGCAATCCATTGTTGATAGCCATCATCTACAGTGTGTCCCAGGATAAGCGAAAAGACAAAGAGGGCAAAGACAAATGACCGTTTCTGTAGGTTTTACGACAAAATGTTATTAAGGAAAGTCATTCAGAGTGAAGCTTTGAGTACTTGTGTAAAATTCTAGGCCTACTTTAATTTCTTTTCAATTGTTCCCTTGTTTTCCTGGAAAAATAAGCGGATGGTTTTTAAACGTGC
Organism: Pseudeuparius sepicola; assembly: GCA_963920635.1. Classification (NCBI taxonomy): domain Eukaryota; kingdom Metazoa; phylum Arthropoda; class Insecta; order Coleoptera; family Anthribidae; genus Pseudeuparius; species Pseudeuparius sepicola. The sequence continues at coordinate 25,448,793 of OY987298.1, read as the reverse complement.
TATTATATTATATTAGAGAGCCATAAGTTTGCATTCTGAACAATTTTTCTTAGTATCTAACATTTTGTGGTTTTTTCTCACAAAAAACAAAGGAAAATTGAAAACAAATCAAAGTAGGCCTAAGATTTTGCAATTTTATACAATTTCTCAGTGATTTGTTGTAAAATGTAATTTCTAACCAAGCAGGTCTTTTCCAAATGATCAAATTTCAACTAAAATTTTTTTCTCTTTGTACTTCTTTGCTCGCCTGGGACACACTGTAGATGAGATTATTCATCAAACGAAGGGTTGCACCATTCGCTACGATCGTGTCCAATTTACCTTCTCATTAAATAAAATGCCATTTTTTAATACCATAATCATAGATTACTATTATTTTAGCAATTATGTTATTAATTAAGAAACATCTAAGAAAAATATACATTAGTTTACATTAGTACACCTTTCTTGTCATTTGTTTAACTCTAACCAGTTGGAAACTTTTGGAACAAACCCATAATAACCAAATAACCACCTTTGCCAACACCTAAATTTCATAACAGTGGGTAACCTAAAGTCACGACAACTTGTTAATGGTGGAGAACCCATGAGTGTTAGTTAAGTACATATATGCTGACACACAACACATTTTGATCTATAAAGTTAACGGATCACCAAACTCAAAACTCAACATGCACTGAACTGTCAGGAATCGTCTCTTCTTCAACCATGATGTCTATGACCGCATTATTGCAACTGTTGTCAAGTTCGACGATCACTCGTAGTCGTAGCGCCTAGCATCATTCACAACAACTGACGACAGAATGCATAGGGTGCCGCCTAGATTTCGAAAATTGCGATATTGCCAAATTTTTCAAATGTCGTCACACCTTATTCCTTTTGTGCTTGAAATTTCGAGCATTTTGAGCATTTTCAAGGGATCGTTCCGAGGATCGTTCCTTTTCGTGCTCTTGAGAATACGTGCGCGAACATGGGTAGGGAACGTTCGCGAACGTTCTCCGAGCACGAACGGGAACGTTCCCTCCTTCGCATCTCTAAATAAAGATGTTGTAGCAGAGAACAAGGAATTGTTCTATGGTTGTAGCTTGGGGCACTTTTTTTGGAAGACCCGTTCTTCCGTATTGACAAAGGCAAGACGGAGACACAAGCGCACTGGCGAACTGAGGTAAAAGGGCAAGCTTGCATATCCCGCCATCATCACATCTTTGAGCATTTTCAGCTTCAGCATTTTGAGCACTTTGTCAACATTTTTGAGCATTTTAGGAACGTGCTCGAGAACTTTCAGAAAAATGAGAATTTTCAGAAAAAACATTTAATTGCTTTTTTCTTAACCTCTGAAAGGAGCTGATCATTTTGCTATAATGAAACACCTATCTATGTCGTTTATTTTCGTTTATTCTCGTTCGTGCTCGTTCGCTCTTGCTGAAAATGCTCGAAATATAAATGCTCGAGCATTTTGCATCTCTATTAGTAGATACTTATTATTAATTTTGATTATTTTCATTATGGAAATTGATTTAATCATGAAACTAGGAGTAGAATAAGTGGACCTGTAAACCCAAAGTGGCATACATAAAAGTCGTTACAATAAGTTGTGATCGTCAACAGGAAATTTTTGCTTTATTAAGCTGGTACCAAAGTTTATAAAAGTTTTGCAAAACAAATTGGCCAGCGCATTTCTACCACACAAGGTGTAAATAAAATGCACTGGTCGAGCCCTATTGGAACTTGGAACTGCTTCTGTGAGCAACATATGTATGTATTTCGAAAATTTTGTAGGTTTAAATTTAAAGATTACCATCACCTTTTACCATTACCTTGTTGGCTTAAATGTAAGCGCCTAAATTTTTTTCGAAAATGTCGATCGTATGCCGGGTTCTTACCATGCCGACACGCGATTCTCCAGAAACAAAACACGAACAACTAATAACTGCCGTTTATGTTCACGGACTGTTGGCCAGTCCGTCCCTGCTGGCCTGCATGCTGCAGAACCCGCTGGCCTTGACTCGCCGGCGACGACGAGACTTTTTCATGCCCGCCCGCCGCCACCGCCGGCCGCGTGGCGCAGGTTCAAGTGCAAGGCCAACTGTGCACCTCTGCCTTGCGGCGTTGCCGCCTGGTCTAGCTCCTCCGGTTGTTGTAGCGTTGTTTCGAGGTCCATTTCGTTCCGCTTTGCGGGAATTAGGAATGGTTAGGGTCAGGTGGTAGGTCAGTTCGATATTCCTGTAGGCTGTAGGCAGGCATAATAATCCGTCGTATTCATGAGCGCAATAATAAGATTCCTGCACGTGTAGAGTCAGACAATATTAATGATAACATTTTCATAGCGGGGAATGTGAATAACTAGTGCAACGCTTACAGAATAGAAGTTAGAGTTATTGTTATTAGGGTGATATGGGCATCGTTGTGTTCTTATTTAAAAAGTGTAGAAACACCAGAAGACACTTTGAGTATTGAATATTTCTCCTCCACCGATTTGCCATGAGAGTCTATTCTCATATAAAATCCTCAGTTCATCAGCTTGATCACATCAGAACGTTGACGTTAACAATTTCGGAGAAGGAATCACAGGCGTTCCAATCTGATTTATATTAGTGGAGAAGACCAAGACACAATATTGTTTAACTCAATTAAAGGTGTACGAATACATCATATAATAAGAATAAGAATAACAATGCAGTACGCATAATATTGTAACAAACTGAATGTGCAAAATAAATTTAAAGAGATAATTTGCAGGGATCTCAATGTCTAGGTATTATTTTATTTGCCAGAGGGTGCTACCAATCGCACAAATTCACAACAAAATCGTTTCAAATTTCTCATTCTCAAAATTGAAATATTAAAAATATTTTGTCTTATTTTTGTTTCTAAGCTGTGACATAAGTATTCCCACCATGAATGCTTTCTCGTACAAAAATATTATAGCCTGGATTAAGGAATTCAGAGGGTTCGGATTATGCATATCATTTTATACAATTGGAGCGTTCGAATTAGAGGGGGTTTTACTGTATTCCATTTTTACCGCACTCTTGTTATAGTGTATTTAATCTTTGCGTCGAAAAATGACGTAACAGTGTGCTTATTAACTGGGCAAACAAATTATGATTGCGGCTGGTTATTGCTGACAATGCTGACGTATGATGCATGATGCACACAAATTTAAATAACATGCATTTCAAAGAAAATACACAATATACATTTAGCACTTAAAAACCGGACTTCGTTCGCACCTTGAAGATTGCGTAATTTAAGAAATACTGCTCCCTGCCAATACCGCTCATTCCACGTCGCATTTTTTTAAATTCTTACTCTAATAAACCTAGTTCTAAACTCATTTATTATTACACAGTGACCGGCACCATATGGGATTTTTTTATTTTACATTTAACAGAAAATTTTATTCTTGATAAAAGTTTATGCATTCCCGCAAACTCAAAACGCAGTTTTCAAAATTTGAATCTCATTTCGTATTCGGGGGAGGTTCGAAAATATGAAAAAGGTTCAAAAGTAAAGTAACCTTATTTTTAATTTTAGAGAGAACATGTATTAAGAAAAGTTGTTTAGAAGTGAAAGGTAGGCCCAAAAATGCAGTTTCAAGTTTCTATTCCAAAAAACACTTTTCAACATTTTTTATGATTTACCCTGTATAGAAAATAAAACCACTTTATTTGATATGCCGATTCGAGTTCAGAGAAGATTTATTATTTATACTTAAATGTGAGTGCCAGAAAAATTGGGATGGGTTTATGAACTTAGAAATAAAGCAAGGTTTGCGCCAAAAAATTAGTATTTTTTCGTTTAAATTTTGCAGGAATCAAAATATTACTGTTCAAACAAATTAATTGTATACAGCTGGACCGACACTATATTAAAGACCCGAGCATGACGTCATATTTCATTGTTGTTTACGGACTGGGGTGGCGCCACTCGACGAAAAAAATGACGAGTTATTATAGGTTATAGGGGGATATTCTGTGGTTATTGGTATGTCAGTTACAGGCGTTTAAAATGTCCCAAATTTTAAAAATATCCAGCTTTATTACGATTTGTCTCCTTTTTACGGTAACGAATTGTCTTTGCGTCCATTATTAGCAGTTTTATCCTACTAACACAGCTTTTATAGGTAGATTTGTTTGTGATAACATGCTATTTCCATGCACATGAAGCAAATGGTATGCACACTGCACAGGCCATTAGGTGAATTGCAGAAGAATAAACACTATTTTGGAATTATGGGATGATCTGATCAACCAGGTGAAGAAGCGAAAATTCTAGATATTATCTTGGAAGAGTATTTTGTAACGTATGCAAGAACGAAAATAGAAAATTTTGTTTATAGCTCCAAAGCGAACCAATAGTCCTCCATATAAAGAAGAAACTGAAAAATCTAATGCGTTTTATGCTTACTTACACTACAACTAGCCATGGACTTCATTTCAAACCAAAAGGTACCAAATACTCTTGCTTGCTTTTTAGACTCGCTTTTCTTAAGAAAAGCATGTTTTTATTTTATAAAAGTTTCTGAAACAATGGTGTTTTAACATTAAACCACCGTGTAAATTTGTTTCGTCGTGTGGCGCTAGTGGCGATCGCTTGAAACAGCGCTATGCACAGGTCTTTAATATAGTGTTGGTCCAGTATACAGTGTCTCTATTCTCTATAACTTTCAAATATAGGTATGTATAACCAAAGTTTACAGAATAAAAATAATTCTGTAAACTTTGGTATAACTTTGGAAGTTATACAGTGACTCTAGGCTAGGGCAAGTTATCGAAATAGACATCTAGACTTCAACTTCGACACAGTACCTATGATAATTTATATTTTTGGGGAACAAACCTTCCAAATAAACCTGATGTATGCAATTAGGGACGGAAACGGAAATGTTTTGGCAACGCAGGTTGGTGCACGGCGCGGCGTTCGCGAAAGCCGGCTGTGGCAGTGGCCGACTGCGATGCATCAGCTGCTGAACGAACGTCGGTTGCTGGTTCTTTTGTTTTATTTTTACGGCCTTCGCCTTGGCCTCCTGCGCGAATGCGACGGCCATTTCGAATTTCGTCAGTCCGCCAACCGTGTAATAAATGCGATGTTTTATACTGCCACATCGTGGAATTTCCGCAGGTCCTGTTTTCTTCGGCGTCTTATAAGAATATCCCATCACGTTTAACAATATTTAAAAATATACCTTGTTAATAGGTGACATCACGGGGCCTCGTGTTGATTAAAAAAAACTACTAAAACCCAGGTCCAGGGCGACTCATAATGAACTAATTAAAGAATTATTATCGTACATAAATATTTTATAGCCACCACTTTACAAATTTCAAAGAGTTCAGCCGGCGAAATCTAAATTTCTGACAACTAGAGACACTATCTAAAATGTAAAGATTCGAATATTGCTCACATATCTTTTGAAAAAACATTCAATTTATCGAATCCCTAGAAATGCATCACTAAGCCAGAAACTTGTTTAATTGTGGATTTTTTCATATACATGCAGCGAAGCAAAGAAAGTTAAGACAATGAGAAAAGTTTTACAAAAAGGATATTTTAGGTATGTAGGTAGGACTTACCATTTTGGAAATATAATTTTTTGTGTATAAGGCGTAGGCACATATTTTTCACCATTCGAAAAATTGGAAAACATGTGAAATTAAATCCTTCTTAAAAGGTATTCGGCAGATTTTGCGCAAAGCTGCGCATTTTTTCATTGTTTGAAAAGGACTAGATTTTTTAAGATGTAAAACTGAGATATTTTGTATTGTGATTGATGGTGCTAGTGACCATATTATGTTTAGGGGTTCAGTGAAGTTGTTCCATCGTAAATTTTACTTTTCGCCAACTTAAAAAAAAATTGGAAGTGTCAAGTCTTTATTTGGGGACTAATTTTCCAAAATAATTATTCTATAAAATCTCTAAATTAAATATAGACCGTTAGACAGTGACAGATTTTCCTTACTGATTTTCTCATTTATGCCTTGGAGAGGGTTGAAAGGTAAATCGACGCTGAGTCGGAAAATAGTAATTTTAAGTTTGGCCCCCGAGAAAAACATATGGATAATTCGATTTTTCAAAACAGAAAAAAAGGTACTAATTCTCACTTATGCCATGTTCACCGTATGATTTCTTATACTATTCCGACCTCGAAAACCCAAAGGCATAAGTGAAGCGTGTGGAAAAAGGGTTGAATTAAGGGTTTGGCAGATCACACAAAAAATGACTTGGTTTACTGACTCCGTCAGTTATGCCGTTCGAAATGGTGAAAACTTATATCTATCAATAGCGTCAACTGATTTCTGCACTTATACCTCTGAAACTATAGAAAGTTTTATTGCAATTCATTTTATCCCTGACAAAATCAGTTGACAAAAAAAAAATTTACGATTTATTTTCCGACCCAAAAGTGCATTTTTCCCCACGCGTCACTTCTGCCAATCAATTTTTGGGCTAGTGAGAATATAAGTTTTCACCATTTCGAACGGCATAACTGACGGAGTCAGTAAACCAAGTCATTTTTTGTGTGATCTGCCAAACCCTTAATTCAACCCTTTTTTTATAAGGAATCATACGGTGACATGGCATAAGTGAGAATTAGTACCTTTTTTCTGTTTTGAAAAATCGAATTTTCCATGTTTTCCCCGGGGGCCAAACTTAAAATTACTATTTTCCGACTCAGCATCGATTTACCTTTCAATCCTCTCCAAGGCATAAATGAGAAAATCAGTAAGGAAAATCTGTCACTGTCTGACAGTCTAATAGCATAAAATCGTTGGAAGAGGGTTGATAAATGTTTATTATTAAATAAACAAATAACCGTTACCAGTCATTATCAAATCATGCAAAAAACGGCAAATCGTAGGATGCCTTCTGTGTTATTTTGACCAAATGTAAATGTTATGGTAGCCGCCAGACAGAAGATTGTTTACAGAAAAAAAATAATTATTAGAGCCAGAGCCACAAAAATACGTGAACTGCAGGCGTGCCAGCGGATGCAGCCCATGCGAGGCCCACTAAGGTGCCAGACAGGCCAGACATGAAACAGGTATCCTAAGAATCCTGAGATGAGATTTAAGGTGACGTAGGTATTCACATTTAACCTTGGCCGCTGCCAACTTAAGTAAGTTTTAGTTTTATAGTATCTGTGAGTTATGTTCTGGCTGTTTAAATTCCGGGCACTATTTTTTGGATTTGGTACGAATATAAATTGGCGAATTTCATAATTTATCAGCTTGTTGTACGATTTATACGATTTGATTGATCGTTAGCGACTATCGACTGTCTGATCATTTGATAATAAAAAAACATTTATCAACGTTTATATTTAAATATTATTATGTACTAAACAAATCGCATAAAAAATAATTACAATTTGGTAAACCTTGGTTAGAAAAGGTTTTTGCAGTGTTTCAGTATGTGTGCTACCTGTGTTCAGTGCAGGTTATTTTGGTTAAAATTAATGATATAAAGAAACTTCAACGATTAAGGTATACCATAGAAAAAAATTTCTGTGAATTTAAGTTATAGGTACCTTAATATGAATAAGAACAGTGTTTTTGCAAATTGGGAATCTTTCAACCGCCATTCTTCTTTTCTAATAATGCTATAGCGTACTATAAGAACAATGGGGAATTATAATAAATGTCAATAAGTGTTCCAAATTAAAACTTTTTTGTAACTCAGGTTCTTGAAAGCAAGAAGAATAATCTCAAAAAAGTCTATCCATAACCCTAAATCGAAATGTCAGTCAATTTTAAAAATAACCAGTTTTTTGTTAAGTCGGCCAAAGTTTAATTTGGCGGCTGGGCTTTAGTCGAACAGCAAATTGTAATTGTAAACAATTATACAGTGACCGGCATAGAGTTGGACACAAAAATTTAATATTAATAAACTCTGATTTCGAATAATTTAAATTTCTAGCTGCTAATCGAACAAAATTAAAGTTTAGTAGCAAATTCATATGTTATCCGATGATAAGTTGCTCTTGAGGTATTTTGTTTTTTTGTAATACACAGGGTGGTCGAAAAAAATACAAAAAAGTTAAATTTCTTTTTTTTGCTAGGTGGTTGTGACTTTAAATCTGACATCCACCTTTGATTCCAAACAACTTTTGTAAGTAACTTTTTACCGTATTTTAAAAAATAAGGGTACTTTACTCTTGAGTTATTTTGACATTTTTGAATCTACCTCGTATCCAAAAAGATATATTTAAATTTTGATATGTGCGTTTTGGGTTTGAAATGATGCACCAACTTTTATCAAGAATACAATTTTCTGAGAAATTAATAATACAAAAGTTTTCCATTTGTGTCCAACTTTCTGGCCGGTCACTGTATAATTTTTTACAATTACAATTTGCCTACCTATATTAAACTTTTATATGTATAAACTATGCTAATTACATCCACTGCAGAATTTTTTTAAAGTTTCCGAAGAAAGTTCGTATAGGATTTTTTTCCTTTGCGATTTATTGCAATAACAAAATTATCCTTATTGCCAGGAGATTGCAGAGGGCCTATAGAAGTTAACAAACAGCTGACCGGACATCAACAAAATTAAATAAAAAATCATCAAAAGGCCCTATTGTTAACCCAAGTGTCTCCATTACGATGTGGCTTAAGGGTGAAGGTAATACACTTTCTAGGCTTAAAAATGGAGGCTTCAGCGGCATTAAAGTGGACAACTGTATTTTGGCAGTTGGGCCACTTTGGCTCCAATTATTTCGCATATTGAATAACATATGGTATTGGTAACTGCAGTTCAACGGAATGCACTCTTCAAGTGAAATACTCGAAAAAATAACTTAATTATTTCCAGACATGACAATAAAACTTATTTTTGTTGCAAATACAGTGGATCGTTCGGATTGGCTAAGATAGTGAAACCATCAGATTTGCGACTCATTTTTCGCATAAAGTTTATTTAAATAATAGGGTACACGACAATATTTTTAATTGCTCTAAAATTGTACTCGGTTTACAGTAGATGCACCAACATAACACGTAATAAATGAAACAACGACTTTTAACCCTTAATTATTTATGATAATTAAAGTTGCACAATTTTGTTCGGGCTAAAATCTACAGTTTCGTCGTTCTATTGTCCAGAACGCCAAACGTGGCAACTCTGTGCCTCTTAGGAGAAACCTTAGACAAGGGAGGGGAGAGGACGCGTAACATGTATATGTATATATGCGGACCATAGCAGAGAGTGTGCCCAAATACAACAATGTGACGCCATAATTTGTTTCCAAACGTCGTGTGTGACAGCAGGTTTAGTTTTTGTGATTTTGTGCTCATACGGACTGAAGACATTGTTATTTTTGTGGCATCATAATGGTGTTTTGTTCAGCTTTTGGTTGCAAAAGTCGAGGTGAACAGAAAGTATCAGGAATAACCTTTCATAGGTAAATATTTAGAGTTAGAAAAATAGCTTCAAGGAAAAAAGACATTGTATTATTTGTATACCGCCTCAAACAACTAAAATTTTGTTGCTTTGTCGAAACTTGGTCCCTTTACAAACCAACAGTAATGCTTTATAGGCATTTTTCATTATTTACCAGTCCCACGCGATACGCCACTGGTGGTGCCTAACTGGGCACACTCAATTTGGCCGGATTGTGCGTCCTCTCTCCCCGCCCTTGTCTAAGGGAGAAACGGAACTGTAACGGTGCCCGTTTGCAACAATTCGTGGAACAAGGGCAAATTGCAGTTTTCTATTCAAGTATCTCCTCTTGCCTATGAATATCTGTTACTTAATGTATTGCAACCTTTGAGCTTTAACTAACGCGATTGCACAAAAAAATGTTGGCACATAAAGACTTTTTATTACGAATATGTTCCGCCTATTGACTCCTCTATAGCAAAATGGTGTATGTTTATGCTGCACACGCTGGAAACTATATCCTTCATCTCTTTCACGTGAGACTTTGATTAAAATATCTGTATATGGAACGTACAATAAATATTCAGGAAATATAATATGGAAAATTTCGCATATGTGGCAACGGCACCAGCCCACCTAGGCATCTAAACTCTATTCAAACTAAACGCAAGTGAAAGATAAACAAAAGTTGGTGCATGGCTAGCACGTGATCGGCTTGCTATTGGCTAGACGGCAATAAAGTTTTTCCTGGCGGGCGACTTCAGCGAGTCGTTATTTATTACAGAGGTGTATTGAGTTGCAAGTGGACTTTTAATTTTTTCCGATATAATTCTTTCGCTGTTTATTCATTGTTGGAGCTACGATTTGTGTTAATAGTAGAAATTTGCAGGTAAGTGAATGACTAGGTGTGCCATAAAAGTTTGTTTTTAAAGTTCTTAATACTGGGGCATATTATTTTAATATTTTATATTATAAAATTCATAAAGATCGTCCTTAATGCGGCCCTGCCCCGTATTAGTCCTCAAAATTGTTCACGTGTTTCCATCGTGTAAATGTTTACACCCAACTTGCATTTTGATTGAATAGAGTGTAACCATATACATAAATATTATATCCACATGTCATCTAACACATGTATGGTTTTCTGATCGGCAGTTGACATCCCGTCATGCCAACTGTCATTCCGTATGTCGCTAAATCAAAACATTAGTAGATAATAGCCATCCTCCTTTTACAGTTTTAAGTGATTTCAAATCGATTCGGAATCACTTTGAGATCACATCAGATGACATCGAGTGTTCCTTTTACAAATGTTCAGTTGATTATGAAGTGATCAGTTTACGCAGCAAATCGATTTTTATGTAATTTGTGTTGGTTTTGAGTGTTTCTGGGGTTAAGGTGGTGAAAAATATTGAAAAGTTCATTAAAGGGTTAGATTATAGAGAACGTGGTCGTACACTGTTCCATTTACCAATAAAAAATCATTTCACTGTCAGATCACTTCATGTTCATTTCACTTCAAATTCACTTGTGCAAAAAGTCAAAAGGAGGACAACTAATGATATCTGTGCGATTAATTATAGTTTGTTATTGATATTTATTATTATATATTGTTTGCGTAGTTATCGTGTGGTTAGTTGTGTAGTGAGGAGGACCGTTAGTGTAAGAAGGTATCGTGGACCCTGAAAGTGCAATCCGTAATTTGCCGAAATTGGATGCTTTTTTGGTAGCACAATTTTTTTCTAATAATCCGATTTTCTCTCGTCTGCCGAAATTCATGGGATAAAACTGCAAAGGTTTGAACCTATATGTTGTAGTAAGTAGTAACAGAAAAGTATTATGAGTTATTAATAAAGGGAGAACTTGGGGCTAGGGACCATTGAAGGCGCGTTTATAAAGGCTCCATTTTAGTGCTTAGAAATACTGAGCCCAAATTCCGTAGGTACCTAAAGTCTATCCAGGGTCTGACTAATATAAGATTCCCAGTGGCTTGTAATTCTGAACTAATTCTTTTAGAAGTTCTGTGTTTTTACCTTTCGTGGATCTTTATAAATTTCCTTAAATTAAGTAGTAAAATAAATTTATAGAATATACTGCTCGCGATCCGATCTAAAATATGCAAGAAACTCGACTGAGGGAAGAGCCGGCCCTGCATTCCGCTCGCCGCGTAAACACTTGACATTTTATGACGGCCAGACCAGTAAGAGAATAAGTCACGTGGTGGTCAATGTTTTGATCCACCGACTCTGTAACTTGGATAGACTTTAGGCTCAAACTTGCCTAAAAATTGCAGAAAAACGCTACTGAATATTTACGAAAAAACACTTCTTGACTAAATGTGGTTTCACGGGGCATCCTAAATCTGGGGGTTTGAGGTTAGAATTTTGAAATTTCAACTTTCCTTGCATCTTTCACCGCAAGGTTGTCTCAGAACACAGAACACAAGAAAGTCTATTAACTTGCTCAGGGGCGGATGGGCTATATCTAATCAGCCCGGGCATTTGTCTCCCAAGCGGCCCCTAAATATCTCATTTGGCTTTAGATTTTTTTCTTTTGTTAATTATTATAATAAAAATTAAATGTAGATAATGTAATTTTTTAATAAAACAGGATATAGATTTTTTTTATAAGAATATAAATAAAATCATAACTCTCATAAAACACATAAAACTTTCTTTTGTAAATATAAATATATAAAAATATCAAAACACGGAAGCGTAGAAGGACCACACCGTTATTTTATTTTTATTGAAGTCGAATTTCTTACTTTTAAAGTCAAAGTCCGACTTTGAAGTCGAAATTCCGACTTTAAAGCCGAAATTCCAACTTTGAACTCAACATTTCGACTTTGAAATTCGAAATCCGACTTCTACTCGAAATTTCGACTTTGAACTCGAAATTTCGACTTTGAACTTCGACTTTGAAAGTCGAAGTTTGACTTTCAAACTCGAAGTCCGAGTTTCAAAGTCGAAATTACGACTTTCAAAGTCGATGTTAAAAGTCGAAACTTTGAGTTGAAAGTCGGAATTTCGAGATCAAAGTCGGAGTTCGACTTTTTAATGTCCAGATTTAGAGTTCAAAGTCGGAATTTCGACTTCAAAGTGGAATAAATTTCGAGTTCAATAAAAATAAAATAATAGTGTGGCCCTTGGCCCTTCTACGCTTCCGTAAAAACACGTAAATAAATAATAAAACAAAAAATAACAAAACGAAAATACCTCAAATAATAACAAAACAAAAATACTTATGGCCAGTTGCACCGTTTTAAATTAACTACTTAACACGATTATTGTAACAATGGTTGTCTTATCTTGTCGAATAATAAGATTGTAGCGTTGACAGATATATTATTAAAGACTGCTGACGGCTGTCACGTCTGACCAAGACCAATGACGTCAAAACCTATAGACGTGGTGCCCCATTGTTAAAATGCCCTTTATTTTGACTCCAAGATTAAATATATCCATACTACTCTAAAAACACGCTACAAACAAAGACAGAAAGTCAACCATCAACCAACTATACAGCCGGTGATTCCCGGTTATAGTTCCTCCAGAATCACACTTAGATATCGCATGTTTTTTCTTGTTTGGGGGCGCCGGAAGCATCGGAACCTCACCTGAAGACTCGGGGGATGGTCTAACGACGCCAGCCTCCGAGCCCAGAGTCGAAATAATTTCCCTACGGCTCGACAAAAAGGGGCAATTTCTGACAATCTCGCGACATTTTCGGAATAATTTTTAATGGAGCACTTAGATTGTGATTAGTTCTGGGCGTCAAGCGTTTATCAAAACAAACCTGTCTATAGGTTCTGACGTCATTGCGTCTGACACATTTTTGGCTCACCATGCGCTTTACGGAGATAAAATACAATGCAGAATACATTGTTAGCCAGTTAGCCATCAGAGCCATCTGTTTTCCAGGACATAAAGCTATAGCCGTGAGAAGTCTTTATAAATACGTCAGTCAACGACTGTAGAGGTAGAGTCTGTAGACTGTCTTAAATTTTAAGATACGACGGTGCGATGGCCGATGAGCCTCCAGGCCTGCGGCCCTCCGGCCCTTTGAATGACCGACCCACCGGGCATTTGCCCGGTGCCCCGGTGGTCCCATCCGCCCCTTAACTTTCTAATTACCTAAATATATATTTTTTAAATAATCGCAGGGTCTTAGGCAAGTGTCCAGGAATTGTTTGATAAAGTTTGTAAAATTTCGTCAAGTACCCTATTGTGATGGACAGACGATAGTAGTTTCTCGTTGTGTTGCAGCCGCGGTCCCAGGTTCACGTAACATCGCCGTTGTGCACTTGTCGTGTGCGGGCCCGTAACTTTCCCCGCCACCGCTGCAACTCGCGTCGGCGTCGGCCTTGATCTTGCTCTTGATCGCGGGGGGCCGGGTGCCGCGACGCGTATTTTTAGCGCGACGCGCGCTGCACATGGTGCACATCCGGCCGGCGCCGCACCGTTTCCAAAGGGAGGCGGAAACTGGAAACGAATGAATGTCCGATAGTCAATTTGAAAATAACTCGGAACTACCATTGAAAACGAGTGAAACCAGGGCCGGTTTCAGAGCCGATTGGACCTTAAGCGGATTTTTTCGGGCCTCCCTCCAGTCTAACGTAGATGATTTTATAAACACCTACCAGATACCTATACATATGTGTATAAATGACATTAAATTGCCTCCAACGAAATTATTTCAAAGGGTTCGTAACATTTATTTTTACTATTTCAACTATCTTTCTGATCGGCCAGATATAAATATAAAAATATAAACATGCAGCAGAGCTGGGAAAGATCGCGCCAAAAAAGATCTAGATCATAGATCAGATCGTTTTTCAAAAAAAGATCTAAGATCGTTTGAAAATAGATATTTTCACGCAAAAGCGATCTTAGAGCAAAGATCGTCTAAAAATGATCCACTTAAAAAAGATCAAACGATCTAAGATCTTTTGAACGATCGAAGATCTTCTAAACGATCTAAGATCTAAACGATCTAAGATCTTCTAAACAATCTAAGATCTTCTAACGATCTAAGATCTTCTAAACGATCTAAGATCTTCTAAATGATCTAAGATCTTTGAAAAAAATTCATGATATTTTAAAGTTAATAGATATAGATGTCTATAAATACTTTTGCTAATTTTGACATAGTATAAAATAAAGTGACATATTTCAAAACCTGAGCAAGTGATGATAAGTCCAGTTTTACGCAACTAGTTGCGTAAAGTAAAATTTTACGTAACTAGTTACGTAAAGTTACTACTCTAACCGAACTGGTTACGTAATCGATCAGTTGATATACCTATGGAGAATTAGATTTTTCTTGTAAAAACGTGTTCACCGATTATTTATGCAATTTACAATTTTATAACTTAAGTTATATAACTTAAGTTATAAAATTCACCGATTATTTATGCAATTTACAATTTTATAACTTAAGTTTTATAACTTAAGTTATAAAATTCGGAATTTTGAGAAAGAGATAATTGAAAATAAAATACAAGTTAACATAAAGCATTCGTTTAAATTTGACCTCAAAATAGGTTCTTGTAGTTGTAGGTAAATGTACGTCAGTTTGTTTATATTATTTGTCATTTTTCGCGAATTCTGACAATTTGCACTTTAGCTGAGACCTAGAGATCTCCTGAGGTAAACTGCTTTAAATGAACGCTCGTTAGTAACGTAAGTAACTAAATTCATAATACGTATATTTTAGAAATAATATGTAGATTATATGTATAAAAAGAAAAATCCTTGTTCGTACAAAACTATTCATTCTTCTAAAAAATATATACCTACCTTTCTACCTACATTATTTTGTATAAAAAAATCGCAGAAACGTTTCAAAAACGAACTACTTCCAACAATTGAGGTCAAAATGAGAACATATTTTACAAATATGTAGATATAAAAACAAAAAATCTTATTCCCACAACAACCTAGAGCACTATTTTTTATCGAAAACAAATGAGGAAAAGATATGAGATCGTTATAACGATCTTAGATCCTTTTAAAGATCTTAGATCTTCAAAACTATCTTATTAGATCTCTAAAACGATCTTAGATCTTTAAAACGATCTTTTTTAAATAGATCTGCCCAGAACATGCACATAAATAATATCAAACATACAGGGTGAATCAGTTTTTATTCGGGAAATTTTGCCAATGGATTTCTTAAGCATGTCGAAATATGAAAAAAGTTTATATAAACATATGTTGGAAAACTTATCGTTTTCGTTTATCTTTAATAAATTCTCGGCATAACTTTAAGTAAGGACACAAATAGTTGAAGCCCTTTGAAATGACAGTTCAGGGTAAAATGTGTGCGCAGCTGTCTTTCGATAATTGTAAAAATGATAGTAGAATCCTTGATTAGGTAAAATACAAATTTAAAGCTAGTATAGATTACGCAGAATAAAGGTTAAATTTTCGTCCAAACTATAACAGACTATGAAAAATACCATGAGACACTTTTTGTAGCAAATTCAATCGTCTTTCTAATGGATGGTTAAAATTTTCATTTTTCAGGACCGTACTATTTTTTCCCTAATTTAGGTGCAAATGAACCCCCATAAATCCTCCACTGGTGGCCTGAGCAGCTTGAAATTCTCATGAAATTCGAAAACCATAATGGAAGTGTTGTGTACTAAATTTGGTTGAATTGTATCCGACGAATCAGAAATTATAAAAAATAAACGATTTTTTCTTGACATTTAAACTTCCTGTATCTCGAAAACTATAAGTTTTTCAGCATTTGTTTGTACAAACTTTTTTTCATATTTCGATGTGCTTAATCCACTGACGAAGTTTCCCGAATAAAAACTGAGTCACTCTGTATATACAAAAATATCCTGATTGAAATGTAGGTAACAAGTAATAACAATGTTTTAAGAATCCAGCGGAGTGCGATACCTATTGTTTTATTGCGATTGGTTTCCGAATGATTCCTTATTTTATCTGCCTTGTTAAAAAATGACCACAAAATAGGCAGCAATAGAAATACGTATTTTCAAAGAAAATACTACTGCGTGCGTAGTAGTATTTTCTTTGGTACTTTACAAAACAGACATTTACGTTGACAGCTAGCTGTAGGTACTGACCTATCGTAACTGAGCTGTACGTAAATATTTCTGTCCATTTGCGATACTTATTATTAACTCGGCTAAGTTCGCAATTCCGATTTGTTCAATTGGCTTTCGTCGAATGGACTTCTTTCTTTTTGGTTTAGGGTTCTCGCTTGGATTGGCCTTGGTAATGGTGGTTGGAGGTTGGAGTATCGCTGACAAGGAGCGAGGTGCATACTCCCGATGAACCAGCAACAGGTTCAATCGGGAGTTTAATAAATTGAGTATCGTTCGGCTATGCAAATTAGGTACTGCCCTTTTTAAGTCTTACCGCAGGATTATAGAAACTCTTCTTTTAGAAAGTGGTTGGAACAAACTATCTTTTTTGACATTCACGTAAATTGTTTACATTAATTTCCTCAGACTAATGAATAAAGGGGACACCGCATTATAGCGTCTTTATACAGATGTAAACAGTAAGCTGAACCTCCTCACTTTATGAAAGAGATAAATGTATTTACAAATACTACCTATGGAACGAAATATTCTCTTTTTTCACTTTAGAGGAAAGACACTTGCACTTTATGCACCTTTTTACCATTTTTTAATATTTTATACTTGGAACCGCACGAAAAAGTCGAAAAAGTCGATTTTAGGGTTTGTTTTCTGGTAAAACTAAGCAAATACCGAAGCACAAACCAAAACAAACAAAATGGAAAACAAACAATTTGAGCAAGCGCTAACTTTGGTCCCTGTCAAACTGCCGCAACGTTGCCGATTAGTGCGAAAAGTAATGGGTGTTATCTACTATAACCATTTTGTCAATAATAAAACACCTACATAATCTTTCTTGAACACGAAAAGATTGTTTTACTTTACTGTTCCGCCTGAATTTTATAAGTGGGGGCAATTGTTACTCTTAAATGTGACAACATGTTTGGGGCAGGTCAGTAAGACCAATATTTGTATGGGGATAGTAATAAACAACTAAGCCTGTCAACAATTCACTTAAATTTGTAAACAAATTCGTCCCCTTTATTCATTAGTCTGAGTTAATTTCAACCGCTAACCACAATAATTTTTGATGCCATCGTGGGAAATGGAAACCTATTATAAGTACCCACATAAAAATTAAATATGGAATGTTTTCAGAAGAACAGGATTTCTACAATATTATCATCCTGAGATGGCCCTATTATACGCCATTTGGATTTGACCTGATTCCAAGATTTTACCAACATAATATGTTCATGTAACATGACTTCCACTTGATTTGTCAATAAATTGGATGCGCAGTAGGTCAAAGGTCGAAGCGCGTTCTCCCTCCCTCTATATCTATTTCTCATCCCTTGCGTTTCTTGAAAAAACATATTTTATTTAAAATCCGACGACACCACAGAGTTAAGCAGGACACGCAAAAAACGCCATATGCCAAATTTGAACAAAAAATATACAGAGAGTTCCATTCTGCGGTGTGTCAAAGTTGAGCAAAATAGGAATTGGAAAACTGGATTTTTGAAGAAGAGGCGACGAATAATCCTTTTAATTTGCTCCTAAATGAAATAGCAATTTTTTGCTATTACTTCTCTTATTACTTCGTACTCGGTGTAAAGCACATACCAAATGTAAAAGCTGCCAATGCAGACTGTTTTAGTCAAAATAGAAATTATAAAACACTAGCATCTAGCACTCATCAAACATAAAGGTATTGTAAGTTGTAACAAATATGCAGAACAAAGTGCAACGTTTAGCTCTGCCAACATTCCGAATTAGCATCTGTTTTATGGCTGCAAGATAAAACGGATTAGAACAATAAACCTTGGGAGCTGGGAGCCCCTGGCCTCTGGATTTTGCCGCATATACGAACAGCGAAGGCCAACGCCGCGCCGCGCCGATGGAAATTCGGGTGCTAGGTGGAGACCGCTAAAAATAAAGAGACCCAGCGGGCTGCATGCTGCACCCGGACCCGCTCGCCCATCAATAACGATCTAAAGTGCTAATTTGCGAGGGCCGGTGTAAACGAATTTCTGCGGACGTGACGCGTTGAAGACAAACGGGCCGAGATTAGATCTAGCTTTTAGAGTCCAAAACTGCGGACAAAATGAACCTTTATTTGAGCTCGCAGCATCCTTTGTTTCCATAAGCAACAATAGGATTAATTATTCAATTCTTGCATGCTAAAACTCACATATTGTACGAGGAATGCTTTTGACGGTTTGATTTGGCTTGTTTTCGTTAGCTTTTCTATTTTATGGATTGCGTTTTAGGTAAACTCTTATTTCTTCACACCTAGTGTAGAATTTTTGCCAAGTCGACAAAGAAAGATTTTGTGTTTTATGTCTTAACATTTTCTCTGATAAAACATAGATCTAAGTCTATAGAAACATGTATCAACCATAAAATGGTTTTAAGGTGGCATTCTCACACATACCTACTACTAAAACGGGACAATTTTTTATAGATTAAAGAAATTCAGCATGTTCGGTTGACACAGAGAGAACACCTTATATTTCATTGGACCTTTACACATCAACAATGTGAGTGAGTGGTCCTGTTCATCATTCAACTGTTTCGAAGTAATTCCATGGCACATTTGACTCGCCAGATGCCCAAAGAAAGAAGCCACATTCTTACAATCCATTTATTTGGATTCTTTTTCCATTAAATGGTTGTTATTGAAGTTTGACGTTTAATTTCATAGACAACTTTTGAATTTTCAAAGATATTAAATATGACATCTGCAATACGTGTTTTCAGTTATTCGCGTTTTTTGGCGAAAGCGACAAAGTTTTTCGAAAAATAACAAGAATAAAAAAAGTTGTATAATTCTTCATAACACGAAGTAACAATTTTGTAAGTCGGCCAACGGACAAAACAGTTCTGTCACATTTGTAGGGTGCATCACTCTGTATCAACTCTTTAAAATGGTACAATTGAACTATGTTTTCTCTCGATTAATCAGTGGCGGCTGGTCGATAGGGGCTATGGGGCACCAGCCTCCCAGTAGAAAATGGGAAAAAAATTTAGTTCCGCGACTGCTATATTCTTTATTTTGTTTCTTTGTTCCTGTTCCTTCTCCGCTATTTATACTATTATATTTACTATTCTTTATAAATTAGCGCAACGCCTGTACTGCCCTGTACAGGCGGGCACAGGCGTTGCGGCTAACCTCCTGACTAGCAGAGTTGGCTCCCCAGTAACCCAAAAAAAAAAAACCCCAAGTGGGTTTTTAAATAAGATGTTTATGATTTTAGAATTTTTTATTTGATTTTTTTATGGTTGAATAAGGACTGATCAGTGAACACAGAAGAGAAACACAACATATAACAGCACGAAACAGGTCTGGACTCGCCTACTCTGTTCACCATCTAATCTGAACAGAAGACAATATTGGATAATTTCTTATTTAGGTATTTTTTTATTAGATATGTATTTTTGTATTGGAGTAAAATATCAATTTTTCCGTCTTTTGTAAATATTAGTCAAGAAATTTAATATTTTATTAATAGCAAGGTGGAAAATAAAAACTCAATTAAATAAAAAAAAAACCCGAATATTAAACCCAAAAAAAAACACTGGGTTGTTTTTTTTTATATAAAACCCGGGTTTTTTAAAAGCTTTTATTTAACTTGCAATGTATGTATGTATGTATGTAATTTGTTCGGGTGGAATCTTGCAACTCAATTTTGAAGCAGATATCTTCAACCGATCGAGCTGAAATTTTGTACACACGTTTAATTTGGATGACAATGCATGATTATATGTGTGACGTCATTCTAAATCCAACATGGCGGATCACCCAAGATGGCGGACTAGTTAAATTTCAACCGATCGAGCTGAAATTTTGTACACACGTTTAATTTGGATGACAATGCATGATTATATGTGTGACGTCATTCTAAATCCAACATGGCGGAACACTCAAGATGGCGGACTAGTTAAATTTCAACCGATCGAGCTGAAATTTTGTACACACGTTTAATTTGGATGACAATGCATGATTATATGTGTGACGTCATTCTAAATCCAACATGGCGGAACACTCAAGATGGCGGACTAGTTAAATTTCAACCGATCGAGCTGAAATTTTGTACACACGTTTAATTTGGATGACAATGCATGATTATATGTGTGACGTCATTCTAAATCCAACATGGCGGAACACCCAAGATGGTCATTAGAAGGTCTCCTCATTGAAGAGCTAGACTGTTCTAAATTAACCGGCAAACGACCTTGCAACAATGATGCGTTAACTGAGATGAATAGACTCAGACACCTGGCCAAACTAAAAATTACAAAATAAATTAAAAGTAAAAAAATATTTTTAAAAAAAGCTTTTATTTAAATGCGCTAAAAAGAATAAAATAATCTTTTCTTTTAAAACTTTTACTATCAACTTATAAAGTCATTCCACAATTTATATGATATAAAAGCTTGTCGCGAGATTTAAGTTTTCAAACTAAGTAAATACCACTACTTAAATCTCGCGACAAGCTTTTATATCATATAAATTGTGGAATGACGTTATAAGTTGATAGTAAAAGTTTTAAAAGAAAAGATTATTTTATTCTTTTTAGCGCATTTAAATAAAAGCTTTTTTTAAAAATATTTTTTTACTTTTAATTTATTTCCAACCCTGCTGACTAGCCGTCATTGTAGAATACACAGCCCTGGCGTAGTTCTGTTTCGGCCGCTACGCCGTTAGTGCGGCGTTCTTGTATTCTATTGTATAAACAAAATGAAGAACAGGACATTTTGGAAGGAAACATTTTAAGACTTTCATTGTCTGAAAAAGTTGAAATAAAAACTCTTGGCAGGCCGACAAATGCACTGTTTTGTTTTCCCTGCTTACTGTTTTATAAAGAAGGAATGGGAATGGATAAGACATGGACTAGAATAGGATAAGACATGGACTAGAATAGGATTCAAAGATTTAAAACATTTAAATCAAAAAATAAAAAACACGAGCTTTCTATTCGGCACATGAATTGTTCTACAGAACTAGCATTTTTAGGCAAGGTTATTATCGCATTGTCGATCAGTTAGATTCCACGTACCGGCAAAACATTATTAAACATAACGAAACCGTGGATAAAAATAGATATATTTTAAAAAGAATAATAAACTGCATAAAATTTTGTGGCAAACTAGAATTAGCTTTGCGAGGGCACGACGAAAAGAAGACTATCAAAATCGTGGGATTTTTCGAGAATTAATCGATTTTACATCCGAGTTAGATTATATTATGAAAGAACATTTAAAAAGTTCTACAGTTATAAAGGGTACATCAAAAACAGTACAAAATGAAATTTTGAAAAGCAATAAAACACACTTTTTGGCCATACAGATACAGTGTGATGAAACAACTGACATTTCGAATCATTGTGGTAATGATATTTAGATAGTGGTAAGTGGTAAGTACCTACCTACTTCGGCTTATAGATTTTTTTAGTAGGAACTACGGATTTTGCTTTATTAACTTTTTCTTTGAAAAACGGGAATTATTGTTTTATGCACTTTTTACTTTTTATATTAATTATGCAAAAATAAGTGATTTCTACTAATAAGAAAAAATTAAAAAGCCCATGCCGAAAGTAGGTACCCACCTTCATCTGACAACGACGCGTATGCAGTTTCAGTTTTTTATTATATATGCATTCTTTCTGTACCTCAAGACGCTCGGCGGTATATATAATATTATATTTCGTGGTTATCACCCAGTAACAACCATATTATCGTTAATCCACTCGAGTGTAGGCATCCAAAATCAAATATTGGACATTTTTCTGATTGATCTTTTACTTGATGAAGTACATAGGTACTAACTGTATGGAATGCAACACTTTGGTAGTTTACAGATTTTTCATTATAATAATTTGTCAACATGACAATAATAATTGTTTCGCACAGTGGCTGAGTGGCTTCTTCAGACCATCAGCATACTAGCGCTTGTACGCTAGTATATTAAAAAATATTTTGCATCAATCTATCTGCCTTTCATGACTCATCCTGTATGTTAAAATAAAATGTTTTTGTGATATTTAATGTTATTTATAGTGCTTTTTAAAATAGTTTAGATTGTAAACCAATTTATTTTGATTGGCATGTTGTGCTAAATGCTGTGATACATACTGAGTGAACTATTTTGTAATGATCCCCAGTACTATGATTAGGATAACGAAAATCATTTAGCTCCTACGAATACGAACTAATAAAATGGTAAGTATAACATGTAACGAGGGTACGCATATTACACCGATAATTAATTAGTGTATTATTTTAACGATATAATGTGGATACACATAAATTAAAAATAAATTTAAAAAAACTACACCACAATTTGAAAATTATAAAAATGACAAAATAATGTATAATAATAATTGTAGCACCTTTTACGGTGTCTATAGGTTATTTTTACAACTGACGCGCACATAATAAAAATTTAAACATAGATCGTATGACGGTAAAAATGACAGTATTCATTACAAATTATGCATAAATAATAAAAAAAGTAAAGTTCTAAAGAGCCTCTAAATCGTTATCAAGAAGGGGTGCACTAAGCGTTTTCTGAGCCATCTTTACATATATAACTGAAGTATGTTCCTCTAACCTGGACCAATATTAGTGTCAGTAAAGGCAACCCGAGAGCACAGACCTATATAGCTAGCGAAGCTATATAGGTCTGTGCCGAGAGGCAACCGGAAATGCCAGGTGGTGTCGGTGTAAACAGGGCGCGACAACGGACGTGAAAACACGTTATGAAATTTTCAACTACTGCTTTCAAATTTTACAGAATAACTACCATTTAAACTGACAAAAAATCCCTATGAACAATGTACCAAAAAAAGAAAACCAGTGATGTTTTACTCAATGCCTATTAGGCATTTTTTTAGTGTTGAACGTACAATTTATCTGTAACATTTAAATGCGGTAGGCGATAATTTTATTTTCCAAAGATTACCCATTCATTGCAAAATGAAAAGATGCATAAAATGATGAACCTGCAAGACCAAGAAGATAACCTCGAAAAAGTTATTAGTATAAAACCCATTGAGCTACCCCGCCCCTCCGCCTCTGGGCGATGGGAATAAGTTGTTTTTACACGAAACTGTTGCACTTCAGCGACTAAAGGACTGCACTAAGTTTCATTTAAATTGCATAAGTTCTGTAGAAGTTTTGCAAAAAATATGTTTTCTTAAAATAGGCAGTAAAGTGTCCCAAAATCGTCATTAAAAGCTCAGAAATCGGCACTGAAGTAACCCATTATTGTACGATTTTTTCAATAAGTAGGCCTTGGCGAGATGTAAACATCAAACGTCAGACGCGGAGCCATGGCCCGTCAAAAGTGACCAAATATTCAAAACCCGTCCAATAAAGGCCCATTTAACTATTCGTACACATTGCGAAACTGACATCTATAGCAGCGAAATCTATCCGTATAAATATTTTAGTAGGTTTGAATATCAATAGATTTATTATGGAAGCTGCACAACAAGCAGCAGTTTGGTTTTTCTGTCAGAAAGTGCCGTGTCTCATCATACTTAACCTAGGTAGAGCGATCGTCAAAGTCAAGCAACGCCGCACGCAATCGGTTCATGGACGGGTGATTCCTTATTATTATTTTTCGCCTAATAAAACTTTTTTTTTCCGATTTAAAAAAAAATATAATATAATATGTACCTCGGCACTGAAGTTCTTTTTATGACTCATGTGGTTTATTTGCCTCGGCCAGAGGCCTCGGCACCTAAATTCCACATGAGTCGTAAAAAGTTGAACTTCAGTGCCTTGGTACATAAATACTAAAGAAAACAACGTAAATTTTTGTTCTAATATTATTAATTAAAGATCCGTAGCATTTAAAGTGTAAAGGAAAATCAAAAACTGAGATAGTATTAAAAACATCTATTTTGTTACAATAAATATCAATTCAACGTTATTTAAAGATACTTATTAATAAAATCAAAACATGTAGAATCCACGTTGATTTTTCGACTTTTGATTTTGACCGCCATTAGTTGCGAATTATAAAACAAAATATTTGACGTAAGAGGAAACGTTGAAGTTTTTCTTGTACCCTGATCAGGCGCGGTCATATCCATTTGCGAAGGAGGGGGGGCATACCTGGGTATGCCTTTAGGCGGTTTTAGGTACCCACTGTAGATAGAACTTCAATAAGCAATTAACATTGTAAACAACTTTTAAACACTGACCTAGGTTATAGTCAAAGCATTTGGCCATTTATCATAAACACATCCCACCATCCATCCCATTTTGTTTTTTTTATTTTCGAAGAAAGCAATATTGAACAGACGTAAGCAAGCATAGGCATCCTGTATAAACTTTCAAACGGATCTCCAAACAAACAAGCCAGAACAAACACAAAATATGTTATTGAATGGGGGAAGAGGTGTATTTTCGTGCAAATTATATTTATAAAATTAGCATTGTAAAGCGCTTTCGGCTACATAGCCATCATCAGTACCACCTAAAAGAGAGCATGACCCAACATAGAGAAAGTCAACGATTTTATTATGAAAAAGAGGAACTAAATTTCTTTGGTTATGTGATACTCACATGTCAGGTGTGTACAGAAAATTGGAGCAACTGAGTTTAATACAGGTATAAAAAGACGATGGAAAATCCATGTCACACATTAAAATGTCAAAACTACATCACAGCCATAAGCTTAACACATATCATGTAAATTATTTCAAACAAAATTCATCATGGTATAATGGAACGACCGGTAGCCATGCAATGCAGTGTGGAAGGCGATGAAGGCAGTGACTTTAGAGAAGTAACTAAATCGGACGGAAGACACCAGACAGTGTCAACAAAGACCGCGAAGTATGAAATTGGGTATATTTTATTGTGAGAGTTAATGCAACCAATGGCAAAAACAGCCATTTTCGTTTGACCAGAATTAGGTAGACATCTTCTGTTTTTTGCTGGATCACTTTTTTTTACCAATTTTCGTGTTTGGCCTATATCAAATACATATACCTATCAGGTTATAGAAATTGTCAAATACCGCCAAATAAACACATTTCTTGTGTGTTTCGTGTCTCGTACTAATGTATCTAAGACGTCTGTGGTTTTGTATATTATGTGGGAGAATTATTAGCCCACAATCCAGTTAGGCGCACTACATTTACTAAAAGTCCATTTTTTATAGTTTATAGTTTGTTCGTCTTGCGTCTATGTGTAGTCTAGTAATTTTGTAATCAATTGGTGCCTTGACATTGAGGCAAACTACACACAGACGGCGCCCCTGGTTCCAGCTGTACCCTGAAGGACCTTGGACTTGCCCGCTAAAAAATCGAACGAAAGCGATGTTAACGTTTCGCCGGCGAAAATTCGCAATTAGCAGGCTCACGATATTAAAAAAACAATGTTTGCCCATGCCTGTGGTGCCGAAAAACGCGGCGCATTTAGCGAGCACAACACCTCTCCGGATTGTTCGATTAATTTATGGGCGAAGCGTAGCAGGCGGCGGCGGAGCCCCCTGCCGCAGCCGCCTAGATCAACGGATCGTTGGTTGGAGCAGGTCAAGGCACACCGTGACGCGCATTTACCCAAAATCGATGGTGGCGGCGTGCAAATATCAAGGCCTCCCGGTTGTCCTAGGCGAATGCGAACATAAAAATAGCGGTCTTTTTGCTGCTTGGCGATTCAACGTGGCTTTTGTTTATCACTTAAATAGCGTAGGTACTTCAAAAATTAACACTCAGTCTTTATGGAGGTATTTCTTGATATCTTGAAAGTCGTGAGACAAAAATTTGAAAATGGGTGACTCTCAATAATTCAAAAATGCGTGACTCTCAATATTTTCAGACCCCCGCGATTCGACTAACTTAGGGCTCGCGAGGGCTCTATTGTAGCCGATTGTTATGATGTATGAGATCGTCTCTGACCTGAACCATTGAGTAACATATACCATAAGAGAAACAATAGCTGTCAAACATGACAGTTGGTTTGTGTTAAAGTAGCCTGGCATCATCTATTGGAGAAAAAATTAGTTGACAAATTCATCGTTACGTCAACCTTTTGGGCAAATATAGATGGCGACTTGTTTACCTTGGCACCAACAAACTATGAAATTTGACAGCTTTTGTTGTTTCAAACGATCGCCACTAGCGCCACCTGACAAAAAAAATCGACAGGGTGGTTTGATGCTAAAAACATTATGAACCTTTTATAAAATAAACACATGCAAATGTGTCTGTTACAACGAATTTAATATTAAAAAAATAAAATGCTTGTTTGGTATGTTCCTTTTAATGTAACAAGTTTACATAGCATATTTACAAACATTTTATTAAGAAAAGCAAGCCTTAAAATAAGCAAGAGTATTTTGGTACCTTTTGGTCTGAAGTGAAGTCCATGGCTATAGTTGTAGTGTAAGTAAGCATAGAACGTATTCAGTTTTTTCTTTATAAAATAGTTGACAATTGGTTCGCCTAGGGGTTTTTAACAAATTTTTCCATTTTCAATCTTGCATACGTTACAAAATCCTCTTCTAAAAAGATGATAAAAATTTCACGTCCCCAATAGATTTTTACAAAAAGAAGGTTAGCGGCTTTATGGGACTATAAATTTTGGCAACTGGTAATATCATACCAACACCGAATTTCTAATGGATGTGCCGGTGCTTTCATATTTGAATCGTTCGGGAAGGTAGACTATGACAGCTGTTTCCCCTTATTAGGTTCATCAAAACAGCCATAACCCTCCCGAACGACTCAAACCGAAACGGTAGCACATCCATTAGAAATTGGATGTTGGTATGATATTACCAGTTGCCAAAATTTATAGTCCCATAAAGCCGCTAACCTTCTTTTTGTAAAAATACTCTTCTTGTCGAAAGTCGAAAACAAAGAATCGCTTGGGCTACTGTTTATTATACTGTGGAACAATCTAGAAGTTAGTATATCTCTGGACGCTGCTAGAAGATGAAATCCTCGGTGCGGCCTTGTGTCAAACAAAAATAAACTTCAAAGTTTCAAAGCAAACATTTTTCGTTACGATAGATGAATGAATACGCAGATGACAGAGCTTTGATGTTTTGTTTTTGCTTGGGCGAATTATTTTTCAATGTTTCGATGGGTTAGGTTCTTCTGAAATGAATTCAAAAATAGAAAATGTTCACGGACCACAAAGAGTTTTCTAATTCAATGGAGTACATGGTCGTTGCTCAAAAGATCGACGATTCGGTGTAATGATCGATACCAGAAAAAATAAACTAATCAGCTACTCAGCTTAGAGTTCACACTTTGAGCTTTGTGCACTTTGCCAGTGGCGGTTCGATCCAAAAACCGCGAGATTTAAAAGCAGTGCGTAAAGTAGAGCAATCGATCAAGGAACTAAGCGAAACCGTCGAATAGTAGGTAGGAGGCGATGATACCTCAGATGACATTTTTTTTTCGGAATTGTTCGTTAAAAAGACTACGTCAAAATATCAACCCTCCTCCTCAAAGAGTCCCTAAGTCGTCTTATGCTGCGAGTACGTACAGGGTGTCCCATTTTGGGTGTTTTTGGGTGTTTTTCTCAAAAATCTCGGTTATTATTAAAGCTAGAGGGTTGCGGTTTTCACGTCACTGTACTACTTTTTTGAGAGGAGTTTGGTGGACCAATCAGATTTTAGATAAGTTTTATAGTTTCCGCGCATTGGTGCAGGACTAAAATTTCCGATTTTTTGGAAACCTCTCCTGGCTACAACTTATATATATATATCGACAAATTTACTCAACTATTTTTATAGATTTTTTGGGGTAGAGTCGAATGGAATAATTAGTTTTTTGGTAGCGTTAATAGTTTTTGAGATATGAACCAAAGTTATATTTTTTTTAAAATGGAAACCATAATCTCCAAAAAATCGAAGAGATTTTTGAGAAAAACACCAAAAAAACACCCAAAATGGGACACCCTGTACATACCTACTAAATAACAAAAAATATACGAAAGTGATTCCTAACATGCCAATTACTTTCGTAGGAAATAGCATTAAACAAATAGTTATCCAACTGTAATCTGGTAATTTAAGATTGTAACTTGAGATTTTCAAACCAAAATATTATGTTATATTATGCGGGATATATTGTGTAGTCTTATGTAGATAATAATATTATGTAGGCGAATTATAAAATCATACTTTTCAGAAAATGTCTTGTCGTTTTTTAAACGGCTAAGCATTAATAAAACGATCTGAGATGCTGTGAATTTTGCGATTTTACTAATATTAGCAGTCATTTTATAAAACGCCGAATAGTTGAAACTATATTAGCTGTATTGCTATCTGCTTGTAGCTACAATCTGCTGGTTCAAGGCTCACTCGAACGACGTAGCTCCCGTCGTAGTAAGTACATATACATAATATGTATTTAAATATACATAAAAAGGCATAATGCGTTCTAAAAAATGTACAATTGTTTACATTACCTTATGTCATTTAGAAAATACTATTTTTTTTTATAAAACGACTAGTTTTATTACTTGACTACCTAAGACAGATTTTACAATTGTGGAAATTAGAAAATACCGAGAACTTAGAGCTGAAGGGAAATTTTCCTACATTTCGATAGTTAAAAACGTGCCAACTTTTTGCTAGTCGATTAAGATTACGAATTACGAACATTTTATTTGTTCCTTATGAACAACTTTCAGAAATAACGACTATCAGTTATGAAACTCCCTATATCGTGCATATTTTAATATTTCTCGGGGCTCTATTATAGGTCTGGGTGCAAACAAACACACGAGAAAATGATTTCACCTGCTGGCCCGTCGCCCCGGTAAGCCGCAGCGCGCCCCGGACAAACAGGATCATCGAAAAATGACGGCGCCGACAAAAAAAAAGGACGAAACCGCACCGTGGGCGAAGCGCGGTGGCCGCCGCCGGTGACTGGATCCAGCTCCCGCCCACCGAGCGTCGTTTCACTGTCAAGGCCGCCGGAGGGGAGGCGCGCGCGGAGGGGAAGGGGTGCGGCCGCCGCCGCCGCCGTGACGTCACCGGCGCGGCGCGCCGGTATGCCGCCGCAGGCCCGCCGCGCTTCGTTCCTCGGCGAAGCCCGTCGAAGCCGGAATCTCCCAAGGTTCGGCACTTGTCCCCATTCTTTACATCATCTTCATCAGAGACATTCCACATTCCCCACATACCTCGCTTTACGTGTACGCAGATGATACTGCGATAACGGCGTCGGCCGGCGCAATCGTTAGGTACGCAAGAACTCCCAATCTGGAGTTGACCAACTCAGTGGTTCGATAAATGGAAAAATCAAGGTAAACAAACCGGCGAAACCCAAACCGTAGTCCCCCAACACCGAAGTCGTTTCTTCTCAATCTGCATACAGATCATACAAAATTTGAAGGCGGAGAATTCCTAGAATAGATTTGTAGGAAATCGTAAATATTAATATAGATTTCAGTGGCGTGCGTGGAGAGTAATTGCACAGAAATAAATTACGAGTGATGAATTTTATTAACAAGTAATTTAAATAGTTATTAGCAATAAATAATATATTTATTATCTTACACAACTATTAAGTATAATAATTTACAATTACAATAGGTAATATTTGTCAATCTGATGCATAGTCACCAACATCGTCATCGGAGGAGTCACTTTCTGAATTAGTAATAATTAGCTGTTCTGTGATTAATTTCATTTTGTAAGTACTTGTCTTCGGTTTTGATAACATAACACAGTATTTTCCAATAATTGTTGTTACGCTGCTGTGTGAGATGAGCCAGTGCAGGTGGGTTTTCTGGGTATCATTTACAAACTGCTTCCTAGAATTCTTCGCCTTCAAATTTTGTATGATCTGTATGTAGGTGTCCAACTATACATATAGACTCTCTCACATTTTCCAAACATACCTTAATAGTACGGTAAATCTAGTTCACATTATTTATATGTGAAACTGTAATTCCCTAAGAATGATTTATGGACCAATCGAAACGGAAAAATCTACGAAATAATATTATAAAGAGGTACCCTCTCAGAAATGACCAGGAATTAATTAAAAACTACTTACTAATTGTGCACCAAATGTCAATATCAGATATGAGTCACTTCATGAAAACAATCTTCAGAATTTAATGTAGCCTAACGGATAAAGGCGCATGTCTATGAAAGCGTCATTTATTTCATCCTAGGTTGAAATCAACAACAAATATCTAACTTTTATCATGCCCTTGGCAGTTGAAATTAGGTATTTTGAGTAAAGATTTCGATCCCACACCTTACACCAATTCGTTTAGTGTCAGGTGTGGGGGATATTACATTTGATATGACATTATATACATATTGACAGCGGGTACAGGCGATCCTTTCCTTATAGAATTTTTCCTTAGTAGTTAAACCTGCCTTCACTTAGCAAGAACATGACAGGCGTGCTCTCTGACTAAACTCTAAATAATAATATTAGGTATTGTAGCAAAAAATATAAAAGTTTTGTCACATATATGTGGATGAAATTAGCTATTGTACAAAAAGAAAAGTTAGTTATGTGACTTACAATTATTTCGGCATCGAGCCAATAGCAGATCTAGCACTGACCGATGACGCACGTATCAATGTTTATATGCACTGCACCTTGAAATCAAATATAGTATAGTGATGCCATCAGCATCCAAGATCTAATGAAGGTACCAGTTTTTAAATTTCAATAAATTGTTCAAGGCAGTTTTGGATGAATTGAGGATACAGTTGCCACAGCACTTTGAAAAAATAGTGCTGGTATGATATCACTCGATTCCGAAATAATTAATAGTTTCATAAAGTAATTAAATCTTTATTTGTAAATCTATAGGGGGCGTGAAATTGATAATCTTTCTATTAGCTGTAATGAATCATGAATCCAAGGTCCGATCCGTTTCGACACCAGTTTGTTTGGTATCAGGTGTGGGGATATTACGCTGATACCAGATCAGTAATAATTAAACCCAAGATCCATAAAGAAGGTTGCGTCTTCTGACGACGTCATGGGAATGCGGACAATAATTGACAACAAGGGTGCAAGCAGAATATAAAGTAGAACGCCATGAATATAGTAGGATACACACATCACCAGTGTTAGTGTCTAGGTAGGTTTTACCACGTTATGGGAACATTTCTTTGAACTTCTATTTTGTCTTCATAGTGGTTCAGTTGGAAATGCTTCAAATCTTTTTTGTCAGTCTTATCTTGAGTGAAGTCTACATACCTAAATGGAAAAAAATCTTATAACTTCTTACGGTTTTTCGCATTGCGTTGCTTTGTTTTTGCAAGTAGCAACGCTACATATACATATTTATGTACCTAGTTTCAGCCATTGCTAAAATTAATTTACATGTTTAATTTTTAATTGGGTTTTTCGCCACCAAACTGATTGAAAGACAACTTTTTCAAGTTGCCTCGAAAATTCATAAATTCTTAACACTGAATGAACGAAACTTTAAACGTGTAACTCGAAAAATAACTTCCACAAATTTGTTTTCTGAGCTTTCGGAGAATAAATCTTCCTCCTTTATCAAAGATCATGCCACGTCAAAGCGAAGTGACAGATTAATAAATTTCAGGTTAAAATGTCATGACAACAGAAACAATAGCCTAGCCACCTGCCTGATATTGTACCCTGTGTTCTATCTAGTTATCTATACTAACTTCTCTTTGAATAAGTGGCAATAATATTTTACTGAATTCCACTGAACATTCAGCAACACAGTTGCCCGTATTTCCTAGAATAAATGCAGATTCCTTAATTTTTCGTCTATTTCCTACTTCTTCTTTTAGAATTGGTTTGGAACTATCCCACAATATCCTATGATTGTTATTAAAGGAATGTTCACATATTTTTGACTTCGAAATTTGATTTTGCCTGATATAATTTTTATGTTCTTTTAAACGAACGTTAAATGGCCTACAAGTCTCCCCAACATAGAACTTTCCACATTCACAAGGAATTTTATAAATGCAATTTTTTGAACTTTTTAACTCATTAAATGGTTTTGTTTTAACTAGCATCGATCTTAATGTATTTTTGGTTTTAAATACTGTTCTCACATTAAAACGATTGCCTATACGATAGTCCAGGAATATAAGGAATTTTTAAATTTACTGGTCGGTCCACCAGATTTATTTCTCTAATTCTATTAGCATTGTTATTTTGTTGGCAATCCTGAAAAACTTGCTCAACAAATTCAATAGGATAACTATTCTTCTCAAGAACATGTTTTATATGTTTAATTTCCTCCTCAAATTTTGTGTTATTAGAACAAATCGTTCTAGCCCTGTCATACAAACTTTTAATTACTCCTTTTTTAACACTAATATGATGATTGGAGTTGAAATGGAGATATCTATTAGTATGTGTTGGTTTTCTATAGACACTAGTTTCTATATTATCTGATTTCAGTATAGAAACATATAAGAAAGGTAATTGATTATTATTTTCAATTTCTAAGGTAAACTTAATAGAAGGTTCTTGTGAGTTTATAAAATTTAATAATGAATTTAACTCATCTACTCCATGTTCCCAGAACCAAAGTAATATAAACAAATTATGGGGGGATATAAATGAAATACAGGAAAATGTTAGGGAAAGTGTATCTTTCTATGATTTTAATTATATATCAAATTGTATCAGCATAAGCTATAATAGGCATTTTGAAAGAGTCAAACTTAGACAGATTAACAAATTCCGAAGATTAGTTGAGGAAAAGCATAGTGAGGAATTCAATCAAATAGACAATGATTTTGTCAACAGAACAGTAATTAATTTATCTAACAGAGACATTTCAGAAAAGTTAGTTTTGGCAAAAGAGTTAAATTTTTCTGTTGTTGACAACAAAATTTCTAAGCTTGACATAGTAGCATCGGTAGAGGAAACAGCTCAAGCATTACCTGAGGAATTGGGTCAAGAATTTAGAGTCAGGTCAAAAATAATCTTAGAAAAAGATTTTAAACCAAAGTCAAATATTTCAAAGGAAGAAAAAGTAGCAATTAGATCACTTAAATCAGATAGGATAATTAAAATATTACCAGCAGATAAAGGAAATGCAACTGTTATTTTAGAAAAAACTGTGTATAATAATAAATTAAATGATTTATTAAATGAAGGAACTTACAAGAAGATAAACAAAGACCCTACAACTTCAATAGAAACTAAAATATACAAAACACTGTACAAATACCGCGAACAAATGACACAGAGACAAAGGACACTCTTAACTCCGCATCATTCAAAACCTCCGCACTTATACGGATTACCAAAAATACACAAAACTAACATTCCTCTTCGCCCCATTGTAAGTTCAATAAATTCGCCATGTCATTCGTTGGAAAAATATTTACTTAAAATTGTTAATCCGTTAGTAGGAAACTCAAATTCATTTATCAGAAACAGTAATCATTTTCTAGAAAAAATTAGGGAACATCAATTTCCAGATAATTATATATTAGCTAGCTTTGATGTGGTTCGCCTTTTTACAAATGTCCCTGTTGACAAATCATTGAATATTTTACACAGAAAGTTAGAAAGTGATCAGACTTTAGTAGAAAGGACAAATTTGAATATAGATGCAATATTAGAACTAACAACACTATGTGTTAAAACCACTTATTTTCAACTAGGAAATGAATTTTACCAGCAGGAATTTGGAATGGGGTCTCCTTTATCACCATTCATAAGCAATTTATTCATGGAAGATTTTGAACAAAATGAATTGACTAGATATGTTCACCAACCTAATGTTTGGTGGAGATATGTAGATGACATATTTGTTATATGGGAATATGGAATAGATGAGTTAAATTCATTATTAAATTTTATAAACTCACAAGAACCTTCTATTAAGTTTACCTTAGAAATTGAAAATAATAATCAATTACCTTTCTTAGATGTTTCTATACTGAAATCAGATAATATAGAAACTAGTGTCTATAGAAAACCAACACATACTAATAGATATCTCCATTTCAACTCCAATCATCATATTAGTGTTAAAAAAGGAGTAATTAAAAGTTTGTATGACAGGGCTGGAACGATTTGTTCTAATAACACAAAATTTGAGGAGGAAATTAAACATATAAAACATGTTCTTGAGAAGAATAGTTATCCTATTGAATTTGTTGAGCAAGTTTTTCAGGATTGCCAACAAAATAACAATGCTAATAGAATTAGAGAAATAAATCTGGTGGACCGACCAGTAAATTTAATAATTCCTTATATTCCTGGACTATCAGACAAGCTAAAACGTATAGGCAATCGTTTTAATGTGAGAACAGTATTTAAAACCAAAAATACATTAAGATCGATGCTAGTTAAAACGAAACCATTTAATGAGTTAAAAAGTTCAAAAAATTGCATTTATAAAATTCCTTGTGAATGTGGAAAGTTCTATGTTGGGGAGACTTGTAGGCCATTTAACGTTCGTTTAAAAGAACATAAAAATTATATCAGGCAAAATCAAATTTCGAAGTCAAAAATATGTGAACATTCCTTTAATAACAATCATAGGATATTGTGGGATAGTTCCAAACCAATTCTAAAAGAAGAAGTAGGAAATAGACGAAAAATTAAAGAATCTGCATTTATTCTAGGAAATACGGGCAACTGTGTTGCTGAATGTTCAGTGGAATTCAGTAAAATATTATTGCCACTTATTCAAAGAGAAGTTAGTATAGATAACTAGATAGAACACAGGGTACAATATCAGGCAGGTGGCTAGGCTATTGTTTCTGTTGTCATGACATTTTAACCTGAAATTTATTAATCTGTCACTTCACTTTGACGTGACATGATCTTTGAGAAAGGAGGGAGATTTATTCTCCGAAAGCTCAGAAAACAAATTTGTGGAAGTTATTTTTTTGAGTTACACGTTTAAAGTTTCGTTCATTCAGTGTTAAGAATTTATGAATTTTCGAGGCAACTTGAAAAAGTTGTCTTTCAATCAGTTTGGTGGCGAAAAACCCAATTAAAAATTAAATGGATCTGTTTGCGCCACAAATAAATTTTAGAAAATATCTAATTTACATCTTTATTCAAGTGTTTCACTAGACTTTTGCAAATTTCTTGTTCTTGCTGCAAGAACAAAAAGACTCTTTTAAATTTCTTATTTTGCTTTGCAAGACAAGACAAGAAATTATTCTATTACAATCTTGCAAGAAATCTTCCTAAAAACAAGAAATCTTACAAAAATCACTAGCTATCTGTAATTATAATTTGATATTTGATAAGAGAAATAATTATTATGTATTGTAGGTGACGATAATAGGGTACTTGACAATATTTTTAATTGCTCTAAAATTGTACTCTGTTTACAGTAGATGCACCAACATAACACGTAATAAATGAATCAACGGCTTTTAACACTTATTTATTTATGATAATTAAAGACGAAGTAGCACAATTTTGTTCAGGCTGAAATCTACAGTTTCGTCGTTCTATTGTCCAGAACGCCAAAAGTGGCAACTCTGTGCCTCTCAGGAGAAACGGAACTGTAACGTTGCCGGTGCCCGTTTGCAATATTTCGTGGAACAAGGGCAAATTGCAGTTTTCTATTCAAGTATTTCCAGCTTGCCTATGAATATCTGTTACTTAATGTATTGCAACTTTTGAGCTTTAACTAACGCAATTGCACACACAAATTTTGTCACATAAAGACTTTTTTATTACGAATACGTTCCGTATATTGACTCCTCTATAGCAAAATGGTGTCTGTTTATAGACCGGGAGATAGTGACAGATTTTTGGACGTGATTTTACTCAGTATGCCTTGCAAAGGGCATTATGTGGCACATATTCTCACAATAATAAGGTATGAATCAGAGAGTCATCCTGGGTTCTTCATGTGAAAAACTGAGTTTTCAATTATTCGAAAAATATGCGTTTTGATATGATTTTATACAGGCTGCCATGTTTTTTATAATGAAGTTCAAATAGAAAATTCCTCGGAAAACTATAGGCATAGGAATTGTTTTATCAAGTTTGTAAAATTTCGTCAAGTACCCTATTATACAGGGTGTAACTTTGATAAGTACAGAAATTTTAAGGGCAGGTCGGGAAAAATGCACTTGTTACGCCTATGCAATTAAAATTTTTCTAAAGTGCATATTAACGTCAGAAATAATTTTTTTTTAAAACGCTATTAAAACCCCTTTTTCCGACGCTACGGCCATGGGTCCTTGACCTTGCCGGGACCAGCTGGAACTGAGGCCGGTTCCGGCGGATCCCCCCCAATTCCGCCGTGCAGCGTTGTCAGACGTATAGCTCTTTCACAGTATTTCAGGAATAGTCTTTCAACTAGTTTTTGAACAAATCTTTAATGGTTCTTTTAGCGAATAGCATGCAAAAAAACTACATTTCGGATGCCTGGATGATTTTCCTTGCGGGTGTCGTACTCCTTTCTTATGTTATCCAAAAATCCTCTCGAAAATCACAAGAAGCACTAGGTAACTGGTTGCCAGTCGAATCGCTTTTTCCGAAGCTTTTTTGCAGTATTTGAAGAATATTGACGCAACCATGTATCATTTGGCGTATGTGGAGATTAAATAAATAAATAAATAATTTTTGGACAACTCCTTAAAGGTTCTTTTAGCGAATAGCTCGACGAATAGCATGAAAAAGCCTACCTTTGAGATGCATCGATTATTTTTACTATTTTCTTGTGTTTAGATACTATCCAAAAATCTTCACAAAATCACATAAAGCACTAAGTACCTACCTAACTAGTGGCACTGTTTTTATACGATGGTCGCGAAGGTATAACACTTCATAGTCTCTTTTTACGGAAATACGAACAAAACACTTAAAGCGGCGCGATGCCAAATATTAGGGACGTCTCGGTTTCCCTCAGCTGATTTATTCCAACGGGGACTCGACTAGGTGGATTGTACAATTAGATCCATACCGTATGCGTCTAATAAAATCCGAATTTTCGCGAACCCTTGAAGCTTCTTTTATCCTCGCGCGTAATTGGGATACCTAGTAGGAACCTATCTAGCACTGTTTTCATACGAAGGCCGCGAACGTTTAACACTGCATTTCTTAACGGAAATATCAAAAAATCACTTGTTATTTCACAGCAAATTCGTAGCGGCAATTGCAACAGGTTTGGACATCACTGCTGGTCCAAAAAAAATGGCGAACGGATCTGGAAAAATGTACAGAAGCAGGTTCAGTTCCGACGACAGTTCGTAAAACAAAGCAAAGTAACGGAACAATATCGGTTAGCAAGACGCGACGTTTGCATACGCGTCCACGTTTTGGAAACAGAATTGTTATACCACAGAATAGCCACACGTAAGGCATTCTGTATAATAATAAATTGCTTGTTGAAGCTGGCGCTCCCAAAAATTACAGGCGGACGCGGATCGATATCAATCAGCTGTTAAATCCCAAAATCGGACGGACGATCTTCGACTAGCGCGTCGGCTACGGCGCGGCGGTACTGTGACGGAGACAGCGTGCGTGCGCACAAGCTTT
Source organism: Pseudeuparius sepicola (assembly GCA_963920635.1). Lineage (NCBI taxonomy): Eukaryota > Metazoa > Arthropoda > Insecta > Coleoptera > Anthribidae > Pseudeuparius > Pseudeuparius sepicola. The sequence goes on along the minus strand of OY987298.1, from coordinate 25,410,879 downwards.
CCCCCATACCATTCAATACCACTATTCGGTGTTGCCGTTTATGCCGACATGTCCCCAAACTGACTTAAAGTCCCTTAAATCCGATTTTTGATTTTCGCGGATTTATACGGGGTTTCATTCGTTATAAGTTAATCTACTATCTCGTATAATTATTACGCACAAAAACGGGTAAATCCATGTAAAAATCCACTACACAATTAAATTTATACGGAATTAAATTACTAAATCAGGTAAATTTTCAGCACACTTGGCAACATAGTAGCGCCGCCCCGAGAGAAGTAGGGGCCGCGAGCCGCGATTGGCTAATATCGCGCACAAGTTATGAGTAGTGGGGATCACCTGTAGTGTCGATGTCAAGTGGCGCCCCGCGCTTGCGCTCCTCGCCCAGCTGTAATTTAGTAGGTCGGCCGGGCCGGGCGGCGTGGAAATGGAGCAAAATCGAGTGAATCAGTGCCAGTGAATTCATTCGTAATTGTAATTATTGCGCGATTCGGCGCGGCGTCGTTTTTGTGTGAAGTTGGCGTCGGACGCCAGCGCCCGACGCCAACGTCATATGCCCGCGCCTGGCGAATCTCGGCGAAGGAATGTCGGGCAGTAGTCAAGGGCACGCAGAAGCTTAAATTCACCAGGAGGAGTCGCTGTTTTTCGGTTTTTGGGGACATTACGCGACATTTCGCCACCAAGTTTTTACGAAAAGTAAGAGGAATGGTAAGGAATTAACTTGAGAGAGTTCCGAAACGGCAAAGGGTTAAAAAATGCGGAAATGATAAGCACGCCAATTTGACAGTCTTCCCCAACTATTTTCGGAACCGAATAATTTTTTATTTACAACCATGTATGTAATATCGACATTTCTGACTTTTTAAGTTTGAAAGTGTCAATTTTTTGACTTTTAAAACAAATACTTTATTCAGTTGATTGCCGATCAGAAATTTATTATCCCAAGGTGTCCCAAGAGATGGCTAATTATTAGTATAAAAAAATTGCGGCCTGAAAATCAGTTGTAAAATAGGTAGGTAGGTAGATACCTACTCCACAAAAGACTTGTCAAAAAATTATGAGTGTGAAATCAGCAATGAGTTTTCTAGCAATGACTTCTCCGAGCGGCGCTCGGATACATTTCTGCTGCCTAGGGACTTAAAATAACAGTAAAGTGATAAAAACTGACGTGTTTGTTAAATTATTGTGTGCGCCTGTGAAGAAAGCAATAAACAGTTCGTCACAGCAACCGACATCATAAAAAAAAACGTGGATACCTACCAGCAGTAATTTTCAAAGGTACCTAGGTACCTAATTCTGCAAGCAGATTTATTCCACTCTGACATGCGGCAACGTCGCGGTATTCCCCTTCCTAATCTAACGTTATTCCCCTCCATCTCCTAGGGAGAGGTTAGACCTCCCCTCTAAGCGCTTCTAGTGACGATCCAGCGGCGTGCATTGAGCACGGATAAAGATTGATTTGCCCCATTTTCTAAACATCGATTAAAAAAATTGTTTTTTCATTTTTCGGTTTTATGAACGTCCCCGATTACGTGGTTAAAATTTCTGTACCTATCAAAGATACACCCTGTATAGATTTTTAAAAAATGAACTTATTGAATATAAACGGCTATTTAAGAATAATTACTGTATCTACATACTAGTATATTATCTAGCAAGTACCTATATTTTATATACAATACATAACGATATTACAACAAATTAACAATAAGAGTACATAATAAACGTAACGTGAAATACAACAAGAATGCCGAAAAACACTGAGCAGAAACAAGACATTTGTGAAAAACAACGCTAAAACACTGCGGAAATTTTGGCAAGCCACTAGCCGTGATCCGTCGGCATTCCTGAGACGTCGCTCCTTCTCTACGATAGTAGGCAACCTTCTTACTTTACGGGCCTTAACGCGGCAACGAGTACATTGTGAATAGCAAAACATTCCAAAGCTTCAGTTATGCCCTCTATACCATTTCTGGCGGTATTATATTCGATATCACGGCTCCAAACGTTGAGTTAATGCAATAAGAGGTGGAACCTCTGCCGAATCTCGTCTCCAACATTCAGGGTTGGTTCAACAACAAACTTATTTTTATTATTTATCTTTCACCTAACGCTTCAAGTTTGCCACGTTAGTGGGCGGCGTGGACATATATTCTAACCCCACACCTGACACCAAGAGAATTAGTGTCAGGTGTGAGGATTTAGGGAGTCATTATACCAATATAATATTTTTCAACATTCATATTATATGTGTTTAAATTGAATAAAAAACGAAAAATTAGAACAGTCTATTCCATTTTAAAATTATATTATCTATGTCGTGTCTATTCCGTATTTATCTCCTGGATCAATTCAACTAACCTAAACATTTCTACGTGCACACTTTCAGTTAACCATTACAGACTTTAATAGGACGTGTGACGACGACGACGCAACCCGAAACACGATTCCCTTTTTGTATCCGGTCAATGTTATCTCCTGCGTACGGCTATTTTTAGACGCCCAAAACAAAGGGGCTAAGGCCCAAAATAGTAACCTTCTTTACGATAAACCTGCTCCGAACTGCACAGCAATTAAAACATAATGAAGTAAATTTAGGCATCGCCGATCCTGGCCATAATATATGCGCAACTTCATTATAATGGCCCATAATTCCCATGACATCATCTTTGTGGCGACTATTTTGTGTTATGTAATATGATTTAATAGGAAATTCTATCGGCAAATTAGTCACTACTCCACCGAATATTCGAATAAGCCTCGCTTGCCAGTGCTAAATTAAAATCGAGTAAAATATGATGTTCGTCTAGATTAATTTCGTAAATTTATCGGAAAAATGAATTGGGTCACTATGTTATCCGAAATTCAAGTTTTGCTATTATACATATTTAGCGTAAATACGTTGAGGGAAGGGACAAGAAAATCGCACCGGTAAAATTTAGGCGACAACAAGTAGAGCCAGTTCAACGATTTTTCGGAGGTTGTTATAATCTTACAATCTTACCTGCTATAACGCATGGAATGTAGCATAAGAGCGAAACTCACCTGGAATAAAAAATAAGGATATATATAAAACATGTTATATTTATTGGTATTTTATATTTAATGAAAATTTCAAAATGGGCATCTAAAATTTTTATAAAATATAAAAAAGTTAATTTCATCATTCGTTCCATCGCATAGTCAATCGGGAGAAGTGTACGTAATATACAGGGTGATTCAGTTTTATTCTGCGACACTTCAACAGGTGATAAAAAACCAAAAAATATCCGCACTTTTTTCTATAAAGTATATCATTTTAAGGCCTTATAAAAAAGTTACAGGTTGTTAAAGTTGTAAGAATTATGTGGACTTTATTAAATATTTACCAAACTAGATGAGATATTTAAGTCATATTTGGTACACGTTATAACGGCAGGGGTGAGCATAAAACATGTTAATATCAAACACCTTGAACAACCAGTGACGTAGAAGTGTGTAATTAGTATAATTATTTTTAGAAAAAAAAATGAACCACCTTATAATTTGATTTTTTCGTATTATTTCGAGGTATTTCTGAATAATTAACTTAAAAATTCGCTCCATAAGTAAGACTCAAAATAGAAAAAATGTGTTTCTTACTTTTCCCAATAAACTTACCCATTCAAGGTTTTACTTTTCAAGATACAGAGCGTAACATTAATTGTATCTTCCTTAAATGTTTTATACCCTGTATCTTCAAAAGTATAGCCTTAAATAGGAAAAAGTTACTTTATTTAAAGCAGTAAACGCATTATTTCTACTTTAAGTGTTACTTATGGAGCACATTTTTTAGATAATTTTTCAGAAATACCCCGAATTAATACAATCAAATTTGACACATACAAGGTGGTTCATATTTTTTTTCTAAAAACAATTACACTAATTACCCACTTCTACGCCACTGGTTGTTCAAGGTATTTGATATTAATAGGTTTTATGCTAACCCATGCCGTTAAAACGCGTACCAAATATGACTTAAATATGTCAACTAGTTTGGCAAATATTCAATAAAGTCCACATATTTCTTACAACTTTAACACGCTCTAACTTTTTTATAAGGCCTTAAAATGATATAGTTTATAGAAGAAAGTGCGGTTATTTTTTTATTTTCTATCACCTGTTGTTGAAGTGTCGCAGAATAAAACTGAATCACCTTGTATTGCTCAGTGATGAATTGTAATGGTGGGCAACGAAAAAAGTTTATGTGGAAATTTTCTGAACTTGTGACCTTAACAAAAACAATTTTTTTTTAATGAAATATCATTTTTATAACAGGCGATTGAATTTAGTGAGCAAAGACACAAGGGCTGTCAAATTGTTTCTCCCAAAAATGGTAAGAATAGTTCCTTGAACGTTTACAACTTCAACCAGATTACTATCAATAAAAATGAGAAATACTAATCCCCTATATATATATATATATATATATATATATATATATATATATATATATATATATATATATATATATATATATATTCATTACATTATATTTTCATTTTTTTAGATTTCTCATCATCTATTTTTATTACAAATAAATTATGTTAATCCCGAATTGCATATTAGCAATGGTTAGTGTGCAAATTAACGAAAAATCCAAGGTCTTCGTCGAATTCGGCAAACTATTTCAGGAAATTCGTAACCAGCTTCCCGTCGTTTCGATGTTGCACAAATATTTTGACGTTGGCGTCGTTGGCGTAGGTCATTGCAGACTTTTTTATCTTTCTATTGTATTAATTTTATACCACAAAAATAGTTGGTGGCAGTGATGAGCGAGGTGACGATTACATTTTAAAGGACCTAACTTAGGAAAGACTAACACCACAGAATAAATAGCTTTGCTAAATAGCTTTGCAATAGAAGCCCCCTTACGGACATGTGTCAAAAATAAGCAAGTCTCCATTTCAATTTACAGAAAGACAAACTCTGTAGATTAACGTAAAATCAAATAAAATGCATATTATTCATGACTTTAGAAGACATTTCGCTAAAAAGCGAGTCTCCTTTTGACACAAGTCGCTAAGGAATTGTCTGTATTACTCGTTAGTCTGTGCTAACACCAAAGGAAGCATAGGCGTGCGGAAAATTAACTTTTTGTCAAAGTAAATAAATCGTTACTTTATTTCTACTTTCATCTGCGGAAATAATAATAATTGTTAAAAAAATGTAAGATGAGATTGCGATATAACCTTGAATAATATGATAATTATTATTAAAAGTGATTTCTTAGCAAAAAGGGTATATTGATTGCATGTATTGTGCACCTGAACGACTCCTAATTTCGAAAACTCTACGAAGTTTTCAAAACTATAAATTTCAACGCGCACGCCTAGGGATAATCACCCCTCCTCTCAACGTCACGTGCTCCTATAATTATTGTGAATAGGGAAGGGCGCTGCATTGCGTTGTTAAGGTCAGCTAATAGACAGTTAAAGCAAAACCAATGCCACAGACATATATAGCTATATATGTCTGTGCCAATGCGTATTTATTACGTAGGCGTGAACTCATTGACGTAAGCGCGCAAGGATCGAATACGTCAAGTTTGAAAAGTACAGTTAAAGCATGTTTTAACACGTAACGCCAAGAGGCCTCTTTAAGGTGACTCGAAGGTTATTTATATCCTTTTATTGGACGTTTTTTGTTCCTCACAAAGATCTCTAAAATAGTTCCAAAACATCAAAAGATCTAAGGTGATAACTGTTCATGATATTAAACGGGGGTTTAAACAAATTAATAAATAATTAAAATATTTTATTTTGTTTTCAAACAGACGCGTTGAGTATAAAATGTTGATTTTTATGTTCTATTTTGGGATACATTTTTGCTTTACCTTTTTTAATATTCAAAATTATTATTGAACTGGTTTGGTTGCTAACAAGCCAAATCTGCTAAAAGCCACCCTGTACACAAGGTGTCCCGAAATTAACCTGCCATAATTTATTAGCGCGTTCTGCAAAACAAAAAAATGAAAAAGTTCGTATAAACGTGGCGTCAAAAATGCCCCCTAAGGGAGCTATAGCCCCTGAAATGGACACTTTGGCAAACGGTTTTTTTCTAAGTATTTCCGAGGTAGAGATAGTTCGACATTCTTCATCATAGGCGTCTCAAATGGGGCGTTAAGGGTTTAAAAACAACCAAAATTTTTTTGTGTTTTTCCCAGATTTATTGCGAAATTATGAAATTTCAAGTCATTCTACGGAAAAAAAGGTACTCTTGTTGAACTTCCATAGCATGCACGGTTTTAGAGTAAAATCGTTTTGAAAACTTTTTGCAGTGTGCTATAAAATTATGCGTATTATTTGAAATTAGCCTGCCATAATTTACCAGCACGTTCTGTGATAAAAAAAATGAAAAAAAATCTTATAAACAAGGTCCCCTAAAGGGACTATTATAGCTCCCGAAATTGACACTTTGGCAAACGGCTTTTTCCTAAATATTTCCAGAACGAACAAAATATAAAAGTCTGAAATTTCGTATGTGATATACCTGTGAGTTTTGATATTCATAGAGGTACGAGTATATACAATTTGTCATTCTTCATCAAAGGTGTCCCAAATGGGGGGGTCAAGGGTTTGAAAATACTCCAATTTTTTTTGAGTGCATTGAGAACACCAAGTTTCTAAATAACCCAGTGATTAATATAACAAAATTGAGTACAATCCTGAAGACGATAAAAACAAATCATCATTTTTCTTCAGAGAATTGGAGAACACGATATTATCATTCGGCCTTGAAATGGGAAGACATCTAACATGGTCTTAATTTAATTTCTTGTTTAATTTGACGTTTAATTAATGCTCACAAGTACCTGTACCAAGTATAAGGCTTGCTGGGTTTAATCATCACATTTTGGTCCCCCTACCTCCGGTTTCGTGGTTTCTCATTCCCAATAAATCTTCCTGAATATTGCAAAATAGCAATTGTTACCTAAAAATCATCCAATGTGTAAATAATATTATGTAGTTGATATTGAAAAAAATATATAGTTTGTCTGGTTTTTCATGTTAACGCCCCTGAAAATCTAAGTAGGCTGGGGGAATTGAACGGGGCAATTTTTTTTTATAGATATGTTCCTGAAAGGTCATCATTTGCGAACTATTGGTTTGGCATTGCCGCGAAGTCCTGGCCTACTGCGATTGTTTAAAGGGGTGCGTTTTTCGAAAAACCATATTAGGCATTTTTTTATTTAAAATCTGACACCTCGGCGTTAATCAGGACACACCAAAACCCCTACATACCAAATTTGAACAATAAATATACAGGGTATTCCATTTTGCAGGGTGCCAAAGTTGAGCAAAATATGAATTTTAAAGGCATCTGGCGAGTCAAGTGTATCATGGAATTACTTCAAAACAGTTGAATGGTCAATAGGACCACTAAAAGTGTTAGTGTGCAAAGATTCGATACAAAAATATACAGGGTATTTTTCCATCTCAAAATCCTGAATTTTTATGAAACTTTATACGGGTCAAAAATGGTCTGGAATTATCGAAAAAATAATAATAAACACATAAGTAATTTATTTTTATACAAAATGCCAACCAACAAATAAAAACCAATTTCAGTTATTGGACCTTTCCCAACAAAGTAATTTTCCCATGATACCTTTTCTGTGCGTTTTCTGTTGTGGCACACCAGCCACCTTAACTCATATGGACTTACTGACCGACAGGCTTCTGGAATTTTTAGATTTAGTTCGTTTATAATGTCTTGGGTGGTTCTGATATACTCAATTTTTGACTCATATAAAGTTTCAGCATTTTGAGTTGCCATTGAGTTGTATATTTTTTATTGGATCTTTGCGTGTCAACACTCTGAGTGATCCTCTTTATCATTCAACTGTCTCGAAGTAATTTCATGGCATACTTGACTCGCCAGATGGTTTTAAAATTCCTATTTTGTTCAACTTTGACACCTTCCAGAATGGAACTCCATGTATATTTTTTGTTCAAATTTGGTTTTGGTGTGACCTGATTAACGCCGTGGTCTTAGATTTCAAATAAAAAATGGCTAATACGGTTTTTCGAAAAACGAACCCCTTTAAAAAAATCGCAGTAGGACAGGAATTCGCGGCAATGCCAAACCTCGCAAATGACCTTTCAGGAACATCTATAAAAAAATTGCCCGTTCAATTCCCATAGCCTACTTAGATTTTCATGGGTATTATTAATATGAAAAACCAGCCTAAGGCGGCTGCAAAACTTTTCAATTTTCTAATATCATAAAACAATTAAAATGGTATGCTTTTACCGAGGTTTTTACTAAAATTAATATTGTTCAATGAGATTTTCTCGACCCTTTTAGGATTTTCTAGTGCAATTTCTGTACATTGTCCATGTAAAACGTTTAAAATAAACGATTTTATCGCCTAATTGGTCTAGTGATAGTACAAATATATCGGCCAATATAAAATTTTACATCGGCCGATACGATAATCCATTAATGGCCGATCTATGGCTATCGGTCGACATCTGGTAAAAACTAGTGGTTTAAAATTTCTAAAATGTTATTTGAAAAATTTCTTGCAATAAGATTTTGTTTCTGACTGAAAATTTTAAATTCATTTTTTACATTTTGATGTTGAAAATAGATTTTGACAACGAAGAATCATTATTAATTTGCATACCACACGATATAAATTTTATAAATAGTCATACAATTTCTTAAAAAAAAAAAACAGTCCAAAATTTTAAATGCATCTGAACAAAGTTTGATGTTGTCCTAGGTTATGGTGGGCAGGGCGTGGCGCGGACTGTGCGGATGGTCCCGGTCCACATGCGCACACGTGACGGCCTCCTGGCTATTTTCGTCTAATAATAGTGCTGAATGGCAAGGTCGTCGCTTTATTATTGTTTGTGGCGCACGGTTTTTTTAGGCGCTGCCCGCCGTTCGGACGGAGACACAAACCCGTTTGACGGTTCGCGTGCCTCGCGGCTGCCGGTCCTGCAGCTCGGGCTTGGGGGTTCCTCCGGACCGGTGTGTGGGATGCCAGCCAAAAAATTTGGCAACAATAGTAATATTGGTCCGTTTGCGAACATATCGGCAGTCTTTAAAAGTTTTCACTGATAAATGTCTAGCAATCCGTTGCTAAACTAAATGGTCTAGTGCTGCCGAGGGCGCCCCCTAGCTGCCAAAACAAGTTAGGCCTTAGGAGCGCCGAATACGTATAATCAGAAATACATGCAATACGCAGTTCATCTATAGACGAGTCGGAGGGAGATAATGGTGAAGGCGACGGGAACGGGGCGCTCCCTGGGTGGCAAGCCATTGAGTCGCCGAGATCAAAGTGCCGCCACCAAGTGTCCCCTATTATAAATATGGTTATCAATATTCGGGGCTATGAGGTCATACGCAATAACCATCAACCATCCGATACATGCGCATTTATTAGTAGTATATCGCTCTATTTCGGAAGGCAGTAAGTTATGGACAACCCTGTATATTGGTGGAAGAGGGTTGGTAGGAAAAATGATGGGCGAGATTCCAAGGTTTCCACTGATCAAAATATTAAAGAGGTGCCAAGAAACTTTGGGACAAAGTGAGCAAGAGAACATCTTGATTTTTTCATTCCAGAATTCGAGAGTGGATAAGATTCACAAAAATAGTATATTCTACAAGTTATGGAATGCCTCATGTTCCACCACACGAGCCGAAGGCGAGGATTAACGCTTCATGAGTGTTGATTCAGTTTCAAAGTAATTGAATTTGAATGATTTCTGCGATTTTGATTCCATGTTCAAATGCTGTAGTGTTGTTGAGTTTGCCTGCAGAATATTTTTATTTGCTCTATGGTTTCCCAAATAACTTAATGTCAAATAAAGACTGCGTTTTGATGGTTACGTTTTTTTCACAACCCCAGATATCGCGCAGAGAACAGATATTGGCATGTTGGTTATTTTGTATATTTTAAAACCATGGGCTTCAATAAAAAATACCTGCATTGTTTAGAATACACTCCATGAGTGTCAGTAAAGATATAATTAAAATAAGCACTAATATTTGTCAGCATTTTATGAACGCAAATAATCGCCGCATATTATTTTGTGATTTATCTTCTATTTATGTCTTTCATATGAATTACCGGCCAGGTTAACCTTGAAATTTTTGAAGTTTTGGAACATGGTCGACCAGCTCGCGCTGCGCAGCGACAACGCGCAGTTTTCCGAAGTCCGAAATTATTTAAGCAAGACGCAAAAAAGGACTAGGATTGAGAAGCACTAATGGCAGGTGTTTTTTTAGGTTATTTTTTAAAATTACCTGACTGAGAAAAATCTGTTTTCTCTTTACCATTTCTCGTAATTATCATTTATTGTTTTTTTTTATATTATGGATTAACCTTGCCTGAAACTTTACCTCAACAATTTTTGCCCCCCCCCCCAAACCAATTTCTATATACGGCACTGGCCCGAAGAAGGCAACTCAAACGATGAGTTTGATAAAAACAACGGTACTACACGCGCGATTAAAACCCTTAAATATATTTTTAGTGTAACTTAAAAACAAATCTAGACCACGCAAACTGAAACATGTTCTTGATCTACATACCTATTGTAAACGTATTGCACTAGCAAAAAATACGTTATCAAGTAGGCCCGCTCAGGATAACTGAATGGAAGGCAGCAATTTGTTAATAATAAACCAGGGTCGCGCCTAAATAATTTTCAAGGACTATGGTACGCTAGACCAGTGCCGTAGAGGTTCCGCTTGTAACGTTTAAGATCTCATTTAAGGTAGTTGGGGAAAACATTAAGAATGCACTCGTAATACTCGTATGCTCCTTTTTTATAAGTACAGTGGATCGTCACTTACTCACACTATATATTATAGTGATTCCCACAGGCAAAAATGATTCCTTTTGACAGATATCACTTGTGGATTTTCTGTTCCCTACGACGGTATTCAAGGACAGCGGTCATACTTGACCGTTGTTACCATGACAATCTGATGCCTAGCAGTTAGGAGCCTGTCGACCTGTTTGCATCGAATTGATAAGTACTATAATATTATGGAAGTCGCACAAGTGTGATATTCATTGTGTTTGGGGCAGTCAACTCTAGAGAGAGATAGGTTTTAAATGGCAATAAGTAAGAAAAGGACGCGTAATGAACGTGTCAGCTGATTCAGGCAAAGGATGTATAAAGGGATGTTGCAGTGCATATTATAATGGGCGAATTTAATGGGCATGTTCCGTAATTCTCTTTATTGTATGATCTGTATTCCGCAATTCGGGACTTGTTTGTAGGAATAAGAATTTTTTCCAATAGTTCAAATCGATATTTTCAAAAGCATTTTGAATATAACCACAACCACATGTAAAAATTGCCTTATGTATATGGAAGTAAATGGAGACAAATAAAATACAAATTCCAAAATAAAAGTTTATTTTAAAATAAAGGCGGCAAAATATCTAGGATAAGGTGTACATTTTAATCTTTAATTACTTATCATAACTGATTTATTAATTTTAAAATTCAATTTAATAGGAAAAACATCTATTTTTAATGATTATGCATCTAACAAAAAGAATTGCAAATAAGTACCTTATTAAAGGGATCCTCAATTTCCATCTTTGACGAGGAAGAGCTAAGTTCATTAGCACAATATTTTGCCAGTTTTTCCCTTGATAGAGTTTCTATCATAAAATGACTTGGAAAATAAAAATGTAGTAAGTAATTGCATATTTTTTAAGTTGCCCAAAATTCTCTATGAAATCGCCCTCAATAAAATGTTAACTACAAATCCAGGTAAATACTTGTAGACTGAGCAAATTTTCCTTATAACTTTTTTCATTATCTCTACAAATAGAGGTAGTTTACTCTTATGCTAATTAACGTTTCTTTAATTTTCTAGTCACCCAGTATAAGTAATGTCAACTTTTTCCATGCCAATTTTATTTTAAGAACAAGCAGACTTTTTTATGAAGAATGACTTTTTTCGAAGAATTGAAAATAAAAATTTTTACAAGTATAGTTAAGTCCATCCGTGGACACACTGTCACAGATTACTTGCTGGTAATCTGTTACACTGTATACTATTTCACTTACTCAAGTTTGGCTGCCAGTTTCTCTTTCTACACTCCTTCCATCTACTTGTCAATTCAATGCCTGCTTGGCATCAAAAAAATCACCTTGCTTCCTACGTCGCACTGTGTTGCAAGCAACTCGTGTGCAACGCGCTTTTAGCGCACCCGGGTTATATTTTGACGAGAACTATCATTCACGTGCGCTAAAGTTGTTGCATAAATTATTATTTCTCCATTCGCGAATATGTGTTGTCGTTTTGTAAGAAATAAAATGGAATCTCCACCACTGGGTACAGGCGAGCTGCTATAGTGACTAAGGATGTGTCCAAAACAGCAACGCACACAGATGTGATTTATTTTTTTCGTTACAGGCTGCCAAAAATATTCCAATCGTTTTCGTTACTTATTTTTAAGAATACAACACGAAATGGCCTTACGATTTCAACATTCCACATACCTGAATAGTGCATATAACCAAAGATATAGATATAACCAAGATAACGCGCAGAGAACAGGGAACAGATATTGGCACGTTGGCTATTTTCTACATTTTAAAACCATGGGCTTCAATAAAAAAATACCTGCGTTGTTTAGAATACATTCCATGCGTGTTAGTAAAGATATCATTAAAATAAACACTGATATTTGTCAGCATTTTATGAACGCAAATAATCACCGCATATTACTTTGCTTATTATTCACTGCAATATTTTGATGTCTTGCTGTTTTTCGCTTTCTAAAAGCAGCAACCACTCCGCAGATGGTACTTGGGAAAAATTAACATGACAGAAAGCAGTATGAAGAATAAGATGCATCAACCATCAAGTAATCTTGTAGAATGATGAAAAAAATGAAGAGAAAATAAAGATAATAAAAAAATAGAAAATTATTTTCCTAAATATCTGTTTCAAATTTGGTGTAGGTAAAATAAAAATTTTAATCTGGTTTTCCAGACCCATAGCCTTTATTATATATTTTTTATACGTTGACGTTTTTTGACCATGAAAAACATAATCGTAGATGGTCTGGCAATAATTAAATTACCATTAATTCGAATTAACGTTTTCACAGTAGGACGAGTGTAACAAAGGCAAATGAACATGAACTGACTAGGTGGCTCGTTAAAAAGAGACTAACGCGAATAAACTTAAATATGCCACAGCGAATACCCCGGTACTCCTATAAATTAGCTATTTTAGAGCTATCAAAAATATATATGCTTTTTTATTTTTCTGAACATTTTTCGTTAATGCCATTTTTCTTTATTCCCTTCCGTTAAAAAGTTATTCTTCAAAAACCCATGAAAATATATATTTTTTTATTAATCGCCGTTACCAGGGATGACGTAGAGTTTTCAATGATTTTATTTTTGGAGATATTCGCCGGGCCTTTAATTTGGTGAAAACATCTTCAAATCGCGCCTTTTGACCTTCTTACCGTTGTTAACATGCAAATCCCGGACCGGCTACGATTTTTTATACCCACAATTTTGGCTAAATGCATTTAGCGATTTTTTTGTTTAAAATCGGACACCACAGCGTTAATCAGGGCCTCACAGAACTCCCTATTATGAAGAAAAAATATAGAAGGTGCCAAAATTTAACAAAATAGGAATTTTAAAGGCATCTGGCGAGTCAAGAATGCCATGGAATTACAGTTGAATGGTCAATAGGAACATAAGGTATTGGCTATTGGCAGCGTCCAGAGATATACTAATAACAGCGTCCAGAGATATACTAATAAGTCCGGGCACTCGGCCTTGTGTAAACAAACGTTTCCCTCTTGCCCTCTCCCGCTCCCTCGGCCCGCCGTCATCGGAGTACGGCGATCGATATCTTATTTAATAAGAAAATAAGCTTACACAGTGTAGCCGAGAGCGGTTCGTTCGCATTCTACCGGGTGCGCGCAAAATATTACCGACCGACCGTGACTGTGTTGTAGCGTGGATGGAATTCAATCAACGGTTGTAGTGACGCCTGCAGTGCGGATGGCTGTAAAACCAGTTCAAAAGACTATATTACCTTTTTTTCATTTCCTAAAGACCCTGAAAGGTAAGATTGAGTTTGAGGTACCTATCTACAAAAATTAAGACATTTTTATGTGACATTTGAATAGGTACTTAGGTATTAATTGAAGTGAAATAGTGAAAATTTTAAGGTGCCAGCAATGGAAGAATGCCTTAGGGTTCATCGGAGAACATAAATTGTTTATGTCAAATGCTTGTTGTATGTTTTGTTCAACTATTTAAAAATCAAAATATTTACCTACAGGATGAAAAGTAGATATGATTAGTTTAACTCTTTGTCGTTAAATATTTATTTGTTATTTATGTTTTTGTTTGCTCTCTTTTTTGTTAGGCTTTATTAAAAATGAACGTAAAACATAAAAAATTGCATTTTTATTCATGTCCATGTCTACAGATATACCTTACTAATTATGTAGATTCTGGTAATAGCTACCTTGTATTTTAATTTAACTGTACCTACCAAAAACTAACGGTATACTTACCTACACAAATAATGTTGTACCAAAGTCTACAAATAGGTATACTAATATTATTGTAGACTTTGGTAAATAATGGAAAGTCAATATGAACCTGCCCCCGTATAACTAGCTTGATGGCGATTTCGTTAGTCGACCCTCGTAAATGCGAAGCGTGCGAGATGACGTTGATTTACGACCAGTCGCAAAAAATTGTTTGCTTTTCCAAGAGAACCAAGAAGTGAGCCGACTTCGACTTATATATAGTATTCTCTAGACTTTGGTATTGGTATGCAAAGATTCAATAACAAATATACTGGTAATTTTTCTCTGTGCCAACTCAAAATGCTACATTTTTTAAAATTTATCTGAACAGGTCAAGAATGATAAAAATTGATTAGGTGTATCGAAACAGTTGCAGAAATTAAAAATGAACTATGTCTAAAATTTACAGAAGCCTGAGAGTCAGTAACAGAAACGTATAGAAAATGTATAATTTTATTAGACGACGGCTTTGTCGAGAAAAGTCCAATAATTTAAATCGTTTGTTACTTGTTGGATGATATTTTGTGAAAAATGAATTATTTTTCATTTATTAATACATTTCAAGAATTTTTTCTAACCTGGGTTTTTGAGTTTCTCAAGCTTGATTTTCGAAGAAATAGGCAATCTCCAAATAGTTGATCTCCCGTTTATAAAATATGCTTCGAGATTTTAAATAAAAACCTACACATAACCTACAGGGCGCACGTACCTGGAAAAGTCACCCATGGAATGGAATAACAGATGGTCTTCTGGGCTCCCAAAGTCCCAAATCGTTACGAAATTTGGAAATCCTCGACACCAAAACCAAACGACAGCTGATGTATATAGTACGTTCTCGGGGGCTTCGCCAAATCGCGAAAAAATATTTGGAAAAAAGTGGGAAAAAATTCCGGGGGCCGAACGGCTCTTCCGATTCGGACGCTCTTCAATAGGGTTCTTGCCTATGAGCTCGGGCGGCCGTACGCCAAATTTGGGCTCGAAATATCGAAAACTGCGTCCTGTAGTCTACAGGCTGTAGACGGCAGTATATTGTACAGCGTGTCCCAAATAGTTTGTCCTACCCCCTGGATCTCAGGAACCGTAAGAGATACGAAAAAAACTTGAATACAAAAGTTGTAAGGTTGGCAGTGGACGTAACCTCTCTTTTATTTTCACATATTCAGGGCGATTCGTATTTGCAGGACAAAAATAAAATATTTAGATTTTGACAATTGCATTAATGCTTTGGAATATTTGCATTCTCCATGAAATTTTCAACAGAACCGTTTTTTTTTTTGTATTTTGGATGCAGCGTTGCCAAGCTATCGAATTTTTCTTGGAATTTAGGGACTTCGTGGAGGTTATGGAAACTGAATGCTCTATCTTTATTTTAATAGATATCAAAGATATATTTTAGCCGAAGTATGACAGCACCACCGTGTGTGGTGTGGTATGTAGAAATTGGTTTTTGCATATACAGTGTGTTCATAACAGGCTCTCAAAATCAGATAATTTCAAACAGCAATAACTTATTTTTTTCAAATGGAATGACCCATATTTCTATAGTTTGTTGGATGCCGGCGCCCAAGCCCCACATTTTATGTAAATAACATTCTATACCAAGAACTACCCGTTTTCGAGATATTTAGTATTTAAGAAAAGTTCTTTGCATTTTTCATTCAGGTGAGAAGGTTTTATCAAGCAAGCCATAATTATTTTTCCAGACAGTGGCAGAAGTAATTGTCATTTTAGATAATACGAGAAATAAAATTCCTATACCCGTATACAGAATGTCCACGGATAGACACCCCAAGAGGACAAATGGTCCAAAAATTTCATTTTTCCACAAAAAGTCATTCTTGATAAATGTTTCTGCTTCTCGAAAAAATATAGTCCACGAAGAGAATTTTCGATTTTTTTATACAGGGTCTCCAAAAAAACATGAAATGCGATCAAGAATAAACTGCATTTATTTTTAAAAATATCAAAAACTTTTACTTAGAAAAGTTGTTTGGAATTAAAAGATGTGTCCGATTATCACTTTTCAAAAAAATCAGCCAACTCCGTTTTTTTTTATTTCCAAGTGTGAAACTCCTTTGTGTTTAAAATTATCAAAAATATGTATTTAGAAAAGTTGTTTAGAATTAAAAGACGTGTCTGATTGTAACTTTTTAAGCAAATCGGACGACTTTGACTTAAATGGGTAAAAAATTACCCTCTGACACGTTTTTTAACTCTAAACAACTTTTTTAAATAAATATTTTTGATATTTTTAAAAACAAAGGAATTTCACACTTGGAAATCAAAAAAAATCGGAGTTTGCTGATTTGTTTGAAAAGTGACAATCGGACACATCTTTTAATTCTAAACAACTTTTCTAAGTAAAAGTTTTTGATATTTTTAAAAATAAAGGCAGTTTATTCTTGATCGCATTTCATATTTTTGTATTCTTTGGACACCCTGTATAAAAAAATCGAAAATTCTCTTCGTGGACTATATTTTTTCGAGAAGCAGAAACATTTATCAAGAAAGACTTTTTGTGGAAAAATGAAATTTTTGGTCCATTTGTCCTCTTGGGGTGTCTATCCGTGGACATTCTGTATAGGGTATAGGAATTTTATTTCTCGTATTATCTAAAATGACAATTATTTCTGCCACTGTCTGGAAAAATAATTATGTCTTGCTTGATAAAACCTTCTCACCTGAATGAAAAATGCAAAGAACTTTTCTTAAATACTAAATATCTCGAAAACGGGTAGTTTTTGGTATAGAATGTTATTTACATAAAATGTGGGGCTTGGGCGCCGGCATCCAACAAACTATAGAAATATGGGTCATTCCATTTGAAAAAAATAAGTTATTGCTGTTTGAAATTATCTGATTTTGAGAGCCTGTTATGAACACACTGTATATGCAAAAACCAATTTCGACATACCACACCAAACACGGTTGTGCTGTCATACTTCGGCTAAAATATTCTTTGATATCTATTAAAATAAAGATAGAGCATTCAGTTTCCATAACCTCCACGAAGTCCCTAAATTCCAAGAAAAAATCGATATCTTGGCAACGCTGCATCCAAAATACAAAACAAAGAACGTTTCTGTAGAAAATTTCATGGATAATGCAAATATTCCAAAGGATTAATGCAATTGTCAAAATCTAAATATTTTATTTTTGTCCCGCAAATACGAATCGCCCTGTATATGTGAAAATAAAAGAGAGGTTACGTCCACTGCCAACCTTACAACCGGACTAGCATGCTTTCTTAGTAGATGCGCGCGCACATACATATAGATAGGAAGTGGTATACTGCATTCAAATAGCACAGAGCAGGTTCCAGGGCCATAAAATGATCGTAAACCATAGGCGGCGTTATTCTCTTTTATTTTCAATGTGTAAAATAGAAAAATTATCTTTAAAAATATGACGTTATTGTCTTTTAAATGAGTAGCGTATGCTGAATTTTGTTTTTTTTATTGTCAAAATCTCTTTCAGACAACAATCATATTTTCATGGATAATTTTCCTATTTACACAATGAAAATAAAAGGAAGAAGTTATCTTCATTAGATTGCAATATTAATGCTCTTTTTGAGGAAATTATGTATAATATTTAGGATGTAGGTAATTATCTTAACTCCTCGCAATTTTAATACAGGCAATTATTATAACCCTAATTATTTGCCTTTTATTACTTTTATATTAATTATGAGACTTAGTAGTTACACCTATTTGCCTAAAATCCTTATAAATGGAATAATCATAAAGGTGCAACATCCATTTGTCGTTTGGCATTATAGTAGTATGGCTTCGAGTTCATGTTTTATATCAAGACCCTCGAACCAGGTTTGCAGAAGCCATTTTGCAAGAGAAAACTATAGTTTTAAATGTTCACGATGCATTGGTACATCAGCAGCCCCCTAGCACTAGCATAGTTGTGGAATGTTCGAATATGACTGGAGTTGAAGAGGCAACCATTTTTAGATTTCTGAAAGAAAGAAGGACCACAGGTGAACTTAATGAAGCTAAGAAAAAACCAAGGAAGAAGCCGTCGCAAATCGACAGCGATGCTAAGAATGCCATAAGAAGGATAGTTCACAAGTTTTATTTCAAAAAGAGCTACCAACATTAAATAAAATCTTACAAGCTGTGAATGAAGACAACGACTTGCCCGAAGTGAGAAAAACCGCATTACGGACAGTCCTTAAGGACATGAATTTTCGCTGGGAGAAACAAAACCGAAAGTCTATTTTTATAGACAAACCCGAAATCATTTGTTGGAGAAGAGAGTAGCTAAGGGCGATAAGATTTCGAAGTAAGGGAAGAAACATTTTTTACTTGGATGAAACTTGGTTGAACGAGGCACATACTGTTTCAAAAGTATGGAAAGAAAAAATATGCAAAGTTCTCGGCAAGCTTTTATGGAAGGGTGGTCAAGAGGTATAAACCCTCCCTCTGGAAAAGGTCGTAGGTTAATAATAACACACGTTGGATGCGAAGATGGATGTCTAGATGGCAGTTTATTAGACTTTCAATCCAATTCTACCAGAAATTATCACGAGGAAATGACGGCCGTTGTATTTGAAGAATATTTTCAGCAAATGATAGAGCGGATACCAAATAATTCCATACTTGTAATTGATAATGCAAGTTATCATTCTAGATTAGTGGAGAAGCTTCCAACTAGTTCTTGGAGAAAAGTGAATATTATTGAATGGCTAAACGAGAAGAGGCTGCAATTTGGAGAAGGAATGGTCAAAAAAGAACTTTTAAAAATAGCCAGGCAACATAGGTCAGGATTTAAGAAGTATGTAGACGACGAAATGGCAAAAGAACGTGGCATAATTATTGTGCAACGCCAGCCGCCATACCATTGTGAGTTTAACCCCATAGAGCTTATATGGGTCCAAATGAAAGGACATGTTGCAAGACATAACCTTAAGGATAAATTTCATATTTCAAATTTTGAATGGATGACAAACAGCTCACTTTCATATTGGAAATGTCCATCATAATTCTGACAACAGGGTAAATTGGGCGTACTATCATCATTGATCCAAAATTTGGAGCGATAGTTAAAATTGGTTACAAATTTTTTGCCCGAGAGAAAATTATGTAGCACTTTAATGAAAAATTGGTCTCTACTACATAAAAGTACTGAATATGTTCTATATATTTAATCAAACAAATTAGGTAACGAACTTCAACCCAGCGGAAAAAGCACAATCTAAAAATATATGCCTCCAAACAATGTATCTATGACGAGCATCTGCAATAAAACTCTTAAAATAGCATTTTCCCACTAACCTTAACCCAGATATGCCTGCCGTCCTATATCTAGGTCGACAGTTTAAACCGCCCGCCAAAAATTTCTTAATGTGCACAGGTGGCGCCACAACATAAAAATCAGTTGTGAGGGAGCCCTCGAGCTGGTAGTAAACGCTGCTTTACGATAGTGCTCCGTTTTGTTGTTAAAGTTTAATTGTTTACATTACGAAAAATGGACCAATGTGACGTAAGATTTGTTGGGTAAGTAATTAGGTACTAAATGTTGTTCCACAAATGTAAGTATAAATGTTTTGGGGTGTTGGAGGTTAAAAATAATCACTTGTAATATTAGGTTATGTTTCTTTTTGATACGGGGTTACTTATAAAAGTAAATATGAAGCCGTCCTATATGTAGGACGTTAGTCATATAAAGTATGATGATTCTATTTTTTCCAAAATTTTAATCTTATTTTTCTTTTCATCTTAGGGGCCTTACCTTAAACGAAGCTTTAACGATGGCCTACGATGATGATTTCCCTGAGGCTGGAATGGACATTTATATGCTTCCGCCCGAAAATGCATGTGGCGATATTACCGATGAGGACTCGGGTGACGAGAATAATTTAGCAATTGATAATTTACCAGCTAATCAACTAAGAGCACCTGTTGAAATAAATTTCAATACAGCTAATTCCTCAGCTACTTCTGACTCTGACGATGAGGAGTATACCATGCCACTTTCCGAATTGGCAAAACGCCTACCCAAGAGAAGTACCCAAGTTGTCAAACGCAAGAAAACTGACTTCAAATGGGTAAAAAAAGATTTTCAAATTTTTCATTCCGACGATGAATGGCAATCCGATGTCTCTGAAGTGACAGCCAAACAACAACCTATTGAATTATTTCAGAACTTTTTTGATAACGGCCTCATTGAACTAATAGTGAATGAATCCAACAGGTATAAAAATAAATAGGTAACCTTTGACATGTTCTAATTTATTTTCATGTTACTTTTTAGGTATGCAAACCAGAAAAACAAACAAGGAAATATTTCTGGTAGGGAAATTAGATCATTTTTGGGAGTGCTGTTACTGAGCGGATATCTACAACCCTCAAGGCGTCGAATGTTCTGGGAACGTGAAAAAGATACCCACAATCAACTCATAGCCGAGGCTATATCAAGGGATAGGTTTGAATATATCATGAGTAATCTACATTTCGCTGATAACAATAATTTGGACAAAAGTGACAAGTTTGCAAAACTTCGACCATTATTTAGGCATATGAATGCAAAATTTTTAGAAAATGCACCTTTGCAAAAACCACACAGCATCGATGAGGCCATGGTTCCCTATTACGGGAGACATGGCTGCAAACAATATATAAAGGGAAAGCCTATCCGTTATGGGTAGGATGTACCAGATTAGGGTATGTTAATTGGTTTGAACCCTACCAGGGCGCAACTACTCATATTGGAACTTTATACATGGAACTTGGTGTCGGGGCTGGTGTTGTTCTTACGTACGCAGATACATTGAGATCTAAGTGGAATGACCATAAATTTCACTTTTACTTTGATAATTTTTTTAACTCTGGTGATTTGCTTATTTCATTGCTAAACAAAAATATTCAGGGAACTGGAACAATACGCTGTAATAGACTTAGCAACAATCCATTTGCCTCCATAGATCTCAAGAAAAGAAAAAGAGGTGATTACGAGTATCAAATGGCAGAAGAAAATAATATTGTTGCTGTTCAATGGAACGACAACAGCATTGTCACAATGTGTTCCAATTCTTTAGGTGCCACCCCCATTCATATTGTGAAAAGATACTCACAACGTGACAAAAAGATTATTCAAATTGAGCAACCATACGTGGTAAAAAAATATAATGCGAATATGGGCGGCGTGGATCGCTGTGATGAAAACATAAGTCTTTATCGTACTTCCATTAGAGGAAAAAGTGGTATTTTTCCCTAATTGCCCAGTGTCTGGATATGGCCATGCAAAACGCTTGGCAAATCCACAAAAACAACAAAGGTGGCATGGATCACTTATGTTTTAGAAGGAGTGTAGCTATAGCACTCCTTCAACAAAATAAAAAACCACATAGCACATTCGTTTTGACAGGATGGATCATTTTGTCATTCCACAGGACAAACAAACAAAGTGTCGCTACTGTCACGACAAGACTACTACCAGATGTCTTAAGTGTGATGTTGGTGTCCATGTCAGATGCTTTGTTACATACCACACAACATAATCTTTTCATGTAAAATTGTTATTAGTTAGATATATAAGTGCAGTATGTTATGTTCCTAACGTCCTATAGGTAGGTCTGGCCCTTCCAGGCCCCATAGGGCTGTTGTGTACGAGTAATATCTTTTTTTGTGTTCTGTATCATTAAAATGAATAAAAAAAAAATAAAAGAATTCCCTTTCTTCAAAAAAAGTATTTTCAGGCATATCTGGGTTAATATTAATCGGTGTCATTATTATGAGAGATGGAGTACAATAATTATAGATACACGTATCTTATCAATTTATACAAATTATTTTGATATTTTATTAATATTATATTATTTTACCACCGAGACACTAGCCAAAATTATTATTGCCCACATTTTGGAAATTGTCACACAAGATAGTCTTCAATGGGACGAATGTCATAACAGGAAGGAAAATGTTCTATACAATGTACAGGGTGTTCCCGTATATTTTGACCCACCCCTAGAGCCTATCTTTTTCGAGTTAAAAAAAAAATTACTTAAATGAAAGTCGTGTATTGTCCCAAAAATAATGGATCGACAGGAATGCCCTTGCCTAAGTTGAAATGCTTTTCCATGGCAACCTCGATTAAATATGAAGATCGTATTTATCTGCACTTTGGAATATCATGCGAATGCTTAGAGCAGACATATAACATATTTATACTCCATACTGATTTATTCATAAATACATTAATTTTAACCACGTCATCAGGGAGGTACATATATACCGAAAACGCAAAAAAAATTTTTTGCTGCATGTTTAAATAATGGGGCAATTTATCCCAAATCCCGCGTAACGAGGCGCACCTGAACGCATGTAGCTACGACGTTATGCTGCAGCACATGGCACCGGCCGCGACGTTGCCATTATTTATTGATAATTTAATTACGAAAAAATATTCAGTTTATGAATTATTTACCTAGTTGATATGCCAATAACAGGGTGTTAGCACACCTTGGACTTGGCGTGTTCAGCATCTAACTCGAGAGACCCTTATCACTACACTTTTCACAGCACCCGCTATAACAATACAAAAGGCCTTCACAATCACACGCACAAAACGCACTCAGTGTCTACAGAGGGTGGAAAATACTGAAACCTCAAAAGACTGAAACTGTCTCCGAAATTCGCTAGATTTTGAGATTTAAGACAAAAGTTTTATTAAAAACAACGCAGGCGTCCCATCCGCATTCCACAACTATTATTTATTACGTCAAACTTGTCATTGTCAAGGATCTGCTGCCGGTTTCTATTGTATGTGGCGCCATCTCGTTGGTATTAACGTCGCCGAATCTGTGGTTGAGCTCTCAGTCACCCTCTGTGTGTTCAAAACCGAAAGTCTACAGCGCGCTTTATGACACGGTAAGTAGCGAACCTTTCTAACAGATGGCAGCACGTACTACAGAAACCAGAGTTGCCTACATTCTGTAGGTATATTCGGTACTCTTTGTGCAACATTTTTGCTTTTTTACCAAAACGGTTCTCTAGACAAATGCGGAAATGATAGACATAATAATGATCCTTCATGGAGAATGCCTGCAGAATGTCAGTCAAGCTACCGCGGAACTATTTAGAAGCGCGCCACCTATCGGCAGGTAGCGAAACTAAGTACGAAACCACAACGACGTTTCATTACGGGAATGCTTTCTACGAACGAAGTAGTGTCAATGAATGCGACATGGGACATTAGAGGTGGGCCAACCTGCGATTTTAGTGGAGCTGTGACAGGATGTGACTGCTCCAGCCATGTCACAGTGACTAATAGCAGTGATTTTTTGGAGCAGTTTATTTTATCCATCGCCCCTGGCCTGCCCTGCTCTGCTCCTACATTATATTACGCTACATGCCCATCCCCGTATCATCGCATCGCAATCGTAGATCGCAGTTCAATTTCTTGGCTGCGTCGGTGCGACGGAGACGGAGCATATTCGGAGCAGACCGAAGATCCACGCGATCGTCGCAATCAAGCGCACCAACCGCACTGGCAACAAATTCTAACCTGTGACAAAATGTCACTGCTATTTGGTTGGGACTGGAGCAGACTGTGACTGCGACAGATAAGTAGCAGTGACAAAGTAACAGTTCGTGAAATCGCAACCCACCTCTATGGGACATAACCTTTAAAAATATCCAAACCAAAATACGGAGAATGTGCACTGTGAAATACGGGAAACAATAACATCACATGTGCGATTAGTGAGGCGGAGTGCGAGAAACGAAAGGAAATTCACAGTGCACTCTGCAGAAACTTGGCAAGGATCAATGCCGCAAACACCAACGCGCCGCGTGCCGGAAATTCTCCGCCACGGGCAATCGCCAAGCTCCTTTTGCGGAGTTCGGGCTACACACATCCTCCTACTCCTACTAACGACTGCACGACAAGGGTTGTGACAAACAGAAGTCAAGAAAGCTAAGGACTTTTAGCAACCCATCATCCCTAACTCGCCCAGAAATAATACTAAGACTCGGTAGGTTACACATCAGGCTATACCCGGTAACATACCTAACGGCAGGAAAAGAAACTAGAAAAAGCTGTAAAGATCGAAAGGTGGAAATTAGAAAGATTCAAGTACTTACGACTGAACCAATGTCACAGAGGAGGACCACCCCCACGGAAACGATTCTATTGCAAATATGGATCCCTAGTAACAATGAAAAGCAAACATAACGAGAAATAAAGGAATGAGAAGTGTATCGTTGGTGATGGTAACCAACTTAAGCGGAAAGTAAGGTAATTTTAAGCAACTGTATCCCAGAGATGTTGGCTAATTTTGACGTTCTTATTTCAGAGGAAGCAGAACAATCACAGAACACAACTACTTACTCTAGGAGCGTCTTGGTGTAGTAAAAAGGATTATCAGTGAACTAGTGAGCGGAAATATTAGTGCCCCAAGCGAAAGTGAGTGAAGTTCGTTTTATCGAGAAAAAATCGTCTTCAGTGGTGTCGAGGTCCACGAAATCATGTAAGCCCCCTAGTTGAATAGGTACCTACTTAATAAAGCATCCAAAAATCAAAAGGTCACGTAAGCAGTCGTTTCATTTATTTTTCTCGTTGGCATTTATCCCTTAAGGCTCGCCTTAAGGTGTCTCAGGGCAAAACTAACCGTTACAAGAGGTAAGCGTTAACATTTGTCCATAATTTCCGCAAGCATTTGGCGGAACATTCGCCTACAATACAAATAATTATGTACTGAAAACATTCCTTTAAATTTACGAAAGTTGCGTACATCTGGCAACAATGTTGACGCGCGCAACGGCAAGCGTCGTCCGATGCCTCACGCGCCCTGAAAGCAATCCAGTGGCAGCCGTAAATAGAGGGCCAAATAGGTAAAAATGCGGTTTAGAAAAAAAATAATTCCGGCTTTAAAAAAAAGTTTTTTTAATTGCGATTTCGCATTCATAGCATTTTTCCCTACCCACTGTTAAAATTAATGTAGTTATGAATAAATCACCCTGTATACAGGGTGTTATATTAAAAAAAGTAAGTTTATATTTTTTCATAAATTTGCGGCGCTCATTTGTTTTATCTAGTAACAGATCCTACCGGTTTAGAGTAATTAATTTATAATTAAAGTAATTTTTTCTAACTCGAAAAATATAGGCTCTAGGGGTGGATCAAAATATACGGGAACACCCTGTACATCAATCTGTTTATTTAGATTCGAAAATAAATTCGCAACATTTCTGGTCCAGGCCATCTCCGAGGCCATCTCCGAAGGAAACGTTATCCAATGTCATTTGAAGATCATTGAAAATTATTATTACATCTCTGATATTATTAGCATTAGCGCTAAATAATAAACAAAATGAGGGGGGGGGCGAATGAGCAAAACCATTGCCATAATGCTGTACAATTCTAGAAACTGCGATTAAAACATTTCAATTCTGCTGACGATAAATCAGCATCCACCGAAAAAATGATTCAATCCAAGGCTAATTTCCATTCGATGATAGCCACAGTTGTCTTAAATGAGATAAGCCTCAAAATGCAAATTATGTGGAAACTGGAGATATCAGAATGAAAACAAATATTATATCACTCGATTTCACGCTTTCGCAAAATGTGTAAGCAAAGATAAAATAACAGATAGATGAGGAGCGGACATCCAAGACGGTACAAAAATCATCGCGCGACGCGCGGATACTTTTGTATGAACCACATTTATTAATATAAGTCTCGTAAAATCATAGCAAGGTAAAAAATGACAGAGGTGCTGATGATTGTCTATGAACCTCCTGCTTAGGAATATATCTACTTCAATTTTAGATTCACAGCATTTCTCTTTACCTGTGTGATTTACTAATAATTATTGTCCTACACTCAGAATGCCATCCTAGAGACTATCCTAGTTCTATTTGAAAAAAGTTAGCCCTAACCGCAAACGACAAAGAAGCCCAGATAATAGATATACAGTATGGAACAGCCAAATGGAATAAATTCAATATCTCCTTACAGGGCGATGCTGGAAAAAAAAATTTAAATACAAAAGTATTTGATAGATCGAGGCGCATAACACAAAAATATAGTGGTGTATACAGGGTGCTCCATAAGTGTGATATTATATGCAACTTTGTTTTTTTAAATGGCACACGCTGTATTTTGCTTGATTTTTATATTACCCTAAGGATTCTACACATCTTTTATACCCCCTTATCTATGCCCAAACCCAACCGTTTTAGAAATAATCCATCATTTCATTTAAATATCGTCAAGTGCGAGTTACAATTCGTGTTCAAAATGCATGCCTCGAACGTTAACAAAAAAGTTATACGTTCGAGGCATGCATTATGAACATCTCATACGTTGATATTGATTTATTTTGTATTAATTTTTTTAATATCAGGAACTGTGAATTTTCTAAATAAAGTTTAAAAACCTAATTATAATGTTTGACAAGAGAATGAAAAAACCTTTCAAATGAGATATCACAACTCCATACTACATCAAATTTAAACATTATCGATCACTCGAAATTTATCAAATTGTAAATTTTGTTGTTATCACCCTGTATAATGTAGCACTATTTCGTTAGCGGAAAAATAACAGGTATCTAGTATTTATTTGCAAACGATACTGCTTTCGTCGCTAACATTAAAAAAATAATAACCTCACGAATTGTAACTCGCAATTGACGATATTTAAATGAAATGATGGATTATTTCTGAAACGGTTGGGTTTGGGCATAGATATGGGTGTATAAAAGATGTGTAGAATCCTTAGGGTAATATAAAAATCAAGCAAAATACAGCGTGTGCCATTTAAAAAAACAAAGTTGCATATAATATCACACTTATGGAGCACCCTGTATACACCACTATATTTTTTATGTTATGCGTCTCGATCTATCAAATACTTTTGTATTTAATTTTTTTTTCTAGCATCACCCTAAGGTAGATATTGAATTTATTCCATTTGGCTGTTCCATACTGTATAATTATCACCCCTCCCTCGCTTGCATTTGAGTTACTTCTGGTTTGGAGTATAGTGAAGATGAGAAGTATTATCATTACATTGTAGCTATCGAAGTAAAATCCGATCTGTAGTTTTATTCTCTGAAATAAGCACTAAAATACGAAATGACAAAAAATATTTAATAAGTATTGAGCAAAACATCAGATGTTAAAAACCCTTGACCTAGAAGAACTAAAATAATGTTGTTTGGTAACTCAAACTTTAGATAAGCATAATATATATTATTTTAATTAAATTTTCAAAACTACAAAAATTTAAAATGAAATAAGAACAGAGAGTAATAATTTCTTTACACTTTAAGGAGTTTCATGAGGTAACGGCTTCACTTGGATACATTTTTTGTAGAATAATAAATGACAAAGCTATAAGCTAGCCACGCACCTAATTAGGTTCCAACATAGATGGTATTCCAAAAGTATGTTAATTTATTTTTAACAATTGGTTATTTCTCTAGAAAGTACTAGAACTTTGAAATTGTAGCAATGAAAATAGCCTTCGTTGCCTTGAACTTTGCATACGCATTTACCATATTCTGATAATCTTGGCGATAATGATATTCCAAATTTGCATAGAAGATTGCGAAATCCCAATAATTCAAACGGCTTTTAAATAGTTTTCGAAAAAAAAATTAAAGCAAATTTAATTTTCCGTCACCGACAGGGTAAAAGCAAAAAAGCGTTGACTGACGTATTTATAAAGGCTTCTCCCGTCTATAGCTTTATGTCCTGGAAAACAGATGGCTCTGATTGCTAACAATGTATTTTCTGCATTGTATTTTATCCCCGGAAAGCGCATGGTGAGCAAAAAATGTGTCAGACGTGACAGCCGTGAGCAGTCTTTATTAATATATCAGTCAACGAAAAAAGTCTATTATATACAATAGATGAGTTCCAGACGGTACTCCTCAGAGAAGTAAAGGTGGTGAAACAAACACTGACTCTGGGTCAATGCAATGGACTCAATGGTGGAAACCTAGCCCAAAAAAGAAGAAGAGTTCGACATTGGTCCTTCTTTCGCCCCTTTTGCTCCGACAATACTTTATTGTCGGAGCAATGATTAGTTCATACCATAGAGATCGTATATGTACATACATGGAGTGCTCAAGAGTGTTTTTTATGAATAAGGTGCGCGGAAAATCAATGACCAAAAATGAATATACATTTTTTACACATGAGCATTTAATATCTAGTTGACTTATGGCCCAGAGAACATGCGCATTTTTTAGATCAAGGGAGAGACACGCGTTTTCTGGATAGAGACGCCACAGCTTTGTAAGCTGTGGAGACGGCATGAGGCATGAGTGCTGCAAGCTATTGGTCGAGAAAAAGTTTTCTTCTTTCTCTCGAAAACGTTTCCCTCCTATTCCCAAAACAGCGCGCAAACTCCGCAGGCCCCAGCGAGTCATACAAAATTAGCCATAATGGCGGAAGCTCCAGCACTCTATTTATACAGGCTGTTTCTAAATTATGGTGCCATCGTATCGTAATATGACAGGTCGAAAATGTCATTTTGAATAAAATGTTCTCTATAAACATGGGTCCGAAAATGCATAATAAAAAAGTTACAGGGTGGTAAAGATACAGTTTGAGAAACATATTTTTCGCAAAAACTTCTACAGAAGTTAAGCAATTTAAATGAAACTTGGTGCAGTCCTTTAGTCGCTGCAACAAAAAATACGATAGAATCAACCATTTGCGTTGAAATTGGCAAAATGTGCCTCAAAACACCTGTTGACTCCAAAGTTCGAAAAATAATATTTTCAACTACTGCTTTCAAATTTTACAAAATAACTGTACCATCCTATGAACAATGTACCAAAAAAAGAAAACCAGTGATGTTTTACTCAATGTCTATTAAAAAAATGAAAAGATGCATAAAATGATGAACCTGCAAGACCAAAAAGATAACCTCAAAAAAGTTATTAGTATAATACCCATTGAGCTACCCCGCCCCTCCGCCTCTGGGCGATGGGAATAAGTTGTTTTTACACGAAACTGATGCACTTCAGCGACTAAACGACTGCACTAAGTTTCATTTAAATTGCATAAGTTCTGTAGAAGTTTTGCAAAAAATATGTTTTCTTGAAATCGGCAGTGAAGTGTCCCAAAATCGTCATTAAAAGCACAGAAATCGTACAATAATGGGCTACATTACTGTACGATTTTTTCAATAAGTAGGCCTTGAATCGCCCGTCAAAAGGGACCAAATATTCAAAACCCGGCCGATAAAGGCCTATTTAACTTTTCGTACACATTGCGAAATTGTTTCCTATAGAAGCTCAATCCTTCAGCCTCGGCCAGAGGCCTCGGCAACTAAATTCCACATGAGTCATAAAAAGTTGAACTTCATTTGGATTTTCTGTCAGAAAGTGCCGTGTCTCCTCATACTTGACCTAGGTAGAGCGATCGTCAAAGTCAAGCAACGCCGCGCGTAGTCGGGTTCGTGGACGGGTGATCCCTTAGGATTATTTTTTCGCCTAATAAAACATTTGTTTCCGATTTCAAAATAAAAATATAATATGTACCTCGGCATTGAAGTTCTTTTTATGACTCACTATTTTCAAACTGTAACTTTATTATTATGCAATTTCGGTCAATTTCGGGCAGATGTTTCAAGGAAACTTTTTGTTCAAAATGACATTTTCTACCTGTCATATTATGTTGGCACCATAATTTAGAAACACTTTGTATATACGATCTCTGTGCTTCATACTGATCTGAGTTTTAAAGGTGTCGTCTGGCGAACAGTGTGTAAGAATATATCCATAATAAGAATAATAAGAAATCGAATAAGGTGACGCTGCCACTACTTCCTAACGCGAGACGGTTCAACCCATCGCGGTGGACGGGCACTAACCGCAAGTAAGTTCTCCCTACTATTCCATTGGGTGGGGAATCCATCAGGCGCCGCCTCTACTATCAATAGTAGTTATAATATTTTATTATAACCACATCCCGTTTGCAATTCGCTCGTGCCTCTCCCTACCCTGGTTGTAATATTTTATTGCTCTCAAGTAGTAGCAACGTCTCATTTATACCCATTTATATTTCGTCTCCGGAAAGCGCATGGTGAGCGGTGAGCCAAAAAAGTGTCACACATGACAGCCGTGACCAGTCTTTATAAATTCCTCAATCAACGGTAAATGCTTTGAGTATTGAAGGACGATGAACTTTGTTTCAAATCAGCCAGAAAAATCAAAATATCAGCTATTGGGAAAAGTTTCTCACTCCCACGTCAAATTCTGACGATTTTTGGCCTAGAGGGACACCCGCTGAGAGAGGGCTTAATGGAGGTATCCAACAGGGTTCATCACATTTTAGTAAATCGATTTTTAATTTAAAAAATCTTTTCCGTAGCAATAATAACAACTCTATAGTACTGAAATAGTAGTACAGGACTATAGTAATAATTTGACAGATCACAATGATGTTTTGGAATCAAGTAAATTTAAGGGTTGCTTGATTTTCCAACTCGTAAACATGCGACGGAGAAAGCTTACTGTGATTGGACGATTTCGATTTTTCACATCCGTCCTAGGATGGATATGAAATCAATAATATCCGTTCAATTAACTGGAATTGCCTCCTTATCCAGTCTGTAGGTTGTAAATAAAATGGCAAATAAATATACGTGGGGGAATAGAAAAAGATAATTTTGCGGGCTATCTCTGCCATTACAATCTACACGGTAAGAAAATATCTAAAAACGTAAATTCACTTCCGACTAATCTGGAAGTTATATTTAAATTCTAAACGTTTTTGTTATTTTTTACCCTATTGTCAAGAATGCGAATAATCGTTATTGATTTGTTTCGCTAAATCAGCTTTTTGGCTATAACGTTTCAACAAGTCCTTGTTGCTTCAGAGGACTCGAAGTTTTCGTGTTATTACGATATTCGCAGCCCAAACGTATTGAAAAATGGCAGATTCGTATCATAATGTTCCGATTCCCCCTGCAGGGTTTTTGATGGAACTATTCTCGTTACTGTTGAAAAAAATCGAAACATAGGGATTTTTTTTTATATTTCTTCAATTAAACAGGAAATTATGTCCCTTTGTTGTAATGGAATCCAATATTGATACATTTTATTTATATGGTTCTCTATTAAAAAACACCCTGACAAATTAACATGGAATTTTTTGTATTATGAACATTGTGGAACTTGGAAATTTTCATCGAAGTGAAGAATAATGTTTCTTGAAATATAATTTAAATTTTCAATAAATTTATATCACCTGTTACGCCATTCCCACTAGTTCATTGCCCGAAAACAGTTTCAATAGAGACCTTTTAAATATAGTAAATAAAAGTTTGTCGTCCTAATAACATTTTCCTAGAACTCGAGAAGTAACGTTAGCGAATGTAGATGCAAAAATAAATTGTACCTCAAACTGCAGATTCCTTTCCATTTTGTTCCATAATATTTCAAGTATAATAAATTGAAGACACGTGATCAAGTCGCGGAGAAGGGTGTATTTTCCACCAATAATAGAGAAGTTCAGAAGTATAAAAGAAGTTGAAATATTATTATTATAATATTACCACTTTTCACTTATTCTTCTATTATATTCCAATATTCCAAAACAGATGCGTATCAAAGTGTAAGTGTAATATTTTAAAATCGAAATGAGAGAAAAAGAAACATTATTATTACGGTAGTAACTCGGGTAGTAAGAATAACAAAAATCTCAATTTTGCAGTAGTACCAGCCTCCAGACTTTGGTAGTACCTACTTGAAAAATAAAATTAGGTAACATAGACTGGGCTAGGAAACTTGTTGAAACAACTACTTTCAGAAGTAAAAACAGGAAAATTAGCAGCAAAACATATACCATACAAGATGTCTACTTTTAAATATATAAAAATCCATAAAATCTTTACATACATACATAATCCTCTGATCTTTTCTTCTTTGAAAGGCCTTCAAAACCCCCTTCTTTGATATACTCGGATCTCGGAAACTATCAGAGCTAGAACCAAAGTTATCGAGATTCCGATAACTTTGGCTAGAACAAAGGTTAAATGGGGGAAGAATTGCAGTTTTGAATGCTCAATCTAATGCCCCTTTTGGATTTTTAAAAAAGTTCATGGCTCACTAGATATTTTGAAAAGAGTGATTTTTTGCTATTTCATCAGATCTCTGTAGCTCCGTTATTTCTGATTATACAGAAAAACTGTAGATACAAAAATTGTAGATAATTTTGGGCTTAATAAGATAATGTAATCCAATATTTTATGTTGTTTGTTATTTATGAGATATGACATAAACTTGTGTTTTTTTAAATGTAAATCATAGTTGGCTGTGGTCTTATCAAATTGGCCATTTTTTGAGCTTTCCAAAAATATAATACTCGGCATAGTTATTATAAAAAATAAAATAGCTATGGCTAATTTTCTGATTTTTTTTAAAATTTTCACAGTCAGCCATGGAATATTTTCATAATTACGTTCTATTTTATAATAAGACATACTTCAAACTTTCAAATATTTTATTTTTAGCTCGTAACAAAATGTAACAAAATAAAACAAAAATTATCAAGATGGAACTCCACCACACAATTATTTGGCCGTAAGAAATTACCTAGATCAGCTCTATCCAAATAGACTTATCTCCTGGCAGTCCCGATCCCCCGATTTGTCTGTTTTGGATTTCTTTTTGTGGGGAACAGTACAAAATAAAGTATCAGACAATTACTGTTGAATTAAGAGTAGCTGTTTTAGAAGCAATTGCCAGTATTGACAGGCGCTCTCTAAGAAAGGCGACAAATTCAGTTTTAAAAAGGTGCAATATTTGTATAAATAATATTGGTGGATTGTTTGAACACCTTTTTTATTTTAAAAGGTGACCTTTTAAAATAATAATAATTTGAATTTGAGTTTTTTAATTTTTGTTTTATTTTGTTACATTTTGTTACCAGCTAAAAACAAAATATTAGAAAGTTTGAAGTATGTCTAATTATAAAATATAGAACGTAATTATGAAAATATTCCATGGCTGACTATGTGAAAATTAAAAAAAAATCAGAAAATTAGCCATAGCTCCTTTATTTTTTATAATAACTATGCCTAGTATTATATCTTTGGAAAGCTCAACAAATGGCCGATTTTATAAGGCCACAGCCAACTATGATTTACATTAAAAAAAACACAAGTTTATGTCATATCTCAAAAATCACAAACAACATAAAAAAATGGATAAGATCATCTTATCAAGCCCAAAATTATGTACAATTTTTGTCTCTACAGTTTTTCTGTATAATCAGAAATAACGGAGCTACAGAGATCTGATGGATTAGCAAAAAATCACTCTTTTCAAAATATCTAGTGAGCCATGAACTTTTTGAAAAATCCAAAAGGGGCATTAGACTGAGCATTCAAAACTGCAATTCATTCCCTATTTAACCTTTGTTCTAGCTCTGCTAGTTTCCGAGATCCCCATAGTGGGCATCGAAAAAAACTCACCCTGTATAATGTGACCTCGAGGGTGACCCACTTCAAGCCGGAATACCCCCATAAAGTTTGAATTTATCATCCAATTTTGATCGAACTTTTTTAACAATAGGTGACCAAAAACTGTACTTTAGGGCAAAACAGCAAACGGTACATTTTATTTTAAGAAACCAAGGCCTACTATGACATATTTTTGGGTTAAACTGGAAAAATCACATTATGCATATTTTTATAAAAATTCTGATTACGCTACTGGATACGTTTTCAAAAGAACACACTCTGTGGTCAATTAAAATAAAATTGGTGGGTACCTACTTTCAGCATGAGCTTTTTCATCTTTTATTTTTAGTAGAAATCACGTATTTTTGCATAATTAATATAAAGGTGCACAAAACAATATTTCCCGTTTTTTAATAAGTTAATAACGCAAAACAGTGCATTTAATTTGTCCACTTGTTCTTGTCGTACATATTTCTATAAAAGTGTCGCGTAAAATTGAGGGTTGCAACTTTATCCCGTTGAGATAATTGCAAGTCTGGGAGTTGGTCTCTCAAGAGTTTTTATTTTAACTTTTTCTGTCAACGAAAGTCTTAAAAAGTTACCTTTCAAAATGTCCTGCACATTATTATTCATTTATTTTCCTTAGAACACCGAGAGAAGTTTTATAAAGGGCGCGGCGACGCGTGCCACGCACCAATATGCTCTCTGCTGGGACTGGGGCTCAAGAACCGAGGGCCCTCTCGTATGCTACAATCGTGCCCCTTTCCTCCCGGAATCGCGACTCATATATTCGTAGCTGCCAAGCGACGATTTTACGTTATTATAAGGTATCCATTTCGGGCGTTTAAATAGTACTTAGTACAGGGTGTCCAGGTTTGGTTGTAAATGCGGGGTATCTCGGTTATTGTTAGAGATAGGGAGTTGCGGTTTTCGCGAACCGTTGCTACTTTTTGGTGAAACGAAAGATACCGTAAACAGATTTTTCATAGCCACCTTCGTTTTTAAGATACAGGGCGAAATTGAAAATCCGCGCTTTTGGGGCATACCTCGTATCTTGGGAACGGTTAATGATATTGAAATGGCAAAAACTGTATCTTATAGACATTTTCACGTATAATTCAGTGCCGTATTCAGTTTTTTACTAAAATTGATAGTGTTCGAAACTTAGTTTTTTTTTAATGGAACTCCCTGTATATTTTCTACTAGTTATATTCAGCTTGTCGTAAGCTTTATAAAAATATATAACACTATGTAGTTATTATCTATATTAGGCTTAAAAATGACAATTTTCAGGAATTCAGATAATGTTTATATAAGTAGGCCTTGGAAAACAATAAATAATAAGAACGAAAAGTTTGAATACAGTTTACAAAAATTGTTCAAATTAATTTCCGTTATGTCTCAAACACATTTGACAAATTTTTCTAATCCTACGTAACGCATTAAGAATTATTAGGGGTTGTGCTTGTAAAACCCTGAACTCTCTTTCCATGGCAGCACGTAAATCCTCTATTGTCTCATACTGAACATTATACATATATTTTGTTGTTTAAGTACCCCAACGAGAAGAAATCGAGTACAGATAAATCGGGTGATCTTGCGGGCCATCTTACAGGACCATTTGTGGTAATTAAACGGTTTCCGAAGTTTTCTTCTAAAAATGGACGCACAACCTGCGCATTATGAGATGGGGCTCCGTCTTGCTGACAATAGATAATATATATTATTTAAATGGGAAAGGAATTTCGTCGATTAATTGTAGAATGATATTTTCTAATATTTCAACATGTCGGATACCAGTTAGTGTTCTTTCACATGTGCAAAATTTTATTTTAGTTTCTAAGATAAAACAGGACACGCTTACACGAAATCTTCCTTGTCGCTCACGAGGAAATATAATATGGTGATTTTCATTGGACCAGTATCGAGAATTGTGTCGATTTAAAATCCCACAACTACTGAAAAACGACTCATCAGACCAAATAACTTTGGAAGCAAAATTCATATCAATATTGGTCATTTGCAGAAACCAATTGCATAAGTCCATTCTTCGTACGGCATCTCCAGGATATAAATGATGATTGCTTATAATTTGTGTTTTTTTCAGTAGGTATCTCACGAGGTATCTCATATGAACCCTAGTTTTCTTTATACCAATATCAGTTGCAATTTTTCTTCAAGAGTTTACCCGATTTGCCTCAACGCTTGCCAAAACATTTATCTCGTCAATTTTATTATCATTTTTAGTACCTACTTATAAGAGCGGGGACGAGGTTTGATAAAAGAACCATAATTTACCAAATTTGACTTTATTCTTTTACTCGGTTGTCTCCTCTCAGGAAAATTAGTTATTATTCTTTTATTAACTAGGTAATCGACTGTTAAATAAATACCTGAGCAAATATAACTCCGAAGCTTCATTTGTGTTCTCGTTGCATTGAATAAAGAAAGATAACATGTCACATTTTTCAAAATTATCAAAAACTTCATTTGCAGCCATCGTGAAGAAATTACAAACACGATTAAACACTAAACACTGTTACAGCAAAGACGCCAAAATTATCACAAGGGAAAGTATTATGACGGTTAACAAATAATGACATTTATTTTTTTATTGTTTTTCCAATATGTATAAACATTCTCTGAATTCCTGAAAATTGTCATTTTTAAGCCTAATATAAATAATAACTACATAGTGTTATATATTTTTGTAAAGCTTACGACAAGCTGAATATAACTAGTGGAAAATATACAGGGTGTTCCATTTAAAAAACCTAAGTTTGGTCCATATATCGAACACTATCAATTTTAGTAAAAAAACTGAATACGGCACTAAATTCTACGTGAAAATATCTATAAGATACAGTTTTTGCCATTTCAATATTATTAACTTTTCCCAAGATACGAGGTATGCCCCAAAAGCGCAAATTTTCAATTTCGCTCTGTATCTTAGAAACGAAGGTGGCTATGAAAAATCTGTTTACGGTATCTTTCGTTTCACAAAAAAGTAGCAACGGTTCGCGCAAACCGCAACTCCCTATCTCTAAAAATAACCGAGATACCCCGCATTTACAACCAAATCTGGACACCCTGTACATTATCGGCGGCGGGCGTTGCCGCAATTTAATTAGGAAAGAACAATTAGGTAAAATAGCTGTACTGGGGGCTCTAGCCCCAGAGCCCAAATATGGACGTGCCGCCAATGCTTTTTTCCCTAAGTATACCCCGATTACTGTAAGAAGTCCAGATTTTGTCAGATGACATATTCCACAAAATCCCTAGGAGTTTTCTGTTAACCATGGGTATAATATTGGTATATGTGTCTCTCTTATGGCTAATAAGAGAAATTAGCTAATTCGCGATTTAGCCGGCTAAATCGCGGATTAGCCAGATGCCGAGGATAAAACCCGAATGTGTCTTAGTTTCGCGTATTATCCAGCGTAAACAGGTTACATCGCGAATTATCCAAGAGCATCCATATAGAACGTTTTATTGATTCAGTGTAGCATCATCTGTCAACATGGCTGGTGGTATTGAAAGTGTAAACAACTTTAAAACGCGTTTTTAATGAAGAATTTTTGAAAATTGCTGATACAAAAAGTGCCAATACCGCTTATTTAAGCAATGATGAATATAGGAACAGTTGACTAAAAATACACTTATGTATTAAAATTACATTTCAATATCTACGCACGCTTATGAATGTCAGAGTCTTGATTGCTTAACATATTATCCGGCTAATTCGCGAAAGAGTCCAAGTGTTGTCGGATATAACCGATCATATTGCATAATTCGCGTTCTAACCGGATAATTTGCGAAAATTCTTAAAATATATTTATTTCTTCCCATTTTAACCGGCTGTATTGATTAATTCGCGAATTAGCCGGCTAAATCGCGAATTAGCTAATTTCTCGTATTGGCCGTAACAGCAATCACGGTTATACCCCTACAAATAAAAATAACTATGACGTACAACTCATTTTAATAATAATTTCAAACGTCATATAAACACTTTCATTTTGGTATTTTGGCATAATCAGCTACTTGCGGCAGCGTGTATGGTGCGGACTCAGGCAAATTTTGTTTCGGTGTGAAAGCGACGCAGTGAAGGTTTTCCGGATCGTTCAAACTGGTTCAAAGGTTCGGCAGTGACAATATTCGCGAGTTTTGAACATTTCGTGAGTTTTACTCGTTGTCTGTGTTCGTGTTCTTGTTACTTTTCGTGTTATTAGTAGTTATTCATTGTGCAAATGGGCTCGTTACTGACCTGAACTTATGACCCGGTTGCATTTTTGGCTGCATTGATGCCAACTTAGGATGTCGAAATTACCAATTGACAGTCCCAGTAAGAACTTCTTAAAATAATTTGACTAGGTAAATGCCTTTATTAGTTCTTCTTTTGTCCACCGCCCTTCCTTCTTATTTTCAAGTATGATATCTATTTGATTGGAAGTTAAAGTGGGATACCTATAATATCATGCTTTAGAATAATTGACGATTTTTTTAAATTTGCCCATCTGTTGATTTGAGTAAAAATAGTTACATCTGATAACCCGATAACAGAACCGAAAGCTCAACCTAAATGACAGCTGTCAAATGGACTTTAACTTTTAAGCATGGTAATTAAATTTATATGCGGTTAAGTAAAACATTCATCTGACCTCAATGGGCTAGGGTTTGTTCCTCGCTTTGCGTGCGAGAGGTCCTGGGTTCAAATCCCGGTTGTGGCTGCTTTTTCATTTTTATTTTTTAAATTACATTTTCGAAGAGGGAAAATATTGATAATTCATGTAGTTAATTTATTCCTAAGTTGGGTATTCTTGTGCAATAAAGTCATATTATTATTATTATTATAAATTATGGCTACATATACACACAGAATAATTATTACACTATTTGCAGTTGTTAAATTCTCTTTTTAAATACAACTCGTGGTATGCCTAATGATAGATAATAGGTACCTTTCCTTAATTTATCACTCATTATAATCCCAATGTTAAGAAAATACCACTCCTGCTGGGCAGTCGTGGTATTTTCAGCTTTGGGATTATAATTCGTAAAATCAAGAAAGGTATTAGGTATCGATAATAGGCAAAGCACTTTTGTTATATTACCTCTGATAATACAACAAAGAGAAAATCGAATAAAAACACCTAAAACAGGCGACACGCCACAGACTCCAATAAACGACAAGCTAAAAAATGCCAAGGGAATTCCCTCGGGAATTCCTAAATCTAAAATTTCCTATGACAATGAGAGCAACTCAACTGGCCCAGGTCGCCCCCTTGCCGCTCTAACCCCCTCCCCCCCTTCCATGTCCTGTCAATAAATGTCCAAACCTCCTCTTCATCTTAATAACCTTGAGGGCGATGGAAAAACGTACCATGTCGTGCATCCAGGACTCCATCGTGAAGTTGCTCTGGCCGACGGTGGCCGACATTGGATCCAAAACTCCGAAACCTAGGGGCCCGACGTCTCCACGGGACGCAGCATTCCACCGCACCGACCGAAGTGTGCCCGTCCGAGCGAGACTTTTTTTTCCCGATCGAATTTCGACGCGACCGGCAGCGCGCCTCGTTTTCGACTGGTCGCGAGCACGACGCCGGCTGGCTGGCTGTATTTCGCGGTGACCACGTGCTGCCGGTACTCAAGGACGGATAAGTTGCAGGCTGTGCGGCACCACCACACTGCACTTTCGTATAATTAGGTACTACCACGACCTTCTCAAGCTTACAAGCCCTGTGCAAACATGTGGCAACGCCGCAGCGGGGCGGTTCAAGGTTCAACGGGTCTATGCAGCATAGAGCAGTCTGCACTTTGGCTTAGTTTATCTTTTCAAATAAGTAAATGTTCAACCCTGTTTTTAATTATAATTAGATACATTTGTGAACTTTGTTTTAATAATTGGGTACCTAAGTAAGTTGGTACGTTTGTTTAACAGACAATAAAAGCAGTAACAAAGTAACAAAATATACATAGAACTATAAGTATCCATAATAAGTACGATTCCAGGTGTGGAAAGGTATATTTTAGACAAATAATATGGTAAATTTGGGCAAATAAAGGGGACTACATTTTGTTGTAAGTCGAATTTTTGTGAGAATTTTTCGCAAAGTGCGCCATCAGGCAAATTATGATTACCTATCTTCCTTTATGGTTAAATTTTCATAAAAATACAAACAACAAGCGAACAGAAAACAGCATGTCGTAAAGGAGAGTAATCTCTTCCACAGAAAATATATTTAACTATATTTTCTGTGTCTCTTCTGATTGAAATGGCAGTTAGTGTCAATTTTATAATACATTCAACTAAATTATCTTTTGACTTTAGCATCAGGTAAAGAAACTTTTGCAACAATACTAAACAATGGTTGGATTGTTAGAAAGCTCCTTTAATTTGTTTGTCTATGCAATTAGCCCTTAATCGTTTTATTCTTAAATTTTCGCTCTTTGGAAAGCCTAAAACGAATACAAGTTGACCGCTTGTATACAGTGTGTCCACGGATAGAGTTCACGTAGAGTGTAAATGACAAAAAAAATTCGAGTTGAAATTTGAGCTTCTGGGGATCAGCCCTGCTTGTTTTTAATCTAATTTGTGACATAATTTTACTTTCGAAAAATCACGTATGCCTTGGGAATTTTGAAAAAACTAATTTTCCTGATCAGTAAAGTGATGTAGGTTTTACGACAAAATGTTATTAAGGAAACTTGTTCAGAATAAAGAACTGAGTAGGTTTGCGAAATTTCGAAAGTCTAGGCCTACTTTGATTTTTTGGTATTTTTTCCCACTTTTCTTCAGAAAAGTGCACTTTGGGTAGCTTTCACATTAAAATGTTATTAAGAAAACTTGTTCACAATGAAAAACTGGATAGGTGTGAAAGAATTTCAAAAAAGCCTAGGTCTACTTTAATTTTTATGCGTTTTAAATTTTTTAGCAGAAAAAATCAAAGTATACCTAGGCTTTTGAAATTCTTTCACACCTATCGAGTTTTTCATTGTGAACAAGTTTTCTTAATAACATTTTAATTTGAAAGCTACCCAAAGTGCACTTTTCTGAAGAAAAGTGGGAAAAAATACCAGAAAATCAAAGTAGGCCTAGACTTTCGAAATTTCGCAAACCTACTCAGTTCTTCATTCTGAACAAGTTTCATTAATAACATTTTGTCGTAAAACCTACAGAAAGGGCACTTTACTGATGTGAAAAATTAGTTTTTTCAAAATTCCCAAGGCATACGTGATTTTTCGAAAGTAAAATTATGTCACAAATTAGTTTAAAACCAAGCAGGGCTGATCCCCAGAAGCTCAAATTTCAACTCGAAATTTGTTTGTCATTTACACCCTACGTGAACTCTATCCGTGGACACACTGTATAACAAAAAAAATATATAAGAAAGCTGTCGCCAGCACTTAGGGCTGTCTGTTTCCACCCAGAGACCAGAGACACACTGCCTCGTCGTAGCAATCTGGCGACGATAGCACTACCCGCACTACACAAATTAATTCTGGTAAATTTCTTGTAAAATCAACTTACAGGGAGTGACAGGCCACGCCGGCCACGCCGCGCAGACCCGCAAGCCATGTTGTCAGCTTTCTCAACTTCAGGGCTTTCCTAGAGTCTGCTGTGGTACTACTGACGGCAGGATAGAGAGGAGAGAGAGCAAGGGTAAAAAGGTAACAGAGCACTTTATGGTTATTTTTAAATTTCAATTTTGTATTTTAGGTTTTTGGTACCTGCTCGACAACACAACAAATGTGCCAAGGCTGTTGCAATTTTGATATGGTTACTAATATGTCATAATTCATAATACATGATATTATGTAATTATGAAATATGACATTACTTATTAATAAATTAACTTTATATACTTTTTCAATGCTAACCATTGGGATTTCGGAAATGGTAAAAGATAGAAGGGTAGTTGATTTAGAGAAAAGTTGCGCATTTTAGTCCTGAATCATTATCTGAAAAGGAACTGAAGATAGCTAAGTCCTTTTCTGAAATATTCTGAAAAAAACTGAAAACTGCTGGTTCCGGAAATAGCTCATATTTTTTTTATTAGAACACCAAACTTTGCAAAATTTTGTATTCTTATGTTTCCAGACACGCTCTTTTCACTAGTTGACTCAAAAATTCTCTAGGGCTGCTAGATTTTGAGTTACCGTTTATGAGATCCCAATGGTGAGCATCGGAAAAGTGACCACCCTGTATACATGTGGTTTTCTCGTAATATTTTCGAGACGTTTAAAGATGGGAAATGAAGTTTGAATGAATTGAAATTATATTTCAAACAAAATGTCAAATCACACCCTACTTGATTTGATTAAAATAACTCGTGTGTATATAAAAATATGAAATGCAACGGATGTTAAAAATTTAAAAGCAGTGCATTTCAGTGCCATGACACTAAAAACAATTTTTGTGTAGAAAACTTTCAAATTTCAACTTCTGTTATCAAATTAATATGGAAAAAAAAAGTTATGCAAAAAATATGACTGTAACCCAGTCAACCTGCCCCTGGTCATATTTGGTCTGTAACCTGTAACCAAAAGGTCTAGATACTCTAGATAACCATAGTATCCCATGAGTGTAGCGGTGTTTTTTTTTTCTCACAAACATTTTTGCTTGTTGGAGAAATCGAAAATAAACACTACTCTTAGGGCAGATACCGCGCAATGTTTATTTTTAACGATAAACATTTTATGAAATAAAATGGCCTTCCATCTAGAACGTCCCTGTGTTATTTAAAGCATCAAAAGTAAACTTTGTATTTCTATAATTTAGTATTTAAAATAAGATTACTATCGCCTGTTTAAAACAGCCTCGCCGAAATGTGTACTGATATTCTCGAAATAAAACTTCCATGCAAATCAATAAATCATAAGTTTTTTTAATACATAAAACGTAAGTATAAACTTTAATTATTACCTTAGCTAATCAAATTATGATATACACTCGAGGGGTGGACCACAGAGGAAATCTGGTGTTCAGGTTAGTGGAATTCTTAGGAAATCCCATGGAAATCTGGTGGAATTCCCAGTAAATCTGTAAAATTCTTGGGACATCTCATGGAATTTCTAAGAAATCTGGTAGAATTCCCTAGAAATCTCTCAGGAATTACCATGGAATTCCCCAGCAATCTGTAACTATGGCGCTTGCGCTGACTTGTGCGCTTCTAATCTCATGAAATTCCCAAGAAATCCCATGGAATTTTCAAGAAATCAGAGGAAATCTCATGGAATTCTCAGGGAATCTGTGGAATTCTTAGAAAATCTGTGGAAATCTCATGGAATTCCGAGTTAATATTGTAGCAAATGGAAATCCTGGTGTACACATTTTTGGCTGCGGTCTGCCCCTCGTATACGCTCATGTGACATTTCAGCCTAATATGTATGTGATTTTAGGTGATTTTAATATTAAAATGTGTAACAAATTTAACATTTTTTACAAAAATTATAGCTATCTTCGACGTGACATTGGAGGGGCTTCATCCTCTTCTGCGACTTCTGCAAAAGTGAATTTTTTTACCAACACTTCTTTTTACACTTTTCACATTTCTTAAACTACCTACTAATGATTTTCTTACCTTCCAGCTCCGCAAATCGTCTTCTGGATCATCCAGATCTGCATGCTGTTCCGCCGATGGACTGTTGCTCTGCACTCATGGCCAGCACAGTGTCCGCACACATTATTGAACAGTTCATATGGTATGACCTGCAATTCCAGGATATAAGTTCTAGAAGGTATGATGGAGTTGCCAGTATGTTTGTTACTGTTACTGGCCTAAAACAACCTTCCTACTTGACCCAGTCTCATTTATGTGGGTCTAGCTGATTTCCTCCCCACTCTTGCACCTGGAATAGTTAAAATATACAGGGTGTCCGGAAATTACGTGCACAAAATTGGAGGGGTGGTAGTACTGGCGAAAATAGTGCCACAAGTTCAAACACTTTTCCGAAAACTCGATATTAACCGAGGTACATAACCTCAAAACTATTTTTTTCAAAACAATATTTTGAGATAACTTTTCTCCTAGTGAATATATTTTTTTCAAATTTGGTACACTTATTACACATAATAGGGTGGACTATCGTGAGAAATTTCATAATAATTGGTCGGCCATAAAGGCCGTAACACCATGTGCTTGTGTACAAATTTTGCTAGAACTTTTTTTTTCCAATTTTTTTTAATTGTTATAATTTATTATTAAAGAGCGATAAAAAATCTTACAAAAAGGTACTCTTGTCTCAATTCGATAAAGTTTACCGTTTCGAAAAAAATCGCATATAAAAAGGATAAGGTTTTCTAGAAATACGCGATAAACGCCCACATGATCAAAGCTGGCCTTGGAATTTTCGATCTTTGGCGATTTACTATGACTTGATTGGTCATCCTGAGAATGTATGTGATAATTTAAAGGGGGGAAAATACACCTGGAAAAAATTAACAATAATTTATTTATTTGGTCAGGAACAAAAAAAAAATAAGAACAACAATAACAATTAATTAATAATAATAATAAATCATTTATAGCAAAGCTTCAAACTGTTGTCCTTCCATTTCTAAGCACAACTCGAGTCTTCTTCAAAGTGATCTGCGGGTTCTAAAAAATATTC
Organism: Pseudeuparius sepicola; assembly: GCA_963920635.1. Taxonomy (NCBI): domain Eukaryota; kingdom Metazoa; phylum Arthropoda; class Insecta; order Coleoptera; family Anthribidae; genus Pseudeuparius; species Pseudeuparius sepicola. The sequence continues at coordinate 25,366,250 of OY987298.1, read as the reverse complement.
CTTCTTTCCTTCTAATAATATCACAGGAATCAATAATTCTCTGTCTTAATTCTTCTCTATTATTTATAGGAGTTTTGTATACCAGTGAATTAAGATAACCCCAGAAAAAAAATCCATAGGATTTAAGTCAGGCGATCTAGGGGCCCACTCAATAAATCCACCCCGCCCAATCCATCTGTTTGGGAACGTCTCATTGAGAAATTCTCTTACATTGATCGAAGAATGAGGTGGGGCACCATCTTGGAGCAACCACGTCGAATTTCTTAACTGTAGAGATAGATCTTCTAAAAGAAGCGGTAATTGGTTCCTCAAAAAGTCTAAATAAATTTCTCCCGTAAGGCGGTTAGGGAAAAAGTACGGACCAATTAAATAATCGTTAATAATGCCTGCCCATACATTCAATGAAAAACGGTCTTGAAAACCACGTTCAATTGTCATATGTGGATTTTCGTCGTGCCAGAAATGCATATTTTTCAAGTTTATAGGACCTTCGTGGCCGAATCCCGCTTCATCAGTAAATAACACTTTAGATAAAAATGTTGGATCGTCATTACAAAATTGTTGAAGTTGGTAACAAAATATTGAACGGGATTCGGTATCCCCTGCAAATAATGCTTGCACCTTCGTGTAGTGATAAGGGTAGCGCAACTGCTCCCTCAAAACTTCATGCACAATACTCTTCGGCAGATTTTCTTGGTTTGCGATAACCCTGACACTCGTTTCTGGATCATTTTCAATAGCATTCAAAATACGAACTTCAGCGGCAACTGTCCGTGTTCTTCTTGGGCGTCCTACATCATGGCGATTTCCCTTAAAAGCTCCATATTCCCCTAGTCTCCGGTGGATGCTGCTGAACAGCCGAACGTCGGGTAGTCTCTTATGAGGAAAAGCTTCGTGGTACAATCTTCGTGCTGCACGAGCATTGCCTTTTGCTACGCCATAATAATAATGCATGTCTCGTAATTCTGCGTTTGTATAGTTATCATCCATGCTAATAGCTCCTTTTAAATTCTATCATTAAAATAATGCTTCTAATAACTTGACAGTTGTCAAACTGTGAATGCTGATTTGCTGCCCTTTTTTTTTGTTTCCAGAGGCGACTTGATTTTTATAAAAGTAGAGACTTTTACGCAAAAAATTAATAATAATATCATGGCCTCCTACGATTTACGGCTCCCTTCGGCGTCCTTTCGAAGGGAGCCGTAAATCGTAGGAGGCCATGAATAATATTACCTAAAGGCAAAAGTCATCATCATTTTTATTAAGAAGACTCGAGTTGTGCTTAGAAATGGAAGGACAACAGTTTGAAGCTTTGCTATAAATGATTTATTTTTATTATTAATTAATTATTGTTATTGTTGTTCTTATTTTTTTTATTGTTCCTGACCAAATAAATAAATTATTGTTAATTTTTTCCAGGTGTATTTTCCCCCCTTTAAATTATCACATACATTCTCAGGATGACCAATCAAGTCATAGTAAATCGCCAAAGATCGAAAATTCCAAGGCCAGCTTTGATCATGTGGGCGTTTATCGCGTATTTCTAGAAAACCTTATCCTTTTTAAATGCAATTTTTTTCGAAACGGTAAACTTTATCGAATTGAGACAAGAGTACCTTTTTGTAAGATTTTTTATCGCTCTTTAATAATAAATTATAACAATTTAAAAAAATTGAAAAAAAAAAGTTCTAGCTAAATTTGTACACAAGCACATGGTGTTACGGCCTTTATGGCCGACCAATTATTATGAAATTTCTCACGATAGTCCACCCTATTATGTGTAATAAGTGTACCAAATTTAAAAAAAAAAATATTCACTAGGAGAAAAGTTATCTCAAAATATTGATTTGAAAAAAATAGTTTTGAGGTTATGTAACTCGGTTAATATCGAGTTTTCGGAAAAGTGTTTGAACTTGTGGCACTATTTTCGCCAGTACTACCACCCCTCCAATTTTGTGCACGTAATTTCCGGACACCCTGTATAATAAGTGAGTGTTGATTTTTTTGTTCTTTTTTTAAACATAATTACTTTTAACACTTTTTTTCCTACCTGACGGTATGTTCTTAAGGAATGCTGGCAGCAAGGTGGCAGCATGGCGAGGAAAAACTTAAGGTTTAGTGATAAACGGACGTTTATTTTCGAATATAACTGAAAACGCTGTCTGTGTTGTTCCTGGATATTGTGATGAGATAAATAATGCTTCGCCGGCTTTAGCAGTATCTGGAGACGCATCAGGCCAGTCAAACACCGCAATTTTATTGCGAAGATCCGCGTCTTTCTTTAGTCTTTTAAAGGGATTCAGTTTCCCAACATTCAAAATAACTTGTGGTATCGGTATCACACCCTGTCATTGCATGTAGGAACAGAATGCAATGCTGCATTTCATCCAGAACTTCCTGACATGATTTTGAGCAGTACAGCCTTAGTGGCTTGCCTTTCGTTCCAGGTACCACATCGAAAAAACCACCCCTGTAAGCAAAAATTGGCGAGCCGCAGCACACAATACTGTGAATCATGAGTCAAGCCCAACTCTCCACAAAAAGAACAATCGTTATACCTACCTTCATTTTAACAAAACTAAGTTTCTTCCAGTTTTAATTTCCTTGAAAATATTGAACTTTCACAATTAATTGTGATGTGTGTGTACCTATATTCGCATTGTACGTGCAAAAAGCTACAAAAAGAAAAAAGCTCGCTAGGTCCATTTGAACAGATTATAGTATTTTAACAAGAAATATTAAGGTTTTCCCGGTTTTCCTTAATTTCTCAGTCATCCCAATCAGGAAGCGTGGGGACTTTTTTCCGGTGCTCCTGAGAGGTGTCCGAACGCGATGCAAAAGGTCCCGCTTAGTACCTAATTCTAAATGTTCGGGTTTAGATAAAATATGAAGTATGGTCGACAATTGAAATTGTATAAAGTAAAATTATTTTAAGAAGTCCTTACTGGGACTGTCAAATGGTAATTTCGCCATCCTAAGTTGGCATTAATACAGCAAAAAAAGCAACCGGGTCATAAGCCCAGGTCAGTAACGAGCCCATTTGCACAATGAATAACTACTAATTACACGAACAAGAACAACATAGATAACGGTAAAACTCATGATACGTCGTATAATACCCGCGAATATTTTCACTGCCCAAAGTTTGAACCCTTTTGAACGATCCGGAAAACCTTCACTGTCACTTTCACAACACCGAAACAAAATTTGCCTGAGTCCGCCCCATAGACGCTGGCGCAAGTGGCTGATTTTAACAAAATACCAAAATGAAAGTGTTTCCATGACGTTTGAAATTATTATTAAAATGAGTTGTACTCATAATTATTTTTATTTGTAGCGGTATAATCGTGATTGGCAATAGGGTTTTTATTTTATTATGTTCTTTTTTCGTATCACTTGGGTAACTTTTCACATCATAAATCAATGAGTGACGTCATTAACTGGTTGAGACACGCATATACCATTGTTATACCCATAGTTAACAGAAAATTTCTAGGGATTTTGTGGAGACTGTCATCTGACAAAATCGGGACTTCTTACAGTAATCGGGGTATAGTTGGCCATTGTGACGTAGGGATCAAGTAACCACTATACAGAGTGTCTCACTTAAGAATGAAACAACCTTAGAACTTCTTTAATTTTTAACCGACCAGAACGAAATTTTTACTAAATGTAGATGGCATTGTGGCCTACTTATTTCCAAAAAATTAGTTGCCTACTCCAAGTCAAAGTCACAATCGAGGCTAAAAATCCGAAAATCATATTAGACATTTTTTTCAAAAAAATTTACTAAAAGAAGTTATTCAGAATCGATCCAGGAGCCTAAATCAAAAATTTTGTCAAAATTCAAAAAATATTAAATAAAAATAATAATGTCCAAAAATAGCAATTTAAGAATTCTGCGTTTAGAAAAGTGTGCTATGGAAGTTTTGAAGGCTAGTTGTTTTCAAAAAGTAATCATTTCAAAACAAAATTAAAAGCTATAAAACAAATTTTATTTTTTTATAATTTTTACTTAATTTTTTTTATTTAATATTTTTTTGATTTTGACAAAATTTTGGATTCAGAGTTCTGGATCAATTCTGGACAACTGTTTTTAGAACATTTTTTTGAAAAAAAAAGCCTAATATGACTTTCGGATTTTTAGCTTCGATTGTGGCATCGCAGGGCTTCGACTTTGAAGTAAACAACTATTTTTTTTTAGAAATAAGTAGGCAACAATGTCATCTACCTTTGGTAAAAATTTCCTTCTGGTCGGGTAAAAATTAAAGAAGTTCTAAGGTTGTTTCATTCTTAGGTGAGACACTCTGTATATATTTTTCATTTTCTGTGGTAGAAAAATTTTTAGATTAAAGTTATAGGAAATTTTAAGTTCTGGGATAGTAAGAAATTATATACAAACCTATGTTTTTAAACTGAAACACCCTATATATTTTTGCATTTCTGCTCGTCAAGATAATCAAAATGATTATGACAGGGCGCTGATGAGGCGGGCCCCTGTTGCACAAACAGCTACAGCCCAACAACAACACGAACATCTACAACATGGGAGCCAAACGAGAACTAGGGTTCCACCCACCGAAGGTGCTGCGCGGGAACTTCAGCCAGCGTTCACAGAGGCGGGATTACAACGACGACGCATGAAATGGACTGTGTCCATGAATGAATCGATTATGCGTATTTTCTACAGGGTGACAAACTTAGGACAAGAGATTATCGGCTACCGACAACAACTGCATGCCGAGTTCTGCAGGGAGTTTCCACACATGCAAGTGTCTGAACAAAGAGTGTCAGATCAGTATCGAACTATTCTAAGAAATAACCGAATTCCAGAAACGCGACTTAGCGCTATCAAACGGGAAGTTGAGCTAGAGATCCACGGCGAACACATAGACATAGATGACAACAACAACAATGGGGAACTTCAAGAGCCTGGACAACAACTAGAAGCCGAAACGGTAGAACCAACAACCGAGAGTCTGGAACGGGTTAACGAAGAACATTTTGAAGGCTTGGACACACATATGAGACAGGCAGTATTGCGATACGAAGGCACAGACCCACTTAGCAGGCCACCGCTACCAAGATTAAATTCTTCCAGGAAACTTGCGATCGTGCTCGATCTTATGAACACAAGAATTTTACCAAGCTATGTTTCAGTGACACCAACATTAGAACGTATGCACATGTTAATCTACTGTGCCGCAACGGCAGTCATCACTGTAATGGGTGCCAAGATCCGAACGGCCCAAGAGTTGAATCGTGCAAGACCAGAACCACGAATGGCTCAATGGGAAATGCGACTAAATCGGAAGATCGAGAGTCTCCGTAAAGACATAGGACAAGTGACGGAATATATCAGAGGAGTTAGAACTAGAAGGATCCAGAGGGCGGTGCAGGCAGTAATGAGCCGCACCCAAATGCATTCTCGGCATGACCCCGCGAACATCACTGCTCAACAATGTCTTGACACATTAAAACAAAAACTTTCTGTTTTCGCAGGGCGTCTGAGGAGATACAAGGCTAGTAACAACAGGAAACGAGACAATAAACTCTTTGAACGATCAGAAAAGGGTTTCTACCGTGCTTTTAATTCTAGCGCCGATGCCACAAATGCGAGTTACCCTAGCAGAGAACAGGTCGACGGTTTCTGGAGAAATCAACTTGCCACACCAGGTCCATACAATGTCAGTGCAAGCTGGATCAGCGAAGAACGCGAGATGGGCCGGAACTATAGCCAGATGCAACACGAGCAATTCACAACCGCTGAGGTCTCCGATGTCATCAAGAATTCCCACAACTGGAAGGCACCAGGTCCAGATCATCTCCAAAATTATTGGATTAAGAAGTTGTGGTGCACGCATGAACAAATAACTACCTTAATTAATGAAGTCTTGCTCGATCCTCTGAAAATGCCATTGTTTCTTACACAGGGTGCAACTTACCTGTTACCAAAAGACCAGCGGAATACGGATAACCCTGCCAAGTACCGCCCAATAACCTGCTTGCCTACGCTTTACAAGATAATCACATCTTGCCTTACGCAGCGAATATATGCTCACTGCGAGCGGAACAACATAATTGCAATGCAGCAGAAGGGCTGCTCGAAGGGCGCAATGGGATGCAAAGAGCAACTCATCATAGACTCTGTCATCTGCAACCAGGCTCATTCCAAGCAACGAAACCTCCACATGGCTTATGTGGACTACAAAAAAGCATTTGATTCCGTACCTCACGACTGGCTCACAGGTATCTTAAAGCTGTATAAAATAGATCATCATACAGTTTCCTTTTTAGAACACGTTATGACAACCTGGCGCACTAAGATACAACTCAGAACCGCAGACAGTAACATCGAGACCGACACAATCAACATCCGAAGAGGGATTTTCCAAGGAGATTCACTCAGTCCACTGTGGTTCTGCATGGCGATGAACCCTCTATCACATCGGTTGAACTCTACAAAATATGGCTTCGCTATCAAAAGCAACAACGCAGAAGCGATCAAGTTGAATCACCTATTATATATGGATGATTTAAAACTGATCGCCGCAACCAAAAACCAACTAACGCAAATGCTTAAAATTGTAGAGGAGTTCTCCAGGGACATCGGAATGCTGTTTGGACTGGACAAGTGCCGCACCCTTAATATCATCCGGGGAAAGCTCGAACAAAGCGCACACGAGATGCAGGACGGCCAGGAGATCGAAGCAATGAGCAAGGGAGATACATACAAGTATCTCGGGATGAAACAAGCTCAAAGGATAGACCATCGAACAATGAAGACTGATTTAACGAATGAATTCATCAAGAGAGTAAGACAAGTAGTGCGAACTGATCTTAACAGCAGGAATTTGTTTAAGGCCCTGAACACGTATGCGTGCTCTGTACTCAGCTATTCGTTCGGAATAGTGAATTGGACCAACACGGACATCAACAACCTGCAACGAAAAGTTAGGACACTACTGACAAAAGCTCATAAACATCATCCCCGTAGCGCCGTAGAAAGAACAACTCTGCCACGTCAACTAGGAGGAAGAGGATTGGCAGATCTCAGCAAGCAATTGGACCAACAAATATTAAATCTGCGTAATTATTTCTACAGGCAGGCCAACAGCTCCACACTACATAGGGCTATATGCGGAGCAGACGTCTCAACACCGCTACGTCTGACGGAACACGAGCGTCAAAATCACCACCGAACCGACAACGATAAACTACAGAGGTGGTTGGGGAAGCCGCTGCACGGGAGACATCCTAATGAGGTTAACCAGGAACATGTCGACAAGTTAGCGTCGAACTATTGGCTGACCTCGGGACGAATGTTCCCCGAGACGGAAGGCTTCCTACTGGCCATACAAGATCAGGTTATACCAACTCGCAACTACCTAAAATTCATTGTAGGAGATGCATCGGTAGTGGATGACAGATGCAGATACGGGTGCCCAACTTCAGAAACAATCCAGCACATAACAGGAGGATGTCAGATGTTCGCATCAACGGAATATAAGGAACGACACGATTCGGTTGCCAAGATCTTGCACCGGGAACTGGCGGAAAAGCTGCTGCTTGTGCAGACAGAAAGGGTCCCATATTACAACTACACACCTGAGCCTGTTCTTGAGAACAGCAACTACAAGATGTACTGGGATCGTACAGTTCTGACTGATCAACGAGTTGCCCATAACAGACCGGACCTTATAATAGTTGATAAAATTTCTAGGAAGACAACTCTGATTGATGTGGCCATCCCGAACAACAACAACCTGCGTGTGAAGCAAGTCGAGAAGATCGCGAAGTACAGAGACTTAGAAGAACGAATTAGAAGGCAATGGGAAATGGAGAACGTCCAGACGATTCCAATCATCATGTCAACAACTGGTGTTATACCAAAAAGTTTGCTGAGAAACATCAAGGAGCTGAATCTAACTGATAGTCTTTACAGGTCCATGCAGAAAGCGGTACTACTTGCGACAGCCCGAACCGTCAGGAAATTCATGGGGAATGCAGGATCGTCCAAGAACATCAATGTCACCTAGGGCCCGATAACATGGCAAGGGTCTCGTCCGAGCCAGATCCTTTTGGTATCCGGGATGCCCGGGATCTGAGTGAATGTTCCCCGTAGAGGGAGTGCGAATGCCTTTTGGCTAAGTCGAGATAATAATAAGCAACACGAACATCTACAACATGGGAGCCAAACGAGAACTAGGGTTCCACCCACCGAAGGTGCTGCGCGGGAACTTCAGCCAGCGTTCACTCAGGCGGGATTACAACGACGACGCATGAAATGGACTGGGTCCATGAATGAATCGATAATGCGTATTTTTTACAGGGTGACAAACTTAGGACAAGAGATGATCGGCTACCGACAACAACTGCATGCCGAGTTCTGCAGGGAGTTTCCACACATGCAAGTGTCTGAACAAAGAGTGTCAGATCAGTATCGAACTATTCTAAGAAATAACCGAATTCCAGAAACGCGACTTAACGCTATAAAACGAGAAGTTGAGCTAGAGATCCATGGCGAACACATAGACATAGACAACAACAATGGGGAAATTCAAGTGCCTGGACCACAACAAGAAGCCGGAACGGCAGAGCGAACAACTGAGGATCGGCAAATTCAAGTGCCTGGACCACAACAAGAAGCCGAGACGGCGGGACGAACAACTGAGAATCGGGAATCAGTTAACGGAGAACACTTTGAAAGCCTGGACACACAGCTGAGAAGGGCGGTATTGCGATACGAAGGCACAGACCCACTGAGCAGACCACCGCTACCAAGATTGAATTCTTCCAGGAAGCTTGCAATCATGCTCGATATTATGAACACCAGAATTTTACCCAACTATGTTTCAGTAACACCAACATTAGAACATATGCACATGTTAATCTACTGTGCCGCAACGGCCATCATCACTGCAATGGGAGCCAAGATCCGGATGGCTCAAGAGTTAAATCGTGCAAGACCAGAACCACGAATGGCTCAATGGGAGATGCGACTAAATCGGAAGATCGAGAGTCTCCGTAAAGACATAGGACAAGTAACGGAATATATCAGAGGAGTTAGAACTAGAAAGATCCAGAGGGCGGTGCAGGCAATAATGAGCCGCACCCAAATGCATTCTCAGCGTGACCCCGCGAACATCACTGCTGAACAATGTCTTGATACATTAAAACAAAAACTTTCTGTTTTCGCAGGGCGTCTGAGGAGATACAAGTCTAGTAACAACAGGAAACGAGACAACAAACTTTTTGAACGATCAGAAAAAGTTTTCTACCGTACTTTGAATTCTAGCGCCGATGCCACAAATACGAGTTACCCTAGCAGAGAACAGGTCGACGGTTTCTGGAGAAATCAGCTTGCCACACCAGGTCCATGCAATGTCAGTGCAAGCTGGATCAGTGAAGAACGCGAGATGGGCCGGAACTATAGCCAGATGCAACACGAGCAATTCACAACCGATGAGGTCTCCAATGCCATCAAGAATTCCCACAACTGGAAGGCACCAGGTCCAGATCATCTCCAAAATTATTGGATTAAGAAGTTGTGGTGCACGCATGAACAGATAACTACCTTAATTAATGAAGTCTTGCTCGATCCTCTAAAAATGCCATTGTTTCTTACACAGGGTGCAACCTTACCTGTTACCAAAAGACCAGCGGAATACGGATAACCCTGCCAAGTACCGCCCAATAACCTGCTTGCCTACGCTGTACAAGATAATCACATCTTGCCTTACGCAGCGAATATATGCTCACTGCGAGCGGAACAACATCATTGCAATGCAGCAGAAGGGCTGCTCGAAGGGCGCAATGGGATGCAAAGAGCAACTCATCATAGACTCTGTCATCTGCAACCAGGCTCATTTCAAGCAACGAAACCTCCACATGGCTTATGTGGACTACAAAAAAGCATTTGATTCCGTACCTCACGACTGGCTCACAGGTATCTTAAAGCTGTATAAAATAGATCATCATACAGTTTCCTTTTTAGAACACGTTATGACAACCTGGCGCACTAAGATACAACTCAGAACCGCAGACAGTAACATCGAGACCGACACAATCAACATCCGAAGAGGGATTTTCCAAGGAGATTCACTCAGTCCACTGTGGTTCTGCATGGCGATGAACCCTCTATCACATCGGTTGAACTCTACAAAATGCGGCTTCGTTATCAAAAGCAACAACGCAGAAGCGATCAAGTTGAATCACCTATTATATATGGATGATTTAAAACTGATCGCCGCAACCAAAAACCAACTAACGCAAATGCTTAAAATTGTAGAGGAGTTCTCCAGGGACATCGGAATGCTGTTTGGACTGGACAAGTGCCGCACCCTTAATATCATCCGGGGAAAGCTCGAACAAAGCGCACACGAGATGCAGGACGGCCAGGAGATCGAAGCAATGAGCAAGGGAGATACATACAAGTATCTCGGGATGAAACAAGCTCAAAGGATAGACCATCGAACAATGAAGACTGATTTAACGAATGAATTCATCAAGAGAGTAAGACAAGTAGTGCGAACTGATCTTAACAGCAGGAATTTGTTTAAGGCCCTGAACACGTATGCGTGCTCTGTACTCAGCTATTCGTTCGGAATAGTGAATTGGACCAACACGGACATCAACAACCTGCAACGAAAGGTTAGGACACTACTGACAAAAGCTCATAAACATCATCCCCGTAGCGCCGTAGAAAGAACAACTCTGCCACGTCAACTAGGAGGAAGAGGATTGGCAGATCTCAGCAAGCAATTGGACCAACAAATATTAAATCTGCGTAATTATTTCTACAGGCAGGCCAACAGCTCCACACTACATAGGGCTATATGCGGAGCAGACGTCTCAACACCGCTACGTCTGACGGAACACGAGCGTCAAAATCACCACCGAACCGACAACGATAAACTACAGAGGTGGTTGGGGAAGCCGCTGCACGGGAGGCATCCTAATGAGGTTAACCAGGAACATGTCGACAAGTTAGCGTCGAACTATTGGCTGACCTCGGGACGAATGTTCCCCGAGACTGAAGGCTTCCTACTGGCCATACAAGATCAGGTTATACCAACTCGCAACTACCTAAAATTCATTGTAGGAGATGCATCGGTAGTGGATGACAGATGCAGATACGGGTGCCCAACTTCAGAAACAATCCAGCACATAACAGGAGGATGTCAGATGTTCGCATCAACGGAATATAAGGAACGACACGATTCGGTTGCCAAGATCTTGCACCAGGAACTGGCGGAAAAGCTGCTGCTTGTGCAGGCAGAGAGGGTCCCATATTACAACTACACACCTGAGCCTGTTCTTGAGAACAGCAACTACAAGATGTACTGGGATCGTACAGTTCTGACAGATCGACGAGTTGCCCATAACAGACCGGACCTTATAATAGTTGATAAAATTTCTAGGCAGACAACTCTGATTGATGTGGCCATCCCGAACAACAACAACCTGCGTGTGAAGCAAGTCGAGAAGATCGCGAAGTACAGAGATTTAGAAGAACGAATTAGAAGGCAATGGGAAATGGAGAACGTCCAGACGATTCCAATCATCATGTCAACAACTGGTGTTATACCAAAAAGTTTGCTGAGAAACATCAAGGAGCTGGGTCTAACTGATAGTCTTTACAGGTCCATGCAGAAAGCGGTACTACTTGCGACAGCCCGAACCGTCAGGAAATTCATGGGGAATGCAGGATCATCCAACAACATCAATGTCACCTAAGGCCCGATAACATGGCAAGGGTCTCGTCCGAGCCAGATCCTTATGGTATCCGGGATCTGAGTGAATGTTCCCCAGAGAGGGAGTGCGAATGCCTTTTGGCTAAGTCGATAATAATAATAAATGCGCAGGGGGGTCTGACCTGTGAGAGAGGCAGACCCACGGGTGTGACGATCCCGCGCTCCCCAGTTACGCAGGGATGGGTCTGACCTGTGAGAGGGGCAGATTCACGGGTGTGATGATCCCGCGATTCCCAGTTACGCATGGAGAGGTTTGGCCTGTGACAGGGGCAGACCTACGGGTGTGACAATCCCGCGATCTCCAGTTGCGCAGGGAGGGGTCTAGCTGGTGACGGGGGCTGATCCTCGGGTGTGACAATCCCGCGACTCTCGGTTACACAGGGATGGATCTAGCCTGTGAGAGAGGCGGATCTTCGGGTGTAACGATCCCGTGTTTCCCAGTTAACGCAAGGAGGGGTTTGACCTGTGAGAGGGGCAGATCCTCGGGTGTAACGATCCCGCGTTATCCTAGTTGACCTGTGTGGGTAGCGGGTTAGAATACTCCTATCGTGGCTCCGCGAGTCGTAAAAGGCGACCGAGGGCCGTCACTCCCACGTTACGGGAGAAACCCATGGAATGGAGATTAATAGGAGTTTTGTCATAGGGCCGCTGCCTGGGGATCGCCAGGGCATGTCTGGAGCCGGCGCTGGACATGACAGCGAGCGGGACGTCGGTGACAGGGCGCTGATGAGGCGGGCCCCTGTTGCACAAACAGCTACAGCCCAACAACAACACGAACATCTACAACATGGGAGCCAAACGAGAACTAGGGTTCCACCCACCGAAGGTGCTGCGCGGGAACTTCAGCCAGCGTTCACAGAGGCGGGATTACAACGACGACGCATGAAATGGACTGTGTCCATGAATGAATCGATTATGCGTATTTTTTACAGGGTGACAAACTTAGGACAAGAGATGATCGGCTACCGACAACAACTGCATGCCGAGTTCTGCAGGGAGTTTCCACACATGCAAGTGTCTGAACAAAGAGTGTCAGATCAGTATCGAACTATTCTAAGAAATAACCGAATTCCAGAAACGCGACTTAACGCTATCAAACGGGAAGTTGAGCTAGAGATCCACGGCGAACACATAGACATAGATGACAACAACAACAATGGGGAACTTCAAGCGCCTGGACAACAACTAGAAGCCGAAGTATTGCGATACGAAGGCACAGACCCACTGAGCAGGCCACCGCTACCAAGATTAAATTCTTCCAGGAAACTTGCGATCGTGCTCGATCTTATGAACACACGAATTTTACCAAACTATGTTTCAGTGACACCAACATTAGAACGTATGCACATGTTAATCTACTGTGCCGCAACGGCAGTCACCACTGTAATGGGTGCCAAGATCCGAACGGCCCAAGAGTTGAATCGTGCAAGACCAGAACCACGAATGGCTCAATGGGAAATGCGACTAAATCGGAAGATCGAGAGTCTCCGTAAAGACATAGGACAAGTGACGGAATATATCAGAGGAGTTAGAACTAGAAGGATCCAGAGGGCGGTGCAGGCAATAATGAGCCGCACCCAAATGCATTCTCGGCATGACCCCGCGAACATCACTGCTCAACAATGTCTTGACACATTAAAACAAAAACTTTCTGTTTTCGCAGGGCGTCTGAGGAGATACAAGGCTAGTAACAACAGGAAACGAGACAACAAACTCTTTGAACGATCAGAAAAGGGTTTCTACCGTGCTTTTAATTCTAGCGCCGATGCCACAAATGCGAGTTACCCTAGCAGAGAACAGGTCGACGGTTTCTGGAGAAATCAACTTGCCACACCAGGTCCATACAATGTCAGTGCAAGCTGGATCAGCGAAGAACGCGAGATGGGCCGGAACTATAGCCAGATGCAACACGAGCAATTCACAACCGCTGAGGTCTCCGATGTCATCAAGAATTCCCACAACTGGAAGGCACCAGGTCCAGATCATCTCCAAAATTATTGGATTAAGAAGTTGTGGTGCACGCATGAACAGATAACTACCTTAATTAATGAAGTCTTGCTCGACCCTCTGAAAATGCCATTGTTTCTTACACAGGGTGCAACCTACCTGTTACCAAAAGACCAGCGGAATACGGATAACCCTGCCAAGTACCGCCCAATAACCTGCTTGCCTACGCTGTACAAGATAATTACATCTTGCCTTACGCAGCGAATATATGCTCACTGCGAGCGGAACAACATCATTGCAATGCAGCAGAAGGGCTGCACGAAGGGCGCAATGGGATGCAAAGAGCAACTCATCATAGACTATGTCATCTGCAACCAGGCTCATTCCAAGCAACGAAACCTCCACATGGCTTATGTGGACTACAAAAAAGCATTTGATTCCGTACCTCACGACTGGCTCACAGGTATCTTAAAGCTGTATAAAATAGATCATCATACAGTTTCCTTTTTAGAACACGTTATGACAACCTGGCGCACTAAGATACAACTCAGAACCGCAGACAGTAACATCGAGACCGACACAATCAACATCCGAAGAGGGATTTTCCAAGGAGATTCACTCAGTCCACTGTGGTTCTGCATGGCGATGAACCCTCTATCACATCGGTTGAACTCTACAAAATATGGCTTCGCTATCAAAAGCAACAACGCAGAAGCGATCAAGTTGAATCACCTATTATATATGGATGATTTAAAACTGATCGCAGCAACCAAAAACCAACTAACGCAAATGCTTAAAATTGTAGAGGAGTTCTCCAGGGACATCGGAATGCTGTTTGGACTGGACAAGTGCCGCACCCTTAATATCATCCGGGGAAAGCTCGAACAAAGCGCACACGAGATGCAGGACGGCCAGGAGATCGAAGCAATGAGCAAGGGAGATACATACAAGTATCTCGGGATGAAACAAGCTCAAAGGATAGACCATCGAACAATGAAGACTGATTTAACGAATGAATTCATCAAGAGAGTAAGACAAGTAGTGCGAACTGATCTTAACAGCAGGAATTTGTTTAAGGCCCTGAACACGTATGCGTGCTCTGTACTTAGCTATTCGTTCGGAATAGTGAATTGGACCAACACGGACATCAACAACCTGCAACGAAAAGTTAGGACACTACTGACAAAAGCTCATAAACATCATCCCCGTAACGCCGTAGAAAGAACAACTCTGCCACGTCAACTAGGAGGAAGAGGATTGGCAGATCTCAGCAAGCAATTGGACCAACAAATATTAAATCTGCGTAATTATTTCTACAGGCAGGCCAACAGCTCCACACTACATAGGGCTATATGCGGAGCAGACGTCTCAACACCGCTACGTCTGACGGAACACGAGCGTCAAAATCACCACCGAACCGACAACGATAAACTACAGAGGTGGTTGGGGAAGCCGCTGCACGGGAGGCATCCTAATGAGGTTAACCAGGAACATGTCGACAAGTTAGCGTCGAACTATTGGCTGACCTCGGGACGAATGTTCCCCGAGACGGAAGGCTTCCTACTGGCCATACAAGATCAGGTTATACCAACTCGCAACTACCTAAAATTCATTGTAGGAGATGCATCGGTAGTGGATGACAGATGCAGATACGGGTGCCCAACTTCAGAAACAATCCAGCACATAACAGGAGGATGTCAGATGTTCGCATCAACGGAATATAAGGAACGACACGATTCAGTTGCCAAGATCTTGCACCAGGAACTGGCGGAAAAGCTGCTGCTTGTGCAGGCAGAGAGGGTCCCATATTACAACTACACACTTGAGCCTGTTCTTGAGAACAGCAACTACAAGATGTACTGGGATCGTACAGTTCTGACAGATCAACGAGTTGCCCATAACAGACCGGACCTTATAATAGTTGATAAAATTTCTAGGCAGACAACTCTGATTGATGTGGCCATCCCGAACAACAACAACCTGCGTGTGAAGCAAGTCGAGAAGATCGCGAAGTACAGGGATTTAGAAGAACGAATTAGAAGGCAATGGGAAATGGAGAACGTCCAGACGATTCCAATCATCACGTCAACAACTGGTGTTATACCAAAAAGTTTGCTGAGAAACATCAAGGAGCTGGGTCTAACTGATAGCATTGATTAAGGTATTCGGAAAGATATCTAAGATCAATGGACAGACCCGTAACTGACTGTAGGACCGCCCATGTATTCCCTCTTAACCCTCCTCGCCCGTATTTATGGTCCCAGGAAGTGGCGCCTATAGGCACTGAATGCGTCCAATTAAATAACTAAAATAAAACAGACCCAAAATGGATTGCCGTCTCCTTATTAAATCTTCCGACGGAGAGATGGCGCGCGGATCGAGGTTCAACCGTTCTAACGACAGATGGAACTGCCTCTGTAAATACTGTTCAAGGCCAAAGAATAGCAGGTATTTATTTCTTATTTGAAGGCAAACAGAATAATCAATAACCAAGACGATTTTCCCTTTATAATTTCAAGGTCAGCCGCTGCCGTTTCATATATACAGTAATTTTTAGCAAACGAAATCACTCTTGTAGCGAGTTAGACTTTTTTATTTAAAGAGAGGAAATTGAGAGGGGTGTAAAGGGATGAATATAGGGTGCGATACCTATCTAGGTATGTCGTTTTTTATGTTTTTGGGGTCAAGGAATACCTAGTTAATTTTAATAAATATTTGAAGAACAAAAGTAACTGAATGGTTCAATGGTTGCGAGAGGACGAAAGTCCGAAAAAGTGGCAATAGGTAAATACCTAGGTAAATGTCGGTTTTTAGGATTTGTGTGACATGTTGAAAACATAACATAATACCTTATGTTACTCCATAATATAATATACTTAATACCATTGGATAAGGAATTACCTTAAAATGTTAACAATTAAAAAAGTGTACCTAATGTATGTAAGTTATTATACAGGGTGAGCCATTTCTATCGTCCGACCCGACAATTTGTGCTAGTAGGTATTTTTGAAAATAAATGGGGTGTTTGGTGTGTGTGACGTTTTATTCAGAAAGGCTTAATTTCCACGTTACATGGTGTTAAAATTTTAAAAATAGATTGTTTTATTTATTAATTTCTAAACCAGAAAAGGAATTTTAACCTAATTTTGGTACAAAGTACCTACACCTACCTATACTTGGATCGATTGCGTCCTTTATGCATCAGTGGTGGAGATACGGGTAATCGGTACCTACCCCTAATTTAATTAGATAAATAATTTAGGAGATTGACAAAAAAATATTTAATTTTTAGATAGAGAATTCCATTTCGAACAAAAAGTGCCTTTAGATTTTTTGTCATCTGTCAGTTTCGTCGCAATATTTTGCATCAATTTTTGGAGCCAAAATTATGAGTAAAATAATTTTGCCTAAAAGTTTGACTAAAAACTGAAACTTCGTTTTTTTGCCATGCAAATTACTGGCTATTTGTAAAACATAATTTTAGGAATTTGTCCAGTGGCGTAGACATACGCAAGCGTGTAATTAATTTTTAATTCAATTATTTGAAAAAGTAAGGACATAATATACCTAATCGGACTTAAAATGAGACACCTGCTCTGGTGTATTCCCATATTATACCTCTATGTACAGAGTGAGCCAAATTGGACAATTTTAAAGGGAAACCCTATCTCCGTTAAAAATAGGGCCCTCTATTTTTAACGAAAACTGATATTGGTCTCTGAGGCTCATTTTTTTATGATAAATAACTTAATGGCGAAAACCGCAAATCGATATCTGTCACCGTTCTTGAGTAACAGGGCGTTTTTTGAACATGTGCGTTTTTGAAAAGTGGCCGTAACTTTTTTCAGGTTGAATATTTTGTGTTTCTGTAAAAACATTTCTGAAGCACTTTTTTTACGTAGAATCCAATGCTGCTACTACATTTTTTTAAGTCAATGGTTTAAGAGTTACTGATGAAAATTTCATAAAAGTTATTAGTAATTGATAACTACTTAAGTAAATCATTAAGTGTTATATATATTTTTTGGAATGGTAATTTTTTGCTCTATTAAAAAATGCAAAAATATACAGGCTGTTCAATTTTATTTTTTTTTATCAGTAACTCTAAACCATTGACTTAAAAAAATTTAGTAGCAGCATTGGGTTTTACGTAAAAAAGTGCTCTAGAAATGTTTTTACAGAAAAACAAAACTTTCATCCTGAAAAAAGTTACGGCCACTTTTCTAAAATGCACATTTTTTTCAAATTTATCATACAAAATGAGCCTCAGACACCGATGGCCCGCTATGTACAGGCCTGTACAGGGCTTCTCTTCAGATAAAGGTTGAAGAAGCCAAAGAAAGCTTTTTTCAGCGTTTATTCAGATTTGTACAGGGTGTTCAGGAAAGGGGTGCCAAACCAAACATATGTTTTTGAATTATAACACCCTGTATATTTTTAGATATTTAAAATCTAATCATTGTCACAATTTCAATGATGTATACATGTAATATGTCTCTTTCAAGCGTTTGGAATATATGCGACCTTGAAACTTTCAATTTTGCACTTTAATGTTTATTTTTTCGAAAATGAAACATTTGCCGGTATACCTTATACTTATAGGAAAATATATATGTCATAAATGATGATATGATATGGATGGATGAACTATCGGTGTGAAAAGAGCCACAATTTTCTCAGCCACACTTTTGATTTGGCAACGTCGTAACCCACTGATTATTTTTAAAAAGCAACGGTCTTGAATCGGGCGACCGAGAACATGTCTTAAATATATTTTAAAAAATCGTGGCTGCTTTCAACGGTGATGGCGCTTGATCTGGCGGACGAAAACACGGACTTAATGCCCAAAAGAAGATCTCCAGGGGTAGCGAGTTTATGTCAGGAGCGCACGAGCTTTAAAAGCCACCCCAGCTAACCAACAACCGTTTTTTGTACGTCAAAATATCGTTATGTATGTATTTAAATTAACGTTATAATTATGACAAAAATTCCGGGGTATAGTGACGTCAACATCCTTATGTAGAAATAACCTCATAAACTTAACGTAGAACCTCATAAAAAATAAAATTCGCACACCAACACCAGGGTTCGAACCTACGACCATCGGAATTAATGTCGACGCATTTACCAACTAAGCTATCGAAGCACTAGAAAAATATTTCCTAAAACAGTGTAAGCTAGAATCTCGATGACGTCACAGAATTAAAAAGAAATAAAATAAACGATGTCTCATAATTCATATAATGGATGGGACAAAGCCAAAAGGACCTTAATCGTCTCAGGGGAGGACTCTATTGTGACTTCCCAAAAACCTTAGTCTAAGTTTTATAATTCGGGAGAATCTGTACCGTAGTAATGACGTAATATTAACGCTAGTTGTATTACTTATTTTTATTATGTCATTTTTCATGTACTTACTAAGTTAAATTTCCGTAAATTGAGCTACGTATTTTTTACGTTATTAAAATAACGCACAATTCACGTTATAGGTCATTCGTGGTTAGCTGGGTATCGTAGTAATGACGTAATATTAACGCTAGTTTCATTACTTGTTTTTATATGTCATTTTTTATGCATTTACAAATATTAATTTTCCGGAAATTAAGTTAGGTATTTTTTACGTTATGAAAATAACGTAAAATTGACGTTATAGGTCATTCGTGGTTAATTGGGACCTATGAAAGCAGCCACGATTTCTAAAATATATTTATCGCGTCCAACCAGCCTGTACGCCTCTGACTATAGCTCTGGAGATATTCTTTTGGGACGTGTTTTTGGCTGCCAGATCAAAGGCCGTCTCGTTTGAAAGCAGCCACGATTTTTTTTTAAATATATTTATCGCGTCCGTCCAGCCCGTACGCACCTGATATAAACTAGCTACCCCTGGCGATCTTCTTTTGAGCAATTAGGACGTGTTTTCGGCTGCCAGAACGTCGTCTCATTTGAAAGCAACCACGATTTTTTTAAATAGGTATATTTAACGCGTCCATCCAGCCCGTACGCCCCTGACAAACTATAGCTACCGCTGGGGATCGTCTTTTGGGCAGCCAGATGTTATAGCATCATCGGGAGGTGATCAAGTCTGGCCGCATTGGGGAAACAATTCCCTCCAACTTTGGTATTAACACTTTTTATCTAAAATCAGAAACAACGAATCTAGATGGATTGGAATAAATCTCCAAAATTTCGTGTTTTTTCCAAATTTGTACTAGGCTAGTAAGCCATGCCTTTTTTCAAAAATCTACAAGGCGCGTTAAATTGCGCCCACAAAACCGCGCCTTGTGGATTTTTGAAAAAGTCATAGGTTACTAGATATTTAGAAGAAAAAAACGAAATTTTTGTTGTTGTTTCTGATTTTAAATAAAAAGTGTAAATACCAAAATTGAAGGGAATTGTGTCCCGAATGCGTATATCATGTCCTAATTTCCATGGCAGCAGCCATTTTCTACAAATTGTGTTTTTAAATGCAAACTATACTTATTTCCGTTATTTTTCTGAATAATCATATCGAGTATTATATCGTTGGAAAGCTCTAAATATGTCCGATTTTTTGAGGCCACGGACAACTATGGTTCCCATTTTAAAAAACAGGAGTTTGTGTCATATCTCGAAAATGACAGCTGTTACGGAAAGTATAGGACATGTTAACAGCATTGGGGACACAAATCTCTCCAACTTTGGTATTTACACTTTTTATCTAAATTCAGAAACAACGAATCTAGACAGATTACAATAAAACGCAAAAATTTAGTTTTTTCAAAATATCTAGTAAGCCCTGCCTTTTTTAAAAAATCCATAAGGCGCGTTAAATTGGGCCAAATTCCTTATTCAATGATTGGGCCCACAAAACTGCAATTCTTTCCCCATCTGACGTTCCTTCTATCTCCGCTAGTTTCCGAGATCCCCATAGTGATCATCAAAAAAAAACTCACCCTGTTAAAAGTAACAAAATATTATTAAATAATTAAAATGGAATAGTAGGTACTTTAACAAGTAACAAATTACACAGACTTACTTAAATGGATAGAAACACTCAAATCTCAGGGACAATTAACTTGATTGTGAGATTTTGCTATGAAAAAAACACGAAAAGTACATTTTTATTTAAAGCTGTTTATTTGACTTTTACTAATTTTCTTGACTAATAATTAAAATAAAAGGGGCGGCGAATTTCCGGTCGGCCCCAGGCGGCGAAAGCTCACGCTACGGCACTGGTTTTACAGCCATCCGCACTGCAGGCATGACTACATAACCGTCGATTGAATTCCATCGACGCTATATACAACAGTCACGGTCGGTCGGTAATATTTTGCGCGCACCCGGTAGAATGCGAACGAACCGCTATCAGCTACACTGTGTAAGCTTATTTTCTTATTAAATAATATATCGATCGCCCTCCTCCGATGACGGCGGGCCGAGGGAGCGGGAGAGAGCAGGAATGAAATGTTTGTTTACACAAGGCCCAGTGCCCGGTCACATATTAGTAGGTATATCTCTGGACGCTGCCTTTTGGCCAATAGAATGGAGGGTTTTGACAAAATTATTTCGAAAATGTTTTTTGCACAACATCATTGTTTCAACTGGCAGTCTTCTAAATTTGTCAGTGCTATGTTTCCGCTATTTTATTATCCACTGCCTAAGTAGGTACCCACAGGGAATTTCATTTTTCACGGGAAATGTACGTGTTAGAACGCTTGCTGCTGTCGAAATTTATATAACAGCGGCGATAGACTACCATGGTTAATAAAAACCATATATTTTGTGATCAAAACCTTAATCAGACACAAAACACAACAAGAAAACAATAGCCACCAAAACGACAACAACAGTAAAATCAGCTGAAGTAACCAGAACCAAAGTTTACAGAACTATTTTAATTCTGTAAACATTGCCAGAACAATAATATGCCACACATCAGGCTTTAGCAACGACTTTGGTTGGAACTGTCATTTATCCCTTCCTCGCGTTGAAGGAGATGCGACAGAGCGGCCATCTGTCGATCTGTTAGCGAAACGTAGACTCGGTGGCTTGTTTCAGTCGGTCCCCGCTTTAGCTAAATGCGGTGGCCCACACTAATAGTTTTTCTTACGACTAGTAGATGACGCTCCGGTCGCCACAATTTCAAACGAGTCGACTAATTCCAAGATACAGTAACAGAGGGCCTACCTGTTCGCCACCTGGCAGTTACGCGTAATTTGTAAGCTACGCATAACGGCTATTTACTTATATTTCTTTACGAATTCCTTATTCAATGCTGATAGTCTTTACAGGTCCATGCAGAAAGCGGTACTACTTGCGACAGCCCGAACCGTCAGGAAATTCATGGGGAATGCAGGATCATCCAACAACATCAATGTCACCTAAGGCCCGATAACATGGCAAGGGTCTCGTCCGAGCCAGATCCTTTTGGTATCCGGGATACCCGGGATCTGAGTGAATGTTCCCCGTAGAGGGAGTGCGAATGCCTTTTGGCTAAGTCGATATAATAATAATAATAATAATAATTCTCACCCTCACAATACTCCAAACTAGGAGTACCCCAGAAGCAACCACATGCTTGTGCGGGGGAGGGGGGCAATTACTATTATTTTGTCTTCGTTGCCATTTGCGGCTAGGGCCGACTTTTTTCCCGATAGAACTAGGATAGCATTCTCTCAAGTACGACGGAAAACCCTAGAAAACCGTAGTAATCCCAGTGAGTGTAGGACAATTAGTAAATCACACGGATAAAGCCTATTTAGGAGCAATACCGTGAACCCACATTTGTCCAGCGCTCTTGGCCATAGCGGTTTTCTTTTTAAAATCTTGTATCATTATCTTTTTCCGTTTTGGAAATATTTCGTTTTTAAATTTTATACTATATTTGTTGATCTCGTGATAAAAATAGACAATCACTGCAACAACAAAAAATTGTTTTAACTTTTCGCCAAGAGAACAACATGATAGAATCCCAATACGTTTAGGAGCTTTTAAGATTTTTCTGAAATTCTTATTTTCTTTGGAAAATGTCAAATATCAGTTTTATTACGTTATTCTTTCGATTAAAAGAAATTATTGATCTTCTATCCGTCTAGACAAGACAAGGGTCTATCTTTAATCTTTATCACGATATCCACAAATTCAAGTTAAATAAGTTTAGAAACGGAGTAAGTATTTCAAAAAGGGAAAAGATAATGACATAAAATGTTGATTGTCTTCATGAACAAATTTCAAAAATGAAAAATATATAGTGTTTCATTGTAAAAACATAACTTTGGTTTGCCCACGCACTTGCGGCATTTGCGCAACATTTTTTACTATCCAAAAAAACTGCATACAATTACTATAACTTTTAGGTAGGTATCTATTTTTTTCTGATGCAAGAAATTAAAAAGTTAAAGGGGTATATATAGTGGCACGCTTCGCGCGGACACCCTGTACTTCAGGAGACCCTACTCTCGCTCTATGCTTTCAGCTTTTGGTTTCTTCGGTTCTTCGTCACTATTTTGGCAATGATTATTAATTATTACTTAATTAAACCATGTTTTTCCATTAACGTGACATAAAAAGTAAAACCGTTGCGCGAAAACAATACCATCGAAAGGTTGTTCTGAAAAAAACACTAATGAATCCTTTTCGACGATAACTACAGGCAGAATGTAAACAATTTTATACAGACAGATATTTGCCGAGGCACAATGACTGTCGTTTCATTTTTTCCCTGAAAGAAATAAGACAAATTATATTCATGGCCTACACCAACCGGTCAACCTTGAAGAATAAAAAGTGCGCCGAAGTTCAATGCCAAGGTTAACGCTGGAAACGTTGAACAGCATTTAAAATAGATGTTTATGTAAATTCACCCATAGCTCCTGCCCAAAGTAACGACGATCGATATTTTTAACGTCGATTTCGGGTAAACGTAGTAAATCACTAATCGAACATCTGAATATGTTTCTTCCTTATCGAATAAAAACCTTGTTCGGGACCATAGTATCGTATTTTTTAGTAATTCCTATTGCACCAATAGCAACTTTTAACTATTAAATTAGATAATAATCATAGCTGCATTTGAATAGTTTACTTCGAGGTTTACTTAATTGCTTTGAGACGGAACTCTATTTTTTGCATAAAAATAGTTAATAATTTGGATGAATGAAAAAAATCAATGTTGGAAAATCATACAGTAGGTACAGGGTTATCCACCGAAATGACTCGCGCCCTATATTTCCTTTATTTTTGGCCCTACAAAAAAATGTTTTAAATCTAAAAGTTTCATAACTTTTTGCGAGCTTTTGATGGGTTTATTCAAACAGTCGAAATGTTGCGGCTTAAAAGGAATATCGACATAGTGTAAAATGTTTTAAATGGAATACCCTGTTTTGCGCTTTTTTGAATCTACAACTCATTAACCAGATTACAACGTATATAGGTATACAGTGTGTCCCAGGATGGACTTAGTTGACTATACTTGTAAAAATTTGTATTTTCAATTTTTCGAAAAAAAAAGTCATTCTTGATAAAAAAAAGTTTGCTTGCCTTTCAAATAAGATTGCCATGGAAAAAATTTACATTACTTGTCTGGGTGACCAGAAAACTGAAAAATACGTTTTAGCATTATATAAGAGTAAACTGCCTCTGGTAATTTACAAGTGTACAACATTTCAAAGCATTAGGCCTACTTTGATTTTTGGATTTTTTTTCTTGTTTTTCTTCGAGTAAATAATTTTCTGTGGGTAGTACGACAAAACTGTATTGACAAAACTTACCCAGAATGGAAAACTCAAAGTAGGCCAAGATTGTCAAATTTTTTTTCATCGTACACAGTTTCCTACTCTGAGTAACTCTTATTTATACAGTTATGTCGTACTACCAACAGAAAATTATTCAATTCAATAAAAAAATCAAAAGTCAAAGTAGGCCTAACGCTTGGAAATGTTGAACACCTAATATAAGTAACTTATCACGCTGAAGAAATTTTCTTTATAACTTTTTTCAGTATCTCTACAAACAGAGGCAATTTACTCTTATGCTAATTAACGTTTTTTCAATTTTCTGGTGACCCGTATACATTACATAAGTAATGTTAACTTTTCCCTCGCTTTTTCCATGCCAATCTTATTTTACGGACAAGCAAACTTTTTTTATCAAAAATGACTTTTTTCGAAAAATTGAAAATAAAAATGTTTACATGTTTTCACCGAGGTTTTCACATCCTGTATCTTGGAAACGAAACGTTTGAGGTTGAATTGAATTTAAGAAAAAAAATTGAAAGTGTTTTTAGTTTAAAGAATTTAATAATTTTCTTTTTATAGTTAATAAAATTTAGTTAAAGTTAATAGAAGAGTAAACTTCTTTACGCTTTCAAAACATATAGGTACTTAAACAAGTTAATTAAGGATTATAATCATTTTGAACCAACTGCGAATCAAGTTTCATATTTTCATATTTTGCCCTGGACGGGAAATATCAACCTTAACTTTATCAACAAACGTTTCGTTTCCAAGATACAGAGTATGAAAAACTGAACTGAATGGAGTATTAAACGGTCTGTTTTCTCAAAACG
The DNA here is from genome assembly GCA_963920635.1 of Pseudeuparius sepicola. Lineage (NCBI taxonomy): Eukaryota > Metazoa > Arthropoda > Insecta > Coleoptera > Anthribidae > Pseudeuparius > Pseudeuparius sepicola. The sequence continues at coordinate 25,341,002 of OY987298.1, read as the reverse complement.
GCTGGAGCAAACATATGGCATGTATATACATCGTAATCAGAATGAGCTGTAGATTCCGAAAATCGCAAAACATATGACCGCAATCATTTCGGTCGTTTGAATACACCCCTCAAAAGCTCGCAAAAAGTTATACCTAAAACTTTTATATAAAACATTTTTTGTAGCGCCAAAAATAAAGAAAATACTAGGGGTCATTTTGTTGGATAACCCTGTACCTATAATAACTACTTTTACAGTGTATAAAGGTGCCCTCAGAATCAATTGGCATCTTAATAACATTACTTATGGAAAATAATCAATTTTCGATACAAAAGTGAAGGGCTCAATAATATTTTCCAATTATCAACTAATGGTTTTTTTATAAAGTCTGAAGTCATAGTATACAGGGTGCCAGGGAATTTCGTGTAAACAGGGGCTTTCCGTATATTTTGGGATAATAATAATAATAATTATTATAAAGTAGCTAATGACCCAGCTGAATTATATGTAAAAAAGGTAATGGGTGAAGGTCAGTTACACTCCTGGGGAAAAACTTTTATTCCGTAGCCAACGTTTCGATTTATTTAAAATCTTCTTCAGGGTTCATAATCTCTCAAGATGTCTTCCAAGAACCCCATTGTGTTCTTTTATGTATCTAGTCTTGTGTCATTGTGATTTCCCAAAAATTTTTCGTAGTTATAAAGTAGCTAATGACCCAGCTGAATTATATGTAAAAAAGGTAATGGGTGAAGGTCAGTTACACTCCTGGGGAAAAACTTTTATTCCATAGCCAACGTTTCGATTTATTTAAAATCTTCTTCAGGGTTCATAATCTCTCAAGATGTCTTCCAAGAACCCCATTGTGTTCTTTTATGTATCTAGAAGATTTTAAATAAATCGAAACGTTGGCTATGGAATAAAAGTTTTTCCCCAGGAGTGTAACTGACCTTCACCCATTACCTTTTTTACATATAATTCAGCTGGGTCATTAGCTACTTTATAACTACGAAAAATTTTTGGGAAATCACAATGACACAAGACTAGATACATAAAAGAACACAATGGGGTTCTTGGAAGACATCTTGAGAGATTATGAACCCTGAAGAAGATTTTAAATAAATCGAAACGTTGGCTACGGAATAAAAGTTTTTCCCCAGGAGTGTAACTGACCTTCACCCATTACCTTTTTTACATATAATTCAGCTGGGTCATGAGCTACTTTATAACTACGAAAAATTTTTGGGAAATCACATTGATACAAGACTAGATACATAAAAGAACACAATGAGGTTCTTGGAAGACATCTTGAGAGATTATGAACCCTGAAGAAGATTTTAAATAAACGAAACGTTGGCTATGGAATAAAAGTTTTTCCCCAGGAGTGTAACTGACCTTCACCCATTACCTTTTTTACATATAATTCAGCTGGGTCATTAGCTACTTTATAACTACGAAAAAATTTTGGGAAATCACAATGACACAAGACTAGATACATAAAAGAACACAATGGGGTTCTTGGAAGACATCTTGAGAGATTATGAACCCTGAAGAAGATTTTAAATAAATCGAAACGTTGGCTATGGAATAAAAGTTTTTCCCCAGGAGTGTAACTGACCTTCACCCATTACCTTTTTTACAAATAATAATAATGTTTATTAAAACACGAAAATCAATAGGCAGTAACAATAACTAGAACATGAAGTTATTACTGTGGATTATAAACATTAATGACTACACCACTGAAGCATACAATGCTTGTGTGTGGGTGATAACTAAAAATATATTTAAAAATAAAATAATAATAGGCGCTTACTTATCTCATAATTTAAAATTTAAAATAGCAAAGAATATATTATATAACTAAAAGACTTTAATAAGTAGGCAATTTTGTTAAAATCAAGTACATAGTAAAAAGTGCTTGTCACTGAATAGGTTTGTTCCAAAATCGGGTAAGTTTGTCTAAATCGAAGTATTGTCAAAGTCGGGTTTTTTATTGTGAAAGGAGAGACATTTATCGCAAATATTTTAAGTTAATTATATCAGCATAGATCCTCCGTCCTCCCCTCAACATCCAAGCTTTTACTGCTCGTTTAAATTTGACATAAGTTTCAATATTTTGAATATCCAAAGGAAGTAATTTGTATACTCGGTGCGCATAATATCCTATCGAACGTTGTCCGATAGTCTTCAATGCACAACCGCGATAAATAGATCTTCCCCGTGTATCATATTGATGATCTATAGATTTTATTTCAATTTTTCCTTTATGTATAAACTTAAGTAGGTTGAAACAATACAGTTGGCGGAGGTCTAGAACTTGGCTCTCACTATATAATTCATCACTAGGATCAGTTAAATTTTTACTGTATATTATTTTTAAAATCCATTTTTGCAAAGCTTTCAATTTCTTTATGTGACAGTCTGCCACACTTCCCCATCCCAAAATGCCATAATTTAAATGCGACTCCACAAGTGATGCATATATTGTTTTTAGCTGTTCTGTTGTTAAAAAATCACGTAGGTAAGTAAACTTATATAGCATAGCCCTAATTTTGTTGGTAACATTTTTCACTTGGAGGTCCCACCTGAGATGGCGGTCTATAATGATTCCAAGGTATTTCACTGATTGAGCCTCCGGAATCCTTGTGTCGACGTCTATCTGTAGCTGACCAAAATTTGGTAAGTTAGACATATATGAGGAGAAAGGCAAATAAAATGATTTTTCCCAATTTAAGGACAGTTTATTCAGTTGAAACCACTTCTTGTACGATTTGAAATCAGTTTAAATTTTGGTCTTTATTTCAGCAAAAGACGCATCACGATACAATATGGCAGTATCATCTGCAAAACTGATGATTTTGCCCTTTGCACTTAAACTCAAAAGGTCATTCACATATAGCGTGAACAACAAAGGACCCAGAACGGACCCTTGTGGTACACCATAAGTCACCGGTCTAGGACCACTTACAACATCGCCAATGCTAACAAATTGTATTCTTTCTATTAAATAACTTTTTAGTAATCCAAAAACGTGCCCCCTTAATCCATATCGTTGAATTTTCATTAATAGAGTATCATGGCACACAGTGTCAAAAGCCTTAGAGAGGTCAATAAAAACACAAGCAGAAGCATCCCTGCTATCTAACGAATCATTGATTTGCGTCGTTAAGGCAATAATTGCGTCATGAGTTGACCTGCCCTCTCTAAATCCATATTGACACTGAGATACAACACAAAATTTGTCTAAAAAGTTCAAAAGTTTGCTTTTTATAATATTTTCAAAAATTTTTGAGAACACCGAGAGCAAGGTTATGGGACGGTAATTTGTAACATTTGATTGATCCCCACTTTTGTGCAGTGGCTTTATAATACCAATTTTTAAACAATTTGGGAAACAGCCTAATGAAAAACTCCTATTAATAAGAAAAGTTAGTGGTTGCAAAATTTGGTGACATATTTCCTTGAGTGTCCCCGCTCTTATGCCATCCCAACGTGGCGATTTTTTGTTTTTTAGACTTCCAATAACCTTTAAAATGTCATTAGACGAAGATAGGTACCTAAGTAATCATCATTTGCCTAATGGCGCACTTTGCGAAAAGTTCTTACAAAAATTTGACTTACAACAAAATGTAGTCCCCTCTATTTGCCCAAATTTACCATATTATCCACACCAGGAATCGTACTTATTATAAATACTTACACTTCTGTGTATATTTTGTTACTTGTTACTACTTTTATTGTCTGTTAAACAAATGTACCTTCTTACTTAGGTACCCAATTATTGAAACAAAGTTCACAATGCATTTAATTATAGCTTTGCTTTAACTCTCTATCTTAAAGTAGTGTTGAGTCTTGAGGTGCATTTCGGTTTTGAAAAACCTAATAATTTTAAAAATAAAAACCAAAAGCACACTTGGGTTGGTAGTATCTGAACCGACACTATATTAAAGACCCCAACATGATGTCATCTTTTATTGTTGTTTACGGACTGAAGTGGAGCTACCCGACGAAAAAAATGGCGATCTATTATAGGTTATAGCACAGAAAATATACGCTACATATTTTCTGTGGGTTATAGGATGGTATGCTGAGACATTCTTCAAGTCAGTTTCTGACGTGTAGAATGTCGCATATTTTAAATATCCAGCTTTATAACCATTTACGTTCTTTTTATGGTAACAAATTCTTTTTGCCATCAATATTTCGAAGTTTTGTCATATTAACAGTTTTGATAGGTAGGTAGATTTGTTTGTGAGAACATGAAATTTCCATGCTCATGAAGAAAATTGTATGCAGAGACCATTATGTGAATTGCAGAAGAATAAACACACTATTTTGGAATTAAGGGATGATCTGTTCAACCAGTTGAAGAAGCGAGAATTCTAGATATTATATTTTGGAAGAGTATTTTGTAACATATGCAAGAATGAAAATAGAAACTTTGTTTAAGTCCATAAATGAACCATAATGGCCCACTATATAAAGAAGAAACTGAAAAATCTAATGTGTTGTATACTTATACTACAAATTAGCCATGGATTTCATTTCAAACCAAAAGGTAACAAAATACTCTTGCATGCTTTTGAGACAAAATGTATGGAAATATGCCATGTAAACTTGTCTAATTAAAGGGACATAACAAACAATTGTTTTATTTTATTTTTATTTTACAAACATTCTGCAACAATGGTGTTTTTAACATTAAACCACCCTGTCGTTTCTTTCGTCGTGTGGCACCAGCGGTGATCGCTTGAAACAGCGCTATATATGCACAGGTCTTTAATATAGTGTCGGTCCGGTAGCATTGAATGCTCAATTGAATGTCATGTCTGAAAATAACACCTAATTTATTATAATTAAATTAATAAAAACAACGAAGGTATTGTCTCAGTGTGACACTCTTGTCTATCTACTAATGAAAGTTATTCAACAACTGGTCAGGCGTTGTCAGCCAGAAATGTTTCATTGATTATTTTCTATCCGAGTAGTTTAACATCTGTCAGAATTCGTGATATCTCCTTCAAGTAATTAGAGTTTGAGATCCGGTTCAATATTTAGATAAGATAGGCGTGTAGGGAATGTATTTTTGCATAAACTCTGTTCAACGAATGTTCATACCTACGTCACAACTCCCGTCCTTGTCTTAAGGCCCCTACAGACGACGTGGCAAACGTTCGCCAACCTCGGCCAGTGGCATGCCCATGGGGGGGGGGGGGGGGGTTCGGGGGTTCAAACCCTTCCCCAAGCAGGTTAAATTTTCAAACGAAAAGCGAAGAAAAAAATGGAAAACAAAAGAAAAACCGAAAAACTACTCTACTAAACTACTATATTAAACAAAAATGTTATCTTTTATGAGTTAAAACAAATGCACACTTTGTAGTCTAGATATTCGGATAATGCTGGTAATTGCACTGTACAGTTCTCCTGCAACGGTGTAGCTACAGGGGTAGGGGTACAGAATACAGATGATCAAATACATCTGTACCGTCAAATGGGACGAATCGGGACGCTGCGCTGGGGTCAATCAGGACTCGGGGCAAACAGGTTTTCGGGAAAATAACTCGCCGCGGTGTCGCGAGGCTAATCCCATACAGCAAAATTACATTGGCGGAATATTCTGATAATATTTTTTCAGAGAACATGCATATTGTAGGAATATTCATAAAAACTGTAGAAACATTATCTGAACATTCAGGCAACATTCAGGTGTTTGCCTTTTGAAGGTACGTACTATTTCACGTATTATAAATATCCACAAATATTCATTGAAGATTAATTTGAAACTTCAGAAGCATTTTTGTATGTTCTATGTATATCCGTTTAACATTCACGTGTAAATTATAAAATAAAAAAACGCTAACGCCGGCTGCAGGGTTCGAACCTACGATCATCGATTTACAAGTTCAACGCTCTGACCAACTGAGCCATCGACGTACTTTGAAACATTAGCTAAAAATAGTGTAAGCTAGAATCTCGGTGACGTCATGATATTCCAGTTATCGCCACTCGCCACATTGATAAGATAAGTATATCGTGAATGTCTTATATACAACCATTTGTGAATATTCATAAGATATTTTCTGTATGAATATGCTATTTAACATGTTCCAGCAATATTCCAAAATTGCACATTCCTAAGGTGAACGTGCCTGTAATGTACTTAAGTTAAATGTTCAATTTGTAAATATTTATAAGAACCACTAAGTTAGGAATACCTATGTTACACAAGATATTGTGGAAATATACATCATTTGGACATTCATATAATATATTTGTATCTGCGCTTAACAAATATCTTGGTTATATTATGCACTTACTGAACATATTTCGTAAAATATTGTAACAATGTTTTATAAATATGGGGGAATATTTTTTGCACATTAGGAACTTATTTTGTATATTCAAAAAATATTAGATGCTATATGGGATGCTTTCTGGTTGGATAGTAGTCGGAACTCTTAGTCCAAGTCCAAATCCAAAAAACGAAAACTTGATTTTGGATTGTAGGTTTATTAAAATCAGTTTTGTTCCTTTTTCAGAATAGTTTTTTTTTAATTTTTAGTATATTTTTTAACTACCAGTCTTAGATTTTTCTCCCCCCCTCCCATTCTCCCTCCCCTAAACCTCCATTCGCTTAACCCCCCGAACCCCCCCCCCCAGACACAATTTCTGGGCATGCCACTGACTTCCGCATTTGTGGACATTGGTGGACCATATGTATAGAAATCACATTACGAACTCCCTCCAACGTTGGCGCTGGTCGACGTTCGCCTCGGTGGCGGTCTTTTTGGCGCACATCGAAGGGGGCAGGTCTCGACTGGGTAAATATTCGCCAATACTAAACTTGTCTATCCACACGATGCGTGCTCACATTTGTCATTTCTGCAGGCTATTTTAAATAAGTAAAATATTGTGTCTTTCCCACAATGGTTTTTAAAAACCATGTTTCTCAATGATTTTTCATTCCTAACGGTAATGGGACCTTTCATCAGCGAACAAATTGTTTTTTCTAGAAATCGGCAGTGAAGTGTCCCAAAATCGTCATTAAAAGCTCAGAAATCGGCACTGAAGTAGCCCATTATTTTACGATTTTTTCAATAAGTAGGCCTTGGCAAGATGTAAACATCAAACGTCAGACGCGGAGCCATCGCCCGTCAAAAGTGACCAAATATTCAAAACCCGACCAATAAAGGCCCATTTAACTTTTCGTACACAAAATAATCATAAGGGATCACCCGTCCACGAACCGACTACGCGCGGCGTTGCTTGACTTTGACGATTGCTCTACCTAGGTCAAGTATGACGAGACACGGCACTTTCTGACAGAAAATCCAAACTGCTGCCTACATAACAAATCTATTGATATTCCAACCTATTTAAATATTTATACTGAAAGATTGTGGTGCTATATAGGTAACAATTTCGGCGCGCGCCGGTTGTCGGGCGAAAACAGCGGCCGGGCTGAACGTACACACGGCAAAAATCTTTCAAAATTTCGTTTTTTCCGCGGGTTTTCGCGAAGTTTCGAGGTAAATTCATTTCGATTATAACCACAAATATCGCCGTGAAAAGTGGGGTTTCAAAAGGAAATTTGAAAAATCATTTTCTCGGAAACTACGTCCGAGCACCACAAACTGAGGTCAGATTCGTGTTCAGGGACCTCGAAAATAGGGGGGTAGCCAAAATTTCAAGAAAATCGGGCGGTGCATACGGTGTGTTCCATAATTACCCAGAGTTTAATATGTGTTTGTTTAGGGAAAAAATGGTCAAACATTTTCCTGACATATAGCATTTTTCGACTTGAGTTGACTTAGACGCATATCGACTCTTGAGGCATTCATATTGGCAAGGTAAATGCTGGCGCTGGATCCGAGGCTGGATCTTGCTAAAGTAACCGGCGTCCTTCAGTAGGTATATATTGTATACAAAATAACACAACCTTGCAAATTGAGATAAGTTATATTTTTTTACTCAAATATGAAAGCATCGAAAGCCGTGTCTAAATCTTTTGATATTTTGTGCCTCGGCATTTCCAGTTTCCATAATAACGAATGGTCAAACGTCAAACCTCGGGTCAAACCTTGGGTCAATGGCGACAATAATTTCAAAGAAATGACAATGTAAACAACTTGTCGCTTTAGGTATGTCTTCTGGGCTTTATCTAAAATTACGATTATTATGAAAATTCGTTGTAGAAAATACAATAGTGTGCAATAATTATTGTACATTCAAATCTCGTTTTCCAACCAAAATATAGTTTCTTTCACTAGTTACGCAAAAGTTATTAATAATAATCACACACAATAATACACAGCTGTAATTTGCTGCATCCTCAAATTCTCCTTTCAATTTATATTGTTTATTCTGGATTCTCAGTATAAAAATATCTTCAAAAATTTGCTGATGGATCTTTGGATGAAATGTCGCCTTTGTTATTATAGTTAAGTAATAAGCCCGTTTTGTTCTTACTAGAGATTATTTCTATAGGTAGGTGATACGAGAAATAAGTATATCCTAAATAAATTTTTAGGCCTGGATGTGCTCGGATTGTACACAAATATAGACATTAAAAAATAATCTAACCTACATGGAGAGCTTACCTTTTAAATCAGCAGAAAAACTTAAAAATATTCCGTGGAACTGTAGAAAAAATCACGGCACATAATGAAAATTTAACCTTATAGACTTTTAGACGATTTTTTTACTAATAACACGACATTTTTGGCATCAATCCTCTCAAATTTACAAAAAGTCCGTGATCAAATCAGAATGGATCGCCATCTTGAAACTGTCTCAAAATAATTATTCTGGTTCTGAAAATCGACAACTCGACTGCAGCGCCACTAGGCGAATAAATTTAAAATTGAAGAAAAAGCTAAATTAAATAAAGCAGATGGTAAAACAAAAGTCTTCTACGCATTTCCTTTGTATCAACATAATTTCGAATACAAATATTCCTGATATTTTAGTAAAATTGGAATTAAAATAAAAATAATAATGCACTGGTATGTTTGGTTGCCTACCGCACATATTCCCTTTGGTCGCTTAGCAACCGCTAGAGAAGAGAGAAGAGGTAAATTTCAATTTCCGCCCTTAATTTAAAATGTTTGGACTTTTGAAGGATGATTTCCTTATTATCGTTTGACCTTGTCATTTGAATACATTTTTTTGGCATCAGAATTATTTAAATAAGAACTTTCAAACAGTTTTTTCATACCATGACCATAGGGTTTGAAATGGATCATTTTTTGGAGGATTTTGATCGGTTTTCTCAAAGCTGGTGGCCGTACATCATTACATTTACAATCAGCATTATTTCTGCGATAAGGTAGTATATAAATTTTATAAACGCAACACTTGCGAAAATATTTACCAGACTTGTAATTTACATAGACTATTCTTCCTGTAAGTATAAGCAGGTATCTGCCCATAGTTGTAAAAAAAACTAGAAATACCTACCTACGTAAAAAAAATATAGCATTTAACGTTAGCTCCATGAAGTGCTTTATTATTAAATATTGAAATAGTTTGAAAATTATCCCAAATCGTTAGACGATTATAAGTGTGCATTTTTTAGAATATATGTCGGTGGAACTTACTGTCAAAATGTAGAGAGAATTGATGGTAAAAATATTATTATAACTGGAGCTTCTAATGGTATCGGCTTAGCAACAGCCAGAGAATTAGCTCAAAGAGGTAAAAAATGCATAACTTTAAAACAAATTGTGAACGGGATTTTTTAGGTGGAAATATAATTTTGGCTGTAAGAAATGCAGAAAAAGGTAGAAAAGCCATTGAAATAATAAGGTCGTATGTGCCAGACGCTAGCGTACTAGTAAAGCTATTAGACATATCCGATTTTTCAAGTATCAGGGATTTTGTAAACCAAGTGAAAAATGAGTACGATAAAATCGATGTTTTAATTAATAACGCAGGCATTCTTTTCCAACCATACAGTAAGACTGCCGAGGGAAATGAGATTACTTTCGCAACAAACTATTTAGGTAATACCAATACCAATAAGTACTACCAAAAAATTTTAAGTGTATTTTCTAACTATTTTTAATTATTTCAGGTCCATTTCTGTTGACACACCTTATGTTGCCTTTATTAAACAAATCTAATAATGGACGTGTGATAAATGTGTCGGCACTAGCACATTACAATGGGAAAATCAGGCTGGATGACTTAAATTCAGAGAAGCAATTTTCTCAACGAGAAGCGTTTTCCCAAAGCAAACTTGCCCTAACAATTTTCACGAAAACCATGGCATCTCTCTGCAAAAGTAAGTTATTCACAGAATTTTTTTCTTGTTTCTGTAAAGATTCATACCGATTTACCTTCTGTCAGTTCCACTTTTGATTTTTGTCTATTCTTTAAATATTATAGAAACGAATATAACATTTAATTCTGCAAGCCCCGGCCTAGTGAGGGATACGAATCATTTCAAAAATTCCAGTTTCCAAAGATCGCTTTGGACCAGAATATCAGTATGGCCTTGGATGTGGTTGTTTTTGAAGACACCAAGGCAAGGTTGCCAGACAATTGTGTACTTGGCTATTGAACCAGGTTTGGACAATGTATCTGGCTGTTACTTCAGGTATGATACCATTCTAGAATTTATATTTCGGTAATTATCTTCTCTAGTCCTTGTTATCAAGGAATGCCAGGTAATATGTCAAAGTTATATATATATATATATATATATATATATATATATATATATATATATATATATATATATATATATATATATATATATATATATATATATCCCAATCAATTTTGAATTAAGGTAGAATATAAATTAGAGATGGGCAACGGAAACTTTCCAAGTCGGGAAAGTTTCCGTTTTTGGAAACTTTCCGGGAAGAAACTTTGAAGGTATAGGAAACTTTCCCTGAAAGTGTCCGAAACATTCCTGGGAAACTTTCACGGAAAGTTTCCGGAAATTTATGTAGAAATTTTAAATTTGCCGTCATAAATGCCTGGCCAAGATTCATGACATAACCTAAAAAATACAAAAAAGAACAAAGAAGAATCATGAACTGTGCTATAGACCACAGAAGAAATATATATTTTTTATTGGATTTTTTGACTTCTGAAATTTAATAAGTTTAAATTAAATTAAACTAGATAAATAATATTCATATTTGGTTTTATCTTTTATCCTTATGTTTTATTTTTACTTTTGTACAGGGTGTCGCAATTAAGATGTTACGAGCGATTGTCGTATGTAATATCACTAGTGCCGGAAATTGTATCGATAATTTTTTCGAAAGCGCTATTTTGCCTAGAAAGATCACGAGTATAAATTGGTTTTTTATTTTCTGATAAAATCCCGAGAGCGAAGCTCGAGGGATTTTATCATATTAATCATATATTAATGTCATCATGTAAAATTGACTTGTTCAAATTAGTTTTTGCTTGTGCGATTTTTAGAGAAAAAATAAGTGCTTTATTGTCAAGAAAAATTTATTAACTTAAATCGAAATATCTAAAAATTTCAATTTTTTAGAAAGTATGGTAGTACAAAAAATTATATTAGGTAAATATGACCATCTGTCAAATCAAATGTAACAACAATGAATTTTGCAGTGTTTTAACTCATTTTTTGTCTGACGGTTCTTCAGCACTAAGGGACTGTTAAATTTGACAGGTATTGTTTCTCATTTAGTATTTATATTGTCCACTACCAGTAAAAGCAATAAAATACTTAAGGCTCTTTAAATTAAATCACTTTTTTGTAAAATTCCTAACTACTTTAAGAGATGGTTTGCTTTCAGTTTGACAGTCGTGAACTCTATATTTACATCTTTCGACCAATTTTGAGTAGGATAACTTAGTAAAACATCTTGGTTTCCAAATAATCTTCATGGAATTTTGTTTCAACTTTTAGTGATTGTGAAATCAAAGATCCAGCCGAAGTTGTGAACGACGTAAAACTGGGCCAGCTTTTGTATGAAAAATCATGCGAAATTACGGATATAGATTCCAAGAAGATACTGAGTTCCATTATTGACAGCTCTGACCAGTTCTGACAATCAATTTACTCCAATAACAGTGAAGTAAAGATTTGGTGTTCTTTAATTAGATTTGAAATTTTCAGTTAATGTAATTTTTTTGTAAAAAAAAAATAAATGGTATAAAATGTTTACTTGCTAATACATCAAAACAAAAATTCGAAATTCATTCATACAGTTTAAACTATGCAGTTCTACACCTCAGGAAGTCTCGTCCACTTTTCACTTACTTTCCATAGCCATGTCGCCAAACTGTCATCCTCCGCTTCAGTGTGAAAATCATAAGTTTTATATTTTCTACAAAAAAAATATATTTTGTTTTACATTTCAACGCGGTTGTCTATAACTTAGTGTCGTCCAATATAGGGTGTAAAATTATCATAAATTTTGGTTTTTGGTCTATATTATTATTGAATGGCTTTTCAGACTTTGAGTCAAACTTGTTTTGGATCCTTGGAGATGCCATTTTTGGTGAGAATTTTTTTGCAGAAATAGCATTCAAACTATTCTTAAACTTACCTTGTGACTTGTGTAGAATTTAATTCTAAATAAAAAAGGTCTCTTGCCATATGACTTTTGCATTTACGTTAGTTAATTTTTCATAGGAATAATATGAAAAATTTAAACTTAGACCTAAGTCTGAAAAGGACAGTCAAAAGTATAAAAACACAACAAAGTAACTTCTAGTGAACTTATTTCATCGGAGAGGCTTGAAACAATAATAAAGACAAAATTAATTTCACATCCTGTATCTGAAAAGATGATGATCTGAGGAGAGGAAATAAGTATAGTTAGCAAAAGTTATTTGCGTACCAAGGTGAATGTGGAATTTGGTTGTCGAGGCCTCCAAGAATGAGGCAAATAAACCACAAAAAAGGGTCTTCAGTGCCGAGAGACAGATTATTTTTTATAAATCGGGCAAAAATAAGTTTTATTATTTAAAACATTGGGGAACTTGAACATTTTTTTATTTCTTTAATATAGTTGCCTATCTATAGAAAGAGTACCTACATAGGTACCAAATATCAGCCCTCAAATCGCAATATTTAATTTGCAATAAATAATTAAAGTTGTGACCGCAAGCTATTCATTTGAAACGACACGAAAAGCACGGGAATGGTTGTGACGTCACACCGCTGGATCGATTGGATGGCAGTGACAGGAGTGACAGCTACACAGAATTAGAGATGGTAGAATGGAAACTGAACGTTAAAATAAACAGTTTGGCTACACATTTCCAGAGTGATCCGATGTAGGTCAAAAATAAGAAATGCCTAAAAGTCCAAATTTAACAAGCACTTCTTTAACTCAATGGTGAGGCCACAGGACTAGTAATGCGTAGGTCCTGGGTTCAATCCCACAAGAAGTTTTTTTTATTATCACTGAATTCTACCCCTTATATTTATCACTGATTATCACTTTTAGTAATAATTGGACAATGATTATTATGAAGATTATTACCCACAATCTACTCCATAGTGTATTTAAATTCAAAGTACCTACCTACCTAATATGAAATTGTCAGTAGCAGGAAAAATTTAATACACTGCTCGATGCGTAAGCTCTTTTTAGCCCACCAGAGGCGCCACCACAAACGAACTGCTTGACGTCACAACTAAGGAGGGCGTGTTACAAGAATGATTTGAATTATGCAGTTTTTAATTGCTTATATAATTTATTACATAAAAATAAATAAAGAAGTTTTTGTGAACTGTGGTTCATTTAATGGCAATAAATTATGTTTGAAAGTAATATTTTTCAAATTGAATTTTTGTGCAAGTTTCCATTATTGCTCTACCTAGATCAAGCACGAACAATTTTATAGTACCCTGTACCAAATTTGAGCAAAATCAGCCAAGTCATAAAATGATTATTATAGCTGAAATCCTTAATACCGAAAAGGAAAAGGGTACAATAATATCACTCTACACAAACAGGACAGCAGTAAGTTATGGACAACCCTATATTAGGCCAGGGAAAATAGAATTTGACCTAGAAAAAAATATTAACTGCAATTTTGTTTTACCATATCAAAGTTATAAGTAAATACGTTGGTAGAAACCAAAAATTAAACACTTTGAAAAAACGGAACCTTGAGTTACCTCAAAAAACACCTATTTTTCGTTACAAATTTCGAGCAAAAATGTTAACTGGATTTTTTTAGACTCTTTAGGTAAAAAAACTTCCCTTGCTAACATATATTAAGAAATTAAACATTTTAAGAATATGGAAGTAACTTAGATCGACAAAGAGGGATAAAAATCAGATAATTTTCTATTTCGGCAAAAGCAAAAATATTAACTACGTTCTTATATTGCAGATGATCATTCCCTTTTACAAATAGAATGTACAATATACAAAATTAAACATTTATCTGAGCCGCATGTACGTCAGCTGTCACTTCTCATTGGTATAGACTAGAGGCCCTGTATGACACGAAAAGTGACAGTTATTCGTTTTAACAGAGGTTGGACAACAGATTTTGGCAGATCTAGTAACATTGTTTTTATTATATTTTTATATTGGCGGGTGTCAGTTTGTCAACAAACTGTCAACAAATTATTGAGCATAGATAAGAAATAAATATACGATTATTGAGCGTGCTAATTTTCTTTTGCAAAAAGGAGTGTTAAAAGGTAAAAATGACATCTTGCGTAATAAGAAACTGCAAGAATTCTGAGCAGGATGGGTTTTTCTTAACACCCTTTCAAAAAAGCGCAGAAGAACGAGCGCGATGGAAAGTGCAAATGAAATACCCTAACATGAGAGTTGGAAATGATACGAAACTTTGCGAGGTAAGTAAATTTAATTACATAAGTATCTATATATTTCCTTTTTATTTTTTGTTTGATCTGTGATTTTAATCTGCAGAATAATTTCCTTAATCTGCATCAGCAACATAACATAAGGTACCTAAATTAATATTAAATATTAGTACCTATTTGTTTTCAATAAAAGTCCATAAGGTTATACAAACCACTTATTAGAATTCTTATGAAAATTTCCCAATGTTAAAGAGATAATTCTAAAGTTTTTGCCTTCAAGGAGGTAAAACCTGTTGGGTATAGGTATTTACTGGACCAGCATAGGCATTTTTCGTTTCATGGAATAATAAAAAATGTATTTATTATATAAGTTGTGCGTGATAACTTTGGATTGGTTTATAATATTTTGTTACTGTAAAGGAAATTTTTCTACGACAAAATTCTCATAACGAAGAGACGTATATTCCAGAAAACTATACAGGATCTTCCACATCAAAACTTCCACCTCCATAATTTTTTGACCTATTTTGTTAATTTTTTAAAATTTTCGTTGCTTCTCGAAAGGAGAAAACTAAAAAATACGAAAAAAGTTGTTTGCAATTAGAAAATTCTTCCTATCGTGAAATTTTGAATGAGACTGTAATATAATTTAATTCGCAAATACTTGTTCTAATACATTTTTTCGAAACCTCCTACAGGAAAAAACGCCACGAATAGCAATAAAATACTTACAAAATCTTACTTGTAAGGATATTTTAGAATTTATAATAACTGTTAGAGAGAGACAGTTTTGAAGGAGCTTTATTTTCCACTAAGACCAACAAAATCGGACAAAAAAGAAGTTAACACGGGTGGGAATTTTATATAAAGAAGCTTTTTTGTGTAGTCAGAGCTTATTTTGTATTAATATTCCATTACAAATTTCTTGCTGATAAAAAAATAGCATTTGATGGCAGCGTTTTATTATGTTTAGTTAGCTTAAATTTAGTTCTTTAACTTTCACAGGTTCACTTCTTCGACATGGATTTTGAGTGTCAGGTTGTGCTGAAGAAACGATCCTCTCCTGCAACGTTTGATGACCGTGACTTTAGCAAGAAAGAACCATTAAATATGTATAAATTTCTGAGAACTTGTACTAGTTTGATTTTTCCTATTTACTTACAATATATCTTTGAAAACAAAAACACTGTTGTCTTCTTTTTTGAAATATAGATGATCTCTCTTGCATTGAAAAGTTATTAACTTTTATTTACAAAAAATGAAAGAAAGACTAATATCGATATTAAATACCTAGGTACTCATTTTTTTATTCAGCCTAATTCTATTAACCATCTTTTTCAATAGTGGTTGATTCATAATACCAAAACAAACTTTCCAACTTTTTATTCCGTACAAATTTCAGTATTAATTGTCTTAAAATTTTGACGGTAGGTATAAGAAGAGAGTTTGAATAAACGAAACCATACAGTTTAAACCATTTAAAAGACCTTTTTGATTTTTATTTTTAAATGAAAGGAATAATAATTATTATTGCAGCTACGATTCCTATTGAAGAAATATTCGAAAGTTTAGTTAGTTGGTATGCTAGAGCCTTGTTTAATTTTATGTATCTACATAAGTATACCACATTCCTACAAAAATTTAATAAATGTTTTTATCCTGATATCCTAAAATTGCTGTTTGCTTGGAACAAATTATATGTTTCTTCACTTTTCCATTCAAACTTCAATAATTATTATTAGTGAAGCTTTGCAAATAACATACTTACTACCTACCCAATTTATTGGTTTTATCTATATTTTTATACATTTTAAACTGGGCCCTCATCTACCTACATTTATGGCAGTTAAATGTCGTTAGCTTAACCTTAAAATCTAATTTTGACACATCCTGCTGCTAGGGGAATGATAGAAAGAGCGAAAAAATATATGTCTGTTGCACAAAATGAATTTCATAGGGAAAATAAGACCCTCGCCAGAGAGAGAGATCCGATCGTTGTCCAACCTCTGTTAAAACGAATAACTGTCACTTTCCGTGTCATACAGGGCCTCTAGTATAGACTAGGCAAAAATATTAACTGTTTTTTTTTGTTTAACTTTTTACAATATAACTATATTGAATCATATATAGCGAAAGTAAACATTTATTTACGGCGCATATAGGTCAACTGTCACTTGTCATTTCTTTAGGAAAGCAAAAATATTAACTGTTTTTTTGTTTAACTTTTTACAAAACTATATTAAATTACATATAGCGAAATTAAACATTTATTTACGGCGCATGTAGGTCAACTGTCATTTGTCATTTCAAAATACTTCCGTTACCAATTTTTGTTTAATTTAAAAAAAATTAACAAAACTTAGTATCCACTTACAAAGTTTAACAAAAATCAGCCAGTTCATAATTTTGCTCTCAAAGACAGCTTCAAATTTCTTTAAAATGCGATTTCCGGCGAAACAATATGTTTAATTTCAGAACAAACTGTTAATACTTGATTTTTTAAGGTAATTATAAATAATAAAAACGCAGTTAATATTTTTGCCCAACAAAATATTACGCAAAATGTCATTTTTACTTCATTCGGATACTTGCGCAAACGTAATCTCTTTAATTTATCAATCTCAACTTTATATACCTTACTTACTAATAAATGCAGCTTAAAATTCGCAGTTAACATTTATGCCGTCTTTATTACAAGAAAATATATTTTTCTAAAAAACGCCCACACGCGTATATTTATTTATTTTGTATAAAAAATAATTCTTGCGTTCATTTATTACCAATATTTTGTGATGGCATTATAAAAATGCGGTTATGAATTTTGTCTAGGTTTCGTTATTTTTTACCGTAATTTCCCTGGCCTAATATGTATTAAAATTTTGAGTGTTTTACTAGTCTATGTCTTATACCACTCTTCCACAAGTTTAGTGGTTAGAGGGGCGCAGAATTAAACACAAAATTTTCAGTCATGGTCTTTTCGAAAACGGCTTCATATTATGATGTTTGTTTTTCCCCCAAATATAATATAATAAATAAATATATGCTTTCTTAATATGTAACATAATATTTTATTTAACCCAATCCGCTACAGATTTTAAATAAAAATGAATTTATTAAATATAGGTCAGGGTCTAGATGCCAGTGGCGCGCAGTCAATGGAAGCAATGGAAGCACCGCTTCGCTTGATTCCGTGAATTCAAATTCAACTACATATTACTTTTTTATTATTATATTATTTACAAATTATATCTGTGTGCCCTTTCAACTACTGTACGTTTCCCGTTCCCTGAACCACAGACCACCAGACCAATGAACATGGTTTAAGCGGTTTCGTCAGCTTTCGGCAACATTTGGTAGATGCGCCTTTCGATGCCGCTTATTCCATGGTTGACAAGTGCTATGACAATTACCTATATACTCCATAATCCATTAAAACCTATGGAAATATATAGATCCCAAGCACCGAACATGCTCTATGCGATCGCTTGGAAGCAGAGTTTGTGTCCCCCTTTCAATGAACAACAAAATAAGTAAGCATCGCTGAAAACTAGACCTAGGGAGAATAAAGATTGGTAATCGCCGTAGACGATAAATGTGTATGTCTAGCGTGCAGTTTACTGAAAAAGGGATTTTTAAAAACGCGTTTTTTAATAGAAATGTGACATTGTTTCGTCGGGTAGACATGTCATCAATTATTTTAGAAACAGAAGTGGATAAGTTGGTTAAAAAATTTACTAAACACTTAAACATAGATTTGTATAAAAAGTATGAATGGTTAATGGGGCGCAAAATGTTATCAAAATTATTTTGCTGGTTGTTTTTCCTTTTTAATTTAAGTGAGAAAATTCCTTGAAATTCGGACCTTAATAACCTCCACAAAAACGCCAAAGGACATTTCATTAATAATTAAAGAGAAAAAATTTGGAATAACGTGCACTGAACTAAACAATTTTTACATTCACAGTTAAGTGTGTTATATGACTCTCGAGAAATTAGTCAAAAAACTCCTTTAAATATGCTGGCCTTCCTCAAAGATACTGGTTTAGAAAAATCATATTATGAAGAGATTAAGTTATGTGAATTAGTATTAACAATGGCGGCAACAAGTACTTACTTCAGTTGAATGTAGTTTTCAAAAGCGCATCAAAAAAATTTGTTAGAAATTGAACAGGTGAAGAAGGACTTTCCACTTTGGCAGTATTATATCTATTGAAAAGCAATGTACTCCAGTACTATCTGAAAATCCGAAGTTTTATGATAACGTTTTAGACGAATTTGCGAACGTTGGGAAGAGGATTATTGATCTTCACTACAAATAAATAGGTGGCAAGTAAGTAGATTAGGTAATTGATTTTTTGGAATAACTAAGTACCTAGGTCCTACCTAGCTACATCGGTACCTCAGAGGTAAAGTGTAAAGTCCATTTTTTTAAGAAAATGTTTTTTTTGTATTAAGTCACATATGGCGGTTAGTACTACTATTAAAAATTATTCCCACTCTTGTTATGCAACCAGTTACGCATTTTGCAAATCTTAAATAATATTTAGTCCCATAGGCAGTGAGAGGTATACTGTACTATATGGACATAGTATTGTTCAGAAACATATTATAAAGTCCTCTAAATATGGACTTAGTATACATTACGCCATTTAGAGCAATATTGCACAATGCAGATTCACAAACATTTTGAAAACGATTCAGCTCTTAGTGTGTATGTCCTAGTGGAAGGGAGCGCATCACAATGTCTTCTCGAACGAAGAAAATTCTAGAAGAAGCAGATTCCTGCGTCAGAAAGCACAAGTAAATATTTTAGGTACTTGTAGATTACCGAATAAGAGATTAGAATAAGAATAAGAAATTAATAATATATCCACCTTTCCTTTTTTCATGGACATCTATTTCTTTATAACATCATTTGTTTTTGAAATTTCTTAAAATAAGTAGTTATCTTTATTTTTTTTAAGGTTATACTAAACAGGACTCCAGTACAAGGAACTTTCTACTTCTTGTAAGTCCCGAGAGTATTATCACTCCTGTCTCAAATTTTGAAGTTGCCTGGCATACTATATTTTCATTACGTCTTATTTAATGTGTTAATATTTTAGCACCCGAAAATATTAACAACAGTTCCCCTAAAAAGTACCTAGAACTCCAGCGGGCACAAGAATTTACAAATGCTTGTGATCAAATCTCATCAATTGGCATTTACCAAAACAAAGATGGATTCATTGAATTTTAATTGGGTTTTTCGCCACCAAACTGGGTAAAAGACAACTTTTTCAAGTTGCCTGGAAAATTAATAAATTCTTAACAGTAAATGAACTAAACTTTGAACTTGTAACTCAAAAAATATCTTCAACAAATTTGTTTCCTGAGTTTTCGGAGAATAAATCTTTCTCCTTTCTCAAAGATCATGTCACGTCAAAGTGAAATGGCAGATTAATAAATTTCAGGTTAAAATGTCATGACAACAGAAACAATAGCCTAGCCACCTGTCTGATATTGTACCCTGTGTTCTACCTAATATTTATACTAACTTCTCTTTGAACAAGTGGCAATAATATTTTACTTAATTCCACTGAACATTCAGCAACACAGTTGTCTGTATTTCCTAGAATAAATGCTGATTCTTTAATTTTTCGTCTATTTCCTACTTCTTCTCTGAGAATTGGTTTGCAACTATCCCACAAAATTCTATGATTGTTGAAGAAGATGGATTCTCATGTAAAAATCTGGATGATAATTCTCCCTAGTTAAGTTTAGAAAAGGGTAAGCACTTCTACTTTCATACTTTTATATCAGATAGCTTATGTGCTTTGCCTTTTTTCAAGCATGGAAAATATTGAGAATATGTCACCAACATTAGTCTATTACCTTACTTTAAAAAATAAAGATTTTTAAATCTGCCTACTCCAACGAGCTTTGCCTACCCTCTTTTTTTACCTTTAAAAGACCTAGAAAAGTGGTGTGCTTTGAGAAATATGTAAAATTATTGGGTGTTCTTACATGATAATCATTTATGGTTATTTAAAACCATCCTGGAACAATTGGTAATTTTATTTTTGCTTGTAGTCTCTGAAAATATTAATTTTTTCATAGTTTGACTATATACTATATCCACTGTTCAAACACTACTTTTAGGAGTAACATGTACTAAGTCCACTTTAAGCCCTTTGTAATTGAAATTTTGTGAAATTAACAAAATTGCCAATGAGTCCACTGTATTCAACCTACTAGTACCTGCTATGAAAAACATACAATTATTTATAAAGAATGAGGTGACAAATATTCGATTATTATTTCTTTATTCTCAGTTCCTGTAAAATTTATGTTGACTTAGTACACTTTACCTCTGAGGTACAGACATAGTAGAGCAAGTATATACTTGGGTATCTACTTAGCTCATTTTCATGACTGGGACCAGGTACTCGCTTAAATTTTGCCTCATACCTTTGCCTGTTCCTCTATGCAAAATAATCGAGCACAGATTTGTAGTTTCTTAAAATAACGTATTTCCATGTACGTTTTCGCCTATTGACATACTACTGGTCCAGGTTCAACGTAATTCAATAATTATGCATCTAAAGGTAGCACAGAAAACGCTTAGCGAACCCATTCTTAAGGCAGAACTTTTCTGATGTTGGCACTAATTATTATAGTAAGTAAATTAAGTATGAATTAGGTGTTACAACCTGGTGAAAATCTGTCACTTTAGTAAATGCAGTAATTGCTTTTACCACAGCTATATTTTCTATGCATCTACTGAAAAAATAAAAAGAAGCATTTTCAACTTACATGAAATATTTTCCTGTAACTTTTTCAAGTTTCGGTTCCAAAGCTAAATAAATAAGAGACTGACATCCTTGCTTAGGGCTCTGAATAAATGGCCACATAAGCGGGTAAACTATAATTGATGCGAAAAAACTATTGTAAAATCCTGTATGTCGCGTTATGTCAGTATCAACTGTTCCTGGATGAACCACATTCACAGTAACGCCAGTCCCTATAACATAAGTATTTTAATATAAAATAATATGGCAAGCGAAAGAATTTTGCATTACCTTCTAACTTTTTTGCCAATTCCCTAGTAAACAACACATTTGCTAATTTACTTTGTGCATAAGCATCCCGAGGGTTATATTCCTTGTCACTATTCAGATCATCCTTTTTAATTTTACCATTTTTGTGTGCAACGCAAGTTACATTTATTATTCTACTAGGTGCAGAATGCTAAAAAATATTATAACAAATTTAGAAATTATTTACTGAGAATTATTTCACTCACTTTCAACACACCAAGCAGTAAATTTGTTAATAAAAAGTGTCCCATGTGGTTAACACCTAATTGTGATTCAAAGCCTTCTTTCGTTTTTGAATTCTTCTGCAACTCCATAACACCCGCATTATTTATTAAGACGTCCAATTTCTGTTCATGTTTTTTAAATGTATCTACAAATTTCCTTACCGAGTCTAAGGAGGCTAAATCACATGGTCGGCAATATACATATTTATTTTTTGTATCCAATACAATGTCTTTTCTTGCCTAAAACAAAAATAAACCCTTTGAATCAGTTTCGAATCAGTAAAGTTTTTAGTAGTTGATTTAGGTATGATGGGGCCGGTTCTTAATAATGACTCTACTGGGTGCTGTCAGTAGAAATTACTATGGGCACTCTAAGAAATGCTCTGAGGCAGGCAAGGAAATCGTCCACTCACCTTTCTCGGAAATGGGGTTTGACAGGAAATAAATACAAAGAAAAGGTATCTAAACAAAACTTAGCTTTATTGTTTTTAGTATCTAGACTTCAGTAAACTTAAATATTTTAACACAAACAAACACACAAAGTGGAACGCAACACACCTGTCATCTTACTATTTTTAAAAATAAAATTTTAACAATTTCATCCAGCAAAGTTGCTTTGCATACCCATACAAATAAATATCTACATTTTCAGCACCTATGGCCCGATATGATACAGAAATTGATGTTTTTTTTTTTAACAGAGGACAACAGCAGATTTTATTCACGATGTGTATTATGAATAGTTGAAAACATACCTGTAACGTCATCAATAAATAAACATAAGCTGATGTCGTAATTTAATATGCGGAAACTTTATTTCTTCATGTGTAGTAGGTTTTTTATTATTAATGGCGTTACAGGTAGGTTTCCAACTATTTCCAGTACATAAAAAATTAACAAGAAAATATCCTTTTTATTTTTAACAGCTTTAACAGTGGCATTTTGACACCCTAATACGCTTATTGGTCCTTTTGAGGCCCTAATACTTTAAGGGATTTTAAAAAGTGTAAGAAAATACGAAGCAACCGGAAAGACGTCATCAAATAGATCACATAAATTTTCACTATCGCCGGACATACTATTGAAATTAAGGTTCGATTACCGTGATAACTTATTCCGAACATCGATGTTATACCATAGTTCGGCGAATAATTCTTTGCAATTTTTTTAACAACTCAAATAAGACTAACCGAAATTCACACGAACTTGACATAAAAGAAAGACTCGGGTTATTTTGTGGTTTGACGTTGCTTGTCAAACGTGTTGCAACGTTTTGTTATGGTTTTGTATTCGCGAGAATATTACCCCGAATCACTGTTTTCCAAGCTAACTTGTATTTTTAATGATCATATTATAAAAGTATTTTTCAGAAAATTATATAAGTTTCAACTAAGCTGTAATTTGTGTGCAAGAAGTAAGAAATCTCAATTTGAATGGATATAGGTATCTAAACTCCTGGACAAAATTAACGCAACATCATAAATGTGCCACTTATTTGATGCTATTTTTTTTCTGAATTTATAATCCGATTTGAATGATTTTTTTTTGCATTGTAGGTTGGTTCCTTGACAATGTCATAGTTTTTGCTGTTTATGATAAAAAGTTCATTTTCGATTTATACCGGGTGTAACAAAAATGGTATGTTTTTTTCCGAAAATTCGTATCACCCTGTGGAGTATACTAGCAACCGAAAGATACAGCAGTTGACATTAGACGGTAGGTCCATCTTTCTTCAACATTTTATTTTTTGGTTTACTTCATTATCACTGTTATTAAAGGAGATACACTGTTTTATATCGTAACATGTTTTTATAGACTTTATTATTCAACACAGTCATTGTTAAATGTTTTCAAGTAGGCTATGGAACTTTTCTGATATTTCAAGCGATGTGTCAACAGATGTTGTGTTTTAAAGTTACAAAGGTCAAATAAAATTCGCCATACCGATAAAAACTGTTCAGAAACTGCTTATTAAACGTTCGTTTCATATGCCCAGTTGCCCGACTATTCTGTCATTTAAACCAGTCTCATTTAAACGTCTTCTGATTATTCGAGACGATATTGTATGATGGCGAGCAGTTCTAAGCTCACTTTTTAGCCTAGTACTAGTGATATTCCTGTTTCTTAGAGCAGTTTGCCTAATAAAACGCTCATCCCTTGGATCGGTACATCGGTTTCGCCCTTGGCCTGACCTTCGAGAGTAAGATCCTGTCTCGTTAAATCGTTCAACCACACGACTTATAGTCGAACGATGTCTTCCTATCACATTAGCAACATGACACATTGAATAGCCTTCATCCACCAAAGTTAAAGCTCTTACTGCTTCTTCTGCCGATAAATTTTTTGGTCGATTCATTTTTCAATTTTAAAATACTCGTCGGGCAACTGGGCATATGAAACGAACGTTTAATAAGCAGTTTCCGAAAATTTTTTATCGGTATGGCGAATTTTATTTGACCTTTGTAACTTTAAAACACAACATCTGTTGACACATCGCTTGAAATGTCAGAAAAGTTCCATAGCCTACTTGAAAACATTTAACAATGACTGTGTTGAATAATAAAGTCTATAAAAACATGGTACGATATAAAACAGTGTATCTTCTTTAATAACAGAGATAAAGAAGTAAACCAAAAAAGAAAATGTTGAAGAAAGATGGACCTACCGTCTAATGTCAACTGCTATACGTTTCGGTTGCTAGTATACTCCACAGGGTGATACGAATTTTCGGAAAAAAAACATAACATTTTTGTTACACCCAGTATAAATCGAAAATGAACTTTTTATCATAAACAGCGAAAACTATGACATTGTCAAGGAACCAACCTACAATGCAAAAAAAAAATCATTCAAATCGGATCATAAATTCAGAAAACAAATAGCACCAAATAAGTGGCAAATTTATGATGTTGCGTTAATTTTGTCCAGGAGTTTATTATGTTGTGTTCATATCTAATTTTAGGACAACACAGCGATCAATTTCGCCTTCAAGGCGTTAAAATTTTCCAAAAAAACATTTTTACACGTTTGCACCTGTCACCATTGAGCAATGATGTATTTGTATTTAATAATTGATTTTGTCCATTTTTTAAGGAAACTGCTAAGACATACAATTCAATGTATGAAGAGAGTAAATTTTTGTTAAACAGGTGCCTAAAATAAGGTTCCTACCCATCTTGCACTTAAAACATCTTCTAAAACAACTTCTTGATTATCATATTAATAGCGCCCAACAGAGAATTTGTGAAATTAAAAAAAATAAATTGGTCAATATCTTGAAAACCATAAGACTTCATACCAAGGTAAGTTTGCCTAAATAAGTTCCAAATAGCTTACTCTATCACCCCCTAGAATGTTTGCATCAACCTACCAAACACCCTGTATATACATAGTTCGGTGTTTTTTCATGCCAATGTTTAGTTTAAATATAAGATAGGTATACAATAAAGTGGACTGATGGTGTTTTGAAGTTGTTTTGGAGTTATTTTACATAAATTAATAAACTATTAATAAGCTATAAAACTGTGCAGTTATCTAAATAATATGTTTATGATCAATGCTATTGGATTCGCCCCTAATGAAACATACATACTACATCCTTCACTATCTTTGTCTTACTTATTGCCAAGATTAAACCTATCCCTCCTCTAGTTGGCTGCCTAAAATGCAGTGAATTTGTTTCTTGTGCCACTGATGGCATGTGTCAATCTGACCAACTAATTTTGCAGTGGTGGTTCTACAGATCTGGAAGTGCTAAAGGTGTCGTCTGGCTAACAGTGTGTAATAATATATCCATAATAAGAAATCGAATAAGCATAAGAGAGATGAGCATGAAGGTGACGTTGCCACTACTTTCTAACACAGTCGAAGAGGTTCAACCCATCGCGGTGGACGGGCACTAACCGCAAGTGAGTTCTTCCTACTACTAACCGATAGGTGGGGAATCCCTCGTGGGAGGCATGGCACCGTCACCTTTACTATCCAATTTGCCTGTGCTTCACCCCACCACCTCCCACTACTGATTATAATATTTTATTATAATCACATCCCATTTGCTATTCGCTAAAGCCTCTCCCTACCCTGGTTATAATGTTTCATTGCTCTCAAGTAGTAGCAACGGCGCATTTATACCTATCCCTTTCCTACTTACTTAATTTCTCATTATTGATATATTCTTACACATTGTTCGCCAGACAACACTTTAGAACTGCCAAATCAGTATAGTTGATTTATTTTATAAAGTCAGTAAATCTAAAGAAAGCCATGGGAAGGCTGAATTTCACAAGGTAATACTAAGGATCATGCGAATGTGCAGATATTTGGTCTGGGCCTGGAAACTTCTCCTTGTACTTATCAAAGCCTTCCCAATAGTTTGTACTTAGGTCGCTTGAGAGCGCTTATGGCGTATTTCTGTCAATTATTATCAAAAATTGGTAGGTGGCGGCCGGCGGCCATTATTTTAATTTGTGGCGTTGCTTTTGACATGTTTTGCTTGTGATTCTCGGTTCTTTTTATTTATAGTTTTTCGTGTATTATTTCACATTTTCTGCGTTTTTAGTGTTTGTTTTGTTCATTTATATGATGGAAATTCATATTTTTCGCAAAGACAAAACGGTAAGTAAAATATCTCAATTTTATTGTGATAAAACAAACTGCTATTTTTACAGCTTTGTAAACTTGGTCTGAAAAAAATGGGAACAACAAATTAAATGATCTCCTTGAACTATTAAGAAGATGCTAACGGGTTTGTGACATGCATTTTACGCCAGATTGTACATGCACATACCCAGGAGGCAAATGGTCCAACTCTAGGATTAAGGAGGATGCTGTGCAATCTTTATTTTCGCCCATAGTTTGCATTGGTAAGAAGTATTACAAATGGTGTTTATTTCTTCAAACGTTGTGACTCGGGGCACGTTTATATGCCGCTCTGTTTACCACACAGCAAGGCTAAAATTAGTGATGCATGCTAAAATTAATGGTATATTTTTCGAAAAAAAAAAATAATTAAAAATAGGTAATTTAAAAAAATCAAATTTCCGTTCTTGTTGCATTCGGCAGTGCCTTAATTATGTATTTTGATTTTTTTTTTGAAAATGTAACAGAAGTACCCCCGTTATTAATTTTAGCGTTCCCGCAGTGGTAAAATTAACGGCACGTTAGCGTGAACCGAGTCGTGGCCTTCTTTCAAATTTTGGCTACCCCCCGACATTCGGCTCGGCACCGAATGTCGGGGGTAGCCAAAATTTCAAGAAAATCGGGGGTGGGTTACATCATTGTAAATAATTACCACTTCATTTTTCATTCCGCAGTGCCCATCACGGAAAAAGTAGGGCATATGCAATATAAAATGAGACAAGATAGGTCTGAATAATCTCGGACATCATCCAATAGACTTAATAAACAAGCCGATTCATAATCCATCGGACGGTAGAAGTAAGGTTATGTGTCACGTGACTCAATCGACCAATGAGAGCGCAAGATGTATACTGACGTTTGTATCCATCGGACGTATAAAAAATAGCCACTTTCTTAATTCTAATCATAAAATGCCATGGCTTACTTTTTCACACTTAGTAATATCTCGGCATGCCATATAAACCTTTGCTCCCCTCCGAGCTAATTCCCACGCAGTTTCTTTTCCAATGCCATTGTTAGCTCCCGTTATGACAACTACTTTATCTTCTACATTTTGGGGGCCGCGATAGTTACTACCTCCTGTCATCTCCCTAAAATTCCGATAATATCCAGACTGTAGTATACAAAAGAAATCTCAAATTCAAAATATTATTACCTACTTGAGAAGCAACACGAAGCCAAAAGATGCTGCAGCACCGGAAGCCCATAAAATCGGGGAAGGAAGTTTGCCAATGGTTTCCAAAATCATAATTAATTTCTTTGGGCAAAATTAAATTGTTTTTACTTGCAACCACCAAGGGCAAAAAAAAACTGGTGAGGAAAAAGCTCAGAAAACGTTTTTATTTTTATGAGGGAAAAAGTTAGGTTGACGTTGACAAAAACCTGTTCTCTGCAAAATCTCTGAGCATATAGGTTAAGTTAATGTTGTTGTTTTAATCGTCGTATTGGGTTCGGTAACTAGAACCATTATCCATTCTCCTCCCATAAAAAATCAAGACCATTTATAGTTCGGGCATTGAGTAAATTTTATTCCTTTACTCAATGGTTCGGGGAAAGTGGCCTGCAGTGCACGTCTGACTTGTGTCCTCAGAGAATGGTTATTTCTCTGAGCTTGTGTCATACCACCTTTATTCTTTAATTGGTATGCAATTTTTCTATTCTTCTGGAATCGTAGCAAATAGTTATTTACATTGCAAGATGCGTACCACTTTTTTGGCCAAGGAGGTTGTTCAGTGGCGTCGCGTGACTTCAGAAGCAGGGGGGGCACCTTAAATTTTTTTCTGGAGACAATGAACAACATTTCAATATTTTTATCGCAGTTTTAGTTTACCTGAAACAAAAATGTGAAAAGAAAACAATTACTCTTTTATTTTCATATTTTTTCTTTTTAGTGACAAAAAAAATAAACAAAAACGTTTTCTAAGCCATCTTTATTATAAAAACACTACCTATTAGTCCTATTACCTATAAAAATAAAAGAAAATCAGTGCTTTCAGCTTAAACTTAACAATAAAGGTATAGTATTTTTAAAGTCACTTGAAACAGCATAAAAAACTCTAATTGCATAAAAAAAAACTCAATATAAAGCGTCACGCAGTTTTTTAAAGATATACATATTCTAAAAGCGACATATAATATTTCACTTTTAAGGGTTTTTTAAGGTTGTCGTCAAACACAACGTAAAGGTTAATGCACCATACAATATTGTCAAAAGGTCTCTAAAAAGCCATATCGATTACAACTATTTACGGAAGTATATCCTAAAATCTCTGAAATTATCGCACGCCTATCCACCGCATTTCGCTGTACATGTGGCCGGCCGTCGGACAGTGTAGCCTATGCAAGTATTGGTATTGGTGCTATATTATATTTATTAGGCTTAGGCGAGCATGCAGTCAATTGTTTTTACTACAATATCTATCGTCTCTGTCTCCTTCATCTTCTTTTACTTATAATACCAGGTGCGGTTTAATATGGTTAAAAAAGTGTTTTGAGTCGTATTTTATTGCCGGAAGAGCCTGTTCTCGAGCTACCCTGGTAAAATATAAATGAACTCACTTGGAACACAGTGATATACGAGGCGCGATCTATTTCATAGCTTTTACCACGCTCTGCTACTGGTAAAGATACCAGACTTATCAGCCGAAATCACCCGTATAAAATTCACAGGTTTTTATGCTGTTCCAAGTGACTAGAAATACTATACTTGACTCTTAAAATATAACCAGTGTAGGTAGTCATTCGTGAAGAAATAAAATAAATAAAAATAGAATTCTTTATGTCAAAAAGAACCTTATTTTTAGTAAACACCTATACTTTTGTATTACTTATTGTATTAGTGGAGATCGTACTTGGCAATCCCAGATTCGGCAAATAAATGGCGACCTCTTCGGTCTATCACTGAACTTTCTTACTCGTTGTCTTCGTCCCTTTTATTTAGTTATTTACAACTATTTTCCATTTACTAACAATTCTTTTCTACTTATAAACAACCGAAGAAACAGTTTTAGGATTATTTCGCAAAAAATGGGTGGCACGTCATTTTAATTATCCAACCGACTTCCCCTTACAATTTTATATAAGTAAATGTAATGATCTTGGTTAAAACATAAACCTGTACCATAAAGGCGTAAAAGGTCATAACTCCATTTTTCCCGATTTGGAGTTAGTGCCATATTATTCTTGTACAAAATATTACAATTCTCCTTTTGGTAAAATATAGTAACTCCAAAATTATTGGTTGCCTAGATTTTGAAGTGTGACATGTACATGATATAGTATCTCCATTTATCTAACGAAGTAAAAAACCGTATCACAGCTTAAAAATGACCGTATCTCCACTCTCGTGGTTTTATATTTAGGTAAACAATCGTTAACTCAGAGAGAAAATAGGTAACATAAACTCTCTGCCTGCAGTACATAGTAGCATTCTTATTCAATGATGGTAGGTACAGCCATAGAAGAAGTACCTAGTAGATTCTTTTATGGTACAGCGTACTGCAGATGTTAGATCAATAGTAACTTGCGTTTTTATGGTTTTGAGCATGTTAAGGGGTGCAAAATAATCTTGCAAAAAGCAAAGAAGATATACAATTCCAAGAAAGTTCCAACGAAATAAAGGCCAGTTTAAAGTAGGTATTAAGTGGTTAGGTCAGTAAGATCTCAGACCAGTTGAATTACCAGCCATTCGAAATCCAAAAGGAATTCCAAAGAAAAACATGAGGTTTTGATTTTTGATAAACATATCTTGAGTTAAGTCCCCCCCAGTTCCTTGATTTTTTAAAACAAATTTCTATTGACAATATAAACGTTAAAAATTGCTGAGTCATTTTACGACAGAAAGTTACTATAAACATCCGCGTATTCAAGATATAGAGCGTTTAAGAAAGCAATCATTTTCATGTGTGCATGATAGTATTTTTTTCAAAATTTATCAAAAATAAGGCACCCAACGAAAATTTTACAAGAGACTCTTAGAAAGAACTATATAGATAAGTAGCAGAAATTAAAAAAATATATATCGAACTTTTTCAAAAGACATTGGCGTAGAAATTATGTTTAAAAATGGATGCTATAGATGTCGCCAAGTACGCCACTGGTCAATCTAAATGGATAGTTTTTGCTTTTTGTGGGTATATTACCATTTGAAGCGGGTTTGAAGTCGACATAATATCTTTTCGTTCCAGAGATAAAAAATAAAAAATGAAAATAATTACTTTTTTAAATCTTGAAAACTAAAAACTATAAACGTAGGTTTATACGGACCTTGTGGTTCTAAAATGCCTTTTTTACAAAATGACAAAGTTTATCTTCAAAATTTGTTTCTCAAGATGAATACATAAAACCATTTTTGGACTTAAGGCTTTGATTTTGCAATTTACCTGTATAAATGCATTGCAGTAAAAAGTCGTAACTCCGAAATTTTGAAAAAAGCAAATTTTTTGAAACATTTCATTATCATATATTGGAAAATCACCCCTTAATTACCAAAGATTTAATAATAAAATTAATATAAAAATACCCCCAATAACATGAAATTTAAAATATATGTTATATATGTGTATATGTGTTCATAGGTGATTACTCAAAATCTTTAAATTTTGACATACTACTCTTTACCTCTATGGTACAGACACATGTTAAAACGTTATTTAGTTTTAGTGGAAATGTCAGCCCAAGACTTCAGAAAACAACGATGCACCATGCAGGTGTACGAAGGTGCTCATGTTTATTTGAGAACTTTAAAAACACAAACCCGTGGTTTCACAACGTTGCTACCAGGGACTCTTTAAAATAAGGGGACCCAGCATGTCACAGTCTATCACATAGGAAAAGTAAAGCCTTGAGGGGAAGTTTGTTTTCTGTAAACTCCAAGGAGACCACAAGGGGGCTGGTACAAGGTTATGATATATGTCAGTGTTCAACTGCCATCAGGTTTTATGTGACATGCCAGTGCCATATATTCTAAAGGAGGCAAAATATTTCCCATCATTATTCACAATTTTTAAGTTTTCTAACTTCCAGATACTCAGGTGTGTCAATTAAAGGTAATGCGGTCATAATAAAAAATTTTCATTTGACAGTTGCCATATTGTCATGCACTTGTAGACACAACATTGTCAAGTTTAATTTTTAGAAATCATGGAAACCATTATTAATTTTTACTAACAATCAAAGAACCTGTTATATTCATAGATTCTCCAATAAAATGGCATACTTGGCATCACTCATAGCTCATAGCATTAGAATGATGAAAGAATAGGCCTCACTTTGGAAAGTATAATGCTGGGTCCCCTTACTTTAAAGAGTCCCTGGTTGCTACATTAAAAAAATTTTTTTCTGTGTGCTTGCAGGTGGTCAAAGTGCACCCTTTGCGGACAAAGTAAGAAGGTTTTACGGTACTGTGCAACGGGCGGAAGGGCTATAACTTCCCTCGGTTTGGGACTTTGAATCCTGCCCGTGGTCTAATACCAATCTGTTCCTGTATATTACTGTAGTCTAATTTTGGTATACCTTTAAACAACTACGAATCGAATTATTACTAAAGAATAAAACCGAGTCCGGCGTGGAACACTTTTTTTTAGAATATGTTCATGCCTTTGTTTTTTGTAAATTCGACCACCAGGTATTTTGAGTTTGAAAAAAAAAATCCATTTCGTAGCTACTTAAGTTACCTGTACCTATAATACTTTCCGAAATATTTTTGGAAAACCCGAAAACTGCCGAAACTTCTTCGGCTTGTAACTCTTTTGTTTCAAGAAAAAGGTTAATTTTAATTGTTAAGTAAAATTCAAAATAAGACAACTATAGTTTTACCTATACAAGTGGATTATTTAGTGCCATTTGAATTTCTTCTAGTCTTTTTCCTGCTGTCTGTGGTATATAACAGTAAGACAAAATAACAGAAACAAAACAAGCAATAGCTGTAAAAAGATATGGACAGAAAAGTCCAAATTCTTTATTTAATACATAGAACGAGAATGTAGCTATTGTCATCAAAATCGAAAAAATGATATTTGTAAAACAAATCCCTTTTGATTTTATATTTGAGGAAACAATTCACCCAACATCAACGTTGGTATTGAACTTATTCCTATCGACCAACCTATCACCCAAGAAAGCATGGCTGCTAGTGGAACCCACTCAATTTTTTCCATGTTTGCGCTAGCTTCAAATGAACCAACATAAAAATACGCTGCTTCGACAAACACAGATAACCCACAAATTATTAGCGAATATAACATTCCACGTCTTGTACCTAGTTTATAAGCTGTCACTCCAGAATAGCAACTCGAAATGCGAAAGAATCCCATGAAAATTAATGTCGCCGTTTGGTACCTAAATGCTTCATATTGAAATGATCAAATATGTATTGCGTGTAAACTAGGCATGTGTTCACCCCTCCAAAGTTGTTGAGCAAATTCTAAAATCGCTCCAATATAAACCGCCTTTCTGTTATTTTCCAAAACAAACAGGTCTTTCCAAGACCCACTCTCTTCCAGTGGTCTTTCCACTGCTTCTTTAATTGTCGATAATTCTTCTGTTACATCTTCCTTGCCTCGGAGTTGTTTCAAAGATTGCTCAGCTTTAACATAATCTTTTTGGATTAAATAGTAATATGGGGATTCGGGGATCAATGGAAAAAGAAGAATGAAGACCGCTGGAACTACGAGGCAAATGTAGGATGATTGCCTGATGTCAAAATAGCTACCTAAAACAGAATACCTCTAGCCTAGAAGTTAATGAATTGCCCTGCAACTAAATAAAAACTTTTGGCTGTAGTTTGTACGTCTACCTACCAATTAAATTTATAAATAACATTCCTATGTACAAATCAAACTGTATTAATGGCGTCCAAGTACTCCTAACTATGGGGGTAGATATTTCTCCAGTATACATCGGTATGATCGAAAATACCGCTCCATCGCTTATTCCAAATAATATTCTTGCAATGTAGAACATATAAGCCTCGGTAGCAAATATCGTGATTATCCAATATAGTATTTGTGGTAAAGTTAAGAGAAGAATAGTGTATTTTCGGCCTACGGAGTCTGCTAATTTCATCACTGAGATCACTGCAATGACCATACCTGAAAGATGGAAAGTAAAAGTTGGAAGTTATTTCAGACTGACTTTTTTTAACATCCTTGTGAAAACGGCGAAAATCGGACCATAAACAATGGAGTTATCATTTTTTTTCCTAACGGGATGCAGGGGGTAGTTTTGTCCGGCAATTTTTTTCAACCGCGGATTGGTGCTTCTGGAATAATTTTGAACGTCCTGGTGAGGTTCCGATCAAAAACAACTTCGGGGGTGGGAAGGGGTAGTTTTTTCCGGCAGTTTTTTTTATTTCTCAGACTGACTTTTTTTAACATCCTTGTGAAAACGGCGAAAATCGGACCATAAACAATGGAGTTATCATTTTTTTTCCTAACGGGATGCAGGGGGTAGTTTTGTCCGGCAATTTTTTTCAACCGCGGATTGGTGCTTCTGGGATAATTTTGAACGTCCTTGCTAAAAATGGCGAGGTTCCGATAAAAAACAACTTCGGGGGTGGGAAGGGGTGGTTTTATTCCGGCAGTTTTTTTTATTTCTGAGACTGACTTTTTTTAACATCCTTGTGAAAACGGCGAAGATCGGACCAGAAACAATGAATTTATATTTTTTTTTTCGTAAAGGGATGCAGGGGGTAGTTTTGTCCGGCAATTTTTTTCAACCGTGGATTGGTGTTTCTGGAGTTATTCTGAACGACCTTGCTAAGAATAGCGAGGATCCGACCAAAAACAACTTCGGGGGTGGGAAGGGGTAGTTTTTTTCCGGCAGTTTTTTTTTATTTCTCAGACTGACTTTTTTTAACATCCTTGTGAAAACGACGAAAATCGGACCATAAACAATGGAGTTATCATTTTTTTTCCTTAAAGGGATGCAGGGGGTAGTTGTGCCAGGAACATTTTTTCAACCGCGGATTGGTGCGTCTGGGTAAATTTTGAACGTTCTGGCTGAAAATGGCGAGGATTCGACCAAAAACAACTTCGGGGGTGGGAAGGGGTAGTTTTTGTCAGGCAGTTTTTTATGCTTCTGAGACTCTTTTGAACGTTCTTGTGAAAACGGCGAAAATCGGACCAGAAACAATGGAGTTATCAATTTTTTCCCCTAAAGGGATGCAGGGGGTAGTTTCGTCAGGTAAATTTTTTCAACCGCGGATTGGTGCGTCTGGGTAAACTTTGAACGTTCTGGCTGAAAATGGCGAGGATTCGACCAAAAACATTTCGGGGGTGGGAAGGGGTAGTTTTTTGTCAGGCAATTTTTTTACTTCTGAGATTTTCAGGGTGTAGTTTTCCCGGCAATTTTAAGTAAGTATATGTACATCAATATGAATCTCAAAAATCCTTACCTACCAATTCCATCTTCCTTGCCTCTTTCTGTGAACATATTATTTATATCACAGACGTATAAAGCTTAGCTAAGCTACATAGGTCTGTGTTTATATACATAATACATCTGCTTGTATGCAGATGTATTTTTATCCCTAAAATGGGCCGGATAGGCGACATTTGGCAACGACGAGTGGAAAGATGTAGAACTCAGCGACCTCTATGGGACGGTAGTGGAAATATTTGTACGAATTCCCACAAAGGATGCCAACTCCAGGAACTTGGCATCCTTTTGGGTTCGCCTAAAAATATACGGCG
Organism: Pseudeuparius sepicola; assembly: GCA_963920635.1. NCBI lineage: Eukaryota > Metazoa > Arthropoda > Insecta > Coleoptera > Anthribidae > Pseudeuparius > Pseudeuparius sepicola. Next base: position 25,305,601 of record OY987298.1, on the reverse strand, counting down.
AGGCACAGTCTGTAGCGAAGCTATATAGGCGTTATATAGGTCTGTGCTGTAGGTAAGTATTTTCCAAACTATATACTATTCAATTTACCCACACCAGGAATGACTGCCAAGTAAAATGCCTCGTCTTCATTGACGTGATATTTATTGTTTCTTGTGATAACCAATATGAAAGGAGATGTCCAGGCGAAAAGCATTCCATTAGAAATAGCTGCCAGGCAGGCTGGAAATATAAACAAAAAAATATATATCAATAAGTACCTACTTTCATCTCAAGTTCATAAGGTAAGCATCAGACTTTACTTTTAACATGTAACAGATTGAAAACACTTGAAAAATGATTATCCAGAAGTACAGGGTGATCCAAACTCGACGCCCCCCGCAGGCCTACAGCTGGAACACGAAAACTCAAAATAAAATTTCGAAAAGGGGTTCTTAAATGGGACATACTAAGGTCCAATTTTGACCGAAAATTAGCTTTTTTGATGTTTGGCAAATGGCCGCTGTGCTTGTTACTAACTTGTTTGTTAAAAAAAAATTAAAAATATTCCAGTTGAATAAATTTAAGGGTGCGCAAGGCACCCTAACATACTCTTAAATAATTTCTGACTATCAATTGTTTCCATAACTATCTAGATTTCGAAAAATGATTACAACAAATTCCATGTTTTTTTTACATATCTGACCCCGTATATTTTGAATGATAAAAGATACAGAAAATCTTTCCCTACAAAAGTTGTTGAGAATGATATATGTATAGAGAAAAACTGGTAGGTATGTTTCTGGGAAAATAATATCGATGACGTCACAGCGTCCATTTCCCCAAACATAAAAAAAACTAGTTTTCGGTCAAAATTGGACCTTAGTATGTCCCATTTAAGAACCCCTTTTCACAATTTTATTTTGAGTTTTCGTGTTTCCGCTGTAGGCCTGGGGCGTCGAGTTTCGATCACCCTGTACATTTTCCGATCCAAAATATGAACAAACATGCAAGAGTTAAACCCCACGACAATGAACATACTAAACATATTTTCCTTTAACCAAAATAAAACAAATTTCACACTCACCGATAAAAATGGCCAAAATTTGTGGCCATTCTTTCTCAGTTGCACATACTAGAGCCATTACTCAAATGAAAATTAGCAATCTTTTGTTAACCACATTATTTGGTGTCTAACTCAAAATTCATTAAAAATAATTTATACTTACACAAAGATAAAGAAAAAACGAGTTATTCTAGAAACTACTGATTATTCACTATGGGCAAAGCAACTGAAAAAATTGTGTGGTGGTGATAGGTAATAAGGTGGGAATTTGAGAGGGTGTTACACACAATGTGTTTAGAAAATTTACCACTGCGGATCTTAGTGTATATTATATGATTGCTCTAGTATAGTGCAAGCAGAAACTTCTCCGGTACCTATTAGGAGGGTTGATGCAGTGAAGGTCTATATTTTCTTCCACAGATCAAGGACATCAGATCGTGGATTGCTGAAGTCCCTCCATTTCCTACTCCAAAGAAATGTTCTACAAATTGAGCCAGCATATAAACAGATGACATAAACCGAATTCTTATTAGATAACTGTCACACAAATATTGGGCGATTTTGACATTCACTTCATTAACCCAACCCTCCACCCCTCAATACCCTCTCAATCTCCGATCAAATGATCGGAGCTCTCAATAGTTTATGTATTTGAAGGGTTAAAAATCTTACACTTGTATAAGCACAACCTAATCTACGTAATAATTGACCTTGTCAATATTGACTTAATGTTTATATTGAAAATATTTAAATAGGTACTATATAAAAGCTATTATTTACAAATAATCCGACAGCATATTTACGAGCAGTTCGCGAATCTTTCCAAATAAAGTAAATATTGACTTGACTTTAGCGTACCTACAAGGATTTTAATCTAATAACGTTACAATTGGCTGTTTATTAAGAATGTGTGGGCCAGGAATGTTGTTTTCACGTTAGATCAGTAGATAATAATCTTTCATCTTTCCTAATAAACAAAAGGAACTGATTGTGTCTTTCTGTCTGTGAAGTTTTTGCTTCTATAGTTAATAATAATGAGTGATGGTAATGCATACAAAATTTCCAAATCAGAATGAAAATAAAAGTGAGTACCTACATATCTATTCATTAGGTGTACTCTGCTCCTCAGAAAAAATATAAGAAACTATAACTATAAACTAATGGTTCATATAATCTTAGAATATAGTGAGCACGTATAGTTGCGAGACTTTCCTATACGAGTAGTCGTTATTTATTGGCAAATAAAAGTTTTATCATATTGAAGCCGAATTTCTGAACTCTATTATACCGAAAAAAATAAAGCTCGGATCACGGGACCACTTACCTATTTTTGTTTATCATTTATTTTTAACGCGGTGTGATAAAATACCTATTATATTTTTTTCAACATCGTCGCGTCTACCATCGCCTTTGAAATACGGCAACACAGCACTTCTGCGAAGGAGTCGGATGACAAAATCAGTTAGCCAACGGTTTTGTGCCTGTTTCTATAGTATGTAAAGTTTGGGCTACCATACAGACCTCATTTTTTAGGCCGCTGGCAAGTTTTTTCCGCCGGCTCAGAGAGCTCAGTGCCGTTTCGTATGTTCGGGAGTTAACGTGGGCAAAATGAGTAAACAGGGAAGAACGTTGCATTCTCAAGCACGAGAAATAATTGCCAATGTTATAAGGGTTTGTCTTCCTCCATAGTCTAAGGCATCACCGTTAAGAATAATATTAACAATAAATTAAATAACAATTATATGAAAATTAAGTCAGTGAGTTACACAAAATTGAGCTACGCCCCTGAACTGTGACTAATTCCACAGCTTTAGGATAAGCTGTGCCACGGGCGTAGCCAGGATTTAGTTTTGGGGGGGGGGGGGTTTAGTTTGAGAAGTAAATAAAACAACAAAAATATACTTACATGAAATTTAATATCTATATATTCATCCGAAAAACTACGACATATTTATAAAGTTCTTAACTTTAAATGAAATGGATAAATTAATTTCGTTCCTCTGCGCTAAATCTAAAACCATTAAAGAAGAAATCTTCGGCTTTTTCTTCTAAATATATCCACTACTTCATCTGCATGAATTTCTGTTCCATAGTGAATGTTCATTAGAGCCAAACCATTAAGTCTGTTTTCACTTGTAGTGTTCGTAAATAGTCCTTAGGCTCGAGAAAGACCTTTCTGGGGTAGCAGTGGATACAGGAATGGTAGCCAAGATTTGTAGTAATGTGTAAATATTAGGATAAAGGTTTTTATCGCACATATCTAGGCATTCCAAACTAGATTTCGGGGTAGGCAGTCTTCTTATCAGCATGCAAGGTAGCTGAAGCTTTGATAGCTAAATCCAAATTTGTTTCTTTATTAGAAACCCCTTGACCTTGACTACACCACTTTTTCCAGTAGTCCATACCTTTAGGTTTATCACCCTTCCTTTTTCTCCCCTCCATTTTTCGAAAGTAATAATGATTCACGTATCTATCCTTAACAAGGTCATCGAATAACAGTGCACTAAAATTACTCACTTACACGGTACACTTAATTCTCTTCACTATTCGTTCACCACTTTTCACTTTTATTCGCTTCGAGTTCGCATGGAACAATACTGCCGTAAGCGCGGTCACGCGCCGCGGCGCCGCTTATATAGCAGCCCAGTAGCCGTCCAGAAACTTCCACGAACTTCCACAATGTTCCGCTCATTTCGACCTAGGGGCGTGGCGAATAATCGAGAAACAACGCAAAGTGTCCCTACAATACAAAATAGTTCGGCTGCAACTGCGTCTGCCTCTCGTCAAAAGATGGCGCTAGGCGCGACTATTACTACATATATTCAAACGTAATAATAATTTAACTCTTCACTCCTCGTATTTTTTCGGTATAATATTAGGTAATATTTTGCTTATTTCGGGGGGGGGGGGGAGGGGTTTGAACCCCCGAAACCCCCCCCCCTTGGCTACGCCCGTGAGCTGTGCTAATTCTATAATATTTGCGAGTTCTTCCCCCTTACGTCGCACGCATTCTGCCGTAAGGAGGACTATAAAGGTTGAAATAAATTCGGTAACATGTTGTACTGTGCGATTAAAAAAAAACGCTTCGACACGTCCAACATAATTTCGAAAGGCGCATATTTTGACATATTATTTTATTTGTCGTCCTTGTGACGTCATTACTAACCAAGCTACGACGTCATATATATATTTTTTTAAATGGCAACCACTGTTTTTAAACTTTTCTTGTTTCGGTACGCAAATAATAATAATATATTACATAAAAAAAATTCACAAATTTTAAATTTACCATAAATTATTAAGTTTTTAGACATTTCTTTATTAGAAGACAGTACTACATTGTAGTGCTTATTTTTTGCTCAGTTCCATTTTTAAGCAGGCTTAATTTGTAATCGAACAGTACAACATTTCACCGAATCTAATCCAACCTTTGGACGCTGTTCCCGTTGTTAGATTGTTAGTTATATTAATTTATTGAAATTGTTGCCATTTAATTATTCTAGAGAGATTCGCTTTTTATCAATAACGTAGGTACATACCCATTTTAATTCAATTATATTTCGTCAACTTACTTCTTCATAAGTGACTATGGGCCGAACCCTTGTGTGATGAAGAAAGTTCAAGTGACGAAGTTCGACCGACTGAAAGGAAAAATCTGGGATATTTTATATTTCAAGTGAGATAGTTATATAGATTGAAGTGTTCCGCTGTGCCTCAGCTTTCTCACATCTATTTTTTACAAGGAAATATTGATTTTGTAACATCTCAAAATTCCCATAAGATATTTTGCCACAAGTATAGTATAAACAATACCACCTAAACTTTGATTTTACTACATCAATATTCTACATTATACAGGGTCCGTCTTTTGTGGCAGGAATTTGACATGAGAGCAAATTACATTTTAAAATTAAAATTTCATATCAATACAGGCTGTTTTAAAAAAACAGTGTACAAGCTTCTATAATAAGACTGAAGGAACATCGGAAAATAAGACGAAAAGTTCACATAAAGGTGCGGGGTGAAAAACACATAGGTATCTAAAGAGATACAGGCATAGAAGCTGTCAAAATTTAAATTTTGCTTTTATATTTTTCCAAATAGGTAACTTTTAAACGAATAGAAAGACTTGCACGAAATTTGGTATGGACTCATCTTAGAAATGTAACAAATGACAGCATGGATATTAACAATAATAATTATTATTATAACAACTGCGTAACTGGGTCTTTTTTGAGGCAAGGAACTTAACTATTGGTATAGTATAGCAGAGCGTACAGAAAATATACGCTACTCGCATAACTGCATCCATTATTATTTTACGCACTAGTCCGATAAGGTCTTACTTTGCGCACGGTCAGCATAGCCTAAAATGCAATTTAGTAAAACTACTTTTTCACACTTGGCTAGACCATAAAAGGTAAAATTAAAAATTAGACATTTTTTGTCATATTTTAAACAAATAAAAATCTGATAAACAGAAGATAAAAATTAAGATAAGTGTGTGTTTATTATAATTATATACATATAGAAGTGTTTTGAATTCGGAAGTTAGAAAAGTTGTCCTCTTTTTCGGATATGGTGAGGGGGCAATAAAACGATGCTTTTATATACACTATACACAGTGGCAAGGGGGGGCAAAATTTTCCGCAATATTTTTTTTATGTGCCATCGACTATGTTTTAATTGAAATAGGTAAACAAAAATTACAAAAATCCACAGAAAATACAATGCTATTTATAAACTTTATACCAAATGGCATGGGCTGTGACGCCATGACTCTCTAGGCGCAATATATGGTCCAACATATCCGGAAATCATGGTTTAAAAAAAATCGAATACCTAATACAAGTTTTTCCCATGTGGTTTAAACTTTATGAATAGCACTGTATATCATTTATTAAAAAATAATGGCTATACAAAAAATCGTGTTGGTCTTTGTAAAGTAACACCTGTCACATATAAAAAAAAACAAAAAATGAAATATAGTTTTTTATGTATAACACGTTTTTCAAAACGGACTGAAAAAACTTGGGGCGCATAGCGCATGCAATAGATAATAATAATAATTTTATGCATGCACTTTAAGTCACTAACAATTGTACTTATTGCACTACAATAGTATATTATACACCTAGGTTGAGAAGTGAGCCATTATTTACCGAGCATTTTTAATTAATATGCGAGGTAAATAATGGCCTTCTCAACCGAAGTGTATATAGAATTTTTTTCACTACTAACATTGAAATATTGCCATATTTTAGTCAGTTCTCGCTTTTTTCAAATACTTCAAAATATCAAGTAGCCTGGGAGTTCAGTTGTCAAGCTGATAAAATGACACTAATTTTTAAATGTCACATAGAAAATTTTTCATTATTTACCTAGGTATTTTTTTTGTATTTACCTAGGTAGAGAAATATTACTTCTCATTAGAGGAATGAGGTAAATAATGGTGATTTCTCAGGTTAGTAGTAAAAAAACAATGTTTTTCAATGGCAGCTACACTTCTCTATACACTCCTTAATATCTATTGGACTTGCTCCCGGGGGGCGCTTAGGCTAAGAGGGCGGGGGGCCATCGTCCCCCCTCGCCCCCACCTAGCTACGCCACTGACTATACACTTTACTTCCGTCCCAGCGCTCACTTTATGTGGAAGATGAATGTACAGGGTGATCAATCAAAGACAATTATCCCTGCAATATATAGAAAGCAACTGGTGAATAGAGATGGAATGGGAATCGAAGGGGGTTAAATCCAAAATAATTTTGTTGTTGTTGGTATCATATCAAAATAGGCGGGTTCGTGCTGTGCCTACGTGCCACAGTGCACTCGACATGCGCGGGGAAATTGTTATAAACGCCAATCAAGAGAAACCACCGGGCGGCAAGCCACAATCGAAACGTGAGCGCCGAAGAAGGCGCTTCAGTTTTGTTTACAAAGAAAAAACTCGTGCCGCGATTGTTTCTCAGAAGTCGCGCTTCCAGTATCTTGACCGCGACAAAAATACTTTTAGTTTCTCAACGCTTGCAACAATTCCGAATCGGGTAAACAAAGATGTTTGTGCCGAGCTGATAAAATTAGGGAGATTGCCCGGAGAGTCGGCGATGCTGGCGGCTTCATTTAATCAAAATCTAATTGAAACTCGACCGTGCATTTTTTTATATCGGGTGACGGCAGTGCGGTGTTGCTTCTGGGGGTTGGCGAACGGCGAGAAAACTAGACGTAAGTATTTAAGTAGAAAAAGTGGAAAGTTCAGCTTGCGTAATTCAGATCGACCTTCGCTGATACAATTTGACGCTAAAACATTATTGCATTACTACGATGCGGAGATAACGGGCAATATAGTTACATTGTTATCATGTGCCCGGTATATATGATTATACCATAATGTAAATAATAGCAGTCATATGCTCCGCTTGCTCCACTTGACAAAGGCACATTTCCTTTTTATTTTTATGTATTTAAATTTTCTAATTACATATTCACTACTACTACTACTCCTCGAAATTTAGTACTAAATATCATAATTTTATGACGATTCATCTCTACGAGTAAATTTGGCTTGACTGCTTAATAAAACTTTAAATCAAAAAGTTTGTTTTTTAATCTGGAAGTTTCACGAAATTTTCAGGATATGGAAAAGCCTTTATATTGACACTTTTTTCAACATCCTACCTACATCTCAAAAATGTCCCACTAATAAAGAAAACAGAAAAAGAACACCATCCTATTGTTTTAAAATAAATACTACGGGCACAGAAAAACAGCAAGCGATGTTTTTCTGTGGTGTGGCTCTATGAAGAAATATATATAGGTAGTATAGGTATTATTTTAAAAAGGTGGGATGATGTTTGTTTACCGTTTTCTTTATTAGTGAAATATTTTTGGAATGTTTGTATTAAGTTTAACTGATTCCAAAGCATTCCTGTTTTTTAATTGAAAATAAAAAAAACAATTTTAACAACTAAGTAGACCTAGGTAGGTATATGAAGGTCCTGCAGAAAAATGTTAGTTGGCGGTATAAATTCATAAAACTTGGGATGTTTGGGTTTTAGTAGGTGCTGAGATTTACTTATTTTAAAAAGATAAAACGTTGTTCTTTGGGTTACTCATATCGAAAACGGTTTCATATTATAATGATAATGTAAGAAAACTTTCTGGCTTTTTACCATATTCATAGTCATAGTGAAAGTTCAATTAAAATATTTCATTACAACGCCGTACGTTTCGACCAGTTATGGCCATCATCAGGTTAAAAAAGAGTTATTGTTAAAAAAACTTTGACACGCAGTTTATTAACAATAATACATTCATCTGAAAACCGAGAATTTAATAATTATATAACTATCTAGTAAAGGAAAACTTTATTTTATATCTGTCATTAAAATTTTTAATGTTATTATTTCTATAAAAAGAATTCGAAAATACAATTAAAAACAATAGTGTTAATAAATAATAAAACTTTAACCTATCATTAAATCTAATAAGAGATATACTTATAATAATTGTCTTAAGCCTACAAAAATTTTTTCAAATTGAAAACCCCTCAAAAAACGCCGCCTATGGACGCCCGCGTGACTTGTCTTAAAATTTCGCTTATGTCAATGGTAGTGACAGGTATTGAAATAGCGCGGCGTTGCCACGTCTATCAATTTATCAGAGGATTCACCACGGAATTTCGATTTCCTATCGAAAACGATTACTTTCTAAGGAACATGTAGAATGCCTATGAAACACCTACCTTACTGACATTTCCAGGATTGAATATCGCATCATTTTCTGTTTTCTTGCTTTTTTACATTAAAAGTCAAACAACAGTACCTACTGCTTATTTTTTTGCTCAGTTCAATTTTTAAGCAGGCTAAATTTTTAATCGAACAGTACAACATTTTACCGAATTTATTCCAACCTTTACGAGCTCGCTGTATTTCAATATTTGAATTCAGGGCCGCGGAGGCAGTGGCGATGTTCGGAGCATTACTGTCACAAGCACTCAGTTTTGCTTCTGGGGTACTCCAGGTACTCCCTATTTTGGAGTATTGTGAGGTTGAGAATTATTATCGTGAAGATATAAAAAATATTTAATTCTACTTTTAATGCCTTGTATATAGTCCTTGTGCCAGACCAATCAGTCATTATAACTTGGGGGGACTGAATGAAACTTCTACCACGTGTTTCTGGGCTCATGTGGAGCAAAAATGTCGGGGGGGGGGCACATCATGGGGAGGTAGCTTACAAATATGGCGGCCGTTCAAAATGGCGGCCCGACAGTGAAGTTTTAAATTCAATTATCTCGAGATCGGATGGACCAATCTTGAATTTCTTTTTTTCCTAATGTAGGTCAATTAACTCACTACATTTTTATTCGTATGTTTATTGCCAAGAAACTAGTATTTATCGGTCACAACTCGAAAAAACGGGGGAAAAGTAGGTTTTTCGAAATTTACTTTTTGCTGTTTATTGGACTAGCGGTTGGGATATGGGGAAAGTGTTCTAAATAAAAGTTGTAGAGAAACATTTCACCTTTAAAACACAAAAAAGAAATTCAAGATCGGATCAATAGAACTGGAGATGTCGAGATTCAAAGTCGACGGGGCGGGATTGAGCGTATCGACCAAGCGCTCGTTGCCTCCCAGCGTGGAGGCGAGACGGTCGCCATAATATTTGAAAGCAAGGGTGTAAACAAATAAGGGAATTAAAAATGCCTTATTAATATTATTGTTACCTAAACTTAAATTTATTCTTCTTCACTATAGTAGTTATTATAATAATTATTGTACTCTTCCCATCTGCTGTTGCTTTGGTACACCCCTTGCACCCTCAGCTCTCGGTGCATCGAATTTGAGTTGCTAAGCACGAGCAAGTTTCTGGTACACAGTTCCTCTTGCAGTGGCACCGCAGAAAGGAAAGTACGCAATCCGGTGCTGGCAAGCCTTCCAAACATTTGACGCACAAGTTACCAGATGTGTCCTTTTCCCACCCATTAGCCAAAGGGTCCGGAATTACTGGTTCGGTTTCCAGGCTTCTGAGTCAGATTCCGGCGTGGTAGTAGGCACGTTTATTATGTTATGTTACAAGAAGGCATTTGGAAGCTCTCAATTTGTCCCTCCTTCCCTGTGAACATCTGATGGTAGCGCAGCTTATCAACAGATTTCACCTTGCATTTGGGTGCATACAACTAGCAGACGAATTACTCGATGGTGGCATCAACATCATTAGACAGCACCCAATCTCTTCCTAACTTGCTGAACGCTTCAATAAATCTTTGCTCCTTTTTACACAAAGGCTTAAATCCTTTAAGTTTTCCCTGGCCAGCAAAAGCACTGACTGTGTCACAGCCAGACCATGCAGCAATACCTAATACCCGATAAGAGCTGTAACAAGCTGTTCGCCTAAGACAGATACTATCTGAAAAACTTGAATAACTGTTAAAACACTTTTGTTTCTCTTCACAATACATAAGTTTTTGCTTTTTATGTCTTTCCATAAACTTACAGCCAAAACTAATACATCCGTATCGTTTGAAAAGCAAAGAACTGATTCATATGATATAGCGGCGTTACTTGCATGCAACATCATTCTGGAATGGCATCTTCTTGAGTGCAGAACAGCCCAGGAACAGTTTCGCTCCAAATAGACGTGATCCTGAAGCAGATTTCACCAAATGTTACGAAGATTTCTTGGTTTCTAATCATGTTATCATTTTATTTTTGCTGTTACTGTTCCTTAACAGCTTCCTCCAACAAACCACTTTGTGGCCACCCTTAATTTCACTGAATTTGATACCTTCAGCGGTTCCTCTTTTTTCCCGCTCCAACGATTTGATCGAAACGTCTCGGTAATCATCAAAAACTATGTCAATTCTACAGCAACTCCGACTTATATTCAAAATTTGCTTAGGAAAAATCGTTGACAATTCGTCAAACGTTTTTTGTTCTCCTTTGATGGACTGAAGCCTGAAGCACAACCATTGCATCAATTATGCAGGCCGAATATTTTTCCGGTAGACTGGCAGGGGTGATGTATTTTTCCAAGCAATGGGCAAACACTGATTTGCAGGTTTTCTTCAAAGACCCATCAACATTTGCCAGAGTCAATCCCGCCCCGTCGACTTTGAATCTCGACATCTCTAGTTCTATTGATCCGATCTTCAATTTCTTTTTTGTGTTTTAAAGGTGAAATGTTTCTCTACAACTTTTATTTAGAACACTTTCCCCATATCCCAACCGCTAGTCCAATAAACAGCAAAAAGTAAATTTCGAAAACCTACTTTTCCATTTTTTCGAGTTTTGGCCGACAAATACTGGTTTCTTGGCAATAAACATAGGAATAAAAATGTAGTGAGTTAATTGACTTACATTAGGAAAAAAATAAATTCAAGATTGGTCCACCCGCTCTCGAGATAATTGAATTTAAAACTTCACAGTCGGGCCGCCATTTTGAACGGTCGCCATATTTGAAAGCTCCTCATGATCTGCCCTCCCCCCGACATTTTTGCTCCACATTAGCCCAGAAACATGTGGTAGAAGTTTTATTCAGTCCCCCCAAATTATAATGACTTGGTCAATTTTGGAGGTCTGCCACAAGCCACAAGGACTAGTATCTTAAAAATGAAGTGGTACGAAATTTTCATTTTAAAACGTCATTTTCTATTCAATATTAAAGCCCTGCTACAAAAAAAAACTGACCCTCCCTTTATAGCTATCATAAAGCAAAGCGCACTTATTTTAGACTGTGAAGCTTTTTGTGGATATCTACCTACATACGTTGTGTACTGTATACAGGCAACATCTTCTTCATAATATTTTTTTTTTATTTCAGGACAACATGACTGTGATTAACTTTTTAAAAATGTAAGTATAAAACGCGACTTTGTATTTGCAATAGACAGAAAGCAAATACATATACAGGGTGTTTACTTTTATCTTGTACACTATAGGGATCTTTGAAACCTGTAACCTGTAACTAAAAACCTATTACTCCTAGAAAAATTTTGATGCAATCAGTGGAAAGGGCATGTCCGTCCAAGAACATAAGAGTACCAAATTTCGTAATGTTTCGTTGTTCAATAAAAAAGATATGATATTTTCGAAATTGAAGTTTTCAGTTTTTTCAGGATAGTTCAGAAACTGCGTGGGCTATCTCAAATTTATTTTCAGATCCTTGAAGCCCATAAAAAAGCGCAACTTTTTCCTAATTTAACCCACCCTGTAGCTCTAACGGTTTCAAAGATCCCTATAGTGTGCAAGATAAAAGTAAACACCCTGTATTACACTGTGGAGTTGCAAGCGAGAAAAAGATCCTTACCTACTACAGGCGTATTTCTTCAATAAATTAGTTACATCTTGAAATTTAATTGTGGGTATTGCCCAGTTGATTTGATTATAAAGTAACCCCCCTCATAACTTTTCAGCGAGTTTGATTTTTTTTTTCAAATAATTTGGGTGATCAGTGGTGCTATGGATGCTACTTCTTGACGTATAGAGTTGTCAAAAATAATTGTGCAAGATGGCAAAGGGACGCCATTTTGGGTAACTTTTTTAAACGGAATTCGACAAATTGTGCAATGTAAACTTTAATAAGAAAAAAATACAACATTGGTTCAAAATGACCTCCATCTGCTCCCTGACAAAAATAAATTCGATTTTCAAACTATTGGCGGCCATTAAGTAAAGTTTCTGGCGTAAGTGTACGGCGTGTATCACGAATTTTCTCAATTTCAATTCTCAACTTTATTTAATTTGCGCCAAGACTTTGAAAATCGGATTTATTTTTGTCAGGGGACAGATGAGGGTCATTTTGAACCAACGTCGTAGTTTTTATTTATTAAATTTTTATATTGTACAATTTGTCAAATTTGATTAAGTACTTACTATTTTTTCCTTGGTCAGAAATAATACAGTCAATGCTTGGGGCCGCGGTGGCGTCGTTCGTACCGCAGCGCTGACTTTTTAGACTGCATGTTTTTCTGCCTTCGATCGACCTTGGTTCGAACCGATGTCGAGGCAGGCATATGCACAGTAGCGTATTCAGGGGGGGGGGGGCAAAGGGGGCCCCCCCCCCGAGCTGTCGAGATAAACGAGATTTGTAATATCAAAATTAATAATATCAAAAATTATATACTCCTGGCCTAATCTGAAAATGCAGTGAACATCAAACATCTACAATTTGTTATTTGTTTCCTCTTGTCTTCTCGAAATTAAAACCTGTGCAGTAGATTTGAGAACGCGCCGCCGTATCAGTGGCGTGCCCAGAAATTGTGTCTATGGGGGGGGGGGCGGGGGTTAAGCGAATGGAGGTTTAGGGGAGGGAGAATGGGAGGGGGGGGGGGGAGAAAAATCTAAGACTGGTAGTTAAAAAATATGTTAAAAATTAAAAAAAAAACTATTTTTAAAATGGGACAAAACTGATTTTAATAAACCTACAATCCAAAATCAAGTTTTCGTTTTTTGGATTTGGACTTGGACTAAGAGTTCCCACTACTATCCGACCTGAAAACATCCCATATAGCATCTAATATTTTTTGAATATACAAAATAAGTTCCTAATGTGCAAAAAATATTTCCGGATATTTATAAAACATTGTTAAAATATTTTACGAAATATGTTCAGTAAGTGCATAATATAACCAAGATATTTGTTAAGCGCAGATACAAATATATTAGATGAATGTCCAAATGATGTATATTTCCACAATATATTGTGTAACATATTCCTAACTTAGTGGTTCTTATAAATATTTACAAATTGAACATTTAACTTAAATATATTACAGAATATTGCTGGAACATGTTAAATAGTATATTCATACAGCAAATATCTTATGAATGTCCACAAATGGTTGTATATAAGACATTCACGATATACTTATCTTATCAATGTTCACGAGTGGCGATAACTGGGATATCATGACGTCACCGAGACTCTAGCTTACACTATTTTTAGCTAATATTTCCAAGTACGTCGATGGCTCAGTTGGTCAGAGCGTTGAACTTGTAAATCGATGGTCGGAGGTTCGAACCCTGCACCCGGCGTTAGCGTTTTTTTTATTTTATAATTTACACGTGAATATTCAATGAATATACATAGAACATACAAAAATGCTTCTGAAGTTTCAAATTAATCTTCAATGAATATTTGTGGATATTTGATCATCTGTATTCTGTACCCCTACTCCTGTAGCTACGCCGCAGAAGAACTGTACAGTGCAATTATTATCATTATCCGAATATCCGTTTTTAGACTACAAAGTGTGCATTTGTTTTAACTCATAAAAGATAACGTTTTTGTTTAATAGAGTAGTTTAAGTAGAGTAGTTTTTTGGTTTTTCTTTTGTTTTCCATTTTTTTCTTCACTTTTCGTTTGAAAATTTAACCTGCTGGGGGGGGTTTGAACCCCCGACCCCCCCCCCCATGGGCACGCCACTGCGCCGTATATTATGCACACTCCGTCGGTCGCAGCGCGTAACCGTAAATTAGGCAAAACAACCTACTAAACATATTTTGCACAATAATTACAGTGTGCACCGCCACGCCAGAAAGAACATTTTCAAAAATGAAAATTTTAAAAATTTATGTTAGAAACAATACTAGCGAAAACCGACTGAATCGAGGTTAACAGTCCTTTATACCCTGAAATACCCATATCTCCAGAGGAGATATTTGACGAGCTCAAGACCAAAAAAAGAATACTTGATTTTGTGCGATATAGATTTTACTGGTTCGAAGAAGAATTATTTTTATGTTATACAGGGTGTCCGGTAATACCTTAAAAAATTAAAAAGAAAAATGGAAAATATGACGAAAAGTTCATATGAACATAGGTCCGCAGATGTTTGGTTTTCGAGATGCGGGGAGTCGAAATTAAAATTTTATTTTCGATTTTTTTAAGTAACTTTTTGAGACGACAAAATTTTCTTGCAAAAAAAAACAACAAGGCTTTTTCTAGAGCGAGATGTGAGATACAAATAATTTTTTGTATTAAATAGGTTTTCGTATTTTGTATTATTTTCTTATTAAATATGACATTACATTTAATACATCTACTTTATAGAACTTAATTAATTAACGGTTACCTAGTATCGATTATCGACACAACAAAAAGTAAATGATACATAGGACAGAGAAGTAATTCTAAAAAAAAAATTACAAAAGAATTGACATATTTGCAATATCATCAATGTCATTTTGTTTCATGTTTGTTCGACCTACTATACTTTAGTACAATTTTTAAAAAGTCGTATTGCCCGGAATATTTTTTTGATGAAAAATGGCACGAGACCATTCACGCAAGAATGCTAAATAAGGTATAAACCGGTCCATGCTATCGAAGTTCAACAAGTAGATACCGACCTCGGAGCGCCACTAACTTGAGGGGTTCCAATTTGCCACCGCGCTGAAACCGCGGCAGGCTTATAAACGCCTACGCAGTTTTTTTTGCGATACCACTGTCGCGTCGGTTTCCTTCCTTTCCCGTACACATTCCATCGCAGCAGAAACGAAATTTGGCATTTGGGCCGATACAAAAAAAAACGAAAGTGCCTATCTCTACTAATGAGAAAGTAATTCACCTCTGAAGAATCAGGGTAGGCTGTGGAAAAAATTGTTCGGCGCAGAGTCATTTTATCTTCTGCACCTACCGCACTTTGTTCCGTCTTTCTTCTTGTCGCATGAAAAACTTGTGATTTCCGGCGAAATCGAGTAGGCCATGGAATTTTTTTCTCCGCATTTCCCAATGTTTCTACCTACCCTGGCAACCCAACAAAAGAAACTTGAGTCTTCTATTTCTAAAGGCGAAAAAGTAGCACTTGTTGTGAGTAAATCGAGGTAGCCATGAAAAAATTTCGTCCGGCAACCCTGTATCTCTAATGCTAATGAGTTAAGGCCGCCTATAGAATTTCGAGGTTATGTTGTATCGTAAATTTCAAAGGCATCGAATCCCCTTTGGTAAATTTCTAACTAAATCCGATCAAATATGATCGGAGAAATTTCCCATCACATTTCCCAGCAAGAGACACCCGGGAAGTAGGTACTATGAGTTTGAAAGCCATCCACAACCTAAAAAGGCGTTTTTTTTTGGCGGCAAAAGTTCCCACCTTGCTCGTCGACCGCTTCGATAAAGCGCAAATATTCAACAGGTGTGCATGCCCTCAGTTCTGTAACCTCAAATTCTCACCCCTGTATCTGTCCGAAATCGGCCAGAAATCCTCGGAAACCACTCTTGGAAATTGCGTGTTATTTCTTATTTCTCGCCAGAAGCATCCGAACCAGACCCGAAGACTTGAAGCTTTAAAAATTGCCACTTTATAGCACCGTGCCGAAATAACGTAACTGCAGCTCGACAAAAAAAAGGTCAATTTCTGACAATCTCGCGACATTTTTGCACTAATTAGTAGAGAACGACACATAAAAACGATTCTATTTCGCTCGGAGGAAAAGCTTAATATCTGTCGCATTTTCTGCTTTAAAAATCCGAAGAAGTGTTAAATCTCTTTATCGGACTTTCCTCTTTCTTCCCTTTGCGATTTCCCTCTTGCCCCGACCCTATTTAAGAATCTTTTTCGCCTCGCTCTCGGCCGAAACAGTTTTCACGGGCCACTGTACCACCCAAATTCCTATCCACCTCTTTACCGCACATCTCGAGGGCCCCGCCTTACCACCGCTTCTGGAAGCCGTATTTAAGCGAAGAGTTTTTTTCGGCTTCGAGATTGTGTTTCTCGTATGCGGGCGTCCCTTTCGTATCCTTAAAAAATATCGGTCGCATTTTCATACGTTACCGACAAGAAAAAGCCCTCGGCTTGCCGAACACATAAGTTACAGACGTATTTATTCGTTTTCGTCTGTAACATAGTATATGATTTCCGAACACCTCTTTATAACTTACAGATGTATTTATCCGTTTTCTTGTGTAACATACCTAATTACTAATACCTACCTAGTCGTTAGTTAAGATATTTAAAAAATAAAAAAATGAGCTTGGATAATCTCCCTGAAGATTTTGAATATATTAGTGACGGCGATAACAAATTTAAAACAAATATAAAGAATATATTCGAGGTTGAAGTAAGTATTTTCATATTTTTATTCCATTTAAAATTTATAGGTTAGAATACGCTAATGCATAACGTCAACAGTGTCAACACTGGTCTAAGAATATGGCAGAAAGACAGTAGATACAGGAGACAGATTTTGCAAAAAATAAAGTTGACCAGATATTTTGTGGTAGATTTAAATAGATAAGTCTGGACTAGGCCTGAGACAAAATATCGATAAAATCGAAAGTATCGATACTATCGATTTTATCGATACTCGATATTCAATTTCGATAAATCGAAATATCGATATTATCGATATTTTCGATCTTTTCGATTTTATCGATCTTTTCGATTTTATCGATCTTTTCGATTTTATCGATCTTTTCGATTTTATCGATCTTTTCGATTTTATCGATCTTTTCGATTTTATCGATCTTTTCGATTTTACCGATCTTTTCGATTTTATCGATATTTTTGATTTTATCGATCTTTCCAATTATATCTATCTTTTGAAATGGTTGCAAAAATAAAGGAAATTGCTGCACCCATTGCGTCCAGACCGCGCCCGCAGCAAGCCGATCGGCCTTTTTTTGTCTAGCTTCTTAAATAAAATTGATTATATCGATTTTATCAATAAGATCAATTATATCGATAAGATCGATTATATCGATAAGATCGATTTTATCGATAAGATCGATTATATTGATAAGATCGATTTTATCGATAAGATCGATTTTATCGATTAGATCGATTTTATCGATAAGATCGATTTTATCGATATTTTTTCAGTATCGATTTCCGATACTGAAATTCGGCGATCGAACAGCCCTAGTCTGGACCGACATACTATATTAAAGACCCGAGCATGACGTCATATTTCATTCACGTTTTTCAGCTACGAAAAGTTTCTCGGTAATTTTAAAGATAAATTATTGATGGTTCAAAAATTAAACCTGTGTAGAATTTTCCCAGGAATTCTAATATGACGTCAGACTTAATATACTGTGGTGCCCGGGATTTTTAACAAAAAAAAAAAAATATTCGGTTCTTAAACTGGTCACTTTACGTTAGTTTTTCGCCAGAGTCCCCTCGGGGCCCCAACTAAGATCTCAAACCCATTTCAGTAAATCAAAGTCTTAATTGGAGTACTGCATTAGGCCGCGATGCCGCCAAAGGGAGAGGTGCCATAAAGTAGTCGAAAACATGGCCCGCGGAACGGATTTATGATAATTGATATAATAAACGTCTCAAAGTGATCGATTTATGCTAATTGCAGTAATTAATTTTGACTGATTTACGATAATTGCCTTAATTAATTTCGCGAGAACCGGTCTCCCAAAAAGTTCGCAGGGATATAGCGACCGCGGGGGGAGAGTAAAGGGGTACCCAGAGCAGTATAAATACAAGGCGCGGGATGTAGAAAAAAAGACTCCCGAACGAGCTACCGAAACGAACTGATCGCTGCCGCCTCTACAAGAAAGCCGAGAAAAGTCTTCAAAAAATACCTGCAAGTACTACTGACCTTTGAGCTGGCCACAAGTAAGCGAATTTTGATTTTTTGTGTTCTTTCTTGAAAGTTTGAGTTGCCTAGAATTTGTTTTGAATTATGCATTTTAATTTTATTTTATAAAACGCCTTTATGACTGGTTTGCTACAGTGTTATGAATTTTTGCTAATTTTCTACCAGGGTATTGTAGGATGAACTAAACTAGGGAAACTACACGCTTTGTTTAACTCCCAGTGTACTTTTGTTCTGTAACTCAAGCGCCTGGGAAATTAATTCTGAATTCTATTTATTATTCGTGTTGTTGAATAAATTTGTCAATCATTTTTGATATTTATTGTCGGTGAGAGCACGCTATAAACCATGTTCTAGCTATATGTACAGTGTTAAATTCATAAAATTGCGCTTGTACTAACAAATTGTTCTTTAATGGTAATTTTTTTTTATTTTATTTTGTTTTTATGCAATTTTGCCTCTCCTACTTAGTTGCAATAAATTGTCAAATTAGCCCCAAGTGTTTCCGTTAAAATCCTAGGCTCACGCCAAAACAAAGTGATTTTGTGGACCACCCGGTACAAATCCGCTCGCCAACTTCCACCTAACCGGGTAGGATTCTACATTTGGTGTCAGGTGTGGGGTCTGCTATAAGGGTTAACGGATAGGGGTAGTTTGGAAAAAAAATTATTTTTTCAGGAAAAATTTCGGAAAAATAAAGGCAAAATTCAGAATAAAAGTTTTTTTTTCATAAAAAATTTTGGGGAATAAAATTGAGTAGTCAAAAGGATGATAACGGAGATGTGAGTTGTCAAATTTGACAGGAAGAATTTTTTTTTACTATAAGGTGCTAAAAGATAACGTGTGGTATACTAGAAGAAGCAGTACAAATTTTTTTTCGGTGTTAGTAAAGCGGTGATAGGTAAAATAGGTATTAGGCACATTAGTTTTAAGGTGACGCATAATTCCATCTAAAAATTAATAGGAAACGAGCAAATTCTTTGCGAAATAAATAATATTATAAAAGTAAATATTCAAAAATGCCAAACGAACAAGAAAATGTAGAGGTAGCAGCAGGAGCAAGAGCAAACGGGAATGAGGATGAAAATATGGGGGAGGCCACGTCAAATTTACTTATGGGGATAGATACAGTACCAAATTACGACGGAAAAGGAAATAAATTAAAAGTAAAAAAATATTTTTAAAAAAAGCTTTTATTTAAATGCGCTAAAAAGAATAAAATAATCTTTTCTTTTAAAACTTTTACTATCAACTTATAACGTCATTCCACAATTTATATGATATAAAAGCTTGTCGCGAGATTTAAGTAGTGGTATTTACTTAGTTTGAAAACTTAAATCTCGCGACAAGCTTTTATATCATATAAATTGTGGAATGACGTTATAAGTTGATAGTAAAAGTTTTAAAAGAAAAGATTATTTTATTCTTTTTAGCGCATTTAAATAAAAGCTTTTTTTAAAAATATTTTTTTACTTTTAATTTATTTTGTAATTTTTAGTTTGGCCAGGTGTCTGAGTCTATTCATCTCAGTTAACGCATCATTGTTGCAAGGTCGTTTGCCGGTTAGTTTAGAACAGTCTAGCTCTTCAATGAGGAGACCTTCTAATGATCTAACCCTACTTAAGGCCACGTATGCTTGACCAGGCGCGAAGAGCTTGGAGCCTAAATATACAACGAGACAGGTTGCAGACCAATGCTGTTGACGCCTATCTCACCAAACTACACAAGTCAAAGTTAACTAGTCCGCCATCTTGGGTGTTCCGCCATGTTGGATTTAGAATGACGTCACACATATAATCATGCATTGTCATCCAAATTAAACGTGTGTACAAAATTTCAGCTCGATCGGTTGAAATTTAACTAGTCCGCCATCTTGAGTGTTCCGCCATGTTGGATTTAGAATGACGTCACACATATAATCATGCATTGTCATCCAAATTAAACGTGTGTACAAAATTTCAGCTCGATCGGTTGAAATTTAACTAGTCCGCCATCTTGAGTGTTCCGCCATGTTGGATTTAGAATGACGTCACACATATAATCATGCATTGTCATCCAAATTAAACGTGTGTACAAAATTTCAGCTCGATCGGTTGAAATTTAACTAGTCCGCCATCTTGGGTGATCCGCCATGTTGGATTTAGAATGACGTCACACATATAATCATGCATTGTCATCCAAATTAAACGTGTGTACAAAATTTCAGCTCGATCGGTTGAAATTTAACTAGTCCGCCATCTTGAGTGTTCCGCCATGTTGGATTTAGAATGACGTCACACATATAATCATGCATTGTCATCCAAATTAAACGTGTGTACAAAATTTCAGCTCGATCGGTTGAAATTTAACTAGTCCGCCATCTTGGGTGATCCGCCATGTTGGATTTAGAATGACGTCACACATATAATCATGCATTGTCATCCAAATTAAACGTGTGTACAAAATTTCAGCTCGATCGGTTGAAATTTAACTAGTCCGCCATCTTGGGTGATCCGCCATGTTGGATTTAGAATGACGTCACACATATAATCATGCATTGTCATCCAAATTAAACGTGTGTACAAAATTTCAGCTCGATCGGTTGAAATTTAACTAGTCCGCCATCTTGAGTGTTCCGCCATGTTGGATTTAGAATGACGTCACACATATAATCATGCATTGTCATCCAAATTAAACGTGTGTACAAAATTTCAGCTCGATCGGTTGAAATTTAACTAGTCCGCCATCTTGAGTGTTCCGCCATGTTGGATTTAGAATGACGTCACACATATAATCATGCATTGTCATCCAAATTAAACGTGTGTACAAAATTTCAGCTCGATCGGTTGAAATTTAACTAGTCCGCCATCTTGGGTGATCCGCCATGTTGGATTTAGAATGACGTCACACATATAATCATGCATTGTCATCCAAATTAAACGTGTGTACAAAATTTCAGCTCGATCGGTTGAAGATATCTGCTTCAAAATTGAGTTGCAAGATTCCACCCGAACAAATTACATACATACATACATACATACATTGCAAGTTAAATAAAAGCTTTTAAAATAGAGGAATTCTTGAGCGTAATTGAAGAAACTGCATTACTCGCAGGATGGTCCGAAAACCAAAAAGTCGCAATAGCTAGATTAAAGTTGAAGGGTAGCGCTAAACAATTTATCGACGCGGAACCAGACTTACAAAAAACTACAGACTGGCGTAGCCTTAAGGCGACTCTTCAAAAACAATTTGAGCGGAGATTTATACCGGGAACAGCTATCAAAATGTTTATTGAAGCAAGACAGAGATACGGTGAAAACTGTAGACAATTTTTAACGCGCCTAAAAATTCTAGGGAATAGGACAGTGACGTTCGTGAACGATCCGGCAAAGAATCGCGTTCTTAAGGAAAAGCTCGAAGTTGATATTACCACGCAGTTCGTACTAGGATTATTAATGCCTATTAAACAACGAGTTCTATCCTTAGAACCAAAAACTATGGCAGAGGCATTAGATTACGCCGAGAGAGAGGAATCAATTGAGAGAATAATTAGGCCACCCCAGTACAATAGAGAGTGCCGAGGAGTAGGTAGCAGCGCGATAAAAACAGAGCCCGAAAAGAAGAGCTATAAATGCTTTAGTTGTCAACAATTCGGTCACACTGCGCAACATTGCCCAAATAAACGAGAGACGCCGCCGCGAACCACCCAGGGATGTTTCAATTGTCAAGAAATAGGCCATTTTGCCCGCGATTGTCCTCCGGAAGAATACTATCGCCAAACGCGCGATAAATCGTCTCTAGAAAACAATAAAAGCTGCTATAAAAATTCTCCAACCGAGATTAAGGTACAGGGTCGTTTAAACGAGCGAACAGCCACTCCCCAGCCCCGAAGTGCGGCTGCAGTGCCAGGATCTCAAGAGTAGGAAATAAACCGGTTCGCAACTGCTTCAAAAAGGGAGTACACCCGCGTAATGTAGCTATCATGACAATATGTAATAAGAAATGTAGAGTTTTAATTGATTCTGGAGCAGTTGTGTCACTGGTAAAACCAGAGTTCGCAGAGGGGTTATTAGTTAATAAGGATAATGTACAACTAATTGATATACAAGGGAATAACATAGCAAGTTTAGGAAATACTAAGTTAAAAATCGAATTAAGAAATGGAAAAAATATAGTACATAACGCCAAGGTACTGGAAAACGAACAAATAGCATTCAGTGCAGATGTTTTATTAGGATTAGATTTTTTACATAAATACGGTGTAAAGGTCGATTGGGGAAGTAGTGTAATTTATATACTAGAAGAGGAAATTGAATTAATAGAAGAAAATAATTACAGCTATAGAGCCAGTGTTATTAACAGAAAAGAAAAATGTGAAATTATGGGCAACAATGTGGAAAACATAGGAAAAGGTGTCAAAATGATAATGATTAATGATATTTTAAATGAAGAAGTAACGGAGTTGAAAAGTGAAGTTAAAAGATTAGGGATGGAATTAGCTCGCCTATTAGGAACCGCCACCCATTCTTGGTTTTTGCCAGAGACCAAGAATGCTAGTGTTCAGACCACTGGCAATTGTTCTGAACATTGCACAATAATTAACAACCAGGTGGGTCCACAGGTAGAGTTAACGACATCCAGGAGAGCTATAGATCTCCAGAAAGAAGGAAAGCTAAGAAAAAGAAAGAAGAAGAATGAAATAGTGCAGAAAACTGAAAAAGGACAGGTAAACTCGGTAGGTAAGAACGTCAGCCAGGTACAAGTACAATTCCAAGAGTATGACCGCCATCTTGAGGAAAGTCAACCAAGGTTCACTCCCCCTAATTTCTGTAAAGAAAGAGATGGGACATCAGACTCAATCGGAAGTGAAGTGTATCTGAAGAAGGACTTAGTACTACCCCCGAGAAGTCAAGCTATATGCATGGCAGCTGTAAGAAAAAATGGAAAAATCACTACGCCAATTGTTATCGTGGAACTACAACCAGATATCCCACACGGCATAATGATCGCCAGAAGTATAAATAAATTGAGAGAAGAGATACCAATTCGCCTGATAAATATTACTGATCACAATTTAATGATACATAGGAAGCATATAATAGCTAAGGCCTATGAAGCAGAAGAAAACGAGTATCCACAAACTGGAAATTCGATAAGAAAAGTGAATATACAAGACTCTGAAGAGATATTAAAATTATTGCACCTGGACAAAGTAACAAATTCAGAAGAGGAAAAGTTAAAAGAGTTAATACAAGAATTTATAGACATATTTCGAGCCCCTAGCGAGAAACTAACATGTACAACAAAGGTAAAGCATCGTATTATCACTGAAAATGTCCCACCCATATCAAAAAGGCCGTACAGAGTTCCATACCACCGGAAAGAAATTCTAAGGAAGGAAATACAAGAATTATTAGACAATGAGATAATAGTAGAAAGCCAGTCCCCATGGAGTTTTCCTGCACTTCTCGTGGAAAAGCGTTTACACCCAGGTGAAGAACCACAGTTCAGGCTTTGTATCGATTACCGAGAATTAAATGCAATTACAAAAACTGATTTTTTTCCACTGCCACGTTTGCAGGATACTGTCGATTTATTGCATGGCTGCAGTCTATTTTCGACAATGGATTTAGCCAGTGGGTATTTTCAGGTAGAACTTGAGGAACAGGACAGGGAAAAGAGTGCGTTTTCCACACAGGATGGCCACTATGAGTTCAAAAGAATGGGAATGGGTCTAAAAAACGCGCCTGCCACATGGCAGCGGTTAATGTACAATCAATTTTCTACCCTCACATACAAAGAGTGCTTAATATACCTAGATGATATCATAGTCTTTAGTACAGGGGACGTCGACGAGCATCTCCAACGCCTGAGGCATGTCTTTGAAAAAATGCGAGAAGGAAATTTAAAATTTAAGCCAACAAAGTGTCATTTTATGAAACAGGAAATTGAGTATCTAGGCCATATAATAAATTCTGAAGGTTACAGAGCGCACCCAGAGAAAATTGAGGTAGTAAAAAATTACCCAGTACCAAAGACAGTGAAAGAAATAAGAGCCTTTATTGGTTTAGCCTCATACTATCGATCTATGGTCAAGGAATTTTCTAAAATTGCACAGCCACTCACAGAATTAACTAAGAAGGAAGTGCCTTTTAAGTGGACAGAAAAGCAACAAAACGCCTTCGAAACTTTAAAAAACATGCTAATCACAAGCCCAATTCTAAAGTTCCCAGATTTTAGTAAACCATTCATAGTAGTAACGGACGCCAGTTCGACGGCCCTAGCAGCGATTTTATGTCAGAAATATGGAAATTTAGAACACCCTGTATGTTATGCTAGCAGAAGTTTAAATGATGCCGAACGTAGGTACTCCACCATTGAAAGGGAGTGTTTAGCAGTTTACTGGAGCGCAAGGAAGTGGCGAGAATATTTGACAGGTACCCACTTTTCTATTATGACAGATCATCGACCTCTAAAATACTTACTAACTATCAAGGATCCCAGTTCCAGGTTGGCCAAGTGGGCTATGTTCCTAATGGAGTACTCGTTTAGCATATTATATAGACCAGGAAAAATCAACACCAACGTTGACAGCTTGACTAGGTTACGAGAGGAGACCCAAACCATAGCAATCGTAAATCAGCCCACAAGTGATGCCGAAATCGCGCCTAATACAGCCACTATATGGACTCGAGCCGAACTTTTAAAAATGCAACAAGAGGACCCCGATATTACCTTCTTCGTTCGAAATCTAGATAAGTATAGATCGAATTATTACATAAGTAACGACGGCCTACTATATGTGACCAGGACGGAAAAGGAGAGGCAAGACCGAATTTACGCACCACAAGCCATCATAAAAGATATATTATTTTTATATCACAATAGTGCTCTAGCAGGACACGCAGGCCAAAAGAAGACCCTCGAACTTATAAAAAGAGATTTTTTCTGGAGAAAAATGACTACCGATGTAAAAAGGTATTGTTTAACTTGTCACTCATGTAACGTAAGGAAGAGCAATTATAGTCCGCCGGCCGAACTGCAGAAAATGCCAACACCTTCCATCGTGTTTGGACGACTTTCGATCGATATCGTAGGGCCCCTAAATAAAACAAGAAACGGGAATAAATATATTTTGACTTGTATAGATAACTTTACAAGGTATTCTGTATGTATACCATTACCCGATATCAGTGCCGAAACCGTAGCGAAAGCTTTTGTAATCAAGGTCATTACCCAGTTTGGTGTACCACAACAAATCATAACTGATCAAGGGACACAATTTTTGTCAAAATTATTTAAGGAAATTTGTAAAATTTTAAATATCACGAAGCTACAAACCACTCCCTACCACCCGCAAGGAAATGCTATTATAGAAAGATTTCACAAGACCTTGAAAGCGCACATTTCACATTATGTGAACAAGGACAACAATAGCTGGGATGAATGGCTACCGTTTGCAGAAATGGCTTATAGGAATCACATACATACAGCAACAAAAGAAACACCTTTCTTTTTAATGTTTGGACGAGACATGGAACTGCCACAGCATTGTACTATACGACGTAAAGACGTGAAATACGACTTAGATGAAAATTACGCTACAGAAATGCTAGCGCGCATGCAGTTCGCCCACGAAAAAGCAAAGGAAAATATTGACAAAGCCGTAGATACTCGATGTAAGAAATTTAATTCCAAGAAGACAAAGAAAGAACTTCAAGTAGGTGATAGAGTGTATCTAAATACCCCCGTGATGCCTGGTAACAAGTTGGCCAAGAAATTTCAACCTCGATGGACAGGACCGTACCGAATTATTGAGAGGAAAGGACCTGTAACTTTTAAAATCAAACAAATAGGAGGACGCAAAGAACAAATAGTTCACGCCAATAGGTTAAAAGACTTCCGTGGACGAATATCAGATAAAATTATTACTCGGGACCAAGAGCCTACTGAAACGCTAATCGAAGATAAAGTCGAAATAGATTGGAATTATGAAGATATTCCACCCGCACCGTCCCCTATAGACAACACCAGAAGCAGTGATAGCGAATCCGATAGTGAAGAGCAGCTAATACCGGCTGAAATTCCGGCCGGCGAGCCACAGCGTGGGCTGAACGAGGATGTCCCCGCAAACATTAACGAAGGTCGCCGAGAAGCAGGTCCCCGACCTGAGGCACTAGCTATAAATCAGAACCGTCATGAACCACTTGAAGCGCCACCGCACCCGTATCAAACGAGGTCACGCGGCGCGGTCTCCGAAGAGCACCCTTGGGTTCTTAGAAAAGCAATTTAAGTTACGGGATAATAAGTTTAGTAAATAGGTTAAATAGGTTACTGAAATAATTAATTATACTTGGAGAGAATACAAGACTGCACTTAGTATTTTGTTGCAGTGTTGCCAGTTGCAATATTGGGAATAACACTACTAGAACTAGTGGCCACCAGTCTCATCGCTTATGACTGCCGAAATGCTGCCACAAACATATCTGCCATATCCTTACGAGATGTTACCCCGTGTCCCAACCCTGAAACAAATTATAAGACAACCAATAAAATGGTACAGGTAATGGAAAAGCAAAAATATCAGAATGTGCATGTAAAAACCTGCCTTATCGAAGTAACAAGACAAATAATGCATTGTGGGATGTGGTCGCATAATTCCGCGGTCGCCGACGGCCTACTTACATATGTGCACGAAATAGGGAAGGAAGATTGCACTAAAATTCATAATTTTCAAGAATATAGAGGATTCCCAGGAAACATTATATCAAGTATTAAACCAAATAGTTCTCTTACCACTACGCTGACACTAGCAGGAAGACTGGATAGCGATGGTACTTGCGAAGGCACAAGTTATTATGACCATGGAAGACAATGGCATGAGGTAATAGTTACTGCCTCGGTAAAAATTACCGTACGAGACTATACTGCCATTACCAAGTTAGATAATAATGAAATAAAATTGGCAGAAGGGATAATTTGTCCATTTCTTGAAGGTTACTGCATGGATTCATTAACAGGCGAATCAGTGTGGAAAATCAATAATTTCGACAAGTGTAATAATTACAAGGTTCTATATGAAGGTGAAGCTTCGATCATATCAGAAAACGACATTGGAACTCAACGTAAACAATACTTAGTAGTAGAAAGTGCGCAGCATATATTCGCAATCCAATTGTTCGACCGAGATACGCTATGCGATATGAAAGTCTGGACTACAGAGCACCCTAGACTATTAGTAGTGGAGGAAATGCATCAACCAACTCTTAATAAATGGTTCAACGTTGATCAGTCACAAAATCTAGATCTGATCACTTATGTATGCATTTAAGAGAGGCTTAGGGGAAATGTTTGCTCAAACTGTGTATCGCGGATGTGCCTACTGCATCGGGAAATTTTAAAAGACCGACTTTTGTTAGCCACGATTACGCCCAATGCAGCGGCAGTTTTATTAAAAAATTCACAGCACAGGGATATGTTGCTAAGATCGCCGGCGAAGTACTTTAGGTAATAAAATGTTTACCTATTTTAGTAGAAATTAGACGCGAAACGAAACGTTGTTATAACGAACTACCAATAACTGCCTACAATAAAAGTTATTTTATGGCACCCTTAACGCATGTTATTCAAGAGTATTATTTGGCATCCAATTTATGAAACCCATGAAAAGCAATTAGAGTATGTTCAAAGAAAATTTCTTAAATTTCTTTATTATAAAACTCACGGCATGTACCCTCCTCGTGGATATGACCATCAGGCACTTCTTAATGAATTTAATATGTGTTCATTGATAGTTCGCCGATCCGTTTCTGGTGTTTCCTTTTTATATAACTGTATCCGAAACAATATAGATTCTCCTTTTTTTCTTTCTAGACTAAACATACGAGTACCAAGACCTAATTCACGGCTAACATCTACATTTTACGTTCCCTATGCTCGTACTAATATAATGTTTAAGTCGCCAATTTATTTTACATCCAGTCTCCATAATATGTTGACTGATGAATGTGATCTGTTTGATTGCTCCAAGCCTTCCTTGTTGAGGTGTGCCATTGAGTGCTTTTCATAATTTCACGTTATGTGTTGGGTAGTATTAGTATTAGTCCGCTGATAGGTAATTGTACTGTACAGGGTAGATACCCTGCGTGGGGCTCCCTATACTATGTTGATTATATTGATTGAGCTGTGCTTACTTTATAATCAGTTTTCTTTATTTTTTCTGTGGTGCTATGTTCCCTTTATATTTATCTTTGTATGTTGTCCTGTAAATGGATTTTTCTGTTGGGCAATAAATAAATAAATAAATAAATAAATAAATAAATAAATAAATAAATAAATAAATAAATAAATAAATAAATAAATAAATAAATAAATAAATAAATAAATAAATAAATAAATAAATAAATAAATAAATAAATAAATAAATAAATAAATAAATAAATAAATAAATAAATAAATAAATAAATAAATAAATAAATAAATAAATAAATAAATAAATAAATAAATAAATAAATAAATAAATAAATAAATAAATAAATAAATAAATAAATAAATAAATAAATAAATAAATAAATAAATAAATAAATAAATAAATAAATAAATAAATAAATAAATAAATAAATAAATAAATAAATAAATAAATAAATAAATAAATAAATAAATAAATAAATAAATAAATAAATAAATAAATAAATAAATAAATAAATAAATAAATAAATAAATAAATAAATAAATAAATAAATAAATAAATAAATAAATAAATAAATAAATAAATAAATAAATAAATAAATAAATAAATAAATAAATAAATAAATAAATAAATAAATAAATAAATAAATAAATAAATAAATAAATAAATAAATAAATAAATAAATAAATAAATAAATAAATAAATAAATAAATAAATAAATAAATAAATAAATAAATAAATAAATAAATAAATAAATAAATAAATAAATAAATAAATAAATAAATAAATAAATAAATAAATAAATAAATAAATAAATAAATAAATAAATAAATAAATAAATAAATAAATAAATAAATAAATAAATAAATAAATAAATAAATAAATAAATAAATAAATAAATAAATAAATAAATAAATAAATAAATAAATAAATAAATAAATAAATAAATAAATAAATAAATAAATAAATAAATAAATAAATAAATAAATAAATAAATAAATAAATAAATAAATAAATAAATAAATAAATAAATAAATAAATAAATAAATAAATAAATAAATAAATAAATAAATAAATAAATAAATAAATAAATAAATAAATAAATAAATAAATAAATAAATAAATAAATAAATAAATAAATAAATAAATAAATAAATAAATAAATAAATAAATAAATAAATAAATAAATAAATAAATAAATAAATAAATAAATAAATAAATAAATAAATAAATAAATAAATAAATAAATAAATAAATAAATAAATAAATAAATAAATAAATAAATAAATAAATAAATAAATAAATAAATAAATAAATAAATAAATAAATAAATAAATAAATAAATAAATAAATAAATAAATAAATAAATAAATAAATAAATAAATAAATAAATAAATAAATAAATAAATAAATAAATAAATAAATAAATAAATAAATAAATAAATAAATAAATAAATAAATAAATAAATAAATAAATAAATAAATAAATAAATAAATAAATAAATAAATAAATAAATAAATAAATAAATAAATAAATAAATAAATAAATAAATAAATAAATAAATAAATAAATAAATAAATAAATAAATAAATAAATAAATAAATAAATAAATAAATAAATAAATAAATAAATAAATAAATAAATAAATAAATAAATAAATAAATAAATAAATAAATAAATAAATAAATAAATAAATAAATAAATAAGAGTACGGGGAAGAAATCGAATGCAACACTTTAATACCGTCTTTATTCGAAGCCATTATGTTCCATCAAGAAAGAAAAGCCGTATCTAACATTATAGTCCGGAGGATAGCAGGGAAGGAAGTAGACGCGCAGGGATTTTCGACTCTCTCTTTATTTAATCCAGAAGAAATACATAAATTAGCGACTTCAGCCTTGAGGAAGTTTTACGCATGTTTTATAGTGCTAGGGGAGTGGACCAGTGCCTTTATAGGAATATATTTTATATTCCGGGTAATTAAATTTTTGGTATCAACATTTATAAATGCATTGGCACTGCACCACGCCACTGGATGCAGTTATAATATGATTGCTAGCTGTTGGACGACCCTCACGCATTTTATTATTTTACGCCAAAATACTACAATTAAATCAGAAAAAGAAGGCGCAACGGAAATTACACAGGACAAATCTAATTATATGCAAGGTAGCTTAGAGCCACAGTTAGATCAGGGTAACGTTACAATCTGTATGCCACCCGCCATCGCAAGTGCACCCACTTATGCGGAAAATAAAATGCCGGATATCTTGTATCCAAGTCTTAAGTAAGGGTAGAACGATTTTTAGAATGCTCTCACTCGGACCCTCGTGTATCAGTTCATGAGAATAAAATTTTATGGTATTATATTGTATGTAGGACCGGCACGAATGATAAACAAAGACGAAGAATTATTGGCCAAATTATGGGCATAAACTAAACAGAACATGGGACTAGTAAGTGCGGTTATTCTAAACAAAAAACAAAAGGCAACTCGGACAGGAGAGATAGGTTACAAAAAGTTGAAATCGTATTGAGACTTTAGTCAGCTCCCCCGACGGGTAGCTGCTGACGTGCTGGAAAATGTATTAACATGGTTTCCTGGGATGATATACTGGGCGGAAACCATCCCGACAACGAATATGGCAATCCGGACTTTATTAAAAATTTGGGTAACAATATACCACATGTGGTACATCATCTTGAGAGGAATAGACCCTGGGATATGTCGCTGTGCCTGGTGCAGGTACAGTACCGGCTGGGAGCGACACCACTTTGAAGGACCGCCACCACGAGTCGCCTGGCCACAGTGGCGTCTAACGGCTGGACCCCGGCCGGGGCCGCCACCCTACCGAAGACCAGCACCGGCCTCATCGGGGCCATCAGCCACCACTGGCCCATCACCCCCGCGTGCCCAGCGGCCGCGACTCGGGCACCTGTTGCCGCAGTGGTTGCCGGCTCATGGGGTACCACCACCCTGGGCCACCGAGGCGAATGCACCTGCCGCATCGCCGCCACCCCCAGCAGCCACGGCACCGGTCGTGCCTTCACCAGCCCGAGACGCCCGAGACCCAGTGGCGCCGGTACCAGACACTCCACCCACCCGACCGCCAGCCCCGTCAACCGCCAACCCTGCGCTCGTCCCTACACTCGAGTGGGGGCTCGAAGACTTAGTGCGGGATATCGAACGGGAATTTCGACAGATACCTACTGTTCACCCCGACGACCACGCGCTGTCGAGAATAACTTTTAAGAATGAACCGGAACAGGGTAATAACCCTAATGAGAAGGACACGATGTGAAGTGACGTGACAGTGCGAATGGGACGCGTAAAACTGAGTGATTCCAATGTAGGTTAAGTAGCAGTAAGTACGCAGTAAGTTAAGATTATAGATATAATTTAAGTATAGGCTATTAGACTAAAGTAGGCTAGTTATTAGGTAGGGAACTTAGGTTAAGGAAAAGGAAGTTTAAAGCAACTCAGACTCGATTTGCGAAGGTAAGTTCAAAGGTTGAGATAGAACATTCCAGAACATTAAAAATAGTATTTTTAATTTTCTTTTTATAAGAATGGAGGATTGTGGTGCCCGGGATTTTTAACAAAAAAAAAATAATAATATTCGGTTCTTAAACTGGTCACTTTACGTTAGTTTTTCGCCAGAGTCCCCTCGGGGCCCCAACTAAGATCTCAAACCCATTTCAGTAAATCAAAGTCTTAATTGGAGTACTGCATTAGGCCGCGATGCCGCCAAAGGGAGAGGTGCCATAAAGTATAATAAACGTCTCAAAGTGATCGATTTATGCTAATTGCAGTAATTAATTTTGACTGATTTACGATAATTGCCTTAATTAATTTCGCGAGAACCGGTCTCCCAAAAAGTTCGCAGGGATATAGCGACCGCGGGGGGAGAGTAAAGGGGTACCCAGAGCAGTATAAATACAAGGCGCGGGATGTAGAAAAAAAGACTCCCGAACGAGCTACCGAAACGAACTGATCGCTGCCGCCTCTACAAGAAAGCCGAGAAAAGTCTTCAAAAAATACCTGCAAGTACTACTGACCTTTGAGCTGACCACAAGTAAGCGAATTTTGATTTTTTGTGTTCTTTCTTGAAAGTTTGAGTTGCCTAGAATTTGTTTTGAATTATGCATTTTAATTTTATTTTATAAAACGCCTTTATGACTGGTTTGCTACAGTGTTATGAATTTTTGCTAATTTTCTACCAGGGTATTGTAGGATGAACTAAACTAGGGAAACTACACGCTTTGTTTAACTCCCAGTGTACTTTTGTTCTGTAACTCAAGCGCCTGGGAAATTAATTCTGAATTCTATTTATTATTCGTGTTGTTGAATAAATTTGTCAATCATTTTTGATATTTATTGTCGGTGAGAGCACGCTATAAACCATGTTCTAGCTATATGTACAGTGTTAAATTCATAAAATTGCGCTTGTACTAACAAATTGTTCTTTAATGGTAATTTTTTTTATTTTATTTTGTTTTTATGCAATTTTGCCTCTCCTACTTAGTTGCAATAAATTGTCAAATTAGCCCCAAGTGTTTCCGTTAAAATCCTAGGCTCACGCCAAAACAAAGTGATTTTGTGGACCACCCGGTACAAATCCGCTCGCCAACTTCCACCTAACCGGGTAGGATTCTACAATACCTACAGGGGCATCGTTAAAAAGGTGTTTCTCGGTAATTTAAAAGATAAACTTATGGTTCAAAAACTAAGCTTGTCTAAAATTTTCAGGAGAATTCGAATATGGTGTCAGACTTAGTGTACAGAGCGTTGTTAAAAAGTGTTTCTGGGTAATTTTAAAAATAAACTTAATATTCAATAATTAAAGTTGTGTAGAATTTTACCAGGAATCCTCATATGACGTCAGACTTAATATACCCACAGGGCGTCGTTAAAAAGGTGTTTCTCGGTAATTTTTAAGATAATGATGGTTCAAAAACTAAGCTTGTCTAGAATTTTCAGAGGAATTCGAATATGGTGTCAGACACCTCATAACTTAAGTGTATGTGTGGACAAAAATATAGGATTGGGTGATAACAAAAGAAAAAAATGATGAATACCTGCGTATCACTCCGGTTGCTTATGTTAGAGTGTAGGTATATTTATTTTACAATAAAAAAATAAAAATGACCCGAAATTAACTCCTTGGTCGTGGTAGGCCCTGTTTGAGAGACTTGTGGGCTCCACACTTAAGATAAAATACACTGTAGATTGCACAGCGAAATATCGTTGGGACAACTTGCCCTTCTTGTATATAGATTTTGAATTATAATCAAGAGGACCTTTTTCATTTTTGGGTCGCAGAACGCGCTGGTAAATTATAAACTAATTTCGGGACACCCTGTATAGCTCTGTGCTAAAATGAGGCTTCTAACGTGTCTTTTTTATCTTCGTATACACTCCTCGAGCTACTCGTGCAGTTTGTATAGAAAGTTGCTCCTCTCGTGCCTATTTAAACCGTTGAGGGAAAGAATATTCCTTAATTCAACGATAAAACTCATGACTGAAAAGACGTTCATAAAACTTGTAGCATAGTATACTATTAAATAATTACTACATCAATTCCGTTTTTCATTATTCATGATATGCGATAAACATGCCCAGATAGGAATGTGCTAAAACCAAAATAAAGCACGATCATTTTCAATTAGGTAACATGCCTTGGATTTGGACGTTAATATATTAAATGATAACAATAACAGCCACAGACAAAAATAAAACGACCCATTATCTATTTGTTTATTACTCTTGTTTGCCATAAAAAAAATCACCAACAAAATCCTTGCAAATGTTTTTGGGGTAGTGCGTAGTGCCATTTGGCGGTATTTTCCAAAGTTCGGTTAGATAATATCGACTGGGGATTATTATCGGAATGAGTTGCAAAGTATGTACTTATTATCTATTACATTTTAGGTCAATTATCATACTTATCTCTTATTGCGAGCATTGGCTCCACAAGACAGGAATTTGTGAACAAAAATAACTATAAAATTTAGCCATTTGTGGTTTAGGCCATATCGGCTAAGAACTAATTTCTAATATTTATAACTTAGTTTTGGAAATATACCTGAATAATGAATAAACAGAAAACAGCCAATCTACTCATAGGTTCTTCAATGGTAGAATAGATGTTGGATGCTATGCATCAGTACAGCTCGTAGTTGTATATATTTTATGGAACCTTCTTTGACCACACAAGCAGTAATTTCTCCGCCAGTTTCTGGTGTAGTATTTTGATTTATTTATGTACAATTATGATGAGGGTATATCAGACATCTTCTTACGTGCTGGAGTGTCTCTGAAATTTGGTACCAGCAAGTGTCTGCATTATACAGGGTGTAACTGAACTGATGGTCAAAAATGAAACCACGTAGTCTTGGAGTCAAAATAAGGGCACTTCTTCATATATTTTTTTCTTTAGAAGTATACTAGATATTTTTTTCAAACTTGGCGTGTCACATGATCGGATGAGCTGTCAAACTTAAGGTTAATATGAAGCTTCTGAGGCCCCCCTTTGCGGAGATACAGGGTGTTACTAAAATTAATTAGTTTAGAAAAATATGAATACCCTGTATAATCGCATTTTTTAAATTTGTGTTGAGTGGTGAATCCAATGATTAACAAAAAGTATCTCTTAGTATTTTTTCATATTCTCAGCCGTTTCTTAATTACCCAAGAAAATCCATGTGCGGACTGCGCGCAGGCGCGGTCATATCCATTTGCGAAGGGGGGGGGGGGCATACCTGGATATGTACTCCTTTAGGCGGTTTTTAAGTACCTACTATAACAATAAAACTTCAATAAGGCGATATCACAAAAAAAAATTTTTCCTCACAAAAATAAAAAAATATATATTTTAAATAAAAATTATGTACTTAAACCAAATTTTTTTGCATGTGCGTTGGTTATATACAGTGTATCCCCACAGATTGAGTTTACATAAGGCGTAAATAACAACAAATTTTCGAGTTGAAATTTGAGCTTCTGGGATCAGCCCTGCTTGGTTTTAAACTAATTTGTGACATAATTTTAGTTTCGAAAAATCACGTATGCCTTGGAAATTATGAAGAAACTAATTTTCCACCTCAGTAAAGTGCCTTTTTTAAGGAAACTTGTTCAGACTAAAAAGCTGAGTAGGTTTGCGAAATTTCGAAAGTCTAGGCCTATACTTACTCGATTTTTTTGCATTTTTCACACTTTTTCTAGAAAAGTGCATTTTGTGTAGTTTTTACATCAAAATGTTCTTAAGAAAACTTGTTGACAATAAAAAACTGGATAGGTGTGAAAATTTTTAAAACCCTAAGTCGACTTTGATTTTTTCTGCTAAAAAATTAAAACGCACAAAAATCAAAGTAGACCTAGGCTGTTGGAATTTTTCACACCTATCCAGTTTTTCATTGATTACAAGTTTTCTTAATAACATTTTGACGTGTAAACTACACCAAATGAAATTTTCTAAAAAAGGCCTAAAAAATGCCAAAAAATCAAAGTATACAGGAATAGACTTTCGAAATTTCGCAAACCTACTCAGTTTTTCATTCTGAACAAGTTTCCGTAGTAACATTTTGCTGCCAAACCTACAAAAAGGGCACTTTACTGATGTGGAAAATTAGTTGCTTCGTGTATCCAAGGTGATTTTTCGAAAGTAAAATTATGTCACAAATTAGTTTCAAACCAAGCAGCGCTGATCTCCAGAAGCTCAAATTTCAACTCGAAATTTTTTTGTTATTTAAACTTTATGTGAACTCAATCCGTGGACACTGTAGGTTAGATAATATTAGTAAAAATATTCGGATCAATTTTTTATTTATTATTATTTTTTCATTATATTAGGGGGGCATGGCCCCCATGCCCCCCGCCTGACTGCGCGGAGCAGCATAAGCGCATATTGCGATACAGTTTTATTTTAAGTATTTTCTAAAATTTATTTGTGGCTTAAACAGATCCATTGAATTTTAATTGGGTTTTTCGCCACCAAACTAGCTAAAAAAGCAACTTTTTCAAGTTGCCTGGAAAATTAATAAATTCTTAACAGTAAATGAACTAAACTTTGAACTTGTAACTCAAACAATATCTTCAACAAATTTGTTTCCTGAGCTTTCGGAGAATAAATCTTCCTCCTTTCTCAAAGATCCTGTCATGTCAAAGTGAAATGACAATCTGTCATTTTTTCGAGAAGTTCTGGTTTATTTGTAGTCACCATAGTCATCGACGATAACTATGGTAGTCACCAATATGATGAGCACACAAACAAAGAAATAGACAACTAGAAATTAATTAAAACTATTAAACACACAACATATTATCTTGATTCGTTTGGGAGATATACAAGGCGTTTTTCGTTTTGTCTAGTTTCTTTTACCTTATAACTTTTTTCACTTTGATTTCGGTAAAAATATGTTTTTATTTATTTTTTAAAAATAAAAGATTTCCAAATGTCAAACAGGATTTTTTCCTTTGCAACCGCTAATCAAAGTAAATAACAAAAAATATTTCTACCGAAATCGAAAATATTCACAAATTATTGAAAATTAATATTTTGTACCGGCATACCTGGTACCTGTACGAGTGTATCACAAAATTCGGAATATTATTTCTAGCATTTTCGTTTTTTCTAAAAATTCGATATTTCCAGATTTATTTTTATTTTTTCATATTACTTATTTGTCCGTGAAAAACTAAGAGTTTTCGAAATGACAGATTCTTTATAGGTATTATTGAGTTGTAATATTGCCAATTCAGTAAAGTTGTTGCGAAAAAAAAACACATTTAGCGGTATGAATTTTCAACTAACTATTTTTCTACATTTTACAAACAGCTAATAGAGGGCATAACTCTTGGTATGTTAGGTACTTATTTATAAAATTAAGAATGATGTGCTTAATCCTTAGTAACAACCACGGCCCTCGTAAAATAAACTGGACTGTTTTGCCCATACAAATATTTGTCTTATATACATAAATATGTCCCACCGAAAGGTCGGCGATATTGGGCCCACACGTCATTGGCTGTTAGGTGTCCAATTATAATACCGAATTTTATAGGGATATTTTAAATTTGAATTAGGTATGCCAAATGCACGAGGGCCGTGATTGGCTGTGGTCAAATGTCATTTTATGTTGCCGCCACAAATTTCACTTCTCCCCTATAATGCACACTAAATCCTCTAGAAGGCACACTAGGTCTCCTAGAATAGGCCCAGAGATAAATGGAGTAGGTATATCTCTGAATAGGCCAGAGAAATGGAGTAGGGAGAATACGCTACAAGCTGCGCGAACTGCCTAATAAAAGTGCCGGCCATATTAAACCAACTTCATACATGGGCGTATCATTGTTAACAGACTTGGCACTGCAGACTGCTTTAGAGGTCTTCGTCCTCGTTCGCCACGATGCACAGTAAAGGCATCAGCAGCAAAATTTTTTGAACAAACAAATTTATTTGGACTCAAAGTCCAACCAGTCCCCAAGTTAAGAATTTTTAACCACATATTCAACATGTTATCATCTTTAGGAAATCTGCAAAATCATTAAAATTATACAGATGCGCGCCTATGGTGCCCAAAATTTCGGCGATTGTTTTTACTAAACTTACCGAAAAAATGATACTCCCGGAGGTCTCCTAGACTTATAATAATTCTTACAGCTTGGTACTGCACACGACATTTTCCAAAACACTGACCATTTCTCTGCTGAAAGTACAACAACTATCGCTGAGAACAAACTGCAAACGTCAAAATGAGGACAATATGGCGGCCATTAAATTTGCCTGGAAATAGGATGCGCAGTAGGTGAAAGCGCGTTCTTCCTAGTCCATTTCTCTGGAATAGGCCCAATAATGACCAATATGGCGGCTATCCAGGCGGACGAAAGCGCCCTCTGCCGGATGGCTAAAAATTGAGGGAGGGACTGGCGGTCCACTTTATTTTACGAGGGCCGTGTTAGTAACATAGACAGACAGAGTAAAGCTCCGATCATAGATATTTGATCGGAGGAGTAAAGACTGTCAGAACCATTGTTGAAATTTCCGCACACTACACCAAATATTTTGCATACAATTTTATATAAAAACGAATAACTAAATTAAAATACCTATAGGTAGGTACCTTAACTTAGTATCGAGTCCTAAGAATTGGAAGACATTACAATTTATCTGTTTTAATTTTTTGTTCTAATTCCAAAATTAAAGATTGAAAGTTGGTGTAGCAGGATTCTTTGCGGAGGATTTCAACAATAACAATGCTTCTGACTATCTATGACTCCTTTAATCTAAGTTAGTAACAGAACAGTAACAATGAAAACAAAACAAGCTATGGCAAGTTTATTGCAATAGCGATAGTGTAGCGACAAAAATAATTTTGAAATTTTGACTCAATCTGTATTTCGAAAGCTATTTTTGAATATAATCGCCTATTTTTTACAACAATTATTGTAGATTACAGATATAAAAAGTAAGTACTCTAAATAACCAACAATATATTATCCTTATATATCATATCAGTTCTTATGTGATGTCATTTGAACAATGAAAAACAAAAACAATCTTTAATTCGGCAAAACGTGTGAAGGTGTGTCCTACACGTGAGGATAGGGATGACCATTGTACAAATAGAATAGATTTGTTGTTGCAATTGTTGTTTCTATCAACACAAAACTATCGGCTTTTCCTCTTTCTCAGAAAAATGTCAATTCCTAGAAAGCATATACAGGGTGTCCAATTTTAAAACTGTGCAAATCCGTAAAATCTTCATTTTTGGAGGTAATCGCCTAAACTTTTTTTTGTTTGAATTTGACCTTCCTGTCATTTTCAAGATGCAAATCCAGGGCCGGCTGCGATTTTTTTAAACCCCCGATTTTCACGAAAACCATTTAGCGATTTTTTTATTTAAAATTTGACCCCACAGCGTTGATCAGAACATCCCAAAACCCCTATATACCAAATTTGAATAAAAAATATACAGGGAGTTATATTCTGCAGGATGTCAAAGTTGAGCAAAATATAAATTTTAAAGGCATCTGATACGTCAAGTGTGCCATGGAATCCCCTCAAAACAGTTGAATGGTCAATAGGACCACTCAAGATGTTGGTGTGCAAAGGTCCAATACAAAATATACAGAGTGCTTTTATCTGTGTCATCTCAAAATGCTGCATTTTTATTAAACTTATTTATATGGGTCATGAGGGCTGTGGAATCATTGAAAAAATATTGATAAACACTAAAGTAATGTATTTCTTTACAAAATGCCAACTAACAAATAAAAACAATTTAAATTATTGGACCTCACTCCACAAAGTCACTGTCTAAGATTATACATTTTCTGTGCGTTTCCTGTTGTGACATACCAGCCACCTTAACTGATATGTACATACTGACTGGCAGGTTTCTGTATTTTTAGATTTAGTTCGTTTATAGTGTGTTTTGATATACTTGATTTTTGACCCGTATAAAGTTCCAAAAATTCAGTAATTTGAGATGGCACAGATAAGAGCACTCTGTATATTTTGTATTGGACCTTTGCACACCAACACCTTGAGTGGTCCTATTGACCATTCAACTGTTTTAAGGGGATTCCATGGCACCCTTGATTTGGCAGATGCCTTTAAAATTCCTATTTTGTTCAACTTTGACACCCTGCAGAATATAACTCCCTGTATATTTTTTATTCAATTTTTTTTATTCAGTTCCGCTCTACTCGTAGTAATAGAATACTAATACTAATACTAATAGAATAATAAACAACTGTGAACGTGAACTGTCGATCGGTGAAGGCGGTGACTGGACCCGTGTTCTGTGCCGGGCCCTGTCCTAATCCCATTGCGTTCACCAAATTTTTAAATTTGTACTATAAAAACTATTTAGCGTACCCTCTTAGAAACGGAAGCAATATTTATCAATGATTCAATAATAAATAATAATAGTTACTTTGCGACCTTCACGCCCACATAACCTCAAAATGGCATGTTCCTGTCAGCGCATTTACAACCGGTCCGACACGAGTTGTCAGCGAGTGAATCAAATCGTACCTGTTGTAAACGATCTGAGCGCTGTAAGCACTGACAGCGCGATTCGGACCACGGCCTTAGAAGACTAGAAGTTAATAATATTGGAACTGGAACAGATTTTTTAAGAACAAGTATTGTCTGGAATTGGAACAGGTTGTACCTGTTCCAAGAAAACGCAGTTCCACACCAGGGACCCTTTAACTTATTTTAAAGAGTCCCTGTTCCACACCATCTCTAATTGCCAGACATATTTTTTACCTTACGGTATTAGGCCAAGGGGGGGGGGGCTGTAGCCCCTGTAGCCCCCCCGTAGATCCGCCACTGACCACTTCCGTTGACTGAAATATTCGGAAGTCAACGCCACTGCGAATGATGGTTAATATCGGCATGCGTGTCCGCAATTACCAACAATATGAGGTTAATTTCGGCCAGTACATGGTTTGATTTAAGTTGCGACAACAATTTTATGGTAATTTTTTTTGCTCAAAATCATTTAGTTTTGTTAAACAAATGTATGTTGTATCTATTTTTGCCTATACCGTCATATTTTTTTACATAATAGTAGCCGCAATCCAACAAAAGTACTTAGGGGGCCGCCATTCACCTACCCTAGATCGTGCGATCTAATTTTGCTTGATTTTTTTCTTGATGTTAAAACAAGGAAAGTACCTCGTTCTAAACCGTCGATGGAATCAACGGTCTAAACCCATTATCAGGATGATAAAAAAGAACAGAAAATAAAATTTCAATATTTGAGCTATTATTAGTCCAAGTAGAGCCGCATTATATGTGAAAATGTGTAAAATTCAGATAAATTCACCTGGAATATAATATATACAATCAGAACCACGACCACGCGACCAGAACAATGACCAACAGGTCGCAAAGTTGCGTCAGCCAGCGTGGCCGGCAACGGCTCAGACACCTTCGAATCTCGGCCAATCGCGTGGCGGCTAGAGGCGAGCCCTCGAAGTCGCTTACCGCGACCTCGAAATTTCCGAGCCGGCCAAAGTCCCAAGCGATTTAAAATTAAATCCAGGATGTCGTTTGTTGACAACGGCCCGCCTATAGCGATATCAGAGACGGCATGTGATTCGGCTTATCGCCTCCTTTGGAAATTGTGGGAAAAATCCATAAGATTTTGTTTTGGAACAAAAAAGAAATTTTTGTGAAAATTAAAGAATAATAATTATTAATGTAGGTAATCATTTTCAAAAATATATCAATAAATGGCATAATAGGCAGGCTACAGAGCAAATAGGCCTATAAATCCCATTTACGCTTAGAACATTGAAACGGACGCGCCATTTTCAAAAAGGCACATCCTATACTTATTCTTCTCGCGCGCGATTTGTGCAATAAGAAATTTCCAGAGCCCCAGAGCTGTCTCTAGCCATAACGGTGCTTTGAATTTGGATTAATTGTCATCACAGATATTAACAAATAACAAATTTCTTAGAAAAAGTTGCCGAGAATTAAAAATTGTGCCTACTTACGTATCAATTTTTAGGTAATCGGCTTTCTTTTCTGATTCTTCTAATCATCTGACGTAGAAAATCAACTCTCGTCACTATTCAAACAGCGTTGTTGTTAGATTATTCTGGGTCACAGTGAAGCTTCGAAAAAAAAATAACTTAACAAACAATAAGATTTGGGCAATTTCTTTCGAAAAACAGTTTGATTATTTCATTACATTATCCTATATTTACGAGAAACATAATTATTATCAAATCCTAAGGAAAAATTGTTATTGTGTATCAAAATAGGAAGTCAATTAAATGGAACGTCAACATGTGAATCTGTTGAACCGAATCGACAGGGGGAAAGATCTAGACATCAGTAACATATTTTTTCTTTTTGTGGGATCAAAAGCCCTCGCGATTATGGCTAAAATAAATCCTTTGCCATGTGCCCGGAAATAGCCAGTAAGGTTATCTACAAAGCAAGAAAATGAATAATAACTATCACCTGCAATAACCTGCTAATAACTTTTATCGCCACCTTTACAAAAATTCGCCTGATGTAAACAAGAACATGTGCATTGAGATATTCGCCAGAGCCGCGCTGAGGCACGACCTTTATTTAATTTTACTTTTACAATTGTTTATGTCAAAATAATTCGGAAAAAAGTTATTGGCTTAATTAAAATGATTCAAAACATCAATAAAATTATTTGGGCAGTGTCTAAATAGCTAAAAACAACAAAATAAAACCGCATACATATGCTTTTGCCATCGAGTACATCCCTGTTGCCAGACGCGCTGATATTTTATGGATTATTGACCAATCTCCTTATATCGTGGAACGCCATCGAACACGTGCTTTTATTTACGCCATGCGTAAGACTTATTAGTATATCTCTGGACGCTGCTTATACTTGATTTTAGTATTATAAGTACCGAATATAAAAATAAATAGGATCGACCGATCTGTGCAGTTATTTTCAGAATAGAAGCACACGTGAACTACACAAAAAACTAACAACAAGGCCCTATTTTTCTGTGTCTGTGGTACCTACACCTACCTATAATGAAGCGATCTCTCCAAAATTGGGCATGCGATGCGATGAGTTGTAAGGGGTAGACAGTTTTAGCTAAGGCACGCTGTACCCTATAGTCCCTATATGGGCTTGCAGATACAGGGTTCCCACTCAGACAAATTCTCCGTATGAAACTTCCAACCCCCCCAGTAACTTTTTAGCCGAAATATCTTCATTCATTCTCTCAAACGGAGTCTCTTTTTTCTTATATAGAAAAAAATGTTTGCAACTAAATAATATTCCTGTATAGTAATAACATATTTCATTGTTATCGGCTAGTGCAACAAATCGTATGTACCTATGATGATTATCTATATTGAAATAACGTACCTACTAAGAAGTATTTTTTAAATTGCAATCAACTCTTTATAATACAGTTTTTTTCTTTTTCTGGAAAAATATTTTCACCTACCAGAAAAGTATAAAATATCTACTGAAAATACATAAAGATTAAAGTAGTTTGCTACCAAGGTGTAGTCTTATTAAAAAAAATTAAAATAATGTTTTTGAATGTTATAATTTGAGTTATTAGCAAGTGTTGCGTGTACCTTCAACATCCACAA
Source organism: Pseudeuparius sepicola (assembly GCA_963920635.1). NCBI lineage: Eukaryota > Metazoa > Arthropoda > Insecta > Coleoptera > Anthribidae > Pseudeuparius > Pseudeuparius sepicola. Next base: position 25,261,715 of record OY987298.1, on the reverse strand, counting down.
GTTTGCGAAAACTTGTAATAAGTTTATTGAGAGCGAAGCGTTTCAGAAAACGCCTTCTCTCCTATGACGATTTGTATAAATAAATACGAAATTAAAAAGTAAAAATAAATCAATAACTTAAAATATAAATTAGTGCACGCAGATTGTTTACTTTTTTCGCAAAGCGATAGTTAGATCTGGGGATTTGGGAATTATTAATTAGGTATAAAAAATCGTTATAAACAGACTCACGACTTAATTATAATAATGTATTATGATATTTACTGGGAAGAAGAAGAAGGCTGTTGGCATGGGTGTAAGGATCACATTTCTATACCCAAGATATTTCTAAACGAAACCAGATCATTCATACTTCCTTATATCAAAGATCATAATTCTTTGCTTATATGTTATTAGTTGGGTATATTACAGAACTTCACAAATTAAGCCTTTTTTGTTGTATTTAAATTCATTATTTTTGTGGCGTTCGAGGTGAAACCATTGATAAGTTTATTAATGTAACCTATTAATTAAATATAATCAGTAAAATGCAAATCCACGAGTTGGATTATCGTATAGGTATGTAGGTAAGTATAGATTCATCCGATTGACCTTTGTATTTAGATATTTACCTGAGATTTGTTTGGATTTTGATTGTGTTTTGGTATGACCGGGATTCCAGATTATCAACATACAGTAACCGGCAGAAAATTTGCACCAAAAAATAAAAAATTCTTTTTCTTGAAATCGGCATTAAAATGTCCCAAAATCGTCATTAAAAACACAGAAATCGTACAATAATGGGCTACATTATTGTACGATTTTTTCAATAAGTAGGCCTTGGCGAGATGTAAACATCAAACGTCAGACGCGGAGAAATCGCCCGTCAAAAGTGACCAAATATTCAAAACCCGGCCGATAAAGGCTCATTTAACTTTTCGACACATTGCGAAATTGTTTCCTATAGAAGCGCAATCCTTCAGTATACATATTTTAGTACATTTGAAAATCAATAGATTTGTTGTGTAGGCTGCACAAGAAGCAGCAGTTTGGTTTTTTTGTCAGAAGCTGCCGTACATCATTATACTTGTCCTAGGTAGAGCGATCGGTAAAGTCAAGCAACGCCGCGCGTAGTCGGTTCGTGGACGGGTGATCCCTTATTATTATTTTCTTGCCTAATAAAACATTTTTTTTTCCGATTTTATTTGCCTCGGCCAGAGGCCTCAGCAACTAAACTCCACATGAGTCATAAAAAGTTGAACTTTAGTGCCTTGGTACATAAATAACTATTCCTTGAAATCGGCAGTGAATTGTCTCAAAATCGTCATTAAAAGCTCAGAAATCGGCACTGAAGTAGCCCATTATTGTACGATTTTTTCAATAAGTGGGCCTTGGAGAGATGTATATGAACATCAAACGTCAGATGCGGAGCCATCGCCCGTCAAAAGCGACCAAATATTCAAAACCCGGCAAATAAATCCCATTTAACTTTTCGTACACGTTGCGAAATTGTTACCTAACAGCGCAATCTTTTAGTATAAAAAATATTCTAGTAGGTTTGAATCAATCTATATTTTTCATGGAGACTGCACAACAGGCAGCAGTTTGGATTTTCTGTCAGTAAGTGCCGTGTCATACTTGACCTACTTAGAGCAATCGTCAAAGTCAAGCCAGAGGCCTCGGCAACTAAATTCCACATGAGTCATAAAAAGTTGACTTCAGTGATTTGGTATATAAATAACTATTAATTCTAAACAACTTTTCATAATAGGTACATGTGTCCTCTAAAATTAAAAATAAGGGTGCTTTACTCTTGCTTGAGCTTTTTTCATATATATTAGAACCTCCTTCGTATACGAAATGACAAATGAGTTATTCAAATTTTGAAATCTGTGTTTTTAGTTTGCAGGAATGCACAAACTTTTATCATCAATGACATTTTCTGATAAATGTAAAATAAAAAATGCGTGCGTAGGTACTTTCTGTCGGACACTGTATATTTATGGGCTTAAAACGTAAATCTAAAAAAGAAACCAAATGGTTTAATTGGAAAAAATACAATAATATAAAATACAATAATAGCACAGACCTATAAGGTCTGTGATAATAGTTATTTGTGTACGGTGTACGAGTACCAAAGATACTGAAGTTAAAATTTTATAACGATTGTGAAATTTAGTTAGGAATAAACCACTCGAGTTATAAATAGGAACTTCAGTGCCGAGGGACACATTATACACATATATTTTTTTAAATCATGAAAAAGTTTTATTAGGCAAAATAAATTAAATAACGTCACCCATCCAATAATGACTTACCTAATTTATCTTTCTGAGCTCTTTCTTGACGATTTTACGACTCTACGCTACCCCCTCTAAATTTGTATACTCTACCCCTCTAAATTTTTATAGAACGTTATTGCTATCTGTCCCCGAGTCGTGAGATTTGTGGAGACCAAGCCACCGAACTAAAAGTTTTTTCCTTTCTTACGTTTACGTAACACTTTTTCAACTAGATAGACGTCGGGATTAACCGTTTTCTATAGTTCTTCAGCTTAGAATCCACCCTTTTTGGGACTTCCGTTCATATCTTCTAGCAAATATTTTGCGGGATTGGTGATTTGAACCCTCACAATTCCGTAGTCCAGTTCGGGGTATAACCACAGCTTACCCTAACGGTAAGCTGTGGTATAACCTTTGTTAAAAACGTGCTTCATTTTACTGATTCTAACGATTTTGCGACTTTTTAGTGCCGATTAAAAAAAATTGAGAGTTCTAGAGGTCATTGATGGCCGAGGCAATGCATTAGCCGAGTCCCTGGATATACGTTTACAGAAATTTCGTATCACTGTTTGTTTGGGTTTCGTTGTCTTACTTATAATTTAACATATTTAAATTAACTTAAATTAACTTAATAAGCAAATTATTATCAATCAGGTTCAATATTTCTCGTTATGCCTGTTTTACATTGTCAATTTCTTCATGAATTAATTCATAAAGTCACTTCAAGGACAAATTAATATAAAAAATCGTGTATTACACTGTCAATTTCTTCATAAATTAATTCATGAATTTCTTCATGAAGTTACTTCACGAATTATTGCATGTTCTATTTTCCGTCAAGTTTTGCGGGAACTTCAGGAGTACCGACATTGAAAATTTGAACACAAGGAAGGTTATACAGGGTGATTCAGTTTTAATCTGCAACACTTCAACAGGTGATAGAAAACCAAAAAATAACCGCACTTTCTTTTATAAACTATTTCATTTTAAGGCCTTATAAAAAAGTTACAGGGTGTTAAAGTTGCAAGAAATATGTGGAATTTATTGAATATTTTACAAACTAGTTGAGATATTTAAGTCATATTTAGTACACGTTATAATGGCATGGGTTAGCATAAAACCTGTTAATATCAAACATCTTGAACAACCAGTGGCGTAGAAATGGGTAATTAGTATAATTTATTTTAGAAAAAAATAGAACCACCTTGTCTAGCAATAAAATGTATTCAAATTCTTATGTAAATTTTTATTGTAAACAAAAAAGGTCCTCTTAGCATTTTTTCATTTGTGTCATGGTTTCATAGCAAATTTGATTTTTTCGTATTATTTCGGGGTACTTCTGAAAAACTTTTCTCCATAAGTAACACTCAAAGTAGAAAAAATGTGTTTTTTACTTTAAGTACAGTAACTTTTCCCAATAAACATACTTACAAACTTACCTATTTAAGATTATACTTTTGAAGATACAGGGTCTAAAACATTTAAGGAAGATACAATTAATGTTACGCTCTGTATCTGAAAAGTAAAACCTTGAATGGGTAAGTTTATTGGGAAAAGTTACTGTATTTAAAGTAAAAAACACATTTTTTCTACTTTGAGTGTTACTTATGGAGAAAAGTTTTTCAGAAGTACCCCGAAATAATACGAAAAAATCGAATTTGCTATGAAACCATGACACATATGAGAAAATGCTAAGAGAACGTTTTTGTTTACAATAAAAATTTACATAAGAATTTGAATACATTTTATTGCTATACAAGGTGGTTCTATTTTTTTTTCTAAAATAAATTATACTAATTACCCATTTCTACGCCACTGGTTGTTCAAGATGGTTGATATTAACAGGTTTTATGCTAACCCATGCCGTTATAACGTGTACCAAATATGACTTAAATATCTCAACTAGTTTGTAAAATATTCAATAAATTCCACATATTTCTTGCAACTTTAACACCCTGTAACTTTTTTATAAGGCCTTAAAATGATATAGTTTATAGAAGAAAGCGCGTATATTTTTTGGTTTTCTATCACCTGTTGCAGTGTTGCAGATTAAAACTGAATCACCCTGTATTTTGATACTGGTTTTTGTTTGAGGCATTAGACGAGGAATAGAGGAGAGTACATAATTTTAAAGATAATATTGTTGACTGAAGAGATAATCCTCATCCAACGATAATATACTTATATAAAAAGTGTGTGAAATGTTACAATGTTTTATTTATGTATTTCGCTGCCAAGGCACAGCTCCCTCATTCACGAAATAATCACAAAACTCCTCTCGGGCAGCAACGCAAGCATGTCTTGCGGTGAGCATGTTTGGTAAGAAAGTCCAAATTGAAATATTATAAAGCTCTTCTAGGATGGAACTAGGACATTCGGGTCTCAAAAATTATGTAATATGCAACATTCTAATGTTATGGTTTGCACTTTTTCTACATTCATATTAACCGTAGTAAAAAAAACTCTAAATCGTTTGGCTAAGATGCCAAATGCATTTTCAACTACTCTTCTAGCCAGACTTAATCTGTAGTTAAAGATGCTTTAGATGAAGATGGATATGGTTAGAAAATATGTTCTGATAGGGGAAATGCAGCACAAAAAAATAATTTTGTTATTTATTATCTTGTGTTGGTATTTGCTAGAATCTGACATAAGGTGCCAACTTCATCAGTGTAAAATAGAACTTGTCGTGAATTAATTCATGAATTTATTCATAAACTTATTCATGAATTACTTCATGAAGAAATTGTCAATGTAAAACAGGCTTTAATGTGTTGTAAAACTGTACTAATGTGGTGTAATTTATGTTTAAAATTACTTTATTGCTGATATCAAAGTGCTATTAATATCGTTGTATTTATTCCTTTCTTGGCTTGTGTCTTGGCATAATATTGCTACCTACTGTTTGAGTCCGACTTGAACAAAGAAGCGGTTTGAGGTGCATTGCCTTTCTTTCCTTGAATTTTATTTAGTCTTTTATAATATGTGATGGAAAGCATATAAAGTGTGCATTTAGCAGTGATCTGATTTAATAATTTGGGAGTAATAAATAATAATAATAATTCTCACCCTCACAATACTCCAAACTAGGAGTACCCCAGAAGCAACCACATGCTTGTGCGGGGGAGTGCGTCTACAATCCTTCGAATACTTCCACGGTAAATTTAATTTCACCAAAGCACACAAAAACCTACCAACTCTACAACGGCCTTCTTGGTAAGAAAGTAGTTTACATAATATCAAAATTTTTGAAAAGTTGATTTGGGCATGAAGACAATACATACAAACAAATATACGGTGTGTTTCATTTTGAGTCGAGATGACAATTCCATATTTTTCAATAAATTAGCCGAATTTCAAAAAGCAAATTTCAATCTGTAGTTCTGTAGTACTCGAACAGCTCTACATTTTGGGTTATAATTTTTTGAAATAGCCCTATTCCATGCTACTATTATTAAGAGAAGTCACCCAAAAATCACAAAACCATATTAGGCATTTTTATAAGAATAAAATGGATAGTGCCATCGAATTACCCATGGGTCAAAACCCTTTGCCGAACATTTTAATACTCATGTTATGGGACCAAAATTCGAAAAAATTTTTTCATATTTTTTCGCAAATCGATTATGCTTTGTCTAAGGTATTATTTTACATAGTATAGCCAGTGTAGCTCATTCAGAGTGCGTTCTTTAAAAATCAAATTAACAAAAAAAAGATTTATTTAAAAAATTAGTTAGAAAAGGATTGTACAATAAGCACCTAGGTGACTGTCAAACATGAAGACGATACCGTTTTTGTTTTCATAGCATTCCGTGATACGCTTGATTTGATTTGATTCATATGTTTCAACTTGCTGAATTTAGGCAGAACTAATTAAGAATGGAGGATGATGCCTTGATGCCTACAATTGAGAGTAACTGTTAAAACGAAATATATTTTTCCAAGGGAAACTAATAGAATAAATGATTTTTTCGTAAAGTATAATTTTTTTACGAACAATAAATGATTTTTTCATATTTTATATTTTATTAACACCCTGTATGATCCACACTGGCTATACTATGTAAAGATCACCAAAATATGCCCTGTGTATACAGGGTACTCAGTTTTTTAGAACTTTGACTCAATTTTTTGAGATATTTGTGGGTCATCTTTTAATAAAAGTAGGCCATGGAATACGCCTATTACAAAAAAATTATAACCCAAAATGCAGAGCTCTTCGAGTACTAGAGGGTGACAAAAGTTTCAGAACACCGGCGAATATTTCGAAAAATAAGGAATATTTTCGACTCAAAGTGAAACACACTGTGTATACTCATATATGTAATACATATTTAGTACAAAACCCTTGTATAAGCATAGAAGAATCTACTATAGTAAGTAGGCTCTTCTATGGTATAAGCTGGGTGGTGCAATTTGTTGAGATATTTATTTAAAAATTAGGACACATACCTTCCTTATTTACCCTTTTCAGAAAGTGCTAGATCTAGGAATTATTTGTTATCAAAAGTAAACATGAACAGATCCGTCATAATTATTACTCTATTGTTTACTGCGGTGACTATATACATAGGAAGTAAAGATCACATTTCCACACTTCCAGAATATTTTTAGACTGAAACGAAGCCAAGATCATACTTCATACTTTTATATTAGTATCAAAGATTACGCAGTTTCAGTGACCACTCAAATGAAAGAAATTTTTGTTTGTTACCTCACCTCACCTCTGTTGGCAGGTTAAATTCAAGTGAAATATTTTTATTTGAAGATAATACGTTATACCTATATGTACTCTTTCTATCTAAAATTATAAGTATATTGTAAAATACAAATAGTTTTAAGCAGATTGATCTTTGAATCCAGATATTATTCACTTGAAATTTATTTTGCTGTACTTTGACAGTATGGGAAATCCAATTTGTTCTAGTAAATAAGTAAAATTGATCTTACTTCAATATGGAAACTGCGAACAAAGTAGAGTTTGCCTCGTCGATTCAGCAACCTGGGGCAACCGATACCCGATTTATATGTAAATAATAGTACCGTACTGCCTAAATTTTCCTGTTTGTCTCTTTTTTTATTGTTATCGTCGATCAGTCCAAAAAAAAAACATTTTCGCAACAAAAACGTAGTGATGTAATCGAAAAACTGATGTTTTTTTAGCAAATCACGGAAGTGACTTGCCGCAATATCAAAAATCAAAATGATAACAAAAGAATAAAGATCGCGTAGAATAAACCTTGCACCACCCGACGAGGCGTCTCGCTCGCTCTCGCCGAAAACGACGCTGCGGATCCCCCTATAAAATCGAGCAGGCCGGGCGTCGATACCATTCGCTGGCGGCCCACTGCGACAGTTTCGCGTACGCTCCCCACCAGCCACCTACGATCCGAATTTTCTCACTCGATTGAAAAACCAACGAACCTGGCTAACCAAATTCGAAAGCTCGTCGCAAAATACCACCGGGCCAACTGTTTCGTTTCGAAGTTCGATATAATCCACCTGAAGTTCGTTTTCGGGTTTTATTGTATGTACCACAAGAGTTACACTTAAATTTTCGGTTTTAATTTTCTTTTTGGAAATTGAAAGTAATTTTTGTCGCGAACAAGATGCCTGACATTATATCCAGCAGCAATAACAACACGTTGTAAGTATTCCGGTTTTTATGTAATATATTTTTTTGTATTTATTTTTTGATGATAATATTATTTGAAAACGCCACAAGCTGGTTGTCGGTGGTTTATTAATTTTTACGAAAATTTGACATTGCCAATAATTATAATAGACTAACCAAATTTTTTATTGATCCGTTACATGATAACTGTGCAAACTGCTGAGTGCACAGTGCACAACGTGTGCAATCACATGCAAAATAATAAATAATGCTTCATTGCCTAAGTGCTGTACAATATAGGTACTATTTTCCAATTCACTAGCTTGTGGAAAAATATGTGCCAGTTTCTAAGAATAGTGAAATAAATAATAATAATATTTACTATAGAAATTTATTGGGTTTGTTATTATTGGTACCTATAAATAAGGTACCTTATGACTGATGCACCCATAATATGATGAAACAATTTAAAAGCATTGCAATAGCACGCCCAAGTTTCATCAACTTACCGCGGTCTACTGCTGATTTTTGGAATTTTTTCTGCGAATAATTTTTATTGCCATGGAGAATGCCTATAACATACCTTATTTATAAACACCACAAACGCCAGACATTATTATTAAAGAGTGTTAAAAAATGCGAAAATATAGTTACAACTTTTTCTAAGATCTCTGTAGTGTAGGGAGTTTGGTAAAAAAATCAATCCTATATATGTGGTTTATGAGGTTCCAGAACAGGATCCCTGAGATGAGATTTTAAATCTTAACATTTTCTGCGTTTGTAGGTTTTTGAAGATAAGAAAGCAAAAGTGAAGTAGTCTGCACTTATTTTATGGAGAAAAGTTACTATTGAAAATTAATCTACACTAAAAACAGTTTTGTTTCAAACATACGTGCATGACATAAAATGAGAGGCGCCAAAAGGAAAAGAGAAATAGTAATTTAAACCTAGAAACCCTTCCTTGAACAGAATCGAAACAAATAATTAATTATTTTAATTAAACTGTACCTACTAATAAGTTCTATTTATTATGGGACAGTGTATAAAGTTGGATGTCTTCATGAGAACCAATTTTGTAATAGTAATAAGTATAACAAATGAAGTAGGTATCCCCCTTGTTGAACCTCCCTTAAAATTAAACGAACTTTCATTACCCAAAAACATATACAAAGATAGCACTTTATTCACCTCATATTTTATATTCAGTTCGGTTAATTATATACAGGGTGTCCAACTTTAAAACTGTACAAATCCGTAAAATCTTCATTTTTGGAGACACTCGCCTAAACTTTTTTTAGTTTGAAAGGCCTTCAAAAGCCGCTTCTTCTGACCTTCCTGCCATTTTCAAAATGCTAATCCAGGGCCGGCTGCGATTTTTTTATACCCCCGATTTCCACGAAAACCATTTAGCGATTTTTTTATTTAAGATCTGACCTCACAGCATTAATCAGAACACCCCAAAACCCTTATATATCAAATTTGAATAAAAAATATACAGGGAGTTCCATTCTGCAGGGTGTCAAAGTTGAGCAAAATATAGGAATTTTCAAGGCATCTGCCAAGTCAAGTGCAAGTGTAGGTATGTCCGTAATAAGTTGTGCAATTCCTTAAATTCAATTGTAAAGAAAAGCTTTTGAAAATGTTTCAAAGGGGTTTAAATGTGAATGTAATAACTAAAAAATTGGCAAATAGAGTTTGACCCCGTATTTGGAAAACAAATTACTATTTTGAGACGTACATGTTTACGAAATTTTTTAATCCGGTTGTGAGAATCCATGTAGTAAATAAATATTCTAGCAAATGCTCAGCTAGGGAGTATTTTTCCTTTGAATAATTAGATACAATATCAGTACGCAGTTATTCTGTACTGAATCCATACTGACATACAAGTTGCATGAATTTCAAATGTCTCCTTTTTCAAATTCTTGTGCGTTTTAACGAATTATTACAATCTTGCGGTTGTCAAATTGGACAGCTGGCATTCTGTGAGATATCCTCTGACCAGTGTTTAGGTAGGTTGTTCGGCTATGCTCTGACATTATATCGGTCTGCTAAAACACATTAAACCCACTAATAAGCGACAAGAGAAAAGCCTCACGAAACCCCTAAATATTAGGTCTGTTTCGGCAGAATTTCAAACTAGTTTGAAGCTGCCAAGAGCATGCGCACTGCGCAGCTTCATTTTGACCTTATACAAACAAAACCGCGCATACCCCTGACAGTTTCAAACTAATTCAAACGCTTTGAAGTTCTGCCGACATAGACCTATTGTCATATTTGAGAACCACTTCCCCTCGATCCAGTAAATTTTTCATTCAAAATTTCGCACTAGTGTGTGTATACAGGGTGAGTCACATCTAAAGGCAGAGCCGAAAACACAAGGTAGAATTCGCTAAAATAAGCATAATATATTCTTAATAAACATTAGCTCAAAAACGCTTGGTTCTCCATATACAGCGTATTGAAACTTTTCCAAAAATTACATATTTTTTAATATCTTTCGAGCCCGTTTAGGAATTTCGACCAAATTTGGTACATATTATGGGTTGTCATTTTGTGCAATAATTTGGCCCTGTTCAGATGACCAGCGGCGTAGATACAAACAATTTTATTTTAAATGCCAGCATAATCGCCTTGGCACTAGTTTAAAAAATCCGAAATTAAGAAGAAACTGTACCAGACATGAAAAAATACCAAGAGGCGCTTTTTGTTCCAAATTGAATGGGCTATCGAAAAAAGCAACATTTTTGGTTTTGCACAGGACCGTACTAATTTTTTGTACAATTATTTAGAGTAACTATTTTTATCTACGCCGCTGGTTATCTGAACGGGGTCAAATTATTGCACAAAATGGCAACCCTCCAATGCATAATGTGTACCAAATTTGGTTGGAATTCCTAAATGGGATTGAAAGAAATTAAAAAATATATTATTTTTGGAAAAATTTCAGCACGCTCTATATGGAGAACCAATCATTTTTGAGCTAATGTTTATTAAGCATATGTGCTTATTTAGGCCAGTTCTACCTTGTGTTTTCGGCTCTGCCTTTAGATGTGACTCACCCTGTATATTTATTAGTGCGCACGGCATTACCAATTTCAATGTAACGATAATTATTATTTTCTGTAGGTAGTCCAAAATATAATGTTATCATTTGGCAAAATCGTGCTGCATCGACAAAGGATCTTTGTTCGAGCTACTGCATTTTAATTTTATTTTTACGCGTTCAGTCGACGCGCTCTTTGATCTTAAAAATGAAAACAAAGGCGCGCCGCCGCCCGCGCTCGCGCTTGCCATTGAACTTCGCTCCGCGTGTCGCCACAGCCTACTCAGTAATAAAACAGCTGATAGGTATAGCGATGCTGGGATTAGCATCGCTACGTCACTGCGTTCGTTGGGTCAAAAATGCTTCCTACATTCTTTCTGCGGCTCAAGGTTTACCGGTGCTGCATTCGAAGTGGCGTTTTTTTCCAAACCGAAACCGAGACACTTTCAGTTTCGGACTTTGGCCGAACAAAAAGCAGACGTAGGCTTGAATTTCACCTTGAAAGCGACTGTCGGTGCCGGTGTAGAGCCTTTCTAGTCAGTTTTGAAATGTTACGTGAAAATATTTACCACTATTTACTACCCACAATCCAAAACAATATTTTTAATTTTATTAGTGTGAGTTGATGTAGTAGACCAATATTTTGTTTTTTAATAATATCGGTCTTTCTTTTCTCAGTTCACACTGCTGTTGTGAAATCTGGAAGATATAAAAAAACGAAAAACCCAATGGCACAATATTTATGTTTCCTCTTATTTTGATGAAGTGTATCAACAACTCTATTTCAGGACTAAATGGTACACATCAGTTTTCTTTGAAGTAAATATTACTTAAATAGTTCACGTCAATGCCAATTTTACTAATTTTTCATTAAAAAATATCGAATTTGTAAAATAATTTCCTACAGATTTGGTCGTCTATATTACCAATATTATACAGTGACCGGCAAACTCTAATTTCGATTAATATAAATTTCTAGCTGCTAATCGAACAAAATTAAAGTTTAGTAGCAAATTCATGTGTTATCCGATGATAAGTTGCACTGACGGTATTTTGTTTTTTTTTTAATACACAGGGTGGTCAAAAAAAAATACAAAAAAAAGTTAAATTTCTTTTTTTACTAGGTGGCTGTGACTTTAAATCTGATATCCACTTTTGATTCCAAACAACTTTTGTAAGTAACTTTTTACCGTATTTTAAAAAATAAGGGTACTTTACTCTTGAGCTATTTTGACATTTTTGAATCTACCTCATATTATCAAGAATAAAATTTTCTGAGAAAATAATAATAAAAAAAATTTCCATTTGTATCCAACTGTCTGCCGGTCACTGTATTTGTTCCTTATTTCTATTAAGAATAACAATAATAATTATTATTAATACTCAACATTTTGCCTAAGTAGCATAATTGCAATTAACTAATTGCTTAAGGTAAGTACCTATACCTACCTATCTACCTTCTGATAACTAATAAACCGTCAACTGGAATATACAAATACTGCTTTTCAAAAATGAGAAAAAAGTATCGATAAATATCCAAATTCACGTTTGGAACAAACTTTTTTCTAGCTTTTTTTCATGAATATGGACATTGAATTTGAGATATACCTAGTAGCATAGCCGAAGAGTATCGTTCGGCTATGCTAGTAGGCTACAGGATAAGTAACTGGTTCCTTGGTTATCTTCGAACTACACAGCGCTAACACAGGAGGTCGGCACTAAAGTGTATCATTATTGTACAGGGGTATTATCTAAGTATTGCTCAATATGCTTACCCTTACATTTTTAAATTTTAGACTTAGAAAGTTGTAAGAAATTTTCTTACAATCTCAATGCACTGATCAGAAAAACAATTGAAAGTCGAAGTTTTCAGATATAGACAAAGCATATGTTTTTTAATGGATCACCTATATCTATCTATTATTGGATATTTGAAACCTAACAACATGGGAAGTAAGTATATCTACATCTACTCGAACCGTTTGCCAATTCCCAGCCATTTTATCAAGATTGCCATGCAAAGCGTAACATCAGTAGGTGTTTGCATCGAAATTAAACATGGATGGACCGAAAGAAACAATATCCAGAGAAATACGTTTAATAAAAAATGAAAATGGCGAACTAAGAAACATTTCAAAGTTATTGTTGGAGATGGAGGTATTATAATTGACATCTATTATAAAAGAAACATTACAACTACTATCTTATAAATTTATTATTATTATTATATAATAATACACATAATACACAACTTGGAAACGCAATTTTACGTCGATTCCAAATATCTAATCATATACAGGGTGATCCATTAAAAACATGAATACACTGTGTCTCCCTTGATAGTTGTCGATAGGTGTAAAAAACAAAACATTTTGGAGTTGGATCTTGTCTTGATATTTTGGAAATCCCTCCTTCATGGTCTTATATAATGAGACGTAAACAAAATATGCCAAATTTGGAGGTTCATTTTATTTTCAAAGATACGAAAAACTTTTATAAAGAAAAGCTGTTTGGAATAATTAATGAGTTATGCCAGAATCCCAATTTTGAGGCGGCTCCGGTCTACTTTGATTATTTGTTCGATATTTTTTTAATTTCACCTGTAAAGCGATGGCCGGAAATGTGCATTCAGACACATAGACAGCTTCTTTAAATAATAACTATTCGAAAATAAGGACTTTTGTCAAATACTTATTATCGTTCTCAACAACGAAAGATAAATAATCAAAGTAGGCCGAGCCGCCTCAAAATTGGGATTCTGGCATAACTCCTTATTTCAAAAAATTTTTCCTTATTAAAGTCATATATATGTATTTGAAAACAATTATTGTAGTTTACTCTTGTGCATATTTTCAAATTTATCTCCTTATATTTATTAATTCGGCTTATTTTGCTTACGTCTCATTATGAGTCCATGCAGGAGAGATTTTCAAAATATCAAGATCCAACTCCAAAATTTTTTGTTATTTACACCTATTCCGACCACTATAATAATAATAACTATCTAGGGACACACCGTATAATATAGGTATGTTGAGAACATATTATTTTGCCTTTATCTGAAAAATGCAAGTGCATTGAAATCGCAAGGGAATTTCCAACTTCCATATATTTACAATTTTTTTTCTAGGTCGAAAATTTAAAAAGTTCAGGGGTGAGCAATCTTTAAATAATACATTATCTAAGCTTGTACTATTTTTTCTATAAGTTAGGAATTAATTCAGTCAACTACTCATCTCTGCATTCTTGACTTATTATTATTATTACTACTATTAACTTTTGCAACTTAGCAAGTTAACCTACCAAAAACCTGTTTCTCTTATTGATACATTCTGGCTACTACTTCTGTATTACTTCTAACAAAACCATCTTGAATCTTTTTTTTTTCAGATATTCCTCTGACGTTGGTAGGTTTATAAAGAATCTATCCCATCCCAATGTTGGACTCTTCAACCAACTGAGAGGGATCAGCGTTGTTAGTGGGAATGTGAAAGATTTGACACCAAAGGTATGTAAACTCGTGTCTACTGGTTTCAATTTGACTTATTGACTTGACTTATCATCGGCAATTTTCGAAGTATTTTCTTTGCTAATGATTCCCTGCTATCAATACCTGCCAACCAACACTATTATTGAAATGGCCATTATTCTCAAAACTTATTCACAATTTATTTTGCTTGCATAAATATTGTTGATAGGTAGGTATGTTCAGCATTCCCAGTATCGACCAGTATGATACAACCAATTACGAACTGATAAGAATACGAATAAAACTAGTTTCTTTATCAGGATATTATGTAGTCTATGCAAAATACAATACCTAAAAGTTATCTGTTCTTGTTATATTAAAAACAATAATAAATTATTGTTACACAGGTTAGGTTATATATTTACACTGATTACAGGTTCGAGCCTTTGTCGAGGAAAATGCTGACCTCTGTCAACCAGAAAAGATCCACATTTGTGACGGAACCGATGATGAAAACAACCGTCTCATCAAACTTATGCAACAGCAAGGCACCATCGTACCTTTGCCTAAATACAAGAATTGGTAAGTACTCCCTACTGCCTTATAATGATGGTTATACAGGGTGAGTCACATCTAAAGGCAGAGCCGAAAACACAAGGTAGAATTCGCTAAAATAAGCACATATGCTTAATAAACATTAGCTCAAAAACGCTTGGCTCTCCATATACAGAGTGTTGAAACTTTTCCAAATATTTTTTAATTTTTTTCTAGCCCGTTTAGGAATTATTTTATACATATTATGGGTTGTCATTTTGTGCAATAATTTGGCCCTGTTCAGATGAGCAGCGGCGTAGATACAAATAATTTTATTTTAAATGCCAGCATAATCACCTTGACACTAGTTTAAAAAATCCGAAATTACGAAGAAACTGTACCAGAAATAAAAAAAATACCAAGAGGCACTTTTTGTTCCAAATTAAATGGGCTATCCAAAAAAGGCAAAATTTTTGGTTTTGCACAGGGCCGTACTACTTTTTTTCTACAATTATTTACAGTAACTATTTGTACCTACGCCGCTGGTGATCGGAACGGGGTCAAATTATTCCACAAAATGGCAACCGTCCAGTGTATAATGTGTACCAAATTTGGTTGGAATTCCTAAATGGGATCGAAAGAAATTAAAAAAATATGTTATTTTTGGAAAATTTTCAACACGCTGTATATGGAGAACCAAGCTTTTTTTGGGCTAATGTTTATTAAGCACATGTGATTATTTTAGCGAGTTCTACCTTGTGTTTTCGGCTCTGCCTTTAGATGTGACTCACCCTGTATAAGATCAATGAAAATATCGGAATAGTTGTATCTATAGCATTTAGCTACTTATCTGGACACAATCATTTTCTTTCTAGTAAAAAATATATGACCTTAAAAGTGTATGACAACTTTTCAAAATATAATCTAGTTTTTGAGTTTAATAATTATGTAAATTAAAAAAGTCAATTTTATTCTTATTTCTTTTTTTTTCAAAATAAGTAGAGAAATATTATAAAAAATATATACATATTTGCAAAAAATAAGATGTGAATAGTGGGGCCCCATAAAATTGAGAAATTTGAAGAAATTGCGGAAACAATAAGTAGGTATGTTTTGCATTATCTTACAGCAAAACTCCAAATAAGTTTTCTCTTTAGAATTATTACAGATTAATTGCAGGAATGTCTGAATACCTACTGCATTTTGTGTAGCGATGTTCAAAATATAGAAAAAAGAACGTAACAAAATCCTTTCTTTAGGACATAACATTTTCATTGTTCAAAAGTTACAGACTGTTGACCCACAACCATTTTTTAAGAAATTTTGAATAGGTGTCTGTACCAAATTTAATATTTTGGCATTCCCTGCAATTTTAAAGATAAAACTTATTTGGGGTTTTGCACTACACATTTTCTTTGATTTCTGTCGATTGCAACAAAAAAACAGCTTTTACTTTCTATTCTATAGTTATTGCTACCTATAAAAGGTTTTTGATTCAGTTAGAACGTAAATGTACAACACACAAGTAGCCGTACAGGCTACTTCGTGGTTTTACTTATGTTTATTTGCATTCGGTATATTTTTGTATTTATTATTTGTTCTTTACTTTATTTTCCATGTAGTACTTATTGTAAATAAACATTATTATGATTATTATATTATTGAGTAAATGACATATATTTATATAGGATAAATAATATATACAGTGTGGTCATTTTTTTTAAATTAATTGCACAACCAAATTACAAATATTGCCGAAAGTTGGTGCATGTTGGATAATAATATTAGGCGCACTTAGAATGGTTGCAAGTCAAACAGCATACAGGGTAGGTAAAAAAATAAAAAAATTGTACAAGAGTAAAGTACCCTTATTTCAGAAAAATCAGCAAAATGTTAGGTACCAAGAAAAATTTTCTAGAATTAAAAGTTACGCCTAAATACCAAAACATGGCCTCCAAAGAATTTTGTTTTAATTTTTTTTGAAAAACCTTGATAATTTTCCCCAAAAAATGTTTTTAATATTCACCCTAAACACATTCATAAATTAATCAAAATTAAATCAGTTTCGCATAACTTTGTTCAAATTCAAGCATATTTGTAAAATTACCTTAGATTTTTAATTTTTTAGAGAATCACAAATTTCATGGTTTTGCAACAATATTAAAAAAAACTTTAAAATTTCGCAAAAATTCTTTCGAACAAGATAAAACATTAATAATGATAATATGTATTTTAAAAACTCTCATCTAAGGTGCAAAATTTTTTTTCTTAGGAGGCCATATTTTGGTATTTAGGCATAGCTTTTAATTCTAAACAACTTTTCTTAATAACATTTTGCTGAATTTTCTGAAATAAGGGTACTTTACTCTTGTACAATTTTTATATTTTTTGACCTATCCTGTATGCTGTTTAATTTGCAACCAGTCTAACTGCGCCTAATATGATTATCGAACATGCATCAACTTTCGGCAATATCTGTATTTTGGTTGTGCAATTAATAAAAAAAAAACCATATGTTGGACACTTAAATGACCACACTGTATATATCCTTTACTTAATGACTATACATACTTATATTTTAAAATTATAAGAGACTTTCCTTATATATTTCTATTTAAATTGTACTATCAACAGTGGTATACTAAGTATTTGTTTTGACTAGCCATTCCAAATTGTTATTTATAAAAAATATTTTCCACTAATTAATGATGTCTCGAGATATGCCTTCTAGTTTATTTATTAAAATTAATTACTTCTCAACAGGGACATACACAAATAAAGTTGACTAAATATGGTTGTGAAATATAATTTTTTCTACGACCTCTTTTGAAAATAGCGTTTTCTTCCCTGTTGTCACAATAAAGCTGTAAGTTGCTTTGATATTCAAAACAATTTTTTGACATTTTCGACTTGTGTCCATAGCACGGCATGACATGTTTTGATTGTTAATCGCAGAGTGAAAGCAGAGCTGGGAAAGATCATGCCAAAAAAGATCTAGATCATAGATCAGATCCTTGTCTATCCATGATAATTTTTTTAAAAAAGATCTAAGATCGTTTAAAAATAGATCTATTCGTACAAAATTGATCTTAGATCAAAGATCGTCTAAAAACGATCTGTTTAAAAGTGACATCTTTCAAATCCGGAGCAAGTGCGATGATACGCCCATTATGCGTAACTAGTTTTGAAAAGTAAAATTTAACGTAACTGGTTACGTAAAGTTACTTCCCTGACCGAACTGGTTAAGTAATCAATCGTTTGATACAGGGACTCTTTAAAATAAGGGGACCCAGCATGTCACAGTCTATCACATAGGAAAAGTGAAGCCTTGAGGAGACGTTTGTTTTCTGTATACTCCAAGGAGACCACATAAGTGGGCTGATACAAGGTTATGTTATATGTCAGTGTCCAACTGCCATCAGGTTTTATGTGACATGCCAGTGTCATAGATTCCAAAGGAGGCAAAATATTTCCCATCATAGTTCACAATTTTTAAGTTTTCTAACTTCCAGATAGTCAATTAAAGGTAATGCGGCCGCCTGTAGTAGTTCCAATAATTGCCACCAGATTTTCTTGTCTCACCTTTAGTAATCCTACAATTCCCATTACGTGGGCACAGAATAAATAGCTTCACAACAGAAGCGTCCATAAAGACATGTGTCAAAAGGATGCTCGCTTTGACGCGAAATATCTTCTAAAGAAATAAACATTGTGCATTTTATTTGATTTTACATTAATCCACATTGCAAAGAGATTGCATTAGGACCAAATTTATGTATAAGTTATTGGTTATTTTTCTGTAAATTGAAATGGAGGCTCGCTTATTTTTGACACATGTCT
Source organism: Pseudeuparius sepicola (assembly GCA_963920635.1). Taxonomy (NCBI): domain Eukaryota; kingdom Metazoa; phylum Arthropoda; class Insecta; order Coleoptera; family Anthribidae; genus Pseudeuparius; species Pseudeuparius sepicola. The sequence goes on along the minus strand of OY987298.1, from coordinate 25,242,951 downwards.
TTATGGACGCTTCTGTTGTGAAGCTATTTATTCTAAGCTATTTATTCTGTGGTATAAGTAGGTAGTTCGAAACAAATGGTGTTTCGAAAATTTTAAATTATTAAGCAGGTAGCTTCAGTCAGGTCTTTTTTTAAACAGTTTTTATCTACAACTATAAGTTTATTTTACGATTGTGAGGTACCTTGGGAGACAAATAAAATTACAAAAATTTTATAATGAGCACCGAGAAAAATTACATGATTAGAACTAAGTACAAGACCTAATCTTATTAGTCCATCCCGAAATCTGTGAAAGTTCTTTGGGTGGATACATTCAACAAGGGAAGAAAGTTCAAGTACGTACCTATTATACCTACATATTACAAATGGTTTGAGGAACCTGGTAACAAGGTGCAATAGCGACAAATTCTCAAATAAGCAAAATCGTCATGAACTTACCATACTTATATTACTTAAATTCCTGGAAATAATTGCAGGAAACCAAATTCAAATATAAAATAAATTTGATTCATTTGGCACTTGCCATATTCTGGGTTTGTTGACAGAACATTGGCAAGTCTAATTTTTAGAAATAATGGAAACCATTGTTAATTTTTACTAACAATCAAAGTACCTGTTATATTCATAGATTCTCCAATAAAATGGCATACTTGGCATCATTGAGACCATTAGAATGAGGAAAGAAACGGCCTCACTTTGGACAGTATAATGACGGGTCCCCTTACCTACTTTAAACGGTCCCTGGTTTGATATACCTATGGCTGGTACCCTACCACTGCACAATTCATTTCTCCCTCCAATGAATCAAAGCCGAATTCTTAAAAATTTGGAAAAGAACTTAGATTGTTATTACGATCTTAGATCCTTTCAAAAATAATAGATCTTTAAAAAAATCTTAGATCTTTAAAAGGATCTAAGATCGCCAAATTAAGATCAAAGATCAGATGATTTTGAAACGATCTTTTTTAAAAAAATCGTTCTTTCGTGAAACAAAAAAGGTCAAGATCACGATCTTAGATCCTTAAAACGACCTGCCCAGCTCTGAGTGAAAGTAATTTTTATTTTATATAAATTATTATAAAAGTGATGAATGATAATATACAAAATTACCTTATTTACTCTTTCCATATAGTTGGCTGGCCAGAACCAACCCAGCCGATACAGCTCGTGTCGAGTCCAAGACCTTCATCTGCACCGAACATCGTGCAGACACCATCCCGACCACCAACGAGGGCATCCGTGGCCAACTCGGCAACTGGATGTCGCCCTCCGACATGACAGCTGCGGTCCTCGAACGTTTCGGTGGGTGCATGCGTGGCCGCACCATGTACGTGGTGCCGTTCTCCATGGGGCCAGTCCACTCGCCACTTGCCAAGGTCGGAGTGGAGTTGACAGGTGAGCACAGTGGCTGGTTATCGGGTGTTGGGTGAAGTGTGAAGTGGTATATCCAGTTTGTCAGGTATTCAAAATAAGAGGTGCTGTCATTTAGAAAAGTAAAGGAATTTAGATGTGCAGTTTTGTTTTGGCATCTAAAAGGTGTAATATTCTAACAATAATAGCAATAATATACAGCATTTTACACTATCATACAAAAGTTTTATTCTAATTCCAGACTCACCCTATGTGGTGGCCTCAATGAGAATCATGACGAGAATGGGAAAACCTGTCTTGCAAAAACTGCAAGAGGGCGCTGACTTTGTGAAATGCCTACATTCAGTCGGGATACCAGCCAATGGTTTCATCGAGATGCCCAGTTGGCCTTGTGATCCTGAAAGGACTATTATCTTGCATAAGTAAGTATTGTTATGGGTCGCCTACTCTTTTAAATAAGTAATATGTGTATGTATAAAATAAATAATTGCATAAAAGTCGTAAACATAAACCTACTGTACCAAAATCATATAACTCCGACGCCTGATATAAACAAGAGCACGTGATGTTGAAATATTCGCCAGAGCCACACTCGCAAGCACAACCTTTATTTAATTTTACAATTGTCTACGTCAAAATGTTTCAGAAAATTTTTTATTGAATTCATTAAAATAGTTCAAAACATCGATACAATTATTTGTGACAGTGTCTAAATAGCTTAGACGCATGTGAAAACAACAAGATAAAACCAGATAAATACACTTGCTATCGAGTACATCCCTGTTGTCAGGCGCGCATGGTATTTTGTGGCCTATAGATCAATCGCCTTATTTACTTACTTGATTCGAGTATAGTTATAATAAGCTTAAAAATATTGTATTTTGTATGCATTTTATATATTTATTAGTACTTAGTCATAACTACTACCACTAATAATGTCATTAGGTGTGTATCGAATCATGATATTCTATTAGTATATTATAATAGGGGAGCCCACAATGCTAAATGGGTGTCGTGGGGACCTATTGGATTTTGAAGATTAGATGGTAGAAAGAGAAAAAGGTTATATGATATATACCCTTCCACCGGTGGGGGGAGCGTCTACAGGCTTTCACAAATGTAAAAAAAAATAGTCACATGGAGATACTCGAGCGCGTCAGATATTAATAGTGTATATATGCCCCACGAGTCTCCGATGACGTAGGTATGTTAATCTGCCGGTTTGCATGGAGGGGGCGGCCGTACGGAAGGGTTAAAAATAGGAAGAAAAAAAATTTACTCGAGCCCGTCAGATATTCAGAAGGGATGTTAAGTGAACCCGAAAGAAGCTCTCATTCAATATACTGACAATTTGGATGTGATGCCACCTAGTGGCAACTTTTTGAAAATGGAAAAAAATCGCCATTTTGAAATACTCGAGCGCGTCAGATTTTCTTATAGACGGTTCAGTTTGATGTCCTGGTCGTGCTAATCCATAATCTGATGATTATTTGGATAGATTTTCTTAATCTGACGGTTTGAAAACATTTTTTAATGATTTTTTAATGAATATTTGCGTTTTTTTTAGAAAAATATGTAGTCTGTTAATAATTAAAGAATTTTTGTCTCTAAACATATGCTCTTAATAATTTATTTTCTATATTACAGGGTGTTGAACGTGGACTTTTCAAATATTGTATTAACTAAACAAAATTTGACAAAACGTCTAAAATAAAACTTATAGATAAAAAGCAGGTCTATCCAAATATAAAATAAAAAATGTACGCTCGTTACAAAAAAAATTCGAAGGGTGCCGCGACGCAGTGCGTCATTTGTCAAATATTCTCAATTTTATCTTGATTTAGTCTTCGTTTGGTCCCATTTAAGACCCCGGAAGCAGATATAGTTTTTCTCTTTTCGTTTGCCCACAATAGGCCAGGGACATCGAGTTTGAATAACCTTCTACATATAATACCAGGAGTGCTGTGATCAGCTGTGATGGCAGGCGTGTGGGGATGGTGCGAGAAAAAGAGTGAAAGGGAGAGGCGCGGAGTGGGGAATACATGCTTCACTGCAGCTAGCTGCACGCGCTAAACTTTATCGACGATGTATGTTACTTCGGCTTGTGGAAATCGGCAAATTATATTTTTCCCGTTATCATTGAATTATTTCCTTCAAAATAAAAAATATTAGACTGCGCTCTAGAAAGTCGAGGTAAAGTTTTTTTTTGCAAGTTTGTGACTCTCCCACCCCCTTAGGTCACGCTCAAATCGTCAGATTATTGAAATGCACACTTTTCAGTATGTAACTAAAACCATCATATCCTAATCTGACGCGCTCGAGTACATCCACCTATCGATTTTTTTTTACTATTCTGATCGGCTGCCCTACATAGAGGGCTTAGATGTGGTGGAGGTACTCAACAGGGTGCAAGGTATCCCCCCATATGTTAATCTGTCGCGCTTGAGTAAATCCCAAAATCCCTTATTGGGCTCCCCTACTATTGGCCTGTTTCAGTAAAACTTCAAACCGTTTGAAATCAGTTTTTCTAAATTTAAAATATCTAAACTAATGGTAATATGCTACTTAACACTATTTATACATTTTCAGACCTCAAACCAATGAAATTGTGTCCTATGGCAGTGGATATGGAGGAAACTCACTCTTAGGCAAGAAATGCTTTGCATTGAGAATTGGTTCAACAATAGCTAAGAAGGAAGGATGGCTAGCCGAACATATGCTGGTAATTATAATATGACATAGGACTCAAAAATAAAATCTGTAAAAGTTCTTTATACAGTCTCCATCATAAATTTGGAAACAACACAGGGGACTTCATTTTGAGTGAATGTGTACCTAGTGTTGTTTAATTTATTACTACATAAATAATATGTTTGGCGTGACTGAAAATGTTTCTTAAACTTCAATACTGCATGCTTTAGCTATTTAGTCCCAAATTTTATGCAATTTTATGATAAATATTTACCTGGCAGAATATTGTGGCCAAATTCAAATTTGTGCTGCAAATATTGTTGGTGAATTTCAAAATGGTTGTACCATTGAAAAAAGGCCCTATTATTCCTTTGCGTAATGGTTCAACTTAAATTTTTATTGGTGAAGGCCTTAGGGCCCAAGACCACACACACACAGCAGGCATATTGACTACAATGTGCCCATCAATTAGCTAACCACTACTAAGAAATAAAACAGTATCTATTTTTTTCATCTTCCATCTTCCTTCAGATTTTGGGTATCACCAATCCACAAGGCCAAAAACGATACATCGCTGCCGCTTTTCCATCCGCGTGTGGCAAAACTAATTTGGCAATGATGACTCCAACTTTGCCGGGATACAAAATTGAATGCGTTGGCGATGACATTGCCTGGATGAGGTTTGACAGCGAAGGACAGCTCAGAGCTATCAATCCCGAAAATGGTTTCTTTGGAGTAAGTAAAAATATGAACAAATATATTGAAAAACTTTTTTGGCGTTGTTCAATAATCATTAAAAATATAGTTCTGTCGCTCAACGCCTCAAGATATGGTACTCGGAAACAGACAGTTTCCTTTGTAACTTACGATTTTTCAAAATTAATAATAATTCAAGCCGATTCATATAAACGTAATAATTATAAGAGTCATAATAGTTCTTATATTATTTGATAGGTGGCCCCTGGAACTTCTAATGCAAGTAATCCGATAGCAATGAAAACAATCTTCAAAAACACGCTTTTTACAAATGTGGCATCGACCAGTGATGGTGGTGTCTTCTGGGAAGGCATGGAGAACGAGGTTGACGACAATGTGAAAATAACCGACTGGAAGGGCCAGAAATGGACTAAAGGAGAAAGTAAAACACCCGCCGCACATCCCAACTCGAGGTACTTTAATGCCACAATTTTTTTTAAATATTTTTCGTGAGATTGTGAACATCTTTCGAATAATCGACTTTGGTATTTCAGATTTTGCACTCCGGCAGCTCAGTGCCCTATAATCGATCCGAACTGGGAAGCGCCAGACGGAGTGCCAATTTCCGCGATACTGTTCGGAGGAAGGAGGCCCACTGGGGTGCCCCTGGTGTATGAGGCAAGAGACTGGAACCACGGTGTGTTCATCGGGGCGGCTATGAGGTCGGAGGCTACGGCGGCTGCCGAACACAAGGTAAATATTAGTGGCGTTTTTCTTTTAATGATAATTAACAAAACAATATTGTCTTCGGGTGGATTTTTTCCATCAAAACATTGACTTTTATTCTTACACTAAAAACAGTTTGCCTAGAAAGTGTTCTGAGATAGGCAGTCCAACGAACTGTCATGATCAATGACATGGTTAAAATGTAGAGATGGGTTTACACCGGGTTTTTCATATTTGGAAAGGGTGTCAAGGTTTCCACCCTTTCTGGCACCGGGTGTCAAATTATGACACTAGTTTTTGGCATATTTTGATTGGTGACATCTAGACGTTTAATTTAATACCAAATACTCATATCTAAAAACTATAAACAACAAAAACATTGCAAGAAGATATAAAAAGTAAAAAATATATTGCAGGCGAATTAGAAATTTAGTCGTTTATCTATTACATTATCCTAAATTAAAATAACGATGACTAAATATTGAATAAATGAATAAATGTATTCTAGGGCATACAAAAACAAGATTCATCCTGCATTATTAACTTTAATAAACAAGTTAACGAGAATTAAAAAAATGTCATCAGTATATATGTATGTGTATTATACAATATTAAAATATTATACATTTATATTATTATTGCATGGAGTATTTAAAACTAAAATTTTTATTCCATCGTTTAGTACGAGATATACAAAATATAATAGTTAGGTTTCATTGACAAAAACAAACAAACAAAAATCGCGTTTCTTCTTCTTTGCTCCAAATCCAGTGGCTTTGCTTCCCTTCAAAAATTCCATTCATTACAGGATATATTTTGGCTTTTGGTGACATTGAAAACACCTATTTTTGGGTGTTATTAGTTTACACCCTTTGAAAACCACCGATTTTTGGGTGCCAAACGTTTCCACCCTTTAAATCCACCCTTTATTTTAAAAATGAAAACACCCTATGGGTGTCAAAGGTTTGGCACCCATAGGTTAGCACCCATAAAGGGTTTAAACCCAGATAGCAAAATTAACTCCACAAGTGCCAGAAAAGCACTTCTCAAAAGTAGTCAAATGCTTATAATGCACATGTAATATTCACCTGGCAAGTGCTCCAGTGCCAGCTCAAAAAGCGCTTAATAAGTGGTGGTCTACAAGTAGTATGCGCGCGCATCGTACTGCAGTGAAGTACTTTTGAAGCATTGTTAAAGCGTCCCGACTGTTGATATTATATACAAATCAGGCACTTCTCGTGTACTTTATTATTATTCTAAAGGTCCATACTGTAATCTTTTATATGTGCTTGCAGAATGATTTTTCTGTATATTTACTTTAAATAAATATGCATTTCATTTTGACACTTTGTTTGCATTCACTGAAGGTATATATTGTGTGTGCTACTAAATTGAATGTACAAATTAATTTTGATTGACCTTTCACATTGATTTTTTTCGAGAAAAATATATACAGGGTGAGTTTTCTTCGATGCCCACTATGGCATCGAAAAAATCTCACCCTGTATAATAAAATATACAGGGAGTAACATAAATGTTAGGAATAAAATAAACGGTGGATTTTTATGTATTTTTTTTTATAATTCATATATGGACTTATGCTCTACCGGTTTTAGTTTCCAAGCTACAAGGAGCGCTAAAAATTAAAAAAAAAATAGTTTCTCTAATAACTTTCTAACATTAGAAGATCATGATAAAATTATTGTCGCTTAATTTCGTTTCATTATCATCATTCAAGTTATTAGAGAAAAACTATTTTTTTTGACATTGTTAGCGCCCCTGTAGCTTGTAAATAAAAGCCGGTAGAGCATGATTCCATATATAAATAAAACATTTTTTTTCCACCGTTTAATTTACTCCCAACCTTTATTTTACACCCTATATATTTGCGTAAAAAAATAGAGTAAAAAATATTAAGACAGTGAATATACCTTCTGTGATAAATGCTCTGTTGTTGATGATGGGGGGTCTTCTATAGTGAAACACCATAACGAAACTAAATAATTATCTTCATTAAAATATAAATATATTTAACTCTCATATTGCTTTCCACAAATGTTCCTTAAATATAGTTTAATTATGTCTTCAACCTCCTTTTCTGTTGTATTTCTCGACAGTGGATTTCGGCGCACTGCTACTGCAATAAAAAAATTATTTCAAAACAAAATAATTGCTCAGAAATTTGTACAAATATGAAAGTAAACTATAAATAAACAGGTGTATATCTTTCATCTTTCTTTTGATTTAATGGGTTTGTTTGTAGATAATTACTACACCACAATGTTCAGAACTTTTTAGTAGGTAATTAATGTTTTTGGTGTGCAGAGGATTGTAGTTCGAAATTGTGTAGGGTGGGACTGATTAATATACAGTGTGTCCCAATTTGATACTGGACACCTCAGAAATATATGAAGTGTAAGGAAAACAAATGCCCTCTATTTTTTTATTGGTAGTACCAAGGGAGAGTATCTCATAGGCAGTGGTATTTGGATTGGGTAATTATTTCATGGCCTGCTATGATTTTTTTTAAATAATGAATTTTCAAGAAACCCCATTAGGGATTTTTTTTACGACGAAATGTTATTAAGAAAACTTGTTCATAATGCCCAGTTAACCACATTTGACGTATAACGTCAATTTAACGTATTTTTATAACATAAAAAATACGTAAAGAAATTACATTTCTAGAGTAGCGTTAAAATAACGTCATTATTTCGGCATCGTTAACCACATTTGATGTATAACGTCAATTTAACGTAAAAAAATATGTAAAGAAATTACGTTCCTAGAGTAGCGTTAATATTACGTCATTACTACGATACCCAGCTAACCACGAATTACCTATAACGCGTTATTTTAATAACGTAACAAATACGTAGCTCAATTTACGGAAATATAACTTTATAAATACATCAAAAATGACATAATAAAAATAAGTAATAAAACTAGCGTCAATATTACGTTATTACTACGGTACAGATACTCCCGAATAATAAAACTTGGACCAAGGTTTTTGGGAAATCACAATAGAGTCCTTTCGTTGAGACGATTAAGATCCTTTTGGCTTTGTCCCATCCATTACATGAATTTTTAGGCACCCTTTATTTTATTTCTATTTATTTCTGTGACGTCATCGAGATTCTAGCTTACAGTGTTTTAGGCAATATTTTTCAAGTGCTTCGATAGCTTAGTTGGAAAGAGCGTTGACATTAATTCCGATGTTCGTAGGTTCGAACCCTGGTGTTGGTATGCGAATTTTATTTTTTATGAGGTTATATCTACTTTAAGTTTATGAGGTTATTTCTACGTCAGGATATTGTCACTCTACCGGACTTTTTGTCATAATTATAACGTTAGTTTCACATGATTTTCCTAACGTTATAAGGTTATTTTATAACGACATTTTGACGTAGTAAAACCGTGGTTTGGTTAGCTGGGTGATAATCTGAATAGATTCGCAAAATTTCAAAAGGCTAGGCCTCCTTTGATTTTTAGATTTATCTCCCACTTTTTTCTTAGAAAAGTGTCCTTTCTGGAGCTTTCACGTCAAAATTTTATTTTTCACGATGATCAAGTTTCCTTAATAATATTTTGACGTGAAAGCTCCAGAAAGGACACATTTCTAAGAAAAAGTGGGTGAAAAAGGCGAAAAAGCTAAAAATCAAAGTAGGCTTAGACTTTTGAAATTTTGTAATTCTACTCAGTTTTTCATTCTGAACAAGTTTTCTTAATAACATTTTGTCGTAAAAAATCCCTAATAGGGTTTCCCTGTGATGGTGAGCTTGCGTCTGGGGGGGAGAGGGACTGGGGCAGTGATAGCCTCGGCCTACTTCCCCATAGGCGCGGAGTGTCCGCCGGAGGAGCTCAGAGCCCTGTGCTCCTTCTGCGAGTCGAAGGGTCTCCCTCTTCTTGTGGGGTGCGACAGCAATGCGCACCACTTTCTGTGGGGCAGTGCTGACTGCAACCGCAGGGGGGACCAATTGACGGAATTCATGGCCACGGTGGGGTTGCACACAGCCAACCGTGGTTCAGAATACACGTTCTTCACACCAGGGAGGCGCTCCGTCATAGATCTCACTCTATGTACGGGACCGCTTCTCGGGGAAGTGGGGGACTGGCACGTGTCTGGGGACGACTCCTTGTCGGACCACAGATACGTCTTGTTTACTCTCGGGGAACCCCATCAGGGACACCAAGAGTACAGAAATCCGCGAGCGACCAACTGGGACCTCTATAAAGAGGAACTAGGGGGGTGACTAGCGGGTTTCCCACGCAAATTCAAGACAGTGGAGGAGCTCGATGCCGCTGCTGAGCGACTGGGCTCCATCATTGTTCAATCTTATGAGGACAACTGTCCCCTGAAAAGGAGGGTCAAGGAGGGCATGGTGGAATGCCAACCTGGAACGCCTCAGAAGGCAGGTTAGAAGGCTTCTGAATAGGGCCAAACGTTCGGACCTGGGAGTCTATTGGGAAGACTACAGGTCCTCCCAAAGACTCTATAAACATGAGATAAGGAACTCACAGAGAAGTGCCATTAGTACGCCTGCAGCCTCTAGGCTCTGCAGGGTGCTCTCAAGTGACCCTTTGTCAAATCTGGGCAGCATTCGCACTGGGGATGGGGAGTTTACCTCAACCCCACGCGATACCCTGCTGCAGCTGTTGACCACTCACTTCCCGGGTTCCATATTGGGTCACGGGGAGGCCGCTGCGAGTGAATGGGTCAGATGGGCCATCGGATCCTTCTCACCTTACAAGGCAGCCCGGCTCTTCATCAGAGGGACGGGGGGCACTCAATGGACCACTGGTAGGGGTGTTTCGAGCATCTGTGGCCAGGGGATGAAGACGCTGGAGAGGCTGGTGGACAGATATTTTAGGGAGCAGCTTGCTCTCAATGCCCCTCTGGGTCCCACCCAGCATGCGTACCAAATGGGCAGGTCTGTGGATTCGGCTCTGCACCATCTTACCGCAAGGCTGGACGAGGGACTGGAGGGGAGATTACTCTCAGTGGGGGCCTTTCTAGATATAGAGGGGGCCTTCGACAACACAGCAGTGGACTCTATCTGCAGGGCCGTGGAGGGCATGGGGGTCGGGGAGGCCTTGGTAAGGTGGACCCGATCCATGCTCACTGGCAGGGCGGTCGAGGCCAAGCTGTGCGGGGAACGAGTGACCGTCAATGCATCGAGGGGTTGTCCTCAGGGGGGGGTTTTGTCCCCCCTTCTTTGGTGCATGGTGGTTGATGGGCTGCTGCGAATCCTGGAGGAGCAGGGGGTCTACGTGCAAGCGTACGCAGACGACATAGTGATCCTAGTTCAGGGTACTGATGTAGGGCTTCTAGAAGAGCTCCTTAATGGAGCTCTGGAGAGGTTCTTGCGCTGGTGCGAAATGAACGGATTAAGTGTCAACCCAAATAAGGTTGAATTGGTGATATTCACCAAGAAGAGAACTGTGGACCCGGTTCCTCGGATAGAGCTGCGCGGGGTTTACCTTGAGGATAGAAAGAGGGTTAAATATCTGGGGGTCCGGCTGGAATCCAGACTGACCTTCGAGGAGCATATCCTCATGAGGACCAAGAAGGCTTGCAACGCACTATGGGCGTGTCGCAGAGCTGTTGGAACCTCGTGGGGATTGAATCCTGGGATCATGCTCTGGATCTACAGAGCAATGATTATTCCCATGATTTCTCATAGGGCGGACGCGTAGTGGCCCGGCACCCGCAGGACGAGACCACGGACGGCGTTGGACAAAATACAGCGCCTTGCCTGCCTGTGCATCACGGGCGCCATGGAGACCACGCCCACCCGGGCCTTAGAAACCCTGGTGGGGCTGCCTCCATTGGGCGCGGTAGTGGAGTATGAGGCGGCCCTCAGATTAGAGGGTCTCCACCTTTGGGTCGCCAGTGGCTCGGTCCACGGGCACCGGCAGCTGTGGTCAGAGCTGAGGAGGTGCCCATCCTGGAAATGAGAAGGGATGTGCAGACTCCTTCCATCGGCTTCCACGACCGACTTCACTTTGTCTTTCAAGACAGGGAGGGGTGGGCCGAAGGAAATAGCGACGCCCAGGGCGGGCTCGTCTGGTACAGAGACGGATCCAAAATGGGGAATGGTACGGGGGCAGGGGCCTTTTGTCAGGGACTGACTAGGAGGCTGACCACCCCCCCTCGGGGAGCACACCACCGTGTTTCAAGCGGAGGTGTTCGCCATTATGATGGGAGCGGAGAAATCGCTCAGGCTCAGAATCAGGGGCCGTAGGCAGATGGTGTCTGGAGGATGAGGAGACACCGCACCACTTGGTTACTGAGTGCCCTGCACTTGACAGGGTTAGATTCGAGTCCTTTGGCTCAGCCAAGCTGAGCGCAGAGGATGTGTATGGTGTCGGGGTGGGTGAGCTGCGGGCCTTCATTAAGAGGGCCGGCCTGCTGGCCACCGTGTGGATAGGATAGGGTTTCTTGAAAACTAGCTATTTTAAAAAATCATAGCAGGCCATGAAATAATTACCCCATCCAAATACCACCTGCCTATGAGATACCCTCCCTTGGGACTACTAATAAAATTGTTTATTTATTTATTGTTTTCCATGTCCTTCATATAGTTCTGAGGTGTCCAGTATCAAATTGGGACACACTGTAGTGTGTTTTCCATACTTACCAAGTATCAATTTTCTAAGATTTGTGTAGGTCGAAAAATTTTCTTTCTTGTTTCTTCCTGTCCAGTTTATTGATGCTGCTAACTCACTTTTTAAAAGTTTCGATAAAACCCTTCTTGTGGTGTCTACACTATCTCTTCCTCCAACTACTTGAAAAATTGCACACTAAAAATCATTATAAATTAAACATAACAGGGAAAACTAATTACATAATATAACGAAAAGAAGGGTAAAACCAAAGATCATAATGTAAAACTTACAGTCTCAGCTCCACAAACACAGTTTTTTTTATTTAACTGTACATATGTTTCAACCCACCCAGGGGGTCATCTTCACCAGTATAACATTATTAACATCAAAGCTAGAAAAATTATATAAATTAGGAAGGAAACCTATTTAGTGAATTCAAAAATTATACTTAACAATATGGAACTTACCTTTCTAGACGTAGTCAACTTTTTAGTATGCGAATGTGGGAAAATTGAATTTATGTGATTGTGTAAAAGGCTTGGTCAAAAATTTCAAAAACATTAATATAAAATGGAGGAATCTGAAAAAGAAAAAGGTAAAAAACCGGCCGAAGAAGCTTATCAAGAATCATGCATCTTACCCCAGGAAAAATGAATTATGTCGTTGTATTATCTTTGAAGAGAACTTGAGAGATATTAGAATTTGTAACGAGATTTCTTGGAGGTTCCGTAGAACCAAAAATTCATATTTAAGGATCAGAAATATACTTCAAGTCACCATTACCGTCGAAACATTAAAATATGTCTGTCAATTGTCAGTGTCGATCGTCGGTTCCATGCTGTCGAACTTAATTTTCCGTTCCAACAGCATGGAACTGACGATCGACACTGACAATTGACAGACATATTTTAATGTTTCGACGGTAATGGTGACTTGAAGTATATTTCTGATCCTTAAGAGGGGGTTGCCGACAGCGAAAGAGATGTTAGATTTCGTTTTTTTTAAGTTGCATAGCATAAAATCTAAAAACATTTTTCCTGGCAAAAATTTAGTACAAACATCTCTGTCTTAATTTTAATCATAAGATATTAAAAGCATATGCACTGGAATTATTATTTCCCCCAAGGTTTTCATAACCTATAAAACAAAACGCTGCTTATAAGATCTTATGATTCACATTAACACAGAAATGTTTGCACTAAATTTTTGCCAGGTAAAATGTTATTCGATTTTATGCTATACAACTTAAAAAAAATACGAAATCTAACGTCACTTTCACTGTTGGCAACCCCCTCTTAAATATGAATTTTTGGTTCTATGGAACCCCCAAGAAATCTCGTTACAAATTCTAATATCTCTCAAGTTCTCTTCAAAGATAATACAACGACATAATTTATTTTTCCTGGGGTAAGATGCATGATTCTTGATAAGCTTCCTCGACCGATTTTTTACCTTTTACTTTTTCAGATTCCTCCATTTTATATTTAATGTTTTTGAAATTTTTGACCAAGCCTTTTACACATTCACTTAAAATTCAATTTTTCCACATTCGCATACTAGTAAGTTGACTACTTCTAGAAAGGTAAGTTCCATATTGTTAAGTACAATTTTTGAATTCACTAAATAGGTTTCGTTCCTAATTTGTATAATTTTTCTAGCTTTGATGTTAATAATGTTATACTGCTGAAGATGACCCCCTGGGTGGGTTGAAGTTGAAACATTTGTACAGTTAAATAAAAAAAACTGTCTTTGTGGAGCTGAGACTAACTATTACCCTTCTTTATATGTTTACACCTCCACTGCAAGACATGGACTATTTCCTCAGTTTAAAACTAATTACTTATATTTCAACTTACTGTGGAACGAAAAACTTTTTCCTCACACAGAGATTGCTCTAAATTTTTTAAGTCCTCTATGGTTTCACAACTTTTAAATTTCATTACAGATTCTTCTGGGTCTTTCTGACTATTTTGATTACATAACATCAGATATTTAACATCGTCTGCCAGTGCTTCCACTTTTTCTAATATTTTTACAAGCAGTTCTGAAAAAGTAAATGGTAAAATAATGGATAGTTGTTTTTATCAAGTGTACCTACCTTCCATTTTTTGACATCTAGAGCAGCTAGACGTAACAGTGTTCAACGAGCTACCAGATAATGTGTCTACAAGGATGGGTAGTTGGCCAGCAGCTTCTTCGGCAATATATGTAACTTCGTTAGACTGAAGAACTTGAGGCATTTTATTATTATTTTCTGTATTATATGACTTTCGATGACTTTTCGGAGTGAGCCTTTGGTCTGTATTAGTGTCTACAAGAATCGGTAGTTGACCAGCAGCTTCTTCGACAATGTTTGTAACTTCGTTAGACTGAAGAACTTGAGGCATTTTATTATTATTTTCTGTATTATATGACTTTCGATGACTTTTCGGAGTGAGCCTTTGGTCTGTATTAGTGTCTACAAGAATCGGTAGTTGACCAGCAGCTTCTTCGACAATGTTTGTAACTTCGTTAGACTGAAGAACTTGAGGCATTTTATTATTATTTTCTGTATTATATGACTTTCGATGACTTTTCGGAGTGAGCCTTTGGTCTATATTAGTGTCTACAAGAATCGGTAGTTGGCCAGCAGCTTCTTCGACAATGTTTGTAACTTCATTAGACGAAACTTGGGGCATTATATTCATATTTTCTCTATTATATGACTTCCGTTGGCTTTTCTGAGTAAGCCTTAAGTCTGGTAAAAATTCATCATCGCTTGACAAATCGAGATCAAGTTCATATCCAGAAAACTTACTACTGACTTTTTTTGTTCTCTTATTCTGTACCATTTTTAGACTTTTTTCTTCATCATCTGTTTGTGAAACACTTGAGATATTTTGAAGTAGTTTCATTTTATCAACGGCTTGACCATAAATGTCTAAAAATATGTAACATATTTGTATACCTGTATGCAAACAAATACAACTGTTCCATTCAATTTAAGCCAGTTATATACAGGGTGGTTCACTTTTAACGAACCAGACTGTAACACCGCACTGGTGTTTGATATTAACCTCGACTAGTTTGGTAAATATTCAATAAAGTCCATGTATTTTTAAAACTTTAGTTTGGATGAGAAAGTGCGGTTATTTTTTGAAGATTTATCACCTATTAGAGTTTGATCCCTTAAAAACGAACTACCCTGTATTTTGAAAATAGCGCATATTATGAAAAAATCTGCCTAATACATGTTTTCAATTTGTTTTTCAATTTTTACATTTCAATGATTTTTACTAAAATGCATAGTTTTCAAAATATGTAAGTAGTTATATTTATGGTTCCTCAAGTTAATTATAGACTGCCTCGTATATGAAGAACTTTAAATAGAAATGAACTCTTTTTAGATAAATAAAAAAGATTGCATCTACTTCTTCTAAAATTTAGAAGTAGCAGTTTTTAGGCATAAAAGAAATACATATAGCAATATAATTTGAGAACTATAGATATGTATAGTAGTTACAAGTTTTAGGGTCCACGAATGAAAGCATAATATAACTATACTTAGATTTAGGCTTCTTTTACTTACGTGATGTGTATTTTATTTTCAATCTGCATTTAATACATTTTTCAATGTCATTTTGTTGGTGTGTCAAAACTGCTTTTTTAAATTTCGCATTAGTATAATTTTGTGGCCAATAGCAAAATAATTCATTAGATTCATCTTTCACTATCCAAGTGCTAGAAATCACTTCAACTGTACTCGTTCCATCCTCATTTATTTCATCTATAAATTCTACAACTACATATGCCTGTGTACGGCTACAAACAAAGAAAAGTCATTTCATAATGAAATAATAAACAATTATTATTATTATTGTTAAAATCCCAAATTAAGGACCAAACACGGCACAACAATTTTCAAGTAGGTATGTAAAACAGCTCTTAGAATTTCCTCTTATTGCTTCCCAATTTTATCAACGGAATGTATCATGCCAAAGAAAATGTTTTCATTGTCTTCCGTACTAATAAGGATTCCTTTGTGTTTAATTTCTGACGCTGCTTTACAAACATAGACTTCTCTATTAATTTTTACTTTAAAATTCAATATTATATCACTAGAGGTGGGATATTCTGAAAATGGTTCAATAACCGAAATAGCGTTGCCAATACAAAATATATCGTGTTTAACGTTTCTAGTAAACAACAAAATCTTTAGTAGAACTCCATCATTGAAAATTGCATAACTATTTCCATCTTTTGTCGAAAAAAAACCATTTTCATAGTAGTATCTTGAGAAAAACGTGTGATTTTGCATCCCGAATTTTGTTATGTCAAAAGTGCTCGTTACTGTAGAAATTGGCACTTCAAATTCTAAAAGTTTCGGGGGATGATATCTCGTATTAATTCCAAGCTCTTGATATCTTCTTACCACTTGTGAAAGTGGTAGACTTGGTTTCCTTAACAAGTTTTTCAATCGTCCTAAATAATTTTCAAATGCAAAGCAACTTATATTTTCCAAAGAACCAAAATTTGCAGCATGCTCCGATAAATGAATCAAGGAATGTGTGTTGTATGTACAAAATTTTTTGCCATACAACCCTACTGAATGCTTCACAAATGATTTTAATAATTTTCCTGCATAATTACCATATCTTTCATTTAAATGACTACTTAACAAAATTTTCATAGCATATGATAACATCATAAAATTTCCATATATGGAATTACGTACGATTCCTTTTAGAACCACAGGTCCAACATATAAAAGAAATTGACGAAATTCAGTAGCTTTCCAGTGTTCTAATTCTGTCAATACATTTGGTTTTCGATTAAATTCAACGGGCCAGTATGGTTTCAGTTTAGAAATTCTCGTATTTATATTATTAATATCTGTCGTTGTAATGCCATAACCTCTTCCTTGATCTCTCCATAAAAACAAAAGCTTACGCATTATGCCTAAACACACACTGTGCATGTAATCTAGAGGGTAATGTGATATCATTTTAGATACATTTTCTAATGGTGATTGACCTTTATGATGATGATGACATGTTCTATTAAAAAATGTTTCATTTGTCCTTAATGGTGCATTTAAGTCGCAATATGTCATCCTCCCTTCAACATATTCTCCCTTTACATGGCAGTAATCACAGCCATTGTAAGCATTATGTCCTTTGATGTTTTTTATAAAAGATCTCGCCGGAGTATCACAACAAAATGCACCCACCTGAACCGAAATATTGTAATTTAGAGTAGTAAATCCATCTTGTAAAAGACTTTCCAAATCCTGAACAAACTCTTGGAAATACTGATCAAGTGGAGGTTTAGTTTTGCCAAGGTATATAGCTATGATAAATGGTTCTAGTGAAGTGTAACCTATTTTACATAAAATGGGCCAAAATTGTTTTTTGGAATTTTTGTGGATTGGAAGGCCATCTATGTTAAAAATGAGATGTATTCTGTCATTGTGATGAAGTGATTTTGAAAGATATTTTTGTAATCCATTTTTAATGCCAAAATAATAGAACTCTCCAGAAAATTTGTTATCTTCTATAATAGCAATAGTAGTTTTTCTTGGTGTACAAAATAAAGTTCGAGCATCCTTCGGTAACCTAGTTAGAGTGGGCTTTGTATTAAGCCATTTTAAAAGTTCATTAAGAGCACAGTGAGGAATATTGTATGTTTTACCCCAATTTCTTAAAAATGTCACCGCCTGCTTTTCACTTTCAAGGGCACAACTAGTTCTAAGAATATCTCTTGTTAAGCTATCGTTATCGTCATCATCTCTGTTATACACATTATTGGACTTTGACTCGGTCCGATATAGTGAGCCTTGTAGATAAATATCATTTCCACTGTCAGAAGAATAATTATTCGAGCTTTCATTCGTAAAATTGTTTAGATTAGTTTCAATTATGTCTTCATTTATATTTGGCAACACTTCAGCTTTGCTGCATGATGCTATATTAGTTTTTGCATTTCGCAATAAGTCGTTGACTGTTTTTACAACTTTTCGCCGACGAGTACTGGCTGACATCCGACGATAAATAGGTTGACGAAGAATTCGACTTGAAGTGTTTAGACTGCTGCAAGCGAAAGTAAAATATTGCAAGTTGGCGTTTACAATCAAAATAAATATTAAGATAATAATATCATCATTGTCATACAGCCTACGATATACCGGGTGTTCCACAACTGTGGGAAATATCTTTTTCTTTTTAAAATATTTTTAATTATCTTAGAAAGTCGCATAAAATTGCATGGAAAACTCGGCTGGCGGCCTCGAGAAGCTCATATTCAAATTTGCAACTTGAGGTTGGCAATAGTGATGTCAATATTGGAACTACCCGGTATTAAATACCCGTTACTCGAAAATGTACCCGGTATCGGATAACTGTTAAAAAAAGTAAACGGTAGATCGGTATTATTAAATTTGCGGTTGCCACCGATCAGATCTCGGCAGGTCGGCGGCGGGGTATTAGTACTTTGTAGGTACAACAAACAGATTTGGTTGTCACCGATATCAGTATCCATGCGGTACCTAATCGGTATTTGACTTGGTACCGGTAGTGTAAAATATGGATACGATAGAATTTTACCTACTCGCCTAAGCTCTCTCAAACAACCTACACCTACCGAATACCGGAGTACCGGTACCGGGTATAAGGTACCCGCTATTTGCTTCAGTATTACTCGGTACCGGTAATACCAAAATGTACCTAGATACCTATATTTTGAAATCGAAAAAGAAACTAAATCAACTTACCTAAATGCCAAAGTCGTAGTTTGTTGCAAATTTAGCAGCATGGCTAAGTTAAGAAAACGACAATTTGCAACTAAAATTTACCCATGTTAGAATTTTGTCAAACCCTATAACACCTTACGTATTTCGTTAAAAGTTAGAAAAAAGCATGACGCCATCAATCCAGAAAGTTGCAAATTTGCACAGGCATCTGAGGTGACTTCGGCGAGCAGGTATGCTGTGATTTTGCAGCAATGTTAAAATTTTGATCGCAAAGTTAATACTTTGCTAAATAATAAGTGGACCTGACACGAGATCTCGATTTACCTCCTGAAGTTTGGTCCCACAGTTCTAAAATACCCTGCATATTATAATGATATTGCAGCGGTTATGGTATACCAATTTAATAAAAATTCACCATCTAATAAAATTTACAGGGTGTCCCATAATTATTTTTTAATGAGATTATTTATTCCGCTTAGGATTGGGTAACATTATTCGATAGTGCAAAAAATTGGTATATACAGAAAAAATACATAAGGAATCCAGGAATCCTTATATGGTGTTATCAAAAAGTTACGCAAAAAAGTTTTTTATAAAAAAAAAATTGGCATTTTAATATGGAATACTATTGATTAATTATGCAGCGTGTGATAAAAATGTCAGTTTTACATACGACTTCCGGTTTTACCGGAAGTGGGTATAACTCTCAGTTTTATAAAACCCACCCTCACTCTGTATGTTTCACTTGATTTGGATTTCTTGCGTTCTCCTGATTCGAAATATAGGTACCTATATACATTTGTAAGAAAATTTCTACAAATAATCATAGATATGACCTTTTTCTGAAAAAAAAAATAATAATTATATATTCTCCATAGTACTACTCAGTCTTTTTGGGAATTTTCTTACAAATGTAGCTATAATATATTTGAATTCAGGAGAACACAAAGAATTCAAATCGAATGTGAACTTAAAAAAAACTGAGAATTCCGGTGAAACCAAAAAAGTCGAATGTGACAACTGACATTTTTATGATATTCTGTTGAACAAAGAAGGATGTTTTTGTGGCATATCAGGTCAAGGATACCAATTGAAAAAAATGCACTCCATCCGGGACTCGAACCCGGGACTCCTACTGTGGCCGTAGGCACTTAACCAACTAAGCTACCGGAGATATGGGTTCCATCGGCTAGGTGCTATTTCTTCCAATTGATTATTAATGAGTAGTGGTGGGATGTCGAAGACTTCGGTGTCTTCTACAACTACTAGAAGGGGTTAGAAGGTGAAGGGTAATCATTCACTATTGCTGGTTGTGTGAACTTCCTATTTGTTCTTCTACCCACAAAATTCGACATAATAGCGACTTAATGTAAAAATTCCAACCCACAATATCAAGCCAAGAATATTAACAAAGAGAGAAGGATTTTTTTTACCTGTAATAAATAAAGAAGGATGTTTTTGTGGCATATCAGGTCAAGGATATCAATTGAAAAAAATCCACTCCAGCCGGGACTCGAACCCGGGACTCCTACGAGTCGATACTTACATTAAGTCGCTATATGTCGAATTTTGTGGGTAGAAGAACAAATAGGAAGTTCACACAACCAGCAATAGTGAATGATTACCCTCCACCTTTCTAACCCCTTCTAGTAGTTGTAGAAGATGCCAAAGTCTACTACATCTCATCACTACTCACTATAATAATCAATTGGAAGAAATAGCACCTAGCCGATGGAACCCGTTATCTCCGGTAGCCTACGGCCACAGTAGGAGTCCCGGGTTCGAGTCCCGGCTGGATATGCCACAAAAACATCCTTCTTTATTTATTACAGGTGAAAAAAATCCATCTCTCTTTGTTAATATTCTGTTGAACACCTATAGTATATTCCATACTCGATTCCATGTTCAAATGCCATATTTTTTGAGTAACTGGAGAAAGCATAACTTTTTGAGAACACCCTGTATACCGAGTGGCCATGACATGTCGAAAGATCAAGTTTGGTTTGTTAAAGGGAGTGGATAAAGGTCCGCGAGTCGCGAATCTCAATCCGTAAGGCAGTAGACTTGTTCCTTCTTGAAAATACCGGTCCTTGAAACGAATAGTAAAAGAAGGAACATCCTAGATAAGACGCGGACACCCCAAACGTAAAAATAAAAAATAAAAAAAAAAGAAAGTGGCTATTTATACTTCCGACGTATATAAAAGTCGGTATATACGTCTTGCGCTCTAATTGGCAAGTTGAGTCACGTGACTTCTTTGGACGTACATTTAACTCCATCATACACGTCTGAAGTAAAATGATTTAGATACGTCTGAAGTGAATTTCATCAAGCATCGTTGCAATAAGGGTTGTATGCCCTCCATGTATGCCTGTATGAAAAAAGAAGGGGTAATTATTTCCGAATGTCGGGCGAAAATAGGGGGTTAGCCTAAATCTCAAGAAAATCGTTTTCGGGTTACACCATTGGAAATAATTACCCCTTCTTTTTTATAAGGCAGCGCGCCCATCGTTGAGGACTGCCACGTATAAATAGCCACTGCCTAAAAAAAACTCTTGACGTGGGATTCGAACCCGGACCTTCCGACTGGTTTTCCAACGCTCTACCACTGCTCTAACGATGCTCTGACGAATCTCCTGTTGTACATGAAGACTCGCGGACCTTTAAAAAATACAATACAGATCCGCGACTCGCAGACCTTTATCCACTTCCATTGTTAAATAGGCCGCCCTCTATATTTTTGCATATTCCGATTCAACATAAAATCGTTGACTGACGTATTAATAAAGACTGCTCACGGCTATCACGTTTGACAGTTCTTTGGCTCACCATGCGCTTACTAGAGACAAAATACAATGCAAAACACACATATGTTGACCATCGGTACCATCTATTTTCCGGAATATGAAGTATGGCCGTGAGAAGTCTTATTACGTCAGTCAACGATAAAATTCTATGTACCCCACAAGATTTCTGTCAAATTTTGACAGCCCTATAAATTTTCATTTAAAAACGAAAAATACCGGCCGTGGCGCGGCGCGAACTCACGTGACTCTAGGAGTTCTCATTTAGGTTAGGTTAGGTACTTTGTTGTTAATATTTTTAGCTTGAGTGCCTAAATTTATCCAAATAATAAAATATTTACAATAATTCCAATGTATTGCATTTTTCCTACACTTTTTACAAGTGAAGCAATGGTAAACGTTTGCAATGCTATTTTATAGAACTCCTAATGTCACGTGAGTGCGGGAAATACACATACGTACTCGATAACACGTATAGTTATAATAAGTAATAATTGCAATTACCTTTGCTGGCTGAGCTGACTCATAGTAGACAAGTAGACACAAACGACGAGACGACAACTATAGACCCGTTAGAGCTGGGCTGGACTGGAGTCACTGGAGTGGAAAATGGCGGGTGGCAGTCGGCGGTCGGCGTCGGTGGATGGCGGAGGGTGAACCGCGCAGGCGCGCAGGCGCACAATTAGAAACTGCACCGACCGCCAAATATGTGCTTATTTTGCAATTCTAAAGTGCTTTAGTTGTAATACGATTTTCGGCAGCATTAGTTATGTGCTCTAGATGCACATGAATGTTTCTATTTAATATATAGTGCTTCTTATGCGTTTACAAAGCACACATATTTCAATAATAAAATGTGATTGCAGAAAAAGCACTTACGATGCACTGTTCTGGTTCAACTACTTGTACTAGGGTGATTAAAAGCTATTTTTATTGCGCATTTATTTGAATACTTATTTGGTGATTACTTTTTTCACATTTTTTGCACTTGACTGCAGTTTGTGCTATCTGGGAACCCATCGATGAGTGTAAACCCAAAACCCATCTCTATTAAAATGCCTTATTTTTGTCATGTTCTATAATGTTACTTTTCATAAATGGATACCTAAAGTGCAAATTTCACAACAAAAAGCAAATCAAAGTTTTTTTTTTAATAGTTAGAGGTGTTTTTATATAACGATTTATAGGAAAACTTTCAAAATTAGAAGACGACTTGCACACTAATTGGAATTCTTCTTTAAATACTTATACTTCCTCTCTAAAATAAATCAATCCACACATCTGATGGTGGCATAGAGTCATTCTCTGTGTATGCTCGATCTGCTAGTTTTTTTAGAGACCGCTCTGTAAATTATTTTGTTTGGGATTGGAACAGAATGTCGTCTTTGATTTTTGAAGACATTTAAAGCTTTAGCCTGAATATCACTCGATGATTTATGTTTTTAAAGGCTTATTATGTTGCCTTCATATACTATGCGGCACCCTTTCAGGGGCGTACTTTACTCGTTAAAATAAGACGAAAAGTTCATATTAACAAGGGTCCAAAAACTCTTCGTTACGAAAATACAGGGTGATTAAACTTTCAAAAAAATATCGATTAACAATCAATTATTTTTTATGCCTTAGCGCCTTACTAGTAACAAAAAATACATACTCTTACTGCCATTCCATTTGAAAATCATTTCGGTTACTTACTTAAGATAATAGTTACATACCTCAACCCGAAAAAGCGTTAGAGTCCAAAAAAAAGACAACAAATAGGAAACTTCAATTTTCCGCGAAAGGGAGAGAGATATGAAAAAAATGAAGGAGGCATTTTTTTGTTCCAAATTGTATTGTTTATTCAATAACATAATAAATTTTTGTATTATACAGGGCCGTACTATTTTTTGTTGTATAATTTATGGTACCGATTACCCATACCTCCACCACTGGTTACTTTCGAGACCTGATTTTAGAATTTATTATGTCACCCTATGATAGTATTATTGTGTTCAAATATTCTTATTGGTTTGGAAGGTAGGTATAAACAAAACTCGATATTTTTTTGAAAGTTTAATCACCCTGTATCTTTGAAACAAAGATTTTTTGGACCCATGTTAATATAAAGTTTTTGTCTTATTTTAACGAATAAAGTATGCCCCTGAAAGGGTGCCGTATAGTTTTGAAACACCCTGTATAGCTTATTGTAAGCACTAAATAGGTAACTATGTCCATATTTGAAATTGGAAGAAAATTTGCAGCATTTAATTGAATATACAGGGTGGCCCATTTGAAATGGAAGCACCCAGTAAATTTTTTAAATTTTTTATTTGGGTGGCCCATTTGAAATGGAAGCACCCCGTAAATTTTTTACATTTCATCCGATTTTAGTAGATTTTTTTTCTGAAGATAGGTCGCAAAAAACACTTTTTTTTTACTTTGGTGCAAAATTTCAGGTCTTAATCTCAATTTTCAAGATCTACTACGAATTTTTTTGCTAGTAAAAAAGACGAAAAACCATTTAGTGATTTTTTTTATTTAAAATCTGACACCACAGCATTAATCAAAACAGGACACCCCAAAACCCCCAAGTACCAAATTTGAACAAAAAATATACAGGGAGTTCTATTGTATAGTGTTCCAAAGATGTGCAAAATGGGAATTTTAAAGGCATCTGGCGATGAGTCAAGTGTGTTAAAATAGTTCAATGATCAACAGGACTACTCAAAGTGTTGGTGTGCAAAGATTCAATACAAAAATGTACAGGGTATTTTTATAAACTTTATACTGGCCAAGAGTGCCCTGGAATTATTGAAAAAACATTAATAAACACAAAAGTAATTTAGTCCTTTACAAAATGCCAACCAACAAATAAAAAACAATTTGAATTATTGGACCCTTCTCAATAAAGTCACTGTCTAAAATGATATTTTCTGTGCGTTTCCTGTTGTGGCACAACAGCCACCTTAACTCATATGGACTTACTGACTCTCAGGCTTCTGTAATTTTAGACTTAGTTCGTTTATAGTGTCTGGGACGGTTTTGATATACTCGATTTTCGACCCAAAAAAAATCATTATTTTGAGATGGCTCAGAGAAAGACACCCTTTATGTTCTATTGGATCTTTATTATACACACCAACACTTTGAGTGGTCCTGTTGACCATTCAACTGTTTTAAGGGGATTCCATGGCACACTTGACTTGCTAGATGTCTTTAAAATTCCTATTTTGCTCAACTTTGACACCCTGCAGTAATAAGTAACTCAACGTATATATTTTTTGTTCAAATTTGTCATGTGGGGGTTTTTTAAATAAAAAAATCGGTAAATGGTTTCATCATTTTTTACTAGAAAAAAAAAAAGATAATAAGACCTGAAATTTTGCACCAAAGTAGAGTTTTATGTGACCTATCTTTAGAAAAAAAAACGGCTAAAATTTGATGAAAATAAAAATTTTACGGGGATGTAAACAGGGTTCAGTATCACACAAGTTTTTGATGGGTTTAGGTTACTGTCCCTGTAAACACACACATTGGATATTTTTAATTATTGTAAATAAATAAATACGTAAAAAGAATATATAAAAAAATATTGTGTCGCTCCGTGCCAAAGAGTGCCTTTTTAAAACGATTAGTTTTTATTTATATAGCACGTCAAGATTTTGAGCTTGTAAATTTATAAACTAATCACTCATTGTCGATATCAACTGTTTCTATGCACTTATTACATACCAGAAACACACGAAAATAATCAAACTTATGCAAAATTAGCACAAACTATTTTACAAACTAAGGTATATTTGAGATCCAGAAGCCATTTTGAACTCGATCAGATGTTGCAGAAGCAGTTATGTCAAAATCTTTGAAGGTGTTGTCAAACTGTGACTAGGGATGTACGATCCATTCTAAAGTACTTATCGATATTTGCGTACCAATATCGGTATCGGAAATTATTGCAATATCGATACAGGAAAATGTCGCCATGAAAAAAATTGATACTCCCTTCATCAATTTATCATTTTGATCCAGAATATTTTAGTGTCCGTACAGTATAGTACTTTTCAACAAATTATTTAAGATCTTTTTAGCACAAGTGATCCACAAATTTGTCAATCACGAATAATATTTCATTAGAATATGGATATTTCTGGATCAAGTGTGATAAAAAGCATGGATATCAATACATTCCAAAATTAGTTAATATTTAGAAGTATCGTTCTAAAAAATATGCATACAAAATGTTGGGTATCGAAAGTAAAAATATCGATACTCCGATATATATCGCATCGTATTGCACATTCCTAACTGTGACATTACGAACATATTTTTATCATGTCAAATTTCTCGCTTTTGTTTAAAATAGAGTGGGATATCATTTTGACATTGTATTACCACCAATCTTTATCTTTCCGATTGTCTCTCTATAACTTTGTCGGCAAATTCAAATTACTAAAATAATGGTATAAGCATTGAGTTAATGTAAATTGCTAAGTAATTACTAATCTTTTTAGGGCAAAGTCATAATGCACGACCCATTCGCCATGAGGCCCTTCTTCGGTTACAACTTTGGTCACTATCTTGAGCACTGGTTGTCAATGACGGACCGCTCCAAATCACTGCCCAAGATCTTCCACGTCAACTGGTTCAGGAAGGGCACAAACGGAAAATTCCTTTGGCCTGGTTTTGGTGAGAATTGCAGGGTTCTTGACTGGATCCTCAGGAGGTTGGATGGCGAAGACTGCGCTAAAGAGACTGCCATTGGATTGGTCCCAAAGAGTGATGCTATCAATTTGGAAGGTACGTAGACATGCATATTTTTCTAATGATAAATAATGTGCTCCATGAAAAATATATAGAATATGTAAGGTGTGTATCATTTATAGTAGTAATCATTAACATTGGACGAAAAAATGTTACAGCTCGATTATTGAAAAAGATTCCATTATAACGAAATAAAAATTTGAGTTTACTTAATAAAAGATTTAATTTTTTCTTTAGGTTTGAAGGACAACATTAACATGGACGAGTTGTTCAATTTGCCAAAAGAATTTTGGAATGAGGAAGTATATGCAATCGAAAAATACTTCCACGAGCAAGTGGGTTGCGATTTACCCAGTGAGATCGAGAGACAGCTTAAAGCTCTTAAGCAAAGGATAAATAAAATGTAAGACTAAAGACGAGGCATCTGTTGTGCTGCTTTAACTATTTTCAGTTACCAGAACTGCCTATTTTAATTATTAAAAATTTCTCAAATTATTTATAAGATTTTTTATTATTTAAAATGTAATAGTGTGTGTTTGATTTTAATGTATTTTTTATAATTTATTTACATATTAAGTAATGAACTGTGAATATGTATAAAACTAGTGTGTAAGTAAAACTATATTAAACTGCTACACCTAACTTTCTGTTAAATTATTGCTGCCTCTTCCAAATATAAAAACCATAAAAATGCTCTTGACCATAACCATAGGTAGGTACCTACCAAAGCATAATAATGTATCTGCTAAGATGCCAGGCCCAGTGTTGAAAACGATTATAAAATAATTTACCTCCCACTGATTATTATATAATATGATATGATTAATAATTCTCTTTATACAGGGCGTTTCTTTGATTAGTACAGAAATTTTAACCAGGGGTAAAGTTGAACCCCTGGAGAGTGGAACACGACCTTGAAGTTATTTTCTTAAAAACTCAAAATAAATGAGATATAGAATTTTTCAAAATTGCTCTTTCCTATAAATAATTATTATCCTTTAAATATTTTAAAATATGATTACGACTTTATAAAGTGTGGGATTAGGTTGGCAGATGGAAAAAGGAACGTCAACGATACAAAAACAAAAAAGTCATGTAAAATAGGAAATTTTATTTTCGACTTTTTAAGAAAATAACATCACAGGCGTGCTCACAGACAGCGTGTTCCAGGGGTTCAACTATAACCACTGGTTGAAATAACTGTACTAATCAAAGAAACGCCCTGTGTAATCGACAGAGCGTTCCTTTCCTTCAGGATAATAGCTTGACCATAAAGTTGAAGATTTAAAATGTGGTAAGTATTATAGTACACATAGCCTATGGTTTTCTGTGCTAATAAGTTGGTGGATAAGTTTGAAAATATTGGTGAATGCGCCGGTATAGCCTTCTGTAATCATGCAACGCCCCTCGTAAAATAAACTGGACCCCCATTGGGCCATAGTCCCTCCACCAATACTATTATGTGATAAATGGAGTCCATTTCACTGGATTTAGCGTTGTTTAGCCATCTGGCATCCGGCAGAGGGCGCTGGCGTCTGCCTGGATAGCGGCCATATTGGGTACATTCTTCGAAATTTAGAGTGCATTCTAAGGGAAAAGCGAAATTGGTGGTGGCAACACAAAAATGACATTTGAGCACGGTCAACATCTGGGTTAACCACGCCCCTCGAGCATTTGCTATGATTCAAATTTAAAATATCCTTCTTCCTTCTAAAATTCCGTATTGTCATTGTTTCGCCGTCATTTTCTAAGTTAAGCTTACAGGGAATTTTTGCTTGCCGGTTTTGGGCACTTTTTCCAAACGTCCAAACATCCACGACGATAATCGCCAAGAAACTTACCGCCGCAATCGCCAGAATATTGCGCGTCAGTCGCACATCGCACATGTGTATTTCTGGTTGCGGCGTTGCCAGAGTCCCTAATAAACCTGGACCAACACTATATTAATATAGTGTTGGTCCAGAATAAACTCAAATCTTTAAAATATTACACATAAATGCCCTTACCGATAACCAACCATTCCAACATTCCAACCAGTCATAAACAAGAAGAATGAGAAGAATCTTACTCGGAAAATAGCGGACCCATAGAGTCGGGCAAAATTAGGCTGCGCTCTATATGCTCCATTCTCTAGGCCACCTTTCGGTGGAAGGGACTTCAGAAAAATAAAAAAACGTAGAAATGGCTTTGTACTGGCATGTTTGTTCCCATAATAAAAAAATTAATGTTTACAGTTCGGTTCGGCGGGTGACAGATTTCATGCTAACGATTAGAATTAGAAGGCACTGGCGTACCTCTTATATTTTAAAATAGTTTTAAAAATAGGAAGAACATATTTTTGCCTTTATATCCCATTTTTACAAGCTTTTATTTAACTTGCAATGTATCTATAGGTATGTATGTTTAGGTCAAATCTTGCAAGCTGAATTAGAACTACTTCCTGACATCCGATTGAGCTGAAATTTCGCATACACCTTTAGTTCCGGTGACAATACAATATACAATACTCAATATTGTAGTACTTTCAAAATGGCCGTCGCCACAAAATGGCGGATGATGTATTTTTTGTCAATCCCCTTAATATGGGTATCAAATGAAAGGGCTTGAAGAGTAGAAAACGATAAAGTTAGTGACATCACACTAAATTCAATATGGCCGCCCCTCTAAGATGGCGGATGATGTATTTTTTGTCAACCCCCTTAATATGGGTATCAAATGAAAGGTCTTGAAGAGTAGAAAACGATAAAGTTAGTGACATCACACTAAATTCAATATGGCCACAGTTCCAACACGGCGGATTAATTTTCTTTTCCCTTAATATGGGCATTAAATGAAAGGGTTTGAAGAGTGCGTAGAACTAAAAAGTTGAAAATAAAATTAATAGTAAAAAAATATTTTTAAAAACAAGCTTTTATTTAAATGCTCTGAAAAGAAGAAAATAAACTTTATAATAAATCAAACCAACGCAAACCCATAGTTTTGTTACATTATACAACTGTATATGATATAAAAGCTTGTCGCGAGATTTTCGTGTGTAAATTTCTTTTATAGAAAAATACAATTTCTACTTATAATTACTTTCGTCAAGATATATATTATATGGTCGCGAGATTCTCGTGTGTGAATTTCTTTTATAGAAAAATACATTTTCTACTTAAAATTACTTTCAAGATATATATATATATATATATATATATATATATATATATATATATATATTCTCGCGACAAGCTTTTATATCATATACAGTTGTATAATGTAACAAAATTATGGGTTTGCCTTGGTTTGATTTATTATAAAGTTTAGTTTCTTCTTTTCAGAGAATTTAAATAAAAGCTTGTTTTTAAAAATATATTTTTTTACTATTAATTTTATTTTATACAAATTGAAGCAGGGACTCTTTAAAATAAGGGGACTCAGCATGTCACAGTCTATCACATAGGAAAAGTGAAGCCTTGTTTTCTGTATATCTCCAAGGAGACCACATAAGTGGGCTGGTACAAGGTTATGTTATATATGTCAGTGTCCAACTGCCATCAAGTTTTATGTGACATGCCAGTGCCATAGATTCCAAAGGAGGCAAAATATTTCCCATCATAATTCACAATTTTTAAGTTTTCAAACTTCCAGATAGTCAGTTAAAGGTAATGCGGCCGCCTGTAGTAGTCCCAATAATTGCAACCAGATTTTTCTTGTCTCACCTTTAGTAATCCTGCAATTCCCATTACGTGGGCATTACGTATAAGTAAGTAGTTCAAAACAAAAATGGTATTTCTTAAATATTAAATTATTAAGCAGGTAGCTTCAGTCAGGTCTTTCTTTAAACAGTTTTTATCTACAACTATAAGTTCATTTTACGTTTGTGAGGTACCTTGGGAGAGAAATAAAATTACAAAAATGAGCACCGAGAAAAACTACAAGATTAGAACTAAGTACAAGACCTAATCTTATTAGTCCATCCCGAAATCTGTGAAAGTTCTTTGGGTAGATACATTCAACAAGGGAAGAAAGTTCACGTACGTACCTATTATACCTACATATTACAAATGGTTTGAGGAACCTGGTAACAAGGTGCAATAGCGACAAATTCTCAAATAAGCAAAATCAGCACTGACTTACCTTACTTATATTACTTAAATTCCTGGAAATAATTGCAGGAAGCCAAATTCAAATATAATATAAATTTGATTCATTTGGCACTTGCCATATTCTGTGTTTGTTGACAGAACATTGTCAAGTCTAATTTTTATAAATCATATTAATTTTTACTAACAATCAAAGTACCTGTTATATCCATAGATTCTCCAATAAAATGGCATAGTTGGCATCATTGAGACCATTAGAATGGGGAAAGAAACGGCCTCACTTTGGAAAGTATAATGCTGGGTCCCCTTACTTTAAAGGGTCCCTGAATTGAAGTATAACCCCAGGTATAACTCGGTATAGGTAATAGAGGGTTCCTTTATTAGCATAGATAAAGAATTTATATATAGGGATTTATTAGGAAAGTTGTTGCAATCAATTGTCATCCATCATCAAATTTCAATTGGTTTTGCATGAAAGTAGTGTGATTCTGAGGTAAAGAAAAAAGAAAAAACCATGTGGGATGTTGCCTCATAGGCTTGCAAGTAAATTTTTGAGAGAGTACTTAATCAAAGCAATATGAAAATTTTACACTAAAAATGACATTGTCATTTTAACTTCAAAATAATTCAAGAAAATAAGCAAAACATTCCGTTACAGCAATTTACGCAAACCAGTTTTCAATGGTGAAAAAATTTGGTAATTAAAACCAGAGTGGAGGCACATAATAGAAGACTTTGGCTTTGCCATTGTTCGGATATATTTTCTAAATTAAAGAAGAACACTTATAAATTATTGAAATAATGCGCTGCTGATAAATGCCATTTTTATGTATTCTCCTGAAAAAATTTACCAATAAGTTACTTACCAAATTATAAAATAAAACTTGCGATTCTAAGAGGTTTATTTTAGCATTTATTTTATTTGTTACCGGCACAGGCAAATAAATCATGGTACCTATAAAATAATAAGTGGTTGTGTAATTTGAAATGTTTTAATCGATATTTTAGACTTTTGGTGAAGGCGTTAGTATTAATTTTAATCTGTAAAACTTCAGTACCCGCTATTCCCTTCCAACACCTACGCCAATGTTCATTTTTTGAAACATCATGATTCCAGCAGGTTTACTTTGACTATCTTTACAACTATAACTTGAAATAATGTGCTTTTGATTTACGTTGCTACAGAAATAATCCAAACATTTAGTCCCCAAAGGACAGAAGATAATATCGTTGACTGACGTATTAATAAAGACTGCTCACGGCTGTCATGTTTGACAGTTCTCTGGCTCACCATGCGCTTTTCGGAGACAAAATACAATGCAAAATACATTGTTGAACATAGGCGCCATCTGTTTTCCAGGATATGAAGCTATAGCCGTGAGAAGTCTTATTAATACGTCAGTCAACGATAATATATCTTATTCTTAGTCTTAAGTTAATTTATGTTTGGATTGTTTCTGTAGCAACGTAAATCAAGAGCATATTTTAGGTTAAAAAGATAGTCAAAGTCATCAGCTGGCATCATGATATATCAAAAAATGAACATGGGTGGAGGTGTGGGAAAGAATATAGGGTATTAAAGTTTTACAGATTAAAATTAATAACGGCACCTTCATCAAAAGTCTAAAATATAGTTTTTTTACTATTTTAAATAAAGATTTTTGCTTATGTCCATACTAAATAAAATTTTAAAATAAACTAGGAAGGTTAATGACAATAATTGTATTTCATAATTTTCCAAGTATCTTTGATAAATTATTTCAAGAGAATACATAGAAAATGCAATCATTCTTTCAGCTTGTTTTTAATTTAGAAAATATATCCGAACAATAGCAAAGCCAAAATCTTCTATGTATCCTCCGCTCTGCTTTTAATTTACACCTGTCCAATTCCAATAATTTTTTCACCATTAAGGGATTCCGTAAATTGCTGCAACGGGATGTTCTGCTTTTTATATATATCATCCATAATAGTTATGGTGTGCACAGCCCCAGGAATTTGAGTTAATTTTGTAATCTAGAATATAATATTATCTTATTAAGTATATAAAGGTAGGTATGTAGTTATATGTAGTTAGAGTGACCATTTAGGTATAATATCTACCTTATTATTATGTGTATATCATCTCGCAGTTGTTACTTTATTGAGTTTGTTTTAGTCTTCATTTATTCTATAAGACCTCTGCATTACCATCTCCTATAACACTGGAATCATTACTTTTGCTCAAATGAGCACTAAACCTTGAAACACATAACACACATTGGTTTTGCAAAAGGCACTCTTTGGTGAGCTGCAACGGATGCTTGCAAGTTTATGTGCATATTTTATAATCTTCAATTATTGACAATGTTGTTCTTAAGGTCAAATTTTCATACTGCTTTGATTACTCTCTCAAAAATTTACTTGCAAGCTTATGAGGCAACATCCCACATGGTTTTTTTCTTTACCTCAGAGTCATTACTTTTATGGCGTAGTAGATTCTTCATCTATGCTTTTATGCAAAACCAATTGAAATTTGATGATGACAATTGATTCTCTCCTCATAAAGGAGGAACCCTAGGTAATAGCTGTGTTTAAATTGAATGTTATTTAATCATTTAAACGAGTTATTCGATGTAAAGTGTACTTGGACATGCGCGAAAGGTATGCCATCCTTTTTTAGCATTTTCATAATAAGAACTTGCATGGCAGCGCGTTCAGAAACATGGAAAAATTAATTATTAAAATACAAGATCACGTGGCAATAATAGCCCTTTGGACCCACCCTAGATTGTAGATTGTAGATTTCTTAGGGGTCGTTTTTTTGCCCTTACGGCCTTTCTTCACTGCGACCTAATTAGATCTTTTGTGAATGACCCTGCTCTAATAAATTCCAAGGTCACCTAGGCTTTTGACGAAGCTTAGTATTTTCCTTGGGGCTAAGTTGCCAATTTCATTTGGATTTATATTGATCCTTTCGAAATATTTAAGTCTGTTTCGAATTAAGAGGGGACACTCACACAGTATGTGCTCGCTAGTCTCATCCCGTTCGTTGCAGAATCTGCATAAGTAGAGATACTAAGAGAGCACCAGACCAGACTTGTCGAAACCTGTCTGGTCTGGTACTCTCCTAGGTTTTGCCCGTCTCCCCACTCCTATTGAAACAGCTATATAGGAGAGGTTCAACTAAGATCTCATCAGACACGCAGATCATTTACAACATGTCCTTCTTAAATAGTTTAAACAATTTGCTGGTGAAAAATCTGGTGAATGTTCGAGATTTGGAAGTAAATAAAAAATTTGAGATCCAGTGTTTTAAGAGAATAAATACCAAGTTTGGGGAAAAGGTAGTGGTGGAATTTGCCGACTTCAAGACCATCCTGCCTCAGCGTTTTACGGAGCAATTAACTCAAGAGCGAATTGACGAATTGAATGGTGACAAAAGGTATTTTTTAACAAGCTTGGGGCCCGTCGGCAAGACTACAAATATTATATTTTCTGAAGCATGAGCGAGAGACTGCGGCGATATATGGAGGCACTCGAAGAGCTGAGACGCTTGATTATTATGTATGAACTAACTAAAAAGTTTAGAAATGTAAAGTTGTGAAAATAAAAAAATATTATTTGTTTGTGTGTTTTTTACTACAAATCCCAATATTGTCTGGGCACAGATATTCTGATTTTAAACAAATCATAAAAAAAATGCCTAGCGAATTTCCCAAGGACAGTGAGAAAATATTCTACATAATATCCAATTAGACAATTGCTCTAAGAATATGCAAAAAAAAAGTAAAACATTTTTTGAAAAAGTAATTTTTATTTTTTTATTTAAAAAATATTGCCAATTGCTTTAATTGCCACTTAGCCACTTAGCCACTTAGCCACTTAGCCACTTAGCCACTTGGCCACTTGGCCCCCTTGGCCCCCTTGGCCCCCTTGGCCCCCTTGGCCCCCTTGGCCCCCCCTCCCCCCATTAGTTTTGTTTTCAGTGCTCTGAAATACCCGGGGATTGAACCCGAGACACCTAGCTGGTAGCAAAAGACGCTTGTCTCTTAACCACGGCTGTATTTCCAAAGGGGTTTCTTGAAAATTTCTACCCTTTCTTATTCAGGTAGCGCGTTGAAGTCGCCTGCTTGGGGTATGCAACGTGGGTGGGCCAGTAGGAGAAAGTATCAAACGCCGCGCTGCGGTGGTACAGTCAGCGGTACCGCTTCTCGGGGGATGCTGCCGCGGGCGTGCCGAGGGTACAGTCTAGTCGGACGCTAGAATACCGCTCAGTCGGGGCTCCTCCGGTACAGTCCAGACAGGCAGGTAGAATAACCGCGCTTCGAACTGGACTCGACCTTACGGTCTTGGGTTGACTATGGCTTATTTTTTGGGCCCTTTATGGTTGTGTTATACAAAATTATTCGATATTTACAAATTTATTATAAAAATAGTTTTTTCTTTATGGTATTTTCAGAGAGTTCTATGGTATACAGAGTGTTTAACTCGGCGCTCTCATTCCAGAAGGTGGCGGACACGCGCCACGCGCTCCATCGAAGGTCGAGGCGCGGTTCCAGTCGACGTGCGGTACAGACGACGCTTCGGGCTGGAAGCTGTGGTCTTGGGTTGATTATAACTTATTTTTTGAACACTTTATGGTTGAGTTATATAAAATTATTCACTATTTATTATAAAAATCGTTTTTCGTTATATTTTCAGAGAGTTCTATGGTATACAGAGTGTTTAACTCAGCGCTCTCCAGACTAATTATATTGGTTTCTATGCTTAAGAAACATTCTTGAAAATTAACTGGGGGCGACTATAGTTTATTTTTGAAAACATTACGGCTGTGTTATACAAATTATTCTCTATTTATTATAAAAATCGTTTTTCTTTATATTTTCAGAGAGTTCTATGGTATACAGAGTGTTTAACTCAGCGCTCTCCAGACTAATTATATTGGTTTCTATGCTTAAGAAACATTCTTGAAAATTAACTGGGGGCGACTATAGTATATTTTGAAAACTTTACGGCTGTGTTATACAAATTATTCTCTATTTATTATAAAAATAGTTTTTTCTTTATATTTTCAGAGTTCTATGGTATACAGAGTGTTTGACTGAGCGCTCTCCAGACTAATTATATTGGTTTCTTTGTTTAAGAAACTGGAAAATTAAAGGCTCAGAATGATTTTGTTAGATATTTAATGTGTGGAATGAAACAAGAGAAATATATTTATGTTTTATATTAAAAAAATATATATATACAATAAACACTAATTTCTAAATATATACACACTTACATCTAATTGGATAAAATAATGAAACTTATCTATACATATACGTATAACTAAATATATTTAGGGGAGATTTTTTTTCATGCGTTCAAGTTTTTCAACTTCATTCATACATGAGGCACGCCCTTCTTTCGCACGATTATAAATGGCTTTTATTTTCAACATCCTCTTTTCACATTCATCCCACTCCCTTTGCATTCGATTCATCACACATTCAAACCTTCTCTTTTTTTCGTTTGCGTTTGAAATGCCCCCATCTGCCAACTCTCTCATATTCATAAATACTTCACTCACACTTTGATGCTGCTCGTTCACAAATCTCCCCTTTTCATTTAGCATTGTCAAATTCTTTCCCCCACGCGTTGTCTGTGACTCCTGGGAGGGTCGCTTCGCTACCAAATCGTCTGCCTCGTCGCTTAACCTCTTGCATGACGACCGCGATGAAGCCCTGGAGCCCCCACACCGGCTTTGATTATCTATCTGTGAGGAAGAAACCTTATTTGAAAATAGCGAATTTTATAAATGTTAGCTTACCTTTGACGATGCTGCCGGTGATGGAAGACGTCCAACTTCAAAATCGGAACCATAATCATCAAGAGCCATGTCGCAGAGTTGCTGGTTGGTGAGCCCTGCGATGAATGGCTCCTCCAGCAGACTCAACACGCTTGAGTTGAGATTGGGCAGCTATGAAAGGAAAACATTATATGGGAAAATACTGATTAATGCAAACTTACAGGTTCGGGGCAAATTGACGCCACAGCGTTGACCGTCTCGTCGGCACTCCGAGTTGGCTACAAGTAAATGGGTTCAATGAGAATCGAATGAGAAATTAAACTAAAAAACTTACAGCTACCAAACGGCAATCACTTAGAATTTTAATTTTTGATGATTCCATACTGTTCAAAGCGACGAAGCACAGGTGAACTGAGTAAAAGCGGTTCGGAACACGGGTGAACTGAGTAAAAGCGGCTCGGAACACGACTGTGAAACACGGGTGAACTGAAGAGGAAACGCGCCACGCATCGTGTGTATATCGGAACAGTGTTGCCAGTTTGGTAGATTTTTCCTGAACGTTAGGGAGACCCGCCCACCGGAGGCAACGTTGTCAGATTACCGAAAGTCCCCACCAACCCCGCCCCATCAGTGCCCTCCTACATGGTACCGCCCACATCCCTTCTTTCCGCATAGTAAGAAGTATTGGAATATAAGAGTCATATCTTTGCTTTCAGTGATAGTTTCTACAAATCTTTAGTTTTCTGCAAATCGTAATGTCTAACATCAGGTATATCATCGACGCTGATGGCTTTCAAGTTAGTGGAAAGTTCGTTATAAAAGAAATGTCGATATACGATATGAAATCGAGGGAAGTGACATCCAGGTATTATCGTGTGGGAAACTACCGCAGCCTATCTTCTAAGGATGCATGCACTGCTCGTTGGTTAACGATGAACTTGCACGGCTTGAAGTTTGAAGATTGTGCAACGGATGAAGCCCAGGAAAGTGCGTTAGAAGAGATTCGGCGTCTGGGGGAGTCCGCTGGCGATGAACTTATAGCTTACAAGGGAGGACAAGTTGAAAGGAATCTGCTGCAGGCCGCGGGGTATGCCCACTTATCTTACAATATCGAGGATCTAGGCTGCCCCAAGTTCGACGTCCTTGTTCGGAAGCAGCAGAGGTTCTACGAGCGAGTGCGTGCAAACCAATGTGAGCGACACATCACGAGGCCTGGAAAAGCATTTCACTGCCCGAGGGTAGAACTAATGTTTTTTTCTGAATTTATAAGACGATGTAAATAATTTAGTTTTTGTGAAAATGTAAATAAAAATGTAAAGTTATTATGCTGTTTCATTTCCAGCAGAAAAGAATGATTATGAAAAAAAGTCAATTTAAAAACTTTCCCGCTGCAGGAAAGACGTGCTTCGTGAAATTAATGTTTGTAGAAAATGGTAAAATGTTAAAATAAAAAAGGGAGCAAAAAAAAACCTTTTCTCAGATCCTGTTTTCATACTAAAATTTTGGAGAGGGGACCATCCTTCGACGCTCTTACCCTATATAGGTAGGAACTCTGCCTATTTCTAGCACACTGCTCTACTCATTGCTTCGAAGATGATCGATGGTAATGAAATAGCTACAGAGAGCGACAAAACTGTAAAGGCATATGAGAAGGTGTTTAACATACTTAATGAAAGTGACAGACCTACACTTCCACAAGTATTACAACGTTGGCAGCAAAAGTTGCAATTGTCGGTGAGACAGCATTCCTCAGCACTCCGATGTCATTTTCACCAAGGCACTTTGTCAAAGTTGCATGCCAATCTGCAACATCTCAAAAGACTTCAATTATACTTCAAAACATTATGCAAAACTGGATCTGGTAAGCAACACCTCAATAGAAGTCATCGAGTCAAATGGGTGGACGTTCAAGCAGCGTTCCAGAG
The DNA here is from genome assembly GCA_963920635.1 of Pseudeuparius sepicola. Classification (NCBI taxonomy): domain Eukaryota; kingdom Metazoa; phylum Arthropoda; class Insecta; order Coleoptera; family Anthribidae; genus Pseudeuparius; species Pseudeuparius sepicola. Next base: position 25,204,799 of record OY987298.1, on the reverse strand, counting down.
TCGTCTTCGCACAGGTGTTATAGTAAATATGAGGCACATCGATTTATTCCAGTTTTTTGACGATGCATTTATTCTTTTTAAGAGTCGCATAACTAGAACTTTAAATGCTTTTCACATTGTTAAGGTAAATGCGGTTTTTAATGGTGAATTTGTTAAAATGTCTCAAGATACAGTCATAAGTGACAACAAATGCTTCAACACAAAAAATGCTATAATTGACCAGGGGAGTGATTTAAAGTTGTGGTTTACAGATAATATAAAGGATAGGATTATAAAGAAGCTTGAAGATTTTCATGACAATGGATCGGGGTGGGCGTTACGCAAAATTTTGAGTTTAGTCATCAGTATAAATAAAGTTGAGATAGGAAACGGTGCTTCATATCTGCCACTCCCCGTTGAAATTTCCAAAAAACAAGCATGTGTCAATGTAAAAAATAGTGATGAAGCATGCTTCTTTTGGAGTGTTATTGCCGCTCTTTACCCCTCTCAAAAGCATATTGATCGGGTTAATTCATATCCTCACTACAGGCTGAAATTTAAATTAGATGATATAGACCTACCAATGCAATTATCTCAAATATCGAAATTCGAAAAATTAAATGAAATTTCTATAAATGTGTATATTTTGGAGTTGGTAAGTGAGACTCCACGTCAATTTATCACCTCTCCAGCTCGACTAACTAAAAATAAAATGGATAGACATGTGAATTTACTTCTAATTCAAAGTCATTATTTTTTGAAAACTAGCGACTTTGAAGCACCGTCTGTCGACGATGCGCACGTTGATATAAAATACCATTATTGTTGGATTAAAGATTTATCTAGACTGATTTCGAAACAGTCTAGTAAACATAACGGTAGAAAATTTATATGCGAGAGATGTTTAAATTACTTTTCATCGCAAGATAAGTTAGAAGAGCATACAGTTTATTGCGAGCAAATAAATAATTGTAAAATCGAGTTTCCCAAAGAGAAGTTTATCGAATTTAAAAATTTTGTTAATAAAGAACGCACCCCATTCACCCTGTATGCTGACTTTGAAGCAATGCTAAAACCCTGCGGAGATTCTGATGCTAGCCTAAAAACTGTTAAATATCAAAGACACGAAGCATTCAGTGCCGGTTATTATTTCAAGTGCTCTTTTGACAACTCGCTCTCTTTCTACAAAGCTTATCGCGGGGGAGACTGTATGATATGGTTTGCCAATCAAATAGAGGAAATTGCTAAGTTTATATCATCCAAATTGAATCTTGTTGAACCTATGGATGAAGCCATAAGTCTTAAAGATGCCACACCTAATTGTCACATTTGCGAGAAAAAATTCAATGTTAACGACATAATTGTACGTGACCACTGTCACCTGTCATCGATGTTTCGAGGTTATGCACATCAAGCGTGCAACTTAAATTATAAAAACTCGTTTGTAGTTCCCATCATTTTCCACAATCTTAGTGGGTATGACAGCCACTTTATAATACGAGAACTTGCCAAACGGAATCATGTCAACCTACTTCCTGTTAATAATGAAAAATATATAAGCTTTACAGTATTCGATAATGAAACAAATATTAAATTTCGGTTCATCGATTCTTTCAAGTTCTTGGCCTTTCCTCTCGACAAACTCGCATCATCTCTAAATAGTTTCGAAAACACTAGAAATGAATTTCGATTGTCTTCCGAAAATTTTGACTTGTTAACTAGGAAAGGGGTTTTTTGTTATGATTATATCGATTCTCTGGAAAAATTGGAAGAAACCGCATTACCATCGATTCAACATTTTTATAACAAATTAAATGACACTAATATTAACGAGAAGGATTACGGACATGCGCAATTAATTTGGGAGAGGTTTGGTGTAAAAACCTTGGGTGAGTATTTAGATCTGTACTTAAAGACTGACGTGCTCTTGCTCACAGATATATTTGAACACTTTAGAACGACTTGTCTTCAAAATTACGGTTTAGATCCTGCCTGGTACTATACTTTGCCTGGATTCAGTTGGGATTGCATGCTTCGATATACGAAATGTAAATTAGAAACCTTCCAAGATAGTGACATCTTAATGTTTTTCGAGAGGGCAATTCGAGGTGGGGTAAGCCAGGTAAGCCACCGCTTTTCTCAGGCCAACAACAAATATATGGCAAACTATGATGCTAGTATGCCATCAAAATATATTCTTTATGCGGACGTTAACAACCTTTATGGCTGGGCAATGTGTGAACCCCTTCCTTACGGAGGATTTGAGTGGGCCTCCAACGATACTGACGTCACCAAGGTTGCTGACAATGCCGATGAAGGATATATTTTAGAAGTGGATTTGTCGTATCCCGATCATCTTCATGACCATCATAAAGATCTTCCTTTCGCATCTGAACATCGTAAACCTCCAGGTTCCAAAATAAAAAAGCTCATGACCACTCTCGATGATAAGAAGAATTATGTGATTCATTATAGAGCGCTTAAGCAAGCTTTACAACATGGTTTAATTCTGAAAAAAATTCACAAAGTTTTGAAATTTAAGCAGTCTACCTGGTTAGCTCCCTATATACAACTCAATACCCACTTAAGAACTGTGACAACATTAGATTTTGAAAAAAATATAATGAAACTAATGAATAATGCAATCTACGGCAAAACAATGCAAAATGTTAGAAAACATAGGATTGTGAGATTATTAAGGACGTGGGAGGGTAGATACGGCGCCAAAAATTTAATTTCTAGCCCTCGTTTTAGACATAGGATAATTTTTGAAGAGAATTTAATAAGTGTCGAATTAAATAAGACAAATATTATGTTTGATAAACCTCTGTACGTTAAGATGTCTATTCTGGACATATCAAAAACCTGTGTTTACGAATTTCACTATGACTTTATGTTGAAAACATTTTCACCAACTAACTGCTTATTATTATATACTGATACTGATAGTTTAGTTTACGAAATCCGCTGTGAGGACATGTTCGAGGATGTAATTAAGAATCATATTCATCGGTTTGACACTAGTGACTATCCTGCAGATAATCAATATGGAATTCCGCTTGTAAATAAGAAGGTGCCAGGACTGATGAAGGACGAATTAAATGGTCGTATTTTAACACATTTTGTTGGACTTAGATCTAAAATGTATACTTATAAGGTTCAAGGAAAAAATTTGTGTGTTAAAAAATCCAAAGGTGTTAGAGGTAGTGTTGTAGCGAAGCAGATAACGTATCAAGATTATTTCGATTGTTTATTCGATAAGACAGAGAAAATTGTAAATCAACGATCTATACGATCGTTTTCTCATAACGTCTTTAGCATAAGTCAATCTAAGATTGGTTTAAATCCATTTGACGATAAGCGATATTTAGTTGATAGTGTTTCAACCCTTCCTTGGGGTCATAAAGATGTACGTGTGGATGAATAAAAAATATATTTTACAAATAGTGTTTCATTCTCTTGTAGCCCCCCCACCCCTGACGTCCCACCGCCCAGTTTGTATATATAACCGAGACATCGAGCTCATTCTGCAGTCTGAAAACTTGTAACAAGAGTTCGCAGCAACATGTACAACCAGACCATTCAGATCGAATCAGACATGGTGCCCTGCCCCTACATTGCCAGCCACATGGTACGGAGAAGTCGACTGCAGAATCATCTGGTGAAGTGTCGGCGACAGTTGGGACATGTGCCTGAAATCAATTGGGAAGAGTATTACCGACATATCAACAATCAGCCGTCGATGATCATAAGAAATCCCAGGATTGGCCCGGAATAAAAATGTTGTAAAATAAAAATATTGTAAAATAAAAGTCATATTTTTTAATCAGTGCTTTATTCCAACCTTCTTCTATACAAGTCTGCTAACAAAAATTGATTATAATAAGAGTACAGTTCAAAAATGCAATATGTTTCCATGCTACATACCGCATTGCACATTAAAAATACAATTTCCATTACATTTATGGCATAGTTACTACGTACTAATAATTCATTGACCTTATCTAAAAAATTAAGGTAAAAATCATACAATTCAAAATTAATCAAAAAGCTCATCCTTAAAGTCACATATGGTGCGATATTTAGTAGCTCGAAAACCTCTGCTATGGAAAACCATTGGCTAACACCATATTTTGCAAGCAACACTCGTTGATTTCCATCTGCAGTCAACATGGTTCTTAACAATATATCGTCAAATCTGATGAACATCGGGGTACCCAGGTTGTTGGTAAAGTTGTTTAAATTATTCACTAATTCTTTCCACTCCAAATAGTCCAGCGAAATCACATTTCGTCGCACTGTTGATCGGATATTAACTTGGGGTTTGAAATATCTCATAATGCTCAAACCATTATTAATAATATATGTAGGTAATGTGAAGCATGATGATAGAAGCAGAGAATCTTCGCTTACATTGTTTACTTCTTCATGGTCGCTACCATCGGTTTCATAGCCGCTGTCAACCATCTTAACACTTGAAGCTCTACACGACGTTTGACTCAGAGATCCACGAGTCATGGTCTTTATCAAAGCCCAACCATCGTACTAGCACCTTCCCCCTCTTTCTACGAAGAATCTTTTCAACCAGGTAGACATCGGGATGTTCAGTTTTTTGCAATTCTTCGCGGTAAAACCCGCCCTTTATAGGACTTCCATTTAAATCCTCTAGAAGATATGTAGGCGGGTTGGTAATTTGTACTTTGCTTATTTTAAACAATTCTGTACTCCAACTAGGCATATATCCTTTGGCAAATACGTGTTTCACTTTACTTATTCTCACAATATCTCCAACCTTCAATTTACTACCTCTGAAAATCTTCACGTGACTATACACTTTTTTAAGCAGATATTGTTCGTTACTTTTATTAACTTGGTTGGGTTTCATCTGAATCACTCTATGCTTTCTGTTATTATACTCGGCAACTAGCGTAGGCAAATAATCATCCCATTTAAATTTACCATTTAGACTAAAATACTTAAATAATCGCTCTTTTAGAGTTCGTATTACTCTCTCGGCCATGGCGGCTTTCGTGATGCTAAAAGTGCTGTAATGACTAATTTTGAATTTTCGCATCAAATTTTGAAATCTAGAGTTATAAAACTCTTTGCCCTGATCAGTTTGAAGGTTGCGAGGCTTTCGAGTTCCCGATAGGATATCAGCAAAGGCGTTGGTAACATCTTCGGTAGACTTGGATTTGAGCGGTCTGCACCAAACAAATTTAGAGAAGCAATCGATTACAACCAGTATGAATTTGAAGCCATTATTGTGACTAGCATACTGATCTAACTGCGCAAGATCAGCTTGCCACAAATCGTCTAAACCTTTAATGATAGTTCGACGACGTGGATAATTTTTTCGCGCTGGTTTATGTAATTCCTTAACTACTTGAATTTTTTCTTTACTATGCATGACTATGCTCCACCCTCAAGGATCTCTGCAAGTCTGAGAGATAGTAAGGATTGCATGCTCTTACCAGTTATTTTTAAATAATAATCTTCCATAGTTTTAACCAACTCTCTCAATTCATCGATCTTATCTTGGAAATTGTCTATCATTGTGTTGCGAATGTGAAGATCGCATTCATCAGAATGCTGTTTAAGATTTGTGTAAAAATATTGTAATGTATGAATGACCCCCTCATCGACATATTGTTTTGTGCTGGCATCGCTTTCATCGATCGGGTGATTAACGTTGCTCAGTCTGCGGTTGCTACAATCATAGTTTCCTTCTAGAGTCAAATTTAATGTGTAAACAGGTGGGCAAGACCTGCTCCTTGATTTCGAGGCACGTCCGAACTTGTTTAAGGACATCTTTTAACTAACTTGAATGATCTATAGGGACAAATCTGTCTAATAATTTGGGATTTGGCCCGGACTGTTCACCAACCATTTTTAAATAACATTCTTCAACAATTTTAACAAATTTTCTTATTTCATCGATCTCTTTCTCCAAAGCGTCTTTCACGCTACTCTCAATATTAACATCATGTTGTTCGAGCGTGACGTTAAAAGTTTTGAATGCCTCATTCATTTGTTTGTCAACATATTGCTTTGTCACAACATCATTGCTGCTAATCGGATAATTAACGTTGCACAGTCTGCGGGTTTTCAAATCATAATCCCCGTCATTCAACGAGTAAGGAATAGTCCTTGAAACACGTCCGAACTTGTTTAAAGGCATCTTATAAATAACGTTAGAGAATAATTTTTGCTTCTTTCAATTCATTGATTATTGCTGTTATTTCGTTTTCGTGGGAAGTATTTCCGGCATCTTTTGATGCTATTAATAACCTTAACCTGTCCACAAGTTCATTAGGATCATCCCAGTAAACATATTCCACAGGTTTTGTGTTATACTTAAGATGCATGCCAGAACCCTTTACAGGTGTGGAGGTAGCCACCGGGCCCTTCATAAGAGGTTTAATAATATTAGAATACTTATTTTTGTAGCTATGTTTTAATCGTCCGTTTGAAGTAAGATGAGCACCAGTGAGATTTAAAATATCTCTGTAACTTTTCAAATCATCATCAGTACCTTCTGGATTATTATAGAAAATTAGCTGGTAGAGACCATCAGTTCCCGCGAATCGGCTATTGTTGATGATTATATCACCAGACGTTTTTTCAAAATCGATATATTTATTTCCTAGCATCCATACTGATTTAGTTTCGTCATACTTAGGACCATATGTCCTATCGATTTTAAGTGAATTAGCCATAAAGTCTGTTATACATGGTATAGATACTTTAGGATACACAGTATCAAAATGCCTGTACACTTTGTCAATTCCTTTCTCAACATCATTTAACGTTTCATTCATTTCTCCTAAAAGTGCAATTGGACTTTTCAACGACTCGCGCCACTTTTCCATAAATGATTCAACTTTTGGTTCAACTTTCGGTTTTACTTCCGGTTTTAATTCTTGCTTAACTTGTAAATTTGCTAGAGAGCTTGTCACAGGTTTGAAATTTTTTTGTAAAGTTTCATTCTCATCAAATTACCCTATTTTTAAGGCGGTGTATTTTTTTCTAATCGTTCGAGCTAGTTCACTGATTTTCTTTGCGCGCTGCGCTTCTTGAATCTGTTCTTGCATCGACATCTCGATTAATAATAAGCGTATTGTGCTTCTCATAACTTTATATACCTATCAAAACCTATTCTATAGCGTCCCTCATTCATATTGAAATCTTTAACAATAACTAGAGTTCCAAAATTATCATTCCAACAAAGCGAGCAGAGATTCTTGAAATCACCGTATGAGATGTCTGGTGATACGTGCTCTTCATAAATATGTCTAAGGTTTACCTCATCTTGTTTAAACAAAACGATTACATTACAATTGTCTCGTATTAATTGCTTAGGTATTTTTGAATATGTCTGGCAGAGATATGCAGCATCTATATTTTTATGACGACCCATGGAGTAATATTCTCTAATTTTTTCCTGTGTCCCACAAGCCACATCATCGAAAATAAAAATTGAATTTTCTCTAGCCTCTGTTGGTGCAATGACGTCATCGTTTGAGCTAAATGGAAAATATCCAACACATTTTGCTTCTTTAAGCACGTCTTGTAGTAACTGATATTTAGGTTGGTATAGAGATTTACTGTAAAGGTAGATGTTCTTAAATTTTAAGCCATTCTCGTTGAATATTAAACTAAGCAGACTGTTTGTTTTACCACAACCGCTAGGACCGCAAAATATTGCTCTAATTGAATTTGGTAAGAGTACGCCATGTTTAGATTTCTCACTTCGAGCAAAATCTAGATTTTCGATTGGTAGAGATAGTTGATGTGATTCGATACGCATCTTGTATACATCTAATAAGATAGCGTATGCTTGATGCATATATACCTATCGGGATGTAAATAATAAACAGTTTTTCGATTAAGAATATTTATTTTCTACAACTATTACAATACATTTAAGGCATGTAAGCTCGAATCTTCTGCTGCACAATACTCCTACACAGCGGGCACTTCTCCATGGAGTTTGCACAACTCATACAGCATGCCAAATGTCCACATGGAACCAGCAAGACTTCTATGTTTCTGCAGTAGCATACTATACATAAAAAGTCTGGATTGGTGTTATTTACTTTTTCAGGTGGGATGTCCACAGGCTTGATTTCACCTTTAATAAATGGACAACTGGGACTCCAGCTAGCATGGTCTTGCCATGGATCATCATCCTTTTCCCATTTATATCCTTCAATATTGCAAAATGGACACCGGACAACATCTTCGTAATTCGTATAAAAAAATCCTGCTCGGGCAAGCTTCTCTGATGATAGGGGGCTTGACCAGTTTTCAAACGTTCTTATAAGACTCTCGTAATTATGCTCCATCGCTCATTCAGAAATACTCTTACTATTTCAATAAATAATTTTGCTACTAGCAATGAAGAACATATAGTAATGTAGTAAATTAGTGGCACGAAAGCGAGGTCTTTTATATGTTGTTCTTGACTGAGGTCTCTGGGTGTGGCCATTGTGGGCGTGGTGGAAGGTGGGACCTCCCTCCACACACTTTCAGCAATCGTATGATTTTGGAATACTGCTCGAAGTTTAAACTGAGTAGCATTTTTAGGCAGTCTTGCTACCGAAATTTTTTCAACTACCGTTTTAAATGGGAAACATCTTTTATCCTGTTCGCAAATAGATACCTTAGCATCTTCAGGGTTGTAAATATAGAACACATTATTTATTAATGAGAACAAAATAATGTGACCCAAACTCAGCAACATCTTGATTATAACTGAAATGTATCAGTAAATGTTCTTTTATATATACGGATCTACATTAAATCTCGTACAGTTTCACTTAAAGGTAAATACTCCATGGTACAGTCATGCACAATTATGCAGTAGGCTCGAGTTCTATCAGGAAATCCATCACTATTTTCTATGTCCAACTTAACATCAACTGTGTTTATTTTTATAGATTCATTCCGGCGAGAACAGTCAATTACAAACAGGGTTGCATTATTTTTGTAATCTGCATAGCTAAGTAGCGGGCGACTCTCCATTGCATTCATGTAACTCGGATAAAATTCCACATAGTTGTGATAGGCCTCCAAAAAGTCGTTAGCAGCAAAATTCAATCTCTGACGTTCGAATGGAAAATATTCACCGTTTACAATTAATCTTACATCAGTCGCATCTATGTGATCAAATGACGTGGGATTTTTTTTAGAATTATCATTGCGATCAGTCTGAAATCCAACTATGACGTACCGAGGAGTTGACGCGGCTGCTGACGATTTTACGGCCCATATTTCTCTTTGGGAGTTTACAGTAAGATTTGGCAATTCATGTAGCTCCCATTTGCGGAACGCCATTATAATTGGACGATCAATTTTTATAGATTTAAGCAGATCCAATCTAATGATATCATTCGGCTGAATATGTTTAACCTTTAATTCAATGTTGGAAATTGTTATTTCTGCAGTTATGGCAGGATCTGGTCTTGCAGCGTCTTGGGTTAGTAATAAGGCATTGTTATCATTTCGAGCTCGTATTAGACTCACTGTTTGTTTACCACAAATTGCCATCTGATAATCGTTGAATATTCCAAACAGATGTTTTAGCGGTATTCTTACATTGAATGTTCCATCATTGTTAACAGCAAAAGATTTATTAACCCCAACCCAGCTTGCTGTTGACATGCATTTTTCGTCATTAGCAGTATAGCAAAGATACGATCTGATCGTACTCACAATTCCGGGGTTTCTCACTACTTCTACTTCCTTGCCATTTAGTTCATAAGAAATTGAATCGAATAGAAATGCGGCACCGTTGTTGGCTAGTTTGTATTGTCCAGCACCGGTTTTCTTAGCCACTGTACCTTTGACAAAAATCGACGCATCGTACATCAACAACCATGCATCACCCTGATTAATGGTTATTTCCACAGTATCATTATTCCTAAATGACTTTACAAATGGGTAATAGGTGCGCTTCTCTAAACGTTGAATAGATTCATCATAGGTTGGGGTGCGATGCACATTAAACACTTGAGATGTTAGGGACATAGCCAAGTGCTTTCAAAAATTCTTGATTTTCCAACGAGAGACGATCTGCATTCTTCGGTGAAATATCTTTTAAAAATTGTTGATTTTCCAACGAGAGACGATCTGCACTCTTCGGTGAAATATTTGTTAGTGAATTTTTGGAGCATTGTGATTGCCTTTTATACGGTTGATATCTGTCATCAAAAACCAAAACCATTTTCACAAAAATTTCATACACGCTTCAACTCCAACCGTACAATTATTTCCTCACCTCTAAAATTTACAGGTTGAGAGTTCTGATCGAGAATATTTACAGTCAAATTATTAATCTCACGCTTTGCAACTGGCATGTACACCAGATTTTTCGGAGACTCGTCTATAGCGTAACCAGGATCGCTGCTAACTGCAAACTCGTAAATCGTATGAGTTGGTTGATTTTTATAGTATGCTCCAGATGTTACGTTACAATCTATATGTATAGTTCTGACCTTCACGATATTTACAGATATATCAGAAGTATGTAATTGTCCAGACTCTAATAGACTAGGAGAAAATCCTAACACATGAGCAATAGAATCTGTTGGTAGAAAATCTACTGTATATTTATCACTGTAAATTTCACACTTTAAAGTACTGTTATTGGCTTTTATTGAAATTGGATTTTTCTGATCAGACTCCTCCTTTCTTAAAGCGCCAACTATGTACTTTTCTAGGGCCTCAATTTCGTACGAGCCTGTGGGGATTACTAAACATTTGCGATACCCATCAGCATTTATATAATAAAATTTGTTGACACCAACATCTATATTGGGTATACTGTTATATGTGTGAAATCCTAGCAGGGCCAAACCATACTCAAAATCTGATTCTAAATGTATAGGAATATTAAAGTCAATAGACAGTGTGGAAGTAAATCCGTGTAGTGTGAACAACAGCGACATAATTGATGAATTCTCTCCTCAACTACCCCTTTTATAGAAAAACTTGAAAACTGTTATTGTTATTGTCTAATTGGTATTCAGAATATTTTCGGCGACTTTTGGGAACAAATTAAACACACTTCATATTTTGAAATTTTATTTAGTTTCTTAGGAAGCTTAGACACAAATGACCACAGTTCATCTCGTTATAGTTTTGATAAGAATTGTTGTTATATTCAACTTCAACCTCATTTCCCAAATATCTGATGAGTTCTTTTGGCGGTTTCAGGTTGCCAAAGCTGTCGAAATACTCGCATTTTCTTCCTCTCTTGCGATATGCCACCCAATGAGACCCGGAGTTCCTCTGCACATCCAAATTTAAAATGGCCGACTCATTTTTTCTCGGTTTTTTAGGTAGTGTATCTCTCATATACACACCTCTAAAGTAAGGAATTCCATCGGCATATTTAAGTAAATCTAGGTTGGATAAAGGTCTGTTGGGCGGCTTCAATAGTTTTTTTTCTTTAAAAAAAGACCGAACCCACGTTTATTTTTCCGCAAATAGAGTCCAGAACCGACGATCTTCATAGATTGCTTTCCATTCTCCATCAGCTTTTTTGTATTATTTACGTCAATTATTGTTTTGGCTATACTGCTAGCCCCTCCGGCTATAGAACCAAGGGCCCCTAAAGCAGCCAGTATAGGCAGAAGCGGGAGAAAACCTCCTTTCTTTTCTTCAAAGGGAATAATTCTAGGTATTCTTAGTTTACTTTTTCCACCCGCTTTTTTTATGTGCACGCGTGCTGCTCTCACGGCTGCTAACGATGATTTTTTCAATTTTTTTAGATCATTCAACTCATTGTTAGTAAAAGATTTCTTTAGGGCTTTTTCAACCTTCTTTACAATATCTCTTCTAAACGAAAATGGGCGTTTCATACCCATACCCAATTTCCTTTTAACTTTCATTGCACTCGTAACGAACCAGGCAGCTGTTTTCTCACCAAATTTGGCGTCTCTTGATTTGACTCTATCCCAAGCCCGATTTTCCAGTTCCCAATCTGCCTTGCGTCGTTCTTCTAATGATTTGTTTTTACTGTATGCAACATCATGAATTAAGCAAGATTCATCCAACTTGTTTATGCCAGTATCACCCCTAGAAAGACGTTTTTCTAATTTAGTACCAGGGCCACAATACTGGTATCCCGGAAAATGTAACTCGATCGGTAATTTGTCAATTAATGTGTTCAACACTCCACCCCCTTTAACAACCAGCATTGGATTGACACAGGTTTATTCAATCACACCCTCTTATATAGGGAAATAAAAAACACACAAACAAATAATATTTTTTATTTTCACAACTTTACATTTCTAAACTTTTTAGTTAGTTCATACATAATAATCAAGCGTCTCAGCTCTTCGAGTGCCTCCATATATCGCCGCAGTCTCTCGCTCATGCTTCAGAAAATATAATATTTGTAGTCTTGCCGACGGGCCCCAAGCTTGTTAAAAAATACCTTTTGTCACCATTCAATTCGTCAATTCGCTCTTGAGTTAATTGCTCCGTAAAACGCTGAGGCAGGATGGTCTTGAAGTCGGCAAATTCCACCACTACCTTTTCCCCAAACTTGGTATTTATTCTCTTAAAACACTGGATCTCAAATTTTTTATTTACTTCCAAATCTCGAACATTCACCAGATTTTTCACCAGCAAATTGTTTAAACTATTTAAGAAGGACATGTTGTAAATGATCTGCGTGTCTGATGAGATCTTAGTTGAACCTCTCCTATATAGCTGTTTCAATAGGAGTGGGGAGACGGGCAAAACCTAGGAGAGTACCAGACCAGACAGGTTTCGACAAGTCTGGTCTGGTGCTCTCTTAGTATCTCTACTTGCATAGTCCATTGTCTGTTTTGCCCATTTTTTTAAGATGATATCTTAAAGGGCAGTGTCCAGTCAGGAGAACTGTGATGAGTCTTAATTCATTCTTGTTTAGAGTGAGAAGCTTTTTGGCGTTCTGAGGCGAATAGGTAAAAAATCTTTTCGCTTGTCTTTGTCCCGGAGTGTTACTGCAGTAGGCTTCCTTTTGTTCCTTTTCCCATGTTTTGATCTCTGTCAATAGGTGGCTTTTGTTTATGCCACAGAATGGTTCAGGACCGTAAAATGGAGCCTTAGCCCCTTCTCTAGCGGTATGCCTATGGTTTTCTCCGAGGAATTTTCTATTTGAACTTCATTATAAACCGCAAAATATTGCTCTAATTGAATTTGGTAAGAGTACGCCATGTTTAGATTTCTCACTTCGAGCAAAATCTAGATTTTCGATTGGTAGAGATAGTTGATGTGATTCGATACGCATCTTGTATACATCTAATAAGATAGCGTATGCTTGATGCATATATACCTATCGGGATGTAAATAATAAACAGTTTTTCGATTAAGAATATTTATTTTCTACAACTATTACAATACATTTAAGGCATGTAAGCTCGAATCTTCTGCTGCACAATACTCCTACACAGCGGGCACTTCTCCATGGAGTTTGCACAACTCATACAGCATGCCAAATGTCCACATGGAACCAGCAAGACTTCTATGTTTCTGCAGTAGCATACTATACATAAAAAGTCTGGATTGGTGTTATTTACTTTTTCAGGTGGGATGTCCACAGGCTTGATTTCACCTTTAATAAATGGACAACTGGGACTCCAGCTAGCATGGTCTTGCCATGGATCATCATCCTTTTCCCATTTATATCCTTCAATATTGCAAAATGGACACCGGACAACATCTTCGTAATTCGTATAAAAAAATCCTGCTCGGGCAAGCTTCTCTGATGATAGGGGGCTTGACCAGTTTTCAAACGTTCTTATAAGACTCTCGTAATTATGCTCCATCGCTCATTCAGAAATACTCTTACTATTTCAATAAATAATTTTGCTACTAGCAATGAAGAACATATAGTAATGTAGTAAATTAGTGGCACGAAAGCGAGGTCTTTTATATGTTGTTCTTGACTGAGGTCTCTGGGTGTGGCCATTGTGGGCGTGGTGGAAGGTGGGACCTCCCTCCACACACTTTCAGCAATCGTATGATTTTGGAATACTGCTCGAAGTTTAAACTGAGTAGCATTTTTAGGCAGTCTTGCTACCGAAATTTTTTCAACTACCGTTTTAAATGGGAAACATCTTTTATCCTGTTCGCAAATAGATACCTTAGCATCTTCAGGGTTGTAAATATAGAACACATTATTTATTAATGAGAACAAAATAATGTGACCCAAACTCAGCAACATCTTGATTATAACTGAAATGTATCAGTAAATGTTCTTTTATATATACGGATCTACATTAAATCTCGTACAGTTTCACTTAAAGGTAAATACTCCATGGTACAGTCATGCACAATTATGCAGTAGGCTCGAGTTCTATCAGGAAATCCATCACTATTTTCTATGTCCAACTGTGTTTATTTTTATAGATTCATTCCGGCGAGAACAGTCAATTACAAACAGGGTTGCATTATTTTTGTAATCTGCATAGCTAAGTAGCGGGCGACTCTCCATTGCATTCATGTAACTCGGATAAAATTCCACATAGTTGTGATAGGCCTCCAAAAAGTCGTTAGCAGCAAAATTCAATCTCTGACGTTCGAATGGAAAATATTCACCGTTTACAATTAATCTTACATCAGTCGCATCTATGTGATCAAATGACGTGGGATTTTTTTTAGAATTATCATTGCGATCAGTCTGAAATCCAACTATGACGTACCGAGGAGTTGACGCGGCTGCTGACGATTTTACGGCCCATATTTCTCTTTGGGAGTTTACAGTAAGATTTGGCAATTCATGTAGCTCCCATTTGCGGAACGCCATTATAATTGGACGATCAATTTTTATAGATTTAAGCAGATCCAATCTAATGATATCATTCGGCTGAATATGTTTAACCTTTAATTCAATGTTGGAAATTGTTATTTCTGCAGTTATGGCAGGATCTGGTCTTGCAGCGTCTTGGGTTAGTAATAAGGCATTGTTATCATTTCGAGCTCGTATTAGTCTCACTGTTTGTTTACCACAAATTGCCATCTGATAATCGTTGAATATTCCAAACAGATGTTTTAGCGGTATTCTTACATTGAATGTTCCATCATTGTTAACAGCAAAAGATTTATTAACCCCAACCCAGCTTGCTGTTGACATGCATTTTTCGTCATTAGCAGTATAGCAAAGATACGATCTGATCGTACTCACAATTCCGGGGTTTCTCACTACTTCTACTTCCTTGCCATTTAGTTCATAAGAAATTGAATCGAATAGAAATGCGGCACCGTTGTTGGCTAGTTTGCATTGTCCAGCACCGGTTTTCTTAGCCACTGTACCTTTGACAAAAATCGACGCATCGTACATCAACAACCATGCATCACCCTGATTAATGGTTATTTCCACAGTATCATTATTCCTAAATGACTTTACAAATGGGTAATAGGTGCGCTTCTCTAAACGTTGAATAGATTCATCATAGGTTGGGGTGCGATGCACATTAAACACTTGAGATGTTAGGGACATAGCCAAGTGCTTTCAAAAATTCTTGATTTTCCAACGAGAGACGATCTGCACTCTTCGGTGAAATATCTTTTAAAAATTGTTGATTTTCCAACGAGAGACGATCTGCACTCTTCGGTGAAATATTTGTTAGTGAATTTTTGGAGCATTGTGATTGCCTTTTATACGGTTGATATCTGTCATCAAAAACCAAAACCATTTTCACAAAAATTTCATACACGCTTCAACTCCAACCGTACAATTATTTCCTCACCTCTAAAATTTACAGGTTGAGAGTTCTGATCGAGAATATTTACAGTCAAATTATTAATCTCACGCTTTGCAACTGGCATGTACACCAGATTTTTCGGAGACTCGTCTATAGCGTAACCAGGATCGCTGCTAACTGCAAACTCGTAAATCGTATGAGTTGGTTGATTTTTATAGTATGCTCCAGATGTTACGTTACAATCTATATGTATAGTTCTGACCTTCACGATATTTACAGATATATCAGAAGTATGTAATTGTCCAGACTCTAATAGACTAGGAGAAAATCCTAACACATGAGCAATAGAATCTGTTGGTAGAAAATCTACTGTATATTTATCACTGTAAATTTCACACTTTAAAGTACTGTTATTGGCTTTTATTGAAATTGGATTTTTCTGATCAGACTCCTCCTTTCTTAAAGCGCCAACTATGTACTTTTCTAGGGCCTCAATTTCGTACGAGCCTGTGGGGATTACTAAACATTTGCGATACCCATCAGCATTTATATAATAAAATTTGTTGACACCAACATCTATATTGGGTATACTGTTATATGTGTGAAATCCTAGCAGGGCCAAACCATACTCAAAATCTGATTCTAAATGTATAGGAATATTAAAGTCAATAGACAGTGTGGAAGTAAATCCGTGTAGTGTGAACAACAGCGACATAATTGATGAATTCTCTCCTCAACTACCCCTTTTATAGAAAAACTTGAAAACTGTTATTGTTATTGTCTAATTGGTATTCAGAATATTTTCGGCGACTTTTGGGAACAAATTAAACACACTTCATATTTTGAAATTTTATTTAGTTTCTTAGGAAGCTTAGACACAAATGACCACAGTTCATCTCGTTATAGTTTTGATAAGAATTGTTGTTATATTCAACTTCAACCTCATTTCCCAAATATCTGATGAGTTCTTTTGGCGGTTTCAGGTTGCCAAAGCTGTCGAAATACTCGCATTTTCTTCCTCTCTTGCGATATGCCACCCAATGAGACCCGGAGTTCCTCTGCACATCCAAATTTAAAATGGCCGACTCATTTTTTCTCGGTTTTTTAGGTAGTGTATCTCTCATATACACACCTCTAAAGTAAGGAATTCCATCGGCATATTTAAGTAAATCTAGGTTGGATAAAGGTCTGTTGGGCGGCTTCAATAGTTTTTTTTCTTTAAAAAAAGACCGAACCCACGTTTATTTTTCCGCAAATAGAGTCCAGAACCGACGATCTTCATAGATTGCTTTCCATTCTCCATCAGCTTTTTTGTATTATTTACGTCAATTATTGTTTTGGCTATACTGCTAGCCCCTCCGGCTATAGAACCAAGGGCCCCTAAAGCAGCCAGTATAGGCAGAAGCGGGAGAAAACCTCCTTTCTTTTCTTCAAAGGGAATAATTCTAGGTATTCTTAGTTTACTTTTTCCACCCGCTTTTTTTATGTGCACGCGTGCTGCTCTCACGGCTGCTAACGATGATTTTTTCAATTTTTTTAGATCATTCAACTCATTGTTAGTAAAAGATTTCTTTAGGGCTTTTTCAACCTTCTTTACAATATCTCTTCTAAACGAAAATGGGCGTTTCATACCCATACCCAATTTCCTTTTAACTTTCATTGCACTCGTAACGAACCAGGCAGCTGTTTTCTCACCAAATTTATCGTCTCTTGATTTGACTCTATCCCAAGCCCGATTTTCCAGTTCCCAATCTGCCTTGCGTCGTTCTTCTAATGATTTGTTTTTACTGTATGCAACATCATGAATTAAGCAAGATTCATCCAACTTGTTTATGCCAGTATCACCCCTAGAAAGACGTTTTTCTAATTTAGTACCAGGGCCACAATACTGGTATCCCGGAAAATGTAACTCGATCGGTAATTTGTCAATTAATGTGTTCAACACTCCACCCCCTTTAACAACCAGCATTGGATTGACACAGGTTTATTCAATCACACCCTCTTATATAGGGAAATAAAAAACACACAAACAAATAATATTTTTTATTTTCACAACTTTACATTTCTAAACTTTTTAGTTAGTTCATACATAATAATCAAGCGTCTCAGCTCTTCGAGTGCCTCCATATATCGCCGCAGTCTCTCGCTCATGCTTCAGAAAATATAATATTTGTAGTCTTGCCGACGGGCCCCAAGCTTGTTAAAAAATACCTTTTGTCACCATTCAATTCGTCAATTCGCTCTTGAGTTAATTGCTCCGTAAAACGCTGAGGCAGGATGGTCTTGAAGTCGGCAAATTCCACCACTACCTTTTCCCCAAACTTGGTATTTATTCTCTTAAAACACTGGATCTCAAATTTTTTATTTACTTCCAAATCTCGAACATTCACCAGATTTTTCACCAGCAAATTGTTTAAACTATTTAAGAAGGACATGTTGTAAATGATCTGCGTGTCTGATGAGATCTTAGTTGAACCTCTCCTATATAGCTGTTTCAATAGGAGTGGGGAGACGGGCAAAACCTAGGAGAGTACCAGACCAGACAGGTTTCGACAAGTCTGGTCTGGTGCTCTCTTAGTATCTCTACTTGCATAGTCCATTGTCTGTTTTGCCCATTTTTTTAAGATGATATCTTAAAGGGCAGTGTCCAGTCAGGAGAACTGTGATGAGTCTTAATTCATTCTTGTTTAGAGTGAGAAGCTTTTTGGCGTTCTGAGGCGAATAGGTAAAAAATCTTTTCGCTTGTCTTTGTCCCGGAGTGTTACTCCAGTAGGCTTCCTTTTGTTCCTTTTCCCATGTTTTGATCTCTGTCAATAGGTGGCTTTTGTTTATGCCACAGAATGGTTCAGGACCGTAAAATGGAGCCTTAGCCCCTTCTCTAGCGGTATGCCTATGGTTTTCTCCGAGGAATTTTCTATTTGAACTTCATTATAAAAAACATGGCAGCCTGTATAAAATCATATCAAAACGCATATTTTTCGAATAATTGAAAACTCAGTTTTTCACATGAAGAACCCAGGATGACTCTCCGATTCATACCTTATTATTGTGAGAATATGTGCCACATAATGCCCTTTGCAAGGCATACTGAGTAAAATCACGTCCAAAAATCTGTCACTATCTCCCGGTCCATAAGATCTTAAAAGCAGCGTTTTGTTTTATAGGTTATGAAAACCTTGGGAAAAATAATAATTCCAGTGCATATGCTTTTAAGATCTTATGATTAAAATGAAGACAGAGATGTTTGTACTAAATTTTTGCCAGGTAAAATGTTATTAGATTTTATGCTATACAACTTAAAAAAATACGAAATCTAACGTCACTTTCGCTGTTCGCAGTTTGGCATTGAATTATCTTAACGAAAATATATACTTATTTTATCTATTTAAGTACATGGCTTAAATAAAAGCTTGTTTTTAA
Source organism: Pseudeuparius sepicola (assembly GCA_963920635.1). Taxonomy (NCBI): domain Eukaryota; kingdom Metazoa; phylum Arthropoda; class Insecta; order Coleoptera; family Anthribidae; genus Pseudeuparius; species Pseudeuparius sepicola. The sequence goes on along the minus strand of OY987298.1, from coordinate 25,185,696 downwards.
AAAGGTTTTTTAAATTTTTTAATTTAATTTGTGCTTTTTTAGTATATACTTATAAGTACTTGATTCCCATGTCAGCAGGGTTCAGGGTTGTAAACAAATTTAGTCTGCCGTCTTGGGGCGGCCGCCATATTCATATTGGATTTAGTACCGTAGCGCGGTGTTACTTTACAACAGTTTTGACATATTTGACACTAAAACTACCGTAAAAATAAGCTAATAAATTGGAGGCTAATGTATGTGATACTTCTGATACTTGGCTACAGCTGCAAGCATTTAAATTGTCTGACAAATATGGTTTACGAGTTTTATTTTTTAAATTTTTGTGTAAAGTCACCTAACTGCGCTGTCAAATTACACAGTTATATAAAAATGCATAAAATTCAAAGTAGGACTGTATGAATGGAGACTTTACACATTTTGTAAATTTTAAAAAGTGTGTCGACCCGAAACATTTATTTAATAAAAAAAAACTGCAAATTTTAACAAAAGTAAAAGTTTAATTCTTGTAAGACAATATAGAATAAATAGAAAACTAAAAAAAAAACATTCTAAAAACGAAAAAAAAGTATATATAAGTAATATTCAGTCTTACAAATTGTACTTTGTCGTGTCTATTAGTTGGAATGAATATCTCTCTCTTCACATTTTGAGGTTTTAAATGTTTAATAATATCGTCTTCACTTTGTTGTTGCCCAGTTTCCTTTTATATACGCGGCCCATATTGTAAACTGAAACAAAAAGTTCATATTTACCGAGATATTTACCAACTTTATAAATCCAAACTTATGTGTAAAGTAACCCTAATGTACAAAAAACAACATAACTTCCTAAGGGAATATTACATTTATTTAAAATTGTGAATACACAGTCTTCATCTCAGAGAAATAACCAAGGATAGAGGGAGCAACAGCCTCAAAATACATACATTTGTAGTCAACCAACATCTTATGGAAATTTACCGAAGTAAATAAACATTAGGCCCGTGTGTACAACGTTTACCTGAGATAGGTTATGTCCTGAGAAATATCAATTTAGCCACATACCACACACTTTCTGCGTCCCATTGTATACAAAATCAGTCACTATATCCTAAATACTAATAAATAGCCTTTAAATTAACAGAAAACAATTAAAAACGGGAAAAATCCATACGTAAACAGTCGGAAAACTTGACATACTGGGCATACACAACACAAATATCGCCGAGTTAACGGACGCGGCGCCCGCGGCAGCAAAAGCAGCGTTGCCATGTCAGGCGGTTTGAGGTATCTGTGACGATTTTATTAAAGTGATAATTAGATACTATAATTACACTGCAATTTAGTTTTAGTTTAAAATTGTTACAAACAAGAAATTAATAACTACATTTGTTAATTTAGCGTTATGGGAGGTGTGCCTTCATTGAATCTCATTATTAAACCCTTCTATTTTGAAATGAAATGCTGTAAACAATGGAGTACGCGGCATCACTCAAAAAGATGTTGGCTTTGTTTACTTTTTGTTCTTACTCCCTCTATCCTTGGTTATTTCTCTGAGGTTATTTCTCTGAGGTCTTCATAAACCAACTTATGTTGTATATAGCCAAACAATGTCAAATCAGTTACCAAATTAAGGCAGGTACCCTTAGCACATACCTGTTGTTGAAACGGCCAAAATTCCGCGCCACTACAAGCGACCACCACGTGTCTCACAACAGACTAAAAATTGTTCCCTTATTGTAAAGCTCCAGCCATCGTGTGGCCTTGACGAATGCTCAGTTGATTTATTGCAACTTTGCCAGATTTCATCAAAATTTAATTTTTAGAGGGAACATGCCTGTCTGTGTAAAGTGACCAATAAGTTGCAAAGTAGCACCGCGTATGACGTCATTGACTTAAATTATTGTCGAGCCCTTTCATTTGATACCCATGTACCGGGTACCCTCTGGTGGTAAAGGTCTCTTTTACCGTGCCCCGAACTAGGTAGGTACGCCTATGTATACTTACGCATGATATAACCTCCTTTGGCAAGTTGCTTGATTTGCAAACAATACACTTTTTTGCCCATAACCGTCGGTGGAGGAAGGAAATCAACGCCATAACGTATATCTTAATTGTCTATAAGCACTTTAAACCAAAACACTTAAAAACAGCGAAAAATTGCTTTTAAAAAGCACGAGATATGTCAAACGTCAAACCGTCGTCAAACACAAATCACAAGGTGGGGTAGTGAGGGGTGAGGCACACTTTTGACCGATTTGCGTGTTTGTCAGATTGTGCGATTGGTATTGGTCATTGTTAGTTCCTTATAGACAAGGATTGAACCATTACATTCACAGTAGTATTAGTGTATTATTATAAGACACTCCAAAAATTAGTCAAAAATCCCCTTTAAATATATGGTTGTATTTCTCAAAGATGCAGGTTAGAAAATTCATATTGTGAAGTTATAAAGTTAGTCAATTCCGGAAACAGGTGCTTGAGTTGAACGTATTTATAGTTTTCAACTATAAACATGGGCGCCCATAGGGGGGGGGGGGGCAAGGGGGGGCACGTGCCCCCCCCCTGGAGATTCTCAAAATCCCTTTGCGTTATATTTTATATTATTATAGTTGGAAGAAAAGATTATTTTCATATCCTTCCAGGTATACAGGGTGTCCCGACATTAGCCTGCCATAATTTACCAGCGTGTTCTACGACCTAAAAAAATGAAAAAAGTTCTTATAAACATGGCCTTAAAAATTCCCACTAATGGGGCTATAGCTCCGAAAAGGGGCAGTTTCACAAACGGTTTTTTCCAAATTTTTCAAGAACGAAGAAAGATAACATTCTGAAATTTGGTATGTCATGTACCTGTGCGATTTGACATTTGACGGGGTAGCGATAGTTAGACATTCTTAATCATAGGCGTCCTAAATGGGGGGTTAAGGGGTTAAAAATACCTTAAATATTTTGTGTGTGCTTTTTCCCCAAATTTATTGCGAAATTATAAAAGTTCAGGGTATTCTACGAAAAAATGGTGCTCTTGTTGAACTTTGATAGCGTGCACCGTTTTCGAGTAAAATCGTATTGAAATTTTTTTGCAGAGGGCCGTGAAAATGCGTATTAGAAATTAGCCTGCATATTTTACCAGCGTGTTCTGCGACCCAACAAAATGAAAAAGTTCCTATAAACATGGCCTCAAAAGTGCCCCCTAAGAGGGCTATAGCTCCCGAAGTGGACACTTTGGCAAACGGTTTTTCTAAATATTTCCAGAACGAGCAAAGATAACATTCTGAAATTTGGTATGTGACATACCTGGGAGAATAAACCATGAAAAAAGCGCAGAAAAATTTTTGGGATATTTTTAACCCCTTGACCCACCTCATTTGGGACGCTTATGATGAAGAATGTCAAACTCTCTCTACCTCGGTAAACGTCAAATCTCACAGATATATCACACACCAAATTTCGAAATTTCATAATTTTATCTTTGTTCGTTCTGGAAATATTTAGAAAAAACCGTTTGCCAAAGTGTCCATTTCAGGGGCTATAGCCCTCTTAGGGGACTTTTTTGAGGCCATGTTTATAGGAACTTTTTTCATTTTTTTGTATCAAAAAACGTGTTGGTAGACTATGGCAGGCAAAACGAGTTTACTCGAAAACGATGCATGCTATCGAAGTTCAACAAGAGCACCTTTTCTTCGTAGAATACCTTCAACTTTCATAATTTTGCAAGAAATCTGGAAAAAAGTATACAAAAAAATTTTGGGGTAATTTTAACTCCTGAACCCCCTCATTTGGGACTCCTATGATTAAGAATGTCTAACTATCGCTACCTCGGTAAATGTCAAATTTCACAGGAACATCACAAACCAAATTTCAGAATTTTATCTTTGTTCGTTCTGGAAATATTTATAGAAACCCGTTTGTGAAACTGCCCCTTTCGGGGGCTATAGCCCCATTAGGGGGCATTTTTGAGGCCATGTTTATAGGAACTTTTTTCATTTTTTAGGTCGTAGAACACGCTGGTAAATTATGGCAGGCTAATTTCGGGACCCCCTGTATAAAACAAGCCCCTGAAATATTTTATACAAAATTTAACTGGGCCACAATCACATATACCAATTATCGATTCAGAGCTAGGGAGTTCTAAAAAGAACAAGGTTAGATGAGATAATTTTGCCCCCCCCCCCTAAAATATTTTCTATGGGCGCCCTTGACTATAAAGCGCAACAAAAATTTTGTTAGAAATTAAACAGGTGATAAAAGACTTTTCAGTTTGGCAGTGTTATCTTTTAATAACAGTGTATAGTGTATTCAAGAACTATCTCAAAATCCGAAGTTTTTCGATAACCTATTATAACTATGTAGACGAATTTGAATGTAATTGATTTTTTAGAATAACTATACCTACCTACCTAGGTCCTATACCTACCCACAGATTACAGAGCAAAGAAAATGGTAGTACCATTTTCTTTGAGAGCAAAGAAAATGGTACAGTACCAGAAAATGGTACAGTACCATTTTCTTTGCTACAGAGTAGAGTATATTTATATTTAGGTAGGTACTTACTTAGCTATTTTGTAACATCTGGATCACAGAAAATATACGTAGTATTAGAGCATTTTGTCAAGAGTTCCCTGCAGGCGTTTTAGTCAATCTATTATCGTTGACAACGCTATTATGATGGATATTCTGTGATCTGTTATTTTATTTGCTTGCTCTTTTACAGTACTTAATATTGGTGAATGCGCCGGTAAAGCATTTTGTAAGAAAGCATAGATAGACCTTGACATTGAGTAAAAGAATATAATATTTATAATATTTTTTTACTCAATGACCTTGATTGTAAAATATTCAATTCAGTCAACGCTAAACGATATACTAGATACAGTGTGGATAGAAATAGTGGAATATTGCTTATATTTCTTAAAATATTCCTCATATGAAAAACTTGTTTTAATAAAATGTTAGGAGAAATTATTTCCCGTTTAGTGATATCAAGCTATCTTTCATAGCACAAAAAATGTGGTTGCGTTTGTTGGTGAAAATTGGATACATTGGACCTTTCTGAAAACGATGCAATACAATTTAACTGGAGTCGCATTAGAAAAAAATACAAAAAAAATTAAGTTTTCTATTATGCTATTGACAATGTTTATCAAAATAATTATTAACATCAAGTTAGCCATGCCAAAATCAGAACAATGGGAAACTGTCACTAGCTGTCAGTTGCTTGTAATTGGGTGCATTGTTACAGTAATCGTACTTTTTTACTCAATTTTCTGTGTAGTTAAGTACTTAGTAATTTATAATGGCGCTTGAATTAAGTGAAACGGAAAGAATTCAGGTTAACATACACAGAAAATAGAGTAAAAAAGTACGTTTAGTGTAACAATGTACATACACAGTTACACAGCTAGTGACAGTTTGCATTGTTCTGATTTTGGCATGGCTATGATTTTGATAAACATTGTCAATAGCATAATAGAAAACTATTTTTTTTGTATTTTTTTCTTATGCGACCCCATTAAATTTGTATTGTATCGTATTCAGAAAGTTCCAATGTATCAATTTTCACAAAAAAAGTATATGGTGCCATTTAAAATAGGTATCACTAAACGGGAAATCATTTCCCCTAATATTTTTATTAAAACATGTTTTTGATATGAGAAATATTTTAAGAAATATAAGCAATATTCCACAATTTCTATCTACACTGTATATTTACGATTCTATATAGATCATTGCAGTCGTAGATAATTAGGCTAGAGATAGCCCAGACACAGAACAACAGCGCCATTGTTATACAGGTTGTTGAATAAAAATGAAGAATTCGTCAAGGCTCTATTATGGGAGGTTATTTTTATTTAGCCAAATATTGCTCTCTTTCAAGCTACAGAGGAAGTTGACAAAATATTTTTGATCATTTGAGTTTTACTTCAGGTTCGGGGATGGATGGTACAATTGGGTTGAAAAGTTCGACATGTAGATACCTAGGTATATGTTTTTTTACTGAGGCACTGAGGCACCGGTAGATGGACCAGTGGCGGATCTAACACACATTTCGACGGGTGAGGCGACCATAATATTGAATCAGAAGCTGTGGAGATATTATTTTACAAAAGCCCAAAAATTATAAATCGTTTTTACAATAATTACGATAATTTTTTATGTTTGTTGTCGATAAGTACCTAGGTACCTATATAGGCGTTGAATGAAGGAATAAACTCAATGATATAGGTATACATATCTACACTAAGTACTTCCACTCACCATGTGATGATGTGGAAGTAAAATATTTTTGAAATGTGTGGCAAAAGACAGTCTTATTTTTTAACAGTGATATCCGAAATATATGTGTCTAAATTCTACGTTTTTTTTGTATAATCGTTGTATATCATTTTTCAAAGCTACTGATGAATATTTAGCAGAATATTTTTATGTACTGGTCGTAAAGGCAAATCTAACGTAGTTTTCCTGGGCATTAGTCCAAAATAAATCAAAACAACAAAAATTCTCTGCTGTGTTTATTTTTCATTTACGTACGTTTCGGCATCTAACATTCCATCTTCAGAAAACATATTAAAACAGTGTTAAACATTTTTTTAAAAAACGTCACATTGCCTAAAAATAAAATAAAGTCGGAGAAAGGCAAGAAATATATGGTTACATTGTTTTTTTACGCAAAAAACTATAATAAAAATATATTTTTTTCAAAAACTCTAAGGGATGTTTTATTTAGGCAGTGCCTCCGCTGCCGGCAACGGTACCCGAATGAGCCGCCGGCAACGGCACCCGAATGAGCTGCCGGAAAAAAATTCTTAAGGCTTTGCCACTGATTATACTTTTACCTATGGATTATTGTCTGAAGATTTCAAGATTCCATTCAAATTTAAATTCTTGCAAGATCAGGGATGCGATATTAATAATAGAATAATAAATATAGTGTGAGTAAGGTATATCTATTTAACAAAAAAAGGTGCACATTCATTTTTAATGCATTTACAAGGGTATTTACAGGGTGTCCCAAGTTTTTTGATCAGGACTTTGACATTTTGTAGAAAAACTCATTTTAAGGTGGGTTGCTCATATACTGAAACATTTTTAAATAATAAAATTAATCCCTGTCTACCATTTTCATTTTTTAATATTTTTTGTTTAAAACGCTTCCGGAACAAAAAAGGAATTCTATTTTTTTTGTCAAACTATCATGTTAATGAAAAATATCAAGAGTAAAAATGTTTCTGAATTGATTAGAGAATACGAATTTTTCTTTTTTTAAATAATCTATAACTTGCAAAAATACAAAATAAAAAACCTATTTTCAAAAACATGCTTTACTAAAACGAATAAAATAAGCTTATGTTTCCGACACACGAGAGAAGTCCAATAAAAAACTCAATCTAATCGCCCATGCCTACATTAATATAACATACGGTTGGCGCTTAGACTTAGACTGAGTTTTTCATTGGACTTCTCTCGTGTATCGAACTGTACAAAGGATGCATACCTACTATATAGGGTCCTTATAGGGTGCAAAAAGTAATTCTACCGTAAAGTGTCTTCCAGCGGTAACCCCTAAATTCAAGTTTTAGGTCAACTGCAAGTTTTTTACGAAGGCGTCCTAAATTTCACAGATTATTCTGTAAATTTTACACTTTCCTTTGTGTAAATTTTAAACAAGAAGTGTAAAATTTACCGAAAAAAGTGTAAAATTTACAGACAGGAAAGTGTAAAATGTATGTTCTTAAGGTTGGAATACATTTGCAGGGAGGCTTAAGTTGAAAAATTAAAACTACCGGCAGAACACTTCCTCCAAATATTTGCACATTATTATGGAACACCCTGTACCTATAAAAATTAAATATATATATATATATATATATATATATACCTATTTTTAATAATCAACTTTTAAAACCCTACATTTAAGGCACTGGCGACTAAATGAAAAATAGCATGAGAAAAGTCACGTTATTTTAGCCCAAAGAATCTGTGATCAATGTCAATGGATTAACCTACTTTTTTCTATCACTCTGTATAAGTATAAATTTGGGAGGAAGGGCGTGGATCTTGCCGGTTTTAAAGCACATTTTTATCTCGTAGCATAGTTTAATCTCGTAAAATGTAGGGTTCAACAATATCTCCTTTTCCAAACGATATCCATCTTCAACGGGTTGCGACGACGGTTTTTAGACGCGACATTTTAGTTTTCGAATTCAATTCGATACAAGAGTTTTCCAGTTTCCCGCTTATTATGTGTGGCAAGATTTCGCGGTCATGATAGGCACTCAAAATCGGCAGGCTCTAGTCAATTTTTGCAGGTGCCGTTACCGGCAGCGGAGGCACTGCCTAATACCAGTGACTATAGTCACTGCTAATACCTATTTAACAACAAAGTATAAAACTTAAAAAAGCAAGTAAGTAAGTATAGGTAATAACTCAACTTTGTTTTGACACGCATTTGCAAAACACTCTATTACTATCCCAGAACTTTTATTTCTATCACAAAGTTATAGGTGAGGTATGGGACAATTCGCGTGGCCTATAGGTATACCTATACATAAAAATAATGTCCGCATATGTACTTATTCTATAGGTACCTACACTAATAAGCTTACCCAATATATACTAAATAATTGAAAAATAATAAAACCGAAGTTATAGGTAAGTGCGGAAAGAAAATGTGATAATATTGTTACGAATTACCGCCCTTTTTGTCCAAAGCTAGAACGCCTAGGTATACAGGGTGCGAATCAGTTTTGTGTAGCAGGGCTTTTATAGGTCATATAGATCTTCAAAAAATAACCGCACTTTTTTGTATAAACTATATCATTTTAAGGCCTTATAAAAAAGTTACAGGGTGTTAAAATTGTAAGAAATATGTGGACTTTATTGAATATTTACCAAACTAGTTGAGATATTTAAGTCATATTTGGTATACACTATAACATAACGGCACGGGCACGGGTTAGCATAAAACCTGTTAATATCGAACATCTTGCACAACCAGTGGCGGGGCGGAGAAGTGGGTACCTAATTGGTAAAATTATTTTTAGAAAAAAAAATGAATCACCTTGTATTGTAATATTGAAATTGTATTGAAATTTTTATAGATTTTAATTGCATACAAAAATGTCCTCTTGGTATTTGTTCGCATGTGTTCTAGTTTAATAGCGCAAATTTCATTTTTTTGTAGATATTATTTCGGGGTAAGTATTTCTGAAAATTATCTAAAAAAATTGCTCCATAAGTAACAATTAAAATAGGAATAATGTGTTTGCTACTTTAAATAAAGTAGGTAACTTTTTCCAATAAACTTACCCATTTAAGGCTATACTTTTGAAGTTACGCAGGGTCTGAAACATTTAAGGAAGATTCAATTAAGGTTACGCTCTGTATCTTGAAAAGTAAAACCTTGAATGGGTTAGTTTATTGGAAAAAGTTACTTTATTTAAATAAGAAACACGTTTTTTCTACTTTAAGTGTTACTTATGGAGCAAACTTTTTAGATAATTTTTCAGAAATACCCCGAAGTAATACAAAAAAATGAAATTTGCCATTAAACTATAACACATGCTAGCAAATACCACGAGGACATTTTTGTCTCCAATTAAAATTACATAAAAAATTAAATACCTTTTGTTAAAACACAACGCGATTCATTTATTTTTCTAAAAATAATTTTAACAATTACCCACTTTTTCGCCACTGGTTGTGCAAGATGTTCGATATTAATAGGTTTTATGCTAACCCATGCCGTTTTCACGTATACCAAATATATGACTTAAATATCTCAACTAGTTTGGTAAATATTCAATAAAGTCTGCATATTTTTTTCAACTTTAACACCCTGTAACTTTTTTCTAAGGCCTTAAAAAGATATAGTTTATACGAAAAAGCGCCGTTATTGTTTGAAGATCTAATCACCTGTTAAAGTCCTGCTACAAAAAACTGATTCACCCTGTATAATAGGTCTCATCTGAATAATTTTTCTTTTCTCGTGTTCATACGGCACTGATTTTAAACTCACATTATTATCTAATGCCAATGGGATACCTTCCATTGTTAACCAAAAACCAGAATAACATCAATAAATAATTGAATAAGTATTAATAACTAACACACGCAGTTGAGCAAATAATAGGTCTGTTCTTGAGGTTCTTGGCTCTTTTGGCTTTTCATAAAATCCTAGTGAAAATCAAGAATTTTTCTTTTTTGCTTTTCCTATTATGATTAATACACCTATTATTTAGGTAGGTATACATACAGGGTGTCCAACTTTAAAACTGTACAAATCCGTAAAATCTTCATTTTTGGAGATAATCACCTAAACTTTTTTTTGTGTGAAAGGCCTTTAAAAACCGCTTCTTCTGACCTTCCTGCCATTTTCAAAATGCAAATACAGGGCCGGCTGCGATTTTTTTATACCCGCGATTTTCACGAAAATCATTTAGCGTTTTTTTATTTAAAATCTGACCCCACAGCGTTATAATCAGAACACCCAAAAACCCTTATATACAAAATTGAATAAAAAAATATACAGGGAGTTCCATTCTGCAGGGTGTCAAAGTCGAGCAAAATAGGAATTTTAAAGGCATCTGCCAAGTCAAGTGTGCCATGGAATCCCCTCAAAACAGTTGAATGGTCAATAGGACCACTCAAGGTGTTGGTGTGCAAAGGGCCAATACAAAATATACAGAGTGTTTTTATCTGTGCCATCTCAAAATGCTGAATTTTTATGAAACATTATACGGGTCATGAGTGCTGTGAAATCATTGAAAAAATATTGATAAACACAAAATAATGTATTTCTTTACAAAATGCCAACTAACAAATAAAAACAATTTAAATTATTGGACCTTACTCAACAAAGTCACTGTCTAAGATGATACATTTTCTGTGCGTTTCCTGTTATGGTACCCCAGCCACCTTAACTGATATGGACTTAATGACTGGCAGACTTCTGTATTTTTTAGATTTAGTTCGTTTATAGTGTGTGGAGCGGTTTTGATATACTCGATTTTTGACTCCCAAAAATTCAGTATTTTAAGATGGCACAGATAAGAACACTCTGTGTATTTTGTATTGGACATTTGCACACCAACACCTTGAGTGGTCCTATTGACTATTCAACTGTTTTGAGGGGATTCCATGGCACTCTTGACTTGACAGATGCCTTTAAAATTCCTATTTTGCTCAACTTTGACAACCTGCAGAATAGAACTCCCTGTATATTTTTTATTCAAATTTGGTATATAGGGGTTTTGGGTTGTTCGGATTAACGCTAAACGGTTTTCCTGAAAATCGGAGGTATAAAAAAATCGCAGCCGGCCCTGGATTTGCTTTTTGAAAATGGCAGGAAGGTCAAAAGGAGCGGTTTTTGAAGGCCTTTCAAACAAAAAAAGTTTAGGCGATTATCTCTAAAAATGAAGATTTTACGGATTTGTACAGTTTTAAAGTTGGACACTCTGTAGGTACCTGGTGAAGTGATGCGGAGATTTCAATTCAACTAACTAGCAATCTACAAATTAATGTTGTTAGTAACAATATGTAGATAACTATATATAGCTTGATTAGTGACCCAATGATTTTGAATCTGTGCCTGTATGCAGAGGCGGATCCAGGCAAATCTAAACGGGGGGGGCGGCGTGGAAAAAAATTTTTTCTGAGAGGCCGGGGTAAGGGAAATAATAGTTATTTATGTAGCAAGGCACTGAATTTTAACTTTAAACCAAATATGACGAGACACGGCACTTTCTGACAGAAAATCCAAATTGCTGCCGGTTGTGTAGCCTCCATATAAAATAGATTCATATTCAAACCTACTAAAATATTTATACTGAAAGATTGCACTGATATAGGTAACAATTTGGCAATGTGTAGGTACGAAAAGTTAAATGCGGGCCTTTATCGGCCGGGTTTTGAATATTTGGTCATTTTTGACGGGCGGTGGCTCCGCGTCTGACGTTTGATGTTTACATCTTGCCAAGGCCCAAAGTCTATATTATATTTGACTTTGGCCAAGGCCTACTTATTGAGAAAATCGTACAATAATGGGCTACTTCAGTGACGATTTCTGAGCTTTTAATGATGATTTTGAGACACTTCACTGCCGATTGCGAGAAAAATATTTTGTTTCTCTAGAAAAAAAAAACAAAATATGTTTACCCAAATAAAATAAAAAACAAACTTAAATTATAAACATAAGAAAACAAAATCACAAAAAGAAACAATAATTCTTTAGATTTAAAAAATAATGTACTTATCACAAAATAAAATAATATTTTCTCTTCTTTCGGGCAAACTGATCTTTTCTTCATTTAGGGGTACATTGCGGTGTATATTTAATAAGGCTAAATTCTCCGATTAAAGATATTTGATCGGAGGCTAAATTACTTAGTCTGTCTCTAACCATATTGGTACGTAACCAAGTTTTAATTCTTTTAAGTGAAGAAAAATTTATTTCCGCGCCGATGCATTGCTTATCGGGAAACTGGCAACAATGCTTTAAAAAATTTTGCCGTTGTCGCGATGCGACTTAGTACTGGTGTTGCCAGAACAAGCTTTATTGAGAAACTGAGGAAAATATACTAAAAACGCGCTTTAATTGTATACACTAGATTGTGACAGGTAAATATTTCATGTCTCTAGAATTCCCTAAAAGGCGGCCATATTGATATTATTGATAGGTGACGGAGCTCAGGGCCGTAATCAACAGAATTTACATTTTACACACACGAATCCTAAATTCTTTAAAGCATAGAAAAAGGCTATAGTTATAGTTTATGTGTTAGGTTAGAGCAACACAGAGATCGAATATCAAGGTTAGGCATTTGTCAAAAGTTCTGACAATTCTGCCAGACATGCTAAATACGTCCCTGTAGGCGCCCAAAACATTGCTGCCAACCTTGTATTACCAAATTAAGAAATGTAATTTTTAGTGCACAATTAAAGGGCGTTTTTAGATTACCTAATAATACTCCGGTTGTAATAATAGTTGTATTTCACCGAGCTGTGTCCCGTTTCCCCATCTCGCATCCGCCATCTGTTGGGCGGGGCGCCGAGATCGGGAGGCTGCGGCTCTTCTGCGGAGCGCAGCCTCCGGCCGGATGCGGGCGAATGGGCGCGCGACAGGTCGCCGACCAATCGCGCGTGTCCTTTATATATACGCCGATAGGCGCCGAGGGTCCTAGCGACAGGCTGAAGCAGGACGATGCGACCTTGGTCCCTGTAGAGCTTTGTCTTATATTTTTGTGTAATTTTCCCTGTTTCCCCACCTAGGTACAGTGGCTCACCTAGAAAAAATCTTGGGAGGGGCCGAATTCTAATATTATAAGGTCGTACCTGAGTTCGGGGGCAACAAACTATACTTTTCCCTTTATCGCGACCGCGACGGTGTTGTTTCAGGAGGATACAAAAGTTCCAAAACAAAGTGGGCAGGTATGTATGGGTATGTGCAGGCGCGGTCATATCCATTTGCGAAGGGGGGGGGGGCTATACCTGGGTATTAGACCGTCAGACAATGTCAGATTTCCCTTACTGATTTTCTCATTTATGCCTTGGAGAGGGTTGAAAGGTAAATCGATGCTGAGTCGGAAAATAGTAATTTTAAGTTTGGCCCCAGGGGAAAACATACAGTGCTATTCATAAAGTTTGCACCAAATGGGAAAAAGTTGTATTACTCCATTTTTTTGAAAATCTGATTTTGGGATATGTTGGTGCATGTTTTGTTTACACTATTGCGCCTAAACAGGATCGTGACGTCAAAGCCCTTGCCTGTCAAATTTGACATTTAAAATAAAAAAAAATAGGAAAGATCAGGTTTGCCTTGAAAATAAGGAAAATAACGGAAAAAGTTATTAAGAAAATGTGTATGTATTGTATTATTTTGCCCATATGCAAATTTTCAGAAAGATATCAGATTATTCGTGTTTCTTACTCGATATTCCAGGAATTGAAACCTTATAATTTTGTTTTACTGAATTTGAAAATATGGATGAATTTTATGTAAAAATACTACAACACTGGCCCAGGCAATAAACTCATCTTAAAATGAAAGAGTCTTTGCACCAAGATTCCGTTCTTACACAATAGCTATTTTAAAAAATCTCATGTTTCTCCTTAACTTTGCATTGAAATTAATTTGTATTGTTATGATTTAGTAAGAGAGCAACCACTAAATAAGTTTCTTCGATTATTTGCGGAAAAAAAATATCGAGTACCGATTTAAAAAAATAATGAAGAAAAAACGAACATCGTGATATCTTTCTGAAAATTTGCATAGGTGCACAATAATGCAATACAAACACATTTTCTTAATAACTTTTTCCGATATTTTCAAGGCAAACCTGATTTTTTCCAATTTTTTATTTGAAATGTCAAATGTGACAGGCACGGGCTGTGGCGTTACGACCCTCTTTAGGCGCAATAGTGTAAACATAACATGCACCAACATGTCCCAATATCAGATTTTCAAAAAATATAATAATCCAAATTTTTCTCATTTGGTGCAAACTTTATGAATAGCAATGTATATGGAAAATTCGATTTTTCAAATTGGAAAAAAAGGTACCTACTAATTCTCCCTTATGCCATGTTCACCGTATTATTTCTTATACTATTACGACCTCGAAAACCCAAAGGCATATATGTGTAGCATGTGGAAAAAGGGTTGAATTAAGAGTTTTTGTGTGATTTGACAAACCCTGCTTGCCTGCTTGGTTTGAAACTAATTTGTGACATAATTTTACTTTCAAAAAATCACGTACTTGCCTTGAAAATTATGAAGAAACTAATTTTCCACCTCAGTAAAGTGCCCTTTTTGTAGGTTTGACGGCAAAATGTTATTAAGGAAACTGGTTTAGAATGAAAAAATGAGTAGGTTTGCGAAATTTCGAAAGTCTAGGTCTACTTCGATTTTTTGGCATTTTTCCCACTTTTTTAGAAAAGTGCATTTTGGGTAGTTTTCGCATCAAAATGTTATTAAGAAAACTTGTTGATAATGAAAAACTGGGTAGGTGTGAAAAAGAGTAGACCTAGGCTGTTGGAATTTTTCACACATATCCAGTTTTCTTTGTGAACAAGTTTTCTTAATAACATTTTGATGTGAAAACTACACAAAATGCACTTTTCTAAAAAAGTGGGAAAAATCCCAAAAAATCAAAGTACCTATAGGTCTAAACTTCCGCAAACCTACTCAGTTTTTCATTCTGAACAAGTCTCCTTAATAACATTTTGCCGTAAAATCTGCAAAAAGGACACTTTACTGATGTGGAAAATTAGTTTCTTCGTAATTTTCAAGGCGATTTTTCGAAAGTAAAATTATGTCACAAATTAGCTTCAAACCCCAGAAGCTCAAATTTCAAGTAGAACTTTTTTTGTTATTTACACCTTATGTTCCGTGGACACTCCAGGTTACATATTATTAGTAATAATATTTGTATTTATTTTTTATTTATTATAATGTTTTTCATTTTGTTAGGGGGCATGGCCCCCATGCCCCCCCCCCCTAAGACCGCGCCTGGGTATGTGTAAAAATTGTGGCATAGCGTTATACAAATTAGAATATCTACGCATTGCATCCTAGTTAAAGACATTTTTTGGGAGAATAGGAATATACCAGTGCGGCGCAACCGCGCACGCAGGAGATATAGGTAAGTACCTAATGGGGTATAATTACCCTTCACCTAGCTCAATTCATCTAATTTTCTTACCTGTCCTATACCTTACTTACCTATATTGCCGTCTCAAATAAAGTACACTCATTTACCCAGTCCTCCCTCCTCACGCAGACCTCCATCAAACGTCGCAAAAATTTGTTGCTTTCATCTATACCTATACTTATTTTGTCCAATTAGGTAAAGCTATCTTTTAAACAGAAAACTGCAGGAAAAAATGTGGGCTTATTTTAAGCAATTTGACTTTATCAACGGCCAGAATGCTTGTAACATACGCTTCCGTAGAAGCGTGGAAGGGCCAAGTTCGACTTTCAAAGTCAAAATTTCGAGTTCAATAAAAATAAAATAATATGATGTGGCCCTTCTACCATTGACTGACATATCAGTCAACGCTTCTACGCTTCCATATCGTCGGTCTCCGCACGTATATATTATATAGTGGCGTAACTAGTCATTTATCTGGTAAAAAGTTTACTAAATCTAACGAAACTTTTTTCAAAGATGCCGGCGATACGAAGCTTAAACATGACAATATTAAACGACTTGCAGATTTTTTCATTTTTGAGAAAAAAATATTTTGAGCAGTTACGCTACTTTGTGAAATCTGTAAATTTTTTCTTGTTTAGTTATGCCAAATTAAAGGCTATTTAAAGGCTATTTAAAGAATATTTATTAATGCAAATTACGACAAAATAATAGTTATTTATGTACCAAGGCACTGAAGTTCAACAAATGTGGAATTTAGATGCCGAGGCCTGTAAGGCCTCGGCAAATATAAAGCACGATTGTTATAAAAATAAACTTCACTGCCAAGGGACACATTATATAATAATCAGGAAAAATAAGGGTCACCTATCCATGAGACAACCGCGCGCACCGTTGCTTTGCCTCTATATCGCTCTACATAAATCGTAAATTAATGAAACAAAGAAAATTCCTTTATAACATTTTCGTTTATACAATTTTTCTGTTTCAAGTTCTTTCCACAACACCACATTTGATGTACTGTCGATCCATTGCACCGATAGGAGTGATAGGTACATCCATTTCATGCAAACGCAAAACAGTTTATGCATTATAGCACGAATTTTTCTATTTGTCGTGTCAGAATAGTATTGTAAAATGCGTAAACTTAACTTATTGTTAAAACAAATCGACTTTTTAAGCGAAAGTGTCGAATTGGAATCGCAGTACAACACAGCTCATATTTCTAGGTTAGGATTTGAGGCCTATTTACTCATGTGTTAATCAGATACTACAAAAGATGTTTGCGGTTATTTAAAAATTCGCGCATCACGAAGTGGAGTAAATTAAGTTACGCCAAATTTTGGAAAAAAAAACTCCATGTACGTTTCTCACAAAGTGACGTAAATTATATATACGCCTCTGCGTGAGACACACTCTGTAATTTTTTAACAGTTACGCCAACTTAAGGATTAATTATCCTGACGTAAGTAGGTATTGATGGAGATACAAATAGGTACGCCACTTCATGAGATGAAAGAGGACGTTAAATTATGCATATAACGGGCGTTATACACCACTACGTGCGGAGATCGACGATATGTAACACATAATTAGACATTTTTCTTTAAATACAACTGTAATGATTTCAAAAGGTACACAGATAGAAATACAATTCTTCATAGAAAAATATTTGTTGTTTGATCACGAATGATTTGTCAGAAATAATATTTATTTCGGTAGAAAGTATATTATTTAAATGAAGATTTATTTTTTTCAATTAAAAAATAATTGCTTTTTGGGTGAAGTATTTGATTCTTTTGACACATTATTGTTTAGTGGAAGCATTTATTATTTTCCTGAAATAAGGTATTACTTGGTGCAAACAAGAATAATTTTTATTTATAGTATTAGCTTTCGTTGTTTGGGTCAACCACATTGTTATTTGGTTTAAATGTGACCTTGTTTGAGTTAAATAATACTACCTATCATTTTTATTGCCGTCTCGCTCCAGAGAATGAAAGATAGAAAGAAAGAGAAAATATGGGAGGACGAGGGCGCTAGTGTCGGCGTTCAGCGCTATTCCGTGTCCGTGTAAGTACGCGTCTGCAGCCTTCCTAGAGGTTTTGGTGTGAGCAGTTTTATTATTATTTATAGCCGCCGATTAGCCGAGTGTAGTGTGGTGTATTGTGTGTATTGTGTGTTTTCAACTTCTTTTGTAAGTAGGATACGCATAAACAATAATGGATACAAATCTCAAAGAACTAGGTAGGTACTTGAAGCGCTGTATGAAGCGCTTTCCTTGATGAGTTTTGTATAGTTTTTTTATACCAAATATTGTTTTTTTATTGTATTTAAATAAATATTTTTATAGCATTACAAATTATCGTGTTTTTCTAATCCAATTTCCGTTCCATTCAACAGAACATCTTTATAAATTGAATAAACTTATTGTTTTTTTATTCGAATCGACAAAAAGTAAAGTTTGTGAATAATGATAAAGACAAAGTTTGCTTTACTTTAAATAAATAATATTTTATTTCAGTGAATACCCTGAATGGGTAATTCAACCCATCACAGTTGTTTGACGCAACTTTCTTAATTTTTTAAATAGAATAAATGTTTTTTTACATTGTAGATTTGTTCCTTCGAAATATATCATTTATTCAATTCAAATCGTTAGTATTTTCATGGGAATAAAAATTAATTTCTTCCAAGTAATATTTTATTTGTCTCAAATTAAATGTTGCTTTTAAATTGAAACAAACCAAATGTTTTATTCAAAGTTATTCAAGGGTTCGCCATATACAAGAATCAAATTTGTTTGAGTTAAATAAATTTTATTTGATTCAAGAGTCTTTTTCTATCTGTGTACATTATGTTTGCTATATCTAATTACAGAAAGAAAAGAAATAAATACTGCTTCATATCACTTTTTTTTTTAATTTTATGCATTTTTTCATCTTGTACCACCTATGGGCTATGGGGTAACACTTTTTTTTAGAAAATGTTAATTAGTCATCTTGCCCCGTTCGCCAACTTGCCACACCTTATCCTATCTAATAAATTAAAAAATGAGATCATCATGAGGTATTATTTTCTCGTTTTTTCTCAATGCGGAGCAGGGCCTTAGCCATACGGCCCTGATTACTCATCCGATTTACAAGAAATTTTGACAGATGACTTGTTTTTCATAAATGAGCACCTAAGCACGGTATAAGCACTGATTGCACTATATCTATAGCCTAAAAATGTTGAATTTTGAAATGTCTCTTGTTACCCGATGTCCCACGCTACCCGACTTTCCCCTATATGTTTTCAAAAATTAACAAAGTACGTAGGTACCTATAGTGGGTAGTGGGTATATATTATTATGAGTGGCAGCTGGCAGCTAAACTTCGTCACTGGTAAGTTGCGTTTTCCAATAGGACCGGAAAAAATATGTTTGTGTTTGTGATCACCATTATCTAAGTACACCTGAAAACAGTGAAAACAATCCAATATGATCAAGATTCTATATAATATTTACCAATGGCGACCTCCCACTTTTGTTTTGTATTGTTTGAGGCTATATCTGACCAATAAGGACCGCAATGTCGGCATTCCAGTCACGTTCTCGAGCCCGCCTATGGAGATGCCGCGAATTTCTCTCTGGCTGTACAGGGCGATCCAGATACTTAGCATTTTACCTTTTACCCCCCTTAACTTTTGTATTTTTTCGAGGGGTAAAGAAAAGAATGTAGAGATGAAAGTTTTAGGATTTTTGGTGGGCGTTTCCGCGTGGCCTTGTGATATAAAGCTCAATACACGTGATAACAAAAAAATATTAAAATATAATGTTCTAGGTGGTAGGCAGTGTGTCGTTTATCGTTTACAGTAATGTGGAACTATAGTTCTATGTAAAAAAATTAACATGTCGATCAGAATAATTTTTAATGCCAAGGTTTTAATCTTGAATATTATTTGTACACAGTAAAAAATCCGGTGTTAAATTTGATTTGACACGAAAACTGGTCTATATATAAGTGATATATAAGTCAATGCAAAAGAGCATTTTTTACAAATTCGTACTACCTCTATTTTGATGCGACCAAACTATTTCATACAAATTCTCATACAATGCGTAGATTCTTAAGTATCTAACTGGTGCCTTACAGAACTGTCCGTGTGAGACAAGCACAAGCAGGTCCCAACTAAATCAGAGCAAATCAGCAGGCATCAAAACAATCAGAACAGTCTCAATCAGAGTCGCGACCGGTTTCTGATTTCGGTGAGAACAAACTCATATCAACACAGTCGATGAGTATAGGTTAGGGGCTATCACCTCGGCTATTACACAGTACCTATACTATATGCGCCACGCGGTCGGGTCACACGACGTCACACTGATAAGCGTTCGACAAACAACTGATGCCATGACTTCGATTGCCTAAGATTTTACACCCATAACTGGTGAAATACCTTCCCCCTCTCATATACCTAACACGAACTTGTGTTAATACGTTCAATTTAACAGCGCTTAGTGCTAAGCTAAGGGACACCGAATGGTGTTAAGGAACACTGCGTGGTGTGAACAAACACGAAGCCGTGTTAAAAATACATATAAAAAAATCACACCCCAAGTGTTAAAATTAACGAATTTGTTGTAGTGTGAATTTTACCAAATGAGGTTTGGTTAAGATATTTGGAATGCACCAATTTTCGTGTCAAATTTCCACCAAATTTCTTTTACCACTTACACGAAGAGGATTTACACCGATTTTTTTACTGTGTAATAACCCCTCCTTATGTAATAATAAAGAAAGAATACAGAAATGTTCTCCCTCGCGAGACCTCTGGAGATGTGCCAAATTCGCGGCTGCCGCGCCCGGCGCGCCCGCTGATTTAGGGGCTCCGCGGCGGGGGGGGGGGCGCTGTGCGGATAAGCCGCGCTTTTCGGGGCTGCGCCCGTCCCCCAGGACTCGGCATTTTATTTATTGGCGCCCGTAAAGTGGGGCCGCTGCAAATTCCTGCGTTAATTTGGAAGGAGCGTATAATTAGGTAAAGCGAAGGCGTAGCGCGCTCACGTGTTCTATAGTCGAAACTAATTACGTTTACAACGCTGCGAAACTGAGAACATCGCATTTTGTACAAATGTAAATGTATACAGGATGACCCATTCCAAAATGGAAGCACCCCCGTAACATTTTTATTTTTCATCCGATTTTAGCCGTCTTTTTTTCTAAAGATAGGTCACAACAAACTCTTTTAACTTTGGTGCAAAATTTCAGGTCTTAATCTCAATTTTCAAGGCCTAATACGATTTTTGTTCTAGTAAAAAATGACGAAAACCATTTAGCGTTTTTTTTTATTAAAATCTGCCACCTCATTGTTATTACCCGCAAATTGCTTTAGCGATTAAGTACGTAGAAATAAATATAATATAATGAATGAAAATAAGAAATATCACTTACTCGCTATAATTTCTTTAGTTTTCTCTCAGCCTTATGCGCCATTATTCTATCATTTTGAATCTTTCGATAATTAACGAGATATATATTATGTTTGTCAGTGTAGCCAAACATTTTACAATTAACTGGTGATAGGATACATCGTAAGAACAACTATTTCCTTATGTTAACAACGACATATTTTGCAGAATTTTGAGACAAATTTCCAGTAGATTAATAAATCTGTAATTAAGTATTGCCCCTGTTTCTTTTCAATTAAATTAAATGATGATATATACGGCCTGAATACCTGAATTGCGCTAAACACTAAGTATATAAGAAAGGATAACTCACGGGCGTAGCCAGGATTTAGTTTTTTTTGGGGGGGGGGGGGGTTAGTTTGAGAAGTAAATAAAACAACAAAAATATACTTACATGAAATTTAATATCTATATATTCATCCGAAAAACTACGACATATTTATAAAGTTCTTAACTTTAAGTGAAATGGATAAATTAATTTCGTTCCTCTGCGCTAAATCTAAAACCATTAAAGAAGAAATCTTCGGCTTTTTCTTTTAAATATATCCACTACTTCATCTGCATGAATTTCTGTTCCATAGTGAATGTTCATTAACCATTAAGTCTGTTTTCACTTGTAGTGTTTCGTAAATAGTTTTTCAGTCTCCTTAGGCTCGAGAAAGACCTTTCTGGGGTAGCAGTGGATACAGGAATGGTAGCCAAGACTTGTAGTAATGTGTAAATATTAGGATAAAGGTTTTTATCGCACATATCTAGGCATTCCAAACTAGATTTCGGGGTAGGCAGTCTTCTTATCAGCTTGCAAGGTAGCTGAAGCTTTGATAGCTAAATCCAAATTTGTTTCTTTATTAGAAACCCCTTGACCTTGACTACACCACTTTTTCCAGTAGTCCATACCTTTAGTTTTATCACCCTTCCTTTTTTTCCCCTCCATTTTTCGACAGTAATAATGATTCACGTATCTATCGTTAACAAGGTCATCGAATAACAGTGCACTAAAATTACTCACTTACACGGTACACTTAATTCTCTTCACTATTCGTTCACCACTTTTCACTTTTATTCGCTTTGAGTTCGCATGGAACAATACTGCCGTAAGCGCGGTCACGCGCCGCGGCGCCGCTTATATAGCAGCCCAGTAGCCGTCCAGAAACTTCCACGAACTTCCACAAAGTTCCGCTCATTTCGACCTAGGGGCGTGGCGAATAATCGAGAAACAACGCAAAGATTCCCTACAATACAAAATAGTTCGGCTGCAACTGCGTCTGCCTCTCGTCAAAAGATGGCGCTAGGCGCTACTATTACTACATATAATATATTCAATTCGTAATAATAATTTAACTCTTCACTCCTCGTATTTTTTCGGTATAATATTAGGTAATATTTTGCTTATTTCGGGGGGGGGGGGGGGGGTTTGAACCTCCGAAACCCCCCCCCTTGACTACGCCCGTGGGATAACTGAATATGAGGATTTGTAGCTGTATGTGCACGAACACCGTGCCGTAAAGCCGCATGCCTCGGTGCGCCTCGACTGAGAACTGAGAGCGTAAACGAGGCGTTTGGGATGGCCTGACAGTGTGATGTTGCAGCGGAGGGGAAGGGATAGCTGCAGGCCTTCTATCCCGTGTGCCTCGCCCTGGGCCGGCCCTGACGACCCCCCCCCCCCGCCGTCGCTTCTCTGCATGTAGGTACACACTCTTCTTCTATAGTCACCTCGTCTATTTTTTTAATAGGACTATACAACTTGTGATGTTGTGATGCAGCATGGGAAATCTCTTTCAGTTACCAATAAGGTGGTAAAAATAATTTTGAAATCAGATGAAAGTTGTGCCCAAAAGAATGTGTAAGTATTCCAGCACTTGAAAACTGGTCCGAGCCAACAGGGGTTTTTTTGGGCACAACTTCCTTAATTGTAGACCGTTTTAAAATATTTTTTTTCAAATTACTATACCCATTGATTTAACTTGTGGTATAATACTTACCTCATTTAAAAAAATAGAGGTGGTGGCCACGGGGGAGAGGGATAGGTTTACAAAAATAGAATAATTTTCAAAACTTTTTCAAAAACGGCGCGTGCGCTGAATTAAAAGAGTTCGACACTTTTACCTGGGGCACACCATAATTCTTTAACTTTAACTTTCAGTTTACCAGAACTAATAGAAAAGTTGGGGACTTCAGAAAAAACATTAAGATCCATTTTAGGCAAATCTAAAGGCGATTTTGGCATTTTTGCTTTTTTTAACGATAATGTCTCCTATATTTATGAAACAAATACGTCGGTAAATAGCGCTGAATTTCTCAAATACTTCTGACTTTTTTATACATATACTTACCTATATTTTTTTATACTCGATTCGATATTATTATAGTATGGTTACTTTGAACCTAGTATTGAACTCGAATGCTAAATGCGTCAAAAAACAATAAAGAAATGCAACAATTTCAAAAATTCCAAAAAAATGTTTCAATAATAATTTTCAGATATTACCTATTAACCCCAAAAGCAAGCCTATGAAGTTTATTTTCGAAAAAAATTAAGTCACAACTGCTCTCCTACCTACAGAAACTTTTTTAGTGCTGCTGGAATGACTGGAATTTGCAATAGATTGATAAATAGGTTTTTGGCCTTTGTTGCCACTTGACGAGCCCGCGTGTAATCGCTGCAATAATGAAATGAAAAATAGCCAGTATACAAAAACTACATTAGCTGAAATAAAATAAAGAAATGTATGCAGAGAAGAGTTGAAGCTCGTATTAGGAATGGAGGACAAAATTTCAAACAACTTCTATGAAAAAGTTACGTCGTTAAAAAGTGGTGAGCTGTGTCGGGAAAGTATTATTGTGAAAAGTGAAAACAAATTAGTGAAGTGGTAAATGTGATTATTACAAAGTTATGATGAGTGCCTCTGTACCGGGTGTCCCATTTTGGGTGCTTTTGGGTGTTTTTCTCAAAAATCTCGGTTATTATTAAAGCTAGAGGGTTGCGATTTTCACGTCACCGTACTACTTTTTTGAGAGGAATTTGGTGGATCGATCAGATTTTAGATAAGTTTTATAGTTTCCGCGCATTGGCGCAGGACTGAAATTTTCGATTTTTTGGAAACCTCTCTCCTGGCTACAACTTGTATATATCGACAAATTTAATCAGCTGTTTTTAGAGATTTTTTGGCGTAGAATCGAATGGAATAATTAGTTTTTTGGTAGCGTTAATAGTTTTTGAGATATGAACCAAAGTTATATTTTTTTAAAATGGAAACCATATTTCATTCAATAATGAAGGGACCTTGCGACCAGTGGCTCTCAAACTGTCTCTAAAACTCGGGAAAATATTTGAAAGGTCATAATTTTGTCTGCACATTCAAAATAATACTTTCATTTTACAATAAATGGAGTTCAACTAATCTATTGTAGGTCACTGTAGATGTTGTTTCTCAGTTTTAAATTAAACTATAATAAATTAAGAATGCAGTACTTCGTAGCTTAACATGAATACAGGGTGTCCCCGGATGAACCTAACTACCTATATCTACCTGTAAACATTCTTACTTTGCATTTTATTATAGCTAAAGCTATTCTTCATAATAAGTTTTGCTTATTGTGTGAAGTCCACAGTCATAATTCAGAATGTACAAGTTTAGTTATAGGTAGGTTCATCCGGTTCACACACTGTAGGTATACCTTTTGGAAGTGTGAAAAATTTAATAAATAAAGGGGGTTCTTTATTCACTGGAAAAATTAGATAAAAAATCTGTTTAATTTGAGATATATTTGTCAAGATGAGCTCTCTGTATTCTGTCTTCTCTGTACTAAGGTCAGTTTCAAGGAATTAATTAATGTCCCCATAATCCATGCCACTCCCCCCTAAGACCGCGCCTTTAGTTGCAGTGAACCACCTGATATACAAAAACAAAACTGCAAATTTTCCACTTTTGCTCAAATTTATCCACCTACGATTAGTCTACGTAATTGAACATTTAGTCATGTTTAGAAACTATCAGCTGTAGCAACCGCTGTGCTGTTTAAAATTACCATAGGCATCGCAACGCAACATCGCGATCGTGTGGCATCTCCCGTGTACTCTGGGTGGTTAATCATATGCTGATAAAACGCTTAATATTCATAATGAGTACGGCGTGAGCGAGGGAACAGTTGATTTCTCCGAACGACGATCTATTGTCCCGGTATATTCATGTAGATGGCATTCCATCGACGCTTCTTATTTGGGTATCGGGCCGTGCCAAATCTTTCAAGCGAATACCGAATGAATAATATAGCGATTATTTATTTCCCTCATATTCTTGTATCCAATAAGGCAGCAGTTTTCTTAAATAAACAACCAATCATACGCCCCTGCTAGCGAAAAGATAAATCCCAAGAGCATTTATATCACATCCTTGGCTTGTCAACCGCGTATGCTAAATACATACACACCAACTTGTCAGAATTGGTCTGTTTTATGCACTGCTCTAAATTACGCTGCGGAACATTATATTATGTAAATGTCTCATATTCATTGAAGTTATATTTTGAAATTGAATTAATGAGTATATTTACTAATTTAAATAAAAAATGTGTTTTAATAATACCACGTTTTTAAAAAGGGCTAAAAGTATACCTAATAAAATAATATCATAAAAAAAAACTAAAAAGTATTAAATAATTTTTCCTAGCCCCCATAAAGATTCGAAAAACGTGGGGCATATGCAAGGAGTGTATAGGGCAGTGGCGTAACCAGAATGTACAGTTGGGGGGAGGGGGCTAATTATTAAAAAAAATCTTCAATAATATTTCCGGCAAAACTATTGTTTTAAAATAAATTTTATTTAGAAATAAATACCACGCCTCAGATCTTTGGGGAGGGGCTAAAGCCCCCAAAGCCCCCCCACCAGTTACGCCACTGGTATAGGGAAGTATAGCTGTTGTTGAGAAAACATTTGCAGTGCAATACAATAAGTAATTGTTAGTGACTTAAGAGCATGTATCAATAATTATTTAATGCAAAATTGGCAAAAGGGGGCCCCAAAACACCTGTTAACTCCAAATTTCGGTAGGTAAATGTTACAGGGTGCCCAGTTAACGTGATAAACACGATTTTCTCGGTAATTTAAAAGGTAAATTGACGGTTCAAAAACCAAACTTGTGTAGACTTTTCCGAGGAATTCGAATATGACGACAAACTTAATATTCAGAGTGTAGTTAAAAAGTTATGTAAAAAATACCCCTTTTTAAAAAAAGTGAAGTTGGATATTAACACGGAGTATTAGTAATAAGAATACGGGGAGTAACAAAAAGTTGTCGGTTTTCATTTTTAACTTCCGGTTTGACCGGAAGTGAGCATCACTTAGCCAGATTTTTGAGGCACCCTGTATATTTTGGGCTTTTTAGGTTTCTTTTATTCTCATAATTACAATGATATATAGTTTTATGTAGTTATCGCTAACAATATATTTTTAGCATTCCTTTCAAAGATATGGTTTTATTAGTAGGTAGGTATAGGTAGGTATTTGACGAAATTTATCAAGAAAAAAAATTCGCTGCTTGGTTATTGCCAGAGTAAGCTATAAAACTATATATGGTTGGAATTGGGGGAATAAAAGAAACTAAAAAAAAAAAAAACAAAATGTGCAAGGCGTCTCATTAGAAATCTGACTAAGTGATGCCCACTTTTGGTCAAACCGGAAGTCAGAAATAAAAACCGACACCTTTTTGTTACGCCCTGTATACTCATTGCTAATATTCCGCGTTACAATCCAACTTCACAATTTTTTGGAAAAGGGTACTTTTTAAATAACTTTTTAACACCACCCTGTATATTAAGTTTGATGTCAAATACGAATTCCTCGGAAAATTCTGCACAAGTTTAGTTTTTAAACCATAAGTTTATCTTTAAAAAATTACCGAGAAAATCGGGTTTGTCACGATAACTGGGACATACCTTATACCTACACATATTCAAAATTAAGAAAAAATGCCAAATGAGCGTTGGTTTTCGTATAATTAGTTTTCTCGAAATACAGGTGTTTTGGTACACATTTGCCGATTTCAACGCAAACGGTTGATTTTATCGTTATGGACCAAGATTACTCTTTTGTTACAAAATGAAAAGATGCACTAAAATGCTGAACCTGCAAGACCAAAAAGATAATCTCAAAAAAGGTATGAGTACAAAACCCATTGTGCTTCTTCCCCCCCCCCCCCCGCCTCCGGGCGATGGGGAGAAATTGTTTTTACACGAAATTGTTGTACTTCAGCGACTAAAGGACTGCACCAAGTTTCATTTAAATTGCATAACTTCTGTAGATGCTATTGCGAAAAATAGTTAAGTATCTTCTTCAAACTGTACTTTTATCACCCTGTAACTTTTTTATTATACATTTTCAGACCCATCTTTATAGGAAACTTTTTGTTTAAAATAACATATTCTACCTATCATTACGTTGGCACCATAATTTAAGAGCACCCTTATAATATGTTAATATTATTTTATTTTATTAATAAAGAACTTCAGAAAGAAGCATATATTTGGCAAATTTGGGCTTAACGCTGGACTGGAATAGTCTCTGCATATTGCGGGATGCCGTTTCCGAGTTTACAGTGGCGCGCACCTTTGAGTTGTTTCGACAAACTAATCGAGCGACAGGAATCATCATTTTTCGTGAAATCAGTAGGTACCTTACCTACCATACAGGCAAAACATTACAGGGCACGTTTATGTCTTTAAGTTTAGTAATCCTACACAAACGCCTATGCCACTTTGGTGCATTGCCTCAAATGTTAATTTAAATTACAAAATTACTTACCGATCGATTATTATCTTCAAACATTTTAGTTTTGGCGGTCAGGGTACCACAAGCCGCACAGCGAAACCTAATAACTCGAAAAAGTTTCTAAATAACACATACTGATACCTATCAGCGTGTCAGATATCAAAATATTGTGTCAAAAATTGGTTACTATACTCGGGGCGATTTCTGTCTCACGTATTTTATATTATACTCTGACTCCTTCCTGCCTGGGGTTCTTTATTCAAAGATATTTGCTTTTCTTTTCAGCAAGATATGTAGACTTAAATTTTCAAAAAAAGCATTTGAAAGTCGCAGTTAGCCTTGAAATTAATGCGGATTTTTGATAATTATGCTAGATTATCTCTTACTTTAGTAAATTAAAGTAATAACAAAATGATAATAAATACCTATTCAATATTAATCATATTTGGTCTATCAAGGATCCAAGGTATAAGTAGGTACTTAAAAAACAGCTAGGAAGAAATCTTTAATATTTATTGCCATTTTGTTATTACATATTTTGAAAGTAAAAGAATAATGGTTCATTTTTATCAAATAGAGGAAGAAACCCAAATTTGAGATAGGTGCCTAATTTGAGATAGCTCCTTATATTAAAGGATATGTAACGCCATCTAACAGAAATAGCCTAGACTAATTAAAATAAACTGGGGTGTTGTGTTAAAGTGGTAGTTGAGCGCTTCAGTTCGTTTGTTTCTGTACAAAAGCAAGTTTGTTGTAATTTGACTGATAAAGTTATTTTGATAGTGTAAATAAACCGGCATTTACAGACAAGGTGAAGTTTAAAAAAATTATGTGTCGTAATAGTTAGTATAGGAGGTATTGTTTAATGATATTAATGATATTTCATTGAAATCTGGCACTATTTTTTCATAACTAACCTAAAATACTGTTGTCAATTTTTTATACTGATTATTTCCCCCATACCAACCAATTATATGCCTCTGCTAGCGATAATTGCACTTGTGCAAAAGCAAAGCGGTAATATACCCCGATTACTGTAAGAAGTCCCGATTTTGTCAGATGACATTCTCCAAAAAATCCCTAGAAAATTTCTGTTAACCATGGGTATAACATTGGTATATGTGTCTCAACCAGTTAATGACGTCACTCATTGATTTATGATGTGAAAAGTTACCCAAGTGATACGAAAAAAGAACATAATAAAATAAAAACCCTATTGCAATCACAATTATACCGCTACAAATAAAAATAAATATGACTACAACTCATTTTAATAGATAATAATTTCAAACGTCATGGAAACACTTTCATTTTGGTATTTTGGTATAATCAGCTACTTGCGGCTGCGTCTCTGGCGCGTACTCAGGCAAATTTTATTTTTGTTATTAGTAGTTATTCATTGTGCAAATGGGCTCGTTACTGACCTGGACTTATGACCCGGTTGCATTTTTTGCTGCATTAATGCCAACTTAGGATGGCGAAATTACCAATTGACAGTCCCAGTAAGGACTTCTTAAAATAATTTGACTATACCACTTGTGCAATTATCACTTCGTTGCTTAGCAACCGCGACTCTGTTCGATACAAACACGTAGGTACTTCTTCTAATTGGTGTGTTTTACACTGTTCTAAATTATGCAGCTTATAAATTATGTTGCGGTATTATTAAGCATTGTATCAATGAATTTATATAACTTTTGTATTGCTAAATTGTTGTTATTAGACCTCGGTCTCCCTTTAAATTTTTGACACACATTCAGAAAATAAACCAACGCTGACAGGGTGTAGGTATAATCGCATTTGGCTTGGATATCCGAGCGTCATGTTTGTTTACTCGAATGCTACAGTCGAAGCTGTCAATAAACTCGTTCAAAATGAGTCGTTTTGGAAATGTAAACAGAAAAAATTAATACAGAAATTATTAAATCGTACTCGTGAAATAATCTCGACAAATACCACTCGTGCCGGAAATTTTTCTAAATAATTTTATTCTCAAGCGTTATTTTGCCCATTAGCAAAACCACTCGAAAAATTGGGCTTTTATTTTCAAAGATAAAAGACCAACAATTTATACTTGTGATCTTTCTAGGCAAAAGAGCGAAGAATGGGACTCTCATGCTATGGTAGAAGCTGTAAAGGAAGCAGGGCCGTGTTAAGGTAAAAATTCAAAATTATATTAATTAAATTAAATATATATACTAAAATCTCTTTAACTGTACACCAGAAATTACAATAATTGGCATAATTGTTTTGGGTGCCTCCAGCCAGGTGCGTATTTAGCATGTCTGGCAGAAATGTCAATTCTTGTTACAGAGGTATAACCTTAACCTTGATATTATATATGGTTCTAACCTAACTTATAGAATAAAGAAACTATAACTATAGCCTTTTTATGTATTTCAAAGAACAGAGTTTAATGTTAATTTCTATCTACTCAAATTTAGAATTCGTGCGCGTCAAACGTAAATTCTGTTGATTGCGGTCCTGTCCTCTGTTAGGTACCTATTAATAATATCAATATGGCCGCCGCTTACAGAATTCTAGGAACTTTAAATATTTACCTGTCACAATCTAGTGTACAGTTAAAGAACGATTTTAGTTTAGTTACATATTTTTCATTAATACTTCACAAGAGCAAATAACTTTTAATTTTTACATTTCATTTTCCACCAGAAATCAGAACCTCATCTCATATACCAGAAAGAACATTTTTACAATTTACAAGATACGAAAATTTGCCACAATAGAAACCACCAGGTTTCTACGTTATTCTAAACACAGTGTGTGATTGTTTAGTACGTTTGATATTTGCCATATCCAGAATTGAGCGATAATATTAAAATTCAAGTTCAACAAAACCAAGTCTTCATTAAAACGGGGTTTCCTTAGATGCTACAGATTCAGGATTCAGTAATATGAATGTACAAGTACTTATTGTTATTGTACTTGCCAACTAATTTACGATTAGTATCCAGAAACCAAAAATCTATGTCGATATCGATTCCTCCATTTAACTAACACGTTGCTCGTTTGCGAAAGTTGGGTTCTTTATTTACAGAACAATCCTTTTTACAAAGATTCGCGTCAACGTCAAATCGTCAAGCGCCGGCCGCCACCGCGTCGCGTCATCTCGGGGAGAATAGCGAAATCGATTAAAATATTCCACAACGACATAGACATCGGTAGACGTAGACAAGTTCCGAATTCACAACTTACAAAGATTTCAGTAGTTGTATGCGAAATCCTCGTCCTAGAAAAATAAAAATCGGTAGGTAACTGAAAAATTAAAAAAAATTTAATGTTTTTTGAAGCAGTAAATTATTAGTAGTTGATTTTGGCGCCCCCATGAATAGGGCGCCCGGGGCGAACACCCCCTTCGCCCCCTCTTAACACGGCCCTGAAAGAAAGTGCGTAATTGGGATGTCTGTCTGTCTCAAAGTTGAATAATTTGTCGAGATCGCTATTTTAATGTAGTTTCTTTGCATCACTGTTTTGTCAATATACTAAGTCAGTATTCTAATACAATATTAATAAAAAAAAATTAACGGAGAAAAATGCGAAACGGGAAATTTAATATGGCCGTCACTACCATAGAACATTCTTAATAAAGTATAGGTATAAGTAGGCTTCTCTCAGAGTGGCGGCCAGTGTTGTTCTTAACTTGCCTCTTTGGCGTAAATGGACTATTGTTATCTATCGCGCTTTTGTTCTTACGGTGTCCAGGTGTTCCCGTACCAACACCGAAGCCACCCTTTATTTTCCCGCGCCGCGTTAACGGACGCTCATCTATCGGCAAGGTGACACCCACATGCGTGGCGTCTGTGTTTTTTCCCAACGGGTCGATGAGACTCACCCCCTCCCCCGGCCGCGAGGAAGCGGGAAATGAGTTTAACGGACGCC
This sequence comes from Pseudeuparius sepicola, assembly GCA_963920635.1. Classification (NCBI taxonomy): domain Eukaryota; kingdom Metazoa; phylum Arthropoda; class Insecta; order Coleoptera; family Anthribidae; genus Pseudeuparius; species Pseudeuparius sepicola. Next base: position 25,153,952 of record OY987298.1, on the reverse strand, counting down.
GCCGCGCCGCGTCGGGGACCGGACCGGGCCTCAGGTGTCGCTTCCACCTGCCCGGCGCAGTCGGTGCCAACAATAGCGGATATAAGGGCACCACGAACCGTGAATACATATGTATCGAGCGGGCCCTGGAGTGTGGAAGCATCAAACGAGATACCATTCCCATCCAGCAGTTTTCGACTTATAGTGGAGTCAAACGTAGACGAAATAAATTAAAAGTAAAAAAATATTTTTAAAAAAAGCTTTTATTTAAATGCGCTAAAAAGAATAAAATAATCTTTTCTTTTAAAACTTTTACTATCAACTTATAACGTCATTCCACAATTTATATGATATAAAAGCTTGTCGCGAGATTTAAGTAGTGGTATTTACTTAGTTTGAAAACTTAAATCTCGCGACAAGCTTTTATATCATATAAATTGTGGAATGACGTTATAAGTTGATAGTAAAAGTTTTAAAAGAAAAGATTATTTTATTCTTTTTAGCGCATTTAAATAAAAGCTTTTTTTTTTAAATATTTTTTTACTTTTAATTTATTTTGTAATTTTTAGTTTGGCCAGGTGTCTGAGTCTATTCATCTCAGTTAACGCATCATTGTTGCAAGGTCGTTTGCCGGTTAGTTTAGAACAGTCTAGCTCTTCAATGAGGAGACCTTCTAATGACCATCTTGGGTGTTCCGCCATGTTGGATTTAGAATGACGTCACACATATAATCATGCATTGTCATCCAAATTAAACGTGTGTACAAAATTTCAGCTCGATCGGTTGAAATTTAACTAGTCCGCCATCTTGAGTGTTCCGCTATGTTGGATTTAGAATGACGTCACACATATAATCATGCATTGTCATCCAAATTAAACGTGTGTACAAAATTTCAGCTCGATCGGTTGAAATTTAACTAGTCCGCCATCTTGAGTGTTCCGCCATGTTGGATTTAGAATGACGTCACACATATAATCATGCATTGTCATCCAAATTAAACGTGTGTACAAAATTTCAGCTCGATCGGTTGAAATTTAACTAGTCCGCCATCTTGGGTGATCCGCCATGTTGGATTTAGAATGACGTCACACATATAATCATGCATTGTCATCCAAATTAAACGTGTGTACAAAATTTCAGCTCGATCGGTTGAAGATATCTGCTTCAAAATTGAGTTGCAAGATTCCACCCGAACAAATTACATACATACATACATACATACATACATACATTGCAAGTTAAATAAAAGCTTTTAAAATTGTGTTAATTAGGAATTAATTAGGGAAGTCATGGATTTGAATAAAACCTTTTGAGACACCTTCAAACATGCTTTTATTTAAAAGTCCGCAGGTTGAAAAAGTGCGCTTTCAAAAAAAAATCAAACTTAAAAAATCGATTTTTCACCGAAATTTCTCAAAAATCGTCTACAATTAATTGTAGAATCATTATTTTTCAATGAAAATGTATATTTTTATGTTTTTTGAGATGCTGATTATGAATATGAAGTAAAAAAAACGAAAAACAGAATGACGCCTCGTAAAATGAAGTTGAATGCGAGAATAATCGAATTTTCTTCATAATCATCTTAATCTCATATCAATACGACAGGTAAGGTAAGTAAATTCGAAATACGTTTAATGGAATAAAAAGTGAAAATCTAACTACTTACGAAAAGCTCAATCAGATTTTTATTTATTTCATGGCATGCTTGACCACGGAAATCTTTGAAATCAAATACCTACCTTCTTCTTTCAAATAAAATGTTAATAATTATTCCTTTGGCGATAACTCCGAAACTAATAAAGATATCGAAATACCAAAGTATTCTTTACTGTAAATGTAATCTACTTTTCGATTATAACAGAATAAATATGTCATTGAATTGAAAATTTCGGAGAAAATTGTAATAAAAGGGAAATTTTTCGAATTGCTCCTTCTAGCGGTGACCACGAAATTCGAAATGATCTTACTGGACTATCATTTGATAGAAGAAGGAAATCTCTCTTCAACAAGCCCAAATTCAACCAATTCGGTTAAACCAAACCGGTGTTAGCAGCATTTTTTCAAGTCAAGGTTTATCCGCCCGTCTCACCTCGATTTGAAGAGCAAGGGGAAAAAATCCTTAACGAAAATTGTTCAGAATTTGCTAAACAGTGCAATAAAATTATTTTTGATATTTATTAGTTTTTTTTTGAGAAAACCCATTTTTCTAATTTACTGTTGCAAATACGCCCCCTAACGGCCGACCTACAAACTTAAAAATAATTTCCAGCGATTTTTCGTGACCATATGGTCTCATCCCAGTAATAAACCTCATTCAGCTTGATTCTTGGATTTTAAAATAAGAAAAATTGAGTTCTGCGTTTCGGGAAATTAATTATAAAAAAAGAGAAATAGCGATCCATTAAAATAACTTATGCTATAAAAAAAAAACACGTTTTAAGCTTCAAAAAAGTCACCTATTGAGTCTCAATATCTAATTTTATGCGGATATTATGAGCGTTTGAAATAAATATTGAATATAATATGATAGCAAGAATTTATGAAAAATCTCTATGTTCAAAGTGAAAATAAAAACAAACGAGGTTTGATATCGTAATCTTATATTGCTCTTTCAAAAGTACATACATTTAGTAGAAAAATTCTGTAATATTGCTCAAAAATATTACAAATTGACCATGTATCGTCAATTATTGTGAAAATGCATGAAATTTTGATCAAGGAAAAATTTACAATAATATGACAGGCGTTCATGGAAATTAATGCTACAAGATTTTTTTAATTGCTTTACGGTGTCACTTTCCAATAAACTTTGTTGAATATGAATTAGTTGTGTGTGTAAAAAGTTATTACTGTTTAACTGTCTCGCGCTCCACGCGCCGCGCCGCTCTCAATTTCGGCTGCCTCATAGATACGAGGAAGCATGAAAACATATGATCTTAAAAAAATTCTCATTCAATACTTAATTATTTTACAAAAATACGTAAATACTTTTTTTTTGAGAAATTGCCTGCTCTTTCGAATGGTCTTACTTAAATTCTATAAAAACGCTTATCAAATAAGTTATTAACAAGAAACCTATATTTTTGACAGTTATTGTTAAATAAAAAAAATCGCACACTATTTTGCGCTGCGGACTCTTCGGATTTTGCTTTAAGACATAAAAACGAACACATTCCAACAAAATCTAAAACTCCTGGAATTTGTTCGAAGTTATTTTCCTGGTTGACTCCACTATTACTTAAAAAAAGCCGATAGTAGAACGTAAAATCGAACGGACGAATTTTTTTATTTGGGGTCTTAATACTTTAAAACTCGGTTATTAATGTTGATTTTTAAAACACGAATTTTAGTAATGGCTCTGTGTTTTAAAGATGTTTAGTTGAAATTTGCAAAATTTTGTGTTCTATACTCTTCGACTCCCAACTTTATTCTCCGTACGCCTATGATTTAAATGAATATTTTTTAGATCCAGTGTCTATTTTCTATTGACTCTTGTAAAGTTTTAATTAAATAATATTTGCTAAGTTGAGAATCAGGAACCTTTGGCAGTTAGAAAATACTTCTTTTGCTTAACTCCACACACCAAAACTGTCTGAGACTTAATCATCTCCTGTTGATGCTAACAACAACGAGCGTCGAGTGCAAAAAAACAAATTTTGATGTGTGGAGTTAAGAGTTAAGCGTTAAGTACAGAGGCGGATTAAATGTTGAGAGCGCCATATAGGCAAGCACCTCATCGGCGCCCCAAGCGTGAAAGTTACAAAGAACGAGGAATGGGGAACTTGAACAATTGTTTTTATTTCTTTAAAATATTTTCCTATCTAGGTATAGAAAGGGCACATACCAAATATCAGCCCTCAAATCGCAATATTGCAATTGCAATCAATAGAAGAATGGAAATTGAACGTTAAAATAAACAGTTCGGCGGCCCATTTCCATAGGGATCTGATGTAGGTCAAAAACAAGCACTTCTTTAACTGAATGGTGAGGCTACGGGACCAGTAATTCGTAGATCCCGGGTTCAATCGCACAAGAAGTATTCTTAATTATCACTGCATTATACCTCTTGTATTTATCACTGATTATCATTTTTAGTAATAATTGGACAATGGTTATTATGAAGATTATTACTCACAATCTACTCCATAGTGTATTTAATTCTAATCTAATCTAATTTTCATAAAAATACAAACAACAAGCGAACAGAGAACTGCATGTTGTGAAGGAGAATAATAGGTAGGTACCTCTTGTGATTGAAATTGCAGTTATAGGGTCAATTTCAGAATACATTCAACTAAAATATATTTTGACTTTAAAATTAGGTAAAGAAACTTTTGCAACAATATTAAACAAAGTTTGGATTGTTAGAAAGCTCCTTTAATTTTAAAGGGTACTTTAGTTTGTCTATGCAATTGGCCCGTAATCATTTTACTCGTATTCTTAAATTTTCGTCTTTTGGAAAGCCCAAAACGAATAAAAGTTGACCGCCTGTCGTCAAGCAAGGAAAACCTAGCTACTTCAAGTTATTATTACGATTTGACTTACAGCAGTGACTACTGCTTACAGCCAGGTATATAACCAAGTTATAGCATCCCTTGGTGATTCTAGGCACGATTCTTCACTTAGAACTTTTATAGAAATTTTTCACTTTTGCACAAACAAAACAAATTTATAAAAAAGCTGTCAGAGACATACTGCCTCGTCGTAGCAATCTGGCGAGGATAGCACTACCCGCACTACACAAATTAATTCTGGTAAATTTCTTGTAAACGTGACAGGCCACGCCGCGCAGACCCGCAAGCCATGTTGCCAGCTTTTTCAACTTCAGGGCTTTTCCTAGAGTCTGCTGTGGTTCTGTTATAGCAGTGTAAGCATCCTGCCCCCACCGAACAGTTGAACTGTGATTGCAGTTGACTGCTATGTGAAACCGCCGCTTTAGCATGCATTATGAGTGGGCGGCCGTCGACGACGGACACTCTACTTGCCTCTTTTCAGCTTCAGAGCGGGCGTGTATGCTGTCGCCTCTGTCTCACTTGCAATGCATTTATCCTTGTGGATTGCCACAATAACCCGTGAGGTCAATTTAAAATACGGTCAGGCGGCTGCGGATAGGAATGAATTATTATTAGGCATTAGTAGTCTTGACTCCTTTAGTAATAATTGGGGAGTTTTTGCATGGAAATATAATTGCATTTTTTTAAATATAGTTTATTATTAAACATTGAAAATAATTTGAGATAAATTAGGTGGGTCATTGACCAAATGACCTTATGGAGAAGTCGCGCCCGGTGGTTACCTTCTTCACAGATAACGTAACTTATCTGTGCCTTCTTTGTACGGAACACCCGGTGGACATGTTGACCCCGAACCCCTCTCCCCGGCCGCCTAATCAAATGAAATGCCACCCGCGCCGCAGCCTCTTAATTGAATAGCGGGGGCATCCGGGCGCGCCCCCAAATGTCAACGCAAATGTCACAGCCTCCCTCGACGCCCCGCATCTCGGGTTACGTCCAATTTGGGAATTGCGCCGGATCCGGTCGGCCCGTGGGACCGCGCGACGAGAGCCTTTTTACGCCTTAATTGCCGTTTCATCATCAGGGGAGGCAGCGGGGCCGGGGGATGCAAACAGATTGAAACAGGGCGCCCGGGGGGTGGTTTTGTTTGTACAAGGCTGATTGCAGATCGTTATAGGGTAACGGACCAAGGATTGACTCTGGTTACAAGCGCGCGGTGCGTGTTGAAAGCAGGACATAGGCATAACACTGTGGGATAGTGTATAATAGTCCGAAGCTTTTGCTTACAAATAGTTTTTCCTGTTATAACGCAGAGATCTTTGATCTTTCCCTTATACAGGGTGTTACAAAAACTAGGTATTGTAAATAATAATTTGCAAATAAAATGATTCTGCTATTGTTCATTTAGACGTCTATTTCATAGTGATAAAGTTGAATTTAAAAAACTCCTCTGTTTTAAATATACATTGTATATGTTGAGGGCGCGGAGAACGAAAGCCGCGCGCCGCGCGCAACTACACTTCGCCGATTGTTTTGTGGCGTGAGGGTAGAGAAGGATGTTTTTGTGGCATATCAGGTGAAGGATAATCAATTAAAAAAATGCACTACACCCGGAATAACAGACCTAGCTATATTGGTCTCTCCTATAGGTATAATTATTATATGACACTGATCGGGTATTGTCGCTAAGGGCCCGAATCATATATAGACCGTCAGACAGTGACAGATTTTCCTTACTGATTTTCTCATTTATGCCTTGGAGAGGGTTGAAAGGTAAATCGATGTTGAGTCGGAAAATAGTAATTTTAAGTTTGGCCCCAGGGGAAAACATATATGGAAATTTCGATTTTTCAAAACAGAAAAAAGGTACTAATTCTCACTTATGCCATGTTCACCGTATGATTTCTTATACTATTCTGACCTCGAAAACCCAAAGGCATAAGTGTAGCGTGTGGAAAAAGGGTTGAATTAAGGGTTTGGCAGATCACACAAAAAATGACTTTTGGTTTACTGAGTCCGTCAGTTATGCCGTTCGAAATGATGAAAACTTATATCCTCACTAGCCCAAAAATTGATTGGCAGAAGTGACGCGTGGGGAAAAATGCACTTTTGGGTCGGAAAATAAGTAAAAAAAAAATTTTTTTTTTCGTCAACTGATTTCTGCACTTATGCCTCTGAAAGTATATAGAAAGTTTTATTGCAATTCATTTTATCCCTAACAAAATCAGTTGACGAAAAAAAAATTTTCCGATTTATGGAAAATGTAGGAAAATCTGTCACTGTCCGACGGTCTATATCTTCACCACGTTTGATACATAAGAAATTGACAAAACAATCGCGGAAAATCAATTTTCCGCAACCTTTTTGTAAATAGGGAAGTTCGGCTAAAAAATAGTCATATCTTGGCGCCACAAATACCTAGGCAGTTTAGAGGATGACCTGCTTTTTTACAAGCTTTTATTTAACTATTAGTATGTGGTTAGAATGTAGCCAAATCTTGCAACTGCTAAATTTAAACCGCAGTTCCACCCAACTAATTCAGCTAAAATTTTGCACACACTTTTAGTGCTGGTGATAATACAATCTCTACTCAATATTGTAATCTGTTCAAAATAGCCGCAGCTCCAAGATTGGAGCTTTATTTTTTTCTGTATAGGTACAACCTTTGATACGCATGTGGGATATCAAGTGAAAGAGTTTGACGAGTAGAAAACTAGGGTTAGTGACGTCATACTAAATCTAATATGGCGGATTACCTATTTCCAAGATGGCGGATTACCTTTGTCTTTACAACTCCCTTAATATAGACGTCAAATGCAAAGGTTTGTCAAACAGAATACGAGAGAAATGCATAAGATACAATAATAAATAAAAAAACTTTTTAAAAACAAGCTTTTAAAACGAATAAAATAAGTTTACGTTTTCGTTAAGGTAATTCAATGCCAAATGACAAAAAGTTTGTCGCTTGTCGAATTGAAAAAAAAAAATCAACTTCGGCAAGTACTTGCTTTAATTGATACGTAGATACCAATGAATAAAAAACCCCAGGAAGGAGCCATAGCTCTATGGGCATTATAAAATACGTGAGAGGGAAATCGCCCTGTATGGAGACTGAATTTTGATAAAATATTTTTATATTTGACAGTTTTCACGGTGGTTTGTGCGATTTGTGTAGCTCTTCGATAAGTACTTTTTGGAGATCTATTATGGTTAGCTGTGCAGCCTGCGGCTATTCCGTGACTACCAGAACAAAATGTTTGGGGGATAACATTCCATCGGTAAGTACTTTTGTAAACCGGAAACGGCATGCCGCCATATGCAGAGACTGGACCGGTCCACCGTAAAGCCCAAATTTGCTCCTTCCTGGGATTCTTTATTCATAGGTAGATACCTACTTTTATGGACATTACGCGCGACAAGCGGATCCAGTTGACAAATTCAATCAATATTCCGTCGGAATCATCAAAAGGAAAAGATGTACCTATTCAGCGGCCATCGGCGTCTTCGACACCGTTGGTCGTTCTTCCTGCCGCTAACGGTATAGAGCGCGTTTCGACCACCGCGGCGGTGACTGGTGATGTCTGCGATTTCTTCAAACGCGACGAAGAGAAATCATTGGCATGTAGGTATCTTATTACGGGTGCGTACCGGGAATAAATTAATTCGTTCGGGCGGAGAAAACATTTCCACATCCGCGTTTTGACGTGATATTCTACCGTCGTTGTTACGACGACGGACTGGGCGCACAGCATAAGCTCGTAGGGAGAGATCTGGTCACTTTGACATGCGTGGAGAAAACGCTATCTTGCATTTTTCTGAAACGTCACGTTTTCAAGAGTCATACTGGCCCAGTGGCGCACCCAGAAAATAAGTTTTATATCTTCGCTGCATACCTAGATTCTTTTAGCTAATGTATCGTGGCTATTTTTTATTTTATTCGCAGCGGCTTTTACACGTTCTCGTCGAGTGGCAACAGTGGCCAAAAACATATTATCGATCTATTACAAATTCCAGTCATTGCCCCCAGCCCGCTGGCTGCAATCAGCTGTCGCGTCCTCCTGGCGGCGCATCGTATCAACAGGGACGTTCGAACCAGCAGCATTAAAAATCTTTTTAAGTATAGGAGCCATAGACGTAACTAGGTCGTATTTTTAGGGGGGGCTGATCAGGACCAGCTCAAGATTTTGCGGGGCCGGGTGCCGCATGAAAATGCGGGGCCCCGAATTTAATCCATTAAGAAGAAATTTTTGAAAGTCGGTACGCTACTTACAAAGGTATAATTTTTACATGTCATTCTGTAAAATGGTAGGCCGGGGCTACGAGTTTGAATCACTTCTGTGACGTATATAGGAATTAATTTCGAGTGGTGGAGGGACAATTTTTGTGTCTTTTTTTAAACAAGGGCATTTAAAATAATTCTAAAAAATGCGCCGCAGGATTAAATGCAAGATTATTTACATAGTACATATTATAACGAAACAACAATACACTGGATGAATAACAAAATAAAAGTCTGGAGTCTGGCACAGCAAAAGTACCCACATTCTCCGACGCCCGTCTCGTCTCTCTTTCTCTCGGCAGCAGGCACGGTGTGTTCGCTCTCGCTTGCGCGTTTAAATTTCAGTCGGATTTGGTGGGGGCACAAGGCGCAAGATTCCGCAAGAGCAAGCGGTTCGTCGAAACTGGTGAATTTAAAAAGGCGAGTGCGGTGTTCGCCGTGTTGCGTAACGTTGCGTTGTCAGAATGTTAGATATATTCTGTTTACGAGAAGCAAATCTTCGCACATCCTTTACATTTTAGGGAGGGCTAATAGAAATGTAGGGGGCTAAGCCCCCCCCCCCCCTAGCCCCCCCTAGCCCCCCCTAGTTTAGCAAGTTTGTCATATTTTTGGTGATTTAAAAAAATCATAAATAAACTTATAGGCGTGCTTAACCTACCGCAAGTTAAAATTATGTACTAGTACTAATGAAAGTTATACACCCTGTAGGTATGTCTGTGTCTCCGCTGGAATCTTCAATTATTTTGTTTTGCATAAAGGATTTTGTTTATTTTATTTTTTTAGTGCTTATTTTTCCTAATTGGTGATATAATGAAGCTTTCTTACAAGTGTGCACTTTTCCGCGCCCTTTTTAATGTTGAAAGCTTTGCCTACTTTTCCGCATAATTTTCAAATATAGTCATGGCACATATAAAGTTACCTACTTTTTTGAAATCGCAATAAAGAGTTTCAAAATCGCCGTTACAAGGCCATAAATCGGCACTAAAGCAAGTCATTATTGAACGCTTTTTTCTATTTAAGTTTATGCTGCGTAACAATGTCCCGCTTTGGAAAATGTATCCCCACAACTTGCAAGCGAATGTCGTATTCCCATAAGAAGTGAAAAATAGCAATTTTACATTTTACAAAAATAAGAAGAGTTAGAAAAATATGCATTTTGGCAACATATTCCTTATTTGAATGAAACATTGTACTCTTTTAACAGTCTCTCACGAAGACAATTACTGTCGATCTACTAACAGTAACACCCCCTATACACCCTAAGCACAATGCGCGGGAAAAATCCAACGAGCGTATCTCGCGAGAAACCGTTGGTGCTGGCGCTATGTATTAGCAAGGGGCAGTAGAGAAAGTTTGAATATTTAACAATGAAATCTGTCGGCTTCGAATGAGACTTTAACGAAGTAAAAGAAAAAATGTCTAAAAATACCTCACATATTTGAATGCAAAATTTGAGATCTTTTGGAATTACACCATGGTGGACAGAAAACTAAATAAGGGTAGCACATTTCTCCTCTTTATGGGCTATATCCTCATTTTGAATCATTTACCCAGTAAACTCGGAAAATCTGTACATGAGTATATAGTATAAATGAAGTCACTTAGAACAGCATAAAAATATATTAAGTTCACGCCTTATCCAACTATTGGGATAGTTTGTAAACTAGCCGAAAAATTCGGTTAATTTATGTAATATTCTTGTGGTTTGTACATTGGCGACAAATCTTGTATAGTTTGTAAACTAGTTGGATAGTATACAAACCAACCAATATTCGTAGCTATTTTAGTAAAAAATTTCACCTTCGGCGCATTTTAGTAAACAAACACCTATGCGTAGAAGAAAAAGTAATATAGGTAGGGGAATGCGGGGCAATATAGGGTACTTAATTTCATAGCCCCATATTCCTGGGAAATATAAATGAAATATAATTATACCTGGCATATTTACAGGTAGTTAGATAGATTTAGTACATTAGCATCATTTTGTATAACGGAATCAGTAACTGAGTTTTCACTTTTTTGGACTTTTATGAAAATTGCTCTTTGCCCCGTTTTGCCCCGTATAATAATAATAATAATAATAATTCTCACCCTCACAATACTCCAAACTAGGAGTACCCCAGAAGCAACCAGATGCTTGTGCGGGGGAGGGAGGCAATTGCTATTATTTTGTCTTCGTTGCCATCTGCGGGGTATAATCGGGTACCAAGAGGGGTAAAATGGGGTAGTACAATAATGCTTTAAATTAGTGAGTTTTTGGCGAATTAAAGAGACGTTTCTCCAAAATGTTTTATTAAACAATATTCAGGTTGATTCAGTTTTATTCTGGGACACTTCAACGGGGGTGCTAGAAAATAAAAAAATATTATTGTTTTGTGGTACAACTTTTTATCTACAGCCGCTTCGTTTTTGAGATATAGGATGTTTGAATTCTCAAAAATTTTAACGTTTTATTTTTATTTTTCTATCCGTTAAAGATATTTAAACGAAATTTGGTACATGCATTGATCAAGTGACACAAAATCCGATAATACCAAGTTCACAAAATATAGCCAATGGTGGAGATATGGGTGTACACTGCATTTGTTTTATCAAGAAAAATACTGACAAGGCCCTGTAGGGCTTTTTTTCTTCTAAGCAAAAGCCGTCTCTTGGCATTTTTTGTATCTGCCATAGTTGAACGGTAAATTTGATTTTTCTGTCATATTTGACTCATTTTTGAAGTGCCAGAAAAAAATAGGTAGGTAATTTGAAAAAACCACACCTTCTGCTGTCTATTTCGCCAGAGGATATTAAACAAAGTGTTATAGTTGAGAAAATCAAAACTTGCCTGTTAAAAACCACTAAAAAGAAAAAATAGATAACAAAACAATAGTTGGCCACGAATGGTATTATTGGTTTCATAGGCGCCGACTTCTCAAAATTTGGCTGGGTGCCCAAGCAATACAACCCCCCCAAATGTTATTTTTAGTGATGGATTTACGTCCGGGATTTTTAAAAACTCCTATTCCTCCCAGCCTGAAACCTCCCATCCGCCATTTTATTTAGCTGTCAATACTCCCGGAGCTTTGTAAAAACTCCTGGGATTTTTCAAAAAACCCGGGAGTTTTCACTTTACATTTTTCCCTTTAAATCGATATATGATAAGTATAATACTTCTACTGAAATGTGAAGATAAAAAAATTGCATAAATTAAATAAAACCAAGAACCAAGCGTTTTTGAGCTAATGTTTATTAAGCATATGTGCTTATTTTAGCGAATTCTACCTTGTGTTTTCGGCTCTGCCTTTAGATGTGACTCACCCTGTATATGTTATATGATTTCTCCAGCCGTTTTTACAATACTTCATATTTTCATGTTTTCACATCCTGTATCTCAGAGACGAAACCTTTGCTGATAAATTGAGTATAAGAAAAAATGATGAAAATGATGCCCCTAAAACGATAATAGTCATTTTGTAATCATCCACACAAAAAAGTTAAGGTTGATATTTTTCTAGTCCAGGGCAAAATATGGAAATATGAACCTTGATTCGGAGTGGGCTCAAAATGACTATGAACGTTTTAGAGGCACTATTTTCATCATTTTTTCTTATACTCAATTTCTCCGCAAACTTTTCGTTTCAGAGATACAGGATGTGAAAACATGAAATAAATGAAGTTCGAACGCCCTGTATTGTAAAAATGGCTGGAGAAATCATATAGCATATATATGTCGTTGGAATCGGGACGAAGTGTAGATTCCAAAAATGCAATAATATGCAGGGTGTTCTGCTAAAAAAACATAAGCTTGGTTTGTTCAGCTTTTACGGAACACCCTGTGTCAATTTCAATAAAACTATGGAAAAGCTCACGAAAAACCTTAAAACTTTTATCTCTACAATTTTTTCTTTAACTTGAAAAATAAAGAAGTTAAGGGGGGTGTTCCTCTTGGATGGATCACCCTGTACAGGTGGTCAGATAAGAATGCAAAGTGCTGTATCTCGGAAACTATTCGTCGTAGAGACTTGCGGTAAAAATTTTTTAGAATAAAGTGGCCAAGAGAAAAACCTGGAAATTATTTTCAGATTTCCAAGATAGTCACCAGGGGGCGTAACCGCCATCTTAAACTTTTAAAGTGATTTTTCACTGAAATCCACCTAGTAATGTTACCAAAATAATATATGCTTTTTCAAGGTAAGCTTTATTCGAGTAATTTTTGTTTAACACTTTTTGACATATCTATTAAAATAAAGTGGTGGGGACTGATTAAATGTTTTTTAAAATAAACGGCTGTAACACATAAATGACTGAACGAATTTTAACAAATTTGGTCTCGTTGGAAAAAGCATTTATTGGTCCATCAAACCCATATCTTACCCGTGATATGTCTAGGTCTCAGTAATGCCTCTAGAGCGCGTTTTTTGATATAATAACAGAAAATTGCAAAATTCTCGAAAAAATTAAATGCAATAATATTATCTACTTTTTTTCATAAAAATGTAGTGAAATGATACCTAAATAGACTTTCGGTGAAAACCGTATCTCGATATCTTATTCTTAGCTGAAAATATCAAAGAAAGAAAATTTAGTTTTAAAAAGACGCTGTTACACCGGTATTTATTCTTATTTGTCTTTTTTAAGATTTAATAATAAACTGTCATAATTTTATCATTTTTTAATTAGGTATAAAAGTATACTTCAAAAAATAAAAAAAAAACGTGAAGGGGCATAATAATCAATGCATTTAATATGCAAGTGCAAGGTAGGCAAAATACGAAGGGTAGACCATGGAGGAAAAACAAATGCCTAAAATCAACTTGTAATTAAAAAATAATAAAATTATGAAAGTTTATCATTAAATCTTAAAAAAAGACAAATAAGAATAAATACCGGTGTAACAGAATCTTTTTAAAATTTTATGATAAAACTAAATTTTCTTTCTTTGATATTTTCAGCTAGGAATAGGATATCGAGATACGGTTTTCACTAGCCTATTTAGGTATCATTTCACTACATTTTTATGAAAGGAAAGTAATATTATTGCATTTAATTTTTTTTAGAATTTTGCAATTTTCTGTTATTATATCAAAAAACGCGCTCTAGCGGCATCACTGAGAATTAGACATATCACGGGTAAGATGGGTTTGATAGACCAATAAATGCTTTTTCCAACGAGACCAAGTTTGTTAAAATCCGTTCAGTCATTTAGGAGTTACAGCTGTTTATTTAAAAAAACATTGAATCACCCCCCACCACTTTATTTTAATAGATATGTCAAAAAGTGTTAAACAAAAATTATTCGAATAAAGCTTACCTTTAAAAAGCATATATTATTTTGGTAACATTACTAGGTGGATTTCAGTGAAAAATCACTTTAAAAGTTTAAGATGGCGGTTACGCCCCCTGGTGACTATCTTGGAAATCTGAAAACAATTTCCAGGTTTTTCTCTTGGCCACTTTATTCTAAAAATTTTTTACCGCAAGTCTCTGCGACGAATAGTTTCTGAGATACAGCACTTTGCATTCTTATCTGACCACCCTGTACACGTAACATGACGTATCTACCGGCTTTCCCTGCTGGTCCTCGTGGTATACCGCGGCGCGCTGGCACCGGAAGCGGCCGCGGCCGCCGCGATGACCCGGCCGTTTTTTCGGCCGCCGCCGTGATAATTAATCGGGGAGGGCTTGATCGATCCGCCGCCGATGGCGAGGTGCGCGTGAGAATTTCGTCCGGGGGCCCCGCGGCTCAGATGGAAGAGGGTGGGGCTCGGGAGGACGCTAATAATATCTTTGGTTTTGAGTACTGAAAACCCAAATTTAATAAATATTGACTGATATGCTTGTTTCCCTCGACTACTGTAATTAGCCTGAGAATCAAGGTTGGAGCGGCATCTGTTCCTTTCTTTTGCAGAAAGATCTGAAGGAAGAGGCTTTCTCTCGAATTATGAAAGTAAGTAGTACAACTAATGGAATACCTGTTCATGTCTTGGGGTGTGTTATTAATATCTATACTTACATACATACATTGTGTCCAGGGTCCAGGTTTCCTTGCGAACACTCCAGAAATCTATGAAGGGCTGAAAAAAAATATAATGTGGGTATATTTTTTAGATTTGATTTTCCCATGGCTATAGCTGTGATTTTTAAAATAATCAATTTTCAGAATACTTATACCCACAGAAAATATACGCTTCCGCGTAGCGTATATTTTCTGTGCCTATACCATTGGTGTTCCATTTCATGAAAAAAAAAAAACCGATCGGTTTTCTTTTCATAAAGGTTTTATTATAGCAGAAATCTCAAGATTATATCGATTTATTGATCGACCATAATTTGTATCAAAAATTACAGCGGGAAGCGCGAAAAAAAAAAGGCAAAAATCAAGGTAGCCTTGAAAAACAATACGAAAAAGTTTACGTAAATTTAGTGGTAGGTATTGAACGTCAAAAAAGTGGTTAATGAAAGACTATAATAAGCGTTGACTGGCGTATTAATAAAGACTGCTCACGGCTGTCATGTTTGACAGTTCTCTGCCTTACCATGCACTTACCGGAGACAAAATACAATGCAAAATACATTGTTGACCATAGGCGCCATCTACTTTCCAGGACATGAAACTATAGCCGTGAGAAGTCTTTAATACGTCAGTCAACGCTAATAAGTGTTGTAGCCAGTGGCGACTCGTAGTAATTTAAAATGGTGCATGGTCACCGCTTCTTTGTTGGATTCGTTTGATCGTTGCCAGATTCTAGAAACTAAAACGATTAAAAAACTTTTGTCAAATTTGTTCTTGATAGATTGAAAAGTAACAACGCGCCCTCTATTCTTAAAAGTTAGCCCTCTTTTTGGAACACCCTGTAAAATGTTTTCTTTGAGTAGATATTTTCTGTTTTTTAGGTCGGTTTGGTTATCAGGTTTTTTTAATCTTAATATAGTAATAACTGACCACACGTGAGTTCTACGTAGGTATGCGTTATGCGTACCATGCTTGCCTTTTTTGTTTGATGAAGCAATTATAATAATTAAGAGATTTCAATTATGATTCTGAACAATCACAATAAAAAGTAGGTAGGTGGCTAATTGAGATGAAATTAGTTCCAGGAAATTGAAATGGACCGTTCTCCACAGGGTAATTATGCAAGAGTAAGAATTAAACCCCGTTTTTGAAATCTACTTCTGTGAAGATGATAAAATAAAGGGTCTGTTTTACTAGGGTAATTTGTATATTATGATTAAAAAGAAAGAACATAGCCCACAAATTTTTATCGGGCAAAACAATTTGCTCTGCATGACATTATCATGGAAATTTTTAAAATTTTAGATATTATTGGCATTCCAGAGAGCCAAAAACTTGAAAAACATATTAAAAATCGTTAATAACAACAACAACGCTAAATTGTAAATTGTAAGCAATCGGCGTTTTAGGAGCATGGCGTCAAGCCCCTAGATTTGATCTTAATACTTAATTTAACCCTTTCTGGGTCGCAAAAAAATAGGGACAAATATTTTAGACCTTTACTTTCGTAACATAATATTTTATGTACTTCATGATGCAGTATTATAAAAGAATTGTTAAAAAGGCCCATTGTCTTTTGCCATTTTTGAAATATGTAATTAATGTAGGTAACTTTCTTTTAGTAAACCAAAGGATTAATAATTAATTGTTAATATATGAGATACATGTGTAAAATTAACAAAATATATAGAAATCAAAGTTTTCCTAAAATTTGACAGAGTAGTTTTTAATTAGCGGAAGCTCTCCAATAAAATGTTCGGATATCTCTGATGGAAAAAGCACTTTGCTTATACAAAAAATAACTCTTATTTTCGTATGAAATCATCTAGGTCTAAATATAAACAGATTTTGATAATTCAAAAAATTATTCGGTTTAAAGTAATAAGGAGTCCAATCAAACGGCGAAGTCATTAATAATAATTTTTGATTATGTTTTTTAATGACTGCATTGTAAATGGATTTTGAATTATTAAAATCCATCCATATTTCACGAACAATTAATAGCTAAAATAAAAGAGTTTTAACACACCCTGTATCTATAGGGGGTTCACACGAAAATGCGCAACCCATAACTTTTTAATTTTGAGTTAGAAAGAATGTTTCATTTAAAAGTTGTAGATACCCAATTGTGCTTTATTACGGTGATGCCAAATTTTATACAGGGTGCTGCACAAAACCGTAACAAACCAAATTAATGTTCACTAGGGATCTTCTTTTTCAGTTTGAAATTAAACTAGTTGTATAAATGAAGAATGCATTGGGTACTTCATAGTTTATATAATTTAAGTAGGCAAAAGCCGGGCTCTATTTGGCATATTTGACAATATGAGCTCTTCGTCTTCTCTGTGGTAGTAGCCATTTGCGAAGGAGACTTTATGAATAGGAAGAAGACGAGGTAATTTGTTGACATTGACATTTCTTAGGAAATTCAGCCTTTCCTATTTTGTAATGCATAATAAATATGCTTTGAGATGCTTATATTTCTATATCTTATCTATTCCTATACAGGGTGACCGTATTTCGAGTCTATGCATGGGGATCTTGGTTATACGAGATCGGCTAAATTGGGGCAAAGTTGCGGAATTTGATGCCGAGTATCATGGTAAAAAGAAATTTTGGCTGGCCGTTTTCGTTTTGAAAATAATGCGAAAAAACTGAAAATTGTCGTTTTCGTTTTTATTTTTTTAAACGAAAACGACTGGCGCTGGACATTTCTAAGTTAAACCGTCGATGGAGGAAGGTAAAGATTAGTTTCCTAATGCGAAATACCGACTGACTCAATACTCTTCGGAAGAAGATGGAGCCACCGTCGAATACTTCTCGGCGCGGTGGGGGAAACGAGGCTTCCCAGTCCGACACGGTTGTTCGGTAGATGGCGCACTTGCACCATCCTCGGATTACGTCTCGGCGTTGAGGTGGAAGAGAGGCTTCTGTCCGGTAGATGGCGCACTGCGCACTTGTAATGCGGCTTCCCAAGACGAACTTTTGTTAGGCAGATGGCGCGCTTCGCGGCTTGCCAAATCTGTTGATTTGACCTTGGTTGTTTGCGTTTTTTGTGCTGGTACGAATGAGTCATCGCCATCGATCGACGGCTGAAAGATATATTTTAGATTTTGTATTCCAGCGTTCGATTCGAGTCGCCCGGCCGCGGCCCCGCCCCCCTCTTTGCCTATGGAGGCGGTTTTTTTAAAGTAGCGAGTAACGTTATTAATTGTTAATAACAAATTTCTCGAGTCTTTTTAAAATAATCTCTTTATAATGGAGTTATAACCACAGAAAATATACGCTATATTTTCTGTGGTTATAACGTTGATTGATTCCTTCCTCCATCGACGGTTATAATATTCATATACAACAAGGTGACCAACTCCTGGCTGACGAAAACCGGGACAGTAGTTAGGTACCTAGCCAGGGGCGGATGGGACCACCGGAACACTGGGCAAATGTCCGGTGGGCCGGTCATTCGAAGGCCCCGGAGGGCCGCCGCAGGCTCGAAGGCTCATCGGCCATCGCATCTTAAATTTTAAGACAGTCTTAACTACTTGACAAAACAAAAGGCAATCATTGTTACAATAATTGTTGTAAGTAGGTAGTTAATTTAAGATAGGACGGTGCAACTGGCCTTAATTAATTATTTTTGTTTTGTTATTTTTGTTCTATTATTTCTTTACGTGTTTTACGGCAATGTAGAAGGGACACACCATTATTTTATTTTTATTGATCTCGAAATTTCGACTTTTAAAGTCGCAGTCCGACTTTGAAGTCGAAATGCCGATTTTGAACACAAAATTTTGACTTTGAACTTCGGCTTTGAAAGTTGGAAGTTCATAAAGTCAAAACTTCGAGTTCAATGTCGGAATTTCGAGTTCAAAGTCGGATTTCGAATTTCAAAGTCGAAATTTCGAGTTAACAGTGGGAATTTCGACTTTATAAAGTCGGAATTTTGACTTCAAAGTTGGCCTTCGACTTTAAAAGTCGGAATTTCGAATTCAATAAAAATAAAATAACGGTGTGGTCCTTCTACGCTTCTGAATGTTTTGTTATTTTTATATCTTTATATTTAGTGAAAAAAGTTTTATTTGTTTTACGAGAGTTATGATTTTATTTATGTTTTCATAAAACATGTATATTTTGTTTTATTAAAAAAATACATTATCTACATTGTTTGTTTTTTTAATTGTTATTATGATAATAATTAAGAAAAGAAAAATCTAAAGCCAAATGAGATGTTTAGGGGCCGCTTGGGAGACAAATGCACGGGCTGGTTAGGTAAAGTCCATCCGCCCCTGTACTTAGCTATTTTTTACCTATAATATGCAACTGTCAAGTTTTGTATTTTAATCAACTTATGATTTTGTTAGAATTATTGATCTAGTTCATGCTATTAACCAATAAATACCACCCAAGGGAAACAAAAAAGAATTTGTGATCAAGTAATATAACAAAAATAAAATTTAACTCAAAGCCACAGGTACATAAATTAAAAAAAAAAAATACTGGCTGTTTACAATATACAGGGTGGCCCGGGATAAGTGAGCCAATATGTGTAAAAGAAAAAAAAATTCGCGTTTAAATTTGATTGTTTGTGGTTCTGATTTGCTTGACTTATGACTGGAAACTAATTTTTAGCATATTTTCGTTTTTGAAAAATCAAGATGGCGTCGACAGCGACCATTTATTTATTTTCATTGTAGGTGAAGTGCCTTTTCCTTTAAAGATAACAAAAAAATTCATTAAGAAAAGTTGTTCCCAATTAAAATTACTCCAGGGTACCAAATTGTGGAAAGATCGGCCTACTTTGTTTTCCCAATTTTTTTTCTAAGGCGCTAAAGAAAAAATGAAAAAATTAAGTAGGCTGATTGTCTCAAAATTTGGTACACGGCAATAAGTTTTAATTCTAAACAACTTTTTCTCATAAAATTTTTCGATACCTTGTATTTAGAAGCCACTTCTAGCCCATCTTTCCAAAATTTGGTACCAGGTGGTAACTTTTAATTGTTTTTTAACAAATTACATAGGGTCTTCGGCTCTCTTGAGGGCATGCACGTTTTTGTCGATTTGAAGTTTTTTCAGCACAGCGCGAAAAATTGGGCATGGAGGCCCATTTCTTTTTTAACGTCACCTGGCTGGCCAAAATTGCCATATTTTATTTTCTTATCTATTTTCTGTGCGGCCTAAAATAACCGAGAAAATCGCTTAATAAGAAATAAACAAAAAATGCATAGCCTCAAGAGAGCCGAACACCCTGTGTAATTTTCTGAAACTATCTGAGTACCCAGTTGCATAAAGCTTCTTAGTGCCATTAATTTTCAATATGATAGTTTTCCTCTATCTCTTAAAATAAATATGCTAGGGCTATTAAATTGTTTTGCTCAATTTGAGGTATTTTTTATATTGCGCGTCAAGTTGGCTATGGCTGCCGATTTCTTTTGCAGCACGACTTAGCTGTCCAAAATTGCCACATTTTTGTTTCTTCATGATTTTTTATTGTAGGGCGCAAAATAAGTGAGAAAATCGCGGTGGTATAGTTCTAAAATAATCATCCTGTATATAAAAAATAAGTTGATCAGTTATATAAAATTTATAAAAAATATTACAAAAAGTAAAGTATGAAACAAACATTTAAAAAAACTATAAGTTTTAAGTACAGGGTGGACCAACGTTTGGCGCCCTGCCGGAGGGGTCTCCCATGGGGGCCCTGGTTATGATGTATGTAGGATATGATGTATTCATATCTAAATAGATGTAAATTCTTTGCCTTGACTGTCACCAAATCCAAAGGTAACTCAATTTAGAAAGAGAAAAATATTTCTAAAATTTTAGTTGAAATGTGCATACGGGCAAATTTTTGAAGTCGGTTTTAATTTTTTCGTTAAAGTTTTGTTATATTATTTATGCTGTAAACCGTTGATTGAATCTTCCATCGACGTCTAAACCAAATTTTCTGTATGAATGACAACTATATAAATTTAGCTAGACATAATATTTTTTATACTTAGGTATGTCAGTGTTAATACTTGTGCTTATGAAATATTGTGTATAATAAACGCTATCGATCGACGATAATCGAATAACAAAACCTGAAGATAATATTATAAGTATATTCCGTTGTTTGAGAACCGACGATATAAACTTTGATTATATACCTATTATAAACAAGGATTAAAGGTATCAAAGCGTTGATGTAGAACTTTGGAGAACAGATACGTCATTGTTCCCTTCCTCCATCGGCTGCGAATATGAAAAAATACTAACAGATACTTTTTGTTAAACATTTTTCTGAAGTAATAAATTCTAATAACACCCTGTATCTCCGCAACTGTGAGCCTCAGAAGCTTCATTTCAACCTTAAGTTTGACGGCTCATCCGATCATGTGACACGCCAAGTTTGAAGAAACTATCTCGTATAATTCTAGAGATACTAAAAAATACGTGTATTTTTCTCTAAACTTCTATGCTCTGTATAAAAAAAAACTAAGGCCCGTAGAAGAAAAAAATATATGAAGAAGTGCCCTTATTTTGACTCCAAGAATACGTGGTTTCATTTTTGACCATCAGTTCAGTTACACCCTGTATACAGTGTCTTAAGACTATTTTACGGTATAACTTTCCAATACCGCCCTGTTTTCGAGATAATAATAATAATGACAGAAAGTTGGACACAAATGGGAATTTTCTTTATTTGAAGTTTCTCAAAACAAATTATTCTTGATAAAAGTTAGTGCTTGTGCTTAAACTCAAAATCGACCTGTAAAAATTTTAAAATTTCTATTCGTATACAGGGAAGGTTGAAAAATATGAAAATTCCTCAAGAGTAAAGTACTCTTATTTTTAGAACTACAGCAGTATAGCACTAAGAAAAGTTGTTTGGAATCCCAAGAAAATGTCAAATATGAATTCACAGCCACCTATCCAAAAGAAGAAGAAAAATCACACTTTCGCATTTTTTATTCACTGTATAATAGATAATATTAATATTAGCTATGCATTTTGAGGCACATCTTCAAGCATGACAGTACGATACCAACGATTTTTATTTACGTTCAACTAGCATCTTAAAAACACTTAATAACTGAAACTTCTGCAAAGTTTGTCGTTTTTTTGTGTCCAGGTAAAATACTACTACAATTTCAAACATAACTTAGCAACTAATTTGTGGAACACAAAAATATTTTAATAGAGCAATAATTTAAGTTATTTAATAAATGACAATTCAACAATAAAAATATCACAACAAAAAAATTATTACGAGAATAAACATTTCAGTGACTACTCTACATGTGACCCTTCCTTCGCTTCCTTTCGCCTTCAACCAGCGACTATCCCACTAGGCAATATAACAAATTTTTGAGGTAATTATGGAACGTAGTATATGCACCACCCAATTTTCTTGAAATTTTGGCTACCCACCTATTTTCGAGGTCCCTGACCAAGAATCTAACCTCAGTTTTTTGAGGCCGGACGTAGTTTCCGAGAAAATGAATTTTCAAATTTCCTTTTGACACCTTTTCAATTTTAAAATACGGGACGTGACGGGCGTTCGGGGGGGGGGGGGGAGGGGGCTACAAAATGTTTTACTGAAAAAGGCCAATGAAAAGGAATAAAAGAAAACCACTATTTTTTGTTTTTGTTTTTTCTTGAAGATAACACAAAAACAAAACAAAACAAATTATGAAACTAAACTAAATAGATTCTTTAAAAATAAAAAAAAACAGAACATTTTTTGTTTTTTTTTCTTGAAGGGATAAACTTCCAAAAACAAATTATCATGGCTGGCTAATCACGACTAACCAAAAATAAATAAATCCTTTAAAAATAAAAAGAAATCACAGAACATTTTTTGTGATATATCACATAACACACAAGAAATTGACATTTACGAAAATTGTAGTGTGGCGCCAATGAAGGCATGAAGGACTATAATTTAGTAAATTTTGTGTTCACATGTGAGTCGCGGCTTGGACTCTAGATGGTGGTGATTGTGTGAATGCCGTTCGCATGTAACATTTTTAATTTTTCACCTTAAATTTTGAAAATACGGGATTTATAGCGTCCCGTATGAATGTTTGCCGGGACACGGGACATTTTACTTAAGGAAGTGGCTATTTATACGTCCGACGGATACAAACGTCAGTATACGTCTTGCGCTCTCATTGGTCGATTGAGTCACGTGACACATAACCTTACTTCTACCGTTCGATGGATTATGAATCGGCTTGTTTACTAAGTCGATTGGATGATGTCCGAGATTATTCAGACCTTATCTTGTCTCATTTTGTATTGCGTATGCCCTACTTTTTCTGCGATGGGCGCTGCGGAATGAAAAATGAAGTGGTTATTTTATTATTTACAATGATGTAATCCACCCGACATTCGGCACCGCGCCGAATGTCGGGGGGTAGCCACAATTTCAAGAAATTCGGGGGTGGGTTACAACGCCGAACATCGCATCGGGCGAAAATACGGGGTACCTACCTAGCCAAAATTTCAAGAAAATCGGGGGTGGGTTACACCATTGGAAATTACCACTTCTTTTTTCATACGGCAGTGTCTATCCCCCAAAAAGGAGCAGTGCATACGCTCCTTATTGCAAAGATGCTTGAGAAAAATGCACTTCCGACGTATCTAAATATTAGTTTACTTCGGCTTCGGACGTGTACGGAGTTAAATGCACGTCCAAAGAAGTCATGTGACTCAGCCAGCCAATGAGAGCGCAAGACGTATACTGACGTTTGTATCCGTCGGACGTATAAATAGCCACTTCCTTTACTTAAATACAGGACTGTCCCTTGAAATACGGGACGGGTGGCAACCCTGGGTGCACGTAAAGTTTCACCAGTCGATTCTACAACACACCGTTGATTGAGGACCATCGACGAACACACGTAGTCTCCCTTTCAATGCCTTGTGTTAAAAGTGTTGTTCACAGACCTACAATAACCCAAAGCTTTATGAAAAATATATAAAAATGTAACATGTAACTTACCTTAGAATGTTTCTTGACTACAAAGTCAGCCCTTTTTATGGCCTGCACCCATTTTGCGCTCAAAACCGGATCCTTAGGAAAGGCAAAAACGGACACTTTTGGCTTTGGCTTGGCTCGGTTAGGTTAGGCAATTTGGGCGTCGATTAATTCGTTCCTTGATCGACGAATTTGGGACACAACACTTCTCGGGCATGGCTGAGAAAACACAAGAAAACACCCATTTTGATATTATACATACAATGAGAGACTTGCCTTGATGGCAAGTCTCTGTATACAACAAAACACACTTTCACTTCCTAACCTCCGTATTTAGGTATCCTTTATCTGATGGCTCAAACATGAAATGTTTTTGATAGGCACACACTAATTATCGGACTAGAACACCACTGGTCCTCTGCACACTACTGTATCCACCAAATACACGTAATAACAATCACAGATTACCCAGTAACGATAATATAAGTGGAAATAAAAATAAGTAAACGAGGAAAACGAGGAACAGATACAGATCAAAAACAAAAACAGCTGGACGTCGTCGCGTCGGACGACAGTAGTTGTATGACCTTGTCCATAGATGGCGGTGCGCTGACCGCGTAGTTTTCTGCGCTCTTCCGTCGTCGATGGAGTGACCTTTTGCCCGAACCGTTGATTGAAGATTCCTTTCTCCATCGACCGACTCGAATGGTGGTTTCGGAATTTGGCGCCACCGTACGGACGCGTGTCGGTTAAATGTAAGAGAACGAGACAGAAACATTTAGTAACAAGTGGGAATGTGACAGACAGACCATAAGGATCATATTCGCATGCCACCCTAAGGGAGGATATCTTCCCCTTCTTCAATCAACGGTTAAACATTATTAAGGTACTTTTTTACAAGGAATCTAAATATGACCTCGCATTTTTTTCTCACCTCCCTGGACAAAGATATGACGATCAACTTTTATTTTTCTTATGGGCGCCATATTGGCCTTTTGCGTTTTTGAAAAGGATTTTTTCTGGTTAAAATGATATGTCACACATTATGCTTTACTTTGTTTTTACTTGCCATAATATCAAATTTATCGTTTTTGCACAGAGTGCCTGGGAAACATAAGCCCCATAATGTTTGACATTTCTGCATAGAATGCCTTGTAAACATAAGCCCCATATAACTTTTGATAGTTTAGTTCAATTTTAAGTGTCACGGATACTTTATTTTAATGAAAAAATGTCATTTTCACATGGAGAAAAGCGTGACATGATTCAAATTTATTATTCCTCAAATATAAATAACGACGAAGGGATATTGGACGAGCCATAAACAATTTAAGGAAACGTGCTGCATTGTGCCTTGAGGAACAAGGATGACAAATTGAACATATATTGTAAAACAGGATTCTCGTCTAGGTTTTTGTTGTTATTGTGTTTCCAGTTTGACTCTTTTAGTGTTAATGTGTTATATGGCAAATAACGAATAAATAACAAGGTCTCAGATCATACTCTCGTGGTACGTTTATGATTTATTTAATCAATAAATTTAACATTAACTGAATTTTTACTGAACCGTTAAACAATATTCCAAAGCACACTTCGCAACAATGGGTAACTAGGCTTATGTTTCCAAGGTACTCTGTGCAAAAACGTCAAACATTATGGGGCTTATGTTTGCAAGGCACTCTATGCAAAAACTTCAAACATCATGGGGCTTACGTTTCCAAGGCACTCTATGCAAAAACGATTAATTTGATATTATGGCAAGAAAAAAAAGTAAAGCATAATTTGTGACATATCATTTTAACCAGAAAAAGATCCTCTTTTCAAAAATTGAAAAATCCAATATGGCGCCCCTAAGAAAAATAAAAGTTGATCGTCATATCTTTGTGTAGGGAGGTGAGAAAAAAATGCGATGTCATATCCAGTCAAGTCCAGCGCCATTCGTTTTCGTTTAAAAAAATAAAAACAAAACGACAATTTTCAGTTTTTTTCGCATTATTTTTAAAATGAAAAGGGCCAGCCAAAATTTCTTTTTACCATGTTACTCGGCATCAAATTCCGCAACTTTGCCCCAATTTAACCGACCTCGTATCTCTTAAGATAACCAAGATCCCCATGCATAGACTCGAAATACGGTCACCCTGTATATCGTTGGTTTGCACCGTGTATAAACGCGAACTGGCGAAAGGGGGATTACTATAGGTAATAATATTCCAGTCATCTTTAATGCAGCATTCTTTCAATTTAATACAAAAAAGAACGAGTTATGGACCAAATCCATCATACCGGACCCGACTTTCATAGACAGACACACACTCATTAAGAAGACGTCTTCCTCCCAACGTACTTCTACATTACACCAACCCTTTGTCCCATATCTTCGCAAAAAGCTCCATTAGCCCCTTACGGCTATTAATTACGCCGGAACACCTCTCTGCCACAGCACCCGTCTCATCCGCTGGATCTCGCCAATTACCGGAAACCGGTTCCGCCCCGCCAAAGAAAACACACAAACCGAAACCATTTATTACGCCCTTTGTCCGGACACTTCTTCTTCCGCCCGGGGCAGGTAGGCGCCACACATCCCGGCTGACCCCCGGGGTCCACCCTTTGACCCCTCCGGTCACACGGTCCACGGGGGCAGATGCTGGACGGTCCCGACCGTGATTTATAGCGCTCTAAACGATTCACGGGCATGACTCGCGAGGTCCGGAACAGGTTTCCATTGACGCCGGCGTGTTTGTCTTATTAGCGGACGGTGTGCGTGTTGTCTTATTGTGCGATTTAGGGGTTTTTAGTCACCGGCCGGGCATTGTGGACGGTTCGTTCCGTTGGTTTTGGGCGTTAGGATGAAAGGATGCGGACGGAGAGGTGTGAGAAACGGACAGAATATCTTCCGCCGGGTCGTTGCAGCCAGGAAGTTTTTTTTTTTATGAGGATGGACCAAGAATTTGCGAACATTGGAGATGTAGTAATAATACCAAAAATTATATACCCCTGGCCTAATCTGAAAATGCAGTGAACATCAAACATCTACAATTTGTTATTTGTTTCATCTTGTCTTCTCGAAATTTAAACCTGTGCAGTAGATTTGAGAACGCGCCGCCGCGCCGTATAGCGTAGCTAGATATTCTGTGCAGCTTGTAGGTAACCGTAAATTAGGCAAAACAACCTACTAAACATATTTTGCACAATTACAGTGTGCACCGCCACGCCAGAAAGAACATTTTCAAAACTGAAAATTTTAAAAATTTATATTAGAGACAATATTAGCGAAAACCCACTGAATGGGTTAACATTCCTTAATGTGTACCCTGAAATACCCATATCTCCACAGGAGATATTTGACGAGCTCAAGACCAAAAAAAGAATACTTGATTTTGTGACATAGATTTTACTGGTTTGAAGAAAAATTATTTTTATGTTATACAGGGTGTCCGGTAATAACTTAAAAATTATTAAAAAAAATTGAAAATATGACGAAAAGTTTATATGAATAGGTCCGCAGATGTTTGGTTTTCGAGATGTAGGGTGTTGAAATTTAAATTTTATTTTCGATTTTTTTAAGTAACTTTTTCAGACGACAAAATTTTCTTGAAAAAAAAAAACAAGTTAATTAAGTAAACTGTCAAAAAATAAATGTGCTTGTTTGTTTAAATTTTATTTTTAAATTTCTCGAAAACAGTCACCTTTGGCGTTATTCACCAAGTATACCTTTTTTGCTTAGAAAACGTTTGGGAAGAGGATACATCCACAAAATGGTAGTAAAAGTTTACTGTCAAAAAAGTTAGGGCAAATTAAATTAAATAATGATAGCGTATAGCCGAGCGTATAGCCCTCTACGGATTGCACCAAAAATAATACCAAATTATGACTTCCCTTCCAAAAAAAAAAAACTCCGGCTACCAAACTTTGCAAGAAAATTTTGTCGTCTCAAAAAGTTACTTGAAAAAAAAAATTGAAAACAAAATTTCAATTTCAACACCCTGCATCTCGAAAACCAAACATCTGCAGACCCATATTCATATGAACTTTTCGTCCTATTTGGAAAGGATGCGGACGGAGAGGTGTGAGAAACGGACAGGATATCTTCCGCCGGGGCGTTACAGCCAGGAAGTTTTTTTTTACGAGGATGGACCAAGAATTTGCGAACATTGGAGATGTAGGCGCACATATTGTTCCGTGGACAATGATTTATTATCTAAGGATTGCTATATCGGTGACCAACAATGATTGTTATTATATTTTGCGTATACGTTGTGATTTGTAGAGAACGTCCTGTGAACTGTGCGTGTACACGTTTGGGGATTTAAACCGACTTGTAAGAACCATATACTTATGTTTTAATACGGCACGTAGGGTGCGTAACTTTAAATTTGTTTATCAAGTAAGAATGCAGTAGGCAAATTAAGAGAAAACACTGGCGGCAAAAATTAGAGGATATTATAATATCTTAAAATAGAATACCTAATAAAAGCGAGATTTTGTCTTTTTGTATTTATTGTAACTAAATAACAATAATTTAACTCCTACAGATTCAACAAATTTACACTAAAATATTTTTTTTATAAATACAGTGATTTGCTTTTTGTTCTAATAATGAGTATGGGCTCCATTTACATCCAAAACTACCAAAACCTCAATTATTCGTCGCGGCATACTTAAAATTAAATTATCTATTTCATTTTGATCAATATTCTCCCACAACTGAGGTAAAACATTTATCAAGTCATTCTTGGTCTGAGGAGAGGGGTTGTGGTCATCTAGGGCGCGTTGAAGGATATCCCACTCGTGTTCTATTGGATTAAGGTCGGGCGATCTTGCCGGAAGCCGGAAATGGTGTATTCCAAGTTCCCTGATGGCCCTCCACGAAGAAGCAGTTCTATGTGGCGGAGCGTTGTCGTCAACAAACACGAATTCTTCGCCAATGTCTTGAGCAATTTCAGAGACATGCCCACGAATCATGTTCTGCTCATAGAGGATGCCTGTCATAGTGTTTTGGCAGACATACAAAGCTGTGCGGCGACCTAGAGCAATTCCTCCCCAAACCATAATTGAACCTCCTCTGTATGGGTAAACTTCTTGTACGTATAGCTGCGGTGTCTTGGCGTATCTCGACTCCTCCACACCCGCAGACGTCGTGAATCACTATGTAAACCGAATCTTGACTCCTCGGTGAACAAAACTGACCGCCACTCACGTTCCCAATTTTGCCTCAATCGTGTCCAAGCAACTCTCTCTTGTTTGTGCCTCCTAGACAGAGGTACCCCTCTAAATGCTCCTCGGGCATGTAATCCAACCTCATGCAAACGATTACGCACCGTTCTAATTGAAATTCTTGTACCAGTAGCAGCTTGAAACTTTTGCCGGAGTCGGGTTGCAGGTAGGGTAGGCTGTCGTCTGGAACTTATCGTAAGATATCGGTCTTGTTGGCGTGTTGTACTTCTTCTACGACCTTGACCGCGTCTTCGGATAACACTTCCCGTTTCCCTGAACCTATTCCAAGCTCTCGAGCAACGTCAATTTGCCGCAGACCACCCTGTAGCATACGTATTGCTCTATTTGCGTCAGCAGGTGTTAAATGTCGTAGCGGCATATTTGGAAACAAAAATATGCGCTTTAGACGCTTCGAAACTTAAAACTGCTATACATCGATTGAATGGATATTGTGGGTTTGCAACAAAAAATAAAATTTTCATTGAAGACAAAAAATATTGGACTTTTTTTGTTCTTAGCGCCTGTAAAAAAGTGCGTATACTATGTCTACACTGCTCAAAATAAATTTTGAACTCGTTCCTAACATTTATAGCAATATCCTCTAATTTTTGCCGCCAGATATAAACTGTTGTTGAGAACCACTTAGTAGAATAAACAATGTAAATCTAGGAAGATCTAGCTTTTCTTGTTTTTGGCTTAGTACGAGTATACAAAACAAGTACGAACCTCGGAGCGCCACCAACTTGACGGGTGCCAAGTAGTCGTCGCGCTGAAACCGCGGCAGGCTTATAAACGCCTACGCGGATTTTTTTGCGATGTCGCTTGTCACAGCGCTCCTACAAGTTTTTTCTATACCTACTCCAATGTCGTTTAGTGGTAAGAATTTTAACACATAAATGTTGTTAACATTAACATAGGGTCAAACCATGTAATACTACTTTCTTACCACTACGCTTATTGTAAATTATTATATAGTTTGTCCTTCATCTACAGGGTGTCCAACTTTAAAACTGTACAAATCCGTAAAATCTTCATTTTTGGAGATAATCGCCTAAACTTTTTTTTTGTTTGAAAGCCCTTCAAAAACCGCTTCTTTTGACCTTCCTGCCATTTTCAAAATGCAAATCCAGGGCCGGCTGCGATTTTTTTTATACCACCGATTTCAACGAAAACCATTTAGCGATTTTTTTTATTAAAAAATTTGACCCCTTAGCGTTAATCAGGACACCCCAAAACCCCTACACACCAAATTTGAATAAAAAATATACAGGGAGTTCCATTCTGCAGGGTGTCAAAGTTGAGCAAAATAGGAATTTTAAAGGCATCTGGCGAGTCAAGTGTGCCATGGAATCCTTTAAAAACAGTTGAATGGTCAACAGGACCACTCAAAATGTTCGTGTGAAAATATTTACTACAAAAATGTACAGGCCATTTTTCTTTGAGCAATCTCAAAATTCTGAAATTTTATGAAACTTATACGGATCAAGAGTGCACTAGAATCATTGAAAAATATTGATAAACACAAAAGTAATGTATTTCTTTACAAAGTGCCAACTAACAAATAAAAACAATTTAAATTATTGGAACTTTCTCAACAAAGTCACTGTCTAAGATTATACATTTTCTGTGCGTTTCCTGTTGTGGCACACCATCCACCTTAACTGATATGTACCTACTTACTGACTGGCAGGTTTCTGTATTTTTTAGATTTAGTTCGTTTATAGTGGTGGAGCGGTTTTTATATACTCGATTTTTGACCCGTATAAACTTCCAAAAATTAAGTAATTTTAGATGGCACAGATAATAACACCGTTGCACACCAACACCGGAGTGGTCCTATCGACCATTCAACTGTTTTGAGGGGATTCCATAGCACACTTGACTCGGCAGATGCCTTTAAAATTCCTATTTTGCTCAACTTTGACACCCTGCAGAATGGAACTCCCTGTATATTTTTTGTTCAAATTTGGTATATGGGGGTTTTGGGGTGTTCTGATTAACGCTTAATAAAAAAATCGCTAAATGGTTTTCCTGAAAATCGGGGGTTAAAAAAATCGCAGCCGGCCCTGGATTTGCATTTTGAAAATGGTAGGAAGGTCAAAAGAAGCGGTTTTTGAAGGCCTTTCAAACAAAGAAAAAGTTTAGGCGATTATCTCCAAAAGTGAAAATATTACGGATTTGTACAGTTTTAAAGTTGGACACCCTGTATGTTGACATTTAAGGGATAAACAAAAATGAAATTGGTGAATGTACTTCTATACCCTGATGACGGCCGAAATGAGGTCGAAACGTACGTAGTTTCCTTTTATATTTATATGAATAAAATAAAAATTTACAAACAAAATAAATAAACGTCGTCGAATCCACAATATAACATGGTAGAAACCCAGAAAATTCTTCTTAATTGAACAAAACCTACCAGTATCATAGAAATTAAAAAAAAGAAAAAGGATTGTGACTGGTTTTGAACCTACGATGAAATAAATGAGGTTTTCTAGGTACGCGCCTTTACCCACTTGACTATATCTACTTCTGTAAATTCTTTCCATGAGGTTGCTCATATCTAAAATAACCTGAAATTTGTTACACTGCACCACAGAACTCCATGCCAATCGGTAAATCGTCATTTGGTAGTTCAAATTTATCGTGTACAATATATTGGCACGCTTTTGAAAATCGTTCGGACACATACACGTAAATCGAAGCAGGTGTTCAGCGTGCCTGGCAACAGGGACGTACTCGATTGCAAAATTATATTTACGCGGTTTTATCTTGTTGTTCTCAGCTATTTAGTCACTGCCACAAATAATTTTATGGATGTTTTGAACCATTTTAATTAAGCCAATAATTTTTTGCTGTAATATTTTTATGTAAACAATTGTAAAACTGAAATTAAATAAAGGTCGTGCCTCAGTGCGGCTCTGGCGTGCTCTTGTTTACGCCAGGCGTAAGAGTTGCTCGATTTTAGTATAAGGACTTTACTTATTTACTTGTTCGGCGCGGCGCGCCAAATTCGACTCCCTCCCCGACGCGTACCAAATCGGAAAATGGCTCGAACGACAGAACGGCTTTTCCGCTTCTGGCGCGCTTCAATAGCGATGTGGCACTTATTTTTTTGCGGCTCCAGGCGAAATTTGGACTTTAAATATCGAAAACTGCGCCCGATAGCCGTGACCAAACAAAAGCGTTACATACATACTACATTTTTTGAGAAGCGAGGGCGACTATAAACACCTAGGAGGTCCGGCAGGACCGGACTAGGCGTTTATAACAAGTGGCTCCCGTATTCTTTTTTTGCAGTTTGCTATAGCTACTGCCCAGCCCGTCTCCACTGTCTAAAAGCTGGCGGCCGTGTTGTGCGAACATCTCTCGCGAGTTTTCGAGGTTTATTCTACATTATTTGTTTCTTTATTTGTTATATTGTATTTTTAAAACGCCACAGTACAATGACAAGAGAGGGAGAGAGAGAAATACTTTCCACGCTTGGGAGAAAAGAGATCAATGTGCCCTACAGTTGGACGTATTTTTTACTTTTTACTTTTGTTCTTGTTTTACTTATTTATCTCTTATTATTTTTTTCTTCAAATGGAACAGGCTATTTCACACAATAACTTCCGTTCTGTTGAACTCGTTGCCATTACGGACCCAGCGCACGCATCTCGCATTGGCCTGCGGATAATTCTTTATCAACTCGTTTGGATGAACAATAATAGTCACAAAGGGTGCCGTGGTACCGTTAGTTCCTCTCTGAGTGGGTGCCGTGCCCTGCCTTCAAAGCACCAGGAAGCGACAGCCGACAGTCCGCCGCACACTTCGATTTCGGACGCAACGGACGTGACTTTCCTGCAGATTTGCTCTGGACAATCGTCGTCAGGCACCAAAATGTCGTTTAAGCCACATTGGACGAAGAAGTTCAAGGACCTAAAATGCGATCGTAAAAATAAATATCTATATATTCTTAATGTTGTGTTCTTGATTATATTGCTATTATGTATATGTACATTGTATTCAGACTCACCCTGTATATTTCCTGTATCGCTACCAGTGGCAGCTCATCATTAATGCAAGGGGGGGGGCTACGTTCTGAAAAGAACACAATCTGTGCTCAATTAAAAAGATAGGTGGGTACCTACTTTCGGAATGGGCTTTTTTAGAAAAAACAAATTTCGTAACAATTTGGCAAGTTTTCTTTCATCTATTACATTATTGGTTTTGTGCATCCAAGCTTTCTCTAATTGTTTTTTCAAAATTTTCAACCTGCCTCAGCTGTTTTAGGCTGAGAGTTAAACGGCACTGCACTCACAATATTTTGGCACATTCTCAAAAATTGTTGGGACATCACCTTCTTTTAGCTTAGGTGATATTCTCTATAGGTATTTTCCTCCCACAACACATTTGTCCACTTTAATTTTTGTTTCACTTTCTTGAAAATGTGTTAGCCACACATACTTTTTTTTTAGAAATTAAATCTCAGTTGGGATATGACGAATCCATCTTTGGCGGAAATTTTCATCCCGAGGCAAAACAAATGTTTGTTATGGCGACACTTTCTTCCTGGCTTTTGTAATATGTATATATATAATATAAACAGACCCAATATTTGGTATTTAGGTTATTTTTTACGAAATAAAAATGAAAACTAACCTCAGTAGGCATACTGTAAATATTGACGAGGTCTCAGTTGATCGGCAGCGTGAAAGACCGAATAGAAACCATAACAGGGCGTAGGTCGACAACGAAAATCCTCGACTAGGTACGTTACAACACTGATTTATTTCGCACAAGTTGAATGGTGAATACAATAAATACACAAACCCGCGAACATGGTCAACGGGAACGGCTTCCAGCCACCCGGACCGTCTGAACTCGCGGATCTCCCGTAAGCAGTTCACTCCTCTGTGTCTCAGGCTCCACTGTCCAATACTAATACTGTCCCATGTCCATAATAGTCCATTCCGGGTTCCCTATTCTGTGGTTCGGGGGAGAATTCCCCTTACAGCGCTCACGCGTCGCGTCGCGTCGGTGCCAGCGGCACCAATACTCTTGGACGGCACGACTCCCACCCAGACACCCAGAGGCCATAATAACACCTGGGCGGTTCCCCTCCGCCAGGACACACGGGCACTAGACACAAACTTGTTTCTAAAATATAAACTAAGACGTGTAAAAACACTTTAAACATTGAAAACTTCTCAAAACCCAAGCTGCCGCTTTCAGTTATGTGACAAATGACATGTAACGTCTGACTAAGATGGTCACATGATTTCTGTGCGCCAGGGCCTGTCTTTATAGTAGGCCTTGGATTCTAGTCTACACTATTTTTAGGTAATATTTCCAAGTACGTCGATGGCTCAGTTGGTCAGAGCGTTGAACTTGCAAATCGATGGTCGTAGGTTCAAACCCTGCAACTGGCGTTGGCGGTTTTTTTATTTTATAATATACACGTGAATATTAAATGGATATATTATGTACATAGAACATACAACATTGTTTCTGAAGTTTACAAATAAATCTTCAATGACTATTTGTAGAACATACATTCAAGATATTTGTGAATATTTATAATATGTGAAATAGTACCTTTAAAAGGCGAACACCTGAATGTTGCCTGAATATTCAGATAATGTTTCTACAGTTTTTATGAATATTCCTACAATATACTGGTTCTCTGAAAAAATATTATCAGAATATTCCGCCAATGTGATTTTGCTATAAAAAAACTTTAAAACATTTAATTTTTAATTTGTCGAATTTACGTATCCACTTGTTCTTGTCGTACATATTTATACGGGTTAACTATCACTACACTTCACACTATCACACAAAAATATTTTTAGATTTTTTTACGATCTTTAAAAAAAGGGTAAAAACCCCTATTTTTCCTGTAAATCTCCGCCTCTAATTACGTCATCCAATATGGCTTCGGAACGTATTGTCAGCTGGAAGTGATTTTCCGCGGTGTTGCCGTTGTTTTCGGAAGGATGAAAATACCTTTTTACCCAAACAAATTTAAAAAATATATAAATAACAATCGATTTGAATCTGTACAGTTGCAGCGCTAGATTTAGGCCCGGATTCCCCTTACCTTAGTTTGAAATTTGAAAACACGATAAGAATCCCGAGACTCGTCTCGAGCTCGTATCCGGACCGGTCTTTGCGGTCCTATTTAGATCACCAATAGTCTCGCGAAGGGCAGAGTACCTACCGCGTGACACCAGACGCCGTCTGCCGTCTCCCTTAATACCTGCGCAGCTCCTCTGATGAATTCTTATCCACCATCTAACCTCTCCTGAATCCTCGGCGCTATGAATTAAGCGGCTTTTGAAAGTAGGTGTGTGAAATAGTGAAACATGTTAGGCGTGCGTCCAACATTTTCCCACTGAGGGTGAAGGATAGTGATAAAAAAAGAAGTAAGTACCTTAGGATTATGTACTTTGTGGAATCGACCAGGCAAACTTAAACGGCTAACTTGCGAAGCACCCTCGCTTGTTCAAAGTAATGTTTTTATTTGATAGTTCTTATTTGTTAGTAAATGGATTACATGGTTTTAGATGCAGTACCATGTACGGTATACTGCCAGCAGATTGACCCACTTATTTGGCCTGGCCCAGAATAAGTAGAAGAGAAGATCCTGAAGTAAAAAATGCAAACATTTTTAATTTAATTAACCGAGTGAAATTGTGCATCGAGGTTAACGGCGGCCTCTTTGAACAGCTACTGTAGTGCTTTGCACGTGCAATGTGTGTTAGTGCAGTTGTGTTTTTTTGGTTACCCTTCGGGGTTTTCCTAGCGGAGGGGATCCTTCTCCGTGGTCGTCAGGCTGAGTACCTCGCTTCAAACAAAAGCAATGGCGGAGGGAAACAAGAGGTCTCCAACAGATTTAGAAAATGTGATGAATGTTGTGTAGTGTTGTGACTTTTAATGTAAAAAAGCAATAAAACTGAAACGAGTGCAATTCAATCCTGGAAATGTCAGTAAGGCAGGTGTTCCATAGGCATTCTAAAGGAAATCCTAATTTTGTGGTGAATCATCGGATAAATTGATAGACGTGGCAACGCCGCGCTATTTCGCTACCTGTCACTACCATTGACATTAATTTCAAGGCCTACTATAAAGACAGTCCCTGGCGCACAAAAATCACGTGACCATCTTAGTCTGACGTCACATGTCATTTGTCACATGAAAGCGGCAGCTTGTGTTTTGAGTAGTTTAGTGTCTTTAAACGTCTTAGTTTATATTTTAGAAACAAGTTTGTGTCTAGTGCGCGTGTGTCCTGGCGGAGGGGAACCGCCCAGGTGTTATTATGGCCTCTGGGTGCCTGGATGGGAGTCGTGCCGTCCAAGAGTATTGGTGCCGCTCGCAGCGACGCGACGCGACGCGTGAGCGCTGTAAGGGGAATTCTTCCCTGAACCACAGAATAGGGAACCCGGAATAGACTATTATGGACATGGGACAGTATTGGACAGTGGAGCCTGAGACACAGAGGGGTGAACTGCTTACGGGAGATCCGCGAGTTCAGACGGTCCGGGTGGCTGGAAGCCGTTCCCGTTGACCACGTTCGGGTTTGTGTATTTATCATATTCACCATTCACCTTGTGCGAAATAAATCAGTGTTGTAACGTACTCGAGGATTTTCGTTGTCGACCCACGCCCTCTTACGGTTTCTATTCGGTCTTTCACGTTGCCGATCAACTGAGACCTCGTCAATATTTACAGTATAACTACTGAGGTTAGTTTTCATTTTTATTTCGTAAAAAATAACCTAAATACCAAATATTGGGTCTGTTTATATTATATTTATACATATTACAAAAGCCAGGAAGAAAGTGTCGTCATAACAAACATTTGTTTTGCCTCGGGACGAAAATTTTCACCAAAAATGGATTCGTCAAATCCCAACTGAGATTTAATTTCTAAAAAACCCTTAAGGATGTGTGGCTAACACATTTTCAAGAAAGTGAAACAATTAAAGTGGACAAATGTGTTGTGGGAGGAAAATACCTATAGAGAATATCACCTAAGCTAAAGGAAGGTGATGTCCGAACAATTTTTGAGAATGTGCCAAAATATTGTGAGTGCAGTGCCGTTTAACTCTCAGCCTAAAACAGCTGAGGCAGGTTGAAAATTGTGAAAAAACAATTAGAGAAAGCTTGGATGCACAAAACCAATAATGTAATGGATGAAAGAAAACTTGCCAAATTTCATTATATAGGACTAAGTTGGTCACGTGACTACGCGATTATGTGTCAGCGCCGTGGCCTGTCTTTATCGTTGGCCCTCGGCGAAATTTTAAGACACGTCACGCGGGCGTCCATAGGCGGCGTTTTTTCAGGGGTTTAATACAATTTGAAAAAAAAATTAGGCTTCAGAGAAATGTTAGAAAATTTTTGAAAATTTATTTTGGCAAGTCTAATTTTTCTTTATCTACCATAAATTTCTTTGTACTAAGTGATAGGTTACCCTGTAAATACCGGGTAAAATTGTGACTTGCAACTATTTATCCACGCAGTTGAGATAATTGCAAATCTGGAGTTGGTCTCCCAGGGGTTTTTATTTCAACTTTTTCGGCCAATGAAAGACTTAAAAGTTACCTTTCAAAATATCCTGCACACTATTTTTCATTTTGTTTATTTATTACAATAGAACACTAACACTACACGTGCGAATAATAACTATTTAAATTAATTAATTTAAATTAGAGATGTCGTATAATTGACAACTTTGTCGTCAATGAGCGATCGAAGTAGGCATAGATAGAAGGCAGCTAATTCCCCACGAGGATGCATTTTAAACATGATATACTGCGAAGAGTCTATTGCCCGATTACCCGAACTGTAGGTTATCGGTCGTTTGCGGGCGTATATATATATTCTACTGGGGGGGGGGGGGGGGGCTGTAGCCCCACAGCCCCTATGGACGAGCCGCCACTTATCGCTATACTAATGTGTTTTTGCATATCGCTATAGTTTGACATTTGCTAAACTCCCTAGATTGCCTGGATTGTCAGAAAAAAAAATCAAGGACATATTAATGCGTATTGGGTAAGCCCTCAGAGAAATAACCAAGGATAGAGGGAGTAAGAACAAAAAGTAAACAGAGCCAACATCTTTTTGAGTGATGCCACGTACTCCATTGTTTACAGCATTTAATTTCAAAATACAAGGGTTTAATAAAGGGATTAAATGAAGGCACACCTCTCATAACGCTAAATTAACAAATGTAGTTATGAATTTCTTGTATGTAAAAATTTTAAACTAAAACTAAATTGCGCTGTATTTGTAGTAGCTAATTATCACTTTAATAAAATCGTCACAGATATCTCAAACCGCCCAACATGGCAACGCAGCCGTTTCTGCCAAGGGCGCCGCGTTCGTTAACTCGGCGGTATTTGTTTTGTGTTTGCCCAGCAAGTCAAGTTTTCCGATTGTTTACATATGCATTTTTGTTCTCAATTGTTTTTCTGTTAATTTATATGCTATTTATTAGTATTTAGGATATAGTGACATGATTTTGTATACAATGGGACGCAGAAAGTGTGTGGTGTGTGGCCAAATTGATATTTCCCAGGATATAACCTCTCACAGGTAAACATTGTACACACGGGCCTAATGTTTGTTTACTTCGGTAAATTTGAATAAGATGTTGGTTGACTACAAACTTGTGTATTTTGATGCTGTTGCTCCCTCCGTCCTTGGTTATTTCCCTGAGGGTAAGCCGTTAAAAAAAAATCAAATCGAAATGAAACCGATTAACTTCTGCTTTTTGTGGTGTAAAGAAAAATTGCCAAAATTTCGTTTAATTTTTCGTTTTATTTTGAGGTATACTAGAAAAAATCATATTAGACTGGAGGAAAATGACACCTTTTCTGGTGGATTTTAATGCCTACCGCTACCTACACCTACACGTTGAATGAAGGAATAATCACTCAACGACCTACAATAAAATCGGAATAACGTTTTATTAAAATCAAAATTTATGTTCAATGTTTCAAAGATACCCTTTTTTACCCTTTTACATTATTGTAACGATGCGACGTCTTTTAAAGTATTCTAAACAGTTTCGAATATGTCATGTGGAAGCACACCAACGAACGAACCGAATACCTTCCTACTTTGCCGACGCGAAGGCCACACGACATACCGAAGTAATCTTTTAGTGTTTCACGTGGAACAGATTGTGTTTGTTGTACGGCTTGAGCGGATGCGGATGGCGCATTAACAACAGTAGTAAACAAAAGGAGTCGGCTTTGCCGAGACGAGAAGAGAGGCGAGGCGCGGCCACCGGCCGGCGACCGGCGCGACGGGCCTGCGTGAGTGACCCGCCGCGCATCCGCTGGAGAGGAGATCCGGAGAAGACGGCGTCGGAGAGGATGTCCACGGCACAGTCGCCGACAAAAGGAACGGACAGAAAAAGTAATAAGAACAAACATAAATTCCTTTTGAAAAAAAAAAACAACAGATGTATACCTATTTAATAGTATATTTCATTACGAGTCTGGAAATAAAGATTTTTCCGGGAAGTCATGCAATTATACTTCTATGAAAACGGAAACTTAAAACATTTAACAAAGAGAAAATAATAAAAATTAAACACAATATCAGTGGAAATGGTGAATTTGGGGCATGGGCGCCGACTTCTCAAATTTGGCTGGGTGGCCAAGGTATAACCCCCCCCCAAATGTTATCTAATTTTTTTTTATTTATAAATATAAAATAAAAGTACATAACAAAAAACGAACAGTTATCACCCTGATGATTAAAAAA
The DNA here is from genome assembly GCA_963920635.1 of Pseudeuparius sepicola. Lineage (NCBI taxonomy): Eukaryota > Metazoa > Arthropoda > Insecta > Coleoptera > Anthribidae > Pseudeuparius > Pseudeuparius sepicola. The sequence continues at coordinate 25,114,240 of OY987298.1, read as the reverse complement.
ACAAAACGTAGATAGAATGAAATAAAATAAAGGTATTTCTATAAGAAAGGCCTCTTTTTAAAATTCAGCGGACTCTCATCCCGATGAATCAGCTAGATATCTGTCTCTTACTTCCTCCAAAGGGAAACAAATGAGAGGGAAATATCAGCTGATTCATCCGGATGAGAGTCCGCTGAATTTTAAGACGCGGCATTAAACAAAAACAAAAAAAAACAACAAAAACAAAAAACGACTAATTTCCTAACTTTGCGTAATTAACGCAAAAGTGCTTAGTCTTATGGACGATTTTATGGGGCTTCCAACAACTGGCCAAACTTTTGGCTGAGTGCTAAGTACCCAGCCAAATTTTTGGCCGGGTGCTCGAGCCCCAGAGCACCCGCGGAGTCGTCGCCTATGATTGGGGGTGCTGTTTAAGGGTTGAAACTGTTTTTTGCGCTATTTGGCAAAACGTGACCTCCTAGCGGAACATGTCCTACACAAAAGTTGTAGATATTTAAAAAATCTAAAATTTCCAATCTCCAATTATCCGAAAAAATGGCGAAAAAACAATGTTTCGGTTTTTTATATTTTTCTCTCGTAAAAATAATTCAATTTGCATGAAATTTTGTGAAAGTATATCTTTCTTTGCCACTATACCACCCAAATTTATATTTGCCTCTGCATCCCTCATACAGAGTGTCTCACTTAAGAGTGAAACAACTCTATAACTTCTTTAATTTTTAACCGACCAGAACGAAATGTTTACCAAAGGTAGATGGCATTGTTGCCTACTTATTTCCAAAAAATTAGTTGCCTACTCCAAAGTCAAAGCCACCTGCGATGCCACAAACGAGGCTAAAAATCCGAAAGTCATATTAGGCATTATTTTTTCAAAAAAATTTACTAGAAAAAGAAGTCATGCAAGCACGGAAAAATCTATTTCTGGACGTGTAATGAACAATATTTTTTATTATACTTCTTTGAAAACGGAAACTTAAAATATGCCGATAAAATATTTTAAGTTTTTAAATACCAAAACATAGCCCTCCTAAGAAAACAAATTTTGGCAATTAATTTCCAGTTTCTTAATAAACATTTAAAATACAAATTTTGCACCTTAAATGAGAATTTTTTAATATATATGTCGTAGGCATCGGGCGTAATACGTCATTTCGCGGAATGTCTAGTCATTACACGTATTGCCGTCAAAAGCTGTAATAAAATAACTATTACCTTGTTTGACTCAAATTTTGCCTTTATGTTAGTCAAACAGAGTAATCGGCCGTTACAGCGTCCGACTGCCGTTTGTTCAGTCAAACTCTACAATTTTTCAACAAGTGACTGAACAAACGGCAGTCAGACGCTGTAAAGTTCAATGGTTCGACCGATTACTCTGTTTGACTAACATGAAGAAGGGCAATCCCTGAAATGATGCATAATTTCAGTCAAACAAGGTAATAGTTATTTTATTACAGCTTGTGGCGGCAATACCTGTAATGACTAGGCTTTCCGCGAAATGACGTATTACGCCCGATGCCTACGACATATACATTATCATTACTAATGTTTTACCTTGTTCAGAAGAATTTTTGCGAAATTTTAAAGTTTTGTTTAATATCGTTGCAACAGACATGAAGTTTGCGATTCCCTAAAAAATTAAAAATCTTAGTTATATTTACAAATATGCTTGAATTTGAACAAAGTTAAGCGAAATTGATTTAATTTTGATTGATTTATGAAATTGTTTAGGGTGAATATAAAACAATTTTTTTTAGGAAATTATTAATGTTTTTCAAAAAATATACATATTTTCCCTAGAGAGGATTGAAAACCCTAGGATTCAATATTGATGATGTAAACGTAGAATTATAAAAGATTTGACATAGGTAACTCAATCGGATCCATTCCAATCCGATCGAGTTGTCACGAGATAAACGTTGTCTTTAATGAGAAAGGTGATACCTATACCATAAAATACTACTATTTTGCGGTATAACTTTTTATGCACCACCGCGTTGTTTTCGAGATACAGGATGTTTAAATTCTCAAAAATTTTAATGTTTTATTTTTTATTTTCCTAATCGTTAAAGATGTTCAAACTAAATTTGGTAAACAGCATGAATTGATCAAGTTTCACAAAATGTGATAATATCAAGTTCTCAATGTAGCCAGTGGCGGAGATATAGGTAGACACTACATTTGTTTTATGAACAAAGCGCGAATGCTATAGTACTGTCCTCCACAGAATTTTCTTTTATTCACTTAGATAACTTTTTTATTATTTTTCGCACGGCAAATTTGTTTTCCCGGGACATAGTCGTACCTAATTCCTTTTTGAAATGCGAGAATTTTTTTTTTTAAAATGACACCTTTTGTGCCCAGAAAATCAAAACTGGCTTGGCAGAAACCACTTGTGTGCGAGATTAAATAATCGGCGGTGAAAGGTCTCAAAATCGTCATTAAAAGCTCGGAAATCGGCTGAGGTAGCCCATTATTGTACAATTTTTTTCAATGAGTAGGCCTTGGCGAGATGTAAACATCAAACGTGAGACGCGGAGCCATCGCCCGTCAAAAGTGACCAAATATTCTAAACCCAGCCGATAAAGGCCCATTTAACTTTTAGTACATATTGTACCTACAGGGTGTCCAAGTTTAAAACTGTACAAATCCGTAAAATCTTCATTTTTGGAGATAATCGCCTAAACTTTTTCTTTGTTTGAAAGGCCTTCAAAAACCGCTTCTTTAGACCTTCCTACCATTTTCAAAATGCAAATCCAGGGCCGGCTGCGATTTTTTTATACCCCCGATTTTCACGAAAACCATTTAGCGATTTTTTTTTATTTAAAATCTGACTCCACAGCGTTAATCAGAACACCCCAAAACCCCCATATATCAAATTTGAATAAAAACTATACAGGGAGTTCCATTCTGCAGGGTGTCAAAGTTGAGCAAAATAGGAATTTTAAAGGCATCTGACGAGTCAAGTGTGCCATGGAATCCTTTCAAAACAGTTGAATGGTCAACAGGACCACTCAAAATGTTGGTGTGAAAATATTTACTACGAAAATGTACAGGGTATTTTTCTCTGAGCCATCTCAAAATTCTGAAATTTTATGAAACTTATAAGGATCAAGAGTGCTCTGGAATCATTGAAAAATATTGATAAACACAAAAGTAATGTATTTCTTTACAAAGTGTCAACTAACAAATAAAAACAATTTAAATTATTGGACCTTTCTCTCTAAACAAAGTCACTGTCTAAGATTATACATTTTCTGTGCGTTTCCTGTTGTGGCACACCAGCCACCTTAACTGATACCTATGTACTTACTGACTGGCAGGTTTCTGTATTTTTTAGATTTAGTTCGTTTATAGCGGTGGAACGGTTTGGATATACTCGATTTTTGCACACCAACACCGGAGTGGTCCTATCGACCATTCAACTGTTTTGAGGGGATTCCATAGCACACTTGACTCGGCAGATGCCTTTAAAATTCCAATTTTGCTCAACTTTGACACCCTGCAGAATGGAACTCCCTGTATATTTTTTATTCAAATTTGATATATGGGGGGTTTGGGGTGTTCTGATTAACGCTGTGGAGTCAGATTTTAAATAAAAAAAAATCGCTAAATGGTTTTCGTGAAAATCGGGGGTATAAAAAAATCGCAGCCGGCCCTGGATTTGCATTTTGAAAATGGCAGGAAGGTGGAAAGAAGAAAAAGTTTAGGCGAATATCTCCAAAAATGAAGATATTACGGATTTGTACAGTTTTAAAGTGTATCAGGGCAATTTTTCAGTATAGGTAGGTTTGAATATCAATCTATTTTTCATGGAGGCTGCACAATATACAGTAGTCTGAATTTTCTGTTGGGAAGCGCCTTGCCTCGTCATACTTGACCTAGGAAGAGCGATCGTTAATGTCAAGAAATACCACGCGCAGTCGGTTCATGGACGGGTGATCCCTTTATTTATTATTTTTTGCCTAATAAAACTTTTTTCCGATTTAAAAAAATATTATAATATGTACCTCGGCATTGAAGTTCTTTTTAGAACTTCAGTGCCTTGGTACATAAATAACTATTTCTCAAATTAAATAATGTTATTTTTTCCATTCCGAAATAGCAATAAACAATAAATTAATTTTCCCCGGTGGCGTATCCAGGATCACCGTCTGGGGGGGGGGGGGGTAATCAGTTATAAATAACAAAACTCTGTCGATAATTTTAATGAATAAAACCAGAACAAAAACATATTTTCTAAAATAAATAAATACAAGATGTCCGGAAATAAATGCACCAACTTAATAAATTAAAATGAAAAATGGAAAATATGACGAAACGTTAATATGAAGAAGGGTCCGCAGATGTTTGGTTTCCGATATGCAGGTTGTTGAAATTGAAATTTTATTTTCGATTTTTTAAAGTAACTTTTTGAGATGACAAAATTTTCTTGCAAAATTTGGTAGTCGGGGTTTTTTGGGAAGAGAAGTCATAATTTGGTATTATGTTTGGTGCAATCCGTAGAGGGCGCTGCATACGCTATCATTATTTAATTTAATTTGCCCTAACTTTTTTGACAGTAAACTTTTACCACATTTTGTGAATGTATCCTCTTCCCACACGTTTTCTAAGCAAGAAAGGTATACTTGGTGAATAACGCCAAAAGTGACCGTTTTCGAGAAATTTTCAAATTTCTGCATCGATGCAGATGTATATCGACACTCGTATGCAATTAAATTCAAAATAAAATTTAAATAAACAAGCACATTCATTTTTTGACAGTTTAATTACCTTGTTGTTTTTTTTGCAAGAAAATTTTGTCGTCTCAAAAAGCTATACTTAAAAAAATCGAAAATCCAATTTCAACCACCCTGCATCTCGAAAAAAAAACATCTACGGACCTATGTTCATATAGGTATGAACTTTTCGTCATATTTTCCATTTTTCTTTTTAATTTTTTAAGTTATTACCGGACACCCTGTATAACAAAAATAATTCTTCTTCGAAAGTATTATTTTTTTGGTCTTGAGCTCAAATATCTCCTCTGGAGATATGGGTATTTCAGGATACACATAAAAGAGTGTTAACGCATTCAGTCGGTTTTCGCTAATATTATTTCTAATATAAATTTTTAAAATTTTCAGTTTTGAAAATGTTCTTCCTGGCACACTGTAATTGTGCAAAATATGTTTAGTAGGTTGTTTTGCCTAATTTACAGTTACGCGCTGCGACCGACGGAGTGTGTGCATAATATACGGCAGCGCGTGTTCTCAAGTCTGATCAATGCATTGTGTGTGCCGAATTTCGTTTTAATATCTTTAACGGTTGGAAAAATTAAAAAATAACACTTTAAAATGTTTGTGTCTAAAATGACTTTTTTACAAAATTTCAAAGTTTGTCTACAAAAACCACGTTCTACTTTCAACCATTGAGAAGAGGATTCAACTGAAAACAGAGCATTGGCAGACACATCATAGATAAGTAGTAAGAGGAAGAGACCCAAATTTGGGACACTTTTTATGTATTGACAAAACAGTGATGCAAAGAAACTACATTAAAATAGCGATCTAGACAAATTATTCAACTTAAACTTTTTATTGTCAATTGCCCCATAAAATAAAAGGTTGCCTAATTTGAGACAGGCTGAGTAATTTGAGACAGACAGACATCCCAATTACGCACTTCCTTTACAGCTTCTACCATAGCATGAGAAACCCATTTCTTGTGTTTTTTTGACACCTGTAATCAAAACAATATTCTTTAGGTGCCTAATTGGAGATAGTCTCAATTACAGAACCCAGATTAGGAATTTTCAGTATAAAGATTTGACAACAGTATTTAAGGTTAGTTATTATGAAAAAATAGTGCCAGATTTCAATGAAATATCATTAAGAGGGGGTTGCCGATAGCGAAAGTGACGTTAGATTTCGTATTTTTTTAAGTTGTATAGCATAAAATCTAATAACATTTTACCTGGCAAAAATTTAGTACAAACATCTCTGTCTTCATTTTAATCATAAGATCTTCAAAGCATATGCACTGGAATTATTATTTTTTTCAATGTTTTCATAACCTAGGTATTAGATTTTATGCTATACAACTTAAAAAAATACGAAATCTAACGTCACTTTCGCTGTCGGCAACCCCCTCTTAAGCAATACCTCATATTATACTAACTACTACGACATATAATTTTTTTTACACTTCACCTTGACTGTAAATGTCGGTTTATTTACAGTATCAAAAAATAGTATATTACATAGCGAGAGTTGTAAACAGCTTATTATGTATGAGTGGAAAAGTTGCGCACGAGCCGCGCAGCGGCGAGTGCTGTAATTCCACGAGTATGTAATAAGCTTACAACTCGAGTTTTGTATTTTAATTTTTAATTTTTCTTCGACGAAAGGAAAACTATTATAATAGATAAACTATACTTCTGATTATCTGTCAGGCAAAAATTAGTATGTTGGTTCGTTGCTATGGTGACGCGGATGCCGCGCTAACAAGGCACCCGCGATAATTGCGTTTTAATTAAGAACAGATACGTAATTTTTTTATTACGTGTCATTCATTACGTGTCAGTCATTACGTATCAGTGTTCGTAACAATGAATTTACTTATAACCTAAACCGTCACTTAATAGGTACGTTACTAGCATAGGAGTAGAAAAAAACTTTATCAGTCAAATCACACCAAACGTGCTTTTGTACAGAAACAAACGAACTGAAGCGCTCAACTACCCCTATAACACTACACCCCAGTTTATTTTAATTAGTCTAGGCTATTTTTGTTAGATGGCGTTACATATCCTTTAATATAAGGAGATATCTCAAATTTGGGTCTCTTCCTCTAAACATTTTTTGCTAAAAATTGACCGAAAAAGGCTCTTCCATCATTTTCCTGGACGGCTGTAGCCGTTCGCCGAGATGACGGGCGGACATCTCGGCGGCCGGGGGGCGCACCGGACCGTGGAGGATACGCGACTTGGGGCGCTGGGCCCAGGATGGCCGGGCTGGGGGGCCCCGTCGGCCCCGAACAAAGACCTGACGCGAGATGGGTGGATACACTCACCTACCCACCGACTGCTCTCCGCACAATTACACTGGTCTTCGGCCGAGGGACGAGATAATTTTTCGGAGACGGGCCGTTTCCGCTGGCTCTACGTTTATGTAGATTGTGGGATTTGTGGGTACTAGATGCGATCGTGTCTGCCGCTTTCGTATGCACAGCACTCTCTGGGACTAGAGTTCCGGGTTCCTACGTTGCGAGAGCATCAAAACATGCAGCACCATACAGGGCCGTAGCCAGACAGAAACTTCAGGCAGGGCAAACGACTTTCCTGTCAGGGCAGTACACACATTTGAGAAGTGAGGGATATGTTCCTACACGGCTTTGTCGGTGGGGAGAAGAGGGGGGGGGGGTAAAAATCGAATTTAATCTTCGTTATTAAAAATCGCGCTGCAGGCGAAAATTCGTGAAATTTTCAAGGTCAAATATAATATGAATATACAATTTTAAGTCAATGGTAGGTATTTTTTTTGCTAATTGTGCGGGCCCATAATCATGTGTGCAGTAAGCAAGAATACTCTGTTCTCTTTCATAGAGGAGACAAAAATGTGTTTTCTCAGTTCTATTTTATTGTTGATTTTTAACTGACAAAAATCCAGCAATAATTATTAATAACAACACTGAACACCGCCTTTTGTGATGTGGAAGTAAAAATAAAAGTTAGTGCTCATATTGCAGTATAAATTTCAAGTATAAATTATCATATTTTTTCAAAGGGCCACATTATATCTATAATTTTGCAAAAATTTTCTGGCCAGGGCCATTGTAGTGGTAGGTATGGATAAATTGAAATTTGTTTGAAGGTGGGACAATAAAGAATGTTTTGTTTTTTAAGCGGGTCTGCTCACTAAAATATGCGCCGCAGGCAATTTTTTTTAGAAAAGTTAAGGACAAATTCAGTTTATATGAAGTATAATAAATTAAAAAATCATCATGATGTCTTTTTTCATAGTTTTTTTTTTCTCAATGGAGCAGCGCCTTCTCTACGGCCTTGGTGAGGTGACCGGTGAACTTGTGGCTCAGGCAGGGCAACCATTCTGCCAGGCAGGGCAACGCCCTGGCTACGGCCCTGGCACCATATCATTTGTCGTAGGACGAAGACGAAGCGGAAGCCAGTGGCACTCGCTACCCAAAATTGCATAAGTATATTCAAGCCAGTGATTCGTTAAAAGTATGCATATTTTTTAGAAATCTGAATGTTTGTGAGGCTACAGAAACTCAATCTCAAAGTTTTAAAACTGCTTTCAAGGTTTTAATCTCAACCAGTAAACCAAAAACGCACGTACCAACCTATATACAGGGTGACTACTTTTAAATATTATACAAATCCATAAAATCTTTATTTATTCTAATCGCCTGAACTTATTTTTATTTGAAAGGTCTCCAAAAACCGCTTTTTAAGTCTCCTACCCCTTTCGAAATGCAAATCAAGGGCCGGCTACAATTTTTTATACCCCCGATAGAAGAAGTTTCTGAAGGCCTTCTAAACAAAAAAAAATTAGGCGATTATCTCCAAAAATAAAGATTTTATGGATTTGTATATGTTTAGATGGTAGATGGTAGATCAGATCAGGAATTTTTGAAAAAAATAAAAAAATTTAACAAAAAAAAAAACGACTTAAAATTTGCCCGTATGCACACTTCACTAAAAATTAAAAAAAAAATAAAAAAAAATAACACCGACTTCACAAATTTGCCCATTTCAACTAAAATTTTAAAAATATTTTTCTCTTTCTAAATTGAGTTATCTTTGGATTTGGTGACAATCAAGACAAGGAATTTAAATCTATTTAGATATGAATACATCATATCCTACATACATCATAACTTACTGTCACCGACTCCAAAGATAACTCAATTTAGAAAGTGAAAAATATTTCTAAAATTTTACTTGAAATGTGGATATGGGCAAATTTGTGAAGTCGGTGTTATTTTTTTTTTTTAATTTTTAGTGGAGTGTGCATACGGGCAAATTTTGAAGTCGGTTTTAATTTTTTTGTTACAATTTTTTATTTCTCATTTTTTAGTGAATTATTAAGAACTATTGAAATCGGTCCTTAGGATTGAAATTTTTCTCTTCAAATTTAAATGTGACCACCCTTAAGGTAACCCCTTTCTAATAAAATAAGAATCATCCAAATCGGCCCAATATGAAATTTCATCCCTTATTTTTCCACCCTTAGGAGTGGAATTTTTCTTCAAATTTAAATGGGACCATTCTGTAGATATACCCTTTCAAATCAAAAAAGATTTGTCCAAATCTGTTTATAAATGACGGAGTTCTGAGGTAACAAACATAAAAAAAATACAACCGAATTGTTAACCTCCTCCTTTTTTGAAGTCGGTTAAAAAGATGTAAGATAATGGATAATAATTTATGATTTAATTTAAAAAATTATTTGAATCAAGAAATGACTAAAATACTTTGTTACAGCTGTGTTTCGAGTTTCGAAGTAATAGTTGTGCAAATAAAGTTCTGTAACAATCTTACAGAGTTTGTTCCAGCAGCATTTCTGAACCGGTTCTCAGCTATCTAATTGGTTGAAAACAGTTCCGGAATTACGTTTCTGCATTCTGATTTGCTAGAACTGGACAACTGGTTCAGAACTATTAGAACAAAGCTATAATTCCTTCCTATAAGGGATTAGTTTTTTAAAATTTGATTTAATAATAAATTTTATCCATTACAGTCATTAGTCATTATTACAACCTTTGGCTATATCTAGCTCAACTTTGTGCCTATGCGTCTGGCTTGCCGTAATGGAAAAAGTTTTCGCCTCGACAGGATGTCAGCGGTTTTTGAACACAATTTGGCAATTTGTAAAAAAATCGCTTTAGAACAAACAGTTCCTATAAACAGGGGTTTAAAAATAAAGAGCGTTTCAGAAAATGATTTTTTTTTTAAAAAAATTTACATTTTATTTTTTATCTCTGAACGAAAAGGGATATCGATTTCAAACTCGGCATGTTGTAACAGATTTTCAAGGCCCACAGATTTTCAAGGCGCACACGTGAAAATACTGCCAATTTACATTCACCAGTGGCAAGCGTTACAAAAAGTAGAGAAAACGCTAAACACACCTGGCTTATTTTTAGGATTTCGCTATTTCAACTACTATACGTGAAAATGCACCTAATTTTTTCAAAAGTCATTGGCGCAGAAATTATGTTTAAAAAATGGTTACTAGTTACCCCCTAGTTACACAGTCAAAAATAAAAAAAAATACTTTTTGTACTAATTGCCAACGTTTGTCTACAAAATCCGCAGACATCTTGTATACTATTGTTGCCTTTTCTTCGTCCAACTTCCAAGCTATTAGATATGGGACCATCTACACGGCGGACTAAACTTACAAATCAAGTTGCATCACAATTTTTGCACCATTTCGATAAAATCTTTTCATATGCCAAAAAGGAACCAAAATACTAAAAAGATGAAATTTGTCGTCAGCGTTTATTTTTAAGCTTTTATTAACTTGCATATGTATCTATATATATATATATATGTATGTATATGCATATGTGTACAATATGTATGTTTGTATGTATGTTAGTTTGTTTGTTTACTTCAAATTTTGCAAATTGAATTAGAACCACTTCTTGACATCCGATTTTGCATACATCACCTTTAGTTCTAATGGGGACAATACAATAGGCAATAGGCAATATTCAATATATTGTAATACTTTCAAAATGGCCGCCGCTCCAAGATGGCGGAGGATGTATCTTTGTCAACCCCTTTAATATGAGTATCAAATGAAAGGGTTTGACGGTTACAAAATAAGAAGGTAAGTGACGCCATACTAAATCCAATATGACTCAAGATGACTTCTTTACCACTCTCCTGACATGGGAATCAAATAGGTACCTACTGAAAAGCACAAAATAAAATAAAGGAAAAAACCTTTCTAAAAACAAGCTTTTGTATAAGCCATGTATTAAAACGAATACAATAAGTTTAGGTTTTCTTTAAGATAATTCAATGCCAAATTGCGACAAGTTTTGGTAAATCAAAAAAGAAAATAAACTTATTTTATTCGTTTTAGAACAAGGCGGCTTAAATTACTGCTTATTTTTATTTTTTTATATCCTACATTTTACAACTAAAATTTTTCGGTATCTTGTGGAAAACGCCACAAAAAAAAAACAAATAACCAGTCTTATAATATATTACTTGTAAGATGGTTCTGGCATTGATAAAAAAAGAGTTTTGAATCAAGATATAACGGAATGGAGGGAGAGTTAAGGAATAGGTTGGAGAAAAATTAATTTCCATTTTATTATTTTCAATACGACAACACGAGGGAACCTTAAAAATATTTCAAAGAAATGCCAGAAACGATATACTTAGTTATGTATTATGTTCCAAAAGATGCTGAATATTCAGTTCAGGCACCAGAGATCATATCTTGCCGAACAAAAGGTTTATGTTAATTTTCGGTGACAGTTTACATGGTCCCCAGTGGTGTCCAGATCACCGGGAGGTCCTTTGTCACTGCCGATCCCATGAGTCTCGCTGTTTACGGCTACTGATTTGTACCTGTCAACACACTCGCATTTAAAATCACCGAAAAAGAGACCACAAAAGAGAAAAAGTAGAAAAGTATGAATATTCAGATGTTTGCCGGTATGGACAAAGACAAAGTAATGGTAAACTTTCTTTTATGTTTTCACAAGATTAGTCAAGCTTTTGCAAATTTAAAATTTTGGCTATTCAGATATAGGTTTTGTTTATTACCTGATACATATAGGGGGCATAAATATTAAGTAGGTATGTTTTGAACCATATACCTACCTACAGCACAAGAAAGAACAGAAGCACAAAAAAGCTAAAGTTAGATATAGATACCTACATAATAAGTTGCAGGTATAATTCTAATGTTTGCAAGGATAAAACATATTTTGTCCAAAAATTATGTGCATTCACGATTTTTAGGATGATATCTATGCATCATGAAATACTATAAACATACAGTGTGTCCCACTTAAGGACTGACCACCCCTGGAAAATTTTTATTTATAGCTCGATTTTCATAAACTTTTTTTTGTTGGATAGAGCTTCAAAAATGGCATCAAACACATAATTCAGGTGCCTCGTGCGTTAAAGCATTGAGTAAAGGAATAAATACTCAATGGTTAAAGTCATGGCCCACTGAGACGGTGTTTTAGTGCTGAAATTTCGAGAAGTAGTATTAGGGATTTTTTTAGAGGAAAATTAATGCCAGATTCTTATTCAGCGTTGTTCGAAATCCAAATGTACCAATTTGCATTACCATAGCTCTACAGGGTGTTTCAAAATTTTTAGTGCCCCACTTAATTAGTGTACCCCTATAAAATTTTTATTTTTAGCTCGATTTCCATAAACATTTTTTGTTGGATAGAACTTCAAAAATGGCATTAAATGCATAATTCAGGTATCTTGTGCCTTAAATTCATGGCCCACTGAGACGGTGTTTTAGTGCTGAAATTTCGAAAAGTACTATTAGGGATTTTTTAGAGGAAAATCAATGCCGGATTCTTATTCAGCGTTGTTCGAAACCCAAATGTACCAATCTGCATTACCATAGCTCTACAGGGTGTTTCAAAATTTTTAGTGCCCCACTTAATTAGTGTACCCCTGTAAAATTTTTATTTTTAGCTCGATTTCATAAACTTTTTTTTGTTGGATAGAGCTTCAATAAATGCATAATTCAGGTGCCTCGTGCGTTACATTCATGGCCCACTGAGACGAAGTTTTAGTGCTGAAATTTCGAGAAGCACTATTAGGGGCTTTTTTAGAGAAAAATTAATGCTAAATTTTTATTCAACGTTGTTGGAAACCCAAACGTACCAATTTGCATTAGAAAATGGAAGACTAATTGAAATGACTGAAATTTGAGTTTATGTTATGTTGAATTGTTTATTCATGTATTTGATGATATTAAATTAAATAAAAATTTTGCTCGCTAATAAATTTTTGAAAGAATATGAGTTCCTCACGAATATTTTAGTGACCAACTTACCAGAAATTAAGAAAATAATTAAAATTAACACGTTTTTTTGAAACCTCTCACCGCATATAAGAATCCGGCCTTACTTTTCCTTTTATTTTTTTTTGGAACACCCTGTAGAGCTACGGTAATGCAAATTGGTACGTTTGGGTTTCCAACAACGCTGAACAACAAACCGGCATTAATTTTCCTCTAAAAAATCCCTAATAGTACTTTTCGAAGTTTCAGCACTAAAACACCGTCTCAGTGGGCCATGAATTTAAGGCACAAGATACCTGAATTATGCATTTATTGCCATTTTTGAAGGTCTATCCAACAAAAAAAAGTTTATGGAAATCGAGCTATAAATAAAAATTTTACAGGGGTGGTCAGTCCTTAAGTGGGACACACTGTATACACTATACAGTATACAGGCTGTAAGGTAGGTACCAAATTAAGCGTTCACTACTGCTAACTTTCTTATTTTTAAAGATATGCCATATGATTTGGCAAATATATACAGGGTGAGTTTTTTTCGATGTCCACTATGGGGATCTCGGAGACTAGCAGAGCTAGAACAAAGGTTAAATGGGGAAAGAATTGCAGTTTTGAATGCTCAATCTAATGCTCCTTTTGGATTTTTAAAAAAGATCATGGGTCAGAAGATATTTTGAAAAGAGTTATTTTTGGCTATTTCATCAGATCTCTGTAGCTCCGTTATTTCTGATTATACAGACAAACTGTAGAGACAAAAATTGTAGATAATTTTGGGCTTAATAAGATAATCTGATCCAATTTTTTTTATGTTGTTTGTGATTTTTGAGATATGACATAAACTTGTGTTTTTTTAAATGTAAATCATAAAAATAAAAGAGCCTATGGCTAATTTTCCGATTTTTTTTTTAAATTTTCACAGTCATGGAATATTTTCATAAATTACGTTCTATTGTATAATAAGACATACTTCAAACTTTCAAATATTTTATTTTTAGCTGGTAACAAAATGTAACAAAATAAAACAAAAATTATCATGATGGAGCTCCACCACATAATTATTTGCCCCTAAGACCCTACATCAGCTCTATCCAAATAGTTGGATAGTGAGAAATAGACCTATTTCCTGGCAGCCCCGATCCTTCGATTTGTCTGTTTTGGATTTCTTTTTGTGGGGAACAGTGCAAAATATAGTATGAGACAATTGTTGAAAGCAGCTGTTGTATTGACAGGCGCTCTCTAAGAAATGCGACAAATTCAGTTTGAAAAAGATGCAATATTTGCCTAAATAATAATGGTGTATTGTTTGAACACCTTTTTTTTTATTTTATATAATAGGTAACCTTTTAAAATAATAATAATTTGAATTTGAGTTTTTTTAATTTTTGTTTTATTTTGTAACATTTTGTTGCCAGCTAAAATCAAAATATTAGAAAGTTTGAAGTATGTCTAATTATAAAATAGAACGTAATTATGAAAATATTCCATGCCTGACAATAAGAAAATTTAATGTAATTCTTTCCCCATTTAACTTTTGTTCTAGCTCTGTTGGTTCCGAGATTCCCATAGTGGGTATCGAAAAAAACTGTATATATTTTGTGCTGATTATGATAATGAAAACAAGAAAAAACAATTAAACATCGCGTTCTCGAGTGATCGATTATTCTTGTTCACTTTCATTATTTCTTTTATGCGCATACGGCGATGGAGTTAACGGGTATATAGAGTGAAATAGAAGAACATTTTATTGTATTTGTAATAGGATGAACACAATTACTTGTCCATTGATACCAATACAAAATTTTACCATGAAAAATTGAGATAGGTACTTTTGCCACAAAAGCTAAGTACCCACAAATTTTATGGGAGCATCTCGTCATTCTATAAAAATAATGAATGATCTAATTTATTTCCATCTCTTAGATAACAGTTTTATTAACGATTCGACCGCAGAGCTGTTACATTTTATTTGCGTACGGTGACTGTTACGTAAAATTGAAAACAAATTGCCATTAAAATATGCAGGTTTTCACCTTAAAGTTAAACAACCGTCGAAAACGTGTTTCCAATATAAATTCCTCGGTAATCTCTGCGGAAGCCACTACTGCAGAGTTCAGATTGATGAATTGGCCAATTCAACGGGTGGACATCTATTATTGCAAGATCTTTCTCACAGTGGCTATATTGGGTTTATTTGATTAGATTTCGTCTGTGGTATTTGTAGTTGTTTGCGTAAGTTAGGGATTATACTATTATACAGAATTCGGAGCTATATCAGAGCGCGGGCGCGATCCCAAAATGCTATTTTATATATACGTATGTTTAGTTTAACAATCAGTTTCACGTAGGCATGAAACGATAACACAGCGTTCGGAGTTTTCAGATTGGATAACATTCCCTGACTATTCCAGGTTTTCCGTGACTTAAAAATTCAATTTTTCAGCTTTTTTTAATGACCTTCAGACTTTTTCAGACTTTTTTGTGGTAGGTAGAAGATAGGTAAAATATTTCGGCTTCCAAAACCTTTTCTTGGCCAAAAAAATTATTTTTTTACAAGATTAGATTGTTTTTTGGTATGTTGTTTTTTTCTGTCTCCGCCCTAGTATCAAAGTCATTATTTTTGTCAACTACTGTCTCACTCTCTTGCGAAGGCTTCAACATTACAGAAAGGTCTTTTGTTTTTTGAATAACTTCAACTCTTTTTTTGGGGCCGGTACACCTCCTTCATGACTATGTAAAGCTTGTTTCCCCATATTGCTTAAACTAAATTTTTTCTTGCAAATTTTTACAAAAAGCAGAGAATGGGTCACTTTTTAAAGGCTCAAATATATTTGTCCATTCATTATTAATTGAAGGGTTTATCCAATCTGGGTTAAATATTGTTTTTTTTTGGAAGCCATAATTATTTTCTTTGGTTACCACTTTTAACACTGAAACACTGACCGACGCGATGACCGACTATATAATATGCAGAAATGAAGAAAAATTCGTAAATATGTGCAAATCAAAACTGTTTTGGTGTTGGAAATTCTTAGGTTAGGCGCGAGTGACCTTGCGCTTAGCGCACGGCGCAACGGGAGGGGGGAAGAGACAGGGCTGGACTGGCCCGATTTGATATGTACCACAGGATAGGCTTTATCGTATTTTTTTAATTGGAAAAATATTTTAATTGATTTTTAATTAATTAAAATATCAATTTACTCGCATAATGACAAATTCCAGACAAAATAAAAAATTCCCTGACATTTCTTTAAATTTTAAATTTCCCTGACTTTTCCCGGATTTCCCGGTTTTCCCGGTCGCTCCGAACCCTGTAACAGCTTGTTCGTGGTCATACCTGTTATGCAATTGGGACCGCATGTCATACATCTAATAACGTTGTCTTCAAGATGGTACGATCACTTGGTATGATGTGCAGTAAGCAAAGCCGAGCAGTTTGGGTATTCGCCTGGCACCAATAATTATAACATATTATGATTTCAATCTTGCCATTTCCATAATTACCTAAAGCATTTCCTGCGGTACCTACCTCCCTATATACATACATAGGCGAATATGTCAAAATGCGTATGCACAAAAGTACTTTTTTCTACGACTGTAAAGAAATGGCCTCATTGAATGTTCGTTTTCAATTGGGAAATGTACGAGTGCTACATTACTTTGCTTTTTTGCAACCGATGCGGGAATATCAACGCAACTACAATATATCTACCCGGGCGTTGGTGAATATGATAGTTCAGCCGCACAGCTTACCCGGGTAAGCTGTGGTTCACCTTTGTTGATTCATGTATATTTTCGTATATTTTTAAAGTAAAAAATAGTTATTTATGTACCATGGCACTGAAGTTCAACTTTTTATGACTCATGTGGAATTTAGTTGCCGAGGCAAATAAACCACATGGAGTCATAAAAAAAACTTCAGTGCCGTGGTGCATATTATAAGTATATTTTTTTGAAATCGGAAAAAAAAAGTTTTATTAGGCGAAAAAATAATCATAAGGAATCACCCGTCCATGAACCGACTGCGCGCGACGTTGCTTGACTTTGACGATCGCTCTATACCCCGATTACTGTAAGAAGTCCCGATTTTGTCAGATGACATTCTCCACAAAATCCCTAGGAATTTTCTGTTAACCATGGGTATAACCAAAGTCATCGGGAGATTCCGATAACTTTGGGTATAATATTGGTATATTGTGTCTCAACCAGTTAATGACGTCACTCATTGATTTATGATGTGAAAAGTTACCCAAGAAAAAAAGAACATAATAAAATAAAAACCCTATTGCAATCACAATTATACCGCTACAAATAACAATAACTATGACTACAACTTATTTTAATAATAATTTCAAACATCATGTAAACACTTTCATTTTGGTATAATCAGCTACTTGTGGCTGCGTCTATGGTGCGTACTCAGGCAAATTTTATGTCGGTGTCATGAAAGTGACAGTTTTTCCGGATCGTTCAAAAGGGTTCAAACTTTGGGCAGTGAAAATATTCGCGAGTTTTGTACGTACGTTTCGTTAGTTTTACGTTATCTGTGTTGTTCTTGATCGTGTTATTAGTCGGTAGTTATCCATTGTGCAAATGGGCTCGTTACTGACCTGGACTTATGACCCGGTTGCATTTTTTGCAGCATTGATGCCAACTTAGGATGGCGAAATTACCAATTGACAGTCCCAGTAAGGACTTCTTAAAATAATTTGACTTTACCTATAGGTATGACGAGACACGGCATTTTCTGAGAGAAAATCAAAACTGCTGCTTGTTGTGCAGCCTCCATGTAAAATAGATTAATATTCAAACCTACTAACATATTTATACTGAAAGATTGCGCTGCTATATGTAACCATTTCGCAATGTGTACGAAAAGTTAAATGGTATTTATTGGCCGGATTTTGAATATTTGGTCACTTTTGACCGGCGATGGCTCCGCGTCTGACGTTTAATGTTTACATCTCGCAAAGGCCTACTTATTGAAAAAATCGTACAATAATGGGCTACTACAGTGCCGATCTCCGAGCTTTTAATGACGATTTTGAGTTTCCAGCATTTCATCTGAGGCTTGAAATATGTCTCTGTTATTACATGTTCATTTTTCAATATATTTCTTTTTTATAAAGATATGCAAAAACAGCAATTTTCACAAATAAAAGATCCTACCCTACTCCGCATCTTACAGGTCACATACCAAAACAAACCGACTATCTCGCAGACATGCTTAATGATCTGGAATACGAAATACACACCTAGTATGACGATGATGTCATCATTTCTTACGTGAAATTGTTTGGTAAGTTCTAAGCTGCGATTATACCTACATACCTACCAGAGCCACATGAAATCGCATTTTTGGGACTCTTATATTTACAGTTCCTCTTCTTTTATATAGTAATATGTGGCTTGTCTTCCTATTCTTCTTGCCAGTAGAAGAACTGTGAAATTCATCTCCCATTCAGAGGCACCTACTCATTCGCAACGTAATAACAATAACAGTCCCGCCGAGTGGTACAACAGACACAATGCAGCAAGAAATGAGGAACGGCGGAAGTGGCGTTTTTCCGCACCTCGTTTTTCTCTCGTCTAATCGAAGGCCCGGCACGTCACAGATCGGAATCCGTTAGAGGCTGATGGAAGTGTGAGAAAACACGTATTGTCCGCGGTCCCGCGTCCAACCGATCGATAGATCGATCCATTTGCAGATCGTTGACTCCGAAATGGGAAATAGCTGTGGGTTCCATCTTTTGCGAGAGATCCCGCCGATTCGATGCTGCGCCACCGCGCCACCGCACTTAACCGTTCAGATTTGCGGGTCTCCTTGATGATGTGGTCGGGTGGACTCGAATACGCGAGTCCGGCAGAAAAACTGGGACAACGAATAGCCCCAAAATATTGTATAATAGTTATTTATGTATCAAGGCACTGAAGTTCGACTTTTTATGACTCGTGTGGAATTTAGTTGCCGAGGCCTCTGGCCGAGGCAAATAAACCACATGAGTCATAAAAAGAACTTCAGTGCCGAGGTACTACATATTATATTTTTTTGAAATCGAAAAAACATGTTTTATTAGGCGAAAAAATAATCATGAGGATAACCCGTCTATGAACCGACTGCTCGCGGCGTTGCTTCACTTTGACGATTGCTCTATCTAGGTCAAGTATGATGGGAAACGGCACTTTCTGACTATATAGCCCAGTAATTACGTCCTGAATATTGCCTTTAGCTGGAAAAATTTGGAAGTTTTGATATTTGGTGATTTTGTGTATTTTTAACTGTTATTTTCGATTTTTCATTTTGCCACCTCGTATCTTTGCCGCTGTCGCCGCCATATTGTAAAAAATTGCTAAACAAGATATGTTTTCAAGATATCTTGTTAGTCGTTGCGTTTACAGCAAAAATAGTTCTATAATAAATTAAAGTACACCCTTTTCTCTGCAAAATTGGTTATTACCATTTTTTCCATAAAACCGACCCATTTTGGATAAAAGATTAAAACATCACCATTTAACGTATGCAGTGAAAAGTAATACCCATTTCCACACCACTTCGAGGTAGGGTATACGGCGCGTTTTTCTGTGGTTTCCCCATAGTAGTCCTAATCCATATATAGGCTGCTAAGTAAAAATTACACTAATCTTTGTCGCTTTGATAACCCTGAGGGACCAGCTTCATCTATGTTTCTGCTAGGAGAAGGCAATAACGTTTCAGAGTCGTAAGGGATCTCTGGCGCAGTAGATTTTTCTGTACTTTCTGCATTAGTTTCATTAAGTAATGGTTCTGAGATTGCATCACTGTCTTCGTCACTATCTTCCAAAACTATAGGGATATTCACATTTGACATTTGTCACAGTTTAAGCAAATTATAGAACAGTTGATCACTGCTTTTATTACAAAAATGGCGGGCTTAGTAGTTATGTCCCTGGTCTCTGTCATTTGGACCGGGAGATAGTGACAGATTTTTGGACGTGATTTTACACAGTATGCCTTGCAAAGGGCATTATGTGGCACATATTCTCACAATAATAAGGTATGAATCAGAGAGTCATGCTGGGTTCTTCATGTGAAAAACTGAGTTTTCAATTATTCGAAAAATATGCGTTTTGATATGATTTTATACAGGCTGCCATGTGTTTTATATCTCCCGGTCTAATTTAAAAATATGCCAGAAGAGTACAAACCACTGTCCTATATCGTCGAATTCGCCAGTGTATCAAGATTTTCAAGATAAAGCAAACCAGAGATTAGAGAACCAATATCCGAGACTGAGACTCAAGTCGAGCGCCGAGCACGCTGCATATTTGCTCAACTATGAAATTCTGGTACGCGAAAACGGCTGATTTTATAAAAAAAAGACAAGAACCAATTTTGTAGAGGAAATTATGTAGTTTCGTTTACTACAAAATTGTTTTTACTGTAAAAACAACCAGTAAGGAGATATCTTAATCTTGGTAATAACCAATTTTGTAGGGAAAAGGGTGTAGGTACTTTAATTTATTATAGAACTATTTTTGCTGTAAAAGCAACGACTAACAAGATATCTTGAAAACATATCTTGTTTCGCAATTTTTTACAATATGGCGGCGACAGCGGCAAAGATACGAGGTGGCAAAATGAAAATTAAAAAAAAAACAAGCTTAAAATATATAGAATCACAAAATATCAAAACTTCCGCTAATTTTTCCAGGTAAATTTACGTAATTACTGGGCTAATATAGGTAACAATGTCGCAATGTGTACGAAAATTTAAATGGGCCTTTATTGGCCAGGTTTTAAATATTTGGTCACTTTTGACAGGCGATAATGGGTCCGCGTCTGACGCTTGATGTTTACATCTCGTCAAGGCCTACTCATTGAAAAAGTCGTACAATAATGGGCTACTTTTGTGCCGATTTCTGAGTTTTTAATGATGATTTTGAGACACTTCACTGCCGATTTCAGGAAAATATCTTTATTCCAAGTATTTAACTGGACGAGAGTTTGGGGTAAGTTTACGATTCGTCCAAGGGCGCCCATAGAAAATATTTTAGGGGGGGGGCAAAATTAAACAAGTTGGGGTAAGAGTAACAAATAAACAATTTTTTCTTGAAATCGGCATTAAAATGTCCCAAAATCGTCATTAAAAGCACAGAAATCGTACAATAATGTAGCCCATTATTGTACGATTTTTTCAATAAGTAGGCCTTGGCGAGATGTAAACATCAAACGTCAGACGCGGAGAAATCGCCCGTCAAAAGTGACCAAATATTCAAAACCCGGCCGATAAAGGCTCATTTAACTTTTCGTACACATTGCGAAATTGTTTCCTATAGAAGCGCAATCCTTCAGTATACATATTTTAGTAAATTTGAAAATCAATAGATTTGTTGTGTAGGCTGCACAAGAAGCAGCAGTTTGGTTTTTCTGTCAGAAGGTGCCGTACATCATTACCGTACATCCTTGGTAGAGCGATCGGTAAAGTCAATGTCAACGCCGCGCGTAGTCGGTTCGTGGACGGGTGATCCCTTATTATTATTTTCTTGCCTAATAAAACATTTTTTTTTCCGATTTCAAGAAAAATATAATATGCACCTCGGCACTGAAGTTCTTTTTATGACTCATGTGGTTTATTTGCCTCGGCCAGAGGCCTCAGCAACTAAACTCCACATGAGTCATAAAAAGTTGTACTTCAGTGCCTTGGTACATAAATAACTATTAATGTCAACCAACCTAAACAAAATACAAGAAAAAATTAAAACAATAAAACAAAACTAGAGCTAGGAGGCTAACTCTGAATCGATAATTGGTTTATGTGATTGTGGCCCAGTTAAGTTTTGTATATATATTTTTATATACAGTGTGTCCCAATTTGATACTGTACACCTCAGAAATATATGAAGGGCAAGGAAAACAAATGGTCTTTATTTTTTTGTTGGTAGTACCAAGGGAGAGTATCTCATAGGCGGTGGTACTTGGACGGGGTAATTATTTCATGGCCTGCTATGATTTTTTTAAAATAGCAAATTTTCAAGAAACCCCATTAGGGATTTTTTTACGTCAAAATGTTATTAAAAAAACTTGTTCAGAATGAAAAACTCAGTAGATTTGCAAAATTTTAGGCCTACTTTGATTTTTATATTTATCTCCCACTTTCTTCTTAGAGTCCTTTCTGGAGATTTCACGTCAAAATTGTATTTTTTCACGATAATCAAGTTTCCTTAATAATATTTTGACGTGAAAACTCCAGAAAGGACACATTTTTAAGAAAAAAATGGGAGAAAATGGCGAAAAAGCTAAAAATCAAAGTAGGCCTAGATTTTTGAAATTTTGCAATTTCTACTCAGTTTTTCATTCTGAACAAGTTTTCTTAATATCATTTTGTCGTAAAAAAATCCCTAATAGGGTTTCTTGAAAATTAGCTATTTTAAAAAATCATAGCGGGCCATGAAATAATTACCCCATCCAAATACCACCGCCTATGAGATACTCTCCCTTGGTAGTACTAATACAAAAATATAGACAATTTGTTTTCCTTGTTCATCATATACAGTGTGTCCACGGATAGAGTTCACGTAGGGTGTAAATGACAAAAAATTTTCGAGTTGAAATTTGAGCTTCTGGGGATCAGCCCTGCTTGGTTTTAAACTAATTTTACTTGTTTGTTTGAAAAAACTAATTTTCCACATCAGTAAAGTGCCCTTTCTGTAGGTTTTACGACAAAATGTTAAGGAAACTTGTTCAGAATGAAGAACTGAGTAGGTTTGCGAAATTTCGAAAGTCTAGGCCTACTTTGATTTTTTGGTATTTTTTCCCACTTTTCTTCAGAATAGTGCACTTTGGGTAGCTTTCACATTAAAATGTTATTAAGAAAACTTGTTCACAATGAAAAACTGGATAGGTGTGAAAGAATTTCAAGAGCCTAGGTCTACTTTATTTTTTATGCGTTTTAAATTTTTTAGCAGAAAAAAATCAAAGTTTACCTAAGCTTTTGAAATTCTTTCACACCTATCCAGTTTTTCATTGTAAACAAGTTTTCTTAATAACATTTTAATGTGAAAGCTACCCAAAGTGCACTTTTCTGAAGAAAAGTGGGAAAAAATACCAAAAAATCAAAGTAGGCCTAGACTTTCGAAATTTCGCAAACCTACTCAGTTCTTCATTCTGAACAAGTTTTGTCGTAAAACCTACAGAAAGGGAACTTTACTGATGGTGGAAAATTAGTTTTTCAAAATTCCCAAGGCATACGTGATTTTTCGAAAGTAAAATTATGTCACAAATTAGTTTAAAACCAAGCAGGGCTGATCCCCAGAAGCTCAAATTTCAACTCGAAATTTTTTTGTCATTTACACCCTACGTGAACTCTATCCGTGGACACACTGTAGGTAGTTCTGAGGTGTCCAGTATCAAATTGGGACACACTGTATATATAAAATATTTCAGGGGTTTGTTTTATATACCTGGAAGAATATGAAAATAATCTTTTCCTCAACTATAATATTATAAAATATAACGCGAAGGGATTTTGAGAATCTCCAGGGGGGGCACGTGCCCCCCCTTGCCCCCCCCCCCCTATGGGCGCCCATGGATACTTACAGCAAAACGTATAAATAGGAAAATTCGGAGAAAACAAAGCAACCAAAGGCAAACACTTTAAAAAATGTAAAAGAATAACCAAAACCACACTCTAGTAAAGAGACTGAATATGCCCATGTCAGAGTCTCGATGAAAAGTATGTAAACACTCCTAGGTACTCCAAATAGAAAAAAAAATAGACAAGGTAGGCCTTCTTGTCATAGTGGTAGTTACTACTGTACGAAGAGTTTTTTTTTGGAAATTTGGGCGTGACACAGCTAGCGAAACCATGCAACTGACTTCATCTTTGACAAAATTTTCCTTACCTTGACCTTATCTATACTGTTGCGAAGTGCTTTTTTTGGAGTAGAAAAAAGGATCTATGAAAATGCGTTTTTCCGGCCTTCTCCATCCTATCGTAAAGCACAGCCACTAAGATATTCTGATTTTTTTTATTATTGATTATTGATTTTTATTAGTGAGAAGTAATTTTAACTTCATTTCATTTTTCTTATTTTCGAAAGATGTCGATAGAAAATATATTATTTATACAGAACAAAAGTTTTTTTTGCTGAAACAAAATGCTTAGTGAGATTGCTGAGATTTCTTCACCGATAAAAACAGAATATTGTAAGTAGTAAATAATTTAGCATTTTAAAAGAGTTCATCACAACCGAATACTTCTATATTTTTACGGCCACTCTGTAGAACGCAGATGGCAAGTCATCAATAATTCAATGAGCACCACCTAGTGGAATTTCATCACGTAATGAGGCAACCGGAGAAAAATATTTGGAATGAGAGCTTGTCACATTAATATTCTGCGATGGTCAGTTCGTAATAGAAGATTTTCAACTTCTGTCAGCAGGCATCCATCTAAAAGTATTGGGATTTGTATGCATGTATGTTGAGATAGACAACGAATAATCTAAGATATTACATGGGCTTCAGGTTGGTCAGTGGTCTGGTAATGGTAGCAGCGGTCATACAATAAGACCATTATGCTATACCTTTTTAAGCGTGGTGTGCACAACACACTAGATTAATATAAAGATAAAAAAAATAAAAGACAAAAAAAACTTCACAAAAAAATAAAGGGTAAAAACCTTTTTAAAAACAAGCTTTTATTTAAGCTATGTACTAAAACAAATAAAATAACAAAAATAAAAGACAAAATAATCTTTATTAAAAACAAGCCTTTCAAGCCAAGTACTAAAACGAATAAAATAAGTCCAGATTCTCGTTAAGATAATTCAATGCCAAATTGCGACAAGTTTTTGTAAATCAAGAAGCTTGTCGTGCGAATTGTAAAGAAAATACCTACTTTGGCAAGTAGGTACTTGCTTATCAACCAATTACTGTCCAATAAAATTAATTGGTACCTTAGGTACCTACTTTTATGAACATTTCGCGCGACAAGCTTTTTGATTTACAAAAACTTGTCGCAATTTGGCATTGAATTATCTTAACGAAAACCTAGACTTATTTTATTTTATTCGTTTTAGTACATGGCTTAAAAAGCTTGTTTTTTTATAAAGGTTTTTTTTGTCTATTATTTTTTATTTTATTCGTTTTAGTACATGGCTTAAATAAAAGTTTGTTTTTTAACTTTTATTTTATTTTGTGCTTGTTAGTACCTACCTATTTCATTCCCATGTCAGGAGGGTGGTAAAGAAATTTAGTCCGCCATCTTGGGGCATCCGCTACATTGGATTAAGTATTGTGGCTTGTGGCGACGGCCATTTTGAAAGTAAAACAATATTAAGTATTGCATATTGTATTGTCACCAGAACTAAAGGTGTATGCAAAATTTCAGCTCAATCGGATGTCAAGAACTGGTTCTAATTCAGCTTGCAAGATTCGACCCATACATACATACATACATACATACATACATACATACATACATACATACATACATACATACATACATACATACATACATACATACATACATACATACATACATACATACATACATACATACATACATACATACATACATACATACATACATACATACATACATACATACATACATATATACATACATACATACATACATACATACATACATACATACATACATACATACATACATACATACATACATACATACATACATACATACATATACACACACACGCACACCACACACACACATACATACATACATACATACTTGCATACTTACGTACGTACGTACAGCGTGTCCCAAATAGTTTATCCTACCCCCTGGATCTCAGGAACCGTAAGAGATACGAAAAAAACTTGAATACAAAAGTTGTAAGGTTGGCAGTGGACGTAACCTCTCTTTTATTTTCACATATACAGGGCGATTCGTATTTGGGGGACAAAAATAAAATATTTAGATTTTGATAATTGAAGCGTTGCCAAAATATCGAATTTTTCTTGGAATTTAGGGACTTCTTGGAGGTTATGGAAACGGAATGCTGTATCTTTATTTTAATAGATATCAAAGATATATTTTAGCCGAAGTATGACAGCACAACTGTGTGTGGTGTGGTATGTCGAAATTGGTTTGTGCATATACAGTGTGTTCATAACAGGCTCTCAAAATCGGATAATTTCTATTAAGTAGTAATAGTAATAAACCGCCTGCTGGCAAATTGAACTGTTTCACGGTTTCTTTTGGTAGGTTACAATGGGTTCAAGGAACATACAGTTGGTTCCAACAATTATTGACGCTTAATACCAAATTTAGAATATAGCTACAATGATGTGCTGTTTTTATAGATCGGCGACTAATGGATACTGAACTGTTACAAGACAGCAACTGCAAGCTGCAAGCGTTGACTGATATATGATATATTCTATCACATACAGTGTGACCCATTTGTTTTGGGGTCAGTCTGTAAAAAGTGTATCAATCGTGCGATTTGGCTGATTTTTTTTTAAATTGTAGAGCTCGATGAACTGCACATTTTGAACAAAAATTGCCTGGTTCGCATAAAATCCAAAGCCTACTATGACCGTTTTTATGAGCAAAATTTTAAGAAACCACATTAGCGTTTTTTTTTTAAAAAATCTGTGTGCGCCAATGGATTGAGCACCCCTCGAAATGGGTATGTACAAAATTTCATCAAAATATTTCAAGTAATAACGATTTTGTAGAAAAATTAAAAATGCAGCCAAGGTACGTCTTTATTTTCAAAAATTCAAAGTTGGCCATGGAAAATAATTGAATTGTAATAATACAACCTTATGCTTATAAACACAAAACATAAAAACAATTAAAATTATAAAATTTTTGTAACTTCTACCAAGCCTCCATTTTCTACAATGCATTTGTCGTTCCTCTTGCGTACATTCAAAATTACATTTCGTATTTGCTGTGGAGTAATTTCCTCACAACTACGGTTTATCCTAGCTTGCAGTTCTTGTAAATTATGGGGTCTTGACTTATAAACATTTTGCTTAAGTGTACCCCAAAGAAAAAAATCTAAAGGAGTTAAGTCCGGAGATCTCGGTGGCCACTCACAGAAAGGACTATTTCGCCCTATCCAACAGTTTTCAAAATTATTATCTAGCCAGTTTCTGATTAAACGAGCATTATGAATAGGACTGCCATCTAACTGTAACTTTAAATTTAAACGGTATCTTAATGGTAACTCATCTAAAGCATTTCTAAATTCAATTTCTAGAAAATTCAAGAAGCCAGCCGCATTCAAATTCCCTTCAAAGAAAAATGGGCCAATTATTCTGTCGCGTAGTATTCCACACCAAACGTTAATTTTTTGTGAATATTGTCTCCTTGCATTTATTATAAACTCTGGATTTTCAGCTGACCAGTGACGGCAGTTTTGACTTGATACTACACCATTTGTAGTAAACGTGGCTTCGTCGGTGAATAAAATTTCAT
The DNA here is from genome assembly GCA_963920635.1 of Pseudeuparius sepicola. NCBI lineage: Eukaryota > Metazoa > Arthropoda > Insecta > Coleoptera > Anthribidae > Pseudeuparius > Pseudeuparius sepicola. Next base: position 25,086,792 of record OY987298.1, on the reverse strand, counting down.
TTAAAAAGTTGCCATTATGGAGATATTCACCTTGCAGCCAATAGCAAAATTCTAATCTTCTCTCCTCATCTCCTGGTTCCAGGGTGAGCAAAAATTTTGGCTTAAACGGTTTTATTTTGTTTTGTCTCAAACATCTCCTTATATTCTCTCTGGGTATATGAAGATCTAAACTAGCCGTTCGAACACTATTTCGAGGATTGTCACTAAAGTATTGCAGAATTTGATTGTTATTTTCAACAAGTCCACGGCGTCCATTTTGCCTAGTTTTTAATAAATTTTTAGAAATCGATCCAGTTTCATCAAAAATATTGTTTATACGTTGTACAGTACTTCGACTCACTGATCTACCTGGGTGTCTATTGTTAAATTCGGCCGCAGCTTCTGCTGCCGAGCGCTCGTTGTCGCCCACGAGTCGAACAATTTCTATTTTGTCTCTTATGCTTAAATATTCCATAATTATGATAATTAATTGTATTGAGCACAAACAATTTCTGAACTCAATTTAGACAGTTTGACACTTAATAAAAGTAGACAATTCAATTATTTTCCATGGCCAACTTTGAATTTTTGAAAATAAAGACGTACCTTGGCTGCATTTTTAATTTTTCTACAAAATCGTTATTACTTGAAATATTTTGATGAAATTTTGTACATACCCATTTCGAGGGGTGCTCAATCCATTGGCGCACACAGATTTTTTCAAAAAAAAACGCTAATGTGGTTTCTTAAAATTTTGCTCATAAAAACGGTCATAGTAGGCTTTGGATTTTATGCGAACCAGGCAATTTTTGTTCAAAATGTGCAGTTCATCGAGCTCTACAATTTAAAAAAAAAATCAGCCAAATCGCACGATTGATACACTTTTTACAGACTGACCCCAAAACAAATGGGTCACACTGTATTATACAAATTAAAAATAATGAAATGCTAATTTCAACAATAAAAACAACATGTAATACGACAACAAAAAAAACAAAAACATGCAAATTACAAATTTTATAATATGTAAACAGAAAAAAAAAATGTTTTTGGTTTGCAGCTTACATTGGGGTTAATCCTTATTGTCATAAAATAATGCATTCCAGGCATACGGAGCAAAAGATCATTATAAGCAACAACAGGACTCATATATAATATGGAATTCAGTGAGAAGCTTGTGTTTGTGTGTGATAAAATACAATGCAGAATACATTGTTAGCCATCAGAGCCATCTGTTTTCCAGGACATAAAACTATAGCCGTGAGAAGTCTTTATAAATACGTCAGTCAACGCTGCAAGTGTATAAAAGCACAGAGAATACAGAATTCTATGAAGTTAGGTAACTACTGCATTCTTCATTTATTATTATCTTAATTTAAAACTGAGAAAGGCGGTCCACAGTGGCCTGCAATAGATTAATTAATAGATTACTTACCGTTCATTAGACATATTTGACAAGATGAACTCTCTGCATTCTCTCTTCTTTGTGGTAAAAGCCAGCTTCCCAACACCTCATTCGTCACACGATATCGTAGCCGGTTTTACTCTACACCGAAATCCCAGCAGTCCGACAGTCTCGAGAAGATCACCTATGCAATGCAATGCAACGTCGTCATTTTTATGGTATAGGCTTGGTGGAAGGTAAGTAGCATAGTAGCATAATGCATTCCAGGCATACGGAGCAAAAGATCATTATAAGCAACAACAGGACTCATATATAATATGGAATTCAGTGAGAAGCTTGTGTTTGTGTGTGATAAAATACAATGCAGAATACATTGTTAGCCATCAGAGCCATCTGTTTTCCAGGACATAAAACTATAGCCGTGAGAAGTCTTTATAAATACGTCAGTCAACGCTGCAAGTGTATAAAAGCACAGAGAATACAGAATTCTATGAAGTTAGGTAACTACTGCATTCTTCATTTATTATTATCTTAATTTAAAACTGAGAAAGGCGGTCCACAGTGGCCTGCAATAGATTAATTAATAGATTACTTACCGTTCATTAGACATATTTGACAAGATGAACTCTCTGCATTCTCTCTTCTTTGTGGTAAAAGCCAGCTTCCCAACACCTCATTCGTCACACGATATCGTAGCCGGTTTTACTCTACACCGAAATCCCAGCAGTCCGACAGTCTCGAGAAGATCACCTATGCAATGCAATGCAACGTCGTCATTTTTATGGTATAGGCTTGGTGGAAGGTAAGTAGCATAGTAGCATAATGCATTCCAGGCATACGGAGCAAAAGATCATTATAAGCAACAACAGGACTCATATATAATATGGAATTCAGTGAGAAGCTTGTGTTTGTGTGTGATAAAATACAATGCAGAATACATTGTTAGCCATCAGAGCCATCTGTTTTCCAGGACATAAAACTATAGCCGTGAGAAGTCTTTATAAATACGTCAGTCAACGCTGCAAGTGTATAAAAGCACAGAGAATACAGAATTCTATGAAGTTAGGTAACTACTGCATTCTTCATTTATTATTATTTTAATTTAAAACTGAGAAAGGCGGTCCACAGTGGCCTGCAATAGATTAATTAATAGATTACTTACCGTTCATTAGACATATTTGACAAGATGAACTCTCTGCATTCTCTCTTCTTTGTGGTAAAAGCCAGCTTCCCAACACCTCATTCGTCACACGATATCGTAGCCGGTTTTACTCTACACCGAAATCCCAGCAGTCCGACAGTGTCGAGAAGATCACCTATGCAATGCAATGCAACGTCGTCATTTTTATGGTATAGGCTTGGTGGAAGGTAAGTAGCATAGTAGCATAATGCATTCCAGGCATACGGAGCAAAAGATCATTATAAGCAACAACAGGACTCATATATAATATGGAATTCAGTGAGAAGCTTGTGTTTGTGTGTGATAAAATACAATGCAGAATACATTGTTAGCCATCAGAGCCATCTGTTTTCCAGGACATAAAACTATAGCCGTGAGAAGTCTTTATAAATACGTCAGTCAACGCTGCAAGTGTATAAAAGCACAGAGAATACAGAATTCTATGAAGTTAGGTAACTACTGCATTCTTCATTTATTATTATCTTAATTTAAAACTGAGAAAGGCGGTCCACAGTGGCCTGCAATAGATTAATTAATAGATTACTTACCGTTCATTAGACATATTTGACAAGATGAACTCTCTGCATTCTCTCTTCTTTGTGGTAAAAGCCAGCTTCCCAACACCTCATTCGTCACACGATATCGTAGCCGGTTTTACTCTACACCGAAATCCCAGCAGTCCGACAGTCTCGAGAAGATCACCTATGCAATGCAATGCAACGTCGTCATTTTTATGGTATAGGCTTGGTGGAAGGTAAGTAGCATAGTAGCATAATGCATTCCAGGCATACGGAGCAAAAGATCATTATAAGCAACAACAGGACTCATATATAATATGGAATTCAGTGAGAAGCTTGTGTTTGTGTGTGATAAAATACAATGCAGAATACATTGTTAGCCATCAGAGCCATCTGTTTTCCAGGACATAAAACTATAGCCGTGGGAAGTCTTTATAAATACGTCAGTCAACGCTGCAAGTGTATAAAAGCACAGAGAATACAGAATTCTATGAAGTTAGGTAACTACTGCATTCTTCATTTATTATTATTTTAATTTAAAACTGAGAAAGGCGGTCCACAGTGGCCTGCAATAGATTAATTAATAGATTACTTACCGTTCATTAGACATATTTGACAAGATGAACTCTCTGCATTCTCTCTTCTTTGTGGTAAAAGCCAGCTTCCCAACACCTCATTCGTCACACGATATCGTAGCCGGTTTTACTCTACACCGAAATCCCAGCAGTCCGACAGTCTCGAGAAGATCACCTATGCAATGCAATGCAACGTCGTCATTTTTATGGTATAGGCTTGGTGGAAGGTAAGTAGCATAGTAGCATAATGCATTCCAGGCATACGGAGCAAAAGATCATTATAAGCAACAACAGGACTCATATATAATATGGAATTCAGTGAGAAGCTTGTGTTTGTGTGTGATAAAATACAATGCAGAATACATTGTTAGCCATCAGAGCCATCTGTTTTCCAGGACATAAAACTATAGCCGTGGGAAGTCTTTATAAATACGTCAGTCAACGCTGCAAGTGTATAAAAGCACAGAGAATACAGAATTCTATGAAGTTAGGTAACTACTGCATTCTTCATTTATTATTATTTTAATTTAAAACTGAGAAAGGCGGTCCACAGTGGCCTGCAATAGATTAATTAATAGATTACTTACCGTTCATTAGACATATTTGACAAGATGAACTCTCTGCATTCTCTCTTCTTTGTGGTAAAAGCCAGCTTCCCAACACCTCATTCGTCACACGATATCGTAGCCGGTTTTACTCTACACCGAAATCCCAGCAGTCCGACAGTCTCGAGAAGATCACCTATGCAATGCAATGCAACGTCGTCATTTTTATGGTATAGGCTTGGTGGAAGGTAAGTAGCATAGTAGCATAATGCATTCCAGGCATACGGAGCAAAAGATCATTATAAGCAACAACAGGACTCATATATAATATGGAATTCAGTGAGAAGCTTGTGTTTGTGTGTGATAAAATACAATGCAGAATACATTGTTAGCCATCAGAGCCATCTGTTTTCCAGGACATAAAACTATAGCCGTGAGAAGTCTTTATAAATACGTCAGTCAACGCTGCAAGTGTATAAAAGCACAGAGAATACAGAATTCTATGAAGTTAGGTAACTACTGCATTCTTCATTTATTATTATTTTAATTTAAAACTGAGAAAGGCGGTCCACAGTGGCCTGCAATAGATTAATTAATAGATTACTTACCGTTCATTAGACATATTTGACAAGATGAACTCTCTGCATTCTCTCTTCTTTGTGGTAAAAGCCAGCTTCCCAACACCTCATTCGTCACACGATATCGTAGCCGGTTTTACTCTACACCGAAATCCCAGCAGTCCGACAGTCTCGAGAAGATCACCTATGCAATGCAATGCAACGTCGTCATTTTTATGGTATAGGCTTGGTGGAAGGTAAGTAGCATAGTAGCATAATGCATTCCAGGCATACGGAGCAAAAGATCATTATAAGCAACAACAGGACTCATATATAATATGGAATTCAGTGAGAAGCTTGTGTTTGTGTGTGATAAAATACAATGCAGAATACATTGTTAGCCATCAGAGCCATCTGTTTTCCAGGACATAAAACTATAGCCGTGAGAAGTCTTTATAAATACGTCAGTCAACGCTGCAAGTGTATAAAAGCACAGAGAATACAGAATTCTATGAAGTTAGGTAACTACTGCATTCTTCATTTATTATTATCTTAATTTAAAACTGAGAAAGGCGGTCCACAGTGGCCTGCAATAGATTAATTAATAGATTACTTACCGTTCATTAGACATATTTGACAAGATGAACTCTCTGCATTCTCTCTTCTTTGTGGTAAAAGCCAGCTTCCCAACACCTCATTCGTCACACGATATCGTAGCCGGTTTTACTCTACACCGAAATCCCAGCAGTCCGACAGTCTCGAGAAGATCAACTATGCAATGCAATGCAACGTCGTCATTTTTATGGTATAGGCTTGGTGGAAGGTAAGTAGCATAGTAGCATAATGCATTCCAGGCATACGGAGCAAAAGATCATTATAAGCAACAACAGGACTCATATATAATATGGAATTCAGTGAGAAGCTTGTGTTTGTGTGTGATAAAATACAATGCAGAATACATTGTTAGCCATCAGAGCCATCTGTTTTCCAGGACATAAAACTATAGCCGTGGGAAGTCTTTATAAATACGTCAGTCAACGCTGCAAGTGTATAAAAGCACAGAGAATACAGAATTCTATGAAGTTAGGTAACTACTGCATTCTTCATTTATTATTATTTTAATTTAAAACTGAGAAAGGCGGTCCACAGTGGCCTGCAATAGATTAATTAATAGATTACTTACCGTTCATTAGACATATTTGACAAGATGAACTCTCTGCATTCTCTCTTCTTTGTGGTAAAAGCCAGCTTCCCAACACCTCATTCGTCACACGATATCGTAGCCGGTTTTACTCTACACCGAAATCCCAGCAGTCCGACAGTCTCGAGAAGATCACCTATGCAATGCAATGCAACGTCGTCATTTTTATGGTATAGGCTTGGTGGAAGGTAAGTAGCATAGTAGCATAATGCATTCCAGGCATACGGAGCAAAAGATCATTATAAGCAACAACAGGACTCATATATAATATGGAATTCAGTGAGAAGCTTGTGTTTGTGTGTGATAAAATACAATGCAGAATACATTGTTAGCCATCAGAGCCATCTGTTTTCCAGGACATAAAACTATAGCCGTGGGAAGTCTTTATAAATACGTCAGTCAACGCTGCAAGTGTATAAAAGCACAGAGAATACAGAATTCTATGAAGTTAGGTAACTACTGCATTCTTCATTTATTATTATTTTAATTTAAAACTGAGAAAGGCGGTCCACAGTGGCCTGCAATAGATTAATTAATAGATTACTTACCGTTCATTAGACATATTTGACAAGATGAACTCTCTGCATTCTCTCTTCTTTGTGGTAAAAGCCAGCTTCCCAACACCTCATTCGTCACACGATATCGTAGCCGGTTTTACTCTACACCGAAATCCCAGCAGTCCGACAGTCTCGAGAAGATCACCTATGCAATGCAATGCAACGTCGTCATTTTTATGGTATAGGCTTGGTGGAAGGTAAGTAGCATAGTAGCATAATGCATTCCAGGCATACGGAGCAAAAGATCATTATAAGCAACAACAGGACTCATATATAATATGGAATTCAGTGAGAAGCTTGTGTTTGTGTGTGATAAAATACAATGCAGAATACATTGTTAGCCATCAGAGCCATCTGTTTTCCAGGACATAAAACTATAGCCGTGAGAAGTCTTTATAAATACGTCAGTCAACGCTGCAAGTGTATAAAAGCACAGAGAATACAGAATTCTATGAAGTTAGGTAACTACTGCATTCTTCATTTATTATTATTTTAATTTAAAACTGAGAAAGGCGGTCCACAGTGGCCTGCAATAGATTAATTAATAGATTACTTACCGTTCATTAGACATATTTGACAAGATGAACTCTCTGCATTCTCTCTTCTTTGTGGTAAAAGCCAGCTTCCCAACACCTCATTCGTCACACGATATCGTAGCCGGTTTTACTCTACACCGAAATCCCAGCAGTCCGACAGTCTCGAGAAGATCACCTATGCAATGCAATGCAACGTCGTCATTTTTATGGTATAGGCTTGGTGGAAGGTAAGTAGCATAGGCGCCGACTTCTCAAAATTTGGCTGGGTGCCCAAGGTATACAACCTCCTCCCAAAATGTTATTACATTTTTTTATTTATAAATATAAAATAAAAGTACATAACAAAAAACGAACAGTTATCCCCCTGATGATTAAAAAAACAAAACCTAAATAGAATGAAATAAAATAAAGGCATTTCTATAACAAAGGCCCCGTTTTAAAATTCAGCGGGCTCTCATCCCGATGAATCAGCTGGATATCTGTCTCTTACTTCCTCCAACAAATGAGAGGGATATATCAGCTGATATATCAGCTGATTCATCCGGATGAGTCCACATAACAAAATCAAAAACAAGAAACGACTAGTTACCTAACTTTGCGTAAACAACGCAAAAGTGCTTAGTCTTATGGACGATTTTATGGGGAACATTTGACATATAATATTTTCAAATTGTTTAGTTGTCACCAGAGCTGGGCAGTAGTTAACTACTTTTGTAGTTAACTGCGTAGTTAATTACTTTTTGAGGAAAAGTAGTTGTACTTAAACTACTTTCTTCATATTAGTAGTTATACTCCACTACATTTTTAATTCCGTAAAATACTCAAAAATTTTGTTGAAGAAGTAGTTAACTAGGTACCACCTAAAAAGTACTTAGAGTAATCTAACTACTTTTCAGTCATCTAACTACTTTCCAGTAATCTAATTAGCTACCTAACTTAAAGGCAAAAGGTGAAAGTCTGAAATTTTGTATGTTATATACCTGGGAGAAGAAATCATGAAAAAGGCAAAATTTTTTTTAAGGTTTTTAACCCCTTGACCTCCCATTTGGGACCCCTATGATGAAGAATGCCAAACTATCTCGACCTGTGTGAATGTCAAATCTCATAATATGTATATCACATACCAAACTTCCGAATTTTATCTTTGCTCGTTCTGGGAATATTTAAAAAAAAACGTTTGCGAAACTGTCTATTTCGGGGCTATAGTCCCCTTATAGCATTTTTGAGGCCATGTTTATAATAACTTTTTTAATTTTTTTGGGTCGCAGAAAGAACGAACGGATTACGGCAGGCTACTTTCTATTTTCATGGCACACTGCAAAACATTTTCAAAACGATTTTACTCGAAAACAGTGCGTGCTATCGAAGTTCGATAAGAGCACCGTTTTTCCATAGAATACTCCGAATTTTCATAATTTCGTAAGAAATCTGGAGAAAGAGCACACACACAAAATTAGGTGTATTTTGACCCCCCCATTTTGGACGCCTATGATAAAGAATGCCAGACTATATCTATCTCGGTAAATGTCAAATGTCACATGTATATCCCATAGCGAATTTCAGAATTTTATCTTTGTTCGTTCTGCGGAAATATTTAGAAAAAACCGTTTGCTAAAGTGTCCATTTAGGGGGCTATAGCCCCCTTAGGAGTTATTTTTGAGGCCATGTCAAGGGCCATGTTTATAGGAACTTTTTAATTTTTTTGGGTCGCAGAATGCGCTGGTAAATTATGGCAGGCTAATTTCGGGACACTCTGTATATCGCTGTACTCATCACTGTATCAAAAATGTAGTGGTTAATTTATTAGAACGTCTTTCTTCTTGATTTTGTTTTGTTTTTTATATAGTCAGTAATCAACAAACTTACTTGTTCTACCAAGTTTTTTCAAAGTAGTTAAAAAAGTAGTTACGATTTTAACTAACTACTTAGTAGTTAGTAGTTAAACTACTTTTTTGCTGAAGTAGTTTAGTAGTTGTATTCAACTACTTTTTAAAAGTAGTTTGCCAGTTTGCCCAGCTCTGGTTGTCACCTTCTCACCTTTGCTTAAGAGCTTCCAACAACTGGCCAAACTTTTGGCCGGGTGTCGAGCCCCGGAGCACCCGCGGAGTCGGCGCCTATGGTAAGTAGAGTTCTTGGGCACAGAATAACTAAAAATTCTGTGTCTTGGGGGACGCTTTGGTACCCGTCCGCATTTAAACATTCCAGTATAGATTTCGGCACCCGCTGAAATTTCATTGGCCAGTTCAAATTTTCCTGCCAATCCTGCCGAATACGATACGGAATGTTGAAACGGTACTCAAATGCAGTATGGAATGTTACAACGTTGCATCATGTAGTCGACATGCAAATAATACATCATAGGTAATTATAATAAAAAATACCTACACAATATGCAGGGTGATTGGTTATATTTTCCGTTTCCTTATAACTTTTCAGGATTAAAAGATAGAAACAAGTTGAAATAAAAAACTTGTGTGAAATTAAATAGAGTAAAATTTTGTGTATTTTTCTATATTATTATATACAGGGTTCTGAATTTTTTTTATTGAAATTACAATTTTTTTATTTTAATGTGGTTTGAAACTAATTTTTGACATATAAATGTACTTCCCAAAAATCATGTATGCCTTGAAAATGTTGAAAAAAGTAATTTTTCTCGCCAGTAAAGTGCCCCTTTTGTAGGTTTTACTACAAAATGTTACTAAGGAAACTTGCTAAGAATGAAAAACTGAATAAATTTTAACGCTTTATTATTTTTTTTTTTCGAAAAGTACTCTTTCTGTATCTTTCACCTCAAAACGTCATTAAAGGAACTTGTTCATGATGAAAAACTGCGTAAGTTTGAAAAGTTTTGCAAGCCTAGGACTACTTTGATTTTTTCTGTAAAAAAAACTAAAACGCATAAAAATCGAAGTAGGCTTAGGCTTTTGAAATTTTTCACAATTACGCAGTTTTTCATGATGAACAAGTTCACTTAATAACTTTTTGAGGTTAAAGCTACAGAAAAGGCACTTTTAATTTCAAACAACTTTTGTATTTAAACTTTCTCTCCATCTCTTTAATCTGAAAAGTTATAAGGAAACTGAAGATATAACCAATCGCCCTGCTGTGTGCATAGAGTAGGAAAATCCTCTCCTCTTTGACTTCATTACTGTTCGAAATACGACATAATCGTAACTTTTTTTAAATGACCATCTGTAGGTACTTTTGAGAGTGCGGTTTGATAGAGCATGCGGCCTACTAAAATTTTTGTCATGTTACATAGATAAGCAATAATAATATCTTCGTGAAAATGGTTGATTATTTTAATATTAATAATAACAATAATAAGACCCCAAACTAGGAGTACCCAAGAAGTAACCAGTTGTTGCTTGTGAGAGGGAGGGGCCAATTACTATTATTTCGTCTTCGTTGCCATTTGCGGCTAGGGCCGACTTTTTTCCGATAGAACTAGGATAGCATTAGCTCAAGTTGTACGGAAAACCCTAGAAAATCGGTAAAATGAACAAGAACCTGGTTAATTATGTGTTCAAACTGAAATTTTCCCCAGGTAACATGACAAAAATTTTAGAACGTCGCATACAGTAGTATGCTACATCAAACGGCACTCTCAAAAGTAAAGGCCATTTGAAAAAATTGGCCATTACCATTACAATATATTGAGAACAGGTATGATGTCAAAAATGCGAGTACCACAGGGAAGTTTGCGCTTTTTTAATTGAAAATTAACGCGTTCGAGGATTTTTCCGAAAAACTTTTTCATTTCAAGACAATTAATTTATTATTTTATATGTAATGTACACCCTGTACATATAAAATAGTTTGTTTCTGCATAGCATATAGTGTTTTTTTGCTCCATGATATGTTAACATTTCTGATTTCTGGTATTATACTGTAATATGACATTCAAAGATATTAGGTACTGAATAAATAATGTCATAACACCGTCATTTTTATTTCTTAACTATTTTTTACATAATATACCTCAAGTAAGTATGTATCTACAATAAAGTCTCCAGCCTCCAGCTATTTATACGGTAAAGTACAACAGTAACATTCTATACTGCATTTGAGCACCGTTTCAACATTCCGTACCGTATTCGGCACTCCGTTAATGATTGGTCGAAAAATTTGAACTGGCCAACGAAATTTCAACGGGTGCCGAAATCTATACCGGAACGTTTAAATGCTACCCGTCCATGGTCCACCCACGATATAACGCATGCACGGCTACCCTGGTTTTGCGTAACGCGGTTTTTGGCATGCCGGCCCAGGGGCCGGCACCAACAAGATTGGGAAACGGCGCTGCTTGTCGATTCCGGTGGCGGCCTCATCACAAAATAAAGAGCAGAGGCGGCGGCGGCGGCGGCGCCTCCGGCATGCCAATTAGTCAGGCCCGGAGCGGACGGCGCGGGAGAGTTTGAGGACCTCGGGCGACACGGACCGCGCAGACCCGCGCCCGCTAAGTTGACACGAGCTCTATGCGTGGATGCTAATCCACGTTAACATTTAACAAAAAAAATTAAAACCGACTACACAAATTTGCCATTTGGATTTGGTGATAGTCAAGGCAAGCAATTTAAATCTATTTAGATATAAATACATAATAATAATAATGGGTGCCAAGATCCGAACGGCCCAAGAGTTGAATCGTGCAAGACAAGATCCAGAGGGCGGTGCAGGCAATAATGAGCCGCACCCAAATGCATTCTCGGCATGACCCCTGCTCAACAATGTCTTGACACATTAAAACAAAAACTTTCTGTTTTCGCAGGGCGTCTGAGGAGATACAAGGCTAGTAACAACAGGAACCGAGACAACAAACTCTTTGAACGATCAGAAAAGGGTTTCTACCGTGCTTTTAATTCTAGCGCCGATGCCACAAATGCGAGTTACCCTAGCAGAGAACAGGTCGACGGTTTCTGGAGAAATCAACTTGCCACACCAGGTCCATACAATATCAGTGCAAGCTGGATCAGCGAAGAACGCGAGATGGGCCGGAACTATAGCCAGATGCAACACGAGCAATTCACAACCGCTGAGGTCTCCGATGTCATCAAGAATTCCCACAACTGGAAGGCACCAGGTCCAGATCATCTCAAAAATTATTGGATTAAGAAGTTGTGGTGCACGCATGAACAAATAACTAGCTTAATTAATGAAGTCTTGCTCGATCCTCTGAAAATGCCATTGTTTCTTACACAGGGTGCAACCTACATGCTACCAAAAGACCAGCGGAATACGGATAACCCTGCCAAGTACCGCCCAATAGCCTGCTTGCCTACGCTGTACAAGATAATCACATCTTGCCTTACGCAGCGAATATATGCTCACTGCGAGCGGAACAACATCATTGCAATGCAGCAGAAGGGCTGCTCGAAGGGCGCAATGGGATGCAAAGAGCAACTCATCATAGACTCTGTCATCTGCAACCAGGCTCATTCCAAGCAACGAAACCTCCACATGGCTTATGTGGACTACAAAAAAGCATTTGATTCCGTACCTCACGACTGGCTCCCAGGTATCTTAAAGCTGTATAAAATAGATCATCATACAGTTTCCTTTTTAGAACACGTTATGACAACCTGGCGCACTAAGATACAACTCAGAACCGCAAACAGTAACATCGAGACCGACACAATCAACATCCGAAGAGGGATTTTCCAAGGAGATTCACTCAGTCCACTGTGGTTCTCCATGGCGATGAACCCTCTATCACATCGGTTGAACTCTACAAAATATGGCTTCGCTATCAAAAGCAACAACGCAGAAGCGATCAAGTTGAATCACCTATTATATATGGATGATTTAAAACTGATCGCCGCAACCAAAAACCAACTAACGCAAATGCTTAAAACTGTAGAGGAGTTCTCCAGGGACATCGGAATGCTGTTTGGACTGGACAAGTGCCGCACCCTTAATATCATCCGGGGAAAGCTCGAACAAAGCGCACACGAGATGCAGGACGGCCAGGAGATCGAAGCAATGAGCATGGGAGATACATACAAGTATCTCGGGATGAAACAAGCTCAAAGGATAGACCATCGAACAATGAAGACTGATTTAACGAATGAATTCATCAAGAGAGTAAGACAAGTAGTGCGAACTGATCTTAACAGCAGGAATTTGTTTAAGGCCCTGAACACGTATGCGTGCTCTGTACTCAGCTATTCGTTCGGAATAGTGAATTGGACCAACACGGATATCAACAACCTGCAACGAAAAGTTAGGACACTACTGACAAAAGCTCATAAACATCATCCCCGTAGCGCCGTAGAAAGAACAACTCTGCCACGTCAACTAGGAGGAAGAGGATTGGCAGATCTCAGCAAGCAATTGGACCAACAAATATTAAATCTGCGTAATTATTTCTACAGGTAGGCCAACAGCTCCACACTACATAGGGCTATATGCGGAGCAGACGTCTCAACACCGCTACGTCTGACGGAACACGAGCGTCAAAATCACCACCGAACCGACAACGATAAACTACAGAGGTGGTTGGAGAAGCCGCTGCACGGGAGGCATCCTAATGAGGTTAACCAGGAACATGTCGACAAGTTAGCGTCGAACTATTGGCTGACCTCGGGACGAATGTTCCCCGAGACGGAAGGCTTCCTACTGGCCATACAAGATCAGGTTATACCAACTCGCAACTACCTAAAATTCATTGTAGGAGATGCATCGGTAGTGGATGACAGATGCAGATACGGGTGCCCAACTTCAGAAACAATCCAGCACATAACAGGAGGATGTCAGATGTTCGCATCAACGGAATATAAGGAACGACACGATTCGGTTGCCAAGATCTTGCACCAGGAACTGGCGGAAAAGCTGCTGCTTGTGCAGGCAGAGAGGGTCCCATATTACAACTACACACCTGAGCCTGTTCTTGAGAACAGCAACTACAAGATGTACTGGGATCGACAGATCAACGAGTTGCCCATAACAGACCGGACCTTATAATAGTTGATAAAATTTCTAGGCAGATAACTCTGATTGACGTGGCCATCCCGAACAACAACAACCTGCGTGTGAAGCAAGTCGAGAAGATCGCGAAGTACAGAGATTTAGAAGAACGAATTAGAAGGCAATGGGAAATGGAGAACATCCAGACGATTCCAATCATCATGTCAACAACTGGTGTTATACCAAAAAGTTTGCTGAGAAACATCAAGGAGCTGGGTCTAACTGATAGTCTTTACAGGTCCATGCAGAAAGCGGTACTACTTGCGACAGCCCGAACCGTCAGGAAATTCATGGGGAATGCAGGATCATCCAACAACATCAATGTCACCTAAGACCCGATAACATGGCAAGGGTCTCGTCCGAGCCAGATCCTTTTGGTATCCGGGATACCCGGGATCTGAGTGAATGTTCCCCGTAGAGGGAGTGCGAATGCCTTTTGGCTAAGTCGAGATAATAATAATAATAATGTTTATTAACATACTCTACAAAAAGATCAACAATAATCAAATATAAATATACAAGCATGTATTCAAAATAAACATTAAGAAATCCCTGAAGCAACCTAAGTCGCTTATTTGGGAGGACAAAATTTAGGGAATAGACATATCCGGTATACCTACACAGACATTGGTCTAATATCTGGTCACAACCGGGAAAAGTCAAATTCGGTATTTAGGAACAATACAGGCCGAAACGTTTTAGACTCAAAGACAAGAAATATAATATACAATTTAAGATAACATTATAATCATACTTATTGTAGTTTACAATTTTATAAATATATTATGTATTTCATGTTTTTTGTTTGGTTTTCAAAAACTTTGTTACTTGGTTTTTAAACATAGCATAACTGTGGATGGTTTTCAGGTTACCAGGCAGAAGACTAGGTATATATTTTGGCTTCAAGGTAGAGACCACTTCTCTGTCCAACAGTCTTTGAACACTTTGGTACTAAGAATGTTGATTTCTGTCTGGTGGGGTACTGATGTTCACTATTAAGTGGTATTTTCTTTTTATATACAAACATAATCAATTTAAAGCTGAAAAGAAATCTAACATCCATAACTTGACTTTCTCTAAAAAGAGCCTCAGTAGAAAATGTTAATTTTTTTTATTATAAATCACCTTCAAAGCCCATTTCTGGACCACATTTAGAGATCGTAAATTGTTTTCTCTAACTCCACCCCAACCTATACCATTGGATAGGTGAGTTTGAATTAGCGCGTAGTACAAGCACATGAGATACCGGACCTCGAGATAATCCTTTAAATACCTTAATTGTACAGCACCAATCTTATCTTGCTTTTCACTGACCTAGTATGAACATCCCACCCTAAATGCCTATCCAATTGTACGCCTAAATATTTTATATTCTCAGCTTCAGGAATATTAGTGTTCGCATCAATGGACAACGCACCCATCTCGGGCAGACCGCTTGAGTATGGCGTAAAGGGTAAATATTTCGTTTTGGATATATTCAGTGTCAACCGATTACGTTGAAACCATTTGTTAATTTCTCTGAAATCTGTCTCGGCCTTGACCCTAACTTCAAGACACGATCTATCCGAGTATGTCACCACCGTGTCATCTGCAAAACAAAGAATACTTACTACCCTTTGCTGGCAACTGTAATAAGCCATTAATATAAACAATGAACAGAAGTGGTCCCAGGACCGTACCCTGGGGAACTCCAAAAGAAACATCTCTAAACCCATCAATAGTAACCATCGGTTTTCGACCCGACAAGTAGCTTCTCAACAGCTCATGCCCATTGCCACGTATTCCACAGGCTTCCAATTTTTCCAACAGCAAATCATGGCTAACCGTATCGAAAGCTTTCTTCAGATCAATACTATTGTTGGCATTTTTAAATCAAGCTTCTCATACAGGTAACTTGTTAGTGCGTATATAGCATCGTCGACTGAGCATAACTCGCGGAAACCGTATTGCTTCTCAGATAAAACATTATACCTACTGAAACAACTCGTCATCCTATTCTTTAAAAGTCTCTCTATTATTTTGGAAAATACAGAGACTAAAGTTATAGGCCGATAATTATTTACGTCCTCCTTAGGGCCCGATTTATACAATGGCTTTACAAATCCCACTTTAAATACAGAAGGAAAGAAGCCTGTCGATAAACATAAATTAGTGATATACCTAAGTGAGGGGCTTAATAATTTCGTCTCGAATCTCTTTCACTATTAGATGATATATTGTCATGTCCAGGAGCCTTTTTTAATTTCAATTTATTTATTTCGCTGGATATTTTTTGATCTAATTATATCAATTTTTGTTTTAGGTGCTTTTGAATTAGAAATTATTCTCACCGCATCCCAAAGAGCTTTGTGGCTATTTTTATTTCTATCGATAATTTTTTTCGCATAACTTTTTTTTGCATCTTGGATGACTTTCTTCAGACTGTCTTCATCGAGGGGGCATTTTAGGTGGGTAAATTAGAGAAAAATGTCGGCGATAGGAAAAAAATTTATTAAGAAAGTTGTTCAGAATGACCATCTCTCTTACCCAAAAAAGGATGCCAGTTATTTCAGACTCACCCTGTATAGTAACTCAGAATTCAGAAATATATATATATACTATAAGCCAGAATTCTGCAAGATATCAAGTCAGAATAAACGAGAAAAAAATTTGCAAGTGGCCCTTACACGCCTTTGTATAGGTACATATAAAACTGCTCTTGGTTGCATAAGGAAAAACTGATTTGTTGTAAGTATATTATACCTATAGGATGAAATAAGCAAGTAGGTATTTTATTATTTTCCACGGCTACCTTTCTAACCAATAATGTCGTGGGCCGTGTCTGAACTCAATAAAATATCTATGTATCTAACAGTTCGGTTTACAAATGATTTTTTCATTTTGAAAATTGGATTAAATCGTTTAAGATATTGCCAGCGCAATTTAAAGTTTGAAAATGGGGAATAGACCCACCCTATAATTTTTTCTTAAAATATCTAGCTAGGATGCCCGAAATTTTTTTACCCTGACCTGTTTTTCAATTTCTCGTACCCAATCATCACTTGTTTAAATTAAATAAATAAATAATACTCTTGTGTCATCGCCACCTAACGGATTAAATTTTTCACAATCGTTAATGCTTTACCAGCAGTATCTACTGTTATCCGTTTTCAAACCCAATCAAGTCAATCAACTCAAAAATAGAAACGTATGCATCAGTTATTTATGTTGCATGCAGACATGCGAAATTTTCACAATATTATTTGCCCGGCAACAGCCACATTTCTTTATTTTTTACGTAAGCGTCTGTTCCGAGAACATCTTGTAATAAAATAATAGCGTAGCCATGGGCGATTACAAAAATTTGGAAAACGTTTTCGAAAGTACCGCTGGCTCGCCGTCCAATCTATAATTTTCTCAGATTGGTACTTCTCGGCGCTGTGTGTGTGTGTGTGTGTGTGTGCGTTACACAACCGTACGATGACACTAATTTCACCAGAGGAAGTCAATACACGGCGAAAAGATCGTTTCGTTTCGTAACTCGATATACTTACATGTACCTACCGGGGAATGTCAATAATTACATAGGTCTTGCAATTAGACTAGCAGTAAACGTGACATCCAGTAAATTGGAATAGGTACCTACTAGGCCTGAGACAAAATATCGATAAAATCGAAAGTATCGATACTATCGATTTTATCGATACTCGATATTCAATTTCGATAAATCGAAATATCGATATTATCGATTTTATCGATATTTTCGATCTTTTCGATTTTATCGATCTTATCGATTTTATCGATCTTTTCGATTTTATCGATCTTTTCGATTTTATCGATCTTTTCGATTTTATCGATCTATTCGATTTTATCGATATTTTCGATTTTAACGATCTTTTCGATTTTATCGATTTTATCGATATTTTCGATCTTTTCGATTTTATCGATATTTTCGATCTTTTCGATTTTATCGATCTTTTTGATTTTATCGATATTTTTGATTTTATCGATCTTTCCAGTTATATCTATCTTTTGAAATTGTTTGCAAAAATAAAGGAAATTGCTGCACCCATTGCGTCCAGACCGCGTCCGCAGCAAGCCGCGTCCGCAGCAAGCCGATCGGCCTTTTTTGGCTATCGATTTTATCGATAAGATCGATTTTATCGATTTATCGATTTTATCGATATTTTTTCAGTATCGATTTCCGATACTGAAATTCGGAGATCGAAGAGCCCTAGTACCTACTAAATACTATTAAAAAAAATGCCAACGCAATTTCAAACGAAATATATAGATACCTACTAGTAATAATAACAATACAATTCATTGTAAAGATGCACCGGTATAGTAGATGACAGATGCAGATACGGGTGCCAAACTTCAGAAACAATCCAGCTTATAACAGGAGGATGTCAGATATTCGCATCAGCGGAATATAAGGAACGACACGATTCGGTTGCCAAGATCTTGCACCAGGAACTGGCGGAAAAACTGCTGCTTGTGCAGGCAAAGAGGATCTAATTAACTATCTAAGTAGATGAACAAAATATGAACCGTTTTGTTGAATACATAATTCACACCGAAGTGTAATGGAATTGTACACATGTACGCCGTACAACTACGACGGCTCTGAACTGCCACCGCACAAGTAACCTTTTTTATATATAATTTACACTTTATCTGTAAATTTACACTTTATCTCTAAATTTACACTTTATCTGTAAATTTACACTTTATCTGTAAATTTACACTTTATCTCTAAATTTACACTTTATCTGTAAATTTACACTTGATCTGTAAATTCACACTTTAGTTGGTAGGTATGGGGACGGTTGGGAGACCCCCTCCACTTTCCTCCTAGGCCCCGCCCCGCCGTTTTGAGGCGACTTCGAAAAATTTTCGAAGGGTAATTAGTTACATTCGGGTTGGGAGTTAAAATCATATAGGTACGCAACCACATCACTACCTATACTTTTAACTACCCCTGTTTAGTGATGTAGTTTTCGTACCTATATGATTTTGACCCCCAAACCAAATGTGACTCGTATTTTTATGACACAGAAAATTACCCTATAAGTACCTTATCATGATCCCGAAAATTTTTCGAAGTCGCCTCAAAACGGCGAGGGTGGGGCCTAGGAGGAAAGTGGAGGGGGTCTCCCAACCGTCCCCATACCTACTAAAGTGTCAATTTACAGATAAAGTGTAAATAATTATATCTAAAAAATTTACTTGTGCGGTGGCAGTTCAGCGCCGTCGTATACAACAGCCATTCAATTGTAAATTATGTTACCAACGAATTGTGTACACTTGCTCCAAAATAAGATCGAATTAATTTTTGAATTTGACCAAAAAATTAAATATTTTGTACCTACGCCACCGTGGCAGACACGAAAAATTGTCAAGAGACACTTTTTGTTCAGAATTTGATTTAGGACAAGGCCGTAGGTACAGGGTGTCCTAGTTAACGTGATAAACCCGATTTTCTCGGTAATTTTAAAGATAAATTCATGGTTCTAAAACCAGACATGTGTAGAATTTTCCGAGGAATTCGAATGTGACGTCAAACTTAATATACCGGGTGTTATTAAAACATTATTTCAAAAAATACCGTTTTCCAAAAAATTGTGAAATGTTCGCAATGAGTAATGAGTATACGGGGAGTAAAGAAAAAGTGTCGGTTTTCATTTCTGACTTCCGGTTTTACCGGAAGTGAGCATCACTTTGTCAGATTTTTGAGACAACCTGTATATTTTGGGTTTTTTAAGTTCGTTTTCTTCTCCCAATTCCAACCATATATATTTTTATAGTTATCTCTAAAAATAATCAAGCAGTATTTTTTTATTTTTTGATAAATTTTGTCGAATATGACAAATTCACATCTTCGCATGGAATGCTAAAAATATATCTTTAGAGATAACTATATCTCTGGCATTTGTGAGCGAATAAATTTTTGAAATTTTTATTATCGAAAATATGAGTAACCATGGAAACAATCTTGTAAAATGTGTTACAAGATTTTGGCTCTTGGATGTTGGATGGATCACCCTGTATATATGGCTCAGCGCCCAGCGCTTTTGGGCTTCAGAGGTCGATTCGAAACAATCCCTACATCTCGACACTGTACCTACCGTGGCCTCAATTCTGATATAGCTTTCAGATTGCAAATACAAATCTAAATTACAATGAATTTAAGTATATTTAAGTATACCTAAGTAAAAAAAAAATAGAAAGAGCCCCCGTAACGTGGGAGGAGATCTGTTCATGGGCGGATGGATTGGCGTTCTTGCTGGGCGTACCTACGTACTGCACTATACGGCAATATCCTGATGTAGCCGATCATCATAGGTTGAGCACGAGCCAACGTATACTTTGTCGAGTTATCCGAGGATTGCGACTTAGAAAATGTCCACATTACGTACAGAACGGTAATAAAGACATGTCAGGTATACTTGCGCCAACAATCCTAAAGTTAGCATAATATAATCTAAGTATGAATTTCTAAGGAATATAATCTAAGGATGAATTTTTATAATACGTGCCTAGATACAACTAAATTCG
This sequence comes from Pseudeuparius sepicola, assembly GCA_963920635.1. Taxonomy (NCBI): domain Eukaryota; kingdom Metazoa; phylum Arthropoda; class Insecta; order Coleoptera; family Anthribidae; genus Pseudeuparius; species Pseudeuparius sepicola. Next base: position 25,066,230 of record OY987298.1, on the reverse strand, counting down.
AATGAATGAAACCATAAACCTTCCTGATTTTAAAGTGGTTACGTTTAATCATGTAAAATTGTTAGGTATAAACAGTCCAAACCAAAACCACTTTTACCCTGGAAGACTGTGTAAGAACAAAATCTCTTTTGATGACCTTAACCCACTTTTCTCTTATAATGGGGTCTTTAGAGAGGAAAAAGCGCCAACGTATACTTTGTCGAGTTATCCGAGGATTGCGACTTAGAAAATGTCCACATTACGTACAGAACCGTAATAAAGACATGTCAGGTATACTTGCGCCAACAATCCTAACGTTAGCATAATATAATGGATACGTATTGGCATTACCTGCATCTAAGGATGAATTTTTATAATACGTGCCTAGATACAACTAAATTCGAATGAATGAAACCATAAACCTTCCTGATTTTAAAGTGGTTACGTTTAATCATGTAAAATTGTTAGGTATAAACAGTCCAAACCAAAACCACTTTTACCCTGGAAGACTGTGTAAGAACAAAATCTCTTTTGATGACCTTAACCCACTTTTCTCTTATAATGGAGTCTTTAGAGAGGAAAAAGCGCCAACGTATACTTTGTCGAGTTATCCGAGGATTGCGACTTAGAAAATGTCCACATTACGTACAGAACCGTAATAAAGACATGTCAGGTATACTTGCGCCAACAATCCTAAAGTTAGCATAATATAATCTAAGGATGAATTTCTAAGGAATATAATCTAAGGATGAATTTTTATAATACGTGCCTAGATACAACTAAATTCGAATGAATGAAACCATAAACCTTCCTGATTTTAAAGTGGTTACGTTTAATCATGTAAAATTGTTAGGTATAAACAGTCCAAACCAAAACCACTTTTACCCTGGAAGACTGTGTAAGAACAAAATCTCTTTTGATGGCCTTAACCCACTTTTCTCTTATAATGGGGTCTTTAGGGAGGAAAAAGCGAACACTTTAGGACCGCCTTTATGTAGTTTCCATTGCAGTTCGGAACGAAACACGTCCACGGCATGATGTAAATAAGTCCGAAACTATACCTAGACACAACCTAAAACCTATACAGTAAAATTGAATTTTAATCACTTTATTCTGAATCACTGCTGTTTTTCCACCTTATTAATAAAACTCCACGTCCTATATTACTAAAAAACAGTCGAACACGCAATAAACACAACAAACGTTCTTTAACAAAGGAAAATCGACAGACCACAGAAAATATACGCTGCGTAGCGTATATTTTCTGTGCGCCAGACAAGTAAACGTAAACAACTACGAAAAGCTACCTCCCTCTGATGACGTAGTGACGTTTCGCATTGTTGAAAAATTTATTAGAAACATTATTGCAATTGTAATTTATATAGAAATTTTCATGAATTTCAACGTTTTTCTTTAAATTTGTATACATTTTTTTATTATTATTATTTTTCAACTTTTATTCACCCTACTTAAAGGTGCTTTATTTTAAAGAAACTCTCAGTAATACTTTTTCTGAACTAAATATTGTTTCAGGCACATAATTTATAGCAAATACATTTTTGGAGCTTAACATTTTTGTTGTGCTTGATGCAAAGTTTATTTAATTATAGAACAATCTGATTTACTCATGTAGATTAATATAAGATACACGTGCAAAAAGAAATACATCAAAATAATTGTAAAGCGGTAACTCCACGAATTAGTATTTCATAAGAAGGTTGCGCCCGTTGAATTTTCCCACAATTTGAAAATAAAAATTGAAAATATAAGTAGGCTATGATGGCTCTAGTGAATGTTGTGGTAGATAAGTCCGTTAATATTGGATAAAAATTGCAAAGGACACAATAAACAATTTATATTATTTACTTCAAAAATAAGTAGAGTTTTTAAAGTGAAGTGAAATTTGAAATTTCTTATAAAAAACTTAACAAAACTTAACAACTATATTGAGGTTTTTCTCTTTGCACATGTATGTGGGTACTATTACTATTATTGACCTACATGATAAATCAGCACGACCAAATTTTTAAGTTTCTACCTGAAACGATATACAGGGACCGGCAGAAAGTTGGACACAAAAATTTAATATTTTTAAACTCTGATTTCGATTAATTTAAATTTCTAGCTGCTAATCGAACAAAATTAAAGTTTAGTAGCAAATTCATGTGTTATTCGATGATAAGTTGCGGTAGCAGTATTTTGTTTTTTGGTGGTCAAAATAAATACAAAAAAAGTTAAATTTCTTTTTTTTTACTAGGTGGCTTTCCATTTGTGTCCAACTTTCTGCCGGTCACTCTATAGCGTCTTTCAAAAACTTCCCATCTTGGGCTATTTTTTTTATTAATAATTCATTTTGAAATTTAACTTTTATTTATTATGTTTTAAATTTAATGCTAAAAACGGACTTATTTGTTAAAATTTTAAAAAATTTACCTCGAAAAAGTTGTTTGTTTCTTCTTTAATTTTACATTAGCCTACTAAATTTGAGAGCTCTATTAAAATATTTAGTTTTTTTGCAGGGACTCTTTAAAATAAGGGGACCCAGCCTTTCACATAGGAAAAGTGAAGCCTTGAGGGGAAGTTTGTTTTCTGTAAACTCCAAGGAGAATAACATAAGTGGGCTGGTACAAGGTTATGTTATATGTCAGGGTCCAACTGCCATCAGGTTTTATGTGATAGATAGTGCCATAGATTCTAAAGGAGGCAACAAATTTCCCATCATAATTCACAATTTTTAAGTTTTCTAACTTTCTGATACTCAGGTGTGACAATTAAAGAATTTCAACTATACAATAAATTTGTTTCATTTGACAGTTGCCATATTCTGTAATTGTAGACACAACATTGTCAAGTCTAATTTTTAGAAATCATGGAAACCATTATTAATTTTAACTAACAATCAAAGTATAGTATTTCTAAAGTAACTTGAAACAGTATAAAAAACTCTAATTGCATAAAAAAAACTCAATATCGGACATAAGCGTCACGCAGTTTCTTAAAGATACCTATACATATTCTACAAGCAACATAATATTTCACTTTTAAGGTTTTTTAAGGTTGTCGTCACACACAACGTAAAGGTTAATGCACCATACAATATTGTCAAAAGGTCTCTAAAAAGCCATATCGATTACAACTATTTACGCAAGTATATCCTAAAATCTGTGAAATTATCGCACGCTTATCCATCGAATTTCGCTGTAAAAGTGGCCAGCCGTCGAACAGTGTAGCCCATGCAAGTATTGGTGATATATTATATTAGGCGAGCATGCAGTCAGTTGTTTTTACTACAATATCTATCGTCTCTGTCTCCTTCATCTCCTTTTACTTATAATACCAGGTGCGGTTTAATATGGTTAAAAAGTGTTTTGTCTCGTATTTTATTGCCGGAAGCGCCTGTTCTCGAGCTACCCTGGTAAAATATAAATGAACTCACTTGGAACACAGTGATATACGAGGCGCGATCTATTTCATAGCATTTACCACGCTCTGTTACTGGTAAAAATACCAGACTTATCAGCAGAAATCACTCGTTTTTATGCTGTTCCAAGTGACTTTAGAAATACTATACCTGTTATATTCATAGATTCTCCAATGAAATGGCATACTTGGCATCACCATTAGAATGATGAAAGAATAGGCCTCACTTTGGAAAGTATAATGCTGGGTCCCTGGGTTTTTTGTCATTTAATAATAGGTAATAATAGATCTATGATATTTGTAAAAATTGTAATAACTCGCGAAATTATCGTTGTTAGTGTTCGACTTTCGATACATTCTCAGCTGTTTCCACCGAAGCCTGCCCTGCGCTCCTGCCCGAAGAACGAACTTCCGCGTCGCGCCAGCTGCTTTTTCTGCGCGGCGGCGTCTTCGGCGTGTGCCGGCCAGTCCGGCATTAGGCGACAACGCAATCCGGTTACCCGGTCATTAGCGACCCGGTCGGAACGGTATCCGCGGTACCCGATCGCCATTAGCGGAGAGGAGGCGGCCGATACCGGCCTGATTGGCGGTTGGCGAGTTGGCGTTGTGTGAAGCTATATACCTACCTCGTACCGTTAGTTGTCGATTGCGCTAATCTTCTTTATTGCAATGTACCCATACCAGGGACCCTTTAAAGTAAGGGGACCCAGCATAATACTTTCCAAAGTGAGGCCGTTTCTTTCCCCATTCTAATGGTCTCAATGATGCCAACTATGCCATTTTATTGGAGAATCTATGGATATAACAGGTACTTTGATTGTTAGTAAAAATTAATATTATTTCTAAAAATTAGGCTTGACAATGTTCTGTCAACAAACACAGAATATGGCAAGTGCCAAATGAATCAAATTTATTTTATATTTGAATTTGGTTTCCTGCAATTATTTCCAGGAAGTAGTGCCGATTTTGCTTATTTGAGAATTTGTCGCTATTGCACCTTGTTACCAGGTTCCTCAAACCATTTGTAATATTATGTAGGTATAATAGGTACGTACTTGAACTTTCTTCCCTTGTTGAATGTATCTACCCAAAGAACTTTCACAGATTTCGGGATGGACTAATAAGATTAGGTCTTGTACTTAGTTCTAATCATGTAGTTTTTCTCGGTGCTCATTTTTGTAATTTTATTTCTCTCCCAAGGTACCTCACAAACGTAAAATAAACTTATAGTTGTAGATATAAACTGTTTAAAAAAGACCTGACTGAAGCTACCTGCTTAATAATTTAATATTTAGGAAATACCATTTTTGATTTGAACTACTTACTTATACGTAATGTCCACGTAGGTAGGTACCTAATGGGAATTGTAGGATTACTAAAAGTTAGACAAGAAAAATCTGGTTGCAATTATTGGGACTACTACAGGCGGCCGCATTACCTTTAACTGACTATCTGGAAGTTAGAAAACTTAAAAATTGTGAATTATGATGGGAAATATTTTGCCTCCTTTGGAATCTATGGCACTGGCATGTCACATAAAACCTGATGGCAGTTGGACACTGACATATAACATAACCTTGTACCAGCCCACTTATGTGGTCTCATTGGAGATATACAGAAAACAAGGCTTCACTTTTCCTATGTGAGACTGTGACATGCTGGGTCCATTTATTTTAAAGAGTCCCTGACCCATACCTATAAGTTGACAAAGAACGTCGATCGGGGTAGTCGACATATTCAGGGTGTCTACTTTTAAGTGTATACAAATCGGTAAACAATGTATTTTGTGAGATATTTTCAAAAGCCTTTTTTTTTGTTCGAAAGGTCTTCAAAAAACGCTTCTTTTGACGTTTTTACTTTTGTCAAAATGCAAATACAGGGACGGCTACGTTTTTTTTATACCACGATTTTTACAAAAAACATTTAGCGATTTTTTTATTTAAAATCTGACATAACAGCGTCAATCAGGACACCCCAAAACCACTATATACTAAATTTGAACAAAAAATGTAGAGGATGTTCGGTTCTACACCGTGTTAAAGTTGAGCAAAATAGGGACTTTAAAGGCACCTGGCGAGTCAAGCGTGCCATGGAATTATTTCAAAACAGTAGAAGAATTAACAGGACCACCCAAAGTGTTGATGGAAGAAATTGCAAGTAGAAATATAAGGATATTTTTCTCTACAGCGTCTCAAATTTCCGATTTTTTTCGAATTTTATGCTGGTCAAGTTTGCCTTGGATTATTGAAACAATATTACTAAATGTAAAATAAATTAAATTTTACCAAAACATCAACAAATAAAATACTTGAGTCTTAAGTTATCGAGGTTTTCTCAATATAATCGCCTTCTAAGGTTATACATTTGTCAATACGCTTTTTAATGTTACAAACAACCTTTTTTAACTCATTTGCTGTTACTGATTGGCAAGCTTCTATTATTTTTTGTTGTAGCTCGTTTATGTCTCTAGGGCGATTTTTATATACTCTATCCTTTATCGCACCCCAAAAATAAAAGTCCATTGGGGACAAATCTGGCGATCGAGGGGGCCATCAAAATCATGTAAGTGTAACAATAACAATACCTGTTGTCAAAATTATTATTTAGCCACTCAATGTTCCATGGATAGGCGCTCCATCTAACTGCATCATTAAATCTCTTGTTTCTCACAATGGTAAATCGACGAGGGCGTTTTGAAATTCGCCTCTCAAAAATTCCAGAAAGAGCGCACCATTTAGAGGTTGGCGGAAAAAGAAAGGTCCTATCACCCTGTGGCCAGTTATCCCACAAAAGACATTTACTTTTTGCGAGAACTGGCTTTTAGTGTGTACAACAAAGTGAGGATTTTCTTCCGACCAATAACGTGTATTCTGGGATGAAACAACCCCATTTGTTGTGAAAGTTGCTTCATCCGTAAATAATATATTTTTTAGAAATTAGCATCATTCAGGTATTCCCCTTGCGCACACAAACAATATTCAAGTCTTCGTTCCATGTCTCCTACTTCTAACGTGTGAAGAAATTTTGCTTTAAATGCTTTTAATTAATTTATTTTTAAACATTTCCAAATTGTAGATCTTTTCAGCAGCAAATCATTAACTGCATCATTTAAGAAATTATTAGGATTGTTCCGAAAATATTCTAAAATTTGTTCAGACGTTCTGTTGTTGTTATTACCTCCTCTGATATTTTTTATAGACACATTTCCTACAAAACAATAGGTACAATAATTGCATTTCATTTTAATAATTTTCCAGCTCTTCAACTTCACTTATCCGCTAGATCAAATGTTCTGTTTATTTTTGCTACGGTAGAATAGTGGATATTCTGTTCATGACGCGTATTAAATATCCTGGCAACTTCACGGTAAGGCACAATACCGGTTAATCTGATAATCTCAATTTTGTCACTCAAAGTTAACGCTTCCATTGTGTATACAAGTTGGCCAAAAATTAAGATTAACAGAACTGTCAAATTTATTGTATTGACTTGTTTTTTAATTTCCATGGCAGATCTGATTTTTGCGAATATTTTTATTAAGAATTTAAACTGTCTGGACAGATTTTTTAAAATTATTACCTAACAAAAACTAGAATATTGTTCGTAAACACATGGGAAATGACTAAATGACTCTTTATATTTTTTTAATTTAATTTATTTTACATTTAGTAACATTGTTTCAATAATCCAAGGCAAACTTGACCAGCGTAAAATTCGAAATTTGAGACGCTGTAGAGAAAAACATCCTGTATATTTCTTCTTGCAATTTCTTCCATCAACACTTTGGGTGGTCCTGTTAATTCTTCCACTGTTTTGAAATAATTCCATGGCACGCTTGACTCGTCAGGTGCCTTTGAAGTCCCTATTTTGCTCAACTTTAACACGGTGTAGAACCGAACGCCCTCGAACAAAAAAAGATTTTTGGAAATATCTCACAAAATACATTTTTTATCGATTTGTATACACTTAAAAGCAGACACTCTGTATATGGCACCAATACATAAAAAACAGTCAGTGTCAATTTAATTGGTTGAATTTGAATTCTCTGACTGTTTCTGGCACCTTAATTTACATTTGATTGGCTCTAGCCTCTAATCAGTTGGAACAAGCCTAATATCCCAGGTGTAAGTACTCGGTTAATATACAGTTCCCAGTTATATATTGTGGCTCACTATAAATTGACCCCCCCCCTTAACTTGTTAGTTTTTGAGGTTAGAAAAAAGTTTTTTACAATAGTTCTAGATACCTACTAATACAAAGTTTTTTGTTACGCTATTGGACCTTATACAGTGTGTTCTAGAAAGCCGTGGCAGACGTAAGTTGTGTTTTTTGAATGGAACACCTTATATATTTTTGGATTATTGAATTCTACGCATTTTTCTGATTCCAACGAAGTGTATAATTATGTTATACGTTCGCTCCAATCCAACCGTTCGTTCAGAACTGAGCCTTTTTTGTGAGGGATTACTCCTTGGGTCATAGGTTGCCATGGAAGACAAATGCCAAATTAATTATTGACAGTTTGCAAGTCTATTCACGCTTAGGAAAACAAAATGGGCTATTTTAGGATTTTACAGAAAAATGAATAAGGAAAATTAAGAGAAATGAGAAATTTGAGTTAATAAACTTCGTCAGATTTATTGTTTAAAATTTATTTGTTATTGAAAACGACAATAACATTTAGAAGAAGGATATACGTATTACAAATGCTGCAAATGGCCTCCTCTTGCACAGTGAATTTATTTATATTTGCTACTAACTTTCTGTTTATTGAGTCGACGATAAAATTGCTGTGTTCAGTATTTAATACGTGGACTTCTTCCCGAACTCTACCTTTCAGTGTTTCTACATTTTCCGATCTGTCATAATAAATTTTGTTTTCTAAATAACCCCACAAAAAAAGTATATCCTTTTTCTAAATGTTGTTGTCATTTCAAATAAAAATTAAATTTCAAACAATAAATTTGACTAAGTTTATTAACTATGTTACTATTTAAAATTCCTCAATTCTCTCAATTTCCCTTCTTCATTTTACCTGAAATCTTAAAACAGCCCGATTTCTTTCCCAAAGCGTGAATATATTTGCAAACTGTCAATAGTTATTACTATAATTTGGCATTTGTATTCCATGGCAACCTATGAACACAGACCTATATAGCTTAGCGAAGCTATAATATATAGGTCTGTGCTATGACCCAAGGAGTAATCCCTCACAAAGAAAGCTGAGTGAACGGTTGGAGCGAACATATAACATAATATGCTTAGGAAATTTTGTACATTTCTCAAAAGAAAATCATGAACGTAGAAATTATTTTGAAATTATTTTTGAAAAGGTGTGTTCTACCTTTCCATACGCCACTAGTATAGGCAACGAAACGTCGGTAGCTTCATTTTATTTTGCACTCCGTTTAAAAAAGCTGTGTGTTTTATTAAGCATTCCCGGATGCATGTTAAACAATTTTGCCTAAGTTATAGGTAATTGAATAGTAATTTAAAATAGCTCTAGAAAGGTAGAGGTTGGATCTTTGTTGGGATCAGGAAGATTCACCGCCCACAATTCACCGCGGAATGTTCACCGCTCCCAATTCACCGCCCACAATTCACCGCTCGCACAATTAGTCGCGCGCGCAATTCACCTCTCACAATTCACCGCTAGGAAAATTTGATACTTTGTGTATCATTAAGTATCCCTAATTTTTGAAATGAAGAAATTTTCAATCGAAACACGTTACCAGCAATGCTACGGCATTTACATAACAGAGATTTAGTTTACCCTACCGATAGGATTATAAACTTTCAAATAAAACGCTAGCCAGGTAGGAAAATATATTTAGGGTTTTAACATAATAAGGTTTTTGAATAGAAGTAGATGATGAACTAAAATGCATTATTTGCAATGCTATCTCATTTAAATAACAGAAATAGGTATAAATAAGCCACATTAATAATTGTGAGCTCTTCAATTTATTGACTCAGAAAAGGGAAGGAGAAAGCTCATTATTGACGGCCACAGTTATTATCGCGAAAAGAAGATAGAAAATAAAATTCACTGGAAATGTTCAATGTACCAGAAGACCAAATGCACAGCTCGAGTAACAACTAGAGATGACGAATTGGTTACTACGCGAAGCAGCACAATCACTGTGGAGACGCGGCAGATTTGGAGGCAGCCAAAATTTACCACCGTATTCGCATATCTGCAAGAAGCACACAAAGTACACCACACCAAATAATTTCCGAAGCTTCAAGCACGTGCAGCCAAGCAGCAGCTCCTAAACTTCCACGTGTTGACAGCCTCAAAAGAACTATAAGGAATGTAAGGGGTCGCCATCTGTCTGGACCAATCGCAGTGGTTTGCCGACGGAACGTTCAAAACTGTGCCATTATTATTTCATCAGCTGTACACTATCCATGGCCTGAAGCACAATGCATGCTTACCATTAGTTTACGCACTACTTCCCGACAAAGCCGAGCTTACTTACGTCGAGATGCTGCAAGAGCTCAAAAATGTGGAGCCATCATTGGCCCTGTTGTCCATTACAACTGATTATGAAAGTGCTATGATCAGCGCCTGCCAAAAGGAATTCCCACAAGCGAAACAGAGAGGTTGCTTCTTCCACTTAACTCAGTGTGTTCTTCGGAAGATACAGGGTTGCGGGTTGCAGGCGAAATATGAAACCGACGCCAATTTTGCCCTGAAGATGAAAATGTTAGCAGCAATAGCTTTTCTTCCCGTGGACCACACGGTTACAACTTTTCAGTTGCTTAATGAAAATGGTATCTTCCCCGAAGATGCTCAAGAAGTAGTTGATTACTTTGAAGACGTATGGATTGGACGCCCACAAAGAAGGCAGCAACGACGCCAACCACGCTATGCGCATGCTATGTGGAATGTATACGATTCCGTCTTGAATGACCTACCAAAGACAAATAACTGCGCGGAAGGTTGGCATAGAGGGTTTGAAGAGCAGGTATTGGCACATCACCCGAGCATATGGAAATTCATTAACTGTATAAAGAAGGAACAAAGTCTCAATGAAGTTAGGTTTGAACAATATATTAGTGGTCATGAAGCTCAAAGGCCCAGGATCAAATATCGTGACGCTGCAAAACGCATTAAAAAACTAGTGTTAGCCTTTGATCCAAATAATATAATAGATTTTGTTAGAGGCATAGCTCATAACATTTCTTATTAAATTTATTATAATTTGTCATATTAATATGTGTCAATTAAATATTATTCGGTGTGGTCATTTAAGTGCAACATATGGGATTTTTTTTATTAATTGCACAACCAAAATACAGATATTGTCGAAAGTTGACGAAATTTCCTAGCGGTGAATTGTGAGAGGTGGACTGCGGGCGCGACTAATTGTGCGAGCGGTGAATTGTGGGAGGTGAATTGTGGGCGGTGAACTTTCCGCGGTGAATTGTGGGCGGTGAATTTTCCTAGACCCATCTTTGTTCTGTTATACATACAGTGTGTCCGCGTTTGCTCGTGAACACTCTAAAAATCTATGAAGACCCGAGTAAAATTTGGCATTATATATACAGGGTGTCACCTTCCTGTCATTTTCAAAATGCAAATCCAGGGCCGGCTGCGATTTTTTTATACCCCCGATTTTCACGAAAACCATTTAGCGATTTTTTTATTTAAAATCTGACCCAACAGCGTTAATCAGAACACCCCAAAACCCCCATATACCAAATTTGAACAAAAAAATATACAGGGAGTTCCATGCTGCAGGGTGTCAAAGTTGAGCAAAATAGGAATTTTAAAGGCATCTGCAAAGTCCAGTGTGCCATGGAATCCCCTCAAAACAGTTGAATAGTCAATAGGACCACTCAAGGTGTTGGTGTGCAAAAGTCCAATACAAAATATACAGAGTGTTCTTATCCGTGCCATCTCAAATTACTGAATTTTTGGAACTTTATACGGGTTAAAAATCGAGTGTTATCAAAACCGCTCCGCTCCACACACTATAAATGCACTAAATCTAAAAAATTCAGAAGCCTGCCCGTCGGTAGGTCCATATCAGTTAAGGTTGGCTGGTGTGCCACAACAGGAAACGCACAGAAAATGTATAATCTTAGACAGTGACTTTGTTGAGAAAGGTCCAATAATTTAAAATGTTTTTATTTGTTACTTGGCATTTTGTAAAGAAATACATTACTTTTGTGTTTATCAATATTTTTTCCATGATTCCAGAGCACTGTTGATCCGTATAAGTTTCAACTCCCTGTATATTTTTTACTCAAATTTGGTATATGGGGGTTTTGGGGTGTTCTGATTAACGCTGTGGGGTCAGATTTTAAATAAAAAAATTTCTAAATGGTTTTCGTGAAAATCGGGGGTATAAAAAAATCGCAGCCGGCTCTGGATTTGCATTTTGAAAATGGCAGGAAGGTCAAAACAAGCGGATTTTGAACGCCTTTAAAACAAAAAAAGTTTTGGCGATTATCTCCAAAAATGAAGATTTTACGGATTTGTACAGTTTTAAAGTTGGACACCCTGTATATATATTTTTAGATTCACCTAAGGGAAGATATCTCACAAACAACAGAAAATGTTACTCGAACACCCAATAAGTAAGCTGGAATCGAGTCACTGTATACTGTATGGTATCACGCGACATATGATATAATAATTCCGTTCCGCCTGCTGACGACTGATATTAAACGTTTAGGATCGTTTAACCGATATTCGATAGGGTGGCAGCTCTGCTCGCTGACTGATTATTTTTCGGTTTTTAGTGTGGCAGGAGATGGAAGTTGTAAGGATACGCCGAATTCCGTATACGCACAGGACGAAAACGAAGTCATACAAAAGATACATTCAGAACGGAACAGTGTCAGATGAAGACGAACGAAAGTATTTCTTGATTTTATAAATACTCTAAGATTCTCCTACCGCAGTTGGATCCAGGCATTTTTAGAGCTTACTAACGATATAATACTCGATATGGTTATTCAGAAATATATCGAATATAATTGTGCTTTCCATCTAAAAAACACAAGTTTGTGTCACAATTCCCCCCAACTTTGGTATTTACACTTTTTATATAAAATCAGAAACGGCGAAGCTAGATGGATTAGAATAAATCGCCAAAATTTCGTTTTTTTTTTCAAAATATCTAGTAAGCCATGACTTTTTTCAAAAATCCATAAGGCGCTTTAAATTGGTAACACAAAACTGCAATTCTCTTCCCAGTTTACCTTCCTTCTATCTCCGCTAGTTTCCGAGATCCCCATACTGATCATAAAAAACTCATCCTGTACATACAAACGTTGGTTACAGCATCTAGCGGATATTTTTATTTGACACAGAGGTAGTGGAGATTTCGTTTACATGGGTATCCTCTATCTATATAAATATACGTAGTATATTTTCTGTGGTAAGGAGGACAATCTTAATATGGGTGTTCGGCTGGGTCAAAAACTGTCGTCTAAAAGCTGGAGATAAGGGTTCTTCAGGAAGTCTCCAGAATGGCGCTCGTGTTCTCCCCGGGTATGACCCGAACTTAGCGGTTGTAGACAAAGTGAAGTTTGCCGAGTGGAAAGTAGCATAGTTCGGAGGGTAGATATAGTTAACCTGAAAATTTGCCGACGTACCTATTTGATACAAATAAATAAATATTTACTTATTTTAATAAAATATCTAATTTATTAACTAACCATCTATCAACCCAATTTCCAGAAATGTATTAATTTTATTATCATTTAAAAATATTATTTGTCACCCAGTGGCGTCGCTTGACTTCAGAAACAGGGGGGGCACCTTCAATTTTTTATTTTCAAGGCAATATTTTTCAATATTTTTTATCGCAATTTTATTTTACCTGAAACACAAAATGGTAAAAACAAAACAATTACTCTTTTATTTTTCATATTTTTAATAAACCAACGAGGCAAATAATATATTTATGAAACAAAAATAAATAACAGTTTCGAAATAAAACAACTTGTACTGTCACTGCCAGGGGGGGGCCGTGCCCCCCTGGCCCCCCGACGCGATGCCATACTGTTTATCACTACCAACTTTTGGGGCTTTTTTTTAAATTTGTACCCGCGGGGGCAACAGCAGCGCCGCATCCTAATTTAACGGATTTGACCGATAATTTTATAACTCCTTATTCAATTTCTAATAATCACATGGAAACTGATTTAATTTAAATATTTTTGAAAATTATATACCAACTTAAGAAAAAAGGTATCTACTCTAATCATCAAAATTCATATATTTGAGGGTTAATGACAATTATTACTTTTCTAAACAAACCGAGCTTCACAATTTTTTTTTTCAAAATATCTAGTAAGCCATGTCTTTTTTCAAAAATCCATAAGGCGCGTTAAATTGGTAACACAAAACTGCAATTCTCTTCCCATAGTTAACCTTCCTTCTATCTCCGCTAGTTTCCGAGATCCCCATACTGATCATAAAAAACTCATCCTGTACACACAAACGTTGGTTACAGCATCTAGCGGATAATATTTTTATTTGACACAGAGGTAGTGGAGATTTCGTTTACATGGGTATGGAGGATAGAGGTAAGGAGGACAATCTTATATGGGTGTTCGGCTGGCTCAAAAACTGTCGTCTAAAAGCTGGAGATAAGGGTTCTTCAGGAAGTCTCCAGAATGGCGCTCGTGTTCTCCCCGGGTATGACCCGAACTTAGCGGTTGTAGACAAAGTGAAGTTTGCCGAGTGGAAAGTAGCATAGTTCGGAGGGTAGATATAGTTAACCTGAAAATTTGCCGACGTACCTATTTGATACAAATAAATAAATATTTACTTATTTTAATAAAATATCTAATTTATTAACTAACCATCTATCAACCCAATTTCCAGAAATGTATTAATTTTATTATCATTTAAAAATATTATTTGTCACCCAGTGGCGTCGCTTGACTTCAGAAACAGGGGGGGGGCACCTTCATTTTTTTATTTTCAAGGCAATATTTTTCAATATTTTTTATCGCAATTTTATTTTACCTGAAACACAAAATGGTAAAAACAAAACAATTACTCTTTTATTTTTCATATTTTTAATAAACCAACGAGGCAAATAATATATTTATGAAACAAAAATAAATAACAGTTTCGAAATAAAACAACTTGTACTGTCACTGCCAGGGGGGGGCCGTGCCCCCCTGGCCCCCCGACGCGATGCCATACTGTTTATCACTACCAACTTTTGGGGCTTTTTTTTAAATTTGTACCCGCGGGGGCAACAGCAGCGCCGCATCCTAATTTAACGGATTTGACCGATAATTTTATAACTCTTTATAATAATTTTATAACTCCTTATTCAATTTCTAATAATCACATGGAAACTGATTTAATTTAAATATTTTTGAAAATTATATACCTACTTAAGAAAAAAGGTATCTACTCTAATCATCAAAATTCATATATTTTAGGGTTAATGACAATTATTACTTTTCTAAACAAACCGAGCTTCACAAATATCAGAAAAGAAAACGGTTATAGGGTGACCCATTTGAAATGGAAGCGCCACCGTAAAATTTTTAGTATTATTTATTACTGGGATTGGTTTACTTATTTGTATTCATGATATAAATCGTTTAAGGCCTTAATTATGATAACATATTAAAACTTTTTAAAATTTATTGCAACAATGGTAGGGGCCGACAAGCAAAATTTTTTTTTATGCTCCGATGATGATCTTAGAGAAGATCGAAACATATGTTAGCAACAAATAAATTTTAATGGACAAGTAATAAATAACAAAAATTGATGTTTTTTATATGACAACCCGTCGTTTAATGTTTTGGTCGACTCCCAGTAATAAATAATACTAAGTTTCACACGACCAGGAAAAAAGAAGAAAATTTATAGTAAAGTTTTTAGTTTTCATGTGATTTTAGCTAGTTTTTTTCTGAAGATAGGTCGCAAAAAACTCTTTTTTTACTTTGGTGCAAAATTTCAGGTCTTAATCTCAATGTTCAAGGCCTACTACGAATTATTTTCCACTAAAAAATGACATTTAGCAACTTTTTTTATATAATTTAAAAAATATACAAGGAGTTCCATTTTGCAGGGTATCAAAGTTGAGCAAAACAGGAATTTTAAAGGCACTTGGCAAGTGTGCCATGGAATCTCCTTAAAACAGTTGAATGGTCAACAAGACTACTCAAAGTGTTGGCGTGTAAAGATCCAATAGAAAATATAAAGGGTGTCTTTCTCTGTGCCATCTCAAAATAATGAATTTTTTGAAAAATACAGAAGCCTGAGAGTCAGTAAGTTCATATGAGTTAAGGTGGCTGGTGTGTCACAACAGGAAACGCGCATAAAATAAAAATGTATCATCTTAGACAGTGACTTTATTGATAAAGGTCCAAGAAATAAATTACTTTTGTGTTTATTAATATTTTTTCAATGATTCCAGAGCACTCCTGACCAGTATAAAATTTAATAAAAATTCTGCATTTTGAGATGGCGAGAGAAAAAGACCCAGTATATTTTTGTATTGAATCTTTGCACACCAACACTTTGAGTAGTCCTGTTGATCATTCATCTGTTTTGACGGGATTCCATGGCACAGTTGACTCTCTAAATGCCTTTAAAATTCCTATTTAGCTCAACTTTCACACCCTGTGGAATGGAACTCCCTGTATATTATTTTGTTCAAATTTGGTATACAGGGGTTTTAGGATGTCGTGATTAACGCTGTGGTGTCAGATTTTAAATAAAAACATCGCAATGGTTTTCGTCAGTTTTTACTAGCGTAGTAGGCCTTCAAAATTGAGATTAAGATCTGAAACTTCGCGCCAAAATAGAGTTTTTTGTGACCTAACTTGAGAAGAAAACCCGGCTAAAATCGGATGAAAAATAAAAAATTACGGGGTGCTTCCATTTGAAATGGGCCAC
Organism: Pseudeuparius sepicola; assembly: GCA_963920635.1. Classification (NCBI taxonomy): domain Eukaryota; kingdom Metazoa; phylum Arthropoda; class Insecta; order Coleoptera; family Anthribidae; genus Pseudeuparius; species Pseudeuparius sepicola. Next base: position 25,049,939 of record OY987298.1, on the reverse strand, counting down.
CCTCTATATGGAGGATATGTCGTACTATAGGTCCATTATTATTAAAATTGACTTGTGAAGAAAAAAAAATTTAACAAAAACATTAAAACCGACGTCAAAAACACTCCATTAAAAATTAAAAAAAAATAACAAAAAAAAACACCGACTTCACACATTTGCCAGTATGCACATTAAAATTAAAATTTTAGAAATATTTTTCTCTTTCTAAATTGAGTTATCTTTGGATTTGGTGACAGTCAAGGCAAGGAATTTAAATCTATTTAGATATGAATACATCATACCCATCATAACTTACTGTCAGCGACTCCAAAGATAACTCAATTAAGGAAGAAAAAAATATTTCTAAAATTTTAGTTGAAATGTGCATACGGGCAAATTTGTGAAGTCTGTGTTATTTTTTGTTATTAATTTTTTTTTAATTTTTAGTGGAGTGTGCATACGGGCAAATTTTTGAAGTCGGCTTTAATTTTTTTTTATTTCTTATTTTTTAGTGAATTATTAAGAATTATCGAAATCGGTCTAATATTAAAGTCCATCCCCTAATTTTCTCTTCAAATTTAATTTCTATTCTAATTTAAATGTGACCACCCCTGTGGTAAACCTTTTCTAATAAAATAAGAATCATCCAAATCGGTCCAATATGAAAGTTCATCCCCTATTTTTCCCCCCTTACGGGTGGAATTTTTTCTTCAAACTTAAATGGGACCGCCTCTAAGGTACTCCCTTTCTAATAGAAAAGAATCATCGAAATCGGTTCAATATGAAATTTCATCCCCTATTTGTCCACCCTTATAGGGCTGGAATTTTTTCTTCAAATTTAAATGGTACCATTCTGTAGGTAGGTATACCCTTTCAAATAAAAAAGAATTGTCCAAATGACGGAGTTCTGAGGTAACAAACATAAAAAAAATACAACCGAATTGAAAGTTATGGATTACCTGCTACTGTCGCTGCCCAGGCGCAGAACCCAATTCGATCAGAGGCGGTGGGGCTCCCGTGTGCGCTCTCGCACGTCCGCATCGGGCCCTGCGAGCCGAGCAGGGCGGCAGCGGGGGTGGGAATCCCCGCAAGTACACGGCTGAAACCCGGCGCGGACGTGGACCGGGAACGAACGTCCTCCTCATCCTATTACCGACATCCTGGCTCATCCTCTTACTGGGCTGAACCCCCGCGCCCGGTGTCACACGTATCCAGTGTACCTGCCCCGCCATGCTGGAGACTCTTATACAGGGTGCCGCACAACAGAAGGCCAACCCGCTAACCGTTAGGTTGTTGACGTCAAAATAAGTCACAATAGTCCAAACTAGGAGTACACCCGACGCAACCACATGCGACATGCCTGATGTGGGGGAAAGGTTGCAATTACTAGGTAGTCTTCATTTGCCATTTTCGGCTATTTGTAGAGCCGATTTTTCACAATAGAATTATATGTATATATATAAACCACAAAGATATTAACTCAGAGAAATAACCAAGGATAGAGGGAGCAATAGCATCACAATACACACGTTTGTAGTCAGCCAACATCTTATGCAAATTTACCGAAGTAAACAAACATTAGGCCCGTGTGTACAACGTGTATCTGAGATTGGTTATATCCTGAAAAATATCAATTTGGCCACATACCACACACTTTCTGCGTCCCATTGTATACAAAATTAGTCACTATATCCTAAATACTAATAAATGGCCAATAAATTAACAGAAAAACAATTGAAAACACGAAAAATGCACACGTAAACAATCGGAAAACTTGACTAGCAAACACAAAACAAATACCGTGAGTTAACGAACGCGGCGCCCGCGGCGGAAACGGCGGCGTTGCCATGTTGGGCGGTTTGAGATAGGTATCTGTTGACGATTTTATTTTGATTTTTTTAATTAGCTACTATAATTTCAGCGCAATTTAGCTTTAGTTTAAAATAGTTACATACAAGAAATTAATAATTACATTTGTTAATTTAGTGTTATGGGAGGTGTGCCTTCATTGAATCCCATTATTAAACCCTTCTATTTTCAAATGAAATGCTGTAAACAATGGAGTACGTGGCATCACTCAAAAATATGTAGGCTCTGTTTACTTTTTGTTCTCACTCCCTCTATCCTTGGTTATGTTATTTCTCTGAGGATATTAAGGATAAATACCGTGAATGTGAATCTACATTTTGCCCAGCGCTCTTGACCATCATAGGCGTTTTTCTATAAAAAAAGAGGTAGAATGCGTACAATTCTACCTCGAATCGAACCGCAAGGTCGACCGAAGGCAGAAAAACGTGCAGTCCAAATATAATTTTAGAGATATCGAGTTTATATTTGGTACTGGTTATTAATATTTAAGTAGCCCAATTCGACCATTTGGTTCTCATCTTAAAAGCCAATAAAAATAGTAAGGAGACATAATCTTTTATCCCCCAACTTTTCTATGGAGCTTGCCAAACATTTTTATATTTATGTATAATTTAATTTTCCTCATTTGTTTTGTTAACTTTTAAATTCGTCTTCGAGATAAACAAGGCTTTTTGAATTATTAAGACATCTGATTTCCTGGGGGTATTTCTAAATTAAATGAAAATAGGAAAAACAATAATTATGGGAGGTAATAACACAACCCAAGTACCCAACACGAGAAAAAAGTAGGTATTTATAATCACGAGTTCCAGAATCGTATAGGCATAACTACAAAGTGATTTTTAGACTAAATTCAACATTCTTTATCTCTCATAAGAAGTATTTTGGAGCCCATGCTTAAACTTTTTTTCTTGGGTTGTAATATAGTTATTTTCCTATTTTCTTGGAATTACCCCAATGACATTACGCATCTAGAATTCAGGTATCTACTTCAAAAAATCTGTTTGTCTCCAAAACTAAGGTCTTTAGGGTATATGAGTACCAAATTTGGCTTAAATGTCTTTATTCGTTAGGAGGAATTTTTTTAAAAAATATTTTAAAATCGAATAAATAGTTCCCTAATTAAATGTCCACAGACACAAAATTCTTAAAAGAATCAAGTGATCTGCTGGATCTGGACTTGATATTTTTTTGGTAATACGGACCATTTTTTAAAAGTAACTTAAAGCTATAGTTTTTTGTCAGATGAGTATAAAAATCGCTTTGACGTAACCGATTTGGAAATTGGGTACATAATTTGGCAACTTGATCAGTTTCAACTTCAGCTGAGAAATTTGGTACAAGGTTATCTTACAATGACAAAGATGACATGACCTAAAAGTAAACAAATTTGACAGATACTCCATCAGTATTGTCAGATGTAGATGTGTAACCTATTGTAATGGACCCTTTTTTTCCAAAAAAAAATTACTAGAACAAGTTGTTCAGAATCGATTCAGAACCCTAAATTCAAAATTTTGTCAAAATCAAAAAATATTAAATAAATAAAATTTAAGTAAAAATTTAAAATTTAAATTTTTAAAATTTGTTTTGTAGCTTTTATTTTAAAATAATTACTTTATTAAAACAATTTGCCTTCAAAACTTCCATCGCACACTTTTCTAAACACAGAAAATTATTAAATTGCTGTTTTTGGAATTTATTTTTTTTAAATTATTAATATTTTTTGATTTTGAAAAAATTTTGCATTTAGGGTTTTGAATCGATTCTGAACCACTTTTTCTAGTGAATTTTTTTGAAAAAAAAATGCCTAATATGACTTTCGGATTTTTAGCCTCGTTTGTGGCATCGCAGGTGGCTTTGACTTTGGAGTAGACAACTAATTTTTTGGAAATAAGTAGGCAACAATGCCATCTACCTTTGGTAAAAATTTCGTTCTGGTCGGTTAAAAATTAAAGAAGTTATAGGGTTGTTTCATTCTTAAGTGAGACACTCTGTATATAACCATAGAAGAATCTAGTCGTAGTAGATTCTTTTATGATGTACCTAACTGAATAAAAATTTTAGGAATAGTGTGAATAGTGTGAACATCCAAATTTTACAAAAAGATCTAGGGTAATCCCTAGATATTTTTGTGAAATTTGGTACACGCCTTCTACGTATCAATATGCATTTTCTGATGTACAATTTTATTACTTTTACCAGTGGCGTCTGTACGGGTTTTGAATTGAATATTTTTAAAGAAAAATATGTTACGTCACCGCTTTTTCTTAAAGTAAAAATTATTTTTGAAATCCCCATTCCTTTCTGAGCAAATCAAGTCTCTTGATCTTTTTTGTTTGACGTACGGTTTTGGCATAAAAAAATAAAACTCATTCATTTGCAGTATTTGCACCTTGGTATAAAATCAGATATTAACAATTATTCAAAACGATCTAGTTGGCAAGAAGCAGATTTTGTTTGGTAAACATAAACAGTTTTGACAGATGTCTACGTAGTCTAGTTGTCAGGTATTTAAGTCATTAACATTAACATGGTCCAATTTTACCACCCTGTATCTAAAATGTTAAGACATTTAGGACATATTATGTTCATATGAAGTTTTTTCTCAAAATGGGCACAAGAATAACCCCCTTAAGTATTAGCATGTTATTAAGAAACACCCTGTATACTGTATATACGGCATTGGTAGCGAAAGGGTTCATAGCTAGGTCGTTGCATAAAAAATATAGGTACTATTGAACTATTGTATATATTGTTTAAAAATTAGAGAAAGATACTTCACAGACAGACTTTTTATATTTTTGAGGATTAATCTTGTTTTTCCACGACTATTGAAAAATACACTCTTTAAACATTCGCAAAATAATAAACAATTGCATCTATTACCAATTAGGAACCAAAAGTATGTGTCTTATGAACTTATCTTTTGACCAGTCACGAACTTGCATTTTCATAACTCAACAGTTAAAGCTAAATTTATGAAGGCATTTGTAAATACATATTTAAAAATGTGCGTTACCGGAGTGGTCCAAAAAAATACGAACAAACATTATAGGTAGGTACTGAACATTTACATAGTGGTTCAGTGGAATAGATGTAAGTTGACACTATTCATAAAATTTTTATTCAGTTATATATCATCAAAGAATCTACTACGACTAGATTCTTCTATATGTGTAAATAAACATGCATCTAATAATCGTGAAAAAATCATAGTAGGTACTGAACTCGCGAACGAGTAATGACCCGCTCGTTGAGCAGACTAGAATTATTTTGCTCATCTTCGAAGTCGCGTAAGTTAACGACCGATCCCCAGGTCCGCGGCCTTGCCGATGAGACGGTTCCGTGCTGACGCCGCGGTCGCAGTCGAGTTTCACAGGATGCTGCGGCTCCGGCACTTCCACCTCGTATCAATGACATCGTCGGACGTCGTCGGGTGTTCTGCTGAGTCAGCGGGATGCCCGCTATTTGTTCGAGAAACGTTCGATTTGCTTGCCAACGCACCTTCGCAAAATGAGCTGTCAAAGAAATCTGTACCACCTAAGAAGAATATAAAAACATAGAAATGGCATCTGTATAGATTGAAATGTTTGTAAGGGGTAGCACTTTTATACTTTATACTCTATTATTTATTTACTAGTTAAAGTTTAACAGCGTTGCCAATAATTCATAATGAAAAACTTATTTCTCTGGTAAATTAAGATAATCTTCAAGATCAAACTGCAAATAATAGTTTTGCAACAGTGGTTTCCGTTGTATGTAGGGACTAGGGACATACCCAATCAGTTGCAAATACGTTTGCTTTGAAGTAAATAATGGTAGATAATATATGATATTTATGTATTTATGAGATAAAGTCTGCCTGACTAATAGGTGAATCTAGTATTTATAATTATCTAGACACTTATTAGGCAGTATTTATATACTACGTGTAGTACTTAATCTGTGATACATCTAAGGAAACAATAATGTACCTACCTACAATTACCAATTCCAATCGCACAATCTGACAAACGCGCAAATCGGTCAAGAGTGTGCCTCACCTTGTGTTTGACATAACTGGTGCTGTGTCTTTTAGAAGCAATTTTTCGCTGTTTTTAAGTGTTTCTTACGTATTCGTCGGTTTAAAATGCTTATTTAGACAATTAAGTTATACGTTATGGGCAAAAAAGTGTATTGTTTGCAAATCAAGTAACTCGCCAAAGGAGGTTACATATCATGTGTAAGTACATAGGCGTACCTAGTTCGGCGCACGGTAAAAGATACCAGAGGAAAAATAATTCTCAACATGGGTATCAAACGAAAAGGCTCGACGGGTAGAAAACAATAAGGTGAATGACGTTATAATAAATCTAATATGGCGGCCTCCCCAAGACGGCGGATTGCCTAATTCTTCACAACATCCTCGACATGGGTATCAAATGAAAGGATTTGAAGAGTAGAAAACGATAAGGTGACTGACGTCATACTAAATCCAATAGGGCAGATGCCCGATGCCCCAAGATGGCGGACAAATTTCTTTACCACCCTTCTGAGATGGGAATCAAATAGGTACTAAAAAGCACAAAATAAAATAAATAATAAAAAAACCTTTTTAAAAACAAGCTTTTATTTAAGTAAACCATTTACTAAAACGGATAAAATAAGTTTAGGTTTTCGTTAAGATAATTCAATGCCAAACTTCGACAAGCTTTTTTAAATCAAAAAGCTTTTCGCGCAAACTGTAAAGAAAATATATTCTTTGGCATGTACTTGCTTATCAACCAATCACTGTCCGATAAACTTAATTGGTACTTACTTTTATGAACATTTCGCGCGACGAGCTTTTTGATTTAAAAAGCTTGCCGCAGTGTGGCATTGAATTATCTTAACGAAAGCCTAAACTTATTTTATCCCTTTTAGTTCATGGCTTAAATAAAAGCTTGTTTTTAAAAAGTTTTTATTTTTTATTTTTTTATATTGTGTTCGCCGAACAATCTCCAACTAGTAACTGTCAATAGCATTGATAAGTTTGAATTTTGGAATTGACGCGTACTAGTTGTACACTTCAATTTTTGTAAAAAAAATTGAGATATAAAGGCAAATATATTTTTTCCTATTTTTATAACTATTTAAAAAAATAAGAGGTACGCCACTGCTTTGTAATCGGCACCAGATCTGTCATCCGAACTGTAAACATTATTTTTTTTATTATGGGAACAAACTTACCAAAACAAGGCCAGTTCTACGTTTTTTATTTTTCTGAGTGTACCACCTATAACAAAAGACGCACTTACCCCCTTCCTTCCGGGGGAGAAATACCTATAATAAACCAACTCGCCGTCATTGGTGGTAAAATGCTTTTACAGTGCATACCAGAATGGCTGAAGCACGGAGTGCGAGGAATGTATCAGGAACGCATCCGAATGTATTGGAAATCACACTGGTGAATGCTAGGATGACTCATACCTAATTTATCTATAACTTCACATAATTTAATTGTATCCACACGGAAATATCCTATTTTATTTAGTTCTTATTGTAACGTAAAAACTTACCTATAAAACATAGTTTTCGCAAATAAGAAAATAATCTAGTGCATTCTATCGGAGAATTCGCTTACGTAAAAAACGAAAGTCTCTACTAGATCAAAGGCGCGCCGCCAGTGAGTTACATTACTGGATATTTCTAATACTGTGCTTCTACTAAGTTGGAATGTATCTAGAGAATCAGAAGGCAGGGGGATGGATTTAAGAGCTTTAGCCTCGCTCTTTCCCATAACCTCTAAACACTATTTTTTTTATTGTTTCTTTTATATCTGGGGAAAAATTCGGTGCCTATTTCTATGGTATTCTGGTTCAAGTCTGTAAGTTTTTTGCTTCGATTTGTCTTGGTGTCACATTAGGGCTCTTTTCAAACACTTTTCAACTGACCGACTTCTCGATACGCCTACCTTCCCCCTATAGCCCCCGAAAGTGGCAATTTCACAAACGGGTTTCTATAAATATTTCCAGAACGAACAAAGATAAAATTCTGAAATTTGGTATGTGATATACCTGTGAGATTACACGTTAACCGAGGTAGAGATAGTGGTTAAAAATACCCCAATTTTTTGTGAGCTTTTTTCACGATTTATTCTCCCAGGTATGTCACATACCAAATTTCAGAATTTTATCTTTGCTCGTTCTGTAAATATTTAGAAAAAACGGTTTGCCAAAGTGTCCGTTTCGGGGGCTATAGCCCCCCTAGGGGACATTTTTGAGGCCATGTTTATTGGATCTTTTTAATTTTTTTCTATCAAAAAACGTGCTGGTGCTGGTAAATTATGGCAGGCTAATTTCTAATAGGCATTTTTATGGCACTCTGCCAAAAAAAATCAAAACGAGTTTACTTGAAAACGGTGCATGCTATCGAAGTTCAAGAAGAGCACCTGTTCTTCGTAGAATACCTTAAAATGTCATAATTTTGCAAGAAATATTGAAAAAAGTATACAAAAAAAATTTAGGGTATTTTTAACCCCTAACACCCCCATTTGGGATGCCTATGATTAAGAATGTCTAACTATCTCTACCTCGGTAAATGTCAAATCTCACAGGAACATCACATTCCAAATTTCAGAATTTTATCTTTGTTCGTTCTGGAAATATTTATAGAAACCCGTTTATGAAATTGCCACTTTCGGGGGCTATAGCCCCATTAGGGGGCATTTTGAAGGCCATGTTTATAGGAACTTTTTTAATTTATTTAGATCGCAGAACACGCTGGTAAATTATGGCAGGCTAAATTCGGGACACCCTGTATAATAAAGAAGTCCCTAAAAATTAAATATTTAAGAAAAATGACAAAATTCTAAAACTAATAAATTTACGTGTTTCTCTTTTAATTTTAGTGTCCTCGACATTATTTTCTCCCTTTTTTCTCCAAAATATACAGTGTGTCGCCAGATGGGGTTACCGCACTCTTGTAAAGTTTCTTATATTTGATTTTTCGAGAAAAAGTCATTCTTGATAAAAAAAAAGTCGACTTGTCCTTAAAATGAGATTGTCATGGAAAAAAAATTAATAATTAAAAATAAAAATAGTTATAAAAAAATAATAATAATAATTTAGACTTCAAGAGCAAAAACAAATACCAAAAATAATTTTATCATAATAAACGTTGGTCTAGTTCAGTGGTCGAAGCCCAAGAATTTTATTATTTTTTATCGAATAACGACCAGGAAAAACAAAACAGTCATGGAAAAAGATAACTTTACTTATTATACTGGGGACCAGAAAATTGAAAAAACGGTAATTAGTAATTAGCATAAGAGCAGTGACTGATATTAAGAGTAAACTGCCTCTATTTGTAAAGATAGTGAAAAAGATGATAAAGAATATTTGTTCAGCGAGGTAAGTTACTTAGGACACTTTGATTTTTTTCTTGATCTTCTTCGATTAAATGGTTTCCTGTAAATAGCATGACAAAACTGTATATTAACAAAGTTACCCAGAATGAAAAACTGCGCATGATGACAAACTTTGTATTTTAGAAAATATTGGAGGAAACTCAAAGTAAGCCAGGATTGTAAAATTTTTTTCATCATAGATAGTTTCCTACTCCTACAAAAAATGTTTTGTATCTCTAAGACATAACGAGTTACAGCGCATTACTTTTGTGAAAAAATTCCGCATGCTGCAGGGGTGGCCTTTTTTACAAAAAAACGTCTTTAATAAAAGTTTTGAAAGATGAACTTCTGGTCAACTTTTTCTTATATAGTTTACAGGTCATTATATGACGAAAGATTCATTTACCACAGGACTGATTTTGTACTTTGATCCCCTACAACATTAATTAGAGTCATTTTGGTCTAAAAAACTGTTTAGGAAACCACCCCTATTCCAGGAGTTCGAGTGTGATCTTTTGGTTGGACACTCAGGAGGCAGTCCCCTACGCCCCCAATAAGCCGTGCCGAGCACAATTTTATTGACACTTCAACTTCAGTGTCTTGGTACACAAATAACTATTATTTGACGTTTTTATTTTTCTTCAAAAGTTAAGTGCGAACTCTTGGGTGTCCTTATAGTTTATCAAGTAAAATCAGCTCTGAAAATGTAAACGTAGGACGGTTGAACTATCAATTATTACATGTTGAAGAATGAAGATGAAGATTTTATCTGCAATCTGAATGTATTCTCTGGAATATTCTTTTTATAGCAAAATATCCACTCACATTTTATTTTTGTGGAAGCAATATATCATCAGAAACCAGGTGACTTGTCGTAGACAGCGCATGCTGTCTGTTTCAGTCTCATTAATAAAGTCCCGCAATTGGGATCTCTTATTAAAATCGCAAATAAACGACTGCGCCGTGTTTATAATAATTTAAGTAGGTACCATTTAATCGCTTCTCGTAAAAACATCGTATATTGCGGGTTAAGCAGTTAATTGCGTCTGAACCTCTCTGGGTTCATCATAATGATTCTGAAAAGAGCAATTAGGCGGCGTGCCGAAGTGTGTCGGCTCCGGCGGTCTGCCATCGGCTCGTCTAGGCAGAGCAGCAGCGAGATAAAAAGCTCGTCAATTATAAAATCGGCGACCGCAGTTTTAGGTACTAAGTACAATATAGGATCTTCCAGCACTTGGTCGCTAGGCGTTCATTTGAATAATTACCTACTCAGGTTCCAAAGGTTGGTTCAGGTTCTATGTACCTAAGTACCTACAGGGTGTCCACGTTAAGGAGTTCCCACCCTTGTAATTTTTTTATTTTTGAACCGATTTTCAAAAACTTTTTTCTTAGATAGGTCTTCAAAATGCGCATTAGAGCGTTAGGTAGTTTTGTCCTTAAGCTGTAACCATGGCCAACTACGACCATTTTTATGGGCCAATGTTTCGAGATCTCCTATTAGCGATTTTTTTAGAAAAAAAGTGATTACGGATTCGTGTTTAGAATCACCTAAAACCACCTTGTACCAATTTTCACTGCCCTAATTTACGGGGTGAAAACATTAAAAGATAAAACTACAACATGAAAATTTAAATCTTATCCATTTCAATTAACCCACCGAATTCTCTTACACACTTCTCAGTACGCCTACGATTATTTATCATCACATTTCTTAATTGCTGTCGAGTGATGCTTTGACAAGCCGCTATAATGCTGTCACGAAGTTCTGGTCTGGGTCTGGGGTCTTTTAGCATACACTTTATTTTTTATTGTCCCCCAAAGAACGAAATCAAGCGGCGTGAGATCAGGCGAATAAGAGGACTACTTCTTCCAATCCAACGATTAGGAGAATTATCATCTAGCCACCGTCTCACATCTGCAGCATTATGGATAGGTGCTCCATCGAGCTGTAAGTGCAAATTGTATCGATAATCAAGAGGAAGTTCGTCAATTGCATCGGTAAATTCGTTTTGCAAAAATCTTAAAAAAACGCATAGAATTTAAATTTTCATCAAAAAAGTATGGTCCAATAATCTTCTCATTTAAAATGCCACAGAAAACATTTATTTTTGACGAATATTGTCGTTTACATTCAATTGTCCAATGTGGATTATCTTCGCTCCACATGCGGATATTTTGTGATGATAGAATACCATTTGTGGTAAACATTGCTTCATCAGTGTACAAAATATTTTTTAAAAAATTAGGATTCTCTAAGGTACATGCCTTGGAGCCATAAACAGTATTCCAATCTTATATTATCTAGTATTTTTTTTATTATCTAGTATCTCCCGCTTCAAATGTATGAAGAAATTTTGCTTTAAAGGTTTCTTTCCGCTTTTTCAAACATTTCCATATCTGACTTTTGGAAATATTTAAGTTCCTACTAGCGTCTCTAGGGCTCGAGTTTGGATTGTTAGTGAAATAATCAATAATTACTTTATTTCCTCTTCGCTCCCGTTCACGATCCTATGGTTTGGAAGTTTTTTAATAGTTCCATGTTGGTCAAAAAATCTGTTAATTTTTGCAATGGTTTTATGATTAATATTGTGTTGCGGATGACGTCTATTAAATTCTTGAGCCGCTTCGCGAAAAGTATGGACTCCGTCCCCTACTATAATCTTATTATTTCTACTTTTTCCGCACCGATCCTGTCCCGTAGCACGGCCGTGTCTCGCCCTGTGATCTACAAACCACATAGGTATTTCCGATACACGGCCGCGTATCGGTTGCGTGGTGGGGCGTAGTATTTCGACTATTTTGTCAGTTTACACTTCGGAATATTCTCAAACTTTTCTAATAACCTAGCTATTGTGTTGGAAGAAGAAGACAATGAAAAAGGAAGAAGTCAACTGAAAAACAAAGAAACATAATTTTTTCCACGTCCTTTCCTTGTACTTTGAATTTCGATATTTTTCATCTGCCTGATCATATAAAACGGAATACTTCCGCACTTCTTCATAAGGCTGATTATTTATTACCGCCTGAACACTTCGGACAAAGCGCGTACCGTACGCCAATCCCCGATCTCCCGCAGACGGAGCCACCGTCCGCTCCCGTTACCTCTTCCCGCCATCCTCCGCTTTGCCATTTGCGATTCGTCTCGGCGCGCCGTCGGCCCGCGGAAGAGGAAGAGAAGCCCGCGTCTGGCCGCTCGGCGGCGCTGCGGCGCTGGCCCACTCACCTCTCCTCGGGGATATCGGTCCGGCGGCGGCGGCCCTGCCGACCGGGCACCAGTTACCCACATTACTTGCAAATTAACTCCTTCGGCAGACAAATTACGGCTCGACGGGATGGGCGGTACACTGCCCGATTACGATCGCGTCAGAACTTTCCTCTGGTGCTTCGGCGCAAATGATAAATCGAGGCGCAATAGACAGACCATGAGATAGAGTACTGTCAGCGTCTAGAGATATATTAACAAGTCCGGGCACTCTGCCTTGTGTAAACAAACGTTTCCCTCTTGCCCTCTCTCGCTCCCCTAGGCCCGCCGTCATCGGAGTACCGCGATCGAGCCGATCGATATCTTATAATATAAGAAAATGAGGTTACAGAGTGTAGCTCAGAGCGGTTCGTTCGTTCGCATTCTACGGGGTGGGCGCAAAATATTACCGCAAAATATTACCGACCGACCGTGACTGTGTTGTTTAGTGATGCCTGCAGTGCGGATGGCTGTAAAACTAGTTCAAAAGACTATATTGCCTTTTTTTCATTTCCTAAAGACCCTGAAAGGTAAGATTGAGTTCGAGGTACCTACCTACAAAAATTAAGACATTTTTATGTGACATTTGAATACTTAGGTATTAATTGAAGAATAATATAGATATAATATTAAAATAGTGAAAATTTGAAGGTGGAAGGCCTTAGGATTGATAGAAGAACATAAATTGTTTATATGTCAAATGCTTGTTGTATGTTTTTTTACTACGGGATGAAAAAGTAGATATGATCATAGTTTAACTCTTTGTCGTAAATATTTGTTTGTTATTTATGTTTTTGTTTGCTCTATGTTTTGTTAGGCTTTATTAAAAACGAACGTAAAACATAAAAAATACATTTTTATTCATGTTCCAACCAAAGTCTACAGATATACCTACTAATATGTAGACTCTGGTAATAGCTGCCTTGTATTTTAATTTAACTGTATCTATCAAAAACTAACGTTATACTTACCTACACAAATAATGTTGTACCAAAGTCTACAAATAGGTATACTAATATTTCTAGATTTTGGAAAATAATGGAAAGTAAATATGAACCTGCCCCCGTATAACTAGCTTGACGGCGATTCCGTTTAGTCGACCCTCGTATACGCGAAGCGTGCGAGGTGAAGCTGATTTATGACCGGTCGCAAAAAATTGTCAGCTTTTCCGAGAGATCAAAGAAGTGAGCGGACTTTAGTATATTTCTAGACTTTGGTACTGTTGAGTGGAGTCATTTTTTTACTGGCATTTTGAAGGCCTAATGTAGCTAGTCAGCTGATGAAAATAAGGGTGGTTTTAATGCCTCCCCCCGTTCGAAAATTCGGAAAATCCATTTTCATTTACAAGAAACATTTTGTTTTTTTATGATCTTAAATTTTCTGGCATTTGAATAAAAGATTCACATTGATAAATAATTCACCGATAAAAAATACCAGACGGTTTTGAATGGCCAATAAAGTGGGAGATGCGGGTTAACTTAAAAGATAAAAGTAAAATTTTACACGTTTTCTTTTTGTCGGGCAATCGAGAGACTGAAAGGTTTTGTTGTGAAAATACTGCTGGAAAATTACCAGACGGTAAACACAGTTTGAAATCGAGCTTCCCGCGGAAAATTATGTGGAAACTTCGGAAAATTTTCAGCGATTTCAATTTGTCTGGCAACGCGGTAAATTAAAGATCACACATACAGGCCGACACACGAGAGAAGTCCAATGAAAAACTCTAAGTCTAAGCGCCATCCGCGCGTTATTAATGTGGGCATGGGCGACTAGAGTTTTTCATTGGACTTCTCTCGTGTGTCGGACTGTACATTTATGACTAATTTTAATTTGCGATATGGACTGGAAATTGGAAAAACGGTACCAGACGAAGGAAAATTAACAGAAAAAATTTTCCACAATTTTTTTCGTCTGGCATTTCGTATTTCTATTTAAAATACGTGTACATTGTACATACACACCTAAAAAATAATGATTCCAACTAAAGCTGCGGGGGCGCCAGCGTATATAAAAAATTTTGCTGTTTTATTAAGATAAGGACTAATGCCAGGAGAAAATCGTTTTAGTGGTTATGTTCTATAAAAACAACAAATTTGTTCCGTGAAGTAGGTACGACCAAGCTTGCTTTTTCAGGAATGCCAAGCTTTATAGTTTAATACCTACGGAATTTAATATTATTTCACAGATAAGATCAATAAAAAAGGAAACTCCGAGTGCTCCGCATTTCTCTCATTCTTGAATTTTTGCGGCATATTTACATCTCTCTTTCCCTTGGTTAATAATTCATCCATTTTGGCAGCTGTCTCCATGGCTTCGGCACTCTCTTAGCCTTAGAACTCTTCGAATAGAGTGCTCGAAAGTGCAAGGTTACCATGGATACAATCTGCCAGTAGAAAGAACTACTAGTAAAACACAACGTAATGATCTAGAGTGATTCTGAATCACAAAGAATCAAATTGGCCATGAAACCATGACAGTTCTGATTTTGCACAGGATCGTACTACCGTACTTATACAGTGTGTCTCACGATAGGTGTAACGACTCTTGTAAGAGACAAACAATTTTGGCGAGTTGATATTTGAACTTCTGGGAATCAGCATTGTTTGTTTGGATACTAATTTATGCCTTGGAAATTGTGAAAAAAGAACTAATTTGTACAGACGTAAAGTAACGACAAAACGTTATAAAAAAAACTTGTAAGTACAGAATGAAAAACTGTGTACTTGTACAATACTTCAAAAGCCAAGGTTTACTTTGATTTTGTTTTCTGCTAAACAATAATTTAAAAGCCAAAGAATAAAATTGGCCATGAAATCATGACAGTCCTGATTTTGCACAGGACCGTACTATATCTTTCTCAACAGATTAGAGGGTACCCGAATCTCATCCAATGACAAACTCAGTATTGTCACGTTTTATAGATCTCTTTTCGAGGATAAGGCATATAGCAATCTTGATTGAAATATCTTTGGGAATTTATGACATACCTGTTCAAAAATTATTTATTAAAAAAAGATGACACTCCGAGAGCATACGAAATTTACAGTTATTTTTGAAGTTCTAGCGATAGTTGAAATTTGTGGAAATAAAACTGAATCACCCTGTACAGGCAGACATGCACATACGACGTCAATTGGAAACAAATTTGTCCTAAGAGAGTAACCATTTTTCTTTCACGCAGGGTAAGTATAAATTATGTAGGAAACAAACACTTTAGTGGACACCCTCGATGGGCTTTCTCCATAATTTATAGGCCTTAGGTACATGTAAAAGAGGTTAATACAAGTTGAAAAATAGATGGGGAAAACATTTCCAAGGGACATTTGATAGAAGGACAACGTTTTAAGGCAACGGATTTATCAAGATATCTTAAATTATAATAAAATAGCTAATTTAATTGGAAGTAGGTAAGTAAGTACAAGGATATTTTCTGTCTGGAAAGTAAATTGTACAGTCCAAGAGCCGGCTGCATGATTTCAACTCTCATAAGACTATAGAATAAGATCATAATATATATGTAAAATGTAGAGTATATTTCTTTACTTGAAGCAAAGATATAGGTTGAATATATCTTTGCTTGAAGCGAGTAGGTTGCCTCAGATAATATGGGCCCGATCATTGTTATTTAAAGAAGTGGTTAATTTTTATTTTTTTAATAGGTACAACCCGTCCCACAAACATATTTACTCTACTTTTTCGCAAAAGTCTTTTGATAAATTCGAAAAGTGCCATTATAAAAGTCGAAGAAGGCGGTAAATTTCTTAATTGGGTCTTATACTTTCCTCCAGTACCGAAAGAAACGTCGAAAATCCGATATTTAACCTAATTTCCCGACTCCCGATTTTCAAGTTTCGAGAAACGGGACGGCTGTAGAATTAGCGAAATTGACAGAAAATCTTGAGAAACCGCTCCTAGAAATTGCGTGTTTTTTCTCATTTTTTCATTTTTCGGGGGCACCGGAAGCATCTGCACCTCACCTGAAGACTTGAAGAAATCTTTAAAAATTCCAACCCCAGAGCCCCGAGCCGAAATAACTTAGCTGTAGCTCGGCAAAAAAGGGAAATTTCTGACAGTTTTCGGACTTTGGCTTTTAGGTGACGGGAAATGCCGACCAATCACGTAGAAAAGAAGCGTCCCATCTGCGTTGGTCGTTTTTACACCGAAAATCCTTAATAACTCAAAAAACGGGAAATAATTTAACTGAAAAAGTTAAATATGTTGACACGTTCTCCGGCCATCTCGCCGTACCGTCAGATCTACCGAAAAACGCGTTTGAAAAAATTTTGAGAGTAGATTTGAACTTCTTTAAATAACAATAATCGGGCCGATATTAATTGAGGCAACCCACTCGCTTCAAGTAAAGAAATATACTGTCTACAGTTTACATATAACATCTTATTCTATAATTTTATGAGAGTTGAAATCACTTAAATATACAGGGTGTTAGTATAAGTGCGACAAACTTTAAGGGGCGATTCTACATGAAAAAATAATGACAGTTTGCTATATAAATGTAGGTCCGCAAATGCTTCGTTTCCGATATACAGGGAGTCAAAGTTTAAAAAAAAAAGATAATTTATTGTGCTGAAACGGATTAAGATATTCAAATGAAATTTGGTGGGTTTTAAGGACTAGAAAGCGCATTTTTTGACACCCGATTAAAAATTGTATGTTAATCAGTGGCGTGCATAGGGGTAATGGCCTCGATATTTTTAAGAAAATAAATGATACGCCACTGAGATAATCCTCGTTTAATTAGTGACAAAAAAGCTCTCTTACCTTTTTCACAGGGGCCGCCATTTTTATGCAAAAAATAAAACAACATAACGCGTATTTTTAATTTCAATTACAACAATATCAAAAACCTATCCTATACAGCAACAATAAATCAAAACAACAAATGAAAATAAAAATATCTCGAATAAAACATTTTTAGTTAGGTGCGCATAGCTATAACAATAAATAAATTATAATTTTTTTTTAAAAACTTTGACTCCCTGTATATCGGAAACGAAGCATTTGCAGACCTACGTTTATATAGCAAACTGTCATTATTTTTTCATGTAGAATCACCCCTTAAAGTTTGTCGCACTTATTTACTAACACCCTGTATATAGCTACGGTTTCTTGTCAAACTGTTTTTTTTTCGTGTAGAGATCCAATCAAAGAAGATGACGTATTTTTTGGAATATGTTTTTTATGACTGCCCAAAAATAATTTGAACCCAGTGGACATTATCCACTAGACATCCTGTCGACGGGCCCTGCCCGAAAAATTGGCAATTGGCGTGTGCACGTCACGTAGTATCTTTCACTTTACACCTGCGGTGATGATTTGATAATTTGTATGTTCCTGCTATAACTCTGTCAGATTCGAATATAAATTATTAAATGGTAATGATCTGACGGTGCCTTCAGCATTGTAAAAGGCCGGATAGCAGTAAATGAATGGACAAATTAGTTCTTATGGCTTTTCTTTCATTTAGAATCGGAATCTAAACGCGTCAGTATTACCAGGGCTTTATGGGGAGCTAAAAATAGACGTATTAGCACCTTATCTCCCTGAAAGCCCGCATGCATATATGTAATCCGGTTGACAACACAACACAACACCGTGGCCATAGCACCTGCGCATCGTACTTTACGACGAATTTAAGTGGCTGCCAGGACCGCCGGGCATTATGCACAATTAACTCACAATGCGAACGTCCAAACATTGTACTTCCATGCCTTTTTGATTTTTTCGAGCGGCCGGCGATTGTATAAAGAAAAGATGCAAATGTGGTTGTTAAGTCGACTCAAACGATACGGTCGGTCGTTAGTGGTTTGGTCCTGGGCGAATAGTGTTAGGTGGTACCGGTTTATTATGTTCAATTTTCAGAACTGAACCCCCATTTAAATAATACAGTAATCATGGTATTGTTATAGGCTTGTAGAGGATCGTACATAAATTTGGCGTTCCCTTAATTTTAGCATTTTTACCATTTTTATATACCATTCAAGCTTATCGCTTTTAACCTTCCACTTCCAAAGGACAAGCCTTAGATATATTGTGAAAAGTAATCTTCAAAAAAGAAAAAAAAACGGTTAATATCGATGAATGAGGTAAAATCGACCATCACTGCGGACTGCGGGTAATATCGACCAAGTACAAAATTATATTAACTTTAATGTTTTTAAGAAGCAAGATTTTCAAATGTTTTTCTTCATATATAAGCAAAAATATATCAAATTTGTGGCGATCAACCGACAATATAATATAAAATGCTGTTGGTAGTATCGATCAAGCTGGCAATACATGGATCGATATCTGAACCACATTTTACTACTTTAGTTCAAATAGAATTGATAGCACGCTGCCCTCATTATAAATTCAAGATACTACCTGGTTATGACAAAAAGCTTTGCCATTTGTTCAATGTATTTATCTGCGTTCTTCCTTGGGCGCACCCCGTAATCTCCAAATAACAATAGGCAATAAAATGCTAATAAAGGAAATTATAAGCCATAGGCCGAGGGTCGGTTGCAAAATGGTTTGTTTGGATTAAGGGATAGGTAAAGAAAATAAAAAGTTTATTTATTTATTATCGTTTTTACCTGTTCTTAAAACCAACCGAACCATTTTGCAAAAATATTAAATTTTGAGACACTATTAAAACAAACTATTTGATATTTATAATAATGTTGGCAATACAATTTCACATAGGGAATTTTATTCATTAAAATAATGTTAGAATTCAAAATATAAAGGATCGTCTTCGGAAAATTCGTCATGTTCTAAGGCAATAATAAGAGCCTCAATTTCCAGATTGTCGTCAATCAATTCATCAAGATTCCACATTTTATTTTCTTCCGCAATAACATGTTATATCGCATTTCGCCAACTTTCTGCAGCAATAATGTCCAGTGAATTGATCATCAGCTGCCGTATATCCTTAAGCTTATAAGTAGTGTTATGTCTTGCAACATGTCCTTTCATTTGGGCCCATATAAGCTCTATGGGGTTAAACTCACAATGGTAGGTATAATGATAACTTTTATTATCAATAATTACAATTATGGAATTATTTGGTATCCGCTCTATCATTTGCTGAAAATATTCTTCAAATACATCGGCCATTTCCTCGTGATAATCTCTGGTAGAATTGGATTGAAAGTCTAATAAACCGCTTTCTAGAAATCCATCTTCACTTCCAACCTACGATCTTTTCCAGAGGGAGGGTTTATACCTCTTGACCACCCTTCCATAAAAGCTTGCCGAGAACTTTAAATATTTTTGTCTTACCATACTTTTGAAGCAGTATGTCACTCGTTCAACCAAGTTTCATCCAAGTAAAAAATATTTCTTCCCTCACTTCGAAATCTTCTTATCGCCCGTAGGTATTCTCTTCTCTACCAAATGATTTCGGGTTTTTCTATGAGAATAGACTTTCGGTTTTGTTTCTCCCAGCGAAAATTCATGTCCATAATGTGGTTCTTCTCACTTTGGGCAAGTTGTTGTCTTCATTCGCAACTTGTAAGATTTTATTTAACGTTGGTAGCTCTTTTTTTGAAATAAAACTATCCTTCTTATGGCATACTTAGCATCGCTGTCGATCTGCGTTGGCTTTTTTCTTAGCTTCATTAAGTTCACATGTGGCCCTTCTTTCTTTCAGAAATCTATAAATGGTTGCCTCTCCAAGTCCAGTCATATTCGAACATTCCACAACTATGCTGCGAACAGTGCTAGAGCATCTGGTTCGAGGGTCTTGGTATAAAACATGAACTCGAAGCCATACTACTATACTGCCAAACGGCAAATGAATATTTCACCTTTATGATTATTCCATTTATAAGGATTTTAGGCAAATAGGTGTAACTACCTACAATTTTAAGTCTCATAATTAATATAAAAGTAATAAAAAGCACTTAATTAGGGTTTTAATAATTGCCTGTATTAAAATTGCGAGGAATTAAGATAATTACCTACATCCTAAATATTATACATAATTGCCTCAAGAAGGGCATTAATATTGTAATCTAATAAAGATAACTTCTTACTGTGTAAATGGGAAATGATCCATGAAAATATGGTTGTTGACTGAAAGAGATTTTGACAAAAAAAAATTCAGCATACGCTACTCATTTGATCCACAACAACCATATTTTTAAGGATAATTTTTCTATTTTACACATTGAAAATAAAAGATAATAAACGCCGCCTATGGTTTACGATCATTTTATGGCCCTGGAACCTCCTCTGTACTATATCAATTCTTTTTGTACACAGTATACAAACACTGCTGATACGCGGCATTCTCTAGTGAATGCACAGTTGACCAGTAGCGGCTGCCCTGTCCTGTTCGTTACTTTTTAGCCTCATTAATTTATTTGGATAGAACAACCCTATTACTACTAGAGGCTTTGTGTGTGGTCGTGGTCAGTGCTATCTCAGCGATTACTCGTTTAATATTTTTCGCCTCACATGAAGACTGCCATGCAGGATGTGGTTAGCGACCAAATTCATTAATAAAAGATTCCCCTTTGACAATAATGTAACCATCCAATACATAAGAAAACTAGATGAAGATATCCAAAATAATTACCTTTTCTGGAGAAACAAAGGGAAACCATAGGTATTTAATTGACGCACTATATCTTAATTCAAAATATAGCAATCATATTCAGAAACTTGATATTCCACCAGAATATGAACTAGAGATTAAGCATCAGATCAACCCTATACAAGTCGTGACTTGGATCAAAGAAAAATCAGAATACATTAATGCTCAAGATTTTAAAAATTTATTTCCATCAAATTTCCGAGGGATTGTCTTTGTATATACACAGATAGTTCACTTGACCCTCTCCTAAACAGGGTGGGGGTAGGAGTACACATCCCCCAACTCAACTTAAACTTCTCCTCAAGAATACATAACCAAACACAAATATGTACAGCTGAAATAGTAGCGATCAACAAAGCCATAAGCAAAAACATAAACAAAGCAATAATTTTCTCTAATTCGCAAAGTCCTATAAAGAAACTCTCCTCTACAGGTAATTTCTCCCATTACACTACAGGGATTACCAGAAGGTATCTGGTGGTGGCAGGGGAAGAGGGATTTGATATTAATTTAGCTTCGGTTCCTGGACACGTAGGAATAATGGGAAACGAAACAGCAGATAAATTAGCTAATATAGGTAGGAATCTAAACGTTCCCTTCCCAATAAAGGTTGACAGTAAAGACATGATCCCAACATTGAAAAAACATATAATAAACCAATTCTCAAATGAATGGTCAACGAAAATTAAAAATAAACCTAACCATTATTCCAAAATCTCCCCGATATTCTCACTTAAACCATGGTTTATTAATCACACTTTTTCTAATAGAAGACATCGTATTTCCTACATCAGAATGAGGACAGGTCATTGTTTAATCCCTATTCACACACACAGGATTGGAGTTACAGAAAGCCCAAATTGTGAGTGTGGAGAAATGGGAACTTTATCTCACATTTTGCTTGAATGTCCACTTAATCAAAACCCCAATAACAACTCTGATATATATCATGAACTGTCTCAAATATTAAAAATAAATCCTATATCTGTATATCACATATTAAGTAACACAAGACAAGTCATAATAAAAATAATAAACAAATTCATAGACTTCAACAAAATAAAATTATAAAGACATAAGTAATCAATATTTTAGAAGATAACTGACTTGACAATCCTACTTTAAATAACCTGGGTTCTATTACTATATATCCGAGGCACCATTTCGGTTATGTGAAATGCTCCCCCGGTGCAAGGGAGAGAGAAAAGTCTTCTACCTTTGTTGTGATTGTTAAATAACTCCTCTCTAAATACAAACCTCCAGAAGAAAAGAAAATCTAAATGACAATCTTGGTGGGATATGGCCCAAGAGTCAGACACAATCCCTCCATGAACAGAAGGGTGGTGAAAAAAACACCGAACCTGGGTAAATGACCTAGTTGTCCAGCCCAAAGCAAGAAGAAGAAGAAGAAGATTATGTCATATTTATCAAAGCTGTGGTGTTGTTCTTTACTAGTCTATTCTTAGGACACGACTGCACATTCTCGAAGGGATATAGTGAAGTTCAGTTCTTTTGGTTTGAAACCACCTTTGTTTGTCAGGATCCATGCTTACTCGATGTCTCTGTTGGGGTTTTGGAGCCAATAATGGGGAACTTCAACATTTTTTTTATTTCCTTAATATATTTGCCTATCTATAGAAAGAGCACATACCAAATGTCAGCCCTCAAATCGCAATATTTAATTTGCAATAAATAATTAAAGTTGTGACCGCAAGCTATTCATTTGAAACGACACGAAAAGCGCGGGAATGATTGTGACGTCACACCGCTCGATCGATCAGAAGGCAGTGACAGAAGTGAGAGCTACACAGAATTAGGGAAGGAAGAATGGAAATTTAACGTTAAAATAAACAGTTCGGCGACCCATTTCCAGAGGGATCTGATGTAGGTCAAAAATAAGAACCGCCTAAAAGTTTAAATTTAACAAGCGCTATTCTTTAACTGAATTGTGAGGCCACGGGACCAGTAATTCGTAGGTCCCGTAGGTTCAATCCCACAAGAAGTTATTTTTAATTATCACTGCATTCTACCTCTTATATTTATCACTGATTATCATTTTTAGTAATAATTGGAATTTTACAATGATTATTATGAAGATTATTACTCACAATCTACTCCATAGTGTATTTAAATTCAAAGTACTTACCTACCTAATATAAAATTGTCAGTAGCAGGAAATTTTTTTTTATTTATTATTACGTTTTTAAATAGTATAACTAAATATTTTCAATGAAGAAAGTTCAGGCATAATTTCACAAACAACTCCATAAAACCTCGAAAATCACATGATAAACACCGAAACCGATTGACACGAGAAGACAAAATTTATAGCTTAGAACCAGATATATATATGTATATATATGTATATGACAATAAAGATGTAAGATTAGCGAGTGTAAATGTAATAATAATTACAAGAAAAGGTGATAATGGGCAAACACTCAAAGTTAACAAAAAGAAAAAAACTAGTAACCGCATACACGTGTTTCATGCTATTTGGCAATCATCAGTACGGTGTAACATTAACCAAATCAAAAGATAGGCATGATTTGGGAAGCAACAAATGAAGTCCAGGCAGGAGCCTTTGTTTGCCCATTTGTTGCTTCCCAAATCATGCCTATCTTTTGATTTGGTTAATGTTACACCGTACTGATGATTGCCAAATAGCATGAAACACGTGTATGCGGTTACTAGTTTTTTTCTTTTTGTTAACTTTGAGTGTTTGTCCATTATCACCTTTTCTTGTAATTATTATTACATTTACACTCGCTAATCTTACATCTTTATTGTCATTGTATCTTGGGTTATGAAGATTTCCACGCAGGTCGCTTTAGCAGCCTCCGTGGCGATGTTAGTACAAGCCCCAAAATAGGGGATGTGCTGACTGAAGCTGCAAATGTGCTGTTGGCTCCTGCCTGGACTTCATTTGTTGCTTCCCAAATCATGCCTATCTTTTGATTTGGTTAATGTTACACCGTACTGATGATTGCCAAATAGCATGAAACACGTGTATGCGGTTACTAGTTTTTTTCTTTTTGTTAACTTTGAGTGTTTGCCCATTATCACCTTTTCTTGTAATTATTATTACATTTACACTCGCTAATCTTACATCTTTATTGTCATTGTATCTTGGGTTATGAAGATTTCCACGCAGGTCGCTTTAGCAGCCTCCGTGGCGATGTTAGTACAAGCCCCAAAATAGGGGATGTGCTGACTGAAGCTGCAAATGTGCTGTTGGCTCCTGCCTGGACTTCATTTGTTGCTTCCCAAATCATGCCTATCTTTTGATTTGGTTAATGTTACACCGTACTGATGATTGCCAAATAGCATGAAACACGTGTATGCGGTTACTAGTTTTTTTCTTTTTGTTAACTTTGAGTGTTTGCCCATTATCACCTTTTCTTGTAATTATTATTACATTTACACTCGCTAATCTTACATCTTTATTGTCATTGTATCTTGGGTTATGAAGATTTCCACGCAGGTCGCTTTAGCAGCCTCCGTGGCGATGTTAGTACAAGCCCCAAAATAGGGGATGTGCTGACTGAAGCTGCAAATGTGCTGTTGGCTCCTGCCTGGACTTCATTTGTTGCTTCCCAAATCATGCCTATCTTTTGATTTGGTTAATGTTACACCGTACTGATGATTGCCAAATAGCATGAAACACGTGTATGCGGTTACTAGTTTTTTTCTTTTTGTTAACTTTGATTGTTTGCCCATTATCACCTTTTCTTGTAATTATTATTACATTTACACTCGCTAATCTTACATCTTTATTGTCATTGTATCTTGGGTTATGAAGATTTCCACGCAGGTCGCTTTAGCAGCCTCCGTGGCGATGTTAGTACAAGCCCCAAAATAGGGGATGTGCTGACTGAAGCTGCAAATGTGCTGTTGGCTCCTGCCTGGACTTCATTTGTTGCTTCCCAAATCATGCCTATCTTTTGATTTGGTTAATGTTACACCGTACTGATGATTGCCAAATAGCATGAAACACGTGTATGCGGTTACTAGTTTTTTTTCTTTTTGTTAACTTTGAGTGTTTGCCCATTATCACCTTTTCTTGTAATTATTATTACATTTACACTCGCTAATCTTACATCTTTATTGTCATTGTATCTTGGGTTATGAAGATTTCCACGCAGGTCGCTTTAGCAGCCTCCGTGGCGATGTTAGTACAAGCCCCAAAATAGGGGATGTGCTGACTGAAGCTGCAAATGTGCTGTTGGCTCCTGCCTGGACTTCATTTGTTGCTTCCCAAATCATGCCTATCTTTTGATTTGGTTAATGTTACACCGTACTGATGATTGCCAAATAGCATGAAACACGTGTATGCGGTTACTAGTTTTTTTCTTTTTGTTAACTTTGAGTGTTTGCCCATTATCACCTTTTCTTGTAATTATTATTACATTTACACTCGCTAATCTTACATCTTTATTGTCATTGTATCTTGGGTTATGAAGATTTCCACGCAGGTCGCTTTAGCAGCCTCCGTGGCGATGTTAGTACAAGCCCCAAAATAGGGGATGTGCTGACTGAAGCTGCAAATGTGCTGTTGGCTCCTGCCTGGACTTCATTTGTTGCTTCCCAAATCATGCCTATCTTTTGATTTGGTTAATGTTACACCGTACTGATGATTGCCAAATAGCATGAAACACGTGTATGCGGTTACTAGTTTTTTTCTTTTTGTTAACTTTGAGTGTTTGCCCATTATCACCTTTTCTTGTAATTATTATTACATTTACACTCGCTAATCTTACATCTTTATTGTCATTGTATCTTGGGTTATGAAGATTTCCACGCAGGTCGCTTTAGCAGCCTCCGTGGCGATGTTAGTACAAGCCCCAAAATAGGGGATGTGCTGACTGAAGCTGCAAATGTGCTGTTGGCTCCTGCCTGGACTTCATTTGTTGCTTCCCAAATCATGCCTATCTTTTGATTTGGTTAATGTTACACCGTACTGATGATTGCCAAATAGCATGAAACACGTGTATGCGGTTACTAGTTTTTTTCTTTTTGTTAACTTTGAGTGTTTGCCCATTATCACCTTTTCTTGTAATTATTATTACATTTACACTCGCTAATCTTACATCTTTATTGTCATTGTATCTTGGGTTATGAAGATTTCCACGCAGGTCGCTTTAGCAGCCTCCGTGGCGATGTTAGTACAAGCCCCAAAATAGGGGATGTGCTGACTGAAGCTGCAAATGTGCTGTTGGCTCCTGCCTGGACTTCATTTGTTGCTTCCCAAATCATGCCTATCTTTTGATTTGGTTAATGTTACACCGTACTGATGATTGCCAAATAGCATGAAACACGTGTATGCGGTTACTAGTTTTTTTTCTTTTTGTTAACTTTGAGTGTTTGCCCATTATCACCTTTTCTTGTAATTATTATTACATTTACACTCGCTAATCTTACATCTTTATTGTCATTGTATCTTGGGTTATGAAGATTTCCACGCAGGTCGCTTTAGCAGCCTCCGTGGCGATGTTAGTACAAGCCCCAAAATAGGGGATGTGCTGACTGAAGCTGCAAATGTGCTGTTGGCTCCTGCCTGGACTTCATTTGTTGCTTCCCAAATCATGCCTATCTTTTGATTTGGTTAATGTTACACCGTACTGATGATTGCCAAATAGCATGAAACACGTGTATGCGGTTACTAGTTTTTTTCTTTTTGTTAACTTTGAGTGTTTGCCCATTATCACCTTTTCTTATATGTATATGTATATGTAGTATATTACGTGTTTAACATTATATATAATGCTTACACCTGTCAGATAAAACCTATTTTTAAAAACCTTATATACATTATTCTACACAATGCACATCAATTAAATAAGACAAATACTCACAAAACTGATAAAATACATTTTCTCTCAGAAAAGTTCTTATGGTAATTTTAAAGCTTTTAAACTCTAGTCGTCTCCATTCTTTGGGAAGCACATTATAACCCAGGGTTATTACAATCCCACCAACATTTTGAACTAAAAATCACTAGCTTGCGCGCCACTTTCAAAAAGCCGCTTGTTAACTTCACGTAAATAGAAAAACATTATAGTCTAATTAAATTACGAAAAACGACCCCTCGAGCTTGCATTAAATTGTAACTGGATGAAACAAATTGTATCTTATGTATTTTGATGCGCTCTGTCCAAAAAAATAAAAAATAAAATGTAGCCCCGGGTCGAAATTTTCTAAATTGGGAAAAACCGAGTTTTCCGGATTTTCCCATGGAAAGTTGCTAATTATCTCGCCAAGTACTACCCCTATGGTGATAATAAATGCGCCAGTCGAAAGAGGAGGCAAAAATAGTTCGGAAATTCATATACCCATATTTTTAAGCGCATTTCTCACCGCCAGAGGCGCTTATACCAAAAAGTTGCTTTTTTCGTTTTTTTTGATCAGAACCATGAACACGAAATTCACGTTGAATTTGTGGCGAAACTATAAGTGTTAGGCCATAATATGTGCCTATGAGAGATTTTGGGGTTTCTTTTGGCTTTCAAACAAAATAAGTCCCGCGGCGAAATTTCCCATAGTTTTTCGGAAATTTGCAAAAAACCGGAAAGGGAAATTTTTTTGAAATTCTTTCTCGTGCGATTTTGGCGCGGTTTTCCGGGACTATCTAAAAAAATTTTTTTGGCAGAAAGCTTGGGAAAGAGCGCAAAAAAATACGCAAAAAATATACTGTAAATAATTTTAGAAAATTAATCCTAAGCCTGTCTGTAAGTTCCAACTTGGTGATAAGTTTGTTTTTTCTTCTCTAAAATCTGGTTTTTCGTGATTTCCAAAAAAATGCGTATTTTCTGGTTACCTTTCGAATGAGATAGGTCGGGTGGCGGAATCTGTAATATTTTGCGAAAAATTTGCAAAACATCAATTTTTTGACCTATACTGATTATTATGTATTTTCAGGCACTCTTGTAGATGGAAACAAAACGAAATTGTGCTATTGTCTGTAAGGTGCTCAATATAAAAGGAATTATGTAGGCAATAGTTACTGTCTCCATAGCCTACTCATTTTTTTTTACTTACTACTTTTCCATCGGGAACCGCTAATTTAATTTCCAAATGAACCAAATGTGTTTATTTATTTGTATTCTCTTTACATAACTCCTTTTAGATGAAAGTATTTATAACGACGTGAAAAATAGACTAGGTTTGTGTTCATCAAACCTTTGAAATTAAATCAACTTTGCACCAAGCTTGACATAATTTTTTAAACAAAATAGAGATTTTCTAGGAAATCAACTGGTTAGGTTAGGTAAAAATACAACTTTCAATAAATACATTTTAGTTGAAATGTTTGGAATTTTTTTTTACAAAAACACGCAAAAAGTTAAATGTTACCAAGGGTTTCTGAAAATTGGTATGTAGGTCAAGAATTGCAAAAGAAACAACTTTTTCTAATAACTTTTATCGAAAATATGTCAAATAAAGCCGATTTTGGATAATTTTTGAAAAAAATGTAAATTTTGACAGATACTGCAAGACACGTGGTCGACTCTTGTGACGTCATTTTCATCCTCTGACAAGCACAAATCGATGGCAAAGTCAAATTAACATTTTATCCAAAAATAAAAAAAATTCATTATGGTGCCTACTTCAATAGTGACACTGTACGATTTTTGGATCCCGCGGAGCGCGTGTAACGGGACTTTTGTCGGGGGAATTCGACAACTTAGAATAGACATACAGACTTGTAACTTCGTACACATGTTGAGACGACATCCAATTTAGGTTTGCCCACCTTTCAGACCAACTAATTGAAAATTGCCAATTTTAGGCAACTTTTCCCAAAAACCATGTTTTTTTTGGTACTCACACAATGAACAATGTCAGAAAAATAGACAAAATATTTTTGACGAATTTTCTATAACGTAGTGATATTCTAGACAGATTGAGGTACTGAAAAAAATATATTCTGGTCATTGGGTGCATTTTTGGCATTTTTGTGCCATTTCAGATTTTCAAAAAAAAATTTTTTTTGGGGATAAAAATATTTTAATTCTTTGATATCTTGGTCAATTATAGTCCGATTTCGGTAAAACTCATACAAACATAAAAATGGACATTCAAGAGTAAGCTGTGTAGTGGCATTAAAAAATTTCAAATAGTTTGCCTGTTACAGGCAACCAATGAAATTAGGTCATGGGTACACTTTGCCCCTCCGCCATATGCCCAATTTTGGGATTTTTCTTGCGTCCCTCTGGATATCAATAGTCTCGTCCCTTACATTCAAAACGCATTTTTGTTTTTTCAAATATCTTAATTTTTACCAAAGTTATGAAAACTTTAGTGTTCGAACATTCAAATTTTCGGCCTTCAGCACCCAATTTTTTCTCAAAATACTACATAATTTCAATCGTCTATATCTCGGGAACGGTGCCTCGGATCAAAATTTTTCAAGGGACATGAAAATTGCCATTTTTCCTATGCTTTAAAATGGTGTAAACCCAGTTTCAAAATATTGATTCGTTTCAAAGATACGCCTGCATAAAATTGAAAAATGAACATAACCCCAAATTTTGGCAATTTCGACCCGGTGCTACATTTTTTTTTGCTTTTTTCGGAAAGACCGCCTCAAAATACATAGGATTCACTTTAATTCATAACGTAACAATTTTTTGCAAGCTTAAGTCCGTAATTTAATTCGACTATTATTTTTTAGCTTAAATAAACTTGAAATGAAGAAAAAAACAAAAATACGTGTCTAGTATTTTTGTTCCTAGTTTTTATTTTCATTGTCATAGAGTGCAACTTCCCCATTATGCAGTTTTTAGTTGCTTATATTTATTTATTACATAAAAATAAAAAGTGGGTTTTTCGTGAACTGTGGTTCATTTAATGGCAATAAATTACGTTTGAAAGTAGTATTTTTCAAATTTAACTTTTTTGCAAGTTCCCCATTGCTGACGGTGAAACGAGAAGTGAAAACCGGCCAGATTCGAGAAGGAACCGGCAACAGGGTCGCCGCCCGCAGACGGGCCGGCAGATGGTCCAGCGAAAGGATCAGCTGAGCGGCGGCGGCGGCGGCGGCGGCCGGCGCGGCGTGGCGCGTGCGGCCTGCTGGTGGCTGGCTGTTATGGCCGCAGCCGAAGGTAGATGATTATCTACCGGCCCCAGCATCATCTGCCGCGCCCGATATAAACACGTCCGCCGAGCGGTTTTTTATGAGCGGGGCCGCCCGTCGTTATTGTTACTTTCTTTCGCCGACAACACAGGGTGTTCCCCTAGCCATACACAAAGGTATACTAAGAAGACGAACTGAGAAACAAGGATAATCTAACCGCTAACAAGATGAACAGAGACATTTTTGGCTGCTGTCGCATATTTTAATATATACCTACTCCAAACTAAAAGTACCCTCGAAGTAACCAAATGCTTGTGCGTGCGAGGGGTGTCAATTACTATTATTTCGTGTTCACTATCATTTGCGGCTAGGGCTGACTTTTTGTGATAGAATTAGGTTAGCATTCGCTCAAGTACCTACAACGGAAAACAGGGCCGTATCTAGCGAAAATTTTGGTGGGGGGGGTTCAGGATCGGCTCAAGCTTTTGTGGGGCTGGGTGCCGGATGAAAGTACTTTTTAAAAAAGTAATTAAGTAATTTCGGGTGGAGAGGGACAGTTTTTGTGAATTTCTTTCAAACAAGTGCATTTAAAATAATTCTGTAAAATGCGCCGCAGGCGAAACTTTTTAGAAATGTTAAGGAAAATTACTTAAAATTAATTAGTCTTAGGAACTCCCAATATCTTCAGATTTTCAAGCTGCAGTGAATATTTTCAAATTCTGAAATGGTTTCGGCCTCGCTCATAACTTTCAAATTTCATTGTAGGTATGTATAAAGTTTATAAATTACACAAAAATAGAAAAATCTTTACCCTGCCTAAACAGCCTAACTGAAAAGTTGACAGGAAGGTAACAGTAAACCTTTTTTTTCGGTTGTTTCATTGTCTCACCGTCCAAAGCCTACTTGTTGAAAGGGCCTGCTTCCAATTATACACATGAAATCATAAAAGCTATTAGTAATTGATAACTACCTAAGTAAATCATTAAATGTTATATATTTTTGGAATGGTAATTTTTTGCTCTATCAAAAAATGCAAAAATATACAGGGTGTTCCATTTAAAAAATAATATTTTTTATCCGTAACTCTTAAACCATTGACTAGAAAAAAAATGTAGTAGCAGCTTTGGATTCTACCTAAAAAAGTGCTTTAAGAATGTTTTCACAGAAACACAAAATTTTCAACCCGAAAAAAGTTACGGCCACTTTTCGAAATCGCACATTTTCGAAAAACGCCCTCTAACTCAAGAACGGTGACAGATATCGATTTGCGGTTTTCTCCATTAAGTTTATCATAAAAAATGAGCCTCAGACACCGATATCAGTTTTCGTCTATCTCCGTCAAAAATCGGAGTTTCCCTTTAAAAGTGTCCAATTTGGCCCACCCTGTACACGGGACTCGGGAGACGCGGTGCCAGTCGAAACGCAGGCCGCGATTTGCGGTTTTCTCCATTAAGTTTATCATAAAAAATGAGCCTCAGACACCGATATCAGTTTTCGTCTATCTCCGTCAAAAATCGGAGTTTCCCTTTAAAAGTGTCCAATTTGGCCCACCCTGTACACGGGACTCGGGAGACGCGGTGCCAGTCGAAACGCAGGCCGCGATTTGCGGTTTTCTCCATTAAGTTTATCATAAAAAATGAGCCTCAGACACCGATATCAGTTTTCGTCTATCTCCGTCAAAAATCGGAGTTTCCCTTTAAAAGTGTCCAATTTGGCCCACCCTGTACACGGGACTCGGGAGACGCGGTGCCAGTCGAAACGCAGGCCGCGATTTGCGGTTTTCTCCATTAAGTTTATCATAAAAAATGAGCCTCAGACACCGATATCAGTTTTCGTCTATCTCCGTCAAAAATCGGAGTTTCCCTTTAAAAGTGTCCAATTTGGCCCACCCTGTACACGGGACTCGGGAGACGCGGTGCCAGTCGAAACGCAGGCCGCGATTTGCGGTTTTCTCCATTAAGTTTATCATAAAAAATGAGCCTCAGACACCGATATCAGTTTTCGTCTATCTCCGTCAAAAATCGGAGTTTCCCTTTAAAAGTGTCCAATTTGGCCCACCCTGTACACGGGACTCGGGAGACGCGGTGCCAGTCGAAACGCAGGCCGCGATTTGCGGTTTTCTCCATTAAGTTTATCATAAAAAATGAGCCTCAGACACCGATATCAGTTTTCGTCTATCTCCGTCAAAAATCGGAGTTTCCCTTTAAAAGTGTCCAATTTGGCCCACCCTGTACACGGGACTCGGGAGACGCGGTGCCAGTCGAAACGCAGGCCGCGATTTGCGGTTTTCTCCATTAAGTTTATCATAAAAAATGAGCCTCAGACACCGATATCAGTTTTCGTCTATCTCCGTCAAAAATCGGAGTTTCCCTTTAAAAGTGTCCAATTTGGCCCACCCTGTACACGGGACTCGGAGACGCGGTGCCAGTCGAAACGCAGGCCGCGATTTGCGGTTTTCTCCATTAAGTTTATCATAAAAAATGAGCCTCAGACACCGATATCAGTTTTCGTCTATCTCCGTCAAAAATCGGAGTTTCCCTTTAAAAGTGTCCAATTTGGCCCACCCTGTACACGGGACTCGGGAGACGCGGTGCCAGTCGAAACGCAGGCCGCGATTTGCGGTTTTCTCCATTAAGTTTATCATAAAAAATGAGCCTCAGACACCGATATCAGTTTTCGTCTATCTCCGTCAAAAATCGGAGTTTCCCTTTAAAAGTGTCCAATTTGGCCCACCCTGTACACGGGACTCGGGAGACGCGGTGCCAGTCGAAACGCAGGCCGCGATTTGCGGTTTTCTCCATTAAGTTTATCATAAAAAATGAGCCTCAGACACCGATATCAGTTTTCGTCTATCTCCGTCAAAAATCGGAGTTTCCCTTTAAAAGTGTCCAATTTGGCCCACCCTGTACACGGGACTCGGGAGACGCGGTGCCAGTCGAAACGCAGGCCGCGATTTGCGGTTTTCTCCATTAAGTTTATCATAAAAAATGAGCCTCAGACACCGATATCAGTTTTCGTCTATCTCCGTCAAAAATCGGAGTTTCCCTTTAAAAGTGTCCAATTTGGCCCACCCTGTACACGGGACTCGGGAGACGCGGTGCCAGTCGAAACGCAGGCCGCGATTTGCGGTTTTCTCCATTAAGTTTATCATAAAAAATGAGCCTCAGACACCGATATCAGTTTTCGTCTATCTCCGTCAAAAATCGGAGTTTCCCTTTAAAAGTGTCCAATTTGGCCCACCCTGTACACGGGACTCGGGAGACGCGGTGCCAGTCGAAACGCAGGCCGCGATTTGCGGTTTTCTCCATTAAGTTTATCATAAAAAATGAGCCTCAGACACCGATATCAGTTTTCGTCTATCTCCGTCAAAAATCGGAGTTTCCCTTTAAAAGTGTCCAATTTGGCCCACCCTGTACACGGGACTCGGGAGACGCGGTGCCAGTCGAAACGCAGGCCGCGATTTGCGGTTTTCTCCATTAAGTTTATCATAAAAAATGAGCCTCAGACACCGATATCAGTTTTCGTCTATCTCCGTCAAAAATCGGAGTTTCCCTTTAAAAGTGTCCAATTTGGCCCACCCTGTACACGGGACTCGGGAGACGCGGTGCCAGTCGAAACGCAGGCCGCGATTTGCGGTTTTCTCCATTAAGTTTATCATAAAAAATGAGCCTCAGACACCGATATCAGTTTTCGTCTATCTCCGTCAAAAATCGGAGTTTCCCTTTAAAAGTGTCCAATTTGGCCCAGCCTGTACACGGGACTCGGGAGACGCGGTGCCAGTCGAAACGCAGGCCGCGATTTGCGGTTTTCTCCATTAAGTTTATCATAAAAAATGAGCCTCAGACACCGATATCAGTTTTCGTCTATCTCCGTCAAAAATCGGAGTTTCCCTTTAAAAGTGTCCAATTTGGCCCACCCTGTACACGGGACTCGGGAGACGCGGTGCCAGTCGAAACGCAGGCCGCGATTTGCGGTTTTCTCCATTAAGTTTATCATAAAAAATGAGCCTCAGACACCGATATCAGTTTTCGTCTATCTCCGTCAAAAATCGGAGTTTCCCTTTAAAAGTGTCCAATTTGGCCCAGCCTGTACACGGGACTCGGGAGACGCGGTGCCAGTCGAAACGCAGGCCGCGATTTGCGGTTTTCTCCATTAAGTTTATCATAAAAAATGAGCCTCAGACACCGATATCAGTTTTCGTCTATCTCCGTCAAAAATCGGAGTTTCCCTTTAAAAGTGTCCAATTTGGCCCACCCTGTACACGGGACTCGGGAGACGCGGTGCCAGTCGAAACGCAGGCCGCGATTTGCGGTTTTCTCCATTAAGTTTATCATAAAAAATGAGCCTCAGACACCGATATCAGTTTTCGTCTATCTCCGTCAAAAATCGGAGTTTCCCTTTAAAAGTGTCCAATTTGGCCCAGCCTGTACACGGGACTCGGGAGACGCGGTGCCAGTCAAAACGCGGGCCGCGAACGCCGCACCGTTCGCACCCGCCTAGAGCCGGCCCTGGGAGGGGTTAGACCAGTGGCTGTTCAAGTTGAAATAGCTTTAAAGGTTTAAAAAAACTACTATTTTTAAATGGTTTTTAATAAAAAAAACTGAAACAGGTTTAAGTTGAACAAGTTTAACATTAAAACTTTAAAAATATTAAATATTAGTTATAATAATAGCTACACCTATCCCTTTTCTACTTATTTGATTTCTCATTATTACGGATATACAGGGTGTCCCGGTTGTAAATGTCATAAATGAAAACAATGATAGAAAAACTAATTTTAAGCATAAAAGTTTATATGTACATATGCCCTAAAATGCATATTAAAAAAGTTACAGGGCGTTAAAGTTTTATAAAAAAATATAGTTTTTATTTTTTTATTTCCCACGTTTTAAAGGTAACTAAACGAAATTCGACAGAAATGTCACATTGACGGAGAGCCATAAGAGTAAAAAAATATTAAGCTCCTAAATTATGCAGTGGCGGAGATACGGGTAATTAGTTAGATTAATTTGCTAAGGAAAGTATTACCACCCTGTACAAAATTAAAACAGATATTTTTTCCGAAACGGGCATTTAGTCTCAGACAAAAAATGACTCTTGACAAATTGTCGTAAAATGCTTTTTTTCCCCTCCATTTTTCGACAGTAATAATGATTCACGTATCTATCCTTAACAAGGTCATCGAATAACAGTGCAGTAAAATAATTACTCACTTACACGGTACACTTAATTCTCTTCACTATTCGTTCACCACTTTTCACTTTTATTCGCTTCGAGTTCGCATGGAACAATACTGCCGTAAGCGCGGTCACGCGCCGCGGCGCCGCTTATATAGCAGCCCAGTAGCCGTCCAGAAACTTCCACGAACTTTCACAAAGTTCCGCTCATTTCGACCGAGGGGCGTGGCGAATACTCGAGAAACAACGCAAAGTGTCCCTACAATACAAAATAGTTCGGCTGCAACTGCGTCTGCCTCTCATCAAAAGATGGCGCTAGGCGCTACTATTACTACATATATTCAAACGTAATAATAATTTAACTCTTCACTCCTCGTATTTTTTCGGTATAATATTAGGTAATATTGTGCTTATTTCGGGGGGGGTTTGAACCCCCGAAACCCCCCCCTTGGCTACGCCCGTGCTACATATTTAAAATTCAGAGCGGGCCAAAAGTCAGAGTAGGTTTTGGAGTGTCAATACAATAG
Organism: Pseudeuparius sepicola; assembly: GCA_963920635.1. Classification (NCBI taxonomy): domain Eukaryota; kingdom Metazoa; phylum Arthropoda; class Insecta; order Coleoptera; family Anthribidae; genus Pseudeuparius; species Pseudeuparius sepicola. The sequence continues at coordinate 25,014,099 of OY987298.1, read as the reverse complement.
GTAACTTTTGCAACTATGACAGTAATATGAGAGTTAATGGTTTATTATTTATGATCAAAGTTAATAATTGTTTTTTTGTTCTGTGTCAGAGGTCTGTTTTTAAAAGAATTTATATTAGTTGTCAAATAACAGTGAAAGAATAATTTTCAAATTAAAATAGCACTGGTATAAGCTAATTGAATCAAAAGAATGAATCTTACTATTTTACTATTTTATTTGCACATTGCACATTACCTATATACAGTGTCCGCCAAAAAGTTGGAACCATAAGAGAATCTTTTTTATTTTTGTGCTAAGATAAAATTACTCTAGGGCGATCATCTCTGCTTCCAAAAATATTCGAAATGAGACCGTTAAACGTCGTGGCGTCAATGGAAGCAAAGATGATCGCCTCAGAGTAATTTCATCTTAGCACAAAAATAAAAAAAATCCCTTATGGTTCCAACTTTTTGCGGGCGCTCTATATATATTTTTAATGCGGAAAATTAAACACCTCAGGGAAGAACATTTTGTCAAATAAATATTGGTGGCCTTAGTCTTAGGAACACGTGGTTCCAAAACTTTACATAAGTAGCAAATAAACGTTTACTTCTATGATTGAGACTTCGAAATTTCACACTTCTGTAGGACTTCCTCAAGCTTGACATTCAATATCCATTAATCATTAGTAGGTGCCTACCTGATGGTATTTTAATAGAAATTAGTTTTCATTAATAAAAATGTATTGTCGTTTTCAACAATGTCTCGGCCTTGACTGTGGCGTCCAATGATCTATATACCTAGATCCATAATCCAATATACAACTTCGTCCTCAACATGTTGGTGTTTATTTACAAAATTTTTCTGCAGAGTTGCAACTTCCCTAATGTGACAAATAATGAAAGCACTTACTTCTTACAATGTAAATATAGCAAAATCATCAGAGATATATAATTATGTTACTATTATCTCTTCATTATATAATATATCATATTATAATTGGTAATATTAAAATACACATGTTGAAAATATATTAAATTATGTACTAAGCCTGGTTGCATAGAAGGAAAACTGGGGCAAGCGTAATAGATTTGGCAACGACGCGGCAGGACCGAATGCCTGTCTCTTGTTGTAGTGCGCGCCGAGTACAGGTTAAAAACGCTAATAAACTCTTTACATTTGTTTAACTATCAACCTATTATAGTGAATAGTGATGGGGCGCTTAATATGTGTCGTGTGTGGTGCTAGAAATACTGGATCAAACCGAACTTTCCACTGGTGGGCGATATATTTACGGATCATCTGTGCACCACTACATGGTCTTTGTTTTGATATTTTATTGTATATCAACGTGGATTACAATGCCATTTGAATGGGTCATCTAGGTATACAGAACAATATATTTTTGCACGAGAGCGGTCAGTAGCTCGTTTGCTTCAACTTCGTAACTGAAAGTTCGTTGAGTTGAGTGAAGGAATCACCGCTCGATGTGAACGCGAAGGCGACGAGAACTGATAAATCTCAGCGGCAATCGATTGAAGTGCCATCCACATCTCAACCCCCGTTTGGGCTTTGGGGCTCGAAATCTCCTCAGCATCCCTCTTATATTCCTACCCTAGACGCTATTTTAAAAGCTTTTATTTAACTTGCAATGTATGTATGTATGTATGTAATTTGTTCGGGTGGAATCTTGCAACTCAATTTTGAAGCAGATATCTTCAACCGATCGAGCTGAAATTTTGTACACACGTTTAATTTGGATGACAATGCATGATTATATGTGTGACGTCATTCTAAATCCAACATGGCGGATCACCCAAGATGGCGGACTAGTTAAATTTCAACCGATCGAGCTGAAATTTTGTACACACGTTTAATTTGGATGACAATGCATGATTATATGTGTGACGTCATTCTAAATCCAACATGGCGGAACACTCAAGATGGCGGACTAGTTAAATTTCAACCGATCGAGCTGAAATTTTGTACACACGTTTAATTTGGATGACAATGCATGATTATATGTGTGACGTCATTCTAAATCCAACATGGCGGAACACTCAAGATGGCGGACTAGTTAAATTTCAACCGATCGAGCTGAAATTTTGTACACACGTTTAATTTGGATGACAATGCATGATTATATGTGTGACGTCATTCTAAATCCAACATGGCGGAACACCCAAGATGGTCATTAGAAGGTCTCCTCATTGAAGAGCTAGACTGTTCTAAACTAACCGGCAAACGACCTTGCAACAATGATGAGTTAACTGAGATGAATAGACTCAGACACCTGGCCAAACTAAAAATTACAAAATAAATTAAAAGTAAAAAAATATTTTTAAAAAAAGCTTTTATTTAAATGCGCTAAAAAGAATAAAATAATCTTTTCTTTTAAAACTTTTACTATCAACTTATAACGTCATTCCACAATTTATATGATATAAAAGCTTGTCGCGAGATTTAAGTTTTCAAACTAAGTAAATACCACTACTTAAATCTCGCGACAAGCTTTTATATCATATAAATTGTGGAATGACGTTATAAGTTGATAGTAAAAGTTTTAAAAGAAAAGATTATTTTATTCTTTTTAGCGCATTTAAATAAAAGCTTTTTTTAAAAATATTTTTTTACTTTTAATTTATTTTTAACTGCACCCGTTTACGCTTACGAGACGTTGCTTCTTCCATTTTGGCCGCTCGATGAAGATGCATTATTTGCTAAAGGCATGTCTGTCGTAGCTGTCCTTCGGCGTGGCGTGTGCTATCATTACCGGTAATAACCCGAACACATGGCAATGACGTGGTGGAGAGCGTTTTTCAAACCATCATTACGATTTGTGGTGTCCGGGTGGTCAGCCGCAACTTTGGGGCAACAAGACGATTTTCAGAAACGCCCGTTACATATTCATTTCGGCGCTGTTGTAAAACTAGGTACAGGGTGTTCAGAGTTACTTTTTACAACCACTTAACTTTTTTATTTTTTGACCTAGAAAAAAATGTAAAATAAAAAAGTTGTAGAAGGAAACGTGCACTTTCTAACCATTATCTGAAAAATTATACAAGGCGTTCCACTTAAGTGTGGCAAACTAAACTTGTTTTTTTTTTAATAGGCTCATCCTGAAGTGCTCAAAAAGGGCTATTCCTGTGTCAGTTTTGTATGTTAGTTATTATTGTAATTTAGTTTAGTACAAAACAATGTGTTGTTAACTGGCAGATATCGCTTCTTGTTGATTTTAAATCAATTATTATTGTGTTAAATCTAATGTACTTTCATTACGAAATCAACAGGCTGTATATAAAATTTGGAATATGACACGTGTTTTTAATTGAGCTTCATAAACTGCATATTTTAGAAACAAAATCTGTGCAATCTAGCGATTGCCTATAAAACTATTTATTCTGTCAAAATCTTGTGCATGGTATTATGGGGCTATTCATATTAACTAGTGGGTGATATGTCGTTCTCTGTTTTTGAGATATTATAATAGGTACCTACCTCAACAATAGAAATTAAATTTTGGCATTATTTTGGACAAACAAAACAACCAAGAAAGACCACGATTGGCCACGATTTTTTTTATTTAGAACAAAAGGTTATTAAAAAATTTTGTAGAATATAAAACTGTGATACTATACAGGGTGTCCCGTAAGTCATGGGTCACGCGGCACTGGGTGACAGGGGAGGCCATTTGCGGCATGAAAAACCCAATATGTTGTTATCCAATTGTTAACCGTTTTGAAGATACGGGGTGTTGAAATTTTCATGAAGAAAACAACTTTTGCTTTATGTCCGAAACTAGAAAAGATATTTGAACCAAAATTGGTTTACGACATGTTGTCATAAGGAGCCAAAACTTCTGCCAGTATCAAGCTCACCGGGTGACCAGTGACGAAGATAGGGGTCACCGGGCAAAATAATAATTTTATAAAAAATAATGCAATACTCGGTGTACGATTAAAAAATACAATTTTTAGATACGCAATTGATTTGGAAACAAATTTGGTTACTTGTTTCGTATCGGCTACCATTTTGCAGTAAATGCGCTTTTTTTTAATTTTTAACGTTATGTTGAATCTACTTGGTAACGCGGAATTAAAACTGAGGGTGAAAATTGAAAAGTGGATAGGCCATTGGTGCAGGGGCTATATTTTGAACATCTTCTGAAATAATGAAATACATTTGTTTAAATTTTCAACATAACGTTAAAAATTAACAAATAATCACATTTACTGCAAAATGGTAGCCGATAAGAAACAAGTATCCAAATTTGTTGCCAAATAAATTGTGTATCTAAAAATTGTATTTTTTTAATCGTACTCATTATTTTTTTATAAAATTAATACTTTACCCGGTGACTATCTCCGCCACTGGTCAACCGGTGAGCTTGATACTGGAAGGAGTATTGGCTCTTCATGACAATACATCGTATACCAAATTTGGTTCAAATATATTTTCCAGTTTCGGACATAAAGCAAAAGTTGTCTTTTTCATGAAAATTTCAACACCCCGTATCTTCAAAATGGTTAAAAATTGGATAACAACATATTGGGTTTTTCTTGTCGCAAATGGCCTCTCCTATCACCCAGAGCCGTGTGACCCACGACTTACGGGACGGGACACCCTGTGTGTGATAAGATAACATTATTTTTGTAAACCCTACAACTTTTATTAAAAGCGTTTTCTTCTGCATAAGCAGTTATTCAGCAAACGGCGGATTTTAACGGAAATAAACTCTAAGATAATAATTCATATTGCCACCGTTTTCAGTCAAACCGATGTTTGTATGTACAAAACTTAAAGATAATTTATCACACTGCATCTTTTATTCAAAGCATTTTCTCATGATCACCTGAACTTTTTTTTTGAAAGGCCTTCAAAAGCCGCTTCTTTTGGCCTTCCTACCATTTTAAAAATGCAAATCCAAGACCGGTTGCGATTTTTTATAAGTCAGCTAAACACTTTTATTATTACCTGAACTGTCAAGTTTAATGTAGGTGTAAATTTAATTATTGTTTAAATTTCCAAGGCAGATATGATTTTTTCAAATATCTCTGCTGAGAACACTATAGACGTGAGAACTCAAAATAATAGAACGGTACTGTAAAAATATTAAAATAAATCCAAAAATTCTTTTTTAATTACGAATCGAGTGATTTACTGTCAAGAAGTTAAATGCCTAAAATGAAAAAATAAAGTTGTCACCGACACCAAATTGAAAAAGGAGTAGAGTATTATTTATGGACATGTATCGAGAAGGGTCCAATAATGTAAAATCTTTTTTTACATGTTGGTTGATATTTTGAAAAATAAAAATAAAAATTACTTTTGTGTTTATTAGCAGTTTTTCAATTATTTCTCTGAGGATGACAATTATGGTTTTTTAGTATCCTAACACTTTGTTTTAAGGTAAAAAAAATAAAATCGAGAAGGAAGCATCATTTTCTTTGTTTTTTTTTACTCGGGTAATAGCGTCCTTTGGCGTTAAGTTAAACATCTATAATATGCCAAATTTTACGAACAAAAAACCATTCGGTTCATTTTATAAAGGTTTCATTACAATAGAAATTGCCGCCCAAGCCCAAGCCAAGCATCAGTTTATTGCATCAAATATCGAGTGTGCATTGAAACATGAAACACAAAATTTTCACAGCTTAGTTAAGCTGTGATATTTTGATCAGTTAAAGACCTTTCGTAACAAAAATTACAGAGGGAAGCACGGCCAAATAATTGGAAAAATCAAGGCAGTCATGAAAAACAACACGAAAAAGTTTTACGTAGGTCCGGTATTAAACATCATAAAAATAGATAATGAAAGATTAAGTGTATCAGAAAAGGTAGAAAGTATTAAGATTAACCAGAGAAAACACGCGCCCAGGTATTTTAAACCGGTATTAGCCAGTGAGTACTATACAGTGTGTCTCAATTTGGCACTGGACACCTCAGAAATATATGAAGGGCAAGGAAAACAAATGGTTTCTATTTTTGTATTGGTAGTACCAAGGGAGAGTATCTCATAGGCGGTGGTATTTGGATGGGGTAATTATTTCATGGCCTGCTATCTGCTATGATTTATTAAAATAGCAAATTTTCAAGAAACCCCAATAGGGATTTTTTTACGACAAAATGTCATTAAGAAAACTTTTTTCTTAGAAAAATGTCCTTTCTGGAGCTTTCACGTCAAAATTTTAGTTTTCACGATGATCAAGTTGCCCTAATAATATTTTGACGTGAAAGCTCCAGAAAGGACACATTTCTAAGAAAAAAAGTGGTAGAAAAAGGCGAAAAAGCTAAAAATCAAAGTAGGCCTAGACTTTTAAAATTCTGCAATTCCACTCAGTTTGTCATTCTGAACAAGTTTTCTCAATAACATTTTGCAGTAAAAAAATGCCTAATAGGGTTTCTTGAAAATTAGCTATTTTAAAAAATCATAGCAGGCCATGAAATAATTACCCCATCCAAATACCACCGCCTATGAGATACTCTCCCTTGATACTATCAATAAAAAAAATAAAGACCATTTGTTTTCCTTGCCCTTCATATATTTCTGAGGTGTCCAGTATCAAATTGCAACACACTGTATAGTCACTGGTATTAGTAAATAAAGGTGGCGCCTAGATACCGACAACCGAGGTATTCTGGGCGATAAACACCGAATTTTCCAAGAATCCTGTGCTCTCTCAAAGATACGAAAGGCCAGGGCCGACGTCGCTGCCATCAAAAATTTGGCCGCACATCTCCGTCACCTACAATAGCGCGGATTTCTGCTGTAGCACGAGGGCGGAATATTTTTTATTTGATATTTTTCTATTCTATATCTCCTAATATTTACTTCAGAAGTGGTGTGCTGCAATATAATAGAGGACGCGTTCTGCGTCTGAGATCAGTGAGATCTATAATAATATTATTAATATTCGCGTCACATGGTGTCATGGCATCATTCCATTGTAAACTGTAATTTTATTTTGGCTCCGTAGCGCTATTTTTGGCTTCCTTTTTCCAATTTTTGGTCAATGCCTTTTTTGGCTTCCCCCAATTTTTGGTGACGGCCCTGCGAAAGGCAATAAGATATTGGGATATAATAACTGGTAATAATTTTGCGCAAATATTTAAGCCATGCAGACAGTCAAAACAGAATCATGAAAATACGTTTCAAGGCACACTCGACATCTTACGTGATAAAATGCTTGATTTCGGCTAGCCATAGCTGTATAAATTGGGTCACCCTACCCTATACTTGCAATTTATTGAGAACAAACTACTGTCTATAGAGATTTCTCTCAAATTGTACTTATTTTATTGTGCATAACTCTGTGTTTATATACAGTGTGTCCTAATTTGATACTGGACACCTCAGAACTATATGAAGGACTAGGAAAACAAATGGTCTCTATTTTTTTTACTACTAACCTGTGAAATCACCATTATTTACCTCATTCCTCTAATGAGAAGGTATATTTCTCACCCTAGGTAAATAATGATAATAAAAAAATACCTAGGTAAATAATGAAAAATTTTCTATATGACATTTAAAGATTAGTGTCATTTTATCAGCTTAACAACTGAACTCCCAGGCTACTTGATATTTCGAAGTATTTGAAAAAAGCGAGAAATGACTAAAATAAACTAAAATATGGCAATATTTCAATGTTAGTGGTAAAAAAAATTCTATATACACTTCGATTGAGAAGGCCATTATTTGCCTCGCATATTATATATTATATATATTATATATAAAAAAGCTCGGTATATAATGGCTCACTTCTCAACCTAAGTGTATAATATACTATTATTGGTATAGTATATAGGGAGAGTAAAAAAATCCCTAATCGGGTTTCTTAAAAATTTGCTATTTTAAAAAATCATAGCAGGCCACGAAAAAATTACCCCATCCAAATACCACCGCCTTTGAGATACTCTCCCTTGGTACTACCAATAAAAAAATAGAGACCATTTGTTTTCATTGCCCTTCATATGTATATTTCTGAGGTGTCCAGTATCAAATTGGGTCACACTGTAGATAAAAAATAAATATTCGGTCTCTTTTATTTGAAAATTCAAATTGCTGGATTCAGAAAGGTCTAAAATGGATATACAGGTTTTTAGGACTACCACCGCGATTTTCTCGCTTATTTTGCGCCCTACAAAAAAGCGCAAGAAACAAAAATGTGGCAATTTTGGACAGCTGCAAAAGAAATCGGTATCCAAGGCGAACTTGTCGCTCAATATTAAAAAAAAACTCAAATTGAGCAAAACTATTAATAGCCGTTGAATGTTTATTTTACAGAGAAAAACTTTTGTATTGAAAATAAAAAAAGGAATGGGCCTCCATGCCCAACTTTTCGCGCTGTACTAAAAAAAACTTAAAACCGACAAACATTTTCATGGTCTCAAGACCCTGCGTAATTTGCTGAAACTATCTGAGCACCTGAATGGATAAAGCTTTTTAGTGCCATCAATTTTAAATATAAAAGTTTTCCTCTGTCTCTAAAAATACACATTCCACGGCTAATAATAGTATTGCTCAATTTGAGTTTTTTTTAGTACTGCGCGACAAGTTGGCCATGGATGCCGATTTCTTTTGCAGCACCATATAGCTGTCCAAAATTGCCACATTTTTGTTTCTTACGCTTGTTCCTGTATACCATGGCCATATAAATTAATATATTATTAAAAAATATACGTTTTGAAGTAATTTCGTGGATTTACCAAAATATATATAAAATATGATTTTCTCGCTCATTTTGCGGCCTACAAAAAAAACGTAAGAAACAAAAATATGGCAATTTTGGACAGCTAAGTGGTGCTGCAAAAGAAATCGGCATCCATGGCCAACTTGTCGCGCAATATTAAAAAAACCTCAAATTGAGCAAAACTATTAATGGCCGTGGAATGTTTATTTTAAGAGACGGAGGAAAACTTTTATACTGAAAATTTATGGCACTGAGAAGCTTTATCAACCCAGGTGCTCAGATAGTTTCAGCAAATTACACAGGGGCTTCGGCTCACTTGAGACCATGAAAAATTTTGTCAATCTTAGTTTTTTTTAGTACACCGCGAAAAGTTGTGGCCCATTTCTTTTTTAATGTTGCCTCGCTGACCAAAATTGCCATATTTTGTTTTCTTACAATTTTCTGTGCGGCCCAAAATAAGCGAGAAAATAGCTTAATAATAAATAAACAAAAAAAAATCATAGCCTCAAGAGAGCCGAAGACCCTGTGTAATTTTCTCTAACTATCTGAGTACCCTTTTGCATGAAGCTTCTTAGTACCATCAATTTTCAATATAAAAGTTTGCCTCTGCCTCTTAAAATAAACATTCCACGGCCATTAATAGTTTTGCTCAATTTGAGGTTTTTTTAATATTGCGCGAGAAGTTGGCCATGGATACCGATTTCTTTTGCAGCGCCACTTAGCTGTCTAAAATTGCCACATTTTTGTTTCTTACGTTTTTTTTGTAGGCCGCAAAATGAGCGAGAAAATCGCGGTGGTAGACCGAAAAAAATCATCCTGTATATTGTACCAACTTTATGATTGTACAAATCAGTAAAATCTTTATTTTTAGAGATAATCGCCTAAACTTTTTTTGTTTGAAAGGCCTTCAAAAACCGCTTCTTTTGACGTTCCTGCCATTTTAAAAATGCAAATCCAGGGCGGGCTGCGATTTTTTTATACCCACGATTTTCACGAAAACCATTTAGCGATTTTTTTTTTATTTAAAATCTGACCCCACAGCGTTAATCAGAACATCCCAAAACCCTTATATACCAAATTTGAATAAAAAATATACAGGGAGTTTCACTCTGCAGGGTGTCAAATTTGAGCAAATTAGGAAGTTTAAAGGCATCTGCCAAGTCAAGTGTGCCATGGAATCCCTTCAAAACAGGTGAAAAGTCAATAGGACTACTCAAGGTGTTGATGTGCAAAGGTCCAATACAAAATATACAGAGTGTTATTTTCTGTGCCATCTCAAATTACTGAAATTTTTGAACTTTGTAGGGCTAGAAAATCGTGTATAACAAAACCGCTCCACACAGTACAAACGAACTAAATCTAAAAAATACAGAAGCCTGCCAGTCAGTAAGTCCATATTAGTTAAGGTAGCTGGTGTGCCATAACAGGAAACGCACAGAAAATCTATCATCTTAGACAGTGACTTTGTTGAGAAAGGTCCAATAATTTAAATTATTTTTATTTGTTGGTTGGCATTTTGTAAAAAAAATAAATTACTTTTGTGTTTATTAATATTTTTTCAATGATTCCAGAGCACTCCTGACCAGTATAAAGTTTAATAAAAATTAAGAATTTTGAGATGGCTCAGGGAAAAATGCCCTATATATTTTTGTAGTAAAGCTTTTCACACCAATATTTTGAGTGGTCCTGTTGACCATTCAACTGTTTTGTAGGGATTCCATGGCACATTTGACTCGCCAGATGTCTTTAAATTTCTTATTTTGCTCAACTTTGAGACCCTACAGAATGGAACTCCCTGTATACTTTTTGTTCAGATTTAGTATATGGGGGTTTTGGGGTGTTCTGATTAACGCTATGGGGTCAGATTTTAAATAATAAAATCGCTAAATGGTTTTCGTAAAAATCGGGGGTATAAAAAAATCGCAGCCGGCCCTGTATTTGCATTTTGAAAATGGCAGGAACGTCAAAAGAAGCGGTTTTTGAAGGCCTTTCAAACAAAAAAAAGTTTTTTCAGTATCAAGTTTTCAGTATAATTGTCTCAAAACGTTATAAAAATATTTCTTGTCATACATCATGGTATTTGCAATGAAAAGTGCTTTCAAAATCTGCAAAAAAAAATCCAGGTCCGTATTTAAAAAAATTAAGTTGAAGATGGTTTCTCAAAAACGAAACGTTGTAGAACAAATCTAAAAACGCCATCTCAAGGCACGTTAAAAAGTGCCACAAGAAAGTGCTTTTCGTTTTTCTCTATCTGTGATAGCAACTTCAGAAAAAAATAAAATCGAAAACGCAAAATTTTACTTTTTTCAAAATAACTCAAAAAAGAAAAAAGATATTAGAAATCTGTTTGTGCCATTTTATTGACCTCGAAATTGTGAAACTTTTTCCCCATTTCACCGTTGTCCTATCTCTCACCGTTTGCAATATCCCCATGCTGTTCATTCTTATCCGGGACACAGTGTAATATGTAAAAAAAATTATACAGGGTGATTCGCCTTACAGGGAGTAAAAGTTTTAAAATATATGTGGACCTTATCGGATACTTATCAACTAGGTACAGCTTTTACACGGTGTTCCCTAGTCAAATCTGAACACTCCTATATCCATAGCTCATAGGTATATACGTGTGTCCCTCTTAAGGACTCACCACACCCGTAAAATTGTTATTTGTGAACCGATTTTCATGAACTTTTTTGTTGTTGTATAAATCTTCGAAAGAGGCTGATAGAGGATAGTAGGTAAGGCGCCACTTGAAAGGACCCCCTCCACTTTCCTCCTAGGCCCCGCCCCGCACGCTTTGACGCATGGATTGACGTTTTGACGCACGGATTGACTTTTTGACGCACGCTTTGATGCACGGATTGACGTGTTGACTCACGTTTTGACGTTTTGACGCACGCTTTGACGCATGGATTGACGTTTTGACACACGCTTTGGCGCACCCTTGAAGTGGGCGGGGCCTAGGAGGAAAGTGGAGGGGGTCCTCCCAAGTGACGCCTTACCTACTTATAGTGACTGATTTAGTATACAATGGGATGGGCCACAAAAAGTGTGTGGTGAATGGCCAAAGTGATATTGCTCCAGACAGGTAATGTTTGTTTACTTTGGTAAATTTCCGTTAGATGTCGGTCGACTACAAACCTGTGCATTTTGATGCCTTTGCTCCCCCTCTATCCTCGGCTGTTCCTCCGAGGTGGGCCCGCTGTCGCGGCGGCCCGCAAAATATCGCGACAGGTGCGAATCGACCGGCCGATATCGGGGCGCATTCGGCACGGCCGCGTTTGTTGACCCTGCTCAGGGTTGAACTCTCCTCCGCGGAGGGTGTCGGGTGTACGTACGAAGACCCCAAGGGGATCCGTTCCGTATTTTGCGCGTCTTTTTGTCGACGCTTCCGCCGCGCACCTCGGAAGCCATCAGCTGCCGTGTCGCGGGGACAATAAACGAGGCGGCGCGGCGCGGCGCGGCGGTCCTGCCGAGAAAAGAAAGAAAGAGTGTGGCATTGTTCCGCATCTTACATTGTTCGGGGAAATAAAGAGCAACTCGAAGTGTTGAGTCACCGATAAAAAGTAATATAATTAGCGACGGTTTTGGGGGCAAGAGTGCGACGCCCAGGTTTAGGTTATCTCCAAGGAAAATAAGGCCGCTGCCATTAAAGCCATTAACAGCATTAACCAGCAAGGATAAAAAAATATATAGAACATTATGCGTTCGTTACGGATGCGCATCCAGGCATTATCTCGAAAATGTTTAGTTTTGCTAGTAATGCCTATAAATGGCACAGTCAAGGTCATACTCCATTAGGTACCTGTTGAATCAGCTCTATTACAACCTGGACCTTATAGTCCTATTGATTTGCTTTGGGACTTTAAACACATTTTTCTATTTTCATTCTGCTGTAGGTACGTTACAAAATATTCTTCCAAAATATTCATCTAGAATTCTCGGTTCTTCAACTGGACTGGTTGAACAATGAACAGATCATTCCGTAATTCCAAAATAGTGTTGGTTCTTCGGAAATTGACGTAATGGTCGGTTCTTACGATTTTCTTCACGTGCATTAGAATTTCACGTTATCAAGAACAAAAAAGCCCTGTTAATACGACAAAACTGTTCGTTAGCGTAAAAGGAACGTAGGTAAATGGTAAATTAAAAAAGAAGGATATTTAAAGTATGGGACATTTTACACGTTAGAAACTGATTTACTATTATAACCACAGAACACCCCCCTATTAACCTACAATAAGTCGCCATTTTTTTCGTCTATTAGGTATTGATATCTGGGTTATGTGTTGGTGTGTGGTGCTTCCATACCTTTTAGAGGTATTTTGGTTAGCTTTGCATGCAGCTTGTGTCTCTTCCCTGTTTGCCGAAACTAAAAGTTTGAGGAAATATTTCCATGCGGGTAAGTAATTTTATAATTTAATTTACTTTTTAGATGCAAATTGTGTTCTGATTTTATTAAACTTCACTTTTCAGATCCTGCCCAAAGGGCACAGGCGTATGTGTGTAGGTAGGTACCTCCTTCTTCATAAATGGAAACATAAAATTAGAATAATTGATATAGTATCAAGGATTTCTAAACTTATAGATAGCAGTGAAGACATTAACATGGATCAAACACGAATACCTATAAGTAAGATTAAAATTATTATGCAATTTGAACATTTAATTTATACTATTTTACACCATCAAAACCTTGTAGAGTAGATTTAATCTCGTTTTGTTTGGCATTTTTCACTTTGAATAAATAAGAGTTAAAAGGGAGTTCCCTTTTTAGCTAAGTTCAACAGACGTAGAAGTTTTTGGCCGGCAAAAAATGGGTATAGGAATGTGGTTTAGGCTGGACCGACACTATATTAAAGACCCGAGCATCACGCCTTATTTCATTGTTGTTTACGGACTGAGGCGGACTTATTTTAGGTAATAGGGGGGTATTCTGTGGTTATTGGTAACTCAGTTACTGACGTTTGAAATGTCCCAAATTTTAAATATGCAGCTTTATTACGATTTGCCTTCTTTTTACGGTAACGAATTGTCTTTGCGTCCAGTATTTAACAGTTTTATCCTATTAACACAGCTTTTATAGGTAGATTTGTTTGTGATAACATGAAATTTCCATGCACATTAAGAAAATGGTATGTATGCACACTGCACAGACCATTAGATGAATTGCAGAAGAATAAACACTATTTTGGAATTATGGGATGATCTGATCAACCAGCTGAAGAAGCGAAAATTCTAGATATTATTTTGGAAGAGTATTTTGAAACGTATGCAAGAATTATCCATATAAAGAAGAAACTGAAAAATCTAATGCGTTTTATGGTTACCTACACTGCAACTAGCCATGGACTTCATTTCAAACCAAAAGGTACCAAATACTCTTGCTTGCTTTTTAGACTCGCTTTTCTTAAGAAAATGTATGGAAATATGCCATATAAACTTGTCAAATTAGAGGGACATAACAAACAAATATTTTATTTTAATTTGGATATTAAATTCATTGTAACAGACACATTTGCATGTTTTTATTTTTTAAAAGATTCTGCAACAATGGTGTATTGACATTAAACCACCGTGTAAATTTGTTTCGTTGTGTGGCGCCAGTGGCGATCGCTTAAAACAGCGCTATGCACAGGTCTTTAATATATTGTTGATCCAGGTTTAGGTTACCAGTTGACATCTAACTATTCACAGATCTGGCAAGCGGCTTTAGACCAGTGGCAGCTCGTGATATTTTTCTCTCTGTACGTGCGCTCTGTTATAATAGTTTCAATTTATTCTAGAGCAGGCAAATAAATGCAAATAATAACTAGCCATTTCCTTATATACTTTTTCAAATGAAAACATTTTTCGTTTATTCGATGTAGACGAGAACGAAAGAAATTAAAAAATCAAGGAGAAAATAGAAATTCCTGTTTTTTTTTTAGAACCACTCCCTCAACATACAAGGGCGTAGATACGGGGGGGGGGTAGAGGGGGTAATTCCCCCCCCCCCCCCCCAAGAAAACCAGAACCTTAACCACTGGGTTATTACCACAACACTATAATAGAAAAATAAAAATATTATTCTATTATTAATTTTTATAATGAACTCTGTAAAAAACGCAAAAAAATTTTACCAAAGAAAGTCTGCCAAATTCGGCTTCTGAAACATTACCTTTGTGTGATCCTAATATATATCCAAAAATATATGAACTTTTGAAAATTATGTGCACAGGGTGTCCCATTTTGGGTGTTTTTCTCAAAAATCTCGGTTATTATTAAAGCTAGAGGGTTGCGGTTTTCACGTCACTGAACTACTTCTTGAGAGGAATTTGGTGGACCAATCAGATTTTCGATAAGTTTTATAGTTTCCGCGCATTGGCGAAGGACTGAAATTATCGATTTTTTGGAAACCTCTCTCCTTGCTACAACTTATATATATATCGACAAATTCAATCAACTACTTTTATAGATTTTTTGGCGTAGAATCGAATGGAATAATTAGTTTTTTAGTAGCGTTAATAGTTTTTGAGATATGAACTATGGTTTCCATTTAAAAAAATATATAACTTTGGTTCATATCTCAAAAACTATTAACGCTACCACGCCAAAAAATCTATAAAAATAGTTGATTAAATTTGTCGATATATATATTTAAGTCCTGCGCCAATGCGCGGAAACTATAAAACTTATCTAAAATCTGTTTGGTCCACCAAATTCCCCTCAAAAAAGTAGTACGGTGACGTGAAAACCACAACCTTCTAGCTTTAATAATAACCGAGATTTTTGAGAAAAACACCCAAAAACACCCAAAATGGGACACCCTGTACACTGCCTGTAAGGGTAGCCTCGGCCGAAAGAAGTTTTTCATCTTTAGAAAGACTTCAATCTTGGTTGAGGTCCACTAAGGGACAAGAGAGGCTTGTAGGGTTGACGCTTTTACATATTAACAGGGATATAAAACCTTGCGCTGAAGCAGTGCCGAACAGATTTGCCAATAATAGTAACAAAAGGATTTTAGATTTAGTTCTATAAAAACTGGTTTATGTGTGGATATATTTTTTATATTTTGACTGATTTTTTTAGTTTATAAATGTTTTTTAAGATTAGGTTTTTTTAAAGACTGGTTCTTTTCTTGTTATTTTTTTGTTTTGTTTCTGTTTTCATCAAAGAAAAAGTATATATTTTATTTTTATATTTTTTATCATTTTTTATGTTGAGTTTGTTTCATTGTTCTTTGTTTTAAATATATAGTACCTATACATTTTGTTATTCAATATATTACTAGTGTTCGTTTTATTTGGCTTTATAACAGTCTTTACTTATGCATACCTACCCATACCCACCTATAAAATCGCAATAAAACCTAATAATTGGGGAAGAGACGAACTATAAATATTAGGTATTACCATTACCACCCCCGGAAGAAAAAGCTATCTACGCCCTTGTCAACATATATCTACTCAACAAAATAAAGCTGCTGATGATCGTATGGCTGTTGCAGGCCACAGTAGGAGTCCCGGGTTCAAGTCCCGGCTGGAGTGCATTTTTTTCCTTTACCTGATATGCTACTAAACATAATTTATTATTTGTAAATCTTTTTTTATTATAATTATGCAGGGTAGGTAATTCAAACCGAGCGGCATCCTTTCAAAAACGGACTTCTGAGTCAAGGGTCAAATAATGGGTCCAAAAACGCTTCGTTACGAAGATATTTGGCATTGGTTGTGAAACAATATAGATATAATTATTGCGACATAGTTTTGAATCAACCTGTACATCCAAATTGAAATGAGCACTGCACCAACATACATAAATCATCTCTGCTTCTACGGAAATGACACATTACACCTTTACACAATTATTGTAAACAAACGTGTCTCATCTTTCCGTGCTGATCTTTCACCTCGTTAGTAGATAGCGTAAAACGTAGCCGTAGCGTATTATGGTTTTAGATTAAAATAAAAAACGCAGACTCATCGACTCTCGTTTCCAATTAATGAAAAGCAAAGGCGGCCGTGATGGGCACGTGGCGGAAAAATTTCCCATCGCGTGGTCCCAACAACGAGCGAACGAGCCAAAACGCGACAGCTGTTCGTGGCAGCCGGCCAACTTGATCTCTCCACATCACAATCTAATCACCGTAGGTGCATCATCCTCTCTATTCCCAACGTTATAGGCAGGAGAGGCAGAGGGCAGAGGTTTCACCTTGGGATAAACTACTGAAAGCTATTTAGAATCCCTTGTATTCCTTGTTGGGGACATTTTTTTAACAATTTTAAAATATAATTTCTTTTTTCATGACGGGCTCTACTGTTAATTTTTATTCAAAAATATATTTTAAACCTAAAGAAAATACTTTTCTCATCTTATAGTATACAGGGGGAGTCGAAGTTAAACCGTCATACTCAAAATTTGAGTAGTATTTTTAAAAATAAATTTATTTTTAAAAATAAATTTTTGTGAAATTAGTAATAAAAAGAACTTTAACCAAGACAACGTTATTAGCAAAAACAGAGAAAAAGAGCTTCAACGTTTAGTAGGCTTTGAAAACAATTGTGGGTTACTAATTTCACAAAAATTGTTAATTTAGGACAATACCTACTGTAAATAAAGAATTCCAAATGAATAAATCCCATTTCTCAGCCTACTACGAAATTTTAATTTTTTCGAATTCACGCGCACCGCGACACAAAATTGCGTTTTTCACGAAAACGGTTAAGGTTTTCGTATTTTTACAGAAACATTTTTGGTTCAAAATCGAATGTAATTTAATATTCCGCTCTCTAAAATGCAGATTTTTCAACGACAAAAAAGTTTAAAACACTTTTGTTCGAAAGTAACGACGTAGCCAACGCCCTCTAGAGGCTAGAAGAAAGTTGATAGAAAATTCATAATCGCCGTCCCAGAAAACATAAAAGTAGCAATTTTCAACTCGATAGAATAAATGGAACCGAAAATACTATTTTTTTCTGTTTTTAAAAGAAAACTTTGACGCCCTGTATGTCGAAAACGAAGCGTTTTTGGACAAAATGTTATATGAAGAACCCCATTTATTTTTAAAAATACTACTCAAATTTTGAGTATGGCGGTTTAACTTCGACTCACCCTGTATAGTATATATAGTCTCACAATCACACTTGTATTTATTCATTGATTATTAGGTATCATGATCATTGAATAAAGAATTTAGTATGAGAGCCGGCCGCATGATTTCAACTCTCATAAGATTATAGAATAAGATGTTATGTAAAATGTAGACAGTATATTTCTTTGCTTGAAGCGAGTAGGTTGCCTCAATTAATATCGGCCCGATCATTGTTATTTAAAGAAGTTCAAATCTACTCTCAAAATTTTTTCAAACATGTTTTTCGGTAGATCTGACGGTACGGCAAGATGGCCGGAGAACGGGTCAACATATCTAACGATACTTTTTCAAGTAAATTATTTCCCGTTTTCGAGTTATTAAGGATTTTCGGCAAAAAAAACTACCAATGCAGGTGGGACGCATCTTTTTTACGTGATTGGTCGGCACTTCCCGTCACCTAAAAGCCAAAGTCCGAAAACTGTCAGAAATTGCCCCGTTTCGCCGAGCTACAAGCTAAGTTATTTCTGCTCGGGGCTCTGGGGTCGGAATTTTTAAAGCTTCCCTCAAGTCTTCAGGTGAGGTGCAGATGCTTCCGGTGTCCCCGAAAATCAAAAAATGAGAAAAGACAAGCAATTTCTAAGAGCGGTTCCTTAGGATTTCGTGGGACGTGTTTTACCTATTAAAAAATTAAAAATTAACCACAATTTTTTTTAATAACAATGATCGGGCCCATATTATCTGAGGCAATCGTACAATAATGGGCTTATATTATTATATTATTATATTATTATATTATTATATTATTATATTATTATATTATTATATTATTATATTATTATATTATTATATTATTATATTATTATATTATTATATTATTATATTATTATATTATTATATTATTATATTATTATATTATTATATTATTATATTATTATATTATTATATTATTATATTATTATATTATTATATTATTATATTATTATATTATTATATTATTATATTATTATATTATTATATTATTATATTATTATATTATTATATTATTATATTATTATATAAGTACTTACAAATCATCATTGACTAATTGACTTTCATCTACCTATTTATCAGTTTCCCAATAATAATTATTTTTCTATACAAAATATGTTATTTATTTCTCATTTGAGCAAATTCTGTTGTTCTCGTGGATATTTGTACCTTTTCTACAATTTTCTCTTGAACAACCCATAACTACTAACTGCATAACACACCAAAATTATTATGTGTTTCAATCTCAAACCCACAAAAACCGACTTTCAGTGGCAGTAGATATAAACAAAATCACATGAACACATTGCGATCGATTGCCAGGATCGGACTAATATATGAGATTCTGCAACAAGTCTACGCGCGATCCTATACCTATTCAGGAAACTCGACTGAGGGAAGAGCCGGCCCTGCATTCCACTCGCCGCCTAAACACTTGAGATTTTACGACGGCCAGACCAATAAGAGAATAGGTCACATCGCGACCCCGTGGTGGCCAATGTTTTGATTCACTGCCTCTGTAACTTGGATATAGTATAGGACAACTCTTTAGCGCTCGATGACCCATATCCGAAATGCGTGGGCTTATCTTGTCAGGTTATAGTAACAATATAATAACGTATGTAAAGAAATGAAGATTATGGGCTGCTCGTTCTTCTACATCCTTGTTTTTAAGAAACGATGTTAAATGTTTTTTAAATAGTTTAGTTAAAGTCGACAGCCGATTCCAATGAAGTCAGTAGGACAAACAAAGCTAAAAATATATGCGTATTAATTTTGCACAGTTTTTATTTATATTAGAGCGTTTCGTTGTATAAATGTTATAGTTTTGTAAGTATTGTATAAGGAGTGCGTATAAATAAATAGTCGATATCAACAATGAGCGATTATTGTATAAATTTACTAGCTCAACAATAAGTTGTTATACGAAGTACCAAATAAAAGTCTTTAAAAACTTAAATCGTGAAGTGAAATATTAAGAAAGTTCAGTCCAGTGCCTAAATGACTTCCGTCATATATATTATTTTGATTTTGATTCCAATTTGTTTGTGGATATCACAATAATAGATCGAAAACAATACTCAGGAGCAAGTCCATAAATTAAAAAATAAAAAGAAATTTATTTTTTCTTGTTTGCGCTACAGGTGAAAATTTTTAAGAATTTTAAGGTCACACAGTTTAAATGAATAAAAAAATCTAAATAATCTAATATTATCAAAAAATATTACTACAGAGTCAATTGGTGAAAAATTTTTTTCGTTGTTAATAATTGTGGAATTATAATGATTTAAGTATGCAGTAACTATAAAAGTATGTACTCTTTTTCTTTTACAGAAAAGACAGACAGACACTCAGAACTCCTTGAGTGAAGTGGAAGTAAAAATAGGTACAAGTTTGTATATAAGTCTCGTGTCCTCTCAAAGGGCCACATTATGTCTATAGTGAAAGAATATAGGTACCTTAAGAAATTTATTTCTTGGGGTAAATTAAGATTATTGATTTTTAAAAGGAGTTATTAAAAGGCGACCCAATATGGCGGATTACATATATTTATTCACCACCTATACTTGACATGGGTATCAAATGAAAGGGTTTGACGAGTACAAGATGATAAGGTACGGTAAAGTGACGACATATTAAATTCAATATGACAGTTGCCCCAAGATGGCGTACTAACTTTCTTTACCACCCCCCTGACATGGGAATCAAATAGATACTAGAAAGCACAAAATAAAATAAAAAATAAAAAACCTTTTAAAAAAGAAGCTTTTATTTTTAAGCCATGTACTAAAACGAATAGAATAAGTTAAATAAATTAAATAAATTAAATTTATTGGACAGTGATTGGTTGATAAGCAAGTACCTACTTGCCAAAGTATTTCTCTACAATTCGCCTTTTTGAATTTACAAAAACTCGTCGCAATTTGGCATTGAATTATCTTAACGAAAACCTAAACTTATTTTATTCGTTTTAGTACATGGCTCAAAAAGCTTGTTTATAAAAAGTTTTATTTTTTATTTAGGTACATTTTTAAAGCTCAAAACAATTGAAATTCGAAAAAAAAAACTGACGTTACATGGACTTCCTCTACTCCCTCAATTAACCTCAGAACAGAAGAAAGCATATTATACGATAATTTAATATAAAATTTAAACATTTAGCACTTAGCACTACAAATAACATAACTGTAAACATTTGTCCTACCATACACAAAATTACACTTAGCGTTCAGAGAGATTGCTGCAATCTCACACCACCAAATATTTTGCATGAAATTTTATATAAAAACTAATAACTAAATTAATTTGTTTTTGTTGGATTACCGTGTTATTGTTGCGTTGAGATTACAGAAAACTGTAAAATAAATAAAAATTCCTGCGTTTTTTAGACCCGCCCTCTAAGGTTTAAATGCTATATCCCGCCTTATCACTCTTTCCCAGCTATGCTAAAATATGATTTACCTTTTAATTGGGTTATTTATCTGAGATTTGAGATTCGTATGTTCCCTGTACAATTTCACGGAGTATATCCGATATATAGACGGATGGCTATTATTATGGGGATGGTAGTAGTCCGTTTTCGAGGTGTGCCCCCTAATTTCACGTAATTTGGGGTCCATTACTTTATTGCCATCGCGTGGGATGCGCCGACATCTGATACCGCGTGCGTCTCTTCCCTTGGACAAATCGGGACTCGCTCTCGTCTCTCCTGATGATAATTTGATGTCCCTTGTCTCTGCATTAAACAGATGGAGCCGCCAAATACGGTGATCCATTATCACATGCCTACTTAGAGAACCTTCTGCACACAAAAACGAAAAAAAAAAGACAATCTCGAAAAAATCTAAATAGTGGTTTTGCACAGTACTTAGAATACCGATATAATGGGTGGTATGAATAAAAACGAAGTACTTGTTACTACTACAAGTATTAGTATCTTCTACCTAGTATTTACTTTAAAACGAAGTAGATACTACATTTCCGTAGTGTCAGAGAACTACGGAAATGTAGTATCTACTTCGTTGTAAAGTAAATACTAGGTAGAAGATACTAATACTTGTAGTAGTAGCAAGTAGGTACTTCGTTTTTATTCATACCACCCAATGATATCTGCAACTGAAGGAAAAAACACAATTAACAATTTAATTATTCTGGACGAAAATTGTCAAAAATTGTTAAATTGTAGGTACACTACCACAACCTTCAAAAGCTTACAATCCCGGTGCAAACATGTGGCAACGCCGCAGCGGGACGTTTCAACGGGTCCATGCAGTATAGAGCAGTCTTCACTTTGGCTTAGTTTATCTTTTCTAATAAATGTTCAACCCTCTTTTTAATTATAATTAGATGCATTTAGGTACGTTTCTTTAACAGACAATAAAAGCAGTAACAAGTAACAAAATATATTCAGAAGTATAAGTATTTATAATCAGTACGATTCCTGGTGTGGATAGGTACATTTTCGACAAATAATATAGTAAAAGTGCTCCATCAGGCAAATGACGACTACCTATGTTTCCTTATGTTAAATTTTCATAAAAATACAAACAAGCGAACTGCATGTTGTGAAGGAGAATAATATCTCTTGTGATTGAAATGGCAGTTAGGGTCAAATATATTTTGACTTTAATATTATGTAAAGAAACTTTTACAACAATATTAAACAATGTTTGGAATGTTAGAAAGCGTCTTTAATTTTAAAGGGTACTTTAGTTTGTCTATGCAATTGGCCCGTAATCATTTTATTTTTAAATTTTCGTCCTTTGGAAAGCCCAAAACGAATACAAGTTGACCGCCTGCCGTCAAGCAAAGAAAGCCTAGCTACTTTAAGTTATTATTACGATTTGACTTACAGTTGGACACAAATAGAAAACTTTTTTATTATTTTTCTCAAAAAATTGTATTCTTGATAAAAGTTGATGCATCATTTCAAATTCAAAACGCACATATCAAAATTTAAATATCTCTTTTTGGATACGAGGTAGATTCAAAAATGTCAAAATAAGTCAAGAGTAAAGTACCTTTATTTTTTAAAATACGGTAAAAAGTTACTTACAAAAGTTGTTTGGAATCAAAGGTGGATGTAAAATTTAAAGTCACAGCCACCTAGTAAAAAAAAGAAATTTAACCTTTTTTGTATTTTTTTGTCCACCCTGTGTATTGCAAAAAAAAATACCGCAAGCGCAACTTAATATCGGATAACACATGAATTTGCTACTAAACTTTAATTTCGTCGATTAGCGGCGGTTCTAGGCATCTTGAGGCTTGAAATTGTAAAGGAACGATTCTTCACTTCGAACTTTTAGAGAATTGTTTAATTTTTTCACAAACAAAACAAATTTATAAAAAAGCTGACGCCAGACACACTGCCTCGTCATAGTAATTTGGCGACGATAGCACTACCCGCACTACACAAATTAATTCTGGTGGTAAATTTCTTGTAAAATCAACTGACAGGGAGTGACAGGTGACACTACAATAAAAAACATATTTCTTAACTGACATAACGCCGAGACTAAAGATTTATATTTTACTTGTTCTATTATCTTATGGACATGTTGCAATCTTCACTCCACGATAGCCGTATTTTGTGATTTGTAATTGCCTATTTTTATTTAAATCTCAAGTGGCTGTGTAGTGTACCTACTACGTCCTTCTTTCTTGAACTTTCGATGGTACACTATACACTATTGCATGGCTGTAAAAATAATACAATAATATTAATAACATACCTAAGATACCTATACCTATTTGTCAGTCTATTCAGATTGTTTCGTTGGATATTGCCATTATCATATCATTCACCTTCTCGACCGTCTCGAATTATCATTCAACCTGAGTGTCCAGCATCCGCCCATCTCTCTCATTTCTGAGATATAACATCGAGGTTTGGTTCATTGCTTTGACGATAAAAACCCTAGATAAATATTTTAGATTCATAATAACGAAAGTACTTTTTTTTACCACCTGTATAGATACGCGAAAACTTGAAAGATAATTTTATTGTTTTTTACAGACTGTTTCCTAAAAAAGTTGTAGATAGTAGATACAAAACTGTACTTTTTTACAGTGAAACATAAAATTTTATACAGGGCGTCGGTCGAAAACTTTACAAATCAACCATATTTTTTTATATGTAACACCCTAATGTATTTGAATGATAGATTATGTAAAATTGTGTATCTAGAATTTTCTTCTACTGTTCTTGAATTACCTATGCAATTTTTAATTTTTTTCTCCAATAATAAAAACAGAGAGTAGTTGTCGGTATTATGACAAAAAAATTTTTGTTCTAACCCGAGGAATATAGTTCAACGCAGGAAAGAATCAGTTTCTAAAGAATGCGGACAGCGTTGCGGGATTTCCTATACGAGTAGTCGTTATTATTTATTGGCATATTGAAGCCGAATTTCTGAACTCCGTAATACCGAAGAAATAAAGCTCGCATCACGCGACCACATACTCATTTTTGTTTATCATTTATTTTTAACGCGGTGTGATAAGACACCTATTATATTTTTTTCAGCGCATCGTCGCGTCTACCATCAACTTAGAAATACGACAACAAAGCACTTCTGCCACCGAGCCGGCCGACAAAACCAGTTAGCCAACGCGTTTTGTGCCTGTTTCTATATTTCTATAGTACGTAAAGTTAACTGCGTATTTGGGCTACCACACAGCGCTCACTTTTTCGGCCGCCGGCACCTCCGAACAACCATTCAGTTGCTTCTGGGGTATACTCCTAGTTTAGAGTATTGTGGGGTGAGAGTTATTATGATTGTTATATTATAATATTCTTATTACCCTGTCAAACATTGGCTAACTAGGAACTAGGGTTTCCAGGAACAAGGTCTCTATACGTCTAGGAGGTGTATACGGTCTACCCATGCTCTTAGGTTTACGGGCTACTGAATAAGCAATCAAAGTGCCGTACCGTCCCTGCCCCGGCGCTGATTTCATATTCCGAGGTGGCAGTGATTTTAGTACTCCCGCAGTACTGGGAACTGAGATGTGTCTCTCCTACGCCGCATCAATATTTATGCGGCGACGCGTATATCGACCGGGCGGATGGGTTTCCCAGTCCGGGCACGCCTCGCGCCCACGGAATGCCACCGGTAGATGCCGAGATCCCGAATTTTACAGCAGCGCCGCCGTCCCGTGCGTAAATCTAAGTATTTACATTTTATTGTTTTCATTTGGACGGGTGGACGGCTGGAATAGGTAAAACCGGACACGGAGGAATGTAGGTATAGATGAATGCTGCCGTGCTAAGCTGAAGCGTCCTAACTGACAAAATTTGATATTTTGTCCTAAATGCATTTTTGGATACCTACCCTACCCCTTTAACTGATTCACTAAGGAAAATCGTCCTATCTCATTTTATTAACCGCCAATTATGTGTACCTATTTGTTTTGTCCTATCTACAAAATCATACTAAATACTAAGATATGTTGTCCTAACTAATATTCCATACCTACTTTTGTCCTAACTGCACATATAGGACATTTATTTGTGTACACATAAGTATTTTTAAATGCGTTTACAAAGCAAAAAGGTCCTATCTGGCAGATTGGACTAATCAGTTTAGGAAAACCTACTTATTTGGTGTGTGAACAGTTCGCGACATAGGACAGAATAGCTTATATGTTGATAACACTAAACGTCCATAAAAAATCACCAGAAATGCGCTAGGAAATGCACGTAAATTAGAACAAGTTCTAAATGCATGCATTTTATTGCAGCAACTCAGTTGCATGCATGGAAAAGTGAGAACCGAGGTGAGAACCCTACTTTTATGGGAGAAAATATTATTTTTTTATAAAGGGTGACAGCAAATTACACCGACAACACTTAACAGATGATAGGAAATGTGATGCTAAGAACTTTTTTTAAATAAACATTTGTCCGCTGACGCTTTGTTTTTAACATACAGCGTGTTAAAATTAACTTATTAAAATTATACGTGGAATTACTAAAGATATCGACTTCAACTTTGGTAGGGATCATAATGTCGTAAAGTGCTATATTAAAACAAAGTAATGCAGGAATTTTTAAAGCGCCAGTGGCTTGCGTAAGGGTAATGCGAGTTTCCGTTTTTCAAAATAACGTTTACGCCTATGGATTTTTTATATAAGTAAACGGAAATAGTTCTGCAATCCACAATCAATTGTTCTAAACAGAAAATGTCTCAAATTTACTGAAAAGAGACTCCATCTAAAATTGAAATTTTAACTGAAAAACATTAATAATAAGTACATATCTACATTATTTCTTAAAAACATAAAAAATCCATAGAAGGCTTTGGAACTATGATCAATAATTAGTGGCCATGAACAAATGACTTTTTCAGCTGTCATACAAAAATGTTGGGTTAATAATCGTTTTGTATGATATAATTTATAAAAATCGTTTCAATAAGTTAATTTTAACATGCTGTACCTCTATTGAAAACAAAGCATCAGCAGATAAATGTTTACATTTAAAAAAAGTTCTTAAAATCGCATTTCCTATCATTTGTCACGCGTTCACGGTGTAGTTTGCGGACACCCTGCATACAAAAAAATCAGTTTTATCTCATATTTTTTGTGTATATGTAGATTTTGAATTTTATTTGAATTAAAAAAAAATAAATTGAAGGCCTTGTGTCAGAATAATGATGGCCGCGGGTAGTTTTTCATCTGAATTTATATACATACTTATTTATATTTGAATAAATAATAATTATTATATAACTTTGTCCTATCAGTAGATGACACGAATTCATTTAAAGTTTACTAAATAAAATTGTCCTATCTTTCAAAAGTCTAATATCTGCTTAAGTTAATTAGATAGCTAAAATGATGATAGAATTGTTTGCCGATTAACATACTCTACCTAAAATTTTGGATCATTTAACCAAAATCTAAGAGGTGGCATATAAAAAAAAAGTTAAACGTAAATATCTCGAAACTAACTTTTATTCAGTTAGGACGCTTCAGCTTAGCACGGCAGAATGGTCCTCATATTATTATCCTATGTAATATCACAAGTGCTGGAAATTTTATCGATAATTTTTTCGAAAGCGCTATTTTGCCTAGAAAGATCACGAGTATAAATTGGTCTTTCATTATCTGATAAAAATAAAATTTTATCTCTGAAAATAAAAGCCCAATTTGTACGAGTGGTTTTGCTAATGGGCAAAATAGGGCTTGAGAATAAAATTATCTAAATTTCCGGCACGAGTGGTATTTGTCGAGATTATTTCTCGAATACGATTTAATAATTTCTGTATTAATTTTTTCTATGTTAACATTTCCAAAACGATTCATTTTGAACGAGTTTATTGACAGCTTCGACTGTAGCGTTCGAGTAAACAAACATGACACTTGGATATCCAAGGCAAATGCGATTATACCTACACCCTGTCAGCGTTGGTTTATTTTCTGAATGTGTCATAAATTTAAACGGAGACGGAGGTCCAATAACAAAAATTTAGCAATGTAAAAGTTATATAAATTCATTGATACAATGCTTAATAGTACCGCAATATAATTTATAAGCTGCATAATTTAGAACAGTGTGAAACACACAAACTTTAAGAAGTAGGTACGTGTTTGTATTTATCCAACAGATTCGCGGTTGCTAAGCAACGAAGTAATAATTTGCACAAGTGCAATTACCGCGATAATTTGCACAAGTGCAATTATCGCTAGCAGAGGCATATGATTGGTTGGATTTTTATGGAAGGAGCTACCTTATTGGATGCAAGCAGTATGGGGGAAATAATCGCTGAAATCCTATACTCTCTTAGTTACGTCCTAGTTACGCTAAACCAATATTGCGGCAGCTAAAACTGATAACCCGATAACTTCTTCACATGACCAAATTTAGGACTAGAACATATGTTTTCAGTTAACACATTGATTTTTAAATATCTATTAGCACAAAATAGTACATTGTGTACCTAGTAGGAAAAGCTGAACATTCCCGGACGACCGTAAAGATTGCCTGTCGAGGCGTAAGCCGAGACTGGCAATACGGAGTCGGGGAATGTGGCTTTTCCTACGAGGTATACATACTATTTTTCCGAAAATCGAAAATTACTCAAAGAACATAAATTATTACAATCAACTTGTTAAAATTTTGAAATAAGCATTATTAATTTTATTCACAAATAAAGGATGCCATGAATTATTTGTTTTGTAACTATGGAAACAAAGTAATATTGAATTGTCAAACTTGACGCATGAAAAGTTTATTTTTGGCGTTTTCCCATAGTGTTTTCCGCGTTTTCGAACGTTCTAAAAAGCAAAAGTATAAAGTGATGAGTGATGATGACTGTTCCATTTCTGGAACCCCCCCAGAACTCACGGAAGCAGTAAATACTGCCTCCTTGGATTTGTTGCCAACAAAATCCAGAGAAAAATATAACTATGCATACAATCGTTTTATGGAATATCGTAAGAATAAAAATGCAAGTTCATTCTCAGAAAATGTTGTAATGGCATACCTCTTGGAGCTTGGTTCCAAGATGAAATCTTCTACTTTGTGGGCGAACTATTCAATGTTGAAGGCAACCCTTGCAATTAGACATGATGTGGATATATCTAAATATCCAAAACTTCGTTCATTATTGAAACGGCAGGCAGAAGGCTATAGGCCAAAAAAATCCAAGATTTTAACTAAAGAACAAATCAACAAATTTATCCAGGAAGCTTCAGATAAAGAATATTTAATGATTAAGGTAGGTCACAAAACTTCAATTTTTATTCGGATTATTTACATATTTCTTTATTGTTGTAGGTTGCTGTAATATTTGGTATTTCTGGAGCTTGTAGAATGGACGAGTTAGTTAAAATGACCTTACAAGATGTAGAAGACCTACAATCTAAGCTTTTAGTTGGCATACCAGACTCTAAAACGAATACATCAAGATCATTTGTAGTAAAAATTGTTTTCGAAAAACTTGTTCTCAATCATTTTTTTAGTTTATAAATAACTGTAAGGAAATAATATATCCTTACAGTACAAAAATAAATATTTCCTAACAGTTACTTTCCGTTGCCTGGCAACGACTAAGTGCAAGGAAATATTGACTTTTTCTTTCAAAAATGTTATCAAAAATGTCAATATTTCTGATTGATTTTCGGAAATAGTACATTGTGTACCTAGTAGGAAAAGCTGAACATTCCCGGACGACCGTAAAGATTGCCTGTCGAGGAGTAAGCCGAGACTGGCAATACGGAGTCGGGGAATGTGGCTTTTCCTACGAGGTATACATACTATTTTTCCGAAAATCGAAAATTACTTTGTTTTCGAAAAACTTGTTCTCAATCATTTTTTTAGTTTATAAATAACTGTAAGGAAATAATATTTCCTTACAGTACAAAAATAAATATTTCCTAACAGTTACTTTCCGTTGCCTGGCAACGACTAAGTGCAAGGAAATATTGACTTTTTCTTTCAAAAATGTTATCAAAAATGTCAATATTTCTGATTGATTTTCGGAAAAACATATTATTGAGAATCGAAAGTTCAACCTAAACGACAGCTGTCAAATGAACTAACTTTTAACCATGGTACCTAGTTAAATTTATATACGGCTTGTTAAGTAAAACATTCATCTGACTCAATGGACTAGAGCCATGATTCTCGCTTTACGTACGATAGGTCGCGTGTTAAAATCCCGGTTGTGGCTGTTTTTTTTTTATTTTTTAAATTACATTTTGAAGAGGGAAATATTTATAATTCTAAAGGTTAATTTATTCCTAAGAAGTTGGGTTGTTAAATTATGGCTATACATACACACTGAATAATTCCTAAACTATTTGCAGTTGTTAAATTCTCTTTTTAAATACAACTCGTGGTATGCCTAATAATAGATAATACCCTTCGTTAATTGAACTATGGTTTCCATTTAAAAAAATATAACTTTGGTTCATATCTCAAAATCTATTAACGCTACACTCTCAAAAAGGTAATCTTCAAGCAAGAATATATGTATTGAATCAAGGGCATCATTGTTTTCATATGCCACAAATATATATTTACTTAACTGAAAACGGCAGATAATTTTGAAAGCAAGTTGATGAAAGTCTCTAGTCAAGACTATAACTGACTTCCATTAAACAGAATATGATACTTCACTCAAAATACACCTATTTTGAGTATTGAGAATATGGTTTCTTCCGTCCAAAATAATTGAAGCATTCGACCAAGTAAATAAAATATTTGCGCGATTCTACCATATTTTTAGTTTGAGAGCAATTTGTATTAGCTCAATAATATATTTATTCTTTTTCTAAAAAAATAACACTTGTCTGAAAATTATCGATTTCTTGGGTCAAATTTAAGTATTAAATCAATAAATTAGATTTTCTTGTTTAAAGAATATTTAAATATTAGCATCGAGTAAAGGATATATTTTATAATATAGAATATATTATATCCTTTACTCAATGGTATTAGATTAAGAACAGTTTGCTTTACGTCTAAACAAAATAATTACTTACCTCAAGATGACTCATTTTTCGTAGCAATAGAAAACTTCATTCAAGTTTTCAAACAGATTTGGGACATGATAATTGTAATAATTCTGAAAAATCAGGCAAGCCTTGGAAACTTTGAAAAAAATTTCTTTTCTCTTCAGTATAATATTGTCTATATTTGATAGAGCAAAATGGAAAGTTGTCAAGAATTAAAAATTATGCTTCTTTGACAAACTTTCAAACAATTTATGTACTATGATTTTGTCCATGGTTTTGACCATCTAAACATTATGCCCATAATTTTTAAATTCTGCACCTCTACGTGTGTTATTAAGAGTAGGTCTCGGAGTAGGTATAAAGAAAGTATGTTCAAAATTTACAGTGCATGTACACGTGATCTAACGAAGGAAAAATTATGTAACAAATTAGTTAAAAAAAAACAAGTAAAAAAAAACAAGTAAATTCCATTTTCCTTTAAAATGGTCGTTTCACACAATGTATCTAATGAATTCTGGCCGTTAAAAATAACAGGTGACTTAGAAATTTTACTCATTTTTTTATTTTAAAACTCAAATGGAAGAAAAAATATTTTAAAAATAGAGTAACCCAATGGGTATTTTCTTATTGTAAAAAATAGTGTTATATTTATATTATACAATATATTATTTATATTATACAATATATTATTTATATTATGTATGACTGTTAGCCCTATTAGGCAACAATATCTGGAACCATTTTTATTCAGCACCGAATTCTTTAAAAAAATCTCGCACTATTTTTGCGTTACGAAGCCACTTTTTTAAACCCATGCATTGATTAGACTATATACCACTTTGTAAAATAACTTTATGCTCTATATAAACCTATTAATACGTTATCTAGCCGTTATAATAGGAATAGTATGTAAGATGGTAGGAAATTTAAAACAAAAATACAAATGATTTCGATTTATTTTTTGTTTATTGAAAAAAAGTTAAATAACAAAAATAAAATAAAATACATTAATATTTAACATAAAATACTATATTTGCCGTAAACTGTCTTTTGTTGCAATTTTATTAATTAAAATATATAATTTTAAAAAAGAAAATATTTCTCTGCATCAATGATACGTAAAAACTAAATAAAACATATTTTTACCAAAACTAAAAATATTCACAAACAAAAAGTTACAGCACGTTCAAGAAATTTTGGCAAAATGATAATCGGCGTGTATCTTCTAGACGAATATCAATGCGTTAACTACTTTTTGTCTATCTCTTTGGGAAACAGAAGAAACCCCCAAATAATGTGTCCAATTTCTAACTACATATTTATAAGTTATATAAGAAATATGCCTACCTTCGAAAATAGACCCAAAATTTTCCAACCCCCACTCTTACAGTCTTGAGTCCATGATTTTAGTTTTTGTACAACACTTCGAGCGCGGATGAAACGTGTGACAAGTCCAAACGCATCTGCAAAAAAATTGGCCACGGCCTGGCTCTTTCCTATCGCCGGCACTCCCCCCTCCCTAAGAAATACATTTCAAGAATATAGTGTTCTTGATTGAAGTGCACTATTCTTGAATATATACTATCGAATCATTTTTTATGTCGGTTTTTATAACTTCGTACATTTGAGGTGAAACAAACATTTTACTTGGATTATATAAGACAAGATTACCTTTACTTGAATAAAGAGAAAGAATTTTCATAATAATAATAACTACTCTTGACATAATATAACAAAGATTTGAACTCAAATATATTGAACAGTATTCATTTAAAGATTAAATATTGCTTCATTTTACACCAATCATTATTTGATTTAAGAAATACGATTTTGTTGATTTTTAAATACATGGTAAAATTAAATTACCACTTTTATTTTTGAATCAAATAATAGTTATTTTTAACTTTAAGAGGAGCGGACTACTTGCTTTATGAAAATGTTTGCATTTGGCTGTACAATATTTTTTTCATCGGAGCAATAATTTATTTCAGGTGAATAAATAGTTTTGAAAAAACCATATTCTCAGCTTTTAAGATTACCATTTTGAGAGTGTACCAAAAAACTAATTATTCCATTCGATTCTACGCCAAAAAATTTATAAAAATAGTTGATTAAATTTGTCGATATATGTAAGTTGTAGCCAGGAGAGAGGTTTCCAAAAAATCGAAAATTTCAGTCCTGCGCCAATGCGCGGAAACTATAAAACTTATCTAAAATCTGATTGATCCACCAAATTCCTCTCAAAAAGTAATTGACATGAAAACCGCAACCCTCTAGCTTTAATAATAACCGAGATTTTTGAGAAAAACACCCAAAAACACCCAAAATGGGACATCCTGTATATTCTGTGGTATAATACTAACCTTTTGTTACGTTTGTTCTTTGATTTTTTTACTAGTATTGCACAAAAAATGTGTTTTAAAACGGAAGAGTTATTAATAAAATTGTGTTTTTTTCTTTAAAATCCTGGCGCGTGCACCCTAGCATACCACCTCACGGTTTCAGAGACACCCTGTTCCTTCTGTGTCCATCTCTTCGCCCATTCAAATTTTATTTATTGCTAACGTCCTTTAAGAGGTGCAAACGATTGTCCGAGGGTCGGATATTCGTTACCCGTCACCATTAAACAAAACATAAACTCGCCCAGCATTATGGGGCACCGTTTCGTCGCTCGCGCAGCACGAGTCTAGTGACTATAGTGACGGGCCGCGTTGCCCGCGGGTCACCGGGGGCTCGGCGCCGCCAGCCATCCGTGAAGGGCCATCCGCGAAGGGTCCTCGTCTACCTGCGCGGCCGGAAGCGCGGCGGGAGCTTCTTCCGTCCGAGTTTCTTCTCTCGAGGCCGGGACCATTGTCTCCGCCTTTGTCCGGACGAGGGGTTTGGACAGGAATAAGTGTCTATAAATCTTCGGAGGTCTACGGCAAACCGTCGCGGGTGACTCAGAAGTGGGGATCTAGGAAAAACTCGTCTGTTTATTGTGCCTTTAAATCATCGTATCTTGCCAGCATATCCCACCATTATCAGCATTAGAGCTGTAAAATAAAGTCGGCCATTGGCAATAATGAATGGGAGTAGGAGTGAAGGTAGAAGGCTCGTACTGCGCCGCCACAGCAAATATGAAGGTGCAGGCGCGTGCCATAGTAGCGGTGATGCCACATAGATGTCCACAATAATTATAGTAACATTGCCAAATTCTTAAAATGTCGTCACACATGCCTTTCGTTCTCCCAATTTCGAGC
This sequence comes from Pseudeuparius sepicola, assembly GCA_963920635.1. Lineage (NCBI taxonomy): Eukaryota > Metazoa > Arthropoda > Insecta > Coleoptera > Anthribidae > Pseudeuparius > Pseudeuparius sepicola. Next base: position 24,980,623 of record OY987298.1, on the reverse strand, counting down.
ATATTCAAGGGAACGTTCCCTTTCCGTGCTCTTTTGTGCCCATCAGAATACGTGCGCGCACGGGGGTAGAACGTTGGCGAACGTTCGCGAACGTTCTCCGAACACGTAAGCGAACTTTCCCTCCTTCGCATATCTAGGTATACCTGGAGCCCGTGTACAAAAATTACAACGCTTTCGGGCAGTTTCTTTATATTTTCATCCGATTGTACCCACATTGTGCAGCTACGTTTGGGGGTGTCAGCTGGCTAGGCGGCGGTGGGGATAGTTGCTAAGAAGCTAAGGGGTTGCAAACACATGAAAAAAATCGTGACGGGAATCAGTTACGAGCATCACGAGACTTTTATGAACGGAAATATATAATCAGTAATTTCAAAAATAGGAGATTTTTTCATATAAACATGTATCGAAATCCTAGCGGTTTTCATTATACAGGGCGTCAAAGTTCAATTTTTTTTTTCAAGTTTTCTTTTATTTTTCCTAAAGGACGACAGCTCCGGCAGACATATTTGGCACAGTTTATACACACATTAAGTGCTATGAATTAAAAATAATTTGACCTCTCTACTTCCACCAGTGCCGGAGACGCAGGGGTCAACCAAAATAAATTGACGGGAAATCCAGAGGAACCGCTCTTAGAAATTGCGTGTTTTTTCTCATTTTTTTATTTTTCGTGGGCACCGAAAGCATCTGCACCTCACCTGAAGACTGGAGAGAAGCTATAAAAATTCCGACCCCATAGAGCCCCGAGCAGAAATAACTTAGCTTGTAGCTCGGCAAAACGGGGCAATTTCTGACAGTTTTCGGACTTTGGCTTTTAGGTGACGGGAAATGCCGACCAATCACGTAAAAAAGATGCGTCCCACCTGCGTTGGTCGTTTTTTTCGCCGAAAATCCTTAATAACCCGAAAACGGGAAATAATTTACTTGAAAAAGTTTCGCTAAATATGTTGACCCGTTCTCCGGCCATCCCGCTGTACCGTCAGGTCTCCCGAAAAACGCGTTTGAAAATTTGTTTTCCTGTGCATCAAACGGTATATGGCACTGGCTGTATTCTGTATTGCGGGACTTCGCACACAACTCGCGTCCCCGAGGTCCGGTCTTGCCCCCGTCTTTCGCGCCGTATTTAACAGCGGAGAATTCTCGGGGCCCCGAAAATACGCCTATCGGATTTCTAAAGGAGCAAAGAACCCTTTTTTTTATTGTTGCTCCATGGGCCTTATTTCCTATTTTGTTCTATATTAATCATATGAGAGTAGATTTGCCCAAAAAAATTTACCACAACTTCTTTAAATAACAATGATCGGTCCCATATTAATTGAGGCAACCTACTCGCTTCAAGTAAAGAAATATACTGTCTACATTTTACATAACATCTTATTCTATAATCTTATGAGTGTTGAAATCATGCGTCCGGCCACAACCTTCTCAACTTACAAGCCCTGTGCAAACATGTGGCAACGCCGCAGCGGGACGGTTCAACGGGTCTATGCAGTATAGACGTTGAGTGATTACTCAATGGTATAGAGCAGTCTGCACTTTGGCTTAGTTTATATTTTCTAATAGATGTTAAACGTTCTTTTTCATTATAATTAAATACATTTTAACTTTGTTTCAATAATTGGGTACCTAAGTAAGTTTAACAGACAATAAAAGCAGTAACAAGTAACAAAATGTACACAAAAGTATAAGTATTTATAAGTACGATTCCTGGTGTGGATAAGTACATTTTAGACAAATAATATGGTAAATTTGGGCAAATAGAGGGGACTAAATTTTGTTGTATGTCGAATTTTTGTGAGAATTTTTTGCAAAGTGCGCGATCAGGCAAATGATCTATCTTCCCTTATGGTTAAATTTTCATAAAAATACAAACAAGCGAACAGAGAACAGCATGTTGTGAAGGAGAGTAATCTCTTCTGATTGAAATTGCAGTTAGGGTCAATTTCATAATACAGGGTGCGGCAAAACAATAAACAGTATACTGTTTTGAAGGACGCTTAAAAAAATTGGCACAACTTACGAAAAAGTGGTTTATTCTGATTGAGCCAGTACTACACTCCATTTTTTCAGTTAAGTTTTAAAGATCACATCGGCAAAATTATGTCCTCCAGAAGCGAAGCACTGATTTAGGCGATTTCTGTAGTTTTCAACTGCGTTCTGACACATATCGATCGGAATGGCGGCGATTTCCTCTTTAATACGAATCTTCAGTTATTCCAAGTTGCGAGAAGGATGCATAAAAACCTTTTCCGTGAGATAGCCCCACAGGACAAAATCGCAAATGCTCAAATCCGGTGATCTCGCCTTGCCAACCGCCCCAGGTCGCCCCTCAGATAGACGAGGCTCGCAGGGAACATTTACCGCAATTTTGTCTTGTTGGAACTAAATATACTCAAAGCCTTGTTCTTCAGTCAACCGTTCCAATTCTGACTCAAAAAAAGGTTCTTCAGTAGTGATGTCGCCGCCAGTCCTATCGATATGTGCCAGAACGCAGTTGAAAACTTCAGAAATCGCCTACATCAAGTGCATCGCTTCTGGAGGATATAATCTTGGTGATATGATCTTTAAAAACTTAAGTAAAAAAAATGGGGTGTAGTACTGACTCGAGCAGAATAACCCACTTTTTCGTAAGTTGTGCCATTTTTTTAATAGCCCTTCAAAATTGCACTGTTTGATTTGCCGCACCCGTACATTCAACTAAATTATCTTTTGACTTTAACATTAAGTAAAGAAACTTTTGCAACAATACTAAACAATCGTGGGATTGTTAGAAAGCTCCTTTAATTTTAAAGGGTACTTTAGTTTTCCTATGCAATTAGCCCTTAATCATATTTTATTCTCAAATTTTCGTCCTTTCGCCCAAAATGAATACAAGTTGACCGCTTGTCGTCAAGCAGAGAAAGCTTCCCTCGACGCGGTTCTAGGCATCTTGAGGTTTGAAATTGTAAAGGAACGATTCTTCACTTCGAACTTTTATAGAAATGTTTCACTTTTGCACAACAAAACAAATTTATAAAAAAGCTGTCGCCAGCACTTAGGGCTGTCTGTTTCCACCCAGAGACCAGAGACACACTGCCTCGTCGTAGCAATATGGCGACGATAGCACTACCCGCACTACACAAATGAATTCTGGTAAATTTCTTGTAAAATCAACTGACAGGCAGTGTCAGGGCACGCGACGTGGACCCGCATCCCTTGTTGCCAGTTTTCTATACTTCAGGGCTTTTATCCTAGAGTCGGCTGTGGGCCGGCTCTTATACTATTTTGAAGGAGGTTGTCCTCCTTCAAAATTTGTATTCAGTATAATTTTCCAATTCTCGTAATTATTTAATTGGAAAGACATCTAGGCGTAAAAATCACCGATCTCGAATGAATAACACCTTGCATCGAGTTACAAACAGTAGGCGACTTTTCGTTCGGCAGTTCCGTCCGGTGGCTGGTGCGCTATTCGCGCACGGCGAGTGGTGAATGCACTCCGGATGATCGGTAAGCAGAAATTCAGCGAGACGAGCCGATTTCAGAATCGATTGTTGCCCCACGCGGCACTTTGCGAGTTGCAACATCCGATCGCCGGCCGACCGTTTATCGCTGACGCCGGCCGATCGGCCTTTCGGCTATCTTGCACTTTCCGGAAATCGGGGTCTCCGGTCTCCGCCCAAGTAGCTGTTTTTTGACGAACTACGATCGATTGCGGCATCACTTGCCCAATTTGTTTTTGCGTATTTTTCATTATCCACGAGTGTTCCGTAAATAGTTCAGCAAGGCTCAACGAGGGGTTGCTAATGTAAAGATAGAACGAGTAGTGATTCCCAGTGGCGTCGCGTGACTTCAGAAGCAGGGGGGGGCACCTAAATTTTTTTTCTCAAGACAATGAACAACATTTCAATATTTTTTATCGCAATTTTAGTTTACCTGATACAAAAATGGGAAAAGAAAACCATTACTCTTTTATTTTCATATTTTTAATAAACCAACGAGACAAATAATACATGAAACAAAACAAAAAAATACTTCCCTAATAAAAAAACTCGTTCTGTCACTGTCAAAAGCAATTCCAAAATAAAACAACTTGATGTACTATCATTAATACAAACAAAAAATAAATAAAGCCAAAAAAATAAATGTAAAAATAAACTTTTTAAAAAACAAGCTTTAAAATAAGTCTAGGTTTTCGTTAAGATAATTTAATGCCAAATTGCTACAAGTTATTTATTTTTATTTATTTTTATTTTAGTACATGGTTTAAATAAAAGCTTGTTTTTAAAAAGTTTTTACCTTTTATTTTATTTTATGCTTTTTAGTACTTATTTGATTCCCATATCAGGAGGGTGGTAAAGATATTTAGTCCACCATCTTGGAAAATCCCGACATCCGCTATATTGGATTTAGTATGACGTCACTTACCTTATTTTTTGTACTCGTCAAACCCTTTTATTTCATACCCATGTCACATGGGTCGTGCAGAAATAGGTAATCCGCCATCTTCCTGCGTCACAATCTGTGACGCGGGGATCATCGTTCGCGATATGTATACCTACATACATACTAACAGGACAAGTTAAATAAAAGCTTGTAAAAATATCGCATGCATTTTACAGGACAGGCACATCATATTTACTCCATAAAACATCATTCTTCGACTGCTTTTTTGGGCAAAACATCAAGTGCGAGGCGAGTCAGGTTACAAATCTAAGCACGCGCGGCCATGCGGTGCCTTCCTCAGCCCATGAGGCCAAAACTAGGCACCGTCACCGCTCATGTAATTAATTGATTGCTGTGAATTATTTCCATTTTTACCTTAGGTATATAGTATTATAAAATTCCCACCTAAAAAAACTGGGGGGCCCGTGCCCCCCTGGCCCCCCCAACGCGACGCCACTGGTGATTCCATAATATCACAGATCTATATAGCTTCGCTAAAGCTATATAGGTCTGTGATAATATTATGCCAGGGTAGATAATTTTTGAGAACACAAAATCTAGAACAGCATGACACCCATTGGAAAATAAAGAAAATATAGCAAAAATAACAGGAAAACTAATTTAAGGGAGATTTCAGGTACGGGGTGGAAGGGGGTGAACTTTTAGGGGTTGAAAACGGTTTATCACGATTTCCGGCAAAACTGCAACTCCTATCGAAAGTTGTAGGTAATAAAAAGATCTAAAACTTTTGTATTTACACTTTTTTCACGTAACCTCAAAATATCCGCAAAAAATCGAAATAACCGATTTTTTTATTTTTAATTTTTATCTCCCAAACATGCTGTAATTTTTTGGAATCAAAATATTTATTTTTGCCCCTTTTTTTTATCTTAAACCGAAAATACCCACGTCAAAAAGCTGCTTTTTAAAAAAAGTCTGTTCGAATTTTATTTGTTGGAACCTCTACTTTCTGATGGTGTAAAAAAATATCCGTCCCTATGGAAAATTTTCTCAGAAAATGCAAAAAATCGAAATAACTCGATTTCGAAAAATATTTTTTTAATCATTGTTTAAAATTTTGCTCTATTTATTGAAATTTACACTTTAATTACTTGAAAAATCTAAGATTCCATGTTATATTGATAAACCAAGAAATTGCAAATCGATAATATTTTTTTACATCAGAAAGTAGAAGTTTGAACGAACAAAACAACAGCAAAAAGCAGCTTTTTTGACGTGGGTATATTTTCGATTGAGAATGAGGTTATTTTTTCGGTTTAAAATAAAAAAAGGTGTAAAAATAAATATTTTGATTCGAAATAATTACAGCGTGTTTGGGACATAAGATGGTAAGTTTCCATCAAATTTCGAGGAATTTTTTTTTGTGCGAGATAAAAATTAAAAATAAAAAAATCGGTTATTTCGATTTTTTGCGGATATTTTGAGGTTAGGTGAAAAAAGTTGTAGGTCTCTTCTTTTTATTACCTACAACTTTGCCATTTAACTTTTTTCGATAGGAGTTGTAGTTTTGCCGGAAATCGTGATAAACCAGTGACCAAGAGTAAAGGATCGTTGTTTTTGACAATATCGAAAAATATTATCAAAAAATATTATCACAGGGGGTTACAAATTGGAGGTTTCAGCAATTTATGTTGCTTGTTGTTATTGTTTGTGCCGCCTTATTTTATATTTGCAGAATTTATACAATATTCAATTTCCTCCATGCTATTACGTCCATTTAGTGCTAACAATATGGAAAATTTACTTAAACAAGGAACAATGTTATTAAAATTTACAAAAATAAATTCCACTCAAATTTATTGCCTCCAACTTCTGCACAAATTTCAACTCTTCTAATCTATACAAATTTTGTATTGTGTAGAGGAATATTTGCAAAAATGGTAAACATTATTTGGTTGTCATAGCCACAGCCACCCGTGATTTTAAACTGCTCTATTATACACGCATGAATCAGGTGCCTTTGTAACCCCCTGTGGATGCTAAATGCAGTGAATCAAAATGCACGTCACAATCTGAGGCGATTTCATGGAAACTTTGGCAAATCTGGTTAATAGGTGATCGCAATCCGACACTGATTATTGGGGTATAGTCCAAAGCACGAAAGAAAACCTTTCTAAAGAATGCGGGCAGCGTTGCGAGATTTCCTATACGAGTGGTCGTTATTTATTGGCGAATACAAGTTTTATCATATTGAAGCCGAATTTCTGAACTCTGTTATATCGAAAAAATAAAGCTCGCATCACGGGACCACTTACCCATTTTTGTTTATCATTTATCTTAAACGCGGTGTGATAAAATACCTATTATATTTTTTCAACATCGTCGCGTCTACCATCGCCTTTGGAATACGGCAACACAGCATTTCTGCCAAGGAGTCGGCTGACAAAATCAGTTAGCCAACGCGTTTTGTGCCTGTTTCTATAGTACGTATAGTTAACTGCGTATTGGGCTACCACACAGACCTCATTTTTTAGGCCGCTGGCAAGTTTTTTCCGCCGGCTCAGAGAGGTCAGTGGCGTTTCGTATGTTCGGGAGTTAACGTGTGCAAAATGAGTAAACAGGGAAGAACGTTGCATTCTCAAGCACGAGAAATAATTGCCAATGTCATAAGGGTTTGCCTTCCTCCATAGTCTAAGGCATCACCGTTAAGAATAATATTAACAATAAATTAAATAACATTTATATGAAAATTAAGCCAGTGAGTTACACAAAATTGAGATAAGCCCCTGAACTGTGACTAATTCTATAATATTTGCGAGTTCTTCCCCCTTACGTCGCACGCATTCTGCCGTAAGGAGGACTATATCGAACGTAAAACAGCAACAAAAACAAAAGCTCAGTGCCACTACATTACAGTGGAGTATGTCGTACAAAAATTAAGAGGCGTGTTAAGCCCATAATATGTAACCTTTTATTTATTGTCTTTTCTGCTCTTTACCCTAAAAGTTGTTGATACTTTATCATACTCTGTATATTATTCACCTGCCTCCAAGTTCTATGTAGGGCAATTGCTAGCCCAAGCTCAAGTTGCATTATTTGAAAACGCACGTTTTTTATCCCGTACTAATTGGCGTCCTCGTCCGCAGCGCACCTGGGCGCGCACGCACCCACCCGTTTCATTAATTTCATCCGGCTAATTTTAAAATGTGCGGCAGAAACCCCCATCACTCACCGTAATTGTGTTGTAACACAGAAAACGCATCAGAACCCGCAGTTCTCACAACCACCGCATTTTTTCGCTGCGACCAACGGAAGAAAACGCATTAGCCGATAGGCTTCCGCCATTAGCCTATGAACCTCGTTCTTATAATTCGATCAAGACAAATTTGAGAACATTCTTCAACCAAAGGCGTTTCAGTGTTTACCATACAACTACTTTTTAAATTGAAATTCTACCGCGAGCAGTGAATAATAGATTATGAAAATTGTATTGGTGAGCCCTGCGGTTTTATACAGGTGTTATTCATTATATTTTGTGTACACAGTTAAAAATCGGATTGAAGTATGTTACTTTTTTTGGATGTTAATATATTTGTGTCAAAAAGTGACATACATTGTTACTTAAATTAACGCACGAGCAATATGTCGAATCATCTAGATACGTCAATGTGTAAAACTGTAACATTTTAACTCGCACAAATGTTAAAAATATTACTGAATATGTACAATGTGTTGATGTAACTATCTTCTGTGTTAAGTTTAACATTTATTATTTAACTTATTTCGATATGTCTTGAATAACAGAATACGTGCATTTTATACTTTCATGCATGTAGAGTTAACATATTAAGTTATTCATTTTGCAACGTGCCATTTCGACTCATAAAAATGTAAGTCTCTACGCAGTATTTTTTAAAATCGAATGATTGGACTGTTGTTTTCGCTTCCTGGCTATCACACTTGGTCAAGTCGTTTTCATCTCAGTCAGTCCAGAATTGCGTCGCGTGCCAGGTGCCAATTCCTATCGTGTGCTGCTGTGTAGTTATAGTACGGTAATAGTGTGTGTACAAAAAATCCAGGTAAGTGATATTTCAAATTCCTACACATATTATTATATATAAGTACCTACTTACAGAGTTTTTATATGTAGGTAATATGTTAACTAGGGGTGGCTCTTTAATTATGAATTTGCGGCACCTAACAAATGCCCTTATTTCTCATTTTTATGCTGTTCCGCCTAGATCTTTAGATTTTATACCTACATTATTTGAATAATTCTTAATTTTACCTGTTATTAAATTGTTTTGAATAAATTTAAAAAGTTGCCTTTTGTATATTGGTATACATATAGTGATCATAGTTATTAGAAGAAATATGATATTTATTTTATATAGTATAGATGTATCTTCTAATATTATTATTATTAATCTGCCTAATCCTATTATGTAACCCTTTTGTTTTGAAATAAAAAAATATCACAAATCAAAATTGTTGTATTCATTTTGCAAGTATCACCCATTTACTTCACATAGTTGCTAGTTGCTAAGATGTTATTGCCCGAGATTTATAAAAAAAGTTATAGTCATGCAGTGTTGTTCCAGTCCTTTGCAGTGTAAGAAACAGTAAAAGTATAAAGTTTATTAAAAGGTAAGTATCGAGAAAGGTATTATTACGAGACACTCATTATATATAGAAATATATATATATATATAATATAATATATAGTGTCTCCACATTAAGTACCTACTTACCACCCCTGTAAAATCTTTATTTGTTGACCGATTTTGATAAACTTTTTTTTGTTAGGTATATATTAAAAATGCGCATATTAAACATTTGTTCTAATGTTAAAAAACAATAGATAATATCTAGAAATAAAAAAAAATAATACTTTTTTTCTTATATGATTACAACTCAAGAATAAAGTTACCTACTCATTGAATGCGTATTTTGAATACCTACCTATACCTATAAAAAAACTTTTATCAAAATCGATCAACAAATAAAAATTTTACAAGGGTGGTAAGTCCTTAATGCGGACAATGTAATTATTACGTAATATATTTATTTACTATTAATCTTATGTTGAAAGTACTATTTATATGTGTATTTTTAACTTTAGATCAAATGTTAATTTCACTATAGCTATATGTTACAACTACGCAGATCAAATGTTAAAAACCACTGTCGTTTTTCCTCTATTTAACATATGCCTAGATGTTACTTCAACTCACGCTTTTGTTAATATAAATAATGACAAATGTCTAATTAACATTACCTGACTTGTTAATTTGAATATGGAAAGTTTCAATATGACACACTACCATCGTAAATACAACAAAACTTTAATGTCAATTTAACTTTTATTTTCACAAATCTGTATGTATAAGTTGGCATACAATAATACTTCAAAATGATATAACACTTTCAGTTAATCATTTTCTACACAACGCATAACGTAAAATTTGACAGACACGTACATCAGCCATTTTACATATTTTTGTGTGTGGACCAGATGGAACATCAAAAAAATGTTAAATTTAACATATTATTATTAACTGTGTAAATATAGAGGGTGTTCCATTAAAAACTAGCAGAAGGTTTATAAAATTGACTACAATCTCAAATGTGAAAACAAACTATTTCCAAAACGGAAAAAGATGAAATCAATTTTTTAATATTTTAATCTGACGAAACACAACATGTGTTTGTCGTATTCTCCTACTCCACTTCAAGGTATGGACTATTTCCTCGCTTATTACATTAGTCGCCGTGACAACAGACTTAAAAAATGCAAAATATGTACGTTATTTCATTTAAAAATTAAAAGTTGGATTGATCACGATTTTTTGCAACACTCAGTATAAAGGTAATGTGTTTTTTTTTTTCGTCCAATACTTATGATAAAGTGAAACTCACGGCTTTTTGGGCATATAAGTTTTATTTATTTATATCAACGCCGACGTTTCAACATACTCGGCGTCTTCTTAGGGGCTATAGATCTTTTTTTATATCCATACTTGAAGAACACACGGAGTGTGTCGAAACGTTTGCGTTTACCGACGATTAGATAATACAATACTAACTAATTTTAATTATATAAAGTTCTATTTAAGCATGACAAGAAATCTAATATTTCTACTAATCTACCGATGAGCTTAATTTATATTGTTGTTAGATTGATTAGTAAGTATTATAAACATATTATGTTCAATATACATATTTGTAAACTCTAATTTATTTTATTCTTTTAAAACCTCATAGTTAAATACCATGATATATATGAAATATTCAAAATTTCAAATTTTAAATTTGTATTAGATATAAATAGATATCTATCAATGAGAAGGTGAAATTGATATCTAGGGTATATTTGCAGAATTTTTAAAAACTCCCTACTAATATAGTTGTTTCCAATAAATTTGGATGCTGATGTGAATTCTGATGAAAATATTTTGCCCCCTTTAGAATCTATGGCACTGATTATGCAATACACATGTCACATAAAACCTGATGGCAGTCGAACAAAACCTTGTGCAAGCATCCTTGTGGTCTTCTTGGAGTTGCCAGAAAACAAACTTCCCTTAAAGGCTTCACCTTCCCTATGCGATAAACTGTGACATGCTGGGTCCCCTCATTTTAAAGAGACCTGGTTGCATCTTACCTGAATATCCCTTGTTTCTACTGGAAATAAGTCCTCTAGAAAATAAGGGAAAGTCGAGAAATAAATAAAGTATACTTGTAAACCCATCGACTAGTAATTTGTTCAGAACATCTACAGAGTGTCCCACTTAAGAGTGAAACAACCTTATAACTTCTTTACTTTTTAACCGACCAGAACAAAATTTTTACCAAAGGTAGATGGCATTATGGCCTACTTATTTCCAAAAATTAGTTGCCTACTCCAAAGTCAAAGCCGCCTGCGATGTCACAATCGAGGCTAAAAATCCGAAAATCATATTAGGCATTTAAAAAAAATACTAAAAGAAGTTGTTCAGAATCGATCGGGGACCCTAAATCCAAAATTTTGTGAAAATCAAAATATATTAAATAAAAAAAAATTAAAGTCCAAAAATAGCAATTTCAGAATTTTCTGCGTATAGAGAAGTGTGCCATGGAAGTTTTGAAGGCTAGTTGTTTTCAAAAGGTAATCATTTCAAAATAAAATTAAAAGCTACAATTAATTTTTTTGGATTTTGACAAAATTTTGGATTTAGGGTTCTGGATAGATTCTGAACCACTTTTTTTAGTACACTTTAAAAAAAAGGCTAATATGACTTTCGGATTTTTAGCTTTGATTCTGGGATCGCAGGTTGCTTTGGCTTTGATGTAGACAACTCATTTTTTGGAAATAAGTAGGCAATGCCATCTACCTTTGGTAAAAAATACAAATTATTCATTCACACCACCAGGTCATAAGTACAATCATATGCGCCGAAAGCAGGGGGGCTCGGGGGCTCGGGCCCCCTGGAGAAATTTCCAGGGGGCTCAGCCCCCCTGGAAATTGTTTAAAATTTCAAATGATAATCGCTAATTAACAAAATTAATAAGCAAGGTGAAGGGGAGACCCGACCATTCATTCGTAAATAGGTTTTTAACTACGGAATTTTAGACTTTTTGTGAGCCACGAGCCACAGATTTATGCAGAATTGACTTATTACTTCGTGTGCATTTTCATATCTTATTTCTGTCATCGTAGTCCGTGCAAACTTTAATTTTGTTATTTTGTAAAACTGGTATGCGGTATGCGTATACATGCTGTGATAGACTGGTGATTCTTATATTTGTAAATTTTTTAGAAGAAATATAAAATATAAAAGTATATTTTTTTATTTTTAACAATCCGTGGAAAACTTTTAGCGATTTTTTATTTAAAATCTGATACCACAGCGTTAATCAGGACACCCCAAAACACCCACATAACAAATTTGAACAAAAAATATAAGGAAGTTCTCTTCTACAGGGTTCCAAATATGAGCAAAATAGGAATTTTAAAGGCATCTGGCGAGTCAAGTGTGTCGTGGAATCCCCTCAAAATAGTTGAATGATCAACAGGGCTACTCAAAGTGTTGGTGTGCAAAGATTCAATACAAAAATATACAAGGTATTTTTCATATATGCATCAAGAGTGTTCTGGAATCATTGAAAAGATAGGTATTAATAAACACAAAAGTAATTTATTCCTTTACAAAATGCCAACCAACAAATAAAAAATAATTTAAATTATTAGACCTTTCTCGATAAAGTCACTGTGTAAAATGATACATTTTCTGTGCATTTGCTGTTGTGGCATAGCAGCCACAGCCATCTTAACTCATATTATGGACTTACTGACTCTCAGGCCTATTTTCTATTGGATCTTTACACACCAACACTTTGAGTGGTCCTGTTGACCATTCAACTAGTTAAAGGGCATTTTGCTCAAATTTGGCAACCCGCAGAAAGGAACTCCCTATATATTTTTTGTTCAAATTTGGTGTGTGGGGGTTTTAGGGTGTCCTGATTAATTCTGAGGTCTCAGATTGTAAATAAAAAAATCGCTAAATGGTTTTCGTCATTTTTTACTAGAAAAAAATTGTAGTAGGCCTTGAAAATTGAGATTAAGACCTGATATTTTGCACCAAAGTTAAAAAAGAGTTTTTTGTGACCTATCTTTAGAAAAAAAAAACGGCTAAAATCGGTTGAAAAATAAAAATTTTACGGGGTTGCTTCCATTTCGAATGGGCGACCCTGTAGATACGGTAAATTCAAAATGTGGAGAGCCCCCCTATGGAGATTTACATAAGGCGGCGCCTATGAGTACAATTGTTGTCCAATGGTTTGCTAAGTATTACAAAACCGCCTTGCGCAATGCACTTATTTAATTTCGATTGGAAATAAGAAACTTGGAAATTTTACAGTCAATTTCCTCTTTGTTTAAAACTATTTAGTATATAAAGCAAGTTTTAAAAAATGCTGTACTCCTACTTTAAAGTATTGTGATGGTGAGAATTATTATTATTATTATTATTACTGTTTGTTAACTCCTTGAGAACAAATCAAATATGACTAGGTTATTTGGGTTTACAATAATTACAACTCTGCATATCCGTTGAAGGGATAACAAAGGGTCGCAAATAATTGTTGTGATGTCGCCGTGAGATCATTCTTATTGCTAATTAGGTATTCGATGACTAAAATAAGTTTACCATATATTTAGGTCACTGGACGAATGAAAACTGAATTGATACCATACTAGACATTCCATTGTTGTTGGAGCATGACTAACTTCATTTTTGGTCGCAAATTGTAAATTCTAATAAGGAGTTAGATCACTTCGTCCTATAGTTAATATAGTGAACATCACGAATATTGATTCCTGCGTCACAATGGTCGACAATGCGATTTCTATTGTCGATCATTGTGACGCAGGGATCAAGATTCGTGGTATCCACTATAGATAATATTATTTTGCAAAAAGATAAATGGTGGCAATACAACGCATGTCTTCTTAACTGTAGCAATATCTAATGGATTCTAAAACTGTTTTTTTATTCACTTTAACTTTATGTGGAAAAAATAATGTAACTTCTATTACTACTTATAATATAGGAAGTGGCTAGAAATCTGAACATTCCGCTAATTAATATGGAAATTATTCATACGGATATTCGTAAAATTAATGATAAATTTATTCATCCCAATATTTTTTTATTTTACAACCCTTTTCTGCAAGGTTAGGTTAAACGGTCACGTAGAAGCTGCGCGAGTAACGCGCGGCTATTTAAATATTTATTTATATTCGGTTGAACAGCTTATCTGGGACGAATAAGTATATTATTAATTTTCCGAATATTCGGACGAAGAAATTTATTATTAATTTTCCGAATATTCGGACGAATAAATTTATTATTAATTTTCCGAATATTCGGATGAATAGGTTCACCCATTAATATAAGTTCTGAAAATGCCTGATTTTTTGAGACCATGGCCAACTATGATTTCCATTTAAAAAAACACAAGTTTGTGTCATATCTCGAAAATGACAGCTGTCACGGAAAGTAGGACATGATAACCGCATTGGGGATACAAATCCCTCCAACTTTGGTTTTTTATCTAAAATCAGAAACAACGAAGCTAGACGGATTAGAATAAATCGGCAAAATTTTGTTTTTTCGAAATATCTACCTAGTAAGCCATGCCTTTTTTCAAAAATCCACAAGGCGCGTTAAATTGGGCCCACAACTAGTTTCCGAGATCCCCATACCTACTGATCATAAAAAAACGCACCCTGTATGTAGTATGTATGTAGGTACAGAAAAAAGAGTTTAGTAACGGTTAAATGAACTATAAGGGCAAGCCAAATATTTCTTAAAAAAATTTGAAATTATTACCAATTATTGCAATTCAACAAATCGAAAAGTTTCAGTTGTGTCCACCTGCCAGACTGATAGGTAGTTAAAAAATATGAGACTGGTGTGAATCATAATTTCTTCGCTCGTGCCATGGTGTTATTACGGTATCATGGACTGTCGTGTCGCTTGCTGCTGATTCACCGATCTTTCACATTAATCATTTCAGACGCATTTCCATCTTACGACAACAATGGGATTCCATCGCGCGCTAACGCGGTTTGCATCGCGTTTTTATTTATTATTGTCCATTGTATAGTTGCAAAAAATTAGTTTCTTTATTTTTTTATTAGAACGTTTACCTGTGTCTGGAGACAACAATAATAACTTACGCTTTTAAAACGGTGATACAAAAGCAAACAAGCAGAAGCAAACAAAGAGAAAAATTGCACAAGGAGACAACTGCATATCCTATCCATTTAATTATGTTTTGTTCTGAATAATTTTGAATATTTTTTTACATAAAAGTGTTATTCTTTAATTGGTGAATATGTCATTAAAATTGAATCTACAGACGCTGCAGTGGGTTTTTAGATAAAAAAGAAAAATGTTTTGAACGTTTTTTTGTCCTTTGTTATGATATTAATAGAAACTCTGTTAACAACAAATAGGATTTGACATGGTCAGTACAAATTTTATCTTCCATGTCCAACCGCCTGGCTGCTGGCTGCTGAGAAGTTTTGAGAAATTTATCTTTCAAATTGTCAAGAGTTTCAGTTTTAGAACCTATAAATAAACAAATTTCACATTATATTAGTTCATCAGTGGAGACGGATTCATAACTTACTGTATAGAAAATTAAAAATTATATGGCATTTGCCTTATGTACTATAATGATAAAATGGATAATTAGATATATTTAATAATGATTAATTACTCACTTTTTGTGTACTAAGTCACTGAAGTCTGCAAGGACGCCCAAACAAAACACGAGTTATAAAAAGGAACATCAGTATATATATCGTGGGGGACATTGTACATTTTTTTTGAAATCAGGAGACAATTTTCGGTTAGATTTTTAGAAAAGTTCAACAAAGTCCCACCATACGAACTAGAAAACATGCCAAATCAAATCTTTCATAAAAGGTATTCAGCAGATTATGGGCAAAGCTGCGCATTTTTTTTATTAAACTCAAAATGAATTTGTGTTACCTATATACATTCTCTTAAAATTTTTTAAATACCGATATTTAGCGGAATTGTTTGCGTAAAACCTTTTTTTAATATTAGTTAATAAAACAAATCCTTATCTAATGTCATTAATATAAAAAAATGTGCCCTTCAAAAAATATATAATTTAAAGCGCGCGGTCACCCATCCATGAGTCGACTGCGCCGGCCGCGATACGATGTAGGAGGATATACATCGTGTGGACTGAGCCAAATGTGCGTCGGATTCGCGTAAGTCTTATATTATTATAGAAACAATCTTACAATAATAATTTACTTTGGTGTCGATTTCTGGGCTTTTAATGACGATTTTGAGACTCTGGTACCAATTTCGAAAGAATATAATAGATTTTAGGCGATCTTTTGGTTTCAACCACGGTTATCTTTCTGGTTGTCCTTGGTTTTAGTCCTTCAATAACCAACAAAATTGAAACTCGCCTAAATGTGTATGGTTAACTCAAAGGTAGGCAATTGAGGCGAATAACCAAGGAGAAATGTCACTCTACTACCTTGTCTCTAACCTCACTTATATTTGTGTATGTTGGGTTTTGTTTAAATTTGTTACGAAAAATGAATAAAAATATGTAATAACATTACAATTAACAGAAGACTTGCTATTTGCATATCTCAGACTTCACCTAGACCCTGATGGACAATATTCACACTCTTCACCTCCAACGTGTAAATAAACGAGATATTCTTACTCCTGTTCAATTTTTTTTAATTTATGGATCTGCACGAAAATATGAAATGACTATATTAGCAAATATTAAAAGTTTTGAAAAATTCAAATTGGCAAATCTAACAATCTAGCAAATGACGTTTGTTGTTTTCAATAACCGCGGTAATTACCCTGCTTCTGAGTTGAGTAAATACCGCGGTTATTGCCGGTTATAACGATGACCTATGAAGGGCTTTATTATGACGTCAGAGAGCAATAATAACCGAACAATCATAGGATCTCAACAAATTTTGACAAAATTGTTTTTAATCATCTAAAAGGAACCCTTTTTCATAACGATTTTTTCAGAAATTCACCATCGGAAAAATCCAGCATTTACACTAATAAAATCCTTCACGCACTTCTTCAAATTTTATACAATTCTGGGGAAGAGGATTTGTATCAATGGGGAAAAGATGCACAATCCGGCAACAAGGTACCACCATTTACCCGTCGGAATTAACCTTTGACCCCAGGAAGGAGCAAATTTGGGCTTAACGCTCAATCGATACAGTCTCTGCATATGTGGTTGGATGCACTTCCCTTTTTTACAGTGGCGCACACCTTTGAGTTGTTTCGACAAATTAATCGAGGCAGAAATCCTCATTTTTCGTGAAATACAGGCATAAAATATTATAAGGCACGTTTTTGTCTTTAAATTTAGGAATCCTTGATAATAGAGCAATTCTAATTTTAAATTTCCAATTATGAAGAAGTATGTACCTACACAAACGCCTATGTCACCTTGGTGCATTGCCTCAAAAGTTAGTTTCAATTACAAAATTACTTACCGATGGATTCATATCCTCAAACATTTTAGTTTTGGCGGTGAGCACTCTCAAAAAGGTAATCTTAAAAGCTGAGAATATGTTTTTTTCAAAAATATTTATTCACCTGAAATAAATTATTGCGCCGATGAAAAAAATATTGTACAGCCAAATGCAAACAGTTTCATAAAGCAAGTAGTCCGCTCCTCTTAAAGTTAAAAATAACTATTATTTGATTCAAAAATAAAAGTAGTAATTTAATTTTAGCATGCATTTAGAAATCAACAAAATCGTATTTCTTAAATCAAATAATGATTGGTGTAAAATGAGGCAACATATAATTTTTAAATTAATAATTTTCAATATATTTGGGTTAAATCTTTGTTATATTACGCCAAGAGATGCTTTTGGACTTGTCACACGTTTCATCCGCGCTCGAAGTGTTGTGCAAAAACTAAAATGATGGACTCAAGACTGTAAGAGTGGGGGGTTGGAAATTTTGGGGTCTATTTTCGAAGGTAGGCATATTTCTTATATAACTTTATTTAAATAATTAGTTATTAACCATCATATTACCGGTATAGGTGTAGGGTAGGTAGGTAATAATATAATTTTTTTTGTTATTTAATTTTTTTTTTCAATAAACAAAAAATAAATCGAAATCACTTGTAGTTTTGTTTTAAATTTCCTACCATCTTACATACTTCCTACCATATACGACTAGATAACGTGTATTAATAGGTTTATATAGAGCAAAAATTTTACGAAGTGGTTAGGTATAGTCTAATCAATGGGTTTAAAAAGGTGGCTTCGTAACGCAAAAATAGTGCGAGAATTTTTTTTAAAGAATTCAGTGCTGAATACAAATGGTTTCAGATATTGTTGCTTAATAGGGTTAAGAGTTATACATATAAATAATATATTGTATAATATAAATATATCACTATAAAAATGGTTTAACACTATTTTTTACAATAAGGAAACACTCATTGGGTTACTCTATTTTTAAAATATATTTTTTTCTTCCATGTGAGTTTTAAAATAAAAAAATGAGTTCAATTTCTAAGTCACCTGCTATTTTTAACGGTCTGATATTCCAGAATTCATTAGATACATTGTGTGAAACGACCCTTTTAAAGGAAAAAAAACACAATTTAGTTTTGAATTTACTTGTTTTGTTTTTGAAACTAATTTGTTACATAATTTTTTCCTTCCTTTAGATCACGTGTACCTACATGCATTGTAAATTTTGAACTTAAACTTTCTTTATACCTGCTCTTAATAACACACCTAGAGGTGCAGAATTTAGAAATTATGGGCATATTGTTTAGATGGTCAAAACCATGGACAAAATCATAGTAGGTAGGTTGTTTCAAAGTTTGTCAAAGAAGCATAATTTTTAATTCCTGACAACTTTTTGCCCTATCTAATATAGACAATACTATACCGTTGATTCCTCCATCGACGATTATACTGAAGAGTAAAGAACGTTTTTTCAAAGTTTCCAAGGCTTGCCTGATTTTTCAGAATTATACAATTATTATTATGTCCCAAATTTGTTTGAAAACTTGAATGAAGCTTTCTATTGCTTAGACAAGGATTCCTTGTCTAAGTTCTATTGCTACTCATTTTTCGTAGCAATAGAAAGCTTCAAGTTTTCAAACAAATTTGGGACATAATAATTGTAATTCTGAAAAATCAGGCAAGCCTTGGAAACTCTTGAGGTAAGTAATTATTTTGTTTAGACGTAAAGCATATAATGTTCTTAATCTAATACTATAATATTCTTTAAACAAGAAAATCTAATTTATTGATTTAATACCTAAATTTGACCCAAGAAATCGATAATTTTCAGACAAGTGTTATTTTTTTAGAAAAAGAATAAATATATTATTGAGCTAATACAAGTTGCTCTCAAACTAAAAATATGGTAGACTCGAGCAAATATTTTATTTACTTGGTCGAATGCTTCAATTATTTTAGACCGAAGAAACCATGTTCTCAATACTCAAAATAGGTGTATTTTGAGTGAAGTATTATATTTTGTTTAATGGAAGTCAGTTATAGTCTTGACCGGAGACTTTTATCAACTTGCTTTCAAAATTATATGCCGTTTTCGGTTAAGTACCTAAATATATATTTGTGGCATATGAAAACAATGATGCGCTTGATTCAATACATATATTCTTGCTTGAAGATTACCTTTTTGAGAGTGAGGGCAGTACCACAAGCCGCACAGCTAAGTATAATAACTGGAAAAAGTATCTAAATACCACATACTGACACCTATCACCGTGTCAGATATCAAAATATTGTGTCGAAACTTGGTTACTACTCAGGGCGATTTCCGTCTCACGCATTTTATAATAGGTACACATAGAGCTTAATAAGCAAAATATTACCTAATATTATACCGAAAAAATACGAGGAGTGAAGAGTTAAATTATTATTACGTTTGAATATATGTAGTAATAGTAGCGCCTAGCGCTATCTTTTGACGAGAGGCAGACGCAGTTGCAGCCGAACTATTTTGTATTGTAGGGACACTTTGCGTTGTTTCTCGATTATTCGCCACGCCCCTCGGTCGAAATGAGCGGAACTTTGTGGAAGTTCGTGGAAGTTTCTGGACGGCTACTGGGCTGCTATATAAGCGGCGCGTGACCGCGCTTACGGCAGTATTGTTCCATGCGAACTCGAAGCGAATAAAACTGAAAAGTGGTGAACGAATAGTGAAGAGAATTAAGTGTACCGTGTAAGTGAGTAATTTTAGTGCGCTGTTATTCGATGACCTTGTTAAGGATAGATACGTGAATCATTATTACTGTCGAAAAATGGAGGGGAAAAAAGGAAGGGTGATAAACCGGAGACTTTTATCAACTTGCTTTCAAAATTATATGCCGTTTTCGGTTAAGTACCTAAATATATATTTGTGGCATATGAAAACAATGATGCGCTTGATTCAATACATATATTCTTGCTTGAAGATTACCTTTTTGAGAGTGAGGGCAGTACCACAAGCCGCACAGCTAAGTATAATAACTGGAAAAAGTATCTAAATACCACATACTGACACCTATCACCGTGTCAGATACCAAAATATTGTGTCGAAACTTGGTTACTACTCAGGGCGATTTCCGTCTCACGCATTTTATAATAGGTACACATAGAGCTTTGACTCCTTCCTGCGATTCTTTATTCAAAGGAATCTACAGTTGATTTTAGCGCCGGTGACTTCCAGTCGAATTTGCGGCTTTCGTCAGTACACTCTAAAATTTCCCATTAGACCAGACTTCTGTGATGTAGCTATATTACGTTTTCTGTGGCAATAGCATCAATTCTTGCACAACCTTGGTTCGGCTTTGATGCGGGCACTGCTACCGTGCCTTATTTTACCGGCCGATTAATATGAGACGAGCGACGCGAGATTAGCATATTTTCTCGCCCGCAGCTCGCGGGAATTTCACCACAAAAATCTCCCGGTCTCGTTTCTAAATCGCCGATACCGTATTCCGGTGACGTGCGCTGCACCCGTCGATCACGAAAACAATGTTGCAGAAACCGATGGGTACCTGTAGAGTACACAGTAGCAGAACAAGACAATAATACATGAACACGTGAAAAATATACCAGGTTACTGAGGTGATAAAAAAGCGGGTCCACTGAAACGCCTTTTGCTCAGAATGCAGAAGCACTGCTACAAGCTACAACCTTCTCAAAGTCAGTTGCGACCAACCACATATCTATATATTAACATACACGGGCGTAGCCAAGGGGGGGGGTTTCGGGGGTTCAAACCCCCCCCCCCCCGAAATAAGCAAAATATTACCTAATATTATACCGAAAAAATACGAGGAGTGAAGAGTTAAATTATTATTACGTTTGAATATATGTAGTAATAGTAGCGCCTAGCGCCATCTTTTGACGAGAGGCAGACGCAGTTGCAGCCGAACTATTTTGTATTGTAGGGACACTTTGCGTTGTTTCTCGATTATTCGCCACGCCTCTCGGTCGAAATGAGCGGAACTTTGTGGAAGTTCGTGGAAGTTTCTGGACAGCTACTGGGCTGCTATATAAGCGGCGCCGCGGCGCGTGACCGCGCTTACGGCAGTATTGTTCCATGCGAACTCGAAGCGAATAAAACTGAAAAGTGGTGAACGAATAGTGAAGAGAATTAAGTGTACCGTGTAAGTGAGTAATTTTAGTGCGCTGTTATTCGATGACCTTGTTAAGGATAGATACGTGAATCATTATTACTGTCGAAAAATGGAGGGGAAAAAAGGAAGGGTGATAAACCTAAAGGTATGGACTACTGGAAATAGTGGTGTAGTCAAGGTCAAGGGGTTTCTAATAAAGAAACAAATTTGGGTTTAGCTATCAAAGCTTCAGCTACCTTGCATGCTGATAAGAAGACTGCCTACCCCGAAATCTAGTTTGGAATGCCTAGATATGTGCGATAAAAACCTTTATCCTAATATTTACACATTACTACAAAACAACAAAAAAAACTATTTACGAAACACTACAAGTGAAAACAGACTTAATGGTTTGGCTCTAATGAACATTCACTATGGAACAGAAATTCATGCAGATGAAGTAGTGGATATATTTAAAGGAAAAAGCCGAAGAGGAACGAAACTTTATAAATATGTCGTAGTTTTTCGGATGAATATATAGATATTAAATTTCATGTAAGTATATTTTTGTTGTTTTATTTACTTCTCAAACCCCCCAAAACTAAATCCTGGCTACGCCCGTGTTAACATATGCCGCTTTTGGCACTATTGCACACGAAAAAAGATGGAATTCGCCGCTATTTTTAACCCCATATTGGCAGTTTGAATGGTGGCTACTTTATTCCTTGTTTAAATTTTTTTATACAGTATGAATAAAATTGCATTTTACTTTTTGAAGGCTCCGGTAAAGTTATAAAAGTTAGCGAGATTTTTCTTTATATTTGTTTGTACGGTTAATAGCTTTTCGTGTTCATATTTAACGAACGCCAAAAGTGAGAAAAGTGGCGCTCTGCCATCTAGAATTAAGTTAAAATTTGTAAGACCCCCAAAGACATTCATTCTCGATCCGACGGAGAGGAGCCGCATTTCTGGAGCAAATAGAATTAAACCTGTTAGTTCTCGGGCCCATGCCTACAAAATTTTTTTATTACCTCACCGTTGAGACTTTGTACCTATATGTGTTCTTTGTGTTCACTTCGTCAATTTCTGACATAAGAAATTTCTCAGTTGCGGGGCGTTTTTTTTTTGGGATCCTTTCAAACTTTTAGGGGTTTTCGACAACTATTTCTCGAAAATCTTTATCGGACCACTGAATTTTAAATATTTTTTCCTGCTCCCTCCCCGTAAGTACACTTTACATACTCGCCAACAGGCCCAAAAGTGGTTGCTAGGTACAAAAAGTATTGCTTAGCAACCCTTCCGCAACAGGGACCTTAAAACCATTAATAAAATATATGTAGCAACGCGAATCTTGCGTCAATTTTAATAGGTTTCACAACAATCGTTTTACAAACTGGTTTTGATCATTAAGAACACGAATTATACCAAAGAAAAATTAATAATATCAATGTTTCTCTGGCGTCAAATAAGAGCCGCATAACAGAACAAATTTGACAGGCATCTCGCTACCGGTAGGGTGAGAGTACGCGATTAGTAATTCGTAGATCCAGGGCTCAAATCCCATACAAAGCTCAACATTTTTTATTTATTTTTTATTATCGCTGCATTCTGCCTCTTTAATTTATCACTGATTATCATTTTTAGTAATTGAACAAAGGTTATTTTGAAGATCATTACTCACAATCTACTCCATATGTATTTAGAGCTTTATTCAAAGTACCTATAACCTGAAATTGTCGGTAGCAGGAAAAATGTAATACATTGCACGATGCGTAAGCTCTTTTTTGGCCTCGGATTTACTTTTAATGACCGAGGCAACGCTCGCTCGATCTTTAAACAACCTCCTTGGCCAAATAAGTTCACTTACGCATCTGACAATGTAAATAAAAACGATCCTGAAAAAAACAGCTATGAAATGGCCGCTGTGATGTCATTGACATTATTTTCCCATAAACATACCGTTTTTCCCTATATATTGAAACTCCTTATATCATTCTCAACAACTTTTGTAGGAAAAGATTTTCTGTATCTTTTATTGTTCAAAATCTACAGGGTCAAATAAGTATGTGAAAAACCTGGAATTTTTTCTAATCATTTTCCGAAATCTAGCTAGCCATGCAAACAATAATTGATAGTCATAAATTATTTAAGAGTATGTTAGGGTGTCTTGTGCATACTTAAATTTATTCAACTGGAATATTTTTAAAATTTTTGAATTGTGCTTGTTTAACATTTAAAAAATATTCCAGTTGAATAAATTTAAGGGTGCGCAAGGCACCCTAACATAATCTTCAATAATTTCTGACTATCAATTGTTTTCATGGCTAGCTAGATTTCGGAAATTAGAAAACATTCCATGTTTTTTTACATATTTGACCCTGCAGATTTTGAACAATAAATGATATAAAAGTTGATAAAGACTTTCAATATAGGGAAAAAATTGTATGTTTCTGGGAAAATATTATCGATGACGTCACAACGGTCATTTTCCCAAACATCAAAAAAGCTAATTTTCGGTCATAATTGGACCTTAGTATGTCCCATTTAAGAACCCCTTTTCGAAATTTTATTTTGAGTTTTCGTGTTCCGGTTCCGGCTGTAGGCCTGGGACGTCGAGTTTCGCTCACCCAGTACAATAATAAATATTTGTTCTCTTTATGATGATTAATATACAGGGTTATTGGTAATTCGATACATTCCTTTGGAGATGTGATAGGGGAGGATGTAAGGAGTAAATTTAATCCTAATATGCATTATACAAAACTGGTTTTTGAGCTATTTCAATTTTTCTTAGTAGAGAAAAAAAACTACAGAACTTTTTTAAACTTTTCAACTGGCGATTACTTGCCCAATACTATGGTCTTATGTTTGGAATGAAAAAAGTCCGGAAACATTTAGAGCATGGGAAAATTTTAAATAAAAGGTGGTCAAAAATATAAAAAATGAGTTTTGCATAATGCATATTATTATGCATATAGGAATAAATTTACTCCTTACGTCCTGCCCTATCACATCTCCAAAGGAATGCATCGAATTACCATTAACCCTGTATATTGTTTTGATTAAGCTGTATAATTTCTCAACCTAGTTAATTGCTTCGTTTCCCGAATGCGTTACATAAAACCAACTAGTCTTGTACCTATCTACATATGTCGTACTTTCAATTGAAATAATTTCCGTTTTGCACAAAATGACAACCAAGACATTACAGTAGGTATTTATGGAACCCACCCGTACAAATAGTTTCAAATTTCTCATTTAGGGTTACCGGCTTGAAAATATACCGTAATCTGTAAAAGAGCATTCCCATCTATAATACTATATGGTCGGGTTTGGTATTCATCTTGTTGATCAACAATCTTCACACACCTCTGGCTCCTAACTCTCCGACCGGACGTGTGCGGTGGGCGTCCATCTTCGGATGACCGACCAGCGACCAGAGGACGCATTACAGGAACGGAAGTCGTCCCCCATGCCGATGGGTGTTCTCGTAAGTGGCCAAGGAGATGTGGGCGCCAAGAGGTAGAAGAATCACTCGTTAAATAGACCTCGGTTGTATCTAAACTGAACGAGAGCGCAAACATTTCAATTTCCCGAAAATGTTGACATCAAGTAGGTACTAAGCTGAGCTCAAATTATCATAAACGTCACATAAAAACGTCTCGCGATTAATATGAATGGAGCGTTATATATTGACGGCACAATCTATCAAAAGTTTTTTCCAAGGGAGGTCTTGCGGAAACTACGAGAGTTGATCAGTGGCGTATTCATGGGGGGGGGGGGCAAAGGAATAGGAGGCAATTGCCCAGTGGCGTAGCTATCATATAGCGGAAGTAAGCTGCTCTTTCAAAAGCGAAAACAAACTTGAGAAATTTAAGAATGTCATATAATGAAATTAAACACGAAGCTGAAACTTTAGCAAAGAAATGGAATGTCACCACTGAATTCCAGAATAAGCATTTTGATGATTTGGCGGTGGATCATCGTTTTGAAACATGCGAAGATAGTTTTAGGGTCTCTGTAATGTTTTACACATTGGATGTTGTAAATGAGCAGCTGCTCAACAGGTTTAAAACCTTTGATTCTATCGCAGAACTTTTTGGTTTTCTAATTCCCAAGGCTTTTCTGAACATGACTGAAAACGAGTCACGAGAACTATCCAGCAAGTATCCAGGATCGCTATCGAAAAAATTTACTATGCAGTTTATCGACATGATCTGAATTGTAAAAGATGATACTAATGAAAACATGCCAGTTCCAGTTAATGCATTTGTGAAAAAATGTTACTAGAGAAATATGCAGTACTACAAAGTGACTTATTTGAAGTTTTGTTATGTGTTATCTTTTATTCTTAACATTACCAGTTTCAGTGTCTACAGCCCAGGGATCATTTAGTAAGCTAAAAATGATAAAAACTTACCTCCGAAATGCAATGTCACAAACTCGTTTGCATGATCTATCTATTTTAGCCATTGAACACCAGGTGGACTTAAAAATGAATGTGCAACATCTAATAGTCAATACTTTTGCAGAAACGAAAGTCCGTAAGCGAAATTTCTAGATTTGATTCTGATTCTTTTTTATTGCAATAAAATATACACGGGTAAATAAGTAGTTACCTAAATACGACTATTTTTTAAGCTGTTCCTTACGTTGACTGAAGCTTTCAGTCTTTTGTTCCTGTAAGTAAAATTATACTAAAATCGAGCAACTCTAACGCCTGGCGTAAACAAGAGCACGTGCGTTGAGATATTCGCCAGGGCCGCACTGAGGCACGACCTTTATTTAATTTTAGTTTTACTTGTTTACATCAAAATATTTCGGAAAAGAATTATTGGCTTAATTAAAATGGTTCAAAACATCGATAACATTATTTGTGGCAGTGTCTAAATAGCTAAAAAGAACAATATAAAACCGCATAACTACACTTTTGCGATCGAGTACGTCCCTGTTGCCGAGTCGGGTGAAATTCAATAGCCTACCGACCAATCGCGGAACGTCATTGAACACGTGGTTTTATTTACGCCAGGCGTACGGATTGCTCGATTTTAGTATAGTTACTTGCAAATAAGCTGTGCTGTTGTTTATGGAATGGATTACTGATCACTTATATTCGTTTTTTTTAATAAACTGATTTTTCCAGTTGCATTGTTTTTTTCTCTTTAGAATTTTGTTTGGGATTTAATGTTTGTGGGGGGCCCATGGGATTATTTGCTTACGGGCCCGACAAAGTCTTGCTACGCCACTGCAATTGCCCCTCCCCCCCAGAGCTGTCGAGATAAACGAGATTTGTAATATCAAAATTAATAATACCAAAAATTATATACTCCTGACCTAATCTGAAAAACACCTACAATTTGTTATTTGTTATTTGTTTCATGCTGTCTTCTCGAAATTAAAACCTGTGCATTAGATTTGAGAACGCGCCGCTGTATATTATGCACACACTCCGTCGGTCGCAGCGCGTAACTTTAAATTAAAATTAGGCAAAACAACCTACTAAACATATTTTGCACAATTACAGTGTGCACCGCCACGCCAGAAAGAACATTTTTAAAACTGAAAATTTTAAAAATTTATATTAGAAACAATATCTCCAGAGGGGATATTTGACGAGCTCGAGACCAAAAACAAGAATACTTGATTTTGTGATATAGATGTTTGGTTCGAAGAAGAATTATTTTTATGTTATACAGGGTATCCGGTAATAACTTAAAAAATTAAAAAGAAAAATGGAAAATATGACGAAAAGTTTATATGAACATAGGTCCGCAGATGTTTGGTTTTCGAAATGGAGGGTTTTGAAATTGAAATTTTATTTTTGATTTTTGTATAAGTAACTTTTTGAGACGACAAAATTTTCTTGGAAAAAAACAACAACAAGTTAATGAAACTGTCAAAAAATAAATGTGCTTGTTTATTTAAATTTTATTTTGAATTTAATTGCATACGTTATTCGTTATTCGTTATTCGTTATTCGTTATTCGTTATTCACCAAGTATAACCTTTTTGCTTAGAAAAGGTGTGGGAAGAGGATACATTCACAAAATGTCGTGAAAGTTTACTGTCAAAAAAGTTAGGGCAAATTAAATTAAATAATGAGAGCGTAAATATTTTTTTCGTAAATTCGACCCCTCGATTTTGGAGGTGTTGGACCTACGCAGCGCCCTCTACGGATTGCACCAAAAATAATACCAAATTATGACTTCTCTTTGTAACCCGGTTACCAAATTTTGAAAGAAAATTTTGTCTTCTCGAAAAGTTACTTAAAAAGATCGAAAATAAAATTTCAATTTCAACACCCTGTATCTCGAAAACCAAACATCTGCGGACCTATGTCCTATGTTCATATGCTCTTTTCGTCATATTTTTTCTTTTTAATTTTTCAAGTTGGTGCATTTATTTCCGGACACCCTGTATTTATTTATTTTAGAAAATATGTTTTTGTTCTGTTTTTATTCATTAAAATTATCGACAGAGTTTTGTTATTTATAACTGATTGCCCCCCCTCCCCCCCAGACGTTAATCCTGGATACGCCACTCCAGTTGATAGTTGAAAAATAAATAACAGCATTGATCATTTTGTTAAGTCAAAACTGTGGCAGTTTCAATAATTTTGATCATTTCTTACTTACTTTATCACAGATGTTATTATTTTAAAATAGTAGAGATAAATAGAAATTTCACAACCTAATTATTCGTCTCCATTGTTTGTTCTTTTTTATTATTACCTATGTTATTACTTAATCAACCAAGAATTTGGACTTGAGCTTCAGTGGGGGGTAACAAAACACATTAAAATGTTAAAAACATTTATCTTCCAAACTAAGACGTTTCCAGAAAAAAATATTTTAAAAATGTTTTTGCTTTTCTCGAGTTAGATACGTGGTTAAAATTTTGGACACCCAAGGTACGATATATATATATATATATACGATATAACTTGCTTTTTAGTTACACCCTGTAGGTTTATCACCCCATTATTATATTATAATATTGTGTCACTTATATAATTTATTTTCATTCGTTTTCAAAATTTCTATCTGGGCTTTCACGTGGCATGGACTA
Source organism: Pseudeuparius sepicola (assembly GCA_963920635.1). Classification (NCBI taxonomy): domain Eukaryota; kingdom Metazoa; phylum Arthropoda; class Insecta; order Coleoptera; family Anthribidae; genus Pseudeuparius; species Pseudeuparius sepicola. Next base: position 24,951,991 of record OY987298.1, on the reverse strand, counting down.
TGAGCCAGTGGCGGATCCAAGGGGCAATTGCCCCCCCCCCCCCCTTGGCCCTAGATTTATGTTATGTTAGTATAGAAAATATAATTAACCGTTTTTCAAAATCAAAACATATATTAGATTTTGTCCTGTAAACTAGGAGTCTAATACAAAAATTTGTTGTACTATTCAGACTTTTACAAAGGCCCCTCTTATATTTAGTATATACAGGGTGATTTTTTTTCGATGCCCACTATAGGGATCTCGGAAACTAGCAGAGCTAGAACAAAGGTTAAGTGGGGAAAGAATTGCAGTTTTGAATGCTCAATCTAATGCCCCTTTTGGATTTTTAAAAAAGTTCATGGCTCATATTATATATTTTGAAAAGAGTGATTTTTTGCTATTTCATCAGATCTCTGTAGCTCCGTTATTTCTGATTATACAGAAAAACTGTAGAGACAAAAATTGTAGATAATTTTGGGCTTAATAGGATAATCTAATCAATTTTTTATGTTGTTTGTGATTTTTGAGATATGACATAAACTTGTGTTTTTTTTTAATGTAAATCATAGTTGGCTGTGGCCTTATCAAATCGGCCATTTTTGAGCTTTCCGAAGATATAATACTCGGCATAGTTATTATAAAAAATAAAAGAGCTATGGTTAATTTTCTGATTTTTTTTTAATTTTCACATAGACAGCCATGGAATATTTTCATAATGGACTAATACACCACTTTTTTTTATTTGCTCATCGGATAGTATTGGGTGAGATATACTTGCTGTATTTTTTTTTTCGCCCCCGCAATTAATTTTTAAAGTTCAATATACGTAACTACCTGTTGGATTTTATTTTTCCCTAAATTCACCGCCATGGCACCAGGTTTGGCAACGCCGCACCTCAATGCCAAGCTGTCAGTCTGCGAAAACATAAACATAACCTATTTTGTGGCGTCACAAATCGAAATATAGCTTTTATTTTTTATGATTTGAACTATTTTCACCATTCATTCTAATAATCCATGACGGAAATGAACCATTCTATTTTGCTGAGGAAAATGCTGGGAACACTAGGTATTGGTATTGATGATTCGGACGCTATGCTGGTTGGTTTACAAAACTTTTTTTTATTAGAAACAAGTCGATTTTATCTATAAAACGACACAATTCGTAAGTACCTATGAACTTGCATAAATTAGATATCTAGACTTGCTGATATATTAAAGACAATAAAGAACCAACCAGGTGTAACATTTTAGCTGACGATTTTAGATTAGTGGCTCTGCCAAACGATTTTTTACTTGTTATCAAGTATATTCCACCGACTGCTAGTTGTTTGAAGAAACTGATGATATTTTAGCCTCAATACCTAGTGTCACAGAATAAATAGCTTCACCTATTTATTCTGTGCTAGTGTTAATCAACAGCATTGATTGGTTATAAACTAAACTGAGAAAAGTTAATCCTATAGACGTCAAGCACCTACCTGGTCTGAATATAAAAAAATTATTACTTTAATTTCATGAGCCCTTACTTACAAGAAGTAGTTAGACCTGCATCGGTTCAAAAATGTAACGCTAGAATATTGGAGAAGGTGCCAGTTCTTCGTGATGTTAGAAATATAACATGTAAAACGCAATAAAGCCAAGTTTTCAGTCGAAAAACTTTATTGTCATAGCTTAAACTATTTTAGACCCATTTAGGTAAATTATATTGTGATTGCCGAAGCATCCTCATAAAAAATTACATAATTCTTTAGAATTTTTTCACTATACATATTATACCTATATTTTTTCTGGAAAATAAATTTTCATAAGCATAATTTGTGATTGTGGTTAATAGAAGTTAAAAATAAAAAAATATAATGCAGCAGCCGGCAAAAAATTAAGATTTCTTTAATTTACAAGAAAAAAAAGCATTATTTTGCATTCTATGGCAAAACCTCAAATAAGTTATCTATTAAATTTAGTGAAAATATTCCAAAATCAAATAATACAGTTTTCATGTCGCATGCACAGATTGTAACAAACTGGATTTTTTTGGGGGGGTTTCTTCTATTCTGCGAAGAGATGGACAAAGAGTAGGTAGGTGTACTGTGCTCGATTTTTGAGGGCAATGGAAAGCAGTTGAATCTCAAAATCTCGATTCGTTTTGGAGATACAGGGCATTTTTCGTTTTTTAACATGTCATACAATCCCTCCTTGTAATACGTTTTGATTTTTGCCAAAAATCTTCCTTCATACTACTCCAACGTATAATAATTATTGAGGTATGTCGGTATGTCTTTCTCAACTATCCTGTAAGGTAGACTTTCATATTTTTTATTGCACTTGTGTTGACTTTTTCCAATATAACAATCTACTGATGTTGTCCATGATTCTTCGCTATTTCCAGGAAGTCAGCAAAGAAAAGCAATACCTTGCTTACATTCATCTAAAATAAGTTTTCCATTAATATGTACCTACCTGCAAAAATTTTACAAGCGTACTTAGTTCTATTATTAGTTGACAAAGTTAATGTCACTAGTGCAGAAAAGTACAACTTTCCACATCAAAATGGATGCGACAAAGTGTACTACTACGGACTTAATTACTTAAATACTTCATTAGATCATACAAGAAAAAAATACCCGCAAAAACTAGTCATTGACGGTCAAGCACTAGATATCGAATGAAACTCTGCTGTCGAACTTGCACTAGATTATTTAAATTAGTTCTTAATCATGGTTCTCACATGTAGATATCAACGATCGTTTTTACAAACGCATGATTTCTTGTTTTGATAATCGATTTCAACATTGGGGTGTGCGACACTCCCACGCCCCCTCCCCCATATCTTAACTATAGGTATATACACAATAAGTATTTCTTTACTGTACTAGCAACTAAAGATAGAAGCACAAAAAGCTGTATCTACGTATGTGCCACGATGTATGATCCTCGTACATCGTGGTATGTGCATAATTTAGGACTAATCTGCTTATGTTGGGTAATTACAACATAATATACCTACTTCCACAACTATTCAGTTGAATTTCTTCATTTTTAACCACAGTGTCATTAACATTTTTCTTATTAATTTTGTGCTCGGGGGTAATTTTTGCCTTAACCGGGCATTATGCATTCATTGCTATGTTCTTTCCTCTGCGTGTCTCCAATAACATTGTTACCATAATATTTATTCTCTAGTCTACCTAAAACCAGAATTTAAGCTATATCATCATCATTAAGCAATATTAAAACAATATACAAATCAAATAACAAACATACCTCTTCATTTCTCCATGTTTTGCTCCCCGTTTTTATTGATAAAATTGACACACCATATCAAAATCTATGCAAAGCAAGTTATCAGGACAAGCTTTAACAAATCTTGTCTTCATTATAAACCGAAAAAATAAAGTATTCACAGCAAGATTCTTTTAAAACTGAGAATAGAATTTATTTAGTTTTCACTAAGGTTATTAACCTTGGTTTCCGCGTTCCGCCGGCGAAAGTGAGGTTATATGCAAAGTGCGGCGTTGCCGACGATTTTCTTTAAAGCATTGAGTAATATGTCATCTGTCATGTCAAGTTCAGAATGGGATCAGTAAAATCCAAATATTTCATTGAAATGCTACGAAATTTGATTATTTCTCATCAGGCGCATACAAACTGAATCTAATAATTTGCCTGGAAATGCTTGGTTATATAAAAAAAGACGAAATAAGTACTAAGAAAATAGCAGGTACTTATTGAAATTAGGGATCGTGACGTCACATTCCCTACTTTTGCGACCGTTTTTTTCAATTTTTGAGCAAACTAATGGGAAAAAAAATCTGTTGGTTGGGTTTCGTGATTATCTAGACATGTTTTACAAATTCCAAGGCAAAAAATTATTTTTCATTCCTAAGTATACTTGTCCATTAGGTACGTTCTATTTTATAATTAGACATACTTAAAACTTTTTAATATTTTGTTTTTAGCTGGTAACAAAATGTAACAAAATAAAACAAAAATTAAAAACTCAAATTCAAATTATTACTATTTTAAAAGGTCACCTTTTAAAATCAAAAAGGTGTTCAAACGATCCACTATTATTATTTATGCAAATATTGCATCTTTTTAAAACTGGATTTGTCGCCTTTCTTAGAGAGCGCCTGTCAATATTGGCAATTGCTTCTAAAACAGCTGCTCTTAATTCAGCAATTGTCTCATACTTTATTTTGTACTGTTCCCCACAAAAAGAAATCCAAAACAGAGAAATCGGGCGATCGGGGCTGCCAAGAAATAGGTCTATTTCTCCCTATCCAACTATTTGGATAGAGCTGATCTAGGTAATTTCTTACGGGCAAATAATTATGTGGTGGAGCTCCATCATGATAATTGAAAATGTAAAAAAAATCAGAAAATTAGCCATAGCTCTTTTATTTTTTATAATAACTATGCCGAGTATTATATCTTTGGAAAGCTCAAAAAATGTCCGATTTAATAAGGCCACAGCCAACTATGATTTACATAAAAAAAAGTTTATGTCATATCTCAAAAATCACAAACAAAAAATTGGATCTGATTATCTGATTAATTCCAAAATTATCTATAATATTTGTCTCTACAGTTTTTCTGTATAATCAGAAATAACGGAGCTATAGAGATCTGATGAAATAGCAAAAAATCACTCTTTTCAAAATTTCTAGTGAGCCATGAACTTTTTTTAAAGATACAAAAGGGGCATTAGATTGAACATTCAATCGAAAAAAACTCACCCTGTATATGCAGTGGTTTTTATTTGTGATCGCTGACCAAGTCCATTTATAATAGCATGTGCCCCTCCCTTAGGTGAATTGCTAGATCCACCACTGTGGGATATCATGTATACTTAATTGTTTGTAATTAAAACATGTAAAACGACCAGGTCAACAACAGGAGCCACGATTATTAATTAGTTGCGTATCAACGGCAACATTGCTATACTATAAATATCCAAACGCAGTACTTGGCAGTAATGTTGGCGTGCTAACAAATTGCAAACACACCCGTCTATTGTTTTTTATATTGAACTGGCAGTGCTAAAGACAAATAATTTCTCCCTACTAATCGATTAGGAAGGGAATCCCTCGGAGAAGGCATGGCGCCATCTCTACTATTTCATTTGACCGCGCTTCACTCCACCACCTCCCACTACTTAAGTCCCTGATTATAATATTTTATTATAATCACATCCCATTTGCTATTCGCTCGTGACTCTCCCTACCCAGGTTGTAATATTTTATTGCTTTCAAATAGTGGTAACATTGCATTTATACCTATTCTTTCTCTACTTATCCGATTTCTCATTATGGATATATTCTTACACATTGAACACTTTAGTATGTATGTCTATGGATCATGTGTAGGCGCCGTGCCTTCGTCATCTGGGGTATTGCACTTGGTTGAGTCCTGGAAGAACCAGAACTGTCGTATCTGCTGAGGATTCTCGGCTGGTTCGTGATAAAAAAGGCACCCACAAAAAGTCTCTGCTTGGTGTAGATTTTGAACTGAAAGAGTGGTTGGGCCAGAGTAAGAAAACCAATGTATACGCCATTGAATATAAGAAATAATACGCCCCCTGTAGGCTCAATGCTAAACTAAGTCTATGGGCCGTGCCATTTTGTAAATCCGTATATTATGTTTTCTGTTTTGTTCAAAATCAGTCGAAAAAGCTTTATTTTCTAAAGTTGACTATTATAATAATGTAGTAAATAACAACAGTTGAATCCAAATCTTTAAATATTCCCGCCACGCTTGGGCCAAAAAAGAGAGAAGAGTTAAAGAAGAGTTGTTAGAAAATGAAATAAAGCAAGTAAAATGTGATTTTTATTATGATTACCACGTCCAAAAGGCCTCCCACAGTTATCAGAAGTGGAATTTGAACATGCTAAAGTGTTATGCAGTGTAAATACGAAGTTTTAGTGCGAGATTCGGACGAAAAACCGTCTTGATTCGATCGCCGAGGCCTAACCTAAACATTTTTTGTTCGTTTGTTCCTGAAAACATTTTCGAGATGGAACAAGTTTCGAATCGATTTAATTTAACCAACAAAGTTCTCTATTTCGAATTCTGCTTTTAGGTCATTTTTAGTTGCCTGTTGCCTTTGCAATTACATAAATCATAAACAATAATGTTTAAACTTTATAATAACCGGTAAGTACAGTTTCCCACGGTGTACCTATGTCTGCCCCGATTTTTTTTAAATTTTGGCTACCTCCCTATTTTCGAGGTCCCTGAACACGCATCTGACCTTAGTTTTTGGTGCTCGGGTGTAGTTTCCGAGAAAATGAATTTTCAAATTTCCTTTGACACCTCACTTTTCATGGCGATATTTGTGGTTATAATCCGGATGCCGGCCGCGGTGGCGTCGCTCGTACCGGCGCTGACTTTTTAGACTGCATGTTTTTCTGCCTTGGATCGACCTTGGTTCAAACTGATGTCGAGGCAGGCGCATGCACATGTCTTTAAAGAAAAACACCGCTATGGCCAAGAGCGCTGGACAAATGTGAGTTCACGGTATTGGTCCTAAATAGCTTTATTCGTGTGATTTACTAATTGTCCTACACTCACTGGGATTACTACGGTTTTCTAGGGTTTTCCGTAGTACTTGAGCGAATGCTATCCTAGTTCTATCGGGAAAAAAGTCGGCCCTAGCCGCAAATGGCAACGAAGACAAAATAATAGTAATTGCCCCCCTCCTCCGCACAAGCATGTGGTTGCTTCTGGGGTACTCCTAGTTTGGAGTATTGTGAGGGTGAGAATTATTATTATTATTAAATTATGAATTTTTACTATATGCAGTTCAAACTGATCACCACACTATTTTGCACCTTTTGCAACATCGAAACTTCGCGGAAACCCGCGGAAAATCCGAAATTTGGAAAGATTTGTGCCGTGTTTACGTCCGGCCCGGCCGCTGTTTTCGCCCCACAATCGGCGGGCGCCGATTGTCGGGGGAACTTTTACCTAATAACCAAATAACTTTATGAAGACGACCACAAAATGTATAGAAGACGACAAGAACAATGAACAAGAACAAAAAACAACGCAGTGTAAACCCAAAGTGTGCCCAAAGCTAGAGGTGACAATGGCCCATATAGTTAGTTCGCATAGTGCCCGTCGGGGCGTTGGCATCTTAAATTCACTCGCGTATAGTTGTTATATAACGTGTTATCTCCCTGGCCATGGATGGTATTTTGACCTGTGTTAAGATAAAGCAACTAGGTAAACACAGAAAAAAAATTCTGGATAGTTGTGGATTTTGGAAATTAACCAGCGAATCTGTAGTTATACTGAGATTAGTTACCTGATCTCTAACAGTCACACAGTTTCTAATTGTTTTGTGTTATCTACGTCTTTACTTACTTCTCACATGTTTTCCTAAATCTGAAGACTTTTTGGTATCCAATTTAAATTTGTACCTACAAATTATCACATATTATAATTTCCTACTATCCCTGAATTATGATGAAGATATAAAATACCCTACCAAAACTACTTAATAAACAAACTCTGACCTTCCAACTCACGGGTGGGACTCAGTTATAAGATAAATATATTATGTGCTAACGCGGAAAAATGTAAAGAGAGTCCCATCGGAAGATCTATGAATAAGGTTGTATATAAGATGTAGCAATCGGATGATCTTCCAGTCTCTAATTATTCTTCTATTTTTGAACTGCCGCAACCTCAATGTCTGCGAGCTAATTGCTCGGCCATGTCATATATTTTTTTCTTTTCCTCGCGGGATGGCACTCCCTAGTTGTAGCTCGACATGCGTGGATGACGGCAGCGGCGGCTTTTACGATGTCCACTCTCGTCGCTCCATTATCACTGGTTAATATCGGAACAACTACATTTTACAAAAATGTATTTTTTCGATATTTTCCAATAAAAAAACTTTGAAATTTGCCGGGACCTGTAAATTTTTGTTTCAAATAGAAACTGAACCTTCAACAGAATCGCGTCGAAAATCAAATCCCAGTAGCCTATGGAAAGGCACTATCACCATGGCGATATGTCCCACATCCCACTAATGGATAATAAGGTCACCTCCTAAAAATATAAAAAATATATATATATTACAACAGGGGTGTTGCGAATTAAGAAATAAATTTAGCAAAAAAAATAACAAGAATGTTACTAAAAAAGAGAGAGGCCGATTTTTAGTTTTAGTCTGGAATTTTAATATCGACCATTGTCGAAAGTCGAAATATTAGAGTGCCTAAAGAACGAAACTCCACTCTATACAGTATGATCAGTATGGGGACATCGGAAACTAGCGGAGATAGAAGGAAGGTTAAATGGGAAAATAATTGCAGTTTTGTGAGCCCAATTTAATGGATTTTTGAAAGAAAATCATGGCTTACTAGATATTTAGAAAAAAACTAAATTTTGGCTATTTATTCTAATCCATCTACACAGCTTCGTTGTTTCTGATTTTAGATAAAAATTGAAAACAACAAAGTTGGAGGGAAGCGAAAATGGCAGCTATCACGGAAAGTAGGACATGATATGGTTATGTGAACTTCCTATTTGTTCTTCTACCCAGAATATTCGACATAATTATAGCGACTTAATGTCAAGCCAAGAACAAGGGTGGATTTGTGTGCCGGTCATTGTCATTATAAATAAAGAAGGATGTTTTGTGGCATAATCAGTTGAAAAAAACAGTAGCTTAATTGGTTAAGTGGATTGAAAACTAAAGTTGTTACTTTCAAAAAGAAAATTTATAACTATTTATAACTATGTTTGCCATGCGACAACTGCCAAATGACTGTGCGAAGCCAGACGATATATGATTTACACCAGGGACCCTTTAAAGGAAGGGGACCCAGCATTATACTTTCCAAAGTGAGGCCTATTCTTTCCTCATTCTAATGGAATCAGTGGTGCCAAGTATGCCATTTTATTGGAGAATCTATGAATATAACAGGTGCTTTGATTGTTAGTAAAAATTAATAATGGTTTCCATGATTCCTAAAAATTAGACTTGACAATTTGTGTCTACAAGTACAGAATATGCACTGTGGTCTCCTTGGAGTCTGCAGAAAACAAACTTCCCCTCAAGGCTTCACTTTTCCTACGCGATAGACTGTGATATGCTGGGTCCCCTTATTTTAAAGAGCCCCGGATTTACACCATCTTTGCAAAATAAAACTCGGAGGCAGTTTCGCCAATCCTGCCCACTAACGCCACGCGTGATCTAAGGTGCCCAGGCCGTTAGCGAGCTGTATGTCATTGATCCAACTGCCACGCCATGACGTCTCTTCTCCTACGACCCTACTACCGGGGGCAGAAACATTCTCCCCTTCCATCTTTGCAAAATAAAACTCGGAGGCAGTTTCGCCAATCCTGCCCACTAACGCCACGCGTGATCTAAGGTGCCCAGGCCGTTAGCGAGCTGTATGTCATTGATCCAACTGCCACGCCATGACGTCTCTTCTCCTACGGCCCTACTACCGGGGGCAGAAACATTCTCCCCTTCCATCTTTGCAAAATAAAACTCGGAGGCAGTTTCGCCAATCCTGCCCACTAACGCCACGCGTGATCTAAGGTGCCCAGGCCGTTAGCGAGCTGTATGTCATTGATCCAACTGCCACGCCATGACGTCTCTTCTCCTACGACCCTACTACCGGGGGCAGAAACATTCTCCCCTTCCATCTTTGCAAAATAAAACTCGGAGGCAGTTTCGCCAATCCTGCCCACTAACGCCACGCGTGATCTAAGGTGCCCAGGCCGTTAGCGAGCTGTATGTCATTGATCCAACTGCCACGCCATGACGTCTCTTCTCCTACGACCCTACTACCGGGGGCAGAAACATTCTCCCCTTCCATCTTTGCAAAATAAAACTCGGAGGCAGTTTCGCCAATCCTGCCCACTAACGCCACGCGTGATCTAAGGTGCCCAGGCCGTTAGCGAGCTGTATGTCATTGATCCAACTGCCACGCCATGACGTCTCTTCTCCTACGGCCCTACTACCGGGGGCAGAAACATTCTCCCCTTCCATCTTTGCAAAATAAAACTCGGAGGCAGTTTCGCCAATCCTGCCCACTAACGCCACGCGTGATCTAAGGTGCCCAGGCCGTTAGCGAGCTGTATGTCATTGATCCAACTGCCACGCCATGACGTCTCTTCTCCTACGACCCTACTACCGGGGGCAGAAACATTCTCCCCTTCCATCTTTGCAAAATAAAACTCGGAGGCAGTTTCGCCAATCCTGCCCACTAACGCCACGCGTGATCTAAGGTGCCCAGGCCGTTAGCGAGCTGTATGTCATTGATCCAACTGCCACGCCATGACGTCTCTTCTCCTACGGCCCTACTACCGGGGGCAGAAACATTCTCCCCTTCCATCTTTGCAAAATAAAACTCGGAGGCAGTTTCGCCAATCCTGCCCACTAACGCCACGCGTGATCTAAGGTGCCCAGGCCGTTAGCGAGCTGTATGTCATTGATCCAACTGCCACGCCATGACGTCTCTTCTCCTACGGCCCTACTACCGGGGGCAGAAACATTCTCCCCTTCCATCTTTGCAAAATAAAACTCGGAGGCAGTTTCGCCAATCCTGCCCACTAACGCCACGCGTGATCTAAGGTGCCCAGGCCGTTAGCGAGCTGTATGTCATTGATCCAACTGCCACGCCATGACGTCTCTTCTCCTACGGCCCTACTACCGGGGGCAGAAACATTCTCCCCTTCCATCTTTGCAAAATAAAACTCGGAGGCAGTTTCGCCAATCCTGCCCACTAACGCCACGCGTGATCTAAGGTGCCCAGGCCGTTAGCGAGCTGTATGTCATTGATCCAACTGCCACGCCATGACGTCTCTTCTCCTACGGCCCTACTACCGGGGGCAGAAACATTCTCCCCTTCCATCTTTGCAAAATAAAACTCGGAGGCAGTTTCGCCAATCCTGCCCACTAACGCCACGCGTGATCTAAGGTGCCCAGGCCGTTAGCGAGCTGTATGTCATTGATCCAACTGCCACGCCATGACGTCTCTTCTCCTACGGCCCTACTACCGGGGGCAGAAACATTCTCCCCTTCCATCTTTGCAAAATAAAACTCGGAGGCAGTTTCGCCAATCCTGCCCACTAACGCCACGCGTGATCTAAGGTGCCCAGGCCGTTAGCGAGCTGTATGTCATTGATCCAACTGCCACGCCATGACGTCTCTTCTCCTACGGCCCTACTACCGGGGGCAGAAACATTCTCCCCTTCCATCTTTGCAAAATAAAACTCGGAGGCAGTTTCGCCAATCCTGCCCACTAACGCCACGCGTGATCTAAGGTGCCCAGGCCGTTAGCGAGCTGTATGTCATTGATCCAACTGCCACGCCATGACGTCTCTTCTCCTACGGCCCTACTACCGGGGGCAGAAACATTCTCCCCTTCCATCTTTGCAAAATAAAACTCGGAGGCAGTTTCGCCAATCCTGCCCACTAACGCCACGCGTGATCTAAGGTGCCCAGGCCGTTAGCGAGCTGTATGTCATTGATCCAACTGCCACGCCATGACGTCTCTTCTCCTACGGCCCTACTACCGGGGGCAGAAACATTCTCCCCTTCCATCTTTGCAAAATAAAACTCGGAGGCAGTTTCGCCAATCCTGCCCACTAACGCCACGCGTGATCTAAGGTGCCCAGGCCGTTAGCGAGCTGTATGTCATTGATCCAACTGCCACGCCATGACGTCTCTTCTCCTACGGCCCTACTACCGGGGGCAGAAACATTCTCCCCTTCCATCTTTGCAAAATAAAACTCGGAGGCAGTTTCGCCAATCCTGCCCACTAACGCCACGCGTGATCTAAGGTGCCCAGGCCGTTAGCGAGCTGTATGTCATTGATCCAACTGCCACGCCATGACGTCTCTTCTCCTACGGCCCTACTACCGGGGGCAGAAACATTCTCCCCTTCCATCTTTGCAAAATAAAACTCGGAGGCAGTTTCGCCAATCCTGCCCACTAACGCCACGCGTGATCTAAGGTGCCCAGGCCGTTAGCGAGCTGTATGTCATTGATCCAACTGCCACGCCATGACGTCTCTTCTCCTACGGCCCTACTACCGGGGGCAGAAACATTCTCCCCTTCCATCTTTGCAAAATAAAACTCGGAGGCAGTTTCGCCAATCCTGCCCACTAACGCCACGCGTGATCTAAGGTGCCCAGGCCGTTAGCGAGCTGTATGTCATTGATCCAACTGCCACGCCATGACGTCTCTTCTCCTACGGCCCTACTACCGGGGGCAGAAACATTCTCCCCTTCCATCTTTGCAAAATAAAACTCGGAGGCAGTTTCGCCAATCCTGCCCACTAACGCCACGCGTGATCTAAGGTGCCCAGGCCGTTAGCGAGCTGTATGTCATTGATCCAACTGCCACGCCATGACGTCTCTTCTCCTACGGCCCTACTACCGGGGGCAGAAACATTCTCCCCTTCCATCTTTGCAAAATAAAACTCGGAGGCAGTTTCGCCAATCCTGCCCACTAACGCCACGCGTGATCTAAGGTGCCCAGGCCGTTAGCGAGCTGTATGTCATTGATCCAACTGCCACGCCATGACGTCTCTTCTCCTACGGCCCTACTACCGGGGGCAGAAACATTCTCCCCTTCCATCTTTGCAAAATAAAACTCGGAGGCAGTTTCGCCAATCCTGCCCACTAACGCCACGCGTGATCTAAGGTGCCCAGGCCGTTAGCGAGCTGTATGTCATTGATCCAACTGCCACGCCATGACGTCTCTTCTCCTACGGCCCTACTACCGGGGGCAGAAACATTCTCCCCTTCCATCTTTGCAAAATAAAACTCGGAGGCAGTTTCGCCAATCCTGCCCACTAACGCCACGCGTGATCTAAGGTGCCCAGGCCGTTAGCGAGCTGTATGTCATTGATCCAACTGCCACGCCATGACGTCTCTTCTCCTACGACCCTACCACCGGGGGCAGAAACATTCTCCCCTTCCATCTTTGCAAAATAAAACTCGGAGGCAGTTTCGCCAATCCTGCCCACTAACGCCACGCGTGATCTAAGGTGCCCAGGCCGTTAGCGAGCTGTATGTCATTGATCCAACTGCCACGCCATGACGTCTCTTCTCCTACGACCCTACCACCGGGGGCAGAAACATTCTCCCCTTCCATCTTTGCAAAATAAAACTCGGAGGCAGTTTCGCCAATCCTGCCCACTAACGCCACGCGTGATCTAAGGTGCCCAGGCCGTTAGCGAGCTGTATGTCATTGATCCAACTGCCACGCCATGACGTCTCTTCTCCTACGGCCCTACTACCGGGGGCAGAAACATTCTCCCCTTCCATCTTTGCAAAATAAAACTCGGAGGCAGTTTCGCCAATCCTGCCCACTAACGCCACGCGTGATCTAAGGTGCCCAGGCCGTTAGCGAGCTGTATGTCATTGATCCAACTGCCACGCCATGACGTCTCTTCTCCTACGACCCTACTACCGGGGGCAGAAACATTCTCCCCTTCCATCTTTGCAAAATAAAACTCGGAGGCAGTTTCGCCAATCCTGCCCACTAACGCCACGCGTGATCTAAGGTGCCCAGGCCGTTAGCGAGCTGTATGTCATTGATCCAACTGCCACGCCATGACGTCTCTTCTCCTACGGCCCTACTACCGGGGGCAGAAACATTCTCCCCTTCCATCTTTGCAAAATAAAACTCGGAGGCAGTTTCGCCAATCCTGCCCACTAACGCCACGCGTGATCTAAGGTGCCCAGGCCGTTAGCGAGCTGTATGTCATTGATCCAACTGCCACGCCATGACGTCTCTTCTCCTACGGCCCTACTACCGGGGGCAGAAACATTCTCCCCTTCCATCTTTGCAAAATAAAACTCGGAGGCAGTTTCGCCAATCCTGCCCACTAACGCCACGCGTGATCTAAGGTGCCCAGGCCGTTAGCGAGCTGTATGTCATTGATCCAACTGCCACGCCATGACGTCTCTTCTCCTACGACCCTACTACCGGGGGCAGAAACATTCTCCCCTTCCATCTTTGCAAAATAAAACTCGGAGGCAGTTTCGCCAATCCTGCCCACTAACGCCACGCGTGATCTAAGGTGCCCAGGCCGTTAGCGAGCTGTATGTCATTGATCCAACTGCCACGCCATGACGTCTCTTCTCCTACGGCCCTACTACCGGGGGCAGAAACATTCTCCCCTTCCATCTTTGCAAAATAAAACTCGGAGGCAGTTTCGCCAATCCTGCCCACTAACGCCACGCGTGATCTAAGGTGCCCAGGCCGTTAGCGAGCTGTATGTCATTGATCCAACTGCCACGCCATGACGTCTCTTCTCCTACGACCCTACTACCGGGGGCAGAAACATTCTCCCCTTCCATCTTTGCAAAATAAAACTCGGAGGCAGTTTCGCCAATCCTGCCCACTAACGCCACGCGTGATCTAAGGTGCCCAGGCCGTTAGCGAGCTGTATGTCATTGATCCAACTGCCACGCCATGACGTCTCTTCTCCTACGGCCCTACTACCGGGGGCAGAAACATTCTCCCCTTCCATCTTTGCAAAATAAAACTCGGAGGCAGTTTCGCCAATCCTGCCCACTAACGCCACGCGTGATCTAAGGTGCCCAGGCCGTTAGCGAGCTGTATGTCATTGATCCAACTGCCACGCCATGACGTCTCTTCTCCTACGGCCCTACTACCGGGGGCAGAAACATTCTCCCCTTCCATCTTTGCAAAATAAAACTCGGAGGCAGTTTCGCCAATCCTGCCCACTAACGCCACGCGTGATCTAAGGTGCCCAGGCCGTTAGCGAGCTGTATGTCATTGATCCAACTGCCACGCCATGACGTCTCTTCTCCTACGACCCTACTACCGGGGGCAGAAACATTCTCCCCTTCCATCTTTGCAAAATAAAACTCGGAGGCAGTTTCGCCAATCCTGCCCACTAACGCCACGCGTGATCTAAGGTGCCCAGGCCGTTAGCGAGCTGTATGTCATTGATCCAACTGCCACGCCATGACGTCTCTTCTCCTACGACCCTACTACCGGGGGCAGAAACATTCTCCCCTTCCATCTTTGCAAAATAAAACTCGGAGGCAGTTTCGCCAATCCTGCCCACTAACGCCACGCGTGATCTAAGGTGCCCAGGCCGTTAGCGAGCTGTATGTCATTGATCCAACTGCCACGCCATGACGTCTCTTCTCCTACGACCCTACTACCGGGGGCAGAAACATTCTCCCCTTCCATCTTTGCAAAATAAAACTCGGAGGCAGTTTCGCCAATCCTGCCCACTAACGCCACGCGTGATCTAAGGTGCCCAGGCCGTTAGCGAGCTGTATGTCATTGATCCAACTGCCACGCCATGACGTCTCTTCTCCTACGACCCTACTACCGGGGGCAGAAACATTCTCCCCTTCCATCTTTGCAAAATAAAACTCGGAGGCAGTTTCGCCAATCCTGCCCACTAACGCCACGCGTGATCTAAGGTGCCCAGGCCGTTAGCGAGCTGTATGTCATTGATCCAACTGCCACGCCATGACGTCTCTTCTCCTACGGCCCTACTACCGGGGGCAGAAACATTCTCCCCTTCCATCTTTGCAAAATAAAACTCGGAGGCAGTTTCGCCAATCCTGCCCACTAACGCCACGCGTGATCTAAGGTGCCCAGGCCGTTAGCGAGCTGTATGTCATTGATCCAACTGCCACGCCATGACGTCTCTTCTCCTACGACCCTACTACCGGGGGCAGAAACATTCTCCCCTTCCATCTTTGCAAAATAAAACTCGGAGGCAGTTTCGCCAATCCTGCCCACTAACGCCACGCGTGATCTAAGGTGCCCAGGCCGTTAGCGAGCTGTATGTCATTGATCCAACTGCCACGCCATGACGTCTCTTCTCCTACGGCCCTACTACCGGGGGCAGAAACATTCTCCCCTTCCATCTTTGCAAAATAAAACTCGGAGGCAGTTTCGCCAATCCTGCCCACTAACGCCACGCGTGATCTAAGGTGCCCAGGCCGTTAGCGAGCTGTATGTCATTGATCCAACTGCCACGCCATGACGTCTCTTCTCCTACGACCCTACTACCGGGGGCAGAAACATTCTCCCCTTCCATCTTTGCAAAATAAAACTCGGAGGCAGTTTCGCCAATCCTGCCCACTAACGCCACGCGTGATCTAAGGTGCCCAGGCCGTTAGCGAGTTGTATGTCATTGATCCATTGAAATGACAAGTAGATGGAAGGAGTGTAGAGAGAGAAACTGGCAGCCAAACTTGAGTAAGTGAAATAGTAAATAAATCAGCTGATTCCGGCAAAAACCACATAACACAAAAGAGGTGATTGTCCTAACTTTCTATTTTTGTGTCCTGTGCTTCAAACGAGTTCCGTTGTCAAACGTCATTTTCCTTCTGTCCCACGAATAGGATTAATTATTGTATTATTTATATTTGATTTGAGTTCGTGTCTTGGTGTCGGTTTCGTATAAAACGGCGTTGAGTTTTCTTAGTTGGTGTTTGGTTTAATATTATTTTTAGATCCGAGAGAAAATTTAATTTAGCTATGTGGCTATATCCTAAATTACAAAAAAGAGCAAAGTAGCAAAGAGGGTCAACTCCTGTTGTGTATTTGGATGTACCTACCAAACGGGGTGGAAAGAATAAGAGTAGTGTGGTTTCTTTTAATTCGTTAGTCTTAAAAATCTTTGCTAATAACTTTGCAGTTTTCCAAGAGATAAAGTGATATTAGAGACAAGTGGATTGCAGCAATAAAAAGGGAAAATTTTGTACTGTCTACAAGTATTTACTTGCATTTGTAGTCAACAATTTATTGAGAGCAATTTCATAGAGAATTTTGGGCAGCGCAAACTTAAAAAGTATGTAATTACCTACTACATTTTTTTATTTTCCAAGTCATGATAGAAACTATCAAGGGAAAAACTGGCACAATATTGTGCTAATGAACCTAGCTCTTCGTAGTCAAAGATGGAATTAATCTTGAGGTTCTGGTTCCTTATTAATAAGGTAAATTATTTGTAATTCTTTTTGTTAGATGCCTAAATATTAAAAATTATATAAAAATATGTAAAAGCTACCTGTCTTACATGATTTTCCTATTAAATTGAATTCTAAAATTAATAAATCAATTAAGATAAGTAATTAAAGTTGAAAATGTATAACTTATCCAAGATATTTTGTCGCCTTTATTTTAAAATATACTTTTATTTTGTAATTTGTATTTTATTTGTCTCTTACTTCCAGCTTCCAGGTACATAAAATTGCCGTGTAGGTTATTTTTTTAATCAATTCACTACTTTTTTCTGTGCAATATTTACATATTGTGGTTATATAGAAAAATTCTCGTTCCTACAAACAAGCCCCGAATTTCGGAATACAGATCATACAATAAAGAGAATTACGGAACATGCCCATTAAATTCGCGCAATTAATATGCAACATCCCTATATACCTCTTTTGCCTGAATCAGCTGACACGTTCGTTAGGCGTCCTTGTCTTACTTATTGCCATTTGAAACCTATCTCTCTCTAGAGTTGGCTGCCCCAAACAACAATGAAAGTGGTACCTGTGCGACTTCCATTGTACTTATCAATTCGATGCATTGATCCAACTGCCACGCCATGACGTCTCTTCTCCTACGACCCTACCACCGGGGGCAGAAACATTCTCCCCTTCCACTCACGCATGGCTTTTCGCTAATGCGGTGTCCGGTATGGTCCGCGCGCGCGGACCACTGTCCACTCTTCGGGGTGTCAACCGTCAACCGCGTACACGAAGGCACGTCAGCGCCGACGCCACCCCTTTATTAATGATTCGCTGCAGGCTTTTACTTTTTGTAGGAAAATAAAAACGGAACATACGTGCACGACAAAATGCGGGGAGAGGAACGACGGACATTAATCTAATACCGTGACATTTTTCATATTTTATCTTGTTGGGTAAATGAATTGTTTTGTATTTATAAAAAGGAGTTTCCTGGATAGTGGGAGCGAACTTTTTATAAGCAGATCCTGGTTTACCAGAGTGTAATAACATGCACATCATCATGTCGTTCATATTGACTACTCGACTTAAACACTATATACTCATATTTAAATCGCAGACATCGAATAATTAATTCAAAGAATGAACACTAAATCTCACTGCACTACAATCTCCATATTGACAACGCGTTAGCAGAAATATGCACGCGCATACAGAAAAAAAGCAAGGAAGCCGCACTTGATAGTGACGGTCACTACATAGTGCATTTTGATGTAACGATAACTTTGTAGTGGCTTTGATGTCATATGCGAACGTGAAAATCCCTTCTACAAGTGGCAAAAACTTGGCGATGACCTCTAGTTATCACCAACAAGTTGCGCCACATTCAAAGTGTAGTAGAGTAGAGGCGACCGCAAAACGTTGCCTCCACTATCTCGAGCTAGTAAAGTTGTCGCCCCTTGTATAAGATATATTTTAGTGATACAGTTTGGTCGCCGCCACTTCCATTTTCCACTTTGAAAGTATAAAAACTGATTTTCGGTAATAACCACATAACCACGACGTTCCAAACACCTCAAGCACCACTAAAAAGTTAACAAACTATAATATAGCGACCAGTGGCGCACCCAGGGGGGGGGGCAAGTAAATCTTACTGCCAAGTTGTAGATTTAGTGGTGATTACGTAATGGCCACTCGGTAGAAGTGGCGATATAAGTTTTCATCACTACGATCTGTGGCGCAACCAGAAATTATTGTCAAATTGTTAAGAATTGCGCCGCAGACGCAAATTTTCAAATTTTCAAGGTCAAACATTTTTAATGAACTAAAAAAAATTAAGTAACCTAATATTAACGAAAAATATTACGCAACTGATATTTTTGTTAACTGTGGAACCATAATAGTAATTTAACTATGCAGTAACTGTAAGGAGCAGGTACTTTTTTTTCTTTTACATAAAAGCCCGAGAGAGAATTAATGATGTGGAATTAAATATAAGTTAGTGCCTATAAATTTATTGCCACGTCCAATAAATTAACATGTCCTCTCAAAGGGCCAAATGTAGAATATATATAGATAGGTAGGTATCTTCCTATAGAAATTTATTTCCTTGTGGATTCATAATGATTATTGATTTTCAAAAGCAGGAATTAAAAGGAGGTGTTCGCTTATTAAAATGCGCCGCATGCGAAATTTTTTAGAAATTTTAGGACAGACAATTTAACTGAGGCGTAGAAAATTGTAAAGTTACATCACCATGATATGTTTCCTCTTCTTTTTTTTCTAAATGGGAAGGGTTTGAACACTCACCCCCCCCCCCCCCCCTTATCTACGGCCCTGCCGTATATGAAGGACAGTATAAAACAGAAGTATTAAGGCCCGCGGCACGAAGCGCGTGTGACTTGTGTTTCTGTTCTGTGCCGACTGCCGGCCAGACAACTAATCTTTCATTCAATGTCAACTACTAATGTGTACCACCCTCCGATCAAATATCTTGATCGGAGGTACCACCGATATCCGATATCCTCAATATCGTAAATTTGATAAATCATAACATAAACTCAAATAATACAGGTTAAACAAAATATACAAATCATTCGGTCTTGTAAAGAACCGATCCTGTAGCATTGTTTTTATCTAGCATTGTTTAGCGCTTTTTCCCTTGGTTGGTACGAGCTCGGGGGGGGGGGGGCTGCAGCCCGGCAGCCCCCTCCTCTTTGCGCCACTGACTACGATGCTACTTGGGTGTACTTGAATTAGGGATTTAATTTTTTTATACCTAATTTATTCAATAGGTAGTTTTAGCCTATCTACATTTGTTGTTGTTCATTACAGATTTTGTGATAAGCCCTATTATAAACATATTAAGTGACATGCAAATTACCAGGTAAAAACTGCTAATTCAACTCTGTTTTAGAAAGTACATGAAAATACCTCTATCTTTTTTACAACAATGCCAATAAAATCAATATAGTTTTTATGGTCCTCTCTTTTCCAGGGTCCCAGGACGTTTCACTTCAACGCATTAATCTTCGGCTATGCCATCTGCCGATGCCCCAAAAATTGAAAAATGACCTATCAGAACTAAACCAGAGCGTTGATTGACGAGTGAATCCTCACCCAACGACCAAACTTCTTGCAACTATACTTTCAATATGTCTACTTCTATACTAAAATCAAGTAACTCATACGCCTGACGTAAATAAAAGCACGGTAATCGAAGTCGTTCCGCGAAATAAGGCGATTGGTCAGTAGTCCATAAAATGTCTGCGTGTCTGGCAACAGGGATGTACTCTATCGCAAAAGCGTATTTATGCGGTTTTATCTTGTTGTTTTCAGCTATTTAGACACTGCCACAAATAATTTTTCTTGAAATCGACAGTAAAGTGTCTCAAAATCGTCATTAAAAGCTCAGAAATCGGCACTGAAGTAGCCCATTATTGTACGATTTTTTCAATAAGTAGGCCTTGGCGAGACGTAAACATCAAACGTCAGACGTCAGGCGCGGAGCCATCGCCCGTCAAAAGTGACCAAATATTCAAAACCCGGCCAATAAAGGCCCATTTAACTTTTCGTACACATTGCGAAATTGTTACCTATAGCAGCGCAATCTTTCAGTATAAATATTTTAGTAGGTTTGAATATCAATAGATTTGTTGTGGAGGCTGCACAACAAGCAGCAGTTTGGTTTTTCTATTCGAAGGCACCGTGTCTTGTCATACTTGACCTAGGTAAATCGATCGTCAAAGTCAAGCAAAGCCGCGCGTAGTTGTTTCATGGACGGGTCATCCCGTATGATTATTTTCTTGCCTAATAAAACATTCTTTTTCCGATTTCAAAAAATATATATTATGTACCTCGGCACTAAAGTTCTTTTTATGACACATGAGTCATAAAAAGTTGAACTTCAGTGCCTTGGTACATAAATAACTATTTTATAACAATGCCAATAAAATCAACATAGTTTTTATGGTCCTCTCTTTCCCAGGGTACCAGGGCGTTTCACTTCAACCCATTAATCTTTGGTTGTGCCATCTGGCGATGACCCAAAAATTTAAAATTGACGGATCAGAACGACCCAACCACCAAAGTTCTTTCAACTACTTTCAATATGTCTGCTTCCAGTACCAATCTCCTTTGCATAGCTTCAAATTTGAAGGGTTTGGTTGCTCGTCATATTTTCGCGCCCAAAAATAAGCAGTTAATATGGGATGACCTGTTCTTTTGTCGCACACTGTATAGTGATTATAGTTATATAGGCACTAGGTACTAATAATAATTATTGTCGTGGCGACGTTATAATATATTATGTATGCGTATTAAAAACTCCCTTGTCTCCTATTCGAGATTTTTCCCAGATATTCCGCGTGTCCGCTCTCCCGGCTGGCGGGAGATGAGCGTCCGCCCGGTCCCGCCGGGGCGGGTCGATACCGGCGGGCTGCCGGCGACGCCGACGCCGCCGCCCGGGGGCGCTCGAAGCATCGTCGGCGTCGCCGTGGCGACCGCGGCGCCCCGGGCCCGAGCTCCCGCTCCCGCCGCCCATCAATTATGCATCGCGCGCCGCGCTTTTGACGCCACCGAGGGGGCGGCGAACGGGGGAACGGGGGCGTGGTTGTCCGAGCGACGCCGGACTGCGAGGTTAATAATAATAATTAGTATTATTATAAATATTATCCAAAACAAATTACATTTTAACTTTGTTTAAGTAAACTCAATTTTTATATGCGGGGCTAAATTTTCGTATAGTTGGCAACAGAGACGACTCGTGCCAATTTCACATGGATGGGAGGCAGATTTATCGTATTTGTGTCGATATTTTTGTACAGGGTTTTTCCGTATATTTTTCAACCCACCCTAGAACCTCCATTTTTGATCCTAGAAAAAAACTTTTTATACGAAAGTTATAGGATTTTTTACGAGCCATTTGAATCTGTTAACAGATGAAACAAATAAACGTCGGAAAATTGAGAAAAATATATAAACTTTTGTTTTTTAAATGGAACACCCTGTATATTTTTGGATTTTTGAAATCTACTGGTTCTTCTGATTCCAACGACATATATATGTTACATATTTGCTCCACCCGCCTGCTCAGTATTTCACGTTGTATAATTTGACTATATAGTGTAAGGATCAAGAGACCCATGGAAAAACAAATTTGTATTTATTCATAGATATTTTAATAACTTTATTAGAACTTTATTAACAACAAGAAAAATAAAATAATAAAGGGTTATATCTCGACGTATCCACCAGAAACTTCGTAACATCTTGTGATATTGTTTTCCATTTTCTAATGAATTGAGTCTTCCGTATTTAGCTCAAAAATCTCTACTTCTAATTTATTTCGAAGGGTATTGATATTTTCCGGTCTGTCATAATATATTTTATTTTTTAAATATCCCCACAGAAATATATCCGGGCTGTTTGCCGGCCATCTAATTGAACCATGTCTTCCTATCCATGAATCATATTTGTCATTCAAATAATTTGTTACCGATTTACTAAATAAAATAATTTTTACGGACGAAGCTACGTTCACAACAGCCGGAATGTTTAACAGGCAAAATAAAAGATACTGGAACACAGAAAATCCACATAAGTACCAAGCTGTTAAAATCCAAGGTTTTTTTTCTCAATTTTCCGACGTTCATTTGTTTCATCTGTTAACAGATTCAAATGGCTCGTAAAAAATCCTATAACTTTCATATAAAAAGTTTTTTTCTAGGATCAAAAATGGAGGTTCTAGAGTGGGTTGAAAAATATACGGAAAAACCCTGTACATTAGTACGGTTGGCGTCAGACGAAACCGAACGCTAAAAATTCATTTCCTTGGAATATTTGGATTCTGTTCTAACATTTGGCAACGTCGCCTTCGTCGGGCGCTTGTTCCCTCGGTCTGAGCTTGAATCCCTTGTTTATTGAATGGATTTTGGGCATTATTACCCCAAAAGTATCTAGAAAATGGCTTTACGTCGTTCGGTTTCGTCTGACGTCAACTGTACCCTTACAAAATTTAAATATATGAATATATTTTTCTAAAAAAGGGTTTAGGACCATCATTTCAAATTTATTTTCCACAAGCAATCCAAACTGCCTAATTGGAAGGTCAGATTATTTTATATCAACCACACAAAATGTTTTTTTTTACCATTGTTAAGAGAATGTGTATTTATATTCGTTATAAAATAACAGCATGTACCCACAAGCAAGCAATAGAACGTTACTTTATTTCAACAGTTGTTTTATTAATAATCACCAATACCAAATACACAAGTTGTTGCATGGCTGGAGCGTGATACGCACGTGATCGGCTTGCTATTGGCTAGCCGGCAATAAAGTCTGGCCCGGCGGGCGAGTGCAGGGAGTCGGTGCTTCTTACAGAGGTGTATTGAGTTGCAAGTGGACCTTTATTTTTTCGATATAATTTTTTCGCTGTTTATTAATTGTTGGAGCTACGATTTGTGTAAATAGTAGAAATTTGCAGGTAAGTGAATGACTAGGTGTGCCATAAAAGTTTGTTTTTAAAGTTCTTAATACTGGGGCATATTATAATATTTTATATTATTGAATTCATAAAGATCGTCCTTAATGCGGTCCTGCCTCGTATTTAGCCCTCAGAATTGTTCACGTGTTTCCATCGTGTAAATGTTTACGCGCCACTTGCATTTAGTTTGAATAGAGTGTAGCATTAAATCCATGCCAATTATTATCAACTGCCATCGTAGTACCTACATCTCAAAATAAAAATAAACAATTTTTCCTGCTCCCTCCCCTGTAAATTCACTTTACATGCTCGGCAACAGGTCCGAAAGCGAAAGTGAAATGTTCGAGGTGCCCTATTGCTAGTGTTGCTAGGTACAAAAAGTGGTTGCTAGGTACAAAAAGTATTTCCTAGCAACGATGCAACGATTATGCAGCTACTTGAAACTGGCGTCAAATTTAATATGTATCATATCGATTGTTTTATAAACTGGTTTTTATCAAAAAGAATACGAATTATGCCAAAGAAAAACTAAGAATATGGGGTTACCATTTTCTTTGGTATGTACCATTTTCTTTGCTAATACCAAAGTCAAACAGAGTAAACATAGCGCTGCGCTGGGATACATGATAGCGTCCGGATTGTAAACCGTAGGTCACGGGTTCGAGTCCCACACAAAACCCAAGTTTTTTTTATTATATCGCTGCATTCTACTTCTTATATTTATTACTGATTTTAATTTTTAGAAATTGAGCAATTATTATTTTGAATATTATTACTCACATTGTACGCACCATAGCGTTTAATTAAAATTACCTATACCTAATAGGAACTTGTCGGAAGCAGGAAAAATATAATACATTGCACGATGCGTATAAGCTCCTTTTTGGCCTCGGAGGTTTTTAATGGCCTCCTACACAAAAAACTGACGGAATAACCACAGAATATAAATAAGAAAAAAATCAATATAATCAATATTTTTCTTGAAGACTTGAAATTTGTATTGTATACCTACTTCCTCAAATTAATATATAATTTCAGCCTTAAATAGAAATTAACAGCTTCATCTGAATATGTTGGCGTTTTGATTATTTCGGCGTCACACATCAATATTCTGCAAAACTCATGCAAATTCTTATCACATGGAATGGAGTATGGAGTAGCTATCTATAAATTTGCAACTGGAGAATGGGACATTTAAGGCAAATTCTGGTATCGGTATCAAGTAATTCTTGGAATTATACGAACATTATTGTCGCTCTTCCACATGATGCATTACAATTTTTAGATTGTCTTATCCTATGGACATTCCATTCCACAAACACTCGATCCATTTCTTTCTGAAAATTTAATTAAATATTATCTACAGAGTGTCTCACGACGAACTGCCGCCATCGATTTCATAGAAAATAGACAAAGTCACCCTTATTTCAATGCTAAATAAGATAAATTTATACGATAATGAGATATGTTTGCATTTCCCCTTAGTCCAAATTTGTATCGATACAACCTGTTGATTCAGTAAACAAATTACACTAAACTTAAAACCCTCTAAAGTTTTTTTCCTTTATAAAGTATACCCGCAAAGGTTTCATTTTCAAAACAATGGGCATCGAAAGTGCAAACGTTTCAAGGTCGAATATTCCATATTCCAAACGCTTGAGACAAACATAATAATATTACATATGGTATACATCGTCGAAATTGTGACAATAAGCAGATTTCAAATATGTCAAAATATACAATGTGTCCCGGATAAGAATGAACAGCATGGGGATCTTGCAAACGGTGAGAGATAGAACAACGGTTAAATGGGGAAAACATTGGGCAATTTTAAGGTCAATAAAATGGTACAAACAGATTTCTAATATCTGTTTTCCCTTTCGAGTTATTTTGAAAAAAGTAAAATTTTGCGTTTTCGATTTTATTTTTTTCTGAACTTGTTATCACAGATAGGAAAAAAGAAAATCACTTTCTTGTGGCACTTTTTAACGGACTTTAAGATGGCGTTTTTAGATTTGTTCTACAACATTTCGTTTTTGAGAAACCATCCTCGGCTTTATTTTTTTAAATACGGACCTGGATTTTTTTTTTGCAGATTTTGAAAGCACTTTTCATTGCAAATACCATGATGTATGACACGAAATAATTTTAAAACGTTTTGAGACAATTATTATACTAAAAATTCCTTTTTTTTTCATTCATTTTTTTTCTATTGCGGCCCTGTATTTAATAATAACAATTTAACTTACAGTTTATTTTTACTTCGAAACCTAATATTTTTAAATAAGGCCCTGTCTGGTAAGTGTTTTCCTCTGTTGTTGTTCAGCAAACAGTATCGCATTGTGTTTTGGAGCTTTTTCTAATTGTGAGAAGATAGCTTTAAGCCAATGCAAATGAAACTAATAACTGTTGCCATTTATTCTGTGACACAAGATATAACATGCTAACATGTTAAAATTGTCGTCAAGCACCCTCAATTTCTAATAATACAAATTATTAACTAAATGATACAGTGGTAGTTATGACAAATGACAAGGGGTTGGTTTCGTTGTTTCAAAGCCTTCTAGGTGGAGGATTTTTATTAATTTTTTTATTATCGTATGTAAATGTGACTGTTAGATATTAGTCTTTGAGTCTTTGCCGTCCTATTTTTGGTTCTTCGATTGAAAGATAAGTTGTAAGTTAAACTGTTGACAATACTGATTAATATTTAGACTTCTTGTTATTAAATACAGGGCCGCATTAGAAAAAAATGGATGGAAAAAAGGTATTTTTAGTATAATTGCCTCCAAACGTTTTAAAAATATTTCGTGTCATACATCATGGTGTTTGCAATGAAAAGTGCTTTCAAAATCTGCAAAAAAAATCCAGGCCCGTATTAATAATATAAAGTTGAAGATGGTTTCTCAAAAACGAAATGTTGTAGAACAAATCTAAAAACGCCATCTTAAAGCCCGTTAAAAAGTGCCACAAGAAAGTGTTTTTCTTTTTTCCTCTATGTGATATCAACTTCAGAAAAAATAAAATCGAAAACACAAAATTTTACTTGTTTCAAAATACTTAACTCAAAATCGAAAAAAGATATTAGAAATCTGTTTGTACCATTTTATTGACCTTAAAATTGTGCAACTTTTTCCCCATTTAACCGTTGTTCTATCTCTCGCAGTTTGCAAGATCCCCGTGTTGTTCATTCTTATCCGGGACACATTGTATACTTAGGATGTTACTGCACAAAAAACATAAGTTTTATAACGTATTTATTTTTTACAGAACATGATTTTTTCAGTGAAGTTTTTCAAATATTTACAGAAAATGGGTGAATTTAGGATAAAAGGCAATAGGCTAGAGACCACTGCTCGTTTCTATTAATTGAGTAGTGGTCTTCATTTAGGCAAATTTTGAACAAAAAAAGTATCTATTAAAAATATTTCGAACAAGATTTCTGAAGAAAGAAATTCCATAATTTTTTTAAAGAGGTACTGTCATATAAAGTGTTAAATTTGAGTTTTCGGAGTCAGAGGTGTTGTCATTCGATAGCCATATTGAAAATAGGGATGTAAAGAGGTAGGTAGGTATAGATTGTTAAACAATACAATAAACTCTGTAAATTCTTTTTATCGGACATACGGTTACAGAAATATATTGGAAAAACTCTTTACACCCCTATTGACAATATGGTATGGACCAATGGCAACATCCCCGCCAGACCTCGAAAACTGTTTAAAGTTATGTTAGGCCCTATATTGACCCTAAAGACACAACCGAAGAGAAAGAAATATTGTTTCTGTTCACTTCAGTTTATAATAAGTAGGTATCCATGTGCTAAAGAAAAGTTCGGTTTTTATTATAATATTGCTTCGTTCGTAGCCTGTTCCTTTGTCTCAATTTGACTCCTTCAGGGTCTAATATACGTAATAGTTCCCTAATGACGTCTTGTTTAACAACTAAATTGTTCAAAATACATCCATTTGTATCCCTCTGTAATTGACCAGATTTCTTAATTTCAGTTTCAAGGAATCGAATAACGTCTTCAATTGAGGAAAATTTTTTTCTTCGGAAAATATTTAATTTAGATAGCATCAAAGTTGAAATCCAAATGAGAAGTATTTCTCGACTAATTCATTAATATCTTTGGCCTAAAAAAGTACAACCACATAGATATTTTGTAAACATTAATATTTGTACAAATTTTTATTTAGGGCAGTCGCACGTTTTTACCTATAGTTATTTACCTAACAAGTGATGAAAGTGAGACTTTTCGGCACACGACTGCAGTTGACCGAACGACTTACGTACAGCCGTTGAGTGAGGAATACACTCAACGGTATAGCGCAGTTAAATGCAGAAAAGGCATTTTAAGCAAGTGTTAGGTACACAATTTTTTTGAGTTCCTCTTCCGCATGTGTATTTTTTCTTCTTAGTTTGCTATTAATTCAGATGTGATTCAGATGTGGCTTAGGAGGGGAGAGGGTGTGATTATTATAATATAACACAAATGCAGTATGATTCAAATACCTTGGTTTACACCAAAAACGTCAGGACCGCGCATGCGTTGAATTAGGGACAGAGGAAAATTTTAGTGCAACACTATCGTGATTTTCAATACCCGACAACCCTTGGTTCAAGTATTCGGTGTGTAGATACTTATTCTGGGATACACTGTGGATTTAACTTTACTCATAAGCATTTAACATGTTAGGAAGAATGTGGAATTGTCCGATTAAGAATCGTAGATCCGGATTTAACTATTTCATGGATGTAGCCTTTGCCTTTTACTTGCCGTTGGACGAAATACGGAAGGTATATAAAAACTATAATATAAACCCTAAGCAGATACTTATGTTAACATATAATAGATGTTTAGTAATTTTATTTGTAGATAATTTGAAAGGGTAAAAACTTCTTAGCACCGTCATGCATTTCGCATAGTACCTACACATGTCACATAACACCCTTTGCTTTGGCAGATAACTTTGGGGACGTTTTATCTTCTCCCTTCTCTATTTCTGTGCTTCGTCTATGATAGTCCAGTCGGCGGGAGATAATGGTGAAGGCGACGGGAACGGAGCGCTTCCTTCTGTGGTTCCAATTTTCTACTTTTGGTCCCCCGCCGCCTGGATGAGGGTTAGACGGGCAGATTCAAGGA
Source organism: Pseudeuparius sepicola (assembly GCA_963920635.1). Taxonomy (NCBI): domain Eukaryota; kingdom Metazoa; phylum Arthropoda; class Insecta; order Coleoptera; family Anthribidae; genus Pseudeuparius; species Pseudeuparius sepicola. Next base: position 24,923,432 of record OY987298.1, on the reverse strand, counting down.
TATACATCGGACCAATAGCGAAGAGCCTTTGACTCGATGAAATCAAAGTTTCGCGATCAAGTGAAGCTACTATACGATGCCCATAGCTTCTATCGTCATAATAGGCTCGGAATAATCGCTGCAAAATTACTCGGAACTGACACGGGTAGAGACAGCAGTGGCAGAAACGCGGCAGATATCTACCGGGACGCTATCGGCGGCGTTCGCAACAAAAACAACAACCTCTGGGAAGCGATTAAAATAATAAGCACATTGGCCGACGCGACGCGGCGACAGATAGATAAAGCACGCCGGCCGCGGCCGCACGGCACATTTCCCAGGATAATTGTGCGATAAGCGCCCGCCGCTTTTCCCGGCCGTCGGAAAAATATATGGTAAATTATGAAAAGAGACCGGATAAAGCAGATAGGGCTGGCGCTTGAATTCGTTGACGTCAAAATATGGCGATTTAACCACACTTACCTATACGTAAAAATGAAGGGGGGCAAAATGGCTTATTTATTCTACTACTTTTGCCCAATTGGAGCACCCGGTCCGCAAACGTTGCTCCTCGTCACCACTAAGTCCGCCCGAACCGTCAATAGAGGGCACCACGGACGCAACTAACCGGCGGCCGCTAGTTCAAATGTGTCCGCACGGACCGCCGGAAGATGGCGCTGAGAGCCGATATCTAACCGCCGGGTCCTAGTCCGCTGGTAATAAGACAGTGAGCGACTATATCCGTCTGGTGTCTTCCACCTGTTGAGTAAGCAGACTAGACCAATACTTTTGCTGTGCTCTGCTACTGCCGATTCCGTTAGTAATTAGAATTTAGAATAAATTCGCTGTTGCCGTATTGGGATAGTGCGCCAGGAGCGCATGCTGGTGCTATCCCAAACCGGAAAGACCGAACCGTGGACTAGAGTATAGTGCCGGGAGAGCATGCCGGACCTATGACCTATTATATCCCGGAGAGATGAACCGACTGTACTCCATTTAAAACGAACTCTGTAGCTGCCACCGGTGCCGTTTCGCTTGCGTGCTACCCTTGTATTCTACCGCTTGCACACGCCTGTTTTGCTATACTTTAGTATACCTAGTTTTTCTAAATAACTAATCTCGTCTGTACTCTTTCAGAAACTGCTGGCCAGGAGCGGACCGAAGAGCTTATTATTTTGTTTTTTACATAATTAATTCTTAGTTCTTGTAAATAGGGAATCAATATACGAGTTAAATTGGTATTCGGTGTTTTATTTCATCCCCTGCACACCTCCCTGGCTCAACCATCTCTGGACCGAGGAAAACCACTCCTGGCGCCCGAGTAAACTACAAAAATAGTGGAGTCAACTAGGAAAATAACTTCGAAGAAATTCCGGGAGTTTTAGATTTTGTTGGAATGTGTTCGTTTTGATGTCTTGAAACAAAATCCGAAGAGTCCGCAGCGCAAAATAGTGTGCGATTTTTTTATTTGATAATAACTGTCAAAAATATAGGTTTTTTGTTAATAACTTATTTAATAAGCATTTTTATAGAATTTAAGTAAGACCATTCGAAAGATCAGGCAATTTCTCAAAAAAAAAATTATTTACATTTTTTTTTGTAAAATAATTAAGTAATGAATGAGAATTTTTTTAAGATCATACGTTTTCATGCTTCCTCGTATTTAAGAGGCAGCCGAAATTGAGAACGGCGCGTGAAGCGCGAGTCGGTTAAACAGTAATAACTTTTTACACACACAACTAATTCATATGCAACAAAGTTTATTGGAAAGTGACACCGTAAAGCAATTAAAAAAATCTTGTAGCATTAATTTCCATGAAGGGATACGCCTGTCATATTATTGTAAAGTTGACATTGATCAAAATTTCATGCATTTTCACAATAATTGACGTTACATGGTCAATTTGTAATATTTTTGAGCAATATTACAGAATGTTTCTACTAAATGTATGTAGTTTTGAATGAGCAATATAAGATTACGATAGCAAACCTCGTTTGTTTTTTTTCACTTTGAACATAGAGATTTTTCATAAATTCGTGCTATCGTATATTTAATATTTATTTCACGCTCATAATATCCGCATAAAATTAGATATTGAAACTCAATAGGTGACTTTTTTGAAGCTTAAAACGTTTGCTTTTTGATAGCATAAGTTATTTTAATGTATTTCTCTTTTTTCTCGTTTATTTTTGCAGTAAACCGCGTTATAATTAATTTCCTAAAACGCAGAACTCAATTTTTCTTATTTTTAAATCCAAGAATCAAGCGGAAGGAGGTTTCTTACTGGGATGAGACCAATCCTAAGTGAAAGTACACGTTTTAAACTTCCGATTTCCTAGTCAAAAGATTTTTTCTACATAATTTCCGCTCGTGATTATCAGCTTTTGGAAAAAAAAACTCTCTTCATGTGTTCTCAGCTTTCATACAATAATACGAATTCAATAATAAATATAATAATTTCCACTTTCTTTCTCGTAAATACTTCATACATGTTTGTATACTACTATAGTCCCCATTTTCGATCCACTGAGAACATGCGTTTGTATGTGTGTAAGGGTGTGCGTGTGTTTGTGAGGCGTGTTAGTCGACAGGTAGTCGGCAGATGTCATTCTGTTCCCTTGGAGCACAGCTTGTATTGACGTGGGGACGAATGGCACAGCCTAAATATATATATATCCCCCCCGAAAATCCAAGCTATATACAGGGTGTTTTATTAACGGTGAAGAGGTACCATATCTCAGGAATTAATAGTCCTGGAGCTTTGGGGAAAAATCTTCTTAAGTAATATAGTCACGAAAAATCGCTGGAAATTATATTTAAGTTTGTAGGTCGGCCGCTAGGGGGCGTATTCGCAACAGTAAATTTGAAAATGAGTTTTCTCAAAAAAAAAACTAATAAATATCAAAAATATTTTTTCTTGAAATCGGCAGTAAAGTGTCCCAAAATCGTCATTAAAAGCACAGAAATCGTACAATAATGGGTTACATTAATGTACGATTTTTTCAATAAGTAGGCCTTGGCGAGATGTAAACATCAAACGTCAGACGCGGAGAAATCGCCCGTCAAAAGTGACCAAATATTCAGAACCCGGCCGATAAAGGCCCATTTAACTTTTCGTACACATTGCGAAATTGTTTCCTATAGAAGCGCAATCCTTCAGTATACATATTTTAGTAAATTTGAATATCAATAGATTTGTAGTGTAGGCTGCAAAAGAAGCAGCAGTTTGGTTTTTCTGTACGAAGATGCGGTGTCTTGTCTTACTTGACGTAGGTAGAGCAATCGTCAAAGTCAAGCAACGCCGCGCTTAGTCGGTTCATGGACGGGTGATCCCTTATTATTTTCTTGCCTAATAAAACATTTTTTTTGTCGATTTAAAAAAATATATAATATGTACCTCGGCACTGAAGTTCTTTTTATGACTCATGGGCCAGAGGCCTCGGCAACTAAATTCCACATGACTCATAAAAAGTTGAACTTCAGTGCCTTGGTACATAAATAACTATTATTGCACTCTTCAGCAAATACTGAACAATTTTCGTTAAGGATTTTTTGCTCTTGCTCTTCAAATGGAGGTGAGACGGGCGGATAAACATTGACTTGAAAAAATGCTGCTGACTCCGGTTTGGTTTAACCGAATTGGTTGAATTTGGGTTTGTTGAATAGAGATTTCCTTCTTCTATCAATTGATTGTCCAGTAAGATCATTTCGAATTTCGTGGTCACCGCTAGAAGGCGCAATTCGAAAAATTTCCCTTTTATTACAATTTTCTCCGAAATTTTAAATTCAATGACATATATTCTGTTATAATCGAAAAGTAGATTACATTTACAACAAAAAATACTTCGGTATTTTGATATCTTCATTAGTTTCGGAGTTATCGCCAAAAGAATAATTATTAACATGTTACTTGAAAGAAAAAGGTAGGTATTTGTTTTCAAAGATTTTCTTGGTCAAGCATGCCATGAAATACATACCTAAATAAAAATCTGCTTGAGTTTTCTGTAAATAGCTAGATTTTCACTTTTTATTCCCTTAAACGTATTTCTAATTTACGTACTTTACCTGTCGTATTGATATGAGATTATCTCGGAAAAAAATTAAAAATTTAAAATTCGAATATTCTTGCATTCAACTTCATTTTTACTAGGCGTCATTTTATTTTTCATTTTTTACTTTATATTCATAATCAGCATCTCACAAAACATAAAAATATACATTTTCATTGAAAAATAATGATTCTACAATTAATTGTAGACGATTTTTGAGAAATTTCGCTGAAATATCGATTTTTTTATTTTTTTATTTTTAAAATAAAAAGCGCACTTTTTCAACCTGCGGACTTTTAAATAAAAGTATGTTTGAAGGTGTTTCAAAAGGTTTTATTCAAATCCATGACTTCCCTAATTAATTCCTAATTAACACAATTTTTCGTCTTCGTTGACTCCACTAAAAGAGGCTCAATAACATCTTAAAGCCCAAAGTACCTACTTTACAAGTACCAAGACATGGGTATCAAAAGCCGTTCACGACTGCATGTCTCGGTGAGATGGGCGTCGTTAGCATTGGTCTGCAACCTTTCTGGGATAGATTAAAACATACTAACTAAAAAGCACAGATAAAATAATAAATGAGAACCTTTTTAAAAATAAGCTCATTTCAGTTAGCATTTTCTCCTCACTAATTTGTAATAACGTCGGTATATCCTTCACAGTGACGTCACTGTAAAGAAAAATTTAAATTGTAATTCGCTTTTAGACGAAACAGACGCTATTAACAAAATTATAGGAATAAATAAAAAAAATAAAGTGTATTAAGTAGGTAGTCTATTCGCGCGACATTGTTTTTGAAAACAAATAATTCAACATAAGTTTGAATATTTAAATAAAAAACTTATTTTATAAGCATAGATAAGCAGACCCATTGTTGAAACTGTCCGCAAAAAACCCGCTACACCAACTTTCAAATTGTAATGTTGGAACGAAAACAAATTAAAAACATTTCAGTAAATTGTAATATCTAACAATTCTTAGGACTTGATACCAAGTTTGTCTATGCTTAAACCATAAAGTTTGTCCTTAAAAGGGGTTTTTCGTCGACTGCTGTATTTATAAAGATGCGTCCACACCGCGCCCGCAAAATGCCGCAAAATGCGGGCGGCAAAGTCGCGCTGCATTTGCCTCAAGCCAGCCGACGTCCACACTGACACTGATAACTGATAGTTCCTGCATATTGCGGGATGCCGTTTCCGTTTTTACAGTGGCGCGCTCCTTTCAGTTGTTTCGACAAACTAGCCGAGGCAGAAATCCCCATTTTTCGTGAAATCAGTACCTGCTACAATACGAGCAAAAAAACTATAAGGCACGCGTTTACGTCTTTAAGTGTAGGAATCCTTGGTAATATACAAAATTTCTAATTTTAAATTTCCAATTGTGAAGAAGTAGGTACCTACACAAACGCATATGCCACTTTGGTGCATGGCCCTAAAAGTTAATTTAAATTACAAAATTACTTATCGATGGATCATTATCCTCAAACATTTTAGTTTTGGCTGTCAGGGAAATGCCACAAGCCGCATAACTAGGAATAATGACTCGAAAAAATATCTAAATACCACATACTGACACCTATCCCCGTGTCAGATATAAAAATATTGTATCAAAACTTGATTACTACTCGGAGCGATTTCTGTCTCACGTATTTTATAATACATATAGAGCTTTGACTCCTTCCTGGGATTCTTAATTCAAAATTCAAAGAGAAAGCGAAATGTGAGCTAAAAAATTGCCAGACGTGACGGCACGGTCGCAATGATAAAGGCCCGCTAGCTGGCGACGTGAAACATCACCTACGTCATCACAGGGAAGTAGCTTTTTGTAGTTTTTACGTTTACTTGTCTGGCGATTTCGTGTTTTAAAGAACGTTTGTTGTGTTTATTGTGTGTTGGACTGCAAGGGAAACTACAAAGGCGGTCCTAAAGTGTCCGCTTTTTCCTCCCTCAAGACCCCATTTTAAGGGAAAAGTGGGTTAAGGCCATTAAAAAAGATTTTGTTTCCTACACAGTCAGGGTAAAAGTGGTTTTGGTTTGGACTATTTGGAGAGTGTTTTACCTAACAATTTTACATGATTAAACGTAACCACCTTGAAATCAGGAAGTTTTATGATTTGATTCATTCCAGTTTAGACGTATCTAGGCACGCAAATAAGAAATAATTGCCATTTACGAAAATTTTACCGGTAGATACCAAAAGCCCTTGAAAATCTGATTTTCACTCTCGTAGATTATTATCCATGTTGCAAAACCATGAACTATATCTGTTAACAATAATTTTAAAATGTTTTTTTTATCAAATTTACCAAGTTGACATCTTGAAATTTGGATTTGGCGCCTTAGGCCCACTTCTCTTGGGTGACTCATCGCTTTCAGCTGACGGGCCTTGTCATTGCGATGTGCCGGCCGTGAGCAGTATTAGTACGCAGGGACTCTTTAAAATAAGGGAACCCAGCATGTCACAGTCTATCACATAGGAAAAGTGAAGCCTTGAGGGGAAGTTTGTTTTCTGTATACTCCAAGGAGACCACATAAGTGGGCTGGTACAAGGTTATGTTATATGTCAGTGTCCAACTGCCATCAGGTTTTATGTGATAGATAGTGCCATAGATTCTAAATCAGGCAAAAGATTTCCCATCATAATTCACAATTTTTAAGTTTTCTAACTTCCAGATAGTCAATTAAAGGTAATGCGGCCGCCTGCAGCTTAGTAGTCCCAATAATTGCAACCAGATTTTTCTTGTCTCACCTTGAGTAACCTACAATTCCCATTACGTGGGCATTACGTATAAGTAAGTAGTTCAAAACAAAATTGGTATTTCGTAAATTTTAAATTATTAAGCAGGTAGCTTCAGTCAGGTCTTTTTTAAACAGTTTTTATCTAAAACTATAAGTGAGGTACCTTGGGAGAGAAATAAAATTACAAAAATTTTATAATGAGCACCGAGAAAAACTACATAATTAGAACTAAGTACAAGACCTAATCTTATTAGTCCATCCCGAAATCTGTGAAAGTTCTTTGGGTTTCATTCAACAAGGGAAGAAAGTTCAAGTACGTACCTCTTATACCTACATATTACAAATGGTTTGAGGAACCTGGTAACAAGGTGCAATAGCGACAAATTCTCAAATAAGCAAAATCGGCACTGACTTACCATCCTTATATTACTTAAATTCCTGGAAATAATTTTATTTTTAATAATTTTTAAAAATAATAATTTAATTTGATTCATTTAACAGTTGCCATATTCTGTGTTTGTTGACAGAACATTGTCAAGTCTAATTTTTAGAAATCATGGAAACCATTATTAATTTTTATTAACAATCAAAGTACCTGTTATATTCATAGATTCTCCAATAAAATGTCATACTTGGCATCATTGAGACCATTAGAATGAGGAAAGAAACGGCCTCACTTTGGAAAGTATAATGCTGGGTCCCCTTACTTTAAAGGGTCCCAGTTAGTACGTCAGTCAACGGTTTTTATTTATTATTTTTTCATTTGTTTTGGAGTCAGATACCACAATGGGAACCAGGTGATCGAACTGGACATAAATAATAATAACTTATAATAACTCGATCGGTCCAGGTTTAGGACTAATACCAGAGTTGTCAAATACATTGCTGCCTAAGTAATAGACTTTTTAGACTCTCGCCCTTCTACTAATTTCAAGCCAGTTTATTTTCAGCTCGCGAGGACTCTGCTGCAGCCGATTGTTTATACCAAAGACAATCCCATCTAGATTGTTTTTGTTTGTACTAAAGGCAGGAAGTCCGAGGCGGTACTGGTGTTGCCATCAGTAGCGTGCCGTGGGTAAAAGGGCGGAGGGGGCGAGCTATTTTAAGGGCGCCAAAAAAAGTCGTACATTTTTTTTGTTTTAACAAAGTAAACAAAATATATAATATTTTATGAGTTAGGTAAAGCTATAAACAAAAAAATAACACAGCCTACTTAACTAAAATAATAATCTTCTTGTTTTTACAGATTTAAATTTGTCTTATCATAATTATTGATTAATTTCGCTGTTTCTGATTTAATACTAGTAATGATCAGCGCCGGTTTTAGCTTGACTACCGCCGGGGTTTAAAAAACTCGTTATATTTCCTCTCAATTTTTTACTTTTACCCAAAAAACAAAACTTTTTAGTTGGGAAGTAGTCAGAAACAAAAAAAAATATAAATTATAAATTGAATCTCTGTGGTACAAAATTGCGCCGCAGTCGAAAATTTTTCAAATATTCAAGGTCAAACAGTTTAAATTAAGGAAAATAAATTCCAAGCAAAACATATTCTTGTTAACTGGTTTTTATTTTTTTTTGTTCACTATGACTCATAACATTTGTAGCCAAGAAGTCCTACTCAATCTTCTTTTATAGAGCAACTGTGACCAATAGAAATTTCGAAATTTGTTTTAGTGTGAGCCCATAAAAATCATTGCTTTTTAAACCGGCTATACAAAAGAAAGGAGAGGTGTTTGGTTACTAAAATGCGCCCTAGGTGAAAATTTTTAGAAATATAAAGCACAGATAGTTTAAAAGAGGTATAGGAAATTACAAAATCATAACAGTATAATGTATTTTTCGTGTTTTCTCAATGTAGGGTGCTTGAACACCCAAACCATATTACAACCCTGGGCTAGTATGGGAAAAGCCAGGTCTCGTGGAATCGGTAGTTGACAATAATAAGTAGGTATATTTTTCAATAAATGTATCTATGTTACACATTATTACATGACAATTTTCCAATTTATATTCAGTTAATGAATCAATGTTGTATATTCTGCGTTTAAGATATTTTCACTTAAAAATTTTTATTTTCGTCAAAAAATCCAGGGGGAGTAAAATCTTCAACGTACAGATGAATAAGATGATGAATAGGAGAACGTTTCAGATGTTATGTTTGCAGACTACGATCAAAATGAAGGTGTCGCGTCGTGAGTGACAGCAACAAAATATGATTTATTTTTAGTTATTAGACCAACTATAATATCGCCTCCTAAAATTAATTGCCGGGCGCTATTAGTGCCCTAGCACCCCCCTAAAAACCGGCGCTGGTACCTTTGGAAATTCAAAATTTTGTTTAACCTGCTAACTGCTAAACGACCTTTCTGCTCCAGGGCAGTTGCAAAGTATGGTGGAAAATATTTTTAACAAAACAGTGAGAGCAGGAGAGCCAACGGTGAGTGATGAACTTGCGAGGTGGAGGTAACGACGACTCGAAGAGCGAAGAAAGACTGAAAGAGGAAAGTCAAGAGCGGCGGCGCAGCAAAGTAGTGAACAAAGCAGCGTTGCCAACCGTTCCTTTAAAGGAAATATTTGCCGGGGATAACGCAAAAATATCTAATACAAATAATAGACCATAATATTGTCGTGATTGTACGTTCAATTTTGCAATTGCACTAGAGCACAAAGGGCGGGTTAGGGCTGAGGGCGGGGGGGGGGGGGGCACAGGCCCCCCCGTGCCCCCCCGAACGGAGATACCTATATCCGGTATAAGGTTTCCCTGTAGAGTGTAGATAAAAAGCTGTTTTCGTATTATGACGTATTCTTATTCATATTGGGTGGGGTGGTCGTTTGTGAGGCACCGTCGAAATCATGGAAATTCCCCGTTGGCGGTCGCAATCGACGCGACCGCAATTCCAAGTTCCATTGTGAGTCAAGGAGGGGGGATGGAGTCGGGCGACCGGCCCGGCCGGGGGGAGGGGGCGGCTTATCGAGCGGGGCGATCGCCCCAATTTCCGGGCACGGAAGCCGCTTCCGAGAAGGCGACGGCGGAGTTGCTCTACCGAGAACAGATCGATCCGGGCCGCTTTTCTTAAATCATGCAACGCCACGGGGACGGGCAAACTGCACGATGCAGTGCGATGCGAAACTATACCTACTGGTTTTTAGCACATGTTCCTCCATTTTCTCATCTCAACTCTGTTATTAAATTCTTTGTAGCTATTTTGAAAGACTTGAAGGTCAATTGAATTTATAGCATTTGTAATTTTAATGTTTTAAGAAGAGTATGCCATGGAAACAAAAATAAAAGTGATCTGTCTTTGTGTCAGAATAATTATCCAGGAAGTTTTTCCCTCGTATAATTTGTGATTTGTGAATATTTATATTAATTTTAATATACCAGTGACTATAGAATTCTTTCTATAGTCACAGCATATACCTAATTGTTTTGTTTCTTTATTTTCAGTATTTTTATAAAAAAAAAACAAATAAAATGTTCTGAAAAAATACAAAATTCTTAATAGGTGAAATTCCCGGAGAAAAAATAAATTCTGGAAAAGGAAATGTTATGTAATGAAAATCTTAGAATTTTCGTACCTTTCAATATTTCAATGAAATCTTAACTAAAGAATTATACTGACCTTCAAAAACACCACGTATCACAGAAAAATATCAGAGTTAATTTAAAAAATAATAACAAAATCTAAACTTTTCAACGATTCCGGAAATTTTCTAATTTTTCTTGGCATTTTTCACTTACTACTACCTTTTCGATAATTATTCAATTTATGTTGCCTCCCTGGGCCATTTTCTACGGACACCCATGTAAATATGTAATATTTATTGTATATTTATTTATTGTATATTTATTTATTGTAAATTTATTTATTGTATATTTATTTATTGTATATTTATTTATTGTATATTTATTGTATAAGAAATAGTATATTCATTGGGAGTGTGGAAATAAGGATTTTTCCATGCGCGTGTGACTTTACATTCGGTATTTTTACTTAGAATTTCAGTATTTTCAGTGCACGGAAAGAATCGGAAGTCGGGAAAACATTTTCCCTGCGCTGTTTCCGTGCGCTATCCTGAAAAAGCCTATTTTACATTATTACTAATACAGATGAAAATAATTAGGTGTTTTAAAAGAGATATAATAAAAAACATTTTTTTATTAAACAAATATTTCCAAAGTTATTACTACCTATTATTATTATTATTATTATTTAATACATACTTTCAACAATGCTCTTGTCAATTTTTTTATGTAACCCTATAAAAATTCGAAAAATAACAATGAATGATAGGATCCAAATTGAAAAAACAAACTGTGTCAGTTCCATAACAAAGTGGCCACAAATAAAAAAATCAAAATTACTTGAAGGCGGCAAAAAAATAACCAACAAAGTACGAACATGCAGTCTTTTTAAACATATCTACTAAGGTGTATACTAGTCCATATACAGAGTGAGTAGAAAGTGTGGAAATGTGCTTATATTATTTCCTGATACTGATATTCGGTATGTAACAAAGATGTTTAAAAACAGTTTTTAGGCATTTTTTTTCCATCGCCACACACAATTAAATTGCTATGGCAACAAACTTTTTTCTTAAATGGCATTTTATGATTTTCTTTGTATTTGAAAAAATAACATCACTTTCTAAATACGTCAGTATAAAATTCCAGTGTGGTTTCACAAGACAAAAATTGAGAACACTATGTCACCTCCTTGGCTTGGACTTCATTAATCCAATTCTTATCAAGTTATCGAATAAAATTTCAATGTGAATGATTGTTAGCTACAAAGAAGACCACTGACAGCTAAAGTTAATGGATAGGCACGAAGGATATTGCCTCCCACTTCAAAGGCAACTCCAATAAATTATTGTGCACTGATAATGGGCAATATTTCTAATATTTATTAGTGTTATCTTCATTATTTTGATTTATATTAGTTTTTTCTGCGCACATTTCACATTTCTTTTAATTTCATTTCAAGGAACTTGATAAGAAATGGATTAGTGAAGTCCAACGGAAGGAGGTGATTTTTAGGAAAATAATTCTTTTTTCAATAGTTTTCTTACGGAACCCCCATTAAAATGTTATACCGACAATACCGACAATTGGGAAGAGACGGTTTGTCAAAAAATCACGCCATTAAAAAAGAGTAGGTTGCTATAGCAACGAAATTGTTTAAGTCAAGGAAAATTCCGCCAATTTACGACAAAAAATGTGATTACCATTCTTTTTACTCGCCCTGTATACGCCCAATTAGCTATAACAGTAAGGTTTTGTATTATTGTTTTCCTGTTATCTCGAAAACGAGAATCAATTCATTTCGACTTTCTACGTTTTACTTTACCAAAAAAAGGCAAAAAATACTATCCCATACAAAAAAGTTAATAAATACTATAAAGTATACTGAAATAGGTCTACCTAAATTTTTTTATTTTCTTTATTATTTTGCCATTTTTTTGTATTCAGTCATAGAGTAGGTATATTTACAAAATCTTGCAAAACTTGCAAAAACTTTAAAATGTTTTCTACACGTTGACGTGATCTAAAATCAAAATTATACTTGTCCAAGAAAGCCGATATTTTTGTCATCCAAAGATGCTAACATACAGGGTGATTCAAATTCGGGGCCAAGCATGGGAATCGGGAATCTCCGTAACGGTAAGTGATATATGTTTGTAGTTCAAAGCAAAGTTGCGTATTCATGGACCCAACAATTTAGCACCAAGAAACCTTCAATGTTATTTATCTTTCTTGAAATTTTCAAAAAAAAATTAAATTTATTTTTATTTGTAATTAATGTATTTAAACCGACATTAAAATCTAAACTTACCTTCTTAAGGAAACTTTTCTGCCCTTCAAGAGTTTCGGATTTTAAATTCGACGTTTCATCTCTTCTTAACCATCATCAACTTTGTTTTATGGCCGCCATACAAAATAAAACTTGGCACATTTATATGTCAAATTGTAAAAGAAACAACTTTATAAAGTAAAACTTGAAATTTTAACCAATAATCCTAATTTTAGCGATATGATTTATTAAACGCGACCACGTTTGAGTGGGTCATAACCCTAAAGATAAATTTCAAAATAAATAAAAATTTTCCACCTATGATGCGAACTTTTTGGAGGACACTGTATACTTAGTTAGTAGTAATCAAAGTCTAGTATTTTGATATTATTATAAAGGGTGGACTGAGAAAGGCTGCGCGATTTAATAAAAATAGGTACTGTCAGTATTCTTGGTTCCTAGGTCATTATCATTTTAGAATTAGGGGAAATATGGAAATTCGGATTTAAAAAAAATTACAAAAAAATTAAAATTAAAAAATTTGCCCATATGCATACTCCACTAAAAATTAAAAAAAAATAACAAAAAATAACTCCTACTTCATAAATTGGCCCGTATGCACATTTCAACTAAAATTTTAGAAATATTTTTCTCTTTCTAATTAATTGAGAATCTTTGGATTTGGTGACAGTCAAGGCAAGGAATTTAAATCTATTATTTAGATATGAATACATCATATCCTACATACATCATAATTTATTGTCACCGACTCCAAAGATAACTCAATTTGGAAAGAGAAAAATATTTCTAAAAATTTAGTGGAGTGTGCATACGGGCAAATTTTTGAAGTCGGTTTTAATTATTTTGTTAAAATTTTTTAATACCTATTTTTTAGTGAATTATTAAGAATTATCGAAATCGGTTCAATATTAAATTGAAATTGGCTGAATTCATTCTGCTTTCAACCACCAGACTAACCTTTTTAATATGTTTGTATCGTCATTTTACCATAGCATTGATTGTTTATATATGTTATCTATGTTACCTGATTTATATCATTATTTATTTTTTGACAAAGGAAATTACTAGTTGGATGGTTATAAAATATACCGAAACGTTGGCAATGAACTAATATAAATTTCCATTTGGTTTTAACCCTAAATCCTACCAATTCTCAACACATTCAAGATTAAGGGTTACTAAATTTTTACCAGTTATTAAATTCCATCCCCTATTCGTCCACCCTTAAGATTGAAATTTTTCTCTTCAAATTTAATTTCCCGTCAAATTTAAATGTGACCACCCCTAAGATAATTCCTTTCTAATAAAATAAGAATCATCCAAATCGGTTCAATTTGAACTTTCACCCCCTATGTATCTACCCTTAGGGGTGGAAATTTTTTCTTTAAATTTAAATGGGACCACACCTAAGGTACCCCCTTTCCAATAAAAAAAGAATCATCGAAATGGGTCCAATATGATATTTCATCCCCTATTTTTCCACCCTTAGGAGTGGATTTTTTTTCTTCAAATTTAAATGGGGCCACCTCTAAGGTACTCCCTTTCTAATAAAATAGAATTATCGAAATCGGTTCAATATGAAATTTCATCCCCTATTTGTCCACCCTTAGCTCTGGAATTTTTTCTTCAAATTTAAATGGGACCATTCTGTAGGTATACCCTTTCAAATAAAAAAATAATTGCCCAAATCGGTTTATAGATGACGGAGTTCTGAGGTAACATACATAAAAAAATACAACCTATTTGATAACCTCCTCCTTTTTTGAAGTCGGTTAAAAATCATCTAGAAATAGTTTTTACGAGCCGATGTTGTTTTGTTGAAAATGTGAGTCGCTAGCGTCCTAGATCGAGCAAGTTTCCTGGAAATATTTCCAGGAAACTTCCCCGACCTCGACGTCATTGATCCTACCCCCGGCCCCGTTGCTGTTCTCCTCTCCTCTCGGTTGCCCACTGCAGCGTTGCCGTGACGACGGCGGCCGACGTCGGGACGCCGTCCGATTGGGCGTCGCCCATTGCAGGCGCCCCCGACGCCGCGCCGCACCCCGACGACGGCAGCGGCGTCACGGCGCTCTGACTCATCTCGGCTCAGGTGAACGCGGACGGGATAAGGCAGGGGAGCGGAAGGAACGGCGGGCGGGCGCGGACAAAACGCACGGGTGGCCGGACATTCGAGCTAGGGAAATGGGCTGGTCTGGTCGTATACAGTGTGACGCACTTCAAACCGGAACACCCCCATAAAATTTGTGTTTGTCATCCGATTTTGATAATTTTTTACGAGAGGTAAACAAAAACTGTACTTATGGCAAAAATGCTTTGAAACACCAAGGCCTACGACGACATTGGACAAATCATATTGGGCATATTTTTATAAAAATTCTGTCTACATCCCTTAGAACAAGTTTGTACCAAATTTTGTGAAAAAAAAGATCGAACAATGAAAATTCTAGAAACCAATGAAAATTGCGATTTAACTACTTTTTTTACCTGCCTACTCCCTTAAAACTTAAACCAAGTTGCATGGGGATAGAAAACAATTGAAACTGTAACAGAAAAGGCCTAAAGTAAAGATGAAATTTCAATTTGTTTCTACTAATCCAACATTTATTTACATACATTTTTCATACCTCATAATTTTTACATTAGGCTTTTTGTATTTAGGTATACCTAGTGACATTACTAATTACTATTATTTCAGACCTATTTGTAATAAAGTATGTTACAGTTTTAACTATTTTTAATCCACATGCAACTTGATTTAAGCGAGTAGGCAGGTAAAAAAGGTAGTTAAATCGCGATTTTCATTGTTTGAAGTGGGTCACACTGTAGATACATATAAAATAACATGCAAGCATATCTGCTTATATACAGTGTGTCCACGTTAAGGAGTTCCCACCCATGTAATTTTTTGTATTTTTGAACCGATTTTAAAAAACTTTTTTTTGTTAGGTAGGTCTTCAAAATGCGCATTAGAGCGTTAAGCAGTTTTGTCCTTAAGCTGTAACCATGGCCAACTACGACCATTTTTATGGGCCAATATTTCGAGAAGTCCTTTTTGCGATTTTTTTTTAGAAAAAAAGTGATTACGGATTCGTGTTTAGAATCACCTGAAACCACCTTCATTGTCCTAATTTACAGGGTGTCGGAGAAAAAATTATTATTTTTTATATTGAGATTTGAGATACCAATTTATTTTATTGTTTTTAACATTATCTAATGAAAACATTACGACAAGGTTACATTGCTTTAAACGAGAAAACTCCAACATAATCCATATCCATTTCAATTAACCCAACAAATTCTCTTATATACACTTCTCAGTACGAACACGATTATTTATCATCACATTTCTTAATTGCTGTCGAGTGATGATTCGACAAGCCGCTATAATGCTACTACTTCTTCCAATCCAACGATTAGGAAAATTATCATCCAGCCACCGTCTCACATCTGCAGCATTATGGATAGGTGCTCCACCGAGCTGTAAGTGCAAATTGTATCGATAATCAAGAGGAAGTTCGTCAGTTGCATCGGTAAATTCGTTTTGCATAAATCTTAAAAAACGCATAGAATTTAAATTTTCATCAAAAAAGTATGGTCTAATAATCTTCTCATTTAAAATGCCACAGAAAACATTTATTTTTGACGAATATTGTCGTTTACATTCAATTGTCCAATGTGGATTATCTTCGCTCCACATGCGGATATTTTCTGATGATACAATACCATTTGTGGTAAACGTTGCTTCACCAGTGTACAAAATATTTTTAAAAAAATTAGGATTCTCTAGGTACATGCCTTGGAGCCATAAACATTATATTAGTATCTCCAGCTTCAAGTGGTATGAAGACATTTTGGCTTAAAAAGTTTCTTTCCGCTTTTTTTTAAACATTTCGATATCTGACTTTTATAAATATTTAAGTTCCTACTAGCGTCTCTAAGGCTCGAGTTTGGATTGTTAGTGAAATAATCAATAATTACTTGATTTCCTCTTTGCTCCTGTTCACGATGCTGGTTTGGAAATTTTTTAATAGTTCCATATTGGTCAAAAAATCTGTTAATTTTTGCAACGGTTTTATGATTAATATTGTGTTGCGGATGACCTGTATTAAATTCTTGAGCCGCTTCGCGAAAAGTACGGGTTCCGTCCCCTACTAATCTTATTATTTCTACTTTTTCTTGCAAAGTGTAGGACATTTCTTTCGTATTTTTAATTTTTTTCCTTTGGTAGAAAAACGCACGAAATAGGTAATAAAGTACTTTAGTTTGACAGCTGTTAAGATAAATAAGAATTATTTTGTTGTCACAGCACACTACAAGATGCTAGTAGGAACTTAAATTGTATTTCCAAAAGTCAGATAATATGGAAATGTTTAAAAAAGAGGAGAAAAACTTTTTAGCCAATATTTGTTCATACACTTGAAGTATTTAAATAATAATTGAGTTAAGAATGTAATTCTGCTTAGAACATCTTAATTAATGTTTTAAAAAATGTTTATACACTGATGAAGCTTATAATTTTCCTAATCGTTGAATTGGACGAAACACCTAATCCGTGAAGACTACTTCGAATAAGAAATCGTTTTCTCATTTAAAGCAATGTAACCTTGTTGTAATGTGTTCATTAGATAATGTTAAAAACAATAAAATAAATTCGTATCTCAATATAAAAAATAATAATTTTTTTCTCCGACACCCCGTAAATTAGGAGAATGAAAATTGGTACAAGGTGGTTTTAAGTGATTCTAAACACGAAAATGGTCGTAGTTGGCCATGGTTACAGCTTAAGGACAAAACTGCCTAACGCTCTAATGCGCATTTTGAAGACCTATCTAACAAAAAAAGTTTTTGAAAATCGGTTCAAAAATAAAAAAATTACAAGGGTGGGAACTCCTTAACGTGAACACACTGTATATCTATTATCATAGAGGATTTGCTTCACACGGGTCGGTAAAGAAGATCACTACTACCTACCGTTACGAGCGATTATATTATACTTAAATTATGTCACAAATTTCTTTCAAACCGAGCAGGGCTGATCCCCAAAAGCTCATATTTCAACTCGATTTTTTTGTCTTATACAAGAGACGTTTCACCTATCCAGGGACACACTGTGTATACTATATTCCAAGGAATTGAATGCCACAAAAAAATTCAAACAAAAAATATATAGATATTTAATGTAACAGCAATATAACAAATATTTGAAAAACTCGAGATGGCGATTTTGTTGTATTGTTCATCAGTCTGGGTAATGTGGATAAAAAACTCTGCACCGCGCACTTGAATATCACTTCCGGTTTTGCCGGAAATCGATTTTTTTTCATTACACTAGTAAAGAGAAATCTTCACGTCAGTCTTTAAAAAAAAACTGATGAGGAAGTAGTGGTTTTTGAATAACAGTCGGTGAAAGAGCAATTCTCGAATTAAAATAGGGTTGAATCAAAATAATGAATACATATTTAGTTTTGAAAAACTTTTCCATAATGAATGTATACTCCGATTCAGTTTTAACATCTTTTTAAGAAAAATAAAAGTAACTAGGAACAGAAAATATATCTATTGATGTTTTCAAAACCTACCCTAACTTTTGGCTCATTCTTGTTACATAACACAGGATACCCGAATTTTGAGACTAATAATAATTAGTCTCAAAATTACACCTAGGTAATGTACCCAAGAAAATGTAATTTTTTATCTTTTCTACAAGACCGTTATTGTAAAAGATATTCTGTTTCCGTTACTTTATCATTATTATAGTATCATATCACAAATATGTTTTTAAGATCTGACACCAAGACCACAATCATCCACCATGGACATTATTATTTTCTGATGTTTTTAACTGTGGTTTTGGATTAATTTTTATCTAACAAACAGGAAACTGCATCTTATAAAAATATATACCTATATTTTGGCCGGAATCAGGATGTGAAACAAAAATAAGTGGTTAGGTTAGAACGGTTGAATAAAAATACTCGGTGATCCAGTCAAATATTTCATTCGTATTTTTTATTTAATTTCCTAATTGTCATTAACACCCCTTAAATAATTTTATTTGGAAACCTAATTCTAACTAGATACCTCTTGTAGGCATTGATGAGCTACATTCCACCTCTACCAGGAAATATCACCCTGCACTGTTAGGGCTTCTTTTTATTGACATCAAACACTGTCTAAACGAGTAAAATTAAAACCATTCTTAGATTGGGACCGCGCAACTCATTTTCTTCGAAAAGGTATCGCGCATTGCACTAGGTATTTTACTAGTAATTAATAATACACAATACATACACTTGATAAAGGAGAATTTAGAAACATTCTTTCCTAGAGGCTATTTTCGCGTCTCTTTCGCGAAAAGAGCTATTGACTGGGTTCCGCGAATTTCTACCCGTATATGTTTTCCCATTTCGTTATCCTGCCTTTACAAACGAGCGGACTCTGTTGACACAGCACAATTTACATAATGCATGCAGAGTCAATTTGCTGGAAAAGGCGTTCAGAATAGGTTCATTTTCCAAGGAAAATTCTGGGTATTCAGAAGGCCCCCGTGGAACAAATCTTTCAAAAAGCCAATATGTGGCGCAAACGAGCTTTGTATTTAAGATTAATGGACAGTTTTTTTTTGTTTTCTGGAATAAGCCAATAGGGTTCTTGACAATATTTTTAATTGCTCTCAAATCGTACTCAACGGCTTTTAACCCTTATTCATTTATGATAATTAAAGACGAAGTTGCACAATTTTCTTCAGGCTGAAATCTACAGTTTCGTCGTTTTATTGTCTAGAACGCCAAACGTGACAACCGCTGTGCCTGTCAGGAGAAACGGCATTGCAATGTTGCCGGTGCCCGTTTGCAATAATTCGTGGAAAAAAGGCAAACTGTACTTTTCTATTCAAATGTCTCCAGCTTGCCTATATGAAACCTTGCTGCACACGCTGGAAACTGAATATACTTCATCTCTGTCACGTGACACTTTTGTTAAAATATATGTAGGTAAATGTTTTATGGATAATAATATACGATAAATATTCATACCTGAATTATGCGGAAATATTTCTCGTATGTGGCGTGGCAACGCCATTCGCCCATACAAGTCGCGGCACCCGTCATGCTAACTGTCATTCCGTATGCCGCTCAATCAAAACATAAGTAGATATCTATGCAATATTATTATAGTGTTATTCTTATTTATTATTATATTGCTTGTGTAGTTATGGTGTTAGTAGTTGTGTAGTGTAGGTAAATTATGGCCAAGGATTACGTGCAACGGCAATCCGATAATTGCCAAAATTTGATGCTTTCATAGATCTAATATTTCGATGTTCACGTTTACCGAAATTTATGGGATAAAACTGCAAAGATTTGTATGTTATACTAATAGTAAAGTATTATGAGTTATTAATAAACAGAGAACTTATGAGTACCATCTTGAAGGCACTTTTATGAAGGCCTCATAATGCTTGGAAGTAAGTACCTACTGAGCCCGAATTCCGTACCCAGGATCAACCTTCCCAAAAAAAAATTGCAGAAAAACGCGATTGAATATTTACAAAAAAAAAACACTAATTGACTAAATGTGGTTTCACGGCCATTCACGGGGCATCCTAAGTGTGGAGGTTTCAGGTTAGATTTTTAAAATTCAACACCACAGAATAAGGTTATGTCTCAGAACATTTCAGTGGTATCACAATGTTGCCAAATTGCCAAATTGCCAAATTGCCTTTTTAAAACACTTGTGACGTCATAAGTGCTTTTCCGCCAAATTTCGAAGAAAGTCTAAAACTTGCGAATTACGTAAATATTATTTTTGGAAATAATCGTAGGCTCTTGGCTCTTATCACAAATTGTCCATAAAGAACATATAGATATACAAAGTCTTAACGGTGAGGTAACATTTTTTTAGGTACTATTTGCTATAACCGATATTTTTTTTGAAAAAAATTAAGATGGCTATTTTGCAGCAATTTTGAGGAAGTAACTTTTTTCCCCAGCTAAGTCTACAAAAAAATATATATTACCAAAAAAGACAAGGAAACAATATAATTTCGAATGTGCACCCAGACGAACCAAAGCAATTTTGTGTTATTAGAACAAATCGTTTTTTCCTTTTTTAACACTAATATGATGACTGGAACAAGCAACAAAAAGCCTTCAAAAACATAAACCATTGAGTGGAATATTAAGATAAGAATTTCAGGCCAATGCTTAAATGCCTTCAAATATTTGGATTTTTGTGAGTGGAAGTATTAAAAATCGAAGACAATGTTGTGTTGTTGGAAAGATAAGCTAATTCTGAAGAAAATAAATCATAGAATGAATCTGCCACCGCCACCGGCAGATGTGTGAAGTGAATTATGCAGCCGCAGCCGCGGCGTTGCCGGATAAGGCGATCGTCTGGGAAAATCAATATTTTGTAATAAGTCGGTACAATAATAATTATATACAGTTTTATTCTTGAAAACTTCAACAGGTGATAGAAAATAAAAAAATAATCACATTTTCTTGTATAAATTATATATATTTTAAGGCCTCATAAAAAGGTTACAGAATGTTAGAGTTGTAAAAAATATGTGGATTTTATTGAACCAAACCAGGTGAGATATTTAAGTCATATTTGATACAAATTATTAATTATAACGGCATGGGTTAGCATAAAGACTGTTAATATGAAGCACCTTTAACAACCAGTGGCCGAGAAAAGGGTAATTAATGTACAATTTATTGTTTTTAGAAAAAAATGAATCACCTTGTATATAGCAATAAAATGTATTCAATTTCTTATGTAAATTTTAATTGTAAACAAAAATGTTCTCTTGACATTTTTTTATGGGTCATGGTTATGGTTTCATGGAAAAGTTGAATTTGAAACTTTTTCCAATAAACTTACCTATTTAAGGCTTTACTTTTGAAGATACAGGGTCTCAAATATTTAAGGAAGATAAAATTAATGGTACGCTCTGTATATCTTGAAAAGTAATAAACCTTGAATGGGTAAGTTTATTGGGAACAGTATTAAAAGTAAGAAACACATTTTTTCTACTTTGAGTCTTACGTATGGAGCGAGTTTTTAAGTTAATTTTTCAGAAAACCCCGAAATAATGCGAAAAAATCAAATTTGCTACAAAACCATGACACAAACGAAAAAATGCTAAGAGAATGTTTGTGTTTACAATTAAAATTTTACATAAGAAATTGAATACATTTTAGTGCTCTACAAGGTGATTCATTTTTTTTTTCTAAAACAATTACACTAATTAACTATCTACTTCCCCGCCACTGGTTGCTCAATGTGTTAGAACCAGTCTCATTAAAACGTGCATCAAATATGCTGAAATATCTCAACTAACTCGGTAAATATTCAATAAAGTCCACATATTTTTTACAACTTTAACATCCTGTAACATCTTTATAAGGCCTTAAAAATATATAATTTATACAGTTATTTTTTATACGGTTTTATACGGTTATTTTTTGGTTTTCTATCACCTGTCGAAGTGTCCCAGAATAAAACTGAATCACCCTATATATGACGTGGGTATAAATGCCGGCGCACATTTTTTGTAATATATAATAATAATAATTCTCACCCGCACAATACCTACTCCAAACTAGGAGTACCCCAGAAGCAACCACATGCTTGTGCGGATATATTTTTATTGTTGAAATAAAAATGCTATAAATGTATTGTGAAAATAGTATAGTTTAGGTGTAGGTACACGTAGGTAATCCCGGAATCCCGTCAAATGTACCTACAAACAGGTTGATGTATTCCAGGATTTAATCCTTATTAGAAAATTTCCTAGTTATATATTTTGTGTGACACGATTCACACAAAACCAATGTGTTTATATCTTCCCGAGAGTTATTAAGGTCTGTTTCATTTTTCGTCGGGCCACACTGCATATTTTTTGTTGGTAACTAAGTATTCCATCATAAAATCTCCCCCATAATAAGTCATGGCATGACTGATCTTCGAAAATCGAAATTAGCGCGGCAATAATAATCGTTATTAGCCCCATAAAATGGCAGTTGCCCCGCACATTGACCACTTATCATCGGAGATTTATGGAGACAGTCAGTTAATAGGGCCACCCTCTCACCTCCTTTCGGAATCGATCCGGCAGGCGCGGCGGCGGCCGCCGCGCCGCCTGTTGGCTGTCGCTGTCGGCGGGAAACAACGGCCCCTCCGTCTCCCGCTTCCCGCCATCCGACGCAATAACGATGATTGCCGCCGACCGCCCCCGGCTCTATCGAATTTAATGCAACCCTGTTTATTTATCGGGTCGCCCCAGGGGCGGACCGTAAGTTTTGGCGGCCCTCGGACTAACACTATTATGGGGACCCCCCGTTTGGTTCGGTAGTCAAAAACCTGCTTTTTCTTCTTCAAAAAATGTATAAATTAACACTTCACCAAAAAGAAAGATCAGTTGATTCAAGCGAAGCATGCGCCACTTGAGAGACCCTCCTCCACTTTCCTCCTAGGGCTCCGCCCCCTCGCCTCCTAGGCCCCGCCCCGCACGCTTTGACGCATGGATTGACGTTTTGACGCACGTTTTGATGTTTTGACGCACGCTTTGACGCACGGATTGATGTTTTGACTCACGTTTTGACGTTCTGACGCACCCTTTGACGCACGGATTGGCGTTTTGACGCACGCTTGAAGTGGGCGGGGCCCAGGAGGGGAAGGGGGCGGAGCCCTAGGAGGAAAATGGAGGGGGGTCTCTCAAGTGGCGCATTTCCTACTCTTATTTTTATTTTTTTGTGGGTAACGTAAACTTACCAGTTCCTGTCACCTTAAGGATTGATTTATCAAATTTTAATCTATAGCAAAATCAATCTGGCGTGTTTATTGATGATTTTCAATAATAATAATAAGCGTTTATTGCCCAACAGTGTAAACCATTTACAGGACAACTAATACAATACAAAAATAAGAAGAAAATATGTATTAGCCATATTGGCACATAAAGGAAATGCTAATTAAATAAATCATCAAATGAACCACATAAAATGATGAAACAAAAGGATATATAATACAAGTACGTCTTATATCATAAATAAATACTTAAAAATACTTATTACATAAAACTAAACACAACTCAATAATTTTGTCTAGGTGATCAAAATTGATATGACAGTGGCTACACGCAGCGAATTGTAATTTTCACACATGGAAAACACGGATGATTTGCGAAGCAAATTTGTATGTACTCATGGTGTTACGTGTCCTCATATCAGGCACACACACGTTCACTCGACCGAGAATCTGAGAAGCATCTATCTCATTATGCAGCAATTTATTTAAAAACGTAATAGACCCACATGTCCTCATCATCTCCAGGGAAATAACACCAAATCTCTACAAGAGCTCATCATAAGGCGTTCCCTGTTGAGGGTACGTGCGGTCCAATCTAAAAGATAAAAATTTCAGAAATTTTCTTTGCACCCGTTCAAGAGCCTCCCTATAACAATCATATAAAGGGCTCCAAACCAGCGAAGCATACTCAAGTTTCGATCTCACGTAGGACGCATAAAGGGACAGAAGGGCATTAGGATCAGAAAATGATTTACAATTACGAACTATAAATCCGCAAGCTCTCGAGGCCTCAGCGATCTTTCCAAAAATATGGTTACTGAATGTGAGTTTTGAATCAAAAATTACACCCAAATCCTTTGTTGAGTTTGAACGAGATAATGTAGTACCCCCAATGGTATAATTAAAAGATAATACAGACTTTTTCCTGGTAAAACTTAAAACTGTAGGTACACTTAGATACATTCAAGTCAAGTCTGTTAATATTACACCATTCGACAATTCTATCAAGATCTCTTTGCAATACCTGGCATTCATCAATGGTAGAAACTTTGGAAAAAATCTTCATAAGAGAAACAAAAGAGGGCCAAGATTAGAATCCTGCGGTACACCAGAGGTTGAAAGGTATTCATATGATTGCTGACCATTGTAAGTGACAAATTGCTTTCTCTGAGACAAATAGCTCCATTATATCGCTGATGAATGAAAACCAAATCTGGATAATTTTTGCAATAGGATATCATGATCAAGCTTATCAAATGCTTTGGTGAAGTCAGTATAAACTACATCTACTTGATCATTTTTATCAACGACATCCTCCGCATCTAACACAGTTAGATTTGTCGTGGTCGAACGTTTTGACGAAACCCGTGCTGGTATGGAGAAATTAATATTAATATGGAGTAAGTAGGAGAGACATCATTGGAAACAATTGCCCAAATCAAATCTGCAATATATTTTTTGTAAACAATATTTTAAAATTTATATTTTTATCCAGTAACTGATATAGTGATTTTTGATTAGACCCTATAAAAATTGTCACAGCATTTTTTTTAGAAAGGAAAACACAAGTGATTATTGTATGTAGAAATGTTTATTTATTTCTACATTCTCATTTCTGGAACATATAGTAACTTATTATTCTTGAGTAGAAAACTTTGGGTTTCCAATTTTGTTTATTATTATTTGTTCATTATGTCACAGTTATTAAATGTATTTCCATTTTATTTAGCTCTGTTTTTTTCTCATTTCATTTCCCTGACAGACCGCATAAATTCTCTAGAGAATCGTTTCTTAACTACACATCTTTGAACTTGTTTTGAATAATTGGCTAATAACATGGCTCAGAATCGTTGAGTAACACATCTATACAGTGTTCTGATGCTCTTGAAAACAGTAGGTACTCCGAGATCTGCCCACGATACACAGGTGCTGTGACGTCAACGGTGACGATTATTCGACAAAATCATGACCATCTTTTATTTTTGAACGGAAACTTTACTCGTTTATAGTGAGCAACCATATATACATCAATGTGTCTCAAGGTGCCTACATCCTGTTTTTGGATTTACCTTGACGTGAAATTGATAACTGACATATATCAGTGAGACTAATTTCAGGACTATTTTTATAAGCTGGCCGCGCTTTTGTCGAAGTGACGTAGGTGCGCAGAAGAGTTTAATTTTCGTTCTCCTAGCTCAGCAATGGCTGACAGGGGTGTCAGGCATTGGAAATATTTAACCCATTGACGTAAAATTTGTACACCATTATAAGGTTTTTTGTTAGAGAGTTTAGAGATCATTTGTGCACTGTGCATCACTTGTGATTTTCCCATTGACTGACACCTATGTCAGGCATTGGCTTAGCATAAACATAGTATAAGCCAATAGCTGACACCCCAATCAAAATCTTCAAAAACAAATTATTATCTTACCTTGTTTGTTGTATAAACCAAAAAAATTAAGACAATTGAAAAATCTAGATACACTAAAAACATGTAATTACACACTATCTTTTACAACGCTGCACTAAACAATTTCGCTAAGAAACTACAATGATTATAACCTCGCTATAAATTGAAAAGTCAGTAAAAATAGAGAAATCAAGATGACTAACTTAGGAACATACTTAGATAACTGTGACTATTACCGACATAAACATTTCAATAGAATGGATTTATATCTGCTTCTTACCTTATTTTTTAAAGTAAATAAAGCATCGGTCAGGTGTAGGCAACGTGTCAGGCACTGGTACGTTTACGTTTTTTCTTTAATTTTCACCGCGGGAGCCGGTGCAAAAGGGGCCCTGGGCTGCAGCCCATAAAGACCATGCCTAAATCCGCCCCTGGGTCGCCCGTGCCCCGTGCGGGAGGCGGGCAGTCCATCATCGACGTCGTTACGTCGGCGGGGCAGCCTTCATCCTGGAAAGTGATTTGGTGGGCCTGACGACAACGCAGGAGTCGCGGTGCAGGTGGTGTGTGCTTGGAACCAATTTTTAAAAATAGCTAACCCCATTTAAAAACACCTCTGACGTCACTGATTCGGAAATGGGGTACTTTTGGCAACTTGGTCGGTTTACAATTTGTATCTGTGTCTACAATCATGTATCTCATTGTCCGAGGGTAATCAGGTAACTACAGGTCACCTTTCAGAAATGCTATAGGTTTAAGCGTTGAATGAGGAATAATAAGAGGCGCAACGCCCATATAAAATTGCGTGACCGGTTTTCGTGTGCTTACCCTGAAGCCCCCCGTTGCCCCCACTCGCTATAGGATTTTTACAAATTATTTATGTTTTCGAGAACACCGATCCCTCTACAACGGGCTAACGGTACAATTTTATTTATTTTTTATTTTACTGTTTACTGGAAGGATACCTATGCATTTTTTTGTCTCGGACGCTTTTTATCTCGGACGCTTTTCGGGCCGCGTTTTCGGCCTCGCTGCGCCCCGTAAGGTTGCGCCTCTTATTATTCCTCACTCAACGGTGAGCGGTAGCGCCCCTCTGCATGGAGACTTTTTGCACAGCACAAGCCAAG
Organism: Pseudeuparius sepicola; assembly: GCA_963920635.1. Taxonomy (NCBI): domain Eukaryota; kingdom Metazoa; phylum Arthropoda; class Insecta; order Coleoptera; family Anthribidae; genus Pseudeuparius; species Pseudeuparius sepicola. The sequence goes on along the minus strand of OY987298.1, from coordinate 24,896,495 downwards.
CCAAGCACATTTTTCATACTAGGAAAATATTTCAACCAAATTTAGCACACAATAAGCATCATAATGAACTGCCAGAAATTGTGTTAGTATCAAGTTCTCTATTAGTTGGCATATTTTCATTAAATTATTAAAAATATTCTGATGAGTTTTAAAGATTTCCAAAGCTGATACTACTTTACTTTATATAAATGTCATGAAATTTCTAGTAGAAAAGCGATAGGTGTAATGATTATTTTTTAAACGTGTGAGTAAAAATAATAGTTAAAGCACCAACAAATCTAATGGTGGTCTCCCAAAACGGAAACTATATAGTCGCAGGTCGCAGCAAATTTGAGTGGTAACTTAAAAGAAGATACCTATCTATCTTACGCCAACTCATTTCAATAAATAACTCATTTCCACAGGTGTAAGTCCCCATGTCGGGGAGGTGGTTTTTCCGTGGTTTTTCCACTATGTTCTTTGTATAATTTCTGTTCTCTACATAAAAATGTACTAGTTTGAATATATACGAGGTGAGTCAGAATGTATAGTAAATACTTTAAATGGGTGTTCGGGCCTTTCATATAAAATTTTTCGATTTGGGCTTTCCTTGCTAAGTTATTCGGGTCTACAGGATGACACAAAAGTATTTTTTTACTTAAAAATTTAAAATTTGGTATATGTTATCTACTTACTGGAAGACGCCTGAGGGTAGTATATTCATTTACACAGTGCCCTAAAAAAGGGCAAAAACTAACTAACTAACTAACTATCTTTTTGGTCTTGCAGGTCCATAAGTTCAGTGTATCTTCTCATTTTGCAACAAAAGTGTACTCTTGTTTCATAACGATAAAATCAACCGTTTGCGTTGAAATTGGCAAAACGTGCCCCAAAACACCTGTTAACTTCAACATCCGAAACATAAAAGTTTTACCTACCGCTTTCAAACGTTACAGATCGACTCACATTCAAAATAACGAAAAAAATACCAATTGAACATTGGTCAAAACAGCATTGGTTTTCTTGAAATAGGGTGTTAAAAATTTTTTAAATTCAATCCTTTCCATTTTCAAAGCTAATAAGTTTTGGTACATTGTTCACAGGGATTTTTTTCTCGGTTTAAATGGTACAGTCGATCTGTAACGTTTGAAAGCGGTAGGTAAAAATTTTGTTTCGAATGTTGAAGTTAACAGGTGTTTTGGGGCACATTTTGACAATTTCAACGCAAACGGTTGATTTTATCGTTAAGAAACAAGAGTACACTTTTGTTACAAAATGAAAAGATATACACTAAAATGATGGACTTGCAAGACCAAAAAAATAACCTCAAAAAAGTTTGAGCAAAGAATTAATAAGGTTTGTTAGTTTTTGCGCTTTTTTAGGGCACTGTGTAAATGAATATACTATACCCTAAGGCGTCTTCCAGTAAGTAGATAACACATACCAACTTTCAAATTTTTAAGTAGCGCCGTTATTGAGATATAAATAAAAAAAATACTTAACCTTAGACAAGGAAAGAGAGAGGACACCGCGCTGGCCTATACCTACCCTACCATGTATAGATTTTGTTACGTTGTTTTGAACGGCGGCCATTTTATATGTGTCAAACAAAGCGAGTGTACGTCGTGAGTTAATTTCGAGAATTTGTGAATTTAAAGCAACAGTGATTAAGAGGAAAATATACTCTTACGATGATGAATTGTTCAGCGTTTGGTTGCAAAAGCAAAAGTGAAAAGCAAGAGCCCGGGATTGCGTTTCAAAGGTAAATATTTAACAAGATACTTTTGAAAGAAGCCCTAAAACTTTAATTTTTCTCAATCTAGCTTCTTCAAATTCCTTCTACCTTTTAGTATGATAAAGTGCATTGTTTTGATTGTAAATAGATCCAATAGGATTATGTATGATAGTTCCATAAACTATGGGCTGGTTTCCGTGGTCGTGCATTATTTATTTTATTTTGATTGATTGGAGATCGCGCTTGACACTAGCTTTACATTTGGAAAATTATCTGCAAATAAATACCAATATTTCAAATAACATGTACGCATGTAAGTCAAAATTAACTACCTTATTATTTTTAATATTTTTGTGATATTGGCTAAGAACGCGTTTTATGCTACGCCACTGGCCTGTCGTGCGATGTGCCAGTCGGTAACACGACCGCGGGCGCTGTTAGGCGTCCTCTCTTTTTCCTCGTCTAAGGCTTCAACCAAACTTGTACCAGCGTCCAGAGATAAGTATTTCTAGACTTTGCTTGTACCACAGCTCTTGTACGTTGTATGTTTTAAATCTGAATTGGCTGTATGTACAGGGTGTCGAAAATAAAAAGGTGTTGTCAAATACGTGCTTAGTACAGGGTAGCCCATCCAAGTCGCAAAACTGTGTTACGTGGACACAGGTGGACACAGGATAAAAAGTTTTCGCCAAAACTCTTTTTTTTTTGCAAAATAATAAAATCTATTTTTTGTCTAAATAAGCATTAGAAAAGTGTTAAGTAGTTTTTGGAGCCCCCCCCCTCAAACTTTCCTTTCTCTTCCTTATACCTATAACTAACTACTATAATGTTTTCTTAAAGCAAAATTAAAAATAATAACAACGTATAAATAAAAAAATGTATATATTGCAACTGTAATATAATTTTTCTTGAAATCGGCATTAAAATGTCCCAAAATCGTCATTAAAAGCACAGAAATCGTACAATAATGTAGCCCATTATTGTACGATTTTTTCAATAAGCAGGCCTTGGCGATATGTAAACATCAAACGTCAGACGCGGAGAAATCGCCCGTCAAAAGTGACCAAATATTCAAAACCCGGCCGATAAAGGCTCATTTAACTTTTCGTACACATTGCGAAATTGTTTCCTATAGAAGCGCAATCCTTCAGTATACATATTTTAGTAAATTTGAAAATCAATAGATTTGTTGTGTAGGCTGCACAAGAAGCAGCAGTTTGTTTTTTCTGTCAGAAGGTGCCGTACATCATTATACTTGTCCTAGGTAGAGCGATCGGGAAAGTCAAGCAACGCCGCGCGTAGTCGGTTCGTGGACGGGTGATCCCTTATTATTATTTTCTTGCCTAATAAAACTTTTTTTTTTCCGATTTCAAGAAAAATATAATATGTACCTCGGCACTGAAGTTCTTTTTATGACTCATGTGGTTTATTTGCCTCGGCCAGAGGCCTCAGCAACTAAACTCCACATGAGTCATAAAAAGTTGAACTTCAGTGCCTTGGTACATAAATAACTATTTTCGGGTCGAAACAATCTATTTAATGCGCCTTTTGGTACGATTAAAAAAGGACTCCACAATCCGGTCAGTATCCACCTGAAAAGTAGTTTCCGATTCAATATTTAAAAGAGCCAGAGAACTTAAGCGGTCCTGACTTTAAGTTTCGAAAAAGATCTCTCGGCACTAAGTCTGATTTGGGTAATAATTCAACGTTTGGTTTATTTTGATTGGTATCAAGTTCAATGTCGTAACTTATATCTTGCTTACTTTGCATTGACGTTGACACCTCGCTTAAAGTGTTTTTCCCTTCTTGTTTATTTTCACTTTCAGTTCTCTTTTTTACATCAGTGATAGAAGAAACATACTAACTCTCGGTAATTTGCTGTTCCTTTCTTCTCGCTCCTTTGGTATTTGTATACCTACCTTAGGCAAGGAATGAGAATGGACTCGTAAAACGGACTACATTTATGCACCTAAAAGTGTGACTGAAAATCACAGACGCTGTTTGCTACCAATAAGTGAACTATTTAATTTTAAAGAATTGTAGTGGAGCCCCTTTGGCCCCTTCAGGGGTAGCTTCGCTACCTCTGCTACCCCGTTATGACCGCCACTGAATAATCAGTATTTTTTAAATACCTTTCGATTGTAGCGAAAATGAAAGTGATTTTCTGTATTTTGCAACTTACACAATTTCTATTAACCATTATAGGATTAATTTTTTAATTCCGAATCCAACGATATTATAATATATTATGTATAATTTGACATATTTGTCTCCAACTTTTTCCGAGATATTTACCAAAGAAGCTCCATCAAACTAGAGAATAGGGTCTATCGTGTCAGTATCCGATGTTCGATCCAAGTAGGCCAAACATTAGAACCAGATTTATGAAAAATCAAGTCAGCCATGACCATAAACTGACAATCATTTAATTCAACATTCAACATTTCTAATAACTTTTCTGTCAGATTAATTTCATATTTTGTTGCTTAAGCTATAGTTTCAGTTACAGTTTAAACAGATTTTTTGAAAAAAGTGTTCTGTGATATTTTAGGGATCTTTATCCGAAATAATAACTTTGTTCCAACATATAGTTCTGAACCAGTTCTGGCGAATCAACCAATTAGATCGCTTACTGCTGTCCGAACAAGCCCAATAAAATATATGTATGAACTTCGATAGGAAGTATTTTCGTAATTATCCAAATAGAGATGTTCTGAGTCCTTCATCCCTATTTGTAAGCTTTCTCAAAGATTTAGATCAACAGAAAGAATTATTGTCGTTTCTAACTTGATTTGTCATAATCTAGTTTGATGGAGTTGCTTAGTTGCTTTGGTAAATATCTCGGAAACGGGTGGAGACAAATAGGTAGGTCAAATTATGTATTGTTGGATTCAGAATCCCACAATGGTTAAATAAAATGTGCAAATTGTAAAATGCGGAAAATCATTTCCGCTAAAAACGAAAGTTATTAAAAAAAACTGAATATTCAGGAATACTATTTAAAGGTTCTGTAATGGTTCTGTAGGTCAAAAATAAATCGTTGTAAAATGTTCTAAAACGTCAAAAACCAAATTTTCAGCAAAAATATGATGTCTGTGTCTTTTCTGTTTGTGTGTTTTCACGATAACTTTAATACAATAGTTTATAGCCACCGAAATAATTGTTCATAGAGAGCATTTTTACATTATTATAAGTAAGGTGCAAAGGGGCGAATTTACGTAACATTTCAGATATTTTGTAAATTCTTAAAAATCTCCTTACAAAAAAAATATCATCTAACGAATTACACTGACCTTAAAAAAACACCACGAATCTGAAAAAGCGTCAGACAATTTTGATACTTGTTTTCAAATAGTCAAGACTTCAAAGTAAGGGGTAAATTGGATTTCTGGATTTTGGTGTGCGGGTGTCCATGAAGACAGAATATCGTTTTTCCCGCATGATCGTCGTTTTTTCCGAGGAGAGTACAAATATTTCTTATAGCCATAAAGAAGAAAAGAAAGAATCATCTTATATCTCATGAGATATGCCGTCAAAGAACCCTTTATCTCTGATGCATCTGCATAGGTCGTTCTCTTCTTTGCACTTTATGATGAACGGAGACAAGATTGTCTTTCTATATCTCTTCAACGATCATGCAGATATAGACATAATATTATTATTGCTAATTCTACACTATACCCGTAGATTTCAAATTATTAGTTTCGTGGTATTCTCGTCCAGATGGAGTGCTGGCTCCCCTCGAAAATGTAAACGAGTTGGGTTTGACGCAGCGCGCGGCGGCAGCAGCCGCGCGCCCGTACGCCGTCCCCGAAGACGTTACGACGCCACATTTACAACATCGCCTGCACGTGCCAACGTCTTTCTCGCTCAGGTGGAACCGGCGAGTGCGGGGGGTGCGTATACACCTCGTTCCATGGAGAGAGTCGCGGCGGCAACTGGTCTTCGCAGAGATCAGTGAAGAACCTTTGCCCGGTGGGGTTTGAACCCACAAAACTCCCTGCTTGGCCATGAAAATGAAAAGGAACGTGTAGAATATGCCTAGAAAGAAATTAGGTAGGCGATTGGGTCAATTTGGGAAATTGGAGGGTAATTCTTGACTATTTAAATCAAGGAGTGAGAGTCGGTATGTGGAAGATTGTGATCGGCTCATAATCTGTTGGAGCTCTGAAAAGGATAAGTTTCCGTTTTTGTGTAATACTTAGGTTTTCGGGAGAGTTCCAGAAAAATAGGGAAGAATAGCGTTCGTCTGCCCAGCATTTAATTTCTGAGGTTTTATGTCCAAAAGATCCACAGTGGCCAATTTGACATTGCATATCCAATTTATTGTAGATGAATTGGACGGAGGTGGATAGGAAATTATGCAAAGGCCTTTGATCGGATCAATCGTGATGTATTTATTGCCAGGGCTTCATCTGGAGTCTCGCACAAAGATCAAGCCTCCAACCGTTACTATTTCCAATTTTTTTTGATGATCTTCCTGTTAATATTAAATCTTCAAAACTGAGGTATATTTGCCGATGACTCGAAGTTCTTTAGTATTATTTCCTCATTTCCTGTAATGAGAATATTATGCTTGTTGTTGAGGAGTGGTGTATAGTTAATAATTTTATGCTCAATATTAGCAAATAAATGTAAGGTTGTAGCGTCTCGTTGCGATGTTGTGAACGATATTATAGACATTACGTTAGTTTAACTTTGAAAACCATATTTTCCTTAAGCTTATGGGTTCATAGTGCGAAACTGCAGATCCTTCACCAGTATTGATGCTCTCAAAATTTTGTAGTTCTGCTATATGAGTTCTAAGCTTGAGTAATCGATTATAGGGTGCCCTTATTACTATATTTACAAATTTTTGCTGGAAAACATACAAAGGAAATTTTTCAAAGATCTCTGTTTTAAAGTATACGGTTTGTATCCTGAAAGATGTGTATCATATATCATATAGACTTACGCTCGATAGATTTAACTTCACTAGATTTGCAATCAGAAGAAAATACGGCTCTGAATCTTTCTATTATAATACCGTGAATAATGGAATTGTCCTGGTTTATTAGAACAAATCTAGTGCCTCGTGCTAATTCCAGAAATCAATACACTTTTCATTTTTTATTGCAGTGAAGCAAAGTTATCATTAAAAAGGTACGTCAATTCCTTAGAATCTATAAAGGATGAAGTAATTTTGTATTTGAATGTGGCTTTTTATGATTACTTGTTTTAAATTAGTGTATTACAGTGTAAGATATTATATTATAATAGGTATTTCATGTAATAATTATAATTGTCCTGTAAATGGTTGCCGCACTGTTGGGCAATAAAGCTATTGCTAATATCATTCAAGAATCGAAGCACCACACACCGCCGTGTCCGATGTCAAAATAATGAGTCATCTACTTGGAGCCTCGACATTTGGGCGAGTGTTTGAGTTTTGTTAGCGTTTAATCTAAAAACGCTCTTTTGTACACTAGAAATGACATTTCTTAATTTGGTAATCCAAGGGAGGCAGCATTGTTTTGAGGGACGTCCAGGGGCGTAATATCAGAACTTGTGTCTTACCTTAACCTCGATATTCTGTGGCTCTAACCTAACTTCAAACAAAGAAAATATAACTATAGCCTTTTTCGGTACTTCAAAGAGTTTAATGTTAATTTCTATCAATTCAAATTGAGGATTCGTGTACGTAAAACATAAATTCTGTTGATTCGATCCTGTGACTCTAGGAGAAGCCCTGAAGTTGAGAAAGCTGGCAACGTGGCTTGCGGGTCTGCGCGGCGTAGCGTGTCACTCCCTGTCAGTTGATTTTACAAGAAATTTACCAGAATTAATTTGTGTAGTGCGGGTAGTGCTATCCTCGCCAGATTGCTACGACGAGGCAGTGTGTCTCTGGTCTCTGGGTGGAAACAGACAGCCCGAAGTGCTGGCGACAGCTTTTTTATAAATTTGTTTTGTTTGTGCAGAAGTGAATGTCTATAAAAATTCTATAAGTGAAGAATCGTGCCTTTACAATTTCAAGCCTCAAGATGCCTAGAATCGCCGAGGGATGCTAGAACTTAGTTATATACCTGGCTGTAAGTCAAATCGTAATAATAACTGGAAGTAGCTAGGTTTTCTTTGCTTGACGGCAGGCGGTAGGTAGACTTGTATTCGTTTTGGGCTTTCCAAGGGACGAAAATTTAAGAATGGAATGATTACGGGCCAATTGCATAGACAAACTAAAGTACCCTTTAAAATTAACGGAGCTTTCTAAGAATCCAAACACTGTTTAATATTGTTGCAAAAGTTTCTTTACCTAATTTTAAAGTCAACATATATATTTTAGTTGAATGTATTGTGAAATTGACCCCAACTGCCATTTCAATTAAAAGAGATATTATTCTCCTTCACAACATGCAGTTCTCTGTTCGCTTGTTGTTTGTATTTTTATGAAAATTTAACCATGAGGGAAGATAGGTAGGTAATCATTTACCTGACGGCGCACTTTGCGAAAAATTCTCACAAAAATTCGACTTACATTAAAATGTAGTTCCTTCTATTTGCCCAAATTTACCATAGGTATTATTATTTGTCGAAAATGTACCTATCCACACCAGGAATAGTACCTAATTATTATTACTTATATTATATTATAAGTGTATATTTTGTTACTTGTTACTGCTTTTGTTGTCTGTTAAACAAACCTACCTATTTACTTAGGTAGCCAATTATTGAAACAAAGCCACAAATGTATCTAATTATAATTAAAAAGAGGGTTGAACATTTATTAGAAAAGATAAACTAAGCTCTAGACTGCATAGACCCATTGAACCGTCTCGCTGAGGCGTTGCCACAGTTTGCACAGGGCTTGTAAAGTTTGAGAAGGTTGTGACCCTGTCCTACCAATAATATCAATATGGCCACCGCTTACAGAATTTTAGGGACATGAAATATTTACCTATACCTGGCTCAATCCAGTGTAGGTACAATTAAAAAGCGTTTTTAGATTACCTTGATGTTCTACGTGTCCAAGCCAACAGTGGAGGTTCGATGGTTATCACAGTTCAACCTGCATCAACACTACCTATTTACTACTCTACCTACACTATATTTTATAAAATAAAAACGTGCGAATATGTCTGACACACGACACACGAATTTAATACAGGTAGGTACAACTGAATAGTAACTAAAGTCTATCCAAGTTACAGCGGCAGTAGATATAAACAAAGTCACATGACCGCCTTGCGATCGATTACCAGGGTCGGACTAATATGAGATTCCAAGTGGCTTGTAATTCTGAACTAATTCTTTCAGAAGTTCTAAAATTGTTTCTACCTTTCGTGGATCTTTATAAATTTCCTTAAATTTAGTAGCAAAATAAATTTACAGAATATACTGCTCGCGATCCGATCTAAAATATGCAGGAAACTCGACTGAGGGAAGAGCCGGCCCTGCATTCTGCTCGCCGCGTAAACACTTGACATTTTATGACGGCCAGACCATAGGCGCCGACTTCTCAAAATTTGGCTGAGTGCCCAAGGTATACAACCCCCCCAAAATGTTATTTTAAACAAATTTTTTTGTTTATAAATTTAAAATAAAAGTACATAACAAAAAACGAACAGTTATTGCCCTGATGAATAAAAAACAACACGTAAAAATATAATGAAATAAAATAAAGGTATTTCTATAAGAAAGGCCTCGTTTTAAAATTCAGCGGACTCTCATCCCGATGAATCAGCTGGATATCTGTCTCTTACTTCCTCCAAAGGGAAACAAAGGAGAGGGAGATATCAGCTGATTCATCCGGATGAGAGTCCGCTGAATTTTAAGACGCGGTCTTTAAACAAAAACAAAAAAAAAACTACTAGGTAGTTACTTAACTTTGCGTAAATAACGCAAAAGTGCTTAGTCTTATGGACGATTTTATGTGGAACAATTGACATATTTTCAAATTGTTTAGTTGTCACCTTGTCACATTTGCTTAAACTTCCAACAAGTGGCCAAACTTTTTGGCCGGGTGCTCGAGCCCCGGAGCACCCGCGGAGTCGGCGCCTATGGGCCAGACCAATAAGAGAATAGGTCACGTGGTGGCCAATGTTTTGATGCACTGCCTCTGTAACTTGGATAGACAATAGGTTCCCAGTGGCCGAGCTAGAATTCCCAACATCGATAACGTCCATACCGAAGGAACGCACTCTAGCATTGGCCGAAGATGCGGTCGCGTGCCTTCTGTCTTGAAAAACACCCGAAACATCTGCCGGTCGCAGGCAGGGGCAGGCCGCGTCTTCACGGATACTGGTACATCTTGGTCGGGATCGTCAGCTGTTTCCACGCGCGCCGCCGCCAGCACATGTTGCGTCATAAACCGACAACGGACCGGCGAGGGCTCCGCAGGCCCGCCAACCTGCATGACCGTCGGTAATAAGTTTCCGCGGCCACCTGATCGATTTTCGATCGAAAGTCGATTTTGGGTTGAGGCTTTTTTTTCGTCAAGGGACTCACTCGAGATACAATAATATACAATGTGTCCCGGATAAGAATGAACAGCATGGGGATCTTGCAAACGGTGAGAGATGTAACAACGGTTAAATGGGGAAAAAGTTGCGCAATTTTAAGGTCAATAAAATGGTACAAACAGATTTCTAATATCTTTTTCATTTTTGAGTTATTCTGAAAAAAGTAAAATTTTGCGTTTTCGATTTTATTTTTCTCTGAGGTTGTTATCACAGATAGAAAAAAAGGAAAACACTTTCTTATGGCACTTTTTAACGGGCTTTAAGGTGAAGTTTTTAGATTTGTTCTAAAACATTTCGTTTTTGAGAAACCATCTTCAACTTTATTTTTTAAATACGGACCTGGATTTTTTTTTTCAGATTTTGAAATCACTTTTTATTGCAAATACCATGATTTATGACACTAAATATTTTAAAAATGTTTGGAGACAATTATACTGAACATTCCTTTTTTTTATTTGATATAAGGGACTTAATGTCTGCCACATTTCTTTAGAATTATTTTTGCACCCATCTATTTTATTTTCAAAATATGCTTTTTTAGACATTCTGATTTTTGACACTACTATATTTCTAGCACGTTTATATGTTTCCCAATATTTTTGATTATTAGTTAAATTAAAAATTTTAAAACATGATTCTCTATATTTTATACACTCTAATATGTTCCTATCAAACCATTATTTTCTCTTACTTTAACAGAAATTTTTGGTCTATAAAAGTTAAGTATTGAACTAATAGTATTTATGAAAATGTCACATTTATTATTTATGTTATTTTCATATCTTATATCAATTTGTTTCAATGCATTTTTAAATTCTTGCTTATCAGATAATTTTCCTCTAATATTTTTATAACTAGTAAATTTATTTTCACATAAACAAATTTTTATAATAAAATGATCAGATATTCTGGGTGATTTTAATATTTCACAGTTATATTTTTTATTGTTAGTGATAATTAAATCAATTATATTTCTCTTATTATGTACTCTTGTATAAGTTTTAACAATTTGAACAAGCCCATTGTCATTGATAATTTTACTCAACCTTTTTGCATAATAACATTCGTCTTTCTTCTCCCATCTTATATTAAAATCTCCCATAATTAGCATATTATTTTCTAATATTTCTTTATTAGAATCAAACAAATTTTCCAAAAAATTTAAAATTAAACATTAAAAATCCAAAAAAATTTTTCAACACATTGAGGTAAAACCTGCTTAAAAATAATACCCTTTTTAATGTAAAATAGAACTCCCCCAATATGACGACTTGATGAATTCAACCTAACAATATTATAGTTTTCTGAAACAGAAATTTCAAAATTTTCAATTTCTTCAGTAATATGAGTCTAGGTTAAACACAAAATTTCAGGATTAAAATCTTCTATAAATAGTTTTACTTGATCAAGATGTGATGTAAGACTTTCAATATTTATTAAAATTAAATTTTGTTGTTCCATTATTTTTTTACAAAAAGATAAATCACCTAACTGCTATCTGTAAATATAATCTACTTTTATTTGTTCTATTTCCATTTTTTTGCCAAAATATTACATTTAAGCACGTCAAAAGGGGAATGATTTAAATTGAAATTGAAAGAAAATTTGTTATTCATTTCCAAACAATTTGGACAAGTTAACTGTTGATTTTTACACTCATTTGCACTATGTTCAATAGGATAACATGTTAAACAAACTTGCTTTTTCGTACATTTACCTGCAAAATGATAATATCCACAACAATTAAAACCTCTTAAAATATCTGTGTATTCAAACGCAGTGCAGACCTCAAAGTCTATACAAAGTGCACCATTATTCAAAATCGCTTTAAATGATTCTCCGTCACACTCCATTATCGCAAAGTACTTATACTTCATTTTCTTCATACAATAAGTTTAAACCACGAATCTTCTTCTTCTTTGACAAAACTGTTCTGCTCAATAATACATTTTATTATATCCTTCTCTTCCATTTTTTTTCATTTCCTACTATTTTAATTTTTGGCTTTTTTATTGCCATAGTTGGTATATCAACTTTGTACTTCTCACCTAATGATTCTTCAGTTTCAACTACTGCACCTTGATGAGTTGGTCCGGGGCCCACGGAAAAGATTCCGTGGGCCCCGCTTTGTCTTGTGTAACTCCGTAGGTCACTTTTAGTTTCAGAACAATCTTGGTTTGTATTTGTTGTTTTTATGAACATAACCTGGTTTTCCTTCTTATTTGCTGAAAGTACAGATGCAAACGTTTGTTTTGTACTAAAATTTTGTTCATTGTTCATTATTGTTCTATTGCCCAATTCATCCAGCCTGTTTTTAATATTCTTCAATGGCGCTGCTTTGTTGATTGGTTGGTTACTGGCTCAGCTTCGGCCGACAGATGCAGAATCGCACAAAGTAATCACCCCGATTGAGGCATTAACATCGCGGCTTGAGGCGTATTCAAGGATATAGCCTTTAATTAACTCGGCACCACTCGGCTGTCCTGCCGGTTCTTCCTTTGTCCGCCGAGTCGAGTGCGAAGCGTAACATGTCAAAAGGTGCTTCCTGTTAAATTGATATTTCATCTGCTCTCCGCTTGCTCGAGGTGGTGGTCGGCTGTCTGTTGTGTGTTAATAAATTCAGGTAACCGTGAAAAGGCGATTACAGAAATCGGGTCATTATGTATGGAATGTGCAAGGTTTTTTAAAGTAAATTTTTGTACGTAAGGTCAATACCGCAACAGGTTTTTGTTGTCTATTATCTAACCTATATCATTTTCAACAATAAGGTAGACTTGACCATAATGACCATTTTTAAAAGTTTTTTTTTAATTTCCGTATGCATAGACAAATCGTATTCACAGACCAATGCTAAAATTGCAGAAGAGGATGATCTGTTCAACCAGTTAAAAAGTGTAGATATTATGTTTTGGAAGAGTATTTTGCAACATACAGGGTGTCCCAGGATAAGTGAGCCAATAAGTAGTGTAAAAGACAAAAAGTTTTCAAGTTTAAATTTGATCGTTTGAGGTTCTGACCTGCTCGACTGGAAACTAATTTCTAGCATTTTGTCGTTTTTGTAAAATCAAGATGGCGTTGACAGCGACCATTTATTTATTTTCATTTTAGGTGAAGTGCCTTTTTCTTTAAAGATAGCAAAAAATTTCATTAGAGAAAGGTCGTTTCCCCGGATACCAAATTTTGAAAGATCGGCCTACTTTGTTGTTCCCACTTTTTTCTTTTTCTAACGCGCTAAAGTGACTTTCAAGTACAAGATATCGAAAAATTTTATAAGAAAAAATTGCTTAGAATTAAAAGTTATCCTCGTGTAGCAAATTTTGAGAAAATCAGCCTACTTTATATTTTTATTTTTTTTTATCGCGTTAGAAAAAGAAAAAAGTGGGAAAACCAAAGTAGGCCGATCTTTTCAAATTTGGTAACCGGGGGAATTTTTAATTGAGAGAACAACTTGAAAATAAATAATTGGTCGCTGTCAACGCCATCTTGATTTTTCAAAATGGAAATATGCTAGAAATTAGTTTCCAGTCAAGCAGGACAGAACCTCAAACCAGCGTCCAGAGTTCCAGAGATAGTATTCTCTAGACTTTGCTCAAACGATCAAATTTGAACACAACATTTTTTTGTCTTTTACACCTATTGGCTCACTTATCCTGGGTCATCCTGTAATATGTAAGAATGAAAATAGAAAAATTTGTTTATTGCCCCAAAGCGAACCAATTGTCCACTATAAAGAAGAAACTAAAAAAAATATTATGCGTTCTATGCTTACTTACTCTACAACTAGCCACGGACTTCATTTCAAACCAAAAGGTATCAAAATACTCTTACTTGCTTTTTATACTCGCTTTTCTTAAGAAAATATATGGAAACATGCCATGTAAACTTGTTAAATGGAGGGGACATATCAAACAAGCATTTTAGTGTATTTTGGATAATAAATTCGTAATATATTTGCATATTTTGTTTTCAAAATGTTCTGCAGCAATGGTGCTTGTAGCATTAACCACCCTGTCGATTTTTTCATGGTGTGGCGCTAGTGGCGATCGCTTGAAACAGCGCTGTGCACAGGTCTGTCACAGACCTATAATATAGCTTCGCTAAGCTATACAGGATGATTTTTTTAGGTCTACCACCGCGATTTTCTCGCTCATTTTGGGGCCTACAAAAAAAACGTAAGAAACAAAAATGTGGCAATTTTGGACAGCTAAGTGGTGCTGCAAAAGAAATCAGCATCCATGGCCAACTTGTCGCGCAATATTAAAAAAACCTCAAATTGAGCAAAACTATTAATGGCCGTGGAATGTTTATTTTAAGAGACAGAGGAAAACTTTTATATTGAAAATTGATGGCACTGAGAAGCTTTATCCACCCAGGTGATCAGATAATTTCAGCAAATTACACAGGGTCTTCGGCTCTCTTTAGACCATGCAAATTTTTGTCGATTTTAGGTTTTTTTCCTACACCCCGAAAAGTTGGGTATGGAGGCCCATTCCTTTTTTAAAGTTGCCTCCCTGACCAAAATTGCCATATTTTGTTTTCTTACATATTTTCTGTGCGGCCCAAAATAAGCGAGAAAATCGCTTAATAAGAAATAAACAAAAAAAAAATCATAGCCTTAAGAGAGCCGAAGACCCTGTGTAATTTTCTGAAACTATCTGAGTACCCTTTTGCATAAAGTTTCTTAGTGCCATCAATTTTCAATATAAAAGTTTTTCTCTGTCTCTTAAAATAAACATTCCACGGCCATTAATAATTTTGCTCAATTTGAGTTTTTTTTTTAATATTGCGCGACAAGTTGGCCATGGATGCCGATTTCTTTTGCAGCACCACTTATCTGTCCAAAATTGCCACATTTTTGTTTCTTACGTTTTTTTTTGTAGGCCGCAAAATGAGCGAGAAAATCGCGGTGGTAGACCTAAACAAATCATCCTGTATATAATAGGTCTGTGATATTGGTGTTTACAAATCAGTGACGTCAGAAAGGTGTTTCTAAACAGGTGGTGGTTAAAACCCCTTTTAAAAAATTAAAAACTGATCACACTCTTGCAGTTTCAAAATTTCAAATAGCGCATCAGATGCACTCTGGATATAGGGCTTTTTTTATTCCATATACTTAGAAGAACGTTGTCGAGTACGCTCTACTAAAATGGACCTTTTCAGGCATTATAAAGTCTCGCTATAAATTCGAAAGTCAGTAAAAATAGAGAAATCAAGATGACTAACTTGGGAACATACGTAACTCATAACTGTGATCTCTACCAACATAAACATTTCAATAGAATGGATTTATATCTGCTTATTACCTTATTTCTTTAATTAAAGCATGTGGGAAAGAGACCCTGGGCTGCAGCCCATAAAGACCATGCCTAAATCCGCCCCTGCCAACACGGACAGAAGGAAAATACTTTTGTATACCTATTGTAGACATATAGCACCAGATATCTCTAATGACTATAGATTACAAATTAAAAATTATTTAAAATGTGGGTTTTCCTCTCTAGAAGATATTCTCCAAAATCGTTTTCACATGATCTGTGGGATACCCGTAACCGTAGGCGTTTTAACACAAATCCGGTAAAATTCTACAAGACACCATTGAGTAAAGGAACCTTTTTACTCAATGAAGACACTTAAAAAGATTATCTCGAGAAATTCAAATTCATGACATAGCAACACATATTTAATTTGAGCTACATTTGTAAAATAAATTCATCACATTCTCGATTTACCTACCTACCTGAATGGCCAATTTATAAGCTAATCAGCAAAATTTGACTATTCTACGCGGAGTTCGACAAACTGCAGTCATTGTTAGTTTGATGGATAACGTGTATTCCTAAAAAATATTTAGTGGAAAGTCGAGACCAACTCATCTGCCAAAGAAAATCATTTAGCAAAATATCAACATCTAGGTATGTAAATCTGACTCGGCAATAATAATTGTAGTTCGAAATTAGGATATACAAGGTGATTCATTGAAAATGGGAAATCGGAGATACAGTGACCGGCAGAAAGTTGGACACAAATTTATTTTTAGTTACTGTTTTCATTTAAATTACTTATTATTAAAATTTGTCAAAAAAACGATTTATTTTATTCAATGGACACAAAAATTTAATATTTTTAACCTCTGATTTCGATTAATTTAAATTTCTAGCTGCTAATCGAACAAAATTAAAGTTAAGTAGCAAATTCATGTGTTATCCCATGATAAGTTGCGCTTGCGGTATTTTGTTTTTTTGTAATACACAGGATGATCGAAAAAAATACAAAAAAGTTAAATTTCTTTTTTTTTACTAGGACTTTAAATCTGACATCCACTTTTGATTCCAAACAACTTTTGTAAGTAACTTTTTACCGTATTTCAAAAAATAAGGGTACTTTACTCTTGAGCTATTTTGACATTTTTGAATCTACCTCGTATCCAAAAAGAGATATTTAAATTTTGGTATATGCGTCTTGAGTTTGAAATGATGCACCAACTTTTATCAAGAATAAAATTTTCTGAGAAATTAATAATAAAAAAGTTTTCCATTTGTGTCCAACTTTCTGCCGGTCACTGTATATATTGCAGCCTCGCTCTTAATTTTGATACGGTCTCCGCAGGTGATAATTGTAACTTTTTCTTCATGATATGCCATACAGTCAGCACCATCTTGTTGAAAAATAAATTCAAGTCCAGTTCTTCGGCATTCCTCTAACGTAGGCTTTAGGTAAGTTCCGGAGTAGAAATGTATTGTGTACCTACTCCTTTGGCAGACATGGATCCCCAAACCACCACCGATGTGGGAAATGTTAGTTTCCTTTTCAAACAGTCTGAATGATATTGCTCTTCTTTCTTTCTTATTAGGTACTCTACTCCGTCTATCTCCTACACACACTTCAAATCTGGATAAGTGACACCAGTGAACTGAATCCATTGTTCCCGAGACCAGTGCCGGTATTGTTTTTTGCCAAAAAAAAACCTTTTTTCTGTGGGCTATATAGTGAACAATGGTTTTTCTATTGCCTACAAGATTAGGTACTCGTAAAAATGATTTCACATTGGAGATACAAATAAACTTTAAACCTACCTTGTAAACTTTAAAACCCAATTCCATAGCTACCCTATGACAAGTTGTTCTAGAAAACTTCTTCCTTGTTGCAGTATTCCATAAAATAACCTACTATCACCTACACCTACTTATTTCTCCAGAATTAGACCGGTTTTCAACAAGTATTTTCTTAAAGCTGTTTTATTGATATCAAGAACTCTTCGCTTTCTTCCAGTTTTTATGAATTATGTTATGAATCCTGGTTTAGCATTAAAATACAGAATTATAGTTTTTAAGTAACTGGGCCAACTAATATAGGAAGGGTCTCTATAATCTATGGTAATAAACAAAACAGGATACCTGCTGAATATTTTATCAATGCATTTGTATAGGAGGATTTAAATCGAAATTCAAATATCTGTTTAACTTTACAATTAATTGGCTTATGGTTTATCTGGTTTTTTTTCTATGTCTGATTTTGAGAATTGCGGAAAAATAAAGTTCCTAATATTTCAGAATTTCAATATAATATAAATATTCATTTGGATATAGGAAACATTTTTTTCCTTATAGCATGAACATCGATAGTCAACCTTCATCAGAAAATCGACAAATTGAAGAATATGCAGAGATAATAGCATAAAATATACAGGATGAGTACGTTGGCCGCGGTGGTCCATACTTTCATCATTTTTAATTGGAACACCCTGTATCTTATTACATTTTTAAAAGCTTTTAAAGAGTAGATCCTTTTTGATATAGGGTGTTAAGAGTCTAACTTTAAAGGTTAGGGACTTATTTTAATTTTAAACGAAAAATGGTATCACTTTTGAAAATTTATTAGATACTAAAAAACTAAATAAGATTTTGGGCTATAACTATCACCGGAGATTGGTCAAGCCTAGTTTTTGATATTGATTTTAATATTGAAATAAAATAATGAAGAACATACGGGTAATTCACTTAGGGAAATTCGGAAATTCGCGGAAATTCACTTTACATTATTTTTAAATGGAATTCCGGGTATTTTATTACATTTTTTGAAAGCCCTCAAAGAGTAGATGCTTTTTGATATGGGTATTGAGGGTCTAACTGTACAGGTTAGGGAGTTGTTCTCATTTTATTCTAAGAAACGGCCTTAAAAGGGGGTGACTATCTGATTAGGGTGCCAAACGTTACTGTTTTGGTGTATTAGAAATACTTGAAATCTTCCCTGTAATGCCATCAATAATGAAACACAACACACAACACATGTCACATAGGTACAGTATATGAAGAAATAATGTTAAGTTTTCAACTATTTCTAATAAGCACACCACCAATTAAGATAATGTCTTTTTATTTTTTACAGCTTTTTAAACACTGATAAAATACAGGTCCTTCACCCAGTATGTTATGAATTTGTATGTATATGAATTTTATCACAATATTAGTCAAAAATCTTTATCTAGGCGTAACAAGCAATCTACAGTCCTAGTTATAGCCCAAAATCTTATTTGGTTTGTGAGTAACAAATTTACATAACTGACCTCTTTTTTGTTTAAAATTTAAATAACTCCCTAACCTTTAAAGTTAGGCCCTTAAAATCCTATATCGAAAGCATCTACTCTTAAGACCTCATAATGTAATAAAATACAGGTTGCACTATTTAAAAAAATACCATTTATTTTTTACATTCAACAAATACTATAAAACTCATATTCTGGATATCTGGAAAATTGTGGTTAAAGTGGTTAAACAATTATTATTAGTTCAGACCATCAGAAATATTTTGATGCCATAGTAACGCAATTCGTAACTTTCCCAGCGAGAACAAAAGGAACGATAGGAATTTCGGGGGCCCTGCTTCGTATTCGTCTTTATCTGTTCCCGAATCGGAAATTAGCGTATTATCGGGCCCGTTCCCACACTCACCCGGGCCGATATCGGCGTTTCCATATTCAAAAAGAAAAAAAACACGGACTGTTTATGCGACACGCGCGCCCATACATTTGCATGATTTTGGAATTATGGCGGAAACGTATAGATAAGCATCGCGGTTATTACAATAAGCAATGAGCCCCATCCGAAAACAATGTTGGCGTAGATGGATGCGGATCTCCAGGTCAAAAGATTAAAGATCAGGTAAATAATCTATTGAATGCGCCCGAGCTGGGGACCTCTCGTTTGCATTTATAATGGAGCCTCGGACGGTGGTGCAGGGGCCAGAAGACAATGGCTTGCGACCCCATTAACACAGTTTTCTGTAAGTCATCCTGACACAGGACGACGTTTTCCGGCCGATTTTATTTATCTAGCTGGTTAATATGGGTAAATCATACAGGGTGGCTCTCGGAAGATGTTTGCCCCTTTTTAACAGACTTCAAAAAAGGAGGAGGTCATCAATTCGTTTGTATTTCTTTTTATTTTTGTTACCTCAGAACCGATTTGGACAATTTATTCTTCTTTTATTTGAAAGGGTATACCTACAGAATGGCCCCATTTTTTTATTAGAAAGGGAGTACCTTAGAGGTGGCCCCATTTAAATTTGAAGAAAAAATTCCATTCGTAAGGGTGGAAAAATAGGGGATGAAATTTCATATTGGACCGATTTCGATGATTCTCTTTTTATTAGAAAGGGGTTACCTTAGGGGTGGGCAATGGGCATATTTAAATTTGAAGAGAAAAATTTCAATCCTAAGGGTGGACAAATATGGGATGGAATTTAATATTGGACCGATTTCGATAATTTTTAATAATTCACTAAAATGTAAGAAATAAAAAAAAATTAACAAAAAAATTAAAACAGACTTCAAAAATTTGCCCGTATGCACTCTTGCACACTCCACTAAAAATTAAAAAAAAAATAACAAAAAATAACACCGACTTCACAAATTTGACCGTATGTACATTTGAACTAAAATTTTAGAAATATTTTTCTCTTTCTAAATTGAGTTATCTTTGGAGTCAGTGACAGTAAGTTATGATGTATGTAGTATAATATGATGTATTCATATCTAAATAGATTTAAATTCCTTGCCTTGACTGTCACCAAATCCAAAGATAACTCAATTTAGAAAGAGAAAAAAATTTCTAAAATTTTAGTTGAAATGTGCGTACGGGCAAATTTGTGAAGTCGGTGTTATTTTTTGTTATATTTTTTTAATTTTTATAGTTTTAGTGGAGTGTAAATACGGGCAAATGTGTGACGACCCAGTCAGATGTCTACACAATTTGAAAATGCATCAACCACAGGTATACAAAGTGTTGTTTAATCGAGAGTTACCGTAAACCTGGGCTACTTTAACTCTGCGGGTTACTTTGACACTTTTTGGGGCTACTTTGACAACGTCCCTCGTACAAGCAGAAATAGGTACAAATTTGAGTTTTGTTGTTTATATTGTTACTCTAACCGCGTGTTTCAGCATTCTGATGGGTTTTAAAGTATTACCGTTCCTTTAATATTTAAAAACATTGTGTAAAAATGGTTAGATAACCTACAAAAAAATAGGAGGGCTTGCGTACAAAACGTATACTAAAGAAAACCTAGAAAAAGCTATAAATTAACTTAATAGCGGTAGGTTCTCAGAGAAGACGGCCGCTGAAAAGTATAATATAAACAGAACGACAAAGTTAGTGGTTACCATGAAGGTAATCCCGGACATCCAATTGTTTTTGCAACCGTTTTTGCAACAAAAGCACCACGAATCCTCGGTATAAATTACCAAGATCTGAGGATGATGAAGATTTGTAAAAGAATATATTATTTTTGTTTTTGTTAACGTTACCATATTTGTATTTAGTTTAAACTTCAATAAATAAATTCTAGCTTGGTAAACACCTGTGTTTTTAATGTTTAACAACCCCCAAATATTGTAAAATAAAAAAATACAATTAGTTTGGTGTCAAAGTAGCCCCCAAGCGGTACTACTTTGACCTCCGACAGAAAACAGTGCCGTGTCAAAATAGCCCCGACACCAAAATAATAATTATTTTTTTATAATAAAGCCTGCTTTTAGGAAGTTATCTGTTACAGGCAATGTTGTCAAGATATCAATTGGTTCAGACAAACACAAATTTGTGGATTTGGATAATTAACAAAAAAGTTACGATAATAAGACTCTCTAAACTATGTCAAAGTAGCCCCGGTTTACGGTATCTCCCGAGACCTAATGTAGGTATTTTTGGTGGGAAAATGATTGGGATATTCCTTTACTCAATGTTTTGACTAAATAATTCGACCAAAAAACCGGGAGACCGAAGGTCGAGCGTTTTTTCGACATTATTAGTTATTTCGGTATTTATTGAAAGTTAAGAAAGTAAATAGACAGGACCTCGACCAACACTAATATACAGGTTGATTCTAGGACACTTCAACAGGTGATAGAAAACCATAAAATATGACTATTTTGTGGTATAACTTTTTATCCACAGCCGCCTCATTTTCGAAATACAGGGTGTACCAAAAATTTTAACGTTTAATTTTATTTGTCCGTATTAGCATTTTTCTGCTGTAAGAAGAAGAACAGGTGGTGGGGGCGGCACCGTCGCGCGAAGAAGGGTTACCTTTTGTTTAAAAGTGGGGGAATGTCCTAATCTTCAATGTTTGCTTTAGGGATACAGGGCGTTGAAGTTCTTTTTTTAATCGAATTATGGCTAAACTACCAAAATAATTAGACTGCTGAACTGAAATTTACCACTGCTGTGTTTTTTAATAGCAAAAACATGTTCCAAAATCCAAAAACGGCGCAAGTGGCGCTCTCTGGGATATACGTATAAACATCAACATTTTCAACTGATTTTCGATCCCAAAAGACATAGCCGTGTCAAATTTCATTTCAGCATTATGTTGGCAGATATAAATACTACGTCAATCAACGATTTAAGCGTTGACTGATGTATTATTAAAACTGCTCACGACTGTCACGTCTGACACATTTTTGGAACACCATGCGCTTTCCGGAGATAAAATACAATGCCAGTGGCGTAACTACGGGGTGTTCAGAGTGTTCGGTGAACACGGGCCCAGAGCTGCTAGGGGCCCACCGCCACCAAGATTCATGCAGGACGACTCAGAATCTCTAATCGGTTACACGACGCCCCAGGCCCAGGCCTACTGCGCAAATGACAACGAAGACAAAATAATAGTAATTTCCCCCCTCCCCCGCACAAGCATTCAATTGCTTCTGGGGTACTCCTATAGTTTGGAGTATTGTGAGGGTGAGAATTATTATTATTAAGTTTAAGGGTGCACAAGACACCCTAACATCCCATTAAATAATTTCTGACTATCAATTGTTTCCAACCATCAAAAAAGCAAATTTTCGGTCATAATAATTGGACCTTGGTATGTCCCATTTAAAAACCCTTGTTCGAAATTTTATCTTCAGTTTTTGTGTTCTCGCAATATGCCTGGGGCGTCCAGTGAGCAATGCGCATAATTTTACTGTTGGTCAATACAAAGTTTAAGTTGGATTATTCTCTATGTACCTACAGGGTGTCCCATTTTCGATACTTTTGCGAGCTATCTCGGTTATTTTTAGAAATAGGGAGTTGCGGTTTTCGGGACACTGACCTACTTTTTCATAAAAAGAAAGCCCGTATACAGAATTTTCAGCCGGCCTCCTTAGTTTTTTAAATACAAGGTGGTTTTTAAAGTTTGCCATTTTCAGGCACCCCCCTATATCGACCCTTGTAGATTTTTTCACGTAGAATTCAGTGGCGTACACGGTTTTCTTCTAGGAGGTAAGAATTTCAGAATATAAATATAACCTGCAAAAACTATCGAAAATGGGACATCTTGTACAATGTTTGTCATTGTTACAGCACTTTCAAACATAAAAAATCACAGGGGCCCACTTGAAATTTTGAACACGGGCCTACTCTTCCGTAGTTACGCCACTGTACAATGCAGAATACATTGTTAGCCATCAGAGCCATCTGTTTTCCAGGACATAAAGCTATAGCCGTGAGAAGTCTTTATAGATACGTCAGTCAACGATTTAAGCCTTTGACCGCGAATTTATGTAAGTTACGAATAAGACGTATATAATATGTCCTTTGGAGCAAAAAATTTGGAATATTTCTGTAGGTAAGTACATTAAGAGCATATTTTAAAAAACAAACTCATCAGCTGACATCAGGATATTTCAAAAAATGAACATGTATGGAGGTGTGAGAAAGGAATGGGGGTTATTTAAGTTTTACAGCGCCTTCGTCAAAAGACTTAAATATCAATTTGCCAGACATTTCAAAAACAACCATTTATTATTCCAAACCAAACCAAAAATAAACTAGTATACATAAAAATTTAATTTAGCAGCACTGAGCGAGCAAGATACCTCAATCGTTCTTTCAAATATCTACTTATTTAAATAATTAATAATTCTATAAGACCTCTTCAACAATTTATGAGATACTGGAATTATTTCAAATAATTATTAGATCTATTTTTGCTCAAACGCACATTGAACACACACATATATTATTTTTGCAATAAATTGGTGAGCAATAACGAATGCTTGCTATCAAATTTTATGATTTTCTTGAATTATTTTAAGTTTTAAAGACCTTGTCATTCTTAAGTGCTTAAGGCAATATCCCTATAGTTTTTTCTCAGTGTCATTCATTACCTTTATGCAAAACCAATTGAAATCAACTCTCCCAATAAAGGATGTACCTACCTATACCTAGCCATAATTAAATTTTCAAAAAAAGAACTTCAACGGTTATATTTGTCATTTGATACCTCATGATATAATATGAAGTTGTATGTATTAGACTGCCTTATTATCTAGGGTAAAAACTTTGCATTGGATAATATTTTTCTTATTTTTTGTTATTTTATCTTGTAAATTAATTATGTTTTGTACATTTCTATTATTTTCATTTCCATTATTTCCATTTCCATTTCCATTATTTCCCTATATTTTATTTTAAGAATTGCTACATTTATAATTACTGGGCCAACTAATATGAGACGGGGCTCTAGATTAAAGGAGACAAGAAATCCCGGCACACAAACTTTCAAACGTTAATGTTGGAATGAAAACAAATTAAATCAGATAAATTATTGCAATGTCGTACAATTTCTTAGGACTCCATAAGTTGTGGTATTTCAATTTAGTTATTAGTTTTTCTTTATAATTTTATGCAAAACAATGGATATGCTTCGCGGGAATTTCAACAATGGTTCTGACAGTCGATGTGCAGCATTTTCTTTGTTTTCGCCTAAAAGTATATCGGCCCTCTAAAATGATGGTTCCTTGGTTGTCTCTTGCATGTGCTCCTTATTAACAAATAATATCAGTTTTCTATGTGATTAATTTTCTACACCTTGCTAGTTATAAAAAGGCCACGGATCTTTTTTCTTCATATTTTACCGATGTCTGGTTATTTTCTCGCCGATTCATGTCTATCCAATCTCTGGTCTGGTCGAGTGTTATAACGAGAAACAGGTGAAACACAAAATACCAATCTTCTGAAAGCTGAAACCGCTTTTGCCACGTAACCACTGTTCATTAATCCATACAGATTGTTCTCATATTTATGGAATTTCCTCGCATGCTGCGGCTGCTGCTGGCCTACACAGCCGTTCTCATCATCCCTTGGCATATTTACATGATAAATAACGATGGGGGGATTAAAGGATAAAATTGATATGAAATCGGATTTTTTTATGAGTTCCTTAGGTTGTGGTACAGGTGGGCATCACAATTCTTAATGTTTTTTCGACGATTACTTCCCTCATACTGCTTGCATCCAATAAGGTAGCTCCTTCCATAAAAATCCAACAATCATATGCCTCTGCTAGCCAGTGGCGGATCCAAGGGGGGGCCACAGGGGCAATTGCCCCCCCCCCTTGGCCCTAGATTTATGTTATGTTAGTATAGAAAATATAATTAACCGTGTTTCAAAATCAAAACATAGAATAGATTTTGACCTGTAAACTAGGAGTCTAATAAAAATTTGTTGTACTATTCGGACTTTTACTAACAAGGGCCCCTCTTATATTTACTATAATTAAAATATATGCAGTGGTTTTTATTTGTGATCGCTGACCAAGTCCATTTATAATAGCATGTGCCCCTCACTTAGTGAATTGCTGGATCCGCCACTGCTGCTAGCGACAATTGCACTTGTGCAAATTATCGTGGTAATTGCACTTGTGCTTAGCAACCGCGAATCTGTTGGATACAAACACGTACCTACTTCTTAAAGTTTGTGTGTTTCACACTGTTCTAAATTATGCAGCTTATAAATTATGTTGCGGTACTATTAGCATTGTATCAATGAATTTATATAAATTTTACATTGCTAAATTTTTGTTATTGGACCTCCGTCTCCGTTTAAATTTATGACACATTCAGAAATAAACCAACGCTGACAGGGTGTAGGTATAATCGCATTTGCCTTGGATATCCAAGCGTCATGTTTGTTTACTCGAACGCTACAGTCGAAGCTATCAATAAACTCGTTCAAAATGAATCGTTTTGGAAATGTAAACATAGAAAAAATTAATACAGAAATTATTAAATCGTATATTTTTCTAGATAATTTTATTCTCAAACCACTCGTACAAATTGGGCTTTTATTTTCAGAGATATAAAAAGGCAAAATAGCGCTTTCGAAAAAATTATCGATAAAATTTCCGGCACTTGTGATATTACATACAATTATTTACCTAATACATCTTGTATCCAATAATCGCAAAGCGATAAATCAATTATCGTACATGCGATAGATCCCAATTTATTATTTCGTTGACATTGTATATAAATGAATTTATATAATTTATATATTGCTAACCTGTTTATATTAGATTTTTGTTTAAATTTGTGATACACATTCACAAAATAAATCAGTGTTAAAATATTGACAAAAAATCATGCCTGCCTCATTGGATATCCAAGCGACGAAGCGGAGCTGGGCAGATCTATTTAAAAATGATCGTTTTAAAGATCTAACATCTAAGATCGCGATCTTGATCTTAGATCTAGATCTTTTTTGTTTCACTAAAGAACGATCTTTTTTAAAAAATATCGTTTCAAAAAGATCTTATCTTTTTTTAAAGATCTAAAATCGTTTTAAAGATCTAAGATCGTTTTAGAGATCTAAGATCTTTTCCTCATTGGTTTCGTTCATTTTTGAAACGTTTCTGTGACTTTTTTATATAAAATAATGTTTCATTTTTGAAGAATAAATAGTGCTCTAGGTTGTTGTATGAATAAGAGTTTTTGTTTTTATATCTAATATAAAATATAAATATTTGTAAAATATGTATATATATGTTCTCATTTAGACTTCAATAATTATTGTTGTAAGTAGTTCGTTTTTGAAACGTTTCTGTGATTTTTTTATACAAAATATAATGTAGGTAGAAAGGTAGGTATATATTTTTTAGAAGAATGAAGAGTTTTGTACGAACAAGGATTTTTCTTTCATTTAAAGCAGTTTACCTTAGGAGATCTCAGCTAAAGTGCAAATTAAAATAATAATATAAACAAACTGACGTACATTTTACCTACAACTACAAGAACCTATTTTGAGGTCAAATTTAAATGAATGCTTTATGTTAATTTGTATTTTATTTCCAATTATCTATTTCTCAAAATTCCGAATTTTATAACTTAAGTTATAAAATTATAAATTGCATAAATAATCGGTGAACACGTTTTTACAAGAAAAGTCTAATTCTCCATAGGTATATCAACTGATTGATTACGTAACAAGTTAGTTAGAGTAGTAACTTTACGTAATTAGTTACGTAAAATTTTACTTTACACAACTAGCTATGCACAACTGGACGTATCATTACTTGCTCAGGTTTTGAAAGATGTCACTTTATACTATGTCAAAATTACGAAAAATATTTATAGACATCTATATCTATTAACTATATAATATTATGAATTTTGTTTAAAGTCTTAGATCATTTAGAGGACCTTAGATCGTTTAGAAGATCTTAGATCGTTTAGAAAATCTTAGATCGTTTAGAAGATCTTAGATCGTTTAGAAGATCTTAGATTGTTTAGAAGATGAAGATCTTAGATCCTTTAGAAGATCTTAGATCGTTCAAAAGATCTTAGATCGATTGATCTTTTTTAAGCAGATCATTTTTAGACGAACTTTGATCTAAGATCATTTTTGCATGAAAAGATCTATTTTTAAACGATCTTAGATCTTTTCTTGAAAAACGATCTGATCTATGATCTAGATCTTTTTTGGCGCGATCTTTCCCAGCTCCGAGTCGAAGCCCCTTTAGCGATTATTTAAAACACTAAACTCGTTCAAAATGAATCGTTTTGAAGATATACAAAAAATTAATAACGGAATCTTATCCGTTACATATTCTCAACAAAAACCAACTACATACAGTGTGTTCAGATTTGATCTGGAACACCCCTGTAAAATTGTGACGCGCTGCACGATTCTGATGAATTTTTGAGTGTGTGTAGGAAGTGTATCTACCTACGCACCTGTGGGACATATTATCGTCATGATCACTATTCCAGGGCCTTCTATGATTTTTGTATGCGATTTTTTTGTAAAATTCTGTTAGGAATTTTTTTATCGTAAATCTGGCAACGTATAGCTTTATTCTGCACCCCTGAAACCTCAATGTCCCAAGTTTTATTAATTTACTTCGCCGAATAACAATTCTAAAGGGCCTTAAATTTGGGAAAATTTACTTTTTTAATTTTCAATTAAAAATCAGGAATGCTTTGGAAATATTTGAAAATCGGGTAAACTTAACCTAAACATCCTAAAAATTTCCCACTATTAAAGAAAACAGAAAAAGAACACCATCGTACCATTTTATATAATAATACCTAAATATGGCATATTTTCTGTGATCTGTGAAGAATATGCCATATTTACTAAGTATTATTTTTAAAAACGGTAGGATGGTGTTTTTTCCGTTGCCTTTATTAGTGGGACTTTTTTGGGACGTTTCGATTAAGTTTATACCCCGATTACTGTAAGAAGTCCCGATTTTGTCAGACATTCTCCACAAAATCCCTAGGAATTTTCTGTTAACCATGGGTATAACATTGGTATATGCGTTGCAATCAGTTAATGACGTCACTCATTGATTTATGCTGTGAAAAGTTACCCAAGTGATAAGAAAAAAAGAACATACTAAAATAAAAACCTTGTCGCAATCAAGATTATACCGCTACAAATGAAAATAATTATGACTACAACTCATTTTAATAATAATTGCAAACGTCATGGAAACACTTTCATTTTGGTATTTTGGTATAATCAGCTAACTTGCGGCTGCGTCTATGGTGCGTACTCAGGCAAATTTTATTTCGGTGTTGTGAAAGTGACAGTGAAGGTTTTCCGGATCATTCAAAAAGGTTCAAACTTTGTTCAGTGAAAATATTCGCGGGTTTTGTACGTTTCGTGAGTTTTACCGTTATCTGTGTTTTTCTTGTTCGTGTTATTAGTAGTTATTCATTGTGCAAATGGGCTAGTTACTGACCTGGACTTATGACCCGGTTGCATATTTTTCTGCATTGATGCCAACTTAGGATGGCGAAATTACCAATTGACAGTCCCAGTAAGGACTTCTTAAAATAATTTGACTATATCCGATTTTCAAATATTTTCAAAGCATTCCTGATTTTTAATTCAAATCAAAACAAAAACAACATTCCTAACTACAAGGTCCTACAGAAATGTTAGTTGGCGACGTAAATTCATAAAACTTGGGATATTTGGGTTTCAGGGAGTGCTGCTTAAAGCTACGTTGCCAGATTTTCTATATAAAAAAAATCGCTAATATAGCATAATCGTGCAGCGCATCACAATTTTATACAGGGGTGTTCCGGATCAAATCTGAACACCCTGTATACGGCGTCAAAATTCAACTGAAGAAACTTAACAGGTGATGCTTTAGTAAATTTTTAACAAACAAATCCTCTAAATATGGTTTTGGAAACGTTCGGTTTTTGATATAATGTTTCCAAAATCTTCGTATCAATAATCTTATTTCTCATTTAATTTGTAGGCAAATTACGAGATTCTACACTTCAAATTTGAGTTCAATATTTCAGAAATCACGTATTTTTTAAAGGGTCCGAGACTAAGGGGCCGAGGTTCTAATAAAATAGTAAAATAAATTGAAAGGTCGGGAAACTAGATTCTAAATGAAAATTTGGCAAGAGCAACAAAATTAAGGAAAATAATTATCGCTGAATCTAACGAGCTACCTATCACTTTTGATGTCAAATTTAAATTTACAAAACCTTACTTGTATTAAGATTTTTATTTCAGAGCTTGCAAAAATCTTTGCTCTGAGCCGACATAAATAAAATCGGTCAAGTTCGAAAAAGTTTTAAGAAATCCTTTTTCATACAACTTCTATACCAGCGCCCTCATATCGAATCCTAGGCCTAGACAAGTGTGAAATTAATCCCTTAAATCCGAGCGTTTACCTGCACCTTTCCTCGTCGTTTTTCTTGTTTTTCCCTCTCTAATTTTCGATGTCGCGTTGCACGCCGTGTATAACGGTCCGAAAATTCCGTTACAAATTCCGTCTTGGCCTGACCGCCGCAAGACACCGGACCTCGGCGGCTACCTACTACTCCTTTCACTCTTCAAAAAAACCCCAAAGAGTATCGGAGCTCGGCCACCGGTCACGGCGGGTCACTACGATCGGAATTAGTTCACACATCCCTCGGCCGCCTACCTGACGTCCTTCCTACACTATCCCGTGTCCACTTTCTCATGGAGCCGCAGGTAGAGCGCCACGCATTGACCACTCAGCCGTGCCCCGCTTTCTGATACCTGGCTGTTAGTGACCCGCTGACCCCCGGGCAATCTGACCCAATTTAAATAATATCCGCATCGGGCAAAAAACGGCCGGCCAGCGGTCACTATTGTTTTTTGGGGCGCGGTCATACCTGCGGGCCTTTGTGAGCGAATTTAAAAATGGACCTGGACGGTGGTTTCGATAAAGGATTTTCGGCGGTGGAGGTATAGGGTTGCCGGCCCGATGGTGCTTTCCTACAATTTTCTCACATGTGATTATGGAACGGACGACGACGGGTGGTTTCTAGAAAACGTAGGTACCTAGCAAACAAACGGAGTAGGTAGCATACCTATGCCTTGAACGTGGTTATGTCCAAGCTTATATGGAGCATATAATATGTATGTTATAATGTATAGCACACATGTGAAGAAGGATTCTGTAACGGTTACGGTCACACGAAGGGCATTCATTTGATTAAGGGATTGTGGTAAGCCAGAGCCAGTATAGAAAATCTCCGGCATACTCTGGAAAAGTAATAATTTGATATCTTCCCTCAGAAATGAAACTGCCTTTGGAATTTCACCCATTTCAACCGTTTTTTTAACTTTTTACTTTTTTAATATATTTTTTTATAATCTCCAACAAAAGGGAACTTTACCCCGCCTACACCAAAGTATGTATTTTGGGGAGATTAGGGCTTTTTATATATAAAATATTTTATGCGCCTCTCGCAAATTTTAACAATGGTTTTGGTTCTATGTCTATCATGGATTGGCAGGATCACGATAGACTTACCCACGGTATGTCATCGCGCATCTTGTGACGTCAGTTGCGAATCAGAATTTAAGTTGCTCCATATGTTTTACATAGCAATAGATACTTCTTTATTGGTTTTTGCTTATTTCTTTTAAATAAATGCTGCTAAAAATATGTAGAATTTATTACTAGATAAATGAATGAATATTCTGTTGATAAAAAACACATTTAATTTGATACTCTGACTGCACATACGCTGACTGCACATCCCGGCATTTTTGGCCTATTTCAAAGCACTGTCGAGCTGGACTGACGAGTTTTATACACTTTTATTTTTTATTTTTATACACTTTTTTCTTGACAAATTAAACTGTAAACTATAAAAAATCGTAAAACACAACCGCAGCCGCTGCATTATTTAGAATTCGTGATTCGCAACTGACGTAGATGCGCAGAGTTGCCTTGTTTTCGGATTCGTTAGTGGCATACCGTGGGTAAGTGTATCGTGGTCAGGATATGATGAGGAAACAATAAAGTAAACCTCGTTTGTCGAAGATTTTTACTTATAAAAAAAACGTTGTCTGTTGTTTACGTGCAGTATTTTTGTCTGCTATCAAAAATTATTTATTGAGGATATACCTCTGCAATCCTACCCACATAGGAGATAAGCTAATATCTGCTCTTATTGCAAAATATGCGCATTTGGCATTTATCTTAGGATATTTACTGTTTCAAGATACACAAGCACCTTATGTAATGTTTCCGAGAAAAGCTTTCGTCCCTACAGAGGTTTATTTACTTCAGATAAGATAGAATATTTTTTGCAAATGGAATCTCAATAATAATTGCTATCTGGCGTCTAGAATATCCCGGCTAGGTGGAAAAGTAGCCCAGAGCTCAGGTAATGAATGATGAAGAACGTTGATAAATAGAGTTTTGATACATTCAATATAAATAGATTCAATTACGAAAAATAATGATAACGATAATCTGAATTTTGCTCCTTCAGTCTCACTTTATTGGAGAAATATGAAGTATAAAACCTTTGGATTTGTATTTAGAATGACGAGTACTTTCTAGTTTAAGAAAACACGGGGAAGCTGTTCGAGTAAAAAAGTTTGGACTAGTGTTTAGCGAATATTTTTTTATCATGTTTCACATAAAATCGAAAAATCAGGATAGTTCACTCTTGAGTGTTTTAACGCATTATTAAATGCTTCTGACCACTTTGTACCTAAAGCAACATTTTCTTTTCGCAATCTAATTATTTTAACAAGCTACACTTTTACAACGAAGGTAACTTTTCTGAAAGAAATTAAAATTTAAAAAAATCCCTCCGAACACTAATCGGGGGACATACTGTATGCACTTATATAATTTAGCCGATAGAACCCTTTTTATTAGATACATAATTTTATGCTTAACGGTCGTTCATCCTTCCCAACGGTTTTGGCTTCACCTATCATACGAGTTTGATGTTTTTAAAAATCTTATGTAACCTCAACGTCTTGTCCAACCGTTCTAGAAGATAAGTTTAACGGCCATCCAAAGAAAAAACTATTTACTGTTCGTCTTAACAAAAAACTCCAGCAACACAATTTAAGCCAATCAAAATCATCCACACCCTTCCACTAGGTAAATTTCAACCCCTTAGCCATCCCATTGCTCCAAATATTTCGCACAACCCTTTCCGGTGCTCTGTCTTTTTCTATCGCTTGGAAACGTGAACGTTTTCTTTGTCGCATCAAAATATGCTAATTAGAAACCGAGAAGGGGTTGCAGACTCTCTCATCCCGTGGGTGCATCCTATTCTTCAGTCAATCTCTGACTTTACAGAGAAGCGCATCCAAAACTCAAGCGGCTAAAAAGAGACAGGGAACTTTTTTATATCGCTATCTGCAGAATTGGATCCAAAAAACGCGCGCTTTTTTACGCTTTTAATGTGAAATCTTTAGTGTGGTCTTTACCTCGGAACGTGTATGTGATATTTCGTCGTGATTAAGAAAATTAGGTTACTAGAGTTATTTATTCGTATTCAATATTTGTTCGGTTAGTCAAATAGTTCGATAGTTTATTTCGTTTTTCTTTTTTTCGGTTTGTTTTCGCGTATAATAAAGATAGGGTCTATAATAGGAGATCGTCCGTCGCCTTTACTAATTATTATTGTCATAACGAGTTTTCTTTGTTTTGTTTCTCGGTTATCGTGTCGTGGTAGGCACGTGTCTGCATGCCATCATAATGGACCTCTCGAGAAGTAGGCAGAAAGGTAAGTAGGAAGTTATCTAAAGTAGTCTAGTTCATAAACGGAAGGGTAGGGATGATGACGATAAAACTTTGTCTACGGGACACGAATCAAGATTTGAAAAATGTGCGGACACACCATGATCTGGTCGGTTGAGGCCGAAGTGGAGACACATTTTTTGCATGCCCCGTTATTTGAGAACGTTAAGATTGTGATACTTATGTACTTTGCAAGAGTAAACCATCTAAAAAATAAATATAGAGGGTGAGTTTTTTTCGATGACAACTATGGGGATCTCGGAAACTAGCAGAGCTAGAACAAAGATTGAATGGGGAAAGAATTGCGGTTTTGAATGCTCGATCTAATGCCCCTTTTGGATTTTTTATTTCATCAGATCTTTGTAGCTCCGTTATTTCTGATTATACAGAAAATCTGTAGAGACAAAAATTGTACATAATTTTGGGCTTAATAAGATAAACTGATCCAATTTTTTATGTTGTTTGTGATTTCTGAGATAAGACGTAAACTTTTGTTTTTTAAATGTAAATCATAGTTGGCTGTGGCCTTATCAAATCGGCCATTTTTTGAACTTTCCAAAGATATAATACACGGCATAGTTATTATAATAAATAAAAGAGCTATATGGCTAATTTTCTGATTTTTTTTAAATTTTCACATAGTCAGCCATGGAATATTGTCATAATTACGTTCTATTTTATAATTAGACATACTTCAAACTTTCTAATATTTTGTTTTTAGCTGGTAACAAAATGTAACAAAATAAAACAAGAATTAAAAAACTCAAATTCAAGTTATTATTATTTTAAAAGGTGTTCAAGCAATCCACCATTATTATTTATTCAAATATTGCATCTTTTTAAAACTGAATTTGTCGCCTTTTTTAGAGAGCGCCCGTCAATACTGGCAATTGCTTCTAAAACAGCTGCTCTTAATTCATCAATTGTCTCATACTTTATTTTGTACTGTTCCCCACAAAAATAAATCCAAAACAAGACAAATCGGGGGATCGGGGCGGTCAGGAAATAGGTCTATTTCTCCCTATCCAACTATTTGGATATAGCTGATTTAGGTAATTTCTTACGTTCAAATAATTACGTGATGGAGCGTGGAGCTCCATCATGATAATTTTTGTTTTATTTTGTTACATTTACAGCTAAAAATAAAATATTTGAAAATTTGAAGTATAAAAATAAAATAGAACGTAATTATGAAAATATTCCATGGCTGACTATGTGAAAATTAAAAAATAATCAGAAAATTAGCCATAGCTGTTTTAATTTTTATAATAACTATGCCGAGTATTACATCTTTGGAAAGC
Organism: Pseudeuparius sepicola; assembly: GCA_963920635.1. Taxonomy (NCBI): domain Eukaryota; kingdom Metazoa; phylum Arthropoda; class Insecta; order Coleoptera; family Anthribidae; genus Pseudeuparius; species Pseudeuparius sepicola. Next base: position 24,862,173 of record OY987298.1, on the reverse strand, counting down.
TCAAAAAGTGGCAGATTTGATAAGGCCACAGCCAACTATGATTTACATTTAAAAACACGAGTTTATGTCATACGACCACAAAAAAGTACACTACAGCTGCAGGTGACAACTTTACACACATCCTGTAAGAACTTAAACATAGGGCGTACCTGGGGTGTTGGTCAATGGTAGCTAATAATAATAATAATAGCTAGATAAAGATATTTTTACATAAAATGCAAAGACTTTTCAAATATCTTTCTTTCTAATGAATAACTGTTGACTCATCGGACTTCCGGTTAAGCCGGACGTGAATATCATTGAGCATTGGCTATTTTGACTAGTGTTTTTTGTTTTTGATTTTTTTTGTTGTTTTTGCACTTTTCCTTTTCCTAAATCCAACGAATCATAGCTTTAATTTAAAACCAATCATACTTATATATGTGAAATATCAAAAGAAGAAGTTTAAAACATCCTCGGGACAAATGACAAATCGTTTTTCTGTAATATATTAGCTTGTGTTTTGCAATGAGTGTATAATAAAATAATTGTTCACTACCATTTTTCTGTGATTATTACTCGTGATGTTTTTTAAACATTCTGTATATATCCAGTAATAAACAATTTGTTGGTATACTCCTCGTATAGTACCTACATTCCTGTTATTTTCAACAAAAACTTGTAATACCCTATATGTAATGTTTTGTGGCATACCATGTAAAATATAATTAGTTTAAAAATGCACTCCAACCGGGATTTGAACCCAGGACTCCTTCTGGGGACGTAGGCAATGCCGCAGAAAACATCTCTCTTAATTTATATTTACAGGTATACAAAAATCCATCCTTATTTGATTTCTATTCTCAAAAAGCGCCGACATTATGATAAGTTATATGCCTATAATTAACATTAATAAAGATACTTTCTTTGAACCATACATATTATGAAGCAAATCTTAGACCTTTATAAAAAAATACCTATATAAAAAGCAAGTTTGCCGAGAAACATTGACACATACAAAAAAACAAGGAGGTAATTATTAGAAACCCGTTTCTATATTGGAGAAATTTGTAAACAATTTGTATTTATTAATTTATGGTACTGACTACCCAAATGTACGCCACTAGTTCTATTACATTTTATAAAACTCTTATCTCCTCATATTGCAAACCAAGTTTGGTTTGCTTTGCATATAAAACCAAACCAGACATTTTACTAATATTTAAAGCGTTTGCGATTCGGAAAATTATTGCAAGTTTATACCAAGGAATCACCTGTGCATTTTTTGAGAGGATGTAGGGGAATGAATTCAAATTCACCTCAGTGCCTTATGTGGTTGTAGTACGCGAAGTTCAATTGCTTTTTGTTTTCAACATATTTAGTAATCAATTAGAATTCTTTCCCAAATCAACCTTTGGTCTATCTTTAAAAATAATAAAGATATAATAGACCGGGAGATGGTGACAGATTTTTGGACGTTATTTTACTCAGTACCTATGCCTTTCAAAGGGCATTATGTTGCGGATGTTCTGACAATAATAAGGTATGAATCAGAGAGTCATCCTGGGTTCTTCATACGGAAAACTGAGTTTTCGTTTATTCGAAAAATATGCGTTTTGATATGATTTTAGTCAGGCTGCCATGTGTTTTATAATGATGTTCAAAATAGAAAATTCCTCGGAAAACCGTAGGCATACCGTTAGCGTGGGCCCAAAGGGCTGTTATTGCCACGTGAACTTGTATTTTAATAATTATTTTTTCCACGTTTCTGAACAGGCTGCCAATGAGAAGTATGCAAGTTCTTATTGTTATGAAAATGCTGAAAAAAGGATGGTATAATGTTTGCGCCTGTCCAAGTACACTTTATATCGAATAAATCGTTTAAATGATTAAATAACGTTCAATTTAAACTGTACTTGGACATGCGCAAAAGGTATGCCATCCTTTTTTCGGCAGTTTCATAACAAAACTTCTCATTGGCAATTGGCAGCCTGTTCATAAACGTGGAAAAATTAATTATTAAAATACAAGTTCACGTGGCAATAACAGCCCCTTGGGCCCCCGATAACGGAATGCCTATAGTTTTCCGAGGAATTTTCTATTTTGAATTTCATTATAAAAGACATGGCAGCCTGACTAAAATCATATCTATCAAAACGCATATTTTTCAAATAAATGAAAACTCAGTTTTTCATATGAAGAACCCAGGATGACTCTCTGATTAAAACCTTATTATTGTGAGAATATGTGCCATATACCTAATGCCCTTTGAAAGGCATACTGAGTAAAATCACGTCCAAGAATCTGTCACTATCTCCCGATCTATAATAATCATTTTAGTGAACACTTAATTTGGTATCAGCCTGTAGAAAGACGAATAGCTTAATTTTAAAGTTTGACAGGAAATGTTTTCGAATTGTTTCTACTATAGCTGACAAAATTGATCTCTTGGGTCTACAGACCCGATTTAGGTGCCATATAGAGCACAGTTAAAAGAATAAAATATTCTTTAACTGTGCCTAGAGCCCTTTTTGTAAGTAGGTGCATTAACAGGTGTAGAGTGGAAAGCAATCGTAGCCGCTGCCGTCTCGTCCTAAATGAAATAACCGCCTGGCTACCATCATTATTTTATCTTGAAAAGCCGTCCGGTAGCAACGGCGGCTATGATGCTGGCGACAGGTGCGTAATGGGTGGGTTTTGGGCCCGCGCGTGCGCGCTTGGACAGGTGGCCCCCCATAGACGTTTTCACTTTTGTCTTCTCGGAAAGAGTTATTACCGGGATAATTATTCACGGGGTAATTGAAACGGTGACGGGCAAGTATACGTATTAAACGTATGTATAGGACGGACGATTGTCGGGGGAGTTTTTTGTTTCTCTTTGCAGTTTAAATTTTAGACGGAAATTTATTTAAAAAAAGTGTAACGGAATCTACAGAATATCAACGAGAATAAGTCCTTGTAAATTGCTCATATTTCTGAGCTTTCAGTGGTTCTTTCGCTGAAGTAATTAAAATATTTATTAAGGCTTATTTTGTTTTTTTTTGCATTTGGGTTGATTCCTGATGCAATTATGATGTTGGGATTCTTCACTGTCAGTTTCAAAAATATTCTCCTTTTCTAAAACTGAAACTGATTGCCATTGTCTTATACAGGATGTTACAAAAAAGTAGGTCACATCCATCGACCGCAGGTTATTTGGGCAAAAATAATGTGAATTTTATTATCTCATTTTTCTTTTATTTTTTACTTTAAAATGCACCTTATATTGCTTAAGTTGATTTTTAACTATTTTTGGCTTATATTTCTTAAGACATTTAGTTGAAATGTGGCAAGGATGTTTTCTTATACTATAATTCGCAGAAGAAACGGAACTTACATGAATAACTTTTTAGATCCACTGTTTATTTTGCGAAAAATTTTTACTCCTGTAAAACCCTGATTTAAGATTTGGTTTACAAGAAAAAAAATCTGTTTTTGAAATTTCGATCTTAAATTTGATTCTAGTAATCTTGATAACCAAATTTGGGAATCCAGATTTTTAAAGCTTATAGGTGCAGACAGAATCTGGGGGAGGCCATGTTTCCAAAAACCCCTAAATCTTTTAATTTCTCGCTTTAGATTAGGAAAATAAAAATTATCAGAGTGTGTTTATAAAACAGCCAAATAAGTTGCAATACCTCTTAAACCAAAACATAAATGAAAATTTTACAATAATAAAATTATGAAAAATTAACGCTGATTTCAAATTTGCTAAATTTAAAACAAAAATAGTTAGAAGGATAAAGAGTACATTATCAACCCCCATTTTTTTACTATAAAAAAACCACAAAAATGTGTAATTGTTAGTGTAATTGTTAGTAAATATTGACATTTTTCGGACGAAACTTATGATCTTATAACTTTATATTATATGATGTTTCGACTGGTCCGCGGGCGTCTGCAAAAGACATGGTGTGTTGTGATTGGTCTACTGGATCTTGATTTACTGCAAAAGTACTTTTGCGAACGCTGGCGGACCAATCACAACACACCATGCAAATGTCCTGCATTTACGAGTTATAAGTCTGAATCCCGATATTTTAGCATTAGATTAAAATAACCAAATTTGCTGCTCTTCTTTCCGGAGGTGTGCCCCATAATGTATTCTTCATGAGAAGCCTCATTTTTGTTCATTTTTGTTGTATTTCTTTTATTAAGACGATTAAAACTATGATATTTGATTTGATTGAAAGAAGCACATTGGCAATTCAAGGGGCTCTGTCGCAATGATAAAGGCCTGCCAGCTGGCGACGCGAAACGTCACTACGTCATCAGAGGGAGGTCGGGAGGTTGCTTTTTGAAGTTGTTTAAGTTTACTTGTTTGGCGATTTTCCTGTTTTAAAGAACGTTTGTTGTGTTTTGGACTGTGTTTTTTTAATAATATAGGACGTGGAGTTTTATTAATAAATTGGTAAGATAGAGCTGATTCAGAATAAAGTGATTAAAGTTCAATTTTAGTTTATAGGTTTTAGGTTGTGTCTATAGTTCCGGACTTATTTAAATCATGCCTTGCGTACGTGTTCCGTTCCCAACTGCAAGGGAAACTACAAAGGCGGTCCTAAAGGGTCCGCTTTTTCCTCCCTAAGACCCCATTTTAAGGGAAAAGTGGGTTAAGGCCATCAAAAGAGATTTTGTTCCTACAAAGTCTTTCAGGGTAAAAGTGGTTTTGGTTTGAACTGTTTCGAGAGTGTTATAGGTACCTAACAATTTTACATAATTAAACGTAACCACCTTAAAATCAGTAATTTTTGTGGTTTCGTTGAATCGAATTGAGTCGTATCTAGGCAGGCAAATAAGAAATAAGTGGCATTTACGAAAATTTTACCGGTAGATATCTAAATGTACCAAAAGCCCTTGGAAATATGACTTTCACTCTCGTAGATTATTATCCGTGTTGTAAAACCATGAGCTACAGTCATTTTAAAGTGCTTTTTTACCAAATTTACCAAATTGACATCTTGAAATTTGAATTCCGCGCCTTAGGTCCACCTCCCTTCATAGGTAACTAAGATTTATTGTAATGTAAAATAAACAATGTCATTTCTGATCTTACAGTTTTCTACTTTTTTAAATATAATATATCTAATAATTATAAGCACATTCAAACAAAAAATGATGAAATGATACACGGGCGAAAAGTAGTTTTTCGTACTCCTACAAAATTAATTATAATTTGTTTTCCTTTTTAGATTCTGAATCACCGCTGATTTGTTTTGCCCTTATTTAATTATTTACCACAGTATGTCCGCGGATAATAATATGATATGATATGATGTGATGTGATGTGATGTGATGTGATGTGATGTGATGTGATGTGATGTGATGTGATGTGATGTGATGTGATGTGATGTGATGTGATGTGATATATGATATGATGCGATAACATATTTGTATTTTTTATCCACTCCGCACCACAGAATTGAAGTTTCTCATGGTGAATCGTATTTTATGAACAAGCAAAAACTGTTATAAGAGTGTCTTTCACTTTTTGGTCCATTTCGCCTATTGTAAACTCCATCTGCGGACATACTGTATATCTTGAAAAACACACATTTATTAAATTTCGTTTTAACCAACTTTTACACCCTTTACACCAAATTTATATTTTTTTAAATTTGAAATCGAAATTGAAATACAAATTGACAATAAACAATTGAATATTTCTTATGGACATTTTTAATGATAGAAACGAATTCTAAAGTTCGTGTTTATCAATGAGACAGTTGTATTCATTGAATAACTAAGCAAAAATCAAACCAAACCTTATTCAATATAAGTTAACAAACTACTACATTTCAAAAGAGCAAATTTCTGGCTGGCGTTTTTGTGTTTCGGGAACCTTCTTTTAACAAATGATACCCATTTTAAATCTTATTTATTTCCTTTAGTGTCTGCCTCTTTAAATCAATTTGCATAATGCCCTTCCTTGCAAAAAACAACCCTTCCCTCCATTGAACCTCTCGTCCAAAAAGAACTTAATCCCGTTAAAGGAACTTAACCCCTGTACCTGCGTCGCGCCCCAAGCGACGACCCCGTGCCGGTGAATATCTGTCACAATGAAGACGCGAGTGACCCCTGACCGTTGGTCAACCCCTGTCCGACACGGGGATTACCAGCCCATTATCAAGGCGGCCTTTTCGGCCGGCCAGTCCGTGCGTGTAATTTTAAAGGGCTCGCAGAGTGATTTTTAATGGGGGGCAAGACCGTTAGGTCGTTCGTCAATCGCCTTCCTCTTTTGAATTTCGTATTTACACGTTATTATAAGGTTGGGGCAGTGAGGTGACGGTGAAGTCCATATCCGCAAAGCGGAAGGGTAAAATTGTCTGATGGCCACAGAGAAAGTATAAGGAAACAGAGAGCCGCCGGTATGCCTTCGGTATTACTTTTCCATAAGTAACTAGATTTTACATCAACAACTAATATTTTAGAAGTTTATCATTTCTTTTCTAAAACAGAAGAAACTGTCAAATAATGTGGTAGATCGAACGAAACCGGACATTTACATTTACCTTCAAAATTTTTGTACACAATTTATTTTTTGATAAGCATGCATTGATATTAGATATTTGAAATAGTGGTGCAATTTTTTTCTACGTACATAAATTTGAATAAACGTGGAAAATAATTTTTTACACCGCAGGGACTAAAGTGATCACTTTAGTCCCTCTTTTGTGGGAGTAAAGTGCGGCATTTACTCCCTTGGGGCTAAAATATTTTAGTCCCAAGGGAGTAAAAAATTTTAGTCCCTTGGGCTTAAGAGTAACAAATACAATGGAAACTATGATCAACTATGTACAGGGTGGCTCACTATAAATGGACACCCCCCTTAACATGTTAGTTTTTGAAGTTAGAAAAAAAGTTTTTTTACAAAAGTTTTAGATACTAATACCTAATACAAAGTTTTTTGTGACGCTATTGGACCTTGTGTTCTAGAAAGCCGTGGCAGACATAACATATGCTTTTTTAAATGGAATACCTTGTATATTTTTGGATTATTGAATTTTACGCATTTTTCTGATTCCAACGAAGTATATATATGTTATATGTTCGCTCCAACCGTTCGTTCAGAACTGAGCCTTTTTTGTGAGGGATTACTCAATGGGTCATAGGTTGCCATGGAAGACAAAAATGCCAAATTATAGTAATAATTACTGACAGCTTGCAGGTATATTCACGCTTTGATAAACAAAATGGGATATTTTAGAGAAAAATTAAGAAGGGAAATTGAGAGAAATGAGAAATTTTAAATAGTAACATAGTTTTAATAAACTTCGTCAGATCTATTGTTTGAAATTTAATTTTTATTGAAAACGACAATAACATTTAGAAAAAGGATATATTTATATATATTTTTTGTGGGGTTATTTAAAAAACAAAATTTATTATGACTGGCCGGAAAATGTAGAAACACTGAAAGGTAGAATTCGGGAAGAAACCCACATAGTAAATACTGAACACAGCAATTTTATCGTTGACTCAATAAACAGAGATTTAGTAACAAATAGCTATAAATGCATTGAGCAAGATGGAGGCCATGTGGAGCATTTGTAATACGTATATCCTTTTTCTAAATGTTATTGTCGTTTTCAATAAAACTTAAATTTCAAACAATAAATCTGTCGAAGTTTATTAAACTATGTTACTAGTCAAAATTTCTCATTTCTCTCAATTTCCCTTCTTCATTTTTTTTCTCTGAAATCTTAAAATAGCCCATTTTGTTTTCCAAAGCGTGAATATGCTTGCAAACCGTCAATAATAATTATTACTATAATTTGGCATTTGTCTTCCATGGCAACCTATGACCCAAGGAGTAATCCCTCACAAAAAAAAGCTCAGTTCTAAACGAACGGTTGGAGCGAATATAATATAACATATATACTTCGTTGGAATCAGAAAAATACGTAGAATTCAATAATCCAAAAATATACAAGGCGTTCCATCTAAAAAACAAAAGTTTTGTCTGCCACGGCTTCTAGAACACACTGTATAAGGTCCAATAGCGCCACAAAAAACTTTGTATTAGTATCTAAAACTTTGTAAAAAAACTTTTTTCTAACCTCAAAAACTAACAAGTTAAGGGAGTGTCAATTTATAATGAGCCACCCTGTACCTTATTCAATAACATTAATTAAATGAACAGTAACGAAACGCAGTACATAAAGTGCGATAAAAATAAATTCAGAGTGAACTATTACCAAAGTCTAGAGAATTAGTAGTAGTATCTCTGGACGCTGGACGCTGCTATTACCACGAAAGTGTGGTGAGAAATGAGATGATTTGTTAAATGGAACACTCTGTATATTATTATATTTTAGGATTCTATATGGAAAATTCTAAACACATTTAAAGAATGTCATTTTTTAAAAATTAGTAGATTCTGAGCCCTGAACAGTTGAAAATAGGCATTTTGACTAGGTACTTTGCACCGTTGTATGCGACAAAACTGGTTGAGATAGAACAAAATGAATTTCATATTTCTATCTTAACTTTTCAAGAGCCATCCGGTGGTGTAACTGATGGTTGGTACCAAGGAAACAACTTTTGGTACCAATTTTGGGACCATGGTATCAGTTGGTGCCAGCACCATTATTAGGTAGCCCATGAAAAGTTAAGAAAGAAATGCGAAGTTCATTTTGATCTATCTCAAACAGTTTCATCGCTAAAACGGTGCAAAGCAGTAATTGGGTAATATCGAATGTTTCTTTTTACATAAAAACTTGTGAATTTTTAAATTTTAATTCCTGCGGTGCAAAAAATAGCGTACGTACCACGAGACTAAAATCGCTTACGAGACTAAAATCGCTTACGAGACTAAAATCGCTTACGCTCGGGCAACAATCTTCTCTCTCAGTATTAAAAGACGCACTTTAGTACATAACACATATTCTATGACACATCATACTGACGTTTTGGAATAAAATAAATTCAAGGGTTGCCTATTAGCACCAATAAAATAGATATGACGAAGTTGGTTGTACTACTGCTACTCTCTTATTGGTTTACCAACTTTTTAATTTTTGATGTTAGAAATAACAAAACTTATGCTTATCCGAAGTTTTCTATATACGTCTACCCTCGCAACTACCTATATCAAACTTTCTACGGAGGTGGCATATACAAATATGTACACCCCATATATATTTTTATTTCTAACCATTTGTATATGAATCCACCGATAGTAGATATTATGCCGGATGATTTTTTAGGTCTACCACCGAGTTTTTTTTTTCTCGCTTATTTTGCGCCCACGAAAAAGACATGAAAAAGAAAACGTGTCAATTTTGGACAGCTAGGTGACGCTGAAGGAAGGAAATCGTCATCCATGACCAACTTGTGGCGCACAGTAAAAGTACGATCCAAAAACAACACAAGTGGCGCCCTCTATGAGATACGTAGAAATTTTCAGCTTATTCTACATCCCCATAAACATAGCAGTGCCAAATTTCAGTTCAGCAGCTTTATTATATTCGGAGATGTTGCCAAAATGCAATTTCAAACAACAAACTTCAACGCCCTGTATCTCTTAAACAAACAACATTTCTTACATTTCTATAAGGCATATTAGCCTCAATCGTAATATTTTGGCCCAAAATATATTCGGTTGCACTATGTGCCATTATTAATGACTCACCCAGTATAGGTAGATACCTATTTTAATTTTGTTGGTAGATAACAGCTGAATGAACATTGAGCGACAACTGTGAAGACACAATATGAGTTTCCCTCAAAAGCGCACGAATGAGCAGAATGCCCTAACTTACATTGTTAGGACTGTTTTTTATGTTTTCTTTTTATAAGCTCAAAGATATTTATCAAATAACTTCCACATAACTGCGCTCGTGAAGTTTCTGTTTCGGCAAATCGATTTTAATGTTCTAACAGGTTTATTCAATATTGTCAATATTTTCGATAACTTTCGAAGGGACTGAGATATATCGACCTAAGATTTGTTAGGTACATGTAATCTTGCCTATGGAGGACGGTTCAGATTACTTTTGAGCGAAATGTCTGCACAAAAAATGATGAAAACGTTTATTTTAGTTCGATTTCAGTAAACGAAAATATTACAATCTAACCGTTGGGAGAGAGCATCTATGACATTACATATATTACAGATTATAAAATTAGCTTTATCATGATAAAAAATAAGGAATGGTTGAGAGGGTTTGACATGGGAATGAATTTGAAAACAGCGATTGCTTTATGTGAAAATGATATGTTTTTGATGATTTTAAGCTAAAAGTTAAGAACATATTTCTTAGCATTATATTTTTTCTCACTAAGTATGACCAACACCCTCCACCAACCCCATTCTCCAACCCCATCCCCCTACAGTTCATCCACATTGTAAGGACAAATTGTTCTAACATTGTTTCTACATACGGTATAAGGAATACCCGCAAAGGTTTCATTTTCGAAAGGATGGTCATCAAAAGTTCAAAATTCAAAGTTTCATGGTCGAATATTTTCCAAATGGCTGAACCAAAAAATATATATCACATCTACATATCGGCAGAATCGGAAAAATGATTAGATTTCAAGAAAGCTAAATATACACGGCCCTCTTAAAATGAACTGGACCGCCATTGGGCCCTAGTCCCTCCACAAATTTTTTGCCATCCGGCAGAGGGCGCTGGATTCCGCCTGAATAGCCGCCATATTAGGCCTATTCTAGGGGCTTTAGTGTGCATTCTAGGGAATTTAGTTTAGGAAGCGAAATTTGTGGTGGCCACAAAAAATGACATTTGACCCACGGCCCTCGTGCATTTGACATTATTCAAATTTAAAATAGCTCTCTAATACACCGTGTTGTAATTGGCCACCTAACAGCCAATGACGGGTGGGCCCAATATGGCCGGCCTTTCGGTGGGACATTGTACAGTGCCCGCCAAAAAGTCTGCACCATATGGGAAAAATTTTTAGTAAATAACTTACGGAAAATTTGTTTGCGGCATCAGGTTTTGCTTGCTCTAGAACGAAAATTGACATAATCAAATGTTGTGACGTAGTCTCTTTTATATGTCAAATTTGACATTAATGAAAAAAAATGTCCGAAAAATGGGCTTATTTAACCGAATTTGGAAAAAAGTGATAAGAAAAATATGTTTCTTTCGCAATTTTATACCCCTATGCAAAATTTAAAGAGCCTACTACGATTTTCATATTTTGCCCTTTGTTGAATATTATTGGACAGAATATATTTTAAATTTTCAAGATATTTCTGATCAGATCAGCATGACAGAAATATTTGTGCGTTTTTACAACCATTTACAATAGAAATAAGTTTGTAAATCGAATTTATGTGTTTATCTGTAGAAATGAGATCAGTTTTGCACCAAGCGTGCTTCTTCAACAAGCCCTCATTTTAATTTTTTTGCAAAAAAAAAAGAAAAGAAGGATATTTAGACTGTAAACTAAGTATTGTGCAGTATACATTCAGTGAATGAGTGTTTTAAATTACATAGGATCGACTTTTATGGATTAACAAATACGGAAAAGGGCAACAAAGGGCAAAATATGAAAATCGTAGTAGGCTCTTGCACACGGGTATAAAATTGCGAAAGAAACATATTTTTCTTATGACTTTTTTCGAAATTCGGTTAAATAAGCCCATTTTTCGGACATTTTTTTTAATTCATGTCAAATTTGACATATAAAAAAGACTACTTCACAACATTTGATTATGTCAATTTTGGTTCTAGAGCAATCAAAACCTGATGCCGCAAACAAATTTTCCGTAAGTTATTTACTAAAAATTTTTCCCATATGGTGCAGACTTTTTGGCGGGCACTGTATATGTATATAGGTTGGACAAATGATTGTATTGGAAAAGGAGTCCAGTTTATTTTACGAGGGCCGTGGATCACAAGCATCATTGGTATGCCAAGGTTTTCTTGTGTCCACATTTTTTGAACAAAATTTTTTCTAACCTCAAGAATTAAAAAGTCAAAGGAGGTGACATTGACACTCAACCACTCCTTACACATAGAAAAACAAAATAATTTAAAATTGTTTTTCTGTCGTTTTCATGAATATTAATTATCTTTGAGCGTAGTGTATTGATAAGATATCAATAACATGGTTGTAAACTGAATACGTTACCTACTTTTACCGTTTCTAAAAAACATTCTAGAATTTCAATTTTAGCACTACATAGTAGTAGGAAGGTCTGTCTAACCTAAGTGCCTATTTTCTCCTGTTGCCTTTGTAATTTTTTTTAAACAAATATTTTTTGCATCGATCGTCTATCTTTATCACGAGATCCCCAAATTTAAGTTAAATAAATTTAATAATAATGCATAAATATATAGGGTGTTTCATTTAAAAAAAAACATAAGTTTGGTTTGTTTCGAAAAATCCTGAATAAAATGTCTTACTATCCTAGAAAACTGTATAAAATTCACTACAACTTTCGTCTGAAACAAACAATTATTATTAAAAAGTTATAGGGGTAGTGGGAGGCTTAGCGTGGACACTGTGCATCTCACCTACTCGTATTTTGACATGCCTGTTGTTATATCCATATGGTTATATCGTATTATTGTGAAAGACTCTCCCTCGGGGAGAGTCTGAGTACATTTGACACCCCATTACCGCCCAATAGGGGCAATAAGGCTGAATTAAGTGCGGCACTAGGGGATGAGCGTTGAAGCTGTGCCGAGTCAAAAAGGCACAGGGATAATCCACCGCAAGAGGGGTTCTCGCAAGGGATAACAATCAGAGCGCACCGGTTTGTTTGGGTGTATTTGCCATTTAATCCCCTTGTATAAACAGGTTACATTGTGTGGAGGTGTGGAGGGGTATAATAATTATTTTAAATAATTTACTGTGCATATTGTAATAGACTTCTGTAACTTGGCATATATTATATCACTAGGTATCTGAACCCAAATTTGACATGATCGTAACGGATACTAAAAGTATACAGGGTACTATAAAAAATAGGTCAATCCAGTGGCTACAGATTTACATCATAATTTGAGTACCTATAGCACGGCAGTGAATTTACGCGGAAAAAAGTTGAAGGAGGGTACATCATCCCCATTTTGTTCCGTTTCTTCTAAGATTTTTTTTTTATTAAAACACAAAAAATATTGTGCTTCCACATAAATATACAATGTGTTCCGGATAAGAATGAACAGCATGGGGATCTTGCAAACGGTGAGAGATACACCGGTGTGAATTTTGCAACGTTGCTAGCAACGTTTCTGGAGAGCGCGTCGAAAATGGTTCATTTTCGCCACTGGTCGTTCGAGGTTTCTTGATGTTCATTTTATAGACTTTTACAAAGCTATTCGGGAAAACTAAACGTTACCGCCTTACACAAATCCAAAACTTTGGAAGATTGCGCAAAACGGTTGTCGCTTAAGATAAAAATGTCCACAGATTTCCCCACCAATTCCCATGAGCGGAAAAAGAAGATGAAAAACAGAATTTGCGACCGTTTCTAGCAGATTTCCTAGATTTTCCAGAGAACGGAAGATTGTGCCACCTAAATTTTTTTACACGAAACGTGGAAAGGGATGTCACTAAGGGAAAAGCTGTCAAAATTTTCCCAGGATTCCCATGGGCCGAGAAAAAATAAAAAACCGAATTTTCGACCGTTTCTAGCAGTTTTCGTAGATTTTCCAGAGAACGGAAAGATGTGCCACCTCAATTTTTTCATATGACACGTGGAAAGGGATGTTACTAACGGAAAATGTGTCAAAATTTTTTCAGGATTCTCATGGGCGGAGAAGAAAAATAAGAAGTCCGAATTTGCGACCGTTTCTAGAAGTTTTCGTACATTTTCCAGAGAACGGAAAGTTGTGCCACCTCAATTTTTTTACGTGACATGTGGAAAGGGATGTCACTAATGGAAAATGTGTCAAAATTTTTCCAGGATTCCCATGGGCGGAGAACAAAAATAAAAATTCCGAATTTGCGACCGTTTCTAGAAGTTTTCGTACGTTTTCCAGAGAACGCAAAGTTGTGCCACCTCAATTTTTTTATGTGACTCGTGGAAAGGGATGCCACTAATGGGAAATGTGTCACATTTTTCCCAGGATTCCCATGGGCGGAGAAAAAAATAAAAAGGTGGAATTTGCGATCGTTTCTAGCAGTTTTCGTAGATTTTTCAGAGAACGGAAAGTTGTACCACCTCAATTTTTTTATATGACACGTGGAAAGGGATGTAACTAATGGAAAATGTGTCACATTTTTTTCAGGATTCCCATGGGCGGAGAAAAAAATAAAGAGGCCGATTTTGCGACCGTTTCTAGTCGTTTTCGGATATTTTCCAGAGAACGGAAAGTTGTGCCACCTCAATTTTTTATATGACACGTTAGTAACATCCCTTTCCATGTATTATATAGAAAAATTGAGGTGGCACAACTTTCCGTTCTTTGAAAAATCTACGAAATCTGCTATAAACGGTCGCAAATTGGGCCTTTTTTTTCGCCCATGGGAATCCTGGGAAAAATGTGACACATTTTCCATTAGTGACATCCCTTTCCACGTGTCATATAAAAAAATTGAGGTGGTACAACTTTCCGTTCTCTGGAAAATCTACGAAGACTTCTAGAAATGTTCGCAAATTCGGCATTTTTATTTTTCTTCTCCGCCCATGGCAATCCTGAAAAAATTTTGACACATTTTCCGTTAGTAACATCCCTTTCCACGTGTCATATAAAAAAATGAGGTGGCACAACTTTCCATTCCCTGGAAAATCTACGAAAACTGCTAGAAACGGTCGAAAATTCGGTTTTTTATCTTCTTTTTCCGCTCATGGGAATTGGTGGGGAAATCTGTGGACATTTTTATCTAAAGGACAACCGTTTTGCGCAATCTTCCAAAGTTTTGGATTTGTGTAAGGCTGTAACGTTTAGTTTTCCCGAATATCTTTGTAAAAGTATATAAAACGAACAACAAAGTCAACCTCGAACGACCAGTGGCGAAAATGAACAATTTTCGATGCGCTCTCCAGAAACGTTGCTAGCAACGTTGCTAAATTCACACCGGTAAGAGATATAACAACGGTTAAATGGGGGAAAAGTTGACCAACTTTAAGGTCAATAAAATGGTGCAAACAGATTTGTAATATCTTTTTTCGTGTTCGAGTTATTTTGAAAAAAGTAAAATTTTGCGTTTTCGATTTTATTTTTTTCTGAAGTTGTTATCACAGATAGAAAAAAGGTAAACACTTTCTTATGGCACTTTTTAACGGGCTTTAAGATGGCGTTTTAGATTTGTTCTACAACATTTCGTTTTTGAGAAACTATCATCAACTTAATTTTTTTAAATACGGACCTGGATTTTTTTTGCAGATTTTGAAAGCACGAAATATTTTTTAAATGTTTTGAGACAATTATACTGAAAATTCCTTTTTTCCATTCATTTTTTTCTATTGCGACCCCGTATTTAATAATAAGAAGTCTAAATATTAATCAGTATTGTAGACAATCTAACTCACAGTTTATTTTTACTTCGGAAACTTAATCTTTTTAAATATGGCCCTGTCTGGTAAGTGTAATCCAAAATTTTGTCAAAAGAAAGAAATATTAAATAAAGAAATTATAATTTCTGGCGTTTAGAAAAGTGTGCCATAGAAGTTTTGTAGGCAGGTTGTTTTCAAAAAGTAATTATTTTACAATAAAAGCAACAAAACAAATTTTAAAAATTTTAATTTTTACTTTATTTTTCTATTTAATATTTTTTGATTTTGACAAAATTTTGCATTTAGGGTTCTGGACAACTTTTTTTAGTATATATTTTTTAAGAAAACATGCCTAATATGACTTTCAGATTTTTGGCCTCGATTGTGGCATCGCAGATGGCTTTGACTTTGGAGTAGGCAAGTAATTTTTTGGAAATAAATAGGCAACAACACCATCTAAGTACCTTTGGTAAAAATTTCGTTCTGGTCGGTTAAAAATTAAAGAAGGTATAAGGCTGTTTCACTATTAAATGAGACGATCTGTATATTTACAGGGTGTCCCAGAATATGTGGGCAATCTCTCGGAGAACTTCAACACCCTGTATCTCCGTAGGGGGACCCTCGGGGATTTTTTTTATAGGAACTTTGTCATGTTATTTTAACGTCCCCTGTATAAATTCGGGAGATTGCCCACATATTCTGGGACACCCTGTATAGATGGGACAAATGATTGTATTCGAAAAGCACTCCAGTTTATTTTACGAGGACCGCGTTCAAAGCCCACTACTGCACAATGCAACGTCAAATTGGGCGTTGACTGGCAAAGCCACCCATTATAAAACATCTACTTATGGCAAAATAGTCAACATTGCGGGTAGGTCGTGCACGAAATATGATTAAAATTTCAAACAACTAACAAAATTAACTCTTTTCGGGATACTACAGATTTAGGGAATACCTAGTGTGAGTCACCAAAACCGGGCAGATTTTATTTTCCTAAAGTGTGGCCGTCAAAATAACTTGTCGAACGGTGCAACCGAATCATCGGATGTTCCCAAAAACACAACATGTTTACTAACAATAATCTATCTGTAACGATGCATTAAGAACACATTACAAGGACGCATTTTCTAAATTTTTGTGCCGGAAAGAATCTGTTTTCTAGTATACGGCCTCGAGGTCTAATCAGCAATTTGGGGAAGAAATTCCTGGTCTAGTCTATCCGGTGCAGGTAGAGGTTTGTAATGATGTAATCTGCGTAATCTTCGACGGGCAAATCATCCTAAGTGCCGGGTAATTATTCTTCCTGTTCAGAAGCCGGAGACAACTTTCACAAAACAAATCGCATTCCGATTGGACTACGGCGAGAACTAATAGCGGCAGACCGATTTGGGATTTGTTTATTTTAAGTCAGTCTCTTATACCTATATAACTCTCCCTTTACTTCCCCTTGTAAAATCTAAAGTAGATTATAGAATTATTGTGTCAAATATTGACATTTCTCAAACGGAGCCTATGATCGAAAAGGGAGTAGGTACTTTATAGGGTTGTGATTGGCCTTGTGGCATTAGCCCCATGTTGTTTATTTGTCTCGGCCTGCAACTAAATTCCACATTCGTTATAAAAAGTGAACGCTTTGGTACAAAAATAACTACTTGTTAAAGGGCTCCTGAATTTTTAATTTATGACATTATTATTAGAAGGATTTGTTTTGCTATGGAAGATAATCGCACTAAAAAGCTGAATTTCACAGATTGCAAGAAAAAATAAAATGCAAATTAATTACCTGTTCCAATTTTTTGTATGGTGAAACTTATTTCATGGCATGCTTGACCACGGAAATCTTTGACAACAAATACCTAACCTTCTTCTTTCAAATAATATGTTAATAATTACTCTTTTGGCGATAACTCCGAAACTTATGAAGATATCGATTTAAACCTTGGGTATTTTTTGTTGTAAATTTAATCTACTTTTCTATTATAACAGAATAAATATGTCATTGAATTTAAAATTTCGGAGAAAAATGTAATAAAAGGGAACAAATTTGACCAATTCGGTTAAGCCAAACCGGAGTTAGCAGCATTTTTTCAAGTCAAGGTTTATCCGCCCGGTTCACCTCTATTTGAAGAGATAGAGCAAAAAATCGTTAACGAATTTGCTGAAGAGTGCAATAAAATTATTTTTGATATACCTTTATTAGACATTTTTTTGAGAAAACTCATTTTTCAAATTTACTGTTGCGAATACGCCCCCTAGCGGCCGACTTACGAACATAAAAATTATTTCCAGCAATTTTTCGTGACCACATTACTTAAGAAGATTTTTTCCCAAAGCTCCAGGACTATTAATTCCTGAGATATGGTACCTCTTCACAATTAATGAAACACCCTGTATAAGGGAAAATTCGATTTTCCTTAACAGAAATAAAAGGTGTTTGTTATCCATATTTTCAGGCAAGCTGTGTTCACTAAATGATTAATTAATAGAACCTGGCCTCGGAAAACCAAAGGCTTGAGTGTTGCAGGTGGCGAAAGGGTTGAAATAAGAGCGTAATCTTGTAAGGAAAGATCGAGATGTTGACCGATTTTTCCACACAAGCCCATCGAAAGTATAAAAATGTACATCGTCACTAGCCCGAAGAAACATAAAAAAAACTCCTATATATACTATATGTATATTATATAGGAAAACGAATTCTCCATTATGTTATCAACAGGGGCCACTCGTAAATTTCCCTTCATTCTACTCAGCATCGATGTACTTTTCAATCATCTTCGAGGCTTGTAGGCGAAAATGGGGCACCTAAATCTGTCACTATCTGACGGTCTATTCCGCATCGAGTAATTTATTACATTTTCCTGCTACCCACAATTCCATATTATAGGTACTTTTTGAATTAAACTTTAAATACACTGTAGAGTAGAATTTTTCTTTCCCATAATTCGTGTTCTTTCAGATCATATTATCATCATATAAATCGATCGTTGTGGTTGTGAAACGTATTAAAATTGACGAAGTATCGCGTTGCTACATTATATTTTACTAATGGTTTTAAGGTCCTTGCTGCCTAAGAGTTGCTAGGTAATACTTTTTGTACCTAGCAACCACTTTTGTACCCAGAATCCAATGTAACAGGGCAGCTGGAACATTTTAATTAAGCTTTTGGGTGTGCTGGCGAATATATTATGTAAAGTGTACTTAGGGAGGAGGAAGCAGGAAAAATGAAAAATATATAATGCACACCTCGGCACTGAAGTTTTTATCTTTTTATAACTCGTACGGTTTATTCCACCATTATACTAAATGCCTTGATTGTTACATATAATCCATATAGCTATTTTACACCAAAAGAATGTTTTTCACATAATTCCAAGTAAATTAGTACTATTGTTGAAAGTTGTTTTACATAATTTCTTATAAATTTGTAAATATACATCAGATTTTTATCCATATATGCGCAATATAATGTATAATAGTGTTTGGTGTCCATTTGGTTTTTGAATAACCTAATAATTTCGAAATAAAAAAACACTCGCGTTGGTAGTATTGCATGTCGTGTGAGTTACTTGTTTCGACGTAATTCAGGCTTCTGGTTTTTTTCCTGGCAGTACAATAAGGATAGTAATAATAATAATAATTCTCACTCTCACAATACTTCAAACTAGAAGTACCCCAGTAACAACTACATGGTTGTGCAGGGGAGGGAGGCAATTACTATTATTTTGTCTTCGTTGCCATTTGCGGCTATGTAGGGCCGACTTGTTTCCTGAACTAGGATAGCATTCGCTCAAGTACTACGGAAAACCCTAGAAAACCGTAATAATCCCAGTGAGTGTAGGACAATTATTAGTAAATTACACGGATAAAGCCTATTTAGGAGCAATACCGTGAACCCACATTTGTCCGCGCTCTTGGCCGTAGTGCGTTTACACTTTTTGCCACATCCGGAGAGATTAATGTAAAATCTTCAACAATGTCCATTTAGATGAAAGGGTTTACTGATGGGTTTACTTAGGACCTTTATTTCAAACGTACTTTCCAAAAACAATGTAAAGAAAAATATTATTTGATTTATTTCAAATAGCTTAATAGTATATTATACACTTAGGTTGAGAAGTGAGACATTATTTACCGAGCATTTTTATGTCCTGAGGCGCGTAGCGCCGAAGTATATAATATGCGAGGTAAATAATGGCCTTCTCAACCGAAGTGTATATAGATTTTTTTTACTACTAACATTGAAATATTGCCATATTTTACATATTTGAATAGATTTAGCCTGGGAGTTCAGTTGTCAAGCTGACAAAATGAAAATAATTTTTAAATGTCATATAGAAAATGTATCATTATTTACCTAGGTATTTTTTTTTATCATTATTTACCTAGGTAGAGAAATATTACTTCTCATTAGAGGAATGGGGTAAATAATGGTGTGATTTCTCAGGTTAGTAGTAAAAAATAGTTATTTAGGTATGTACCAAGGCACTGAAGTTCAACTTTTTATGACTCATGTGGAATTTAGTTGCCGAGATCTGTGGCCGAAGCAAATAAATCACATGAGTCATAAAAATAAGTTCAGTGCCGAGGTACATTTTTTTTGAAAGCGGAAAAAAATGTTTTATTATGCAAAAAGATAATCATAAGGGATCACCTGACAATCACTCTACTTAGGCTGCAATTATGACAAGGCACGGCGCTTTCCAACAGAAAAACCAAACTGCTGCTTGTTGTGTAGCTTCCATGACAAATCGATTGATATTCAAACTTATTAAAATATATTTATACTGAAAGATTGCGCTGCTATAGCGCAATGTGTACAAAAAGTTAAATGGGCCTTTATTGACCGGGTTTTGAATATTTGCTCACTTTTCACGGGCGATGGCTCTGCGTCTGGCATTTGATCTTTACATATCGCCAAGGCCTACTTATTGAAAAAATCGTTCAATAATCGGCTACTTCAGTGCCGATTTCTGAGTTTTTAATGACGATTTTGAGACACTTCACTGCCGATTTCAAGAAAAATAGACTAAGGTCAGATTACTGGCTTATACCTAACGACAATGTTTTCCTATAATATTTTTCCGCATCGGTAGTAGAGGTGCCCCGCATGCCATTAGAATCCTATCTCTTGAATCATAAAAAAAAACAATAGGGATATAACAGTTCATCGGTTTGTCACGTATGTCGTGCCGGCGATGGCGATCATAAAAACACCAGGTCACATACGACGACGCTCATAGCAGTGCCGTATATCCACGGGCGAACGGGAGGAGATAAAATGAACTCCATTTCCGAATGCATGTAACAACAGGGATGCTCACAAAAATAAATTTATGTTTAAACGCCATAAAACTGCGCATGGCGGTAATAATTTTATTTAACTGGCACTGGAACGTCATATATAGGGAAGTTGTGAAGAGTTCTTAATATAAAAGCAACGAAAATGGGAATGCGTCAGTTGAACTCGGGCAATATTTATATAAACATTAGGATAAACGGTGGAAAAGTTTTGGCAGCGTACACTGGGGTTTTGCAATAAAATAAATTCACAGTTTCTTGATTTCCCAACACGTCACCAAACGAGAGAAAGCTTAACTGTGGTTGGTTGATTTCGGTTTCATATCCATCCTATAGGATGGATAAAACGGCAAATATATGTAGACATGTGGGAGTAGAAAAAAAATCCGACCAGTGCAAATTTACAAAGACGAAAACTCAGCATCCAATATCCTTCTATATCCATTGAAGAGGTGAAGAAACAACAAAAGGGTACGTGACAATATTTTTAATTGCTCTAAAATTGTACTCGGTTTACGGTAGATGCACCAACATAACACGTAATAAATGAAACAACAACTAAAGATGAAATTGCACAATTTTGTTCGGGCTAAAATCTACAGTTTCGTCGTTCTATTGTCCAGAACGCTAAACGTGTCGCCAGTTTGCCTATGAATATCTGTTACTTAATCTATTGCAACCTTTGAGCTTCATCTAACGCAATTGCACAAAAAAAATGTTGGCACATAAAGACTTTATATTACGAATGTTCCGTATATTGACTCCTCTATAGCAAAATGGTGTCTGTTTATGCTGCACACGCTGGAAACTATCTCCTTCATCTCTTTCACGTGACACTTTAATTAAAATATCTGTATACGGAACATACTATAAATATTCAGGAAATATAATATGGAAAATTTCGCGTATGTGGCAACGGCACCCGCCCAACTAAGCATCTAACCATATACATGTGTCATCTAACACATGTATGGTTTTCTGATCGGCAGTTGACATCCCGTCATGCCAACTGTCATTCCGTATGTCCCAAAATCAAAACAGTAGATAATATCTGTGCGCTTTATTATAATTTGTTATTGATATTTATTATTATATATTGTTTGCGTAGTTATCGTGTTGTTAGCTGTGTAGTGAGGAGGTCCGTTAGTGTAAGGTATCATCATAACTGAACGGAGTATCGTTCGGCTATGGTATCATGGAACTGAAAGTGCAATCCGTAATTTGCCGAAATTGGATGCTTTCTTGGTAGCACAATTTTTGTTCTAATAATCCGCTTTTCGCGCCTGCCGAAATTCATGGGATAAAACTGCAAAGGTTTATACCTATATGTTATAGTAATAGTAAAGTATTATGAGTTATTAATAAAGGGAGAACTTGGGACTAGAGACCATCTTGAAGGCGCCATTTTAGTGCTTGGAAATACTGAGCCCAAATTCCGTAGGTACCTAGGCCCAAACTTGCCAAAAAAAATGCAGAAAAACGCTACTGAACATTTACGAAAAAACACTTCTTGACTAAATGTGGTTTCACGGGGCATCCTAAATCTGGGGGTTTGAGGTTAGAATTTTGAAATTTCAACTTTCCTTGCATCTTTCACTGTAGATTAAGGTTATGTCTCAGAACACTTCAGTGGTATCGCCATGTTGCCAAATTGCCTTTATAAAACACTTGTGACGTCATAAGTGCTTTCCCGCCAAATTTCGAAGAAAGTCTAATAACTTGCTAATTACGTAAATATATATTTTTTAAATAATCGTAGGGTCCTAGGCAAGTGTCCAGGAATTGTTTTATCAAGTTTGTAAAATTTCGTCAAGTATCCTATTATTAAAGACTGCTCACGGCTGTCACGTCTGACACATTTTTGGGTCACCATGCGCTTTCCGGAGATAAAATACAATGCAGAATACATTGTTAGCCAGTTAGCCATCAGAGCCATCTGTTTTCCAGGACATAACACTATAGCCGTGAGAAGTCTTTATAAATACGTCAGTCAACGCTTCAGGCCCCTTAGTTTTCCCACATAATTTCATTGAACGGCACTCGTTGTTGGGAAAAACCCTTCCAATATCCCGACACGTGCGTCTTTCCACGCACAACAAACCAATTACTTTCGCGTGATCACGGTGATCATAAACAGCCTTGTCCATCATCTTTCGGTGGAGACAATCTCTTGTGGACGGCGACACGGGTATCTCCGGGTGAGCCAGGCCTTGGCCGGAAAATGCCAGCGGAAGATGACCCCGTAACACTTCGAATTTTTCTCGGAATGGCTGACGTCTTAGCGGCTGCCCATATCGGCTTAGAATAATAATTGCTGTGCACGTCGCCAATTTATGGCAAGGTGAAATTGTTTTTCGCCGATAACGGAGCTATACGGCGTGTGATAGCGGGAGAATTATTATGGGGAACTCGAGTTTTACTGCGAGCCGGGGACGATTAGAAAACGATTGTCTTATGAGGTGGCCGAGGCGTTTTGCGGGAACGAAATCGAAATTCGATAAGGATGACCACTTAAAGGTGTTGTGCTTCTGTGCATTTGCAAACGTTTGTCTTATTGGATTGTATTTTATACGGGATGTACGATGTACCAGTTGTGAATGTCATGTCATAAATTAAATTGATGGTAGAAATCAATAATCTGTATACCTAGAAGACCCATTCAAATGGCATTGTAATCCAGGTTGATATACAATAAAATATCAATACAAAGACCCTGTAGTGGTGCAGAGCTGATCCGTAAATATATCGCCCACCACTGGAAATTTCGGTTTGACCCAGTATTTCTAGCAACATACACGACGCAATTTAAGCGCCCCATTACTATTCACTATAATAGTTTGATAGTTAAACAAATGTAAAGAGTTTATTAGAGTTTTTAACCTGTACCCGGCGCACTACAACAAGGCGTCTGTAAAGAAACAGACGTTTGGCCCTGCCGCGTCGTTGCCAAATCTATTTGAGCTTGCCCCAGTTTTCCTTCTATGCAAACAGGCTTAGTACATAATTTAATATATTTTCAACATGTGTATTTTAATATTACCAATTATAATATTATATATTGTATAATAAAGAGATAATATTAACATAATTATATATCTCTGATGCCTTTGCTAAATAATATAGGTACATTGTAAGTAATAAGTGCTTTCATTATTTGTCACATTAGGGAAGTTGCAACTCTGCAGAAAAGTTTTGTAAATAAATACCAAAATGTTGAGGACGAAGTTGTGTATTGGATTATGGATCAAGGTATACAGATCATTGGTAGAAATTGACATTTTAAGCAAGTTTATATACAGAGTGATTCATTGGGAATAGGAAATCGCGAAACTGGGTGTAGGGCAGACCAAAATATTGCGATTGAGCCCAACATTGCTTAGACAAATGTTGTTTATTTGAGAGATACAGGGCGTTAAAATTCTTTTTTTAAAATTGAATTATGGCTATATCTCCCAAAATAATCAAGCTACCGAACTAAAATATGGCACTGCTATGTTTTTGGGGATAGAGAATAAGTTTAAGACGTTAGTTTCTACATCTCCACTGCGTCTTTTGATCGTTCTTTTACTCTTAACTTTTTTGAAGTTATCTGTTTGGTCTTGCAGGTCCATCATTTTAGTGCATCTTTTCAATCTGCAACAAAATGGTACTCTTGTTTTGGAGTACGTTTTGGCAATTTAAACGCAAACGGTTGATTTGGGCGATATGAAACAAGAGTAGGTACCTTTTTATTTCAGAATGAAAAGATGCACTAAAATGACAGACCTGCCGGTCCAAAAAGATAACCTCAAAAAAGTAAGCAGTAAAAACACGATAAAAAAAACAGCGCAAGTGGCGCCCTCTGTGAAATACGGCGAAATTGACATTTCAGCTTATTCTCCATCCACAAAAACACAGCAGTGCCAAATTTCAGTTTAACAGCTTGATTAGTTTGGGAGATGCGAAATGCGAACTTTAACGCCCTGTATCTCATAAACAAACAACATTTCTATAAGGCACACTAGCCTCAATCGTAATATTTTGGCGGTTGCACTATGTACCATTACTAATGACTCACCCTGTATCTATACCTTAGAGAGAATCAGGGACTCTAACTCTTTAAAATAAGGGGACCCAGCATGTCATGGTCTATCACATAAGAAAAGTGAAGCCTTGAGGGGAAGTTTGTTTTCTGTTGACTCCAAGGAGACCACAAGGGGGCTGATACAAGGTTATGTTATATGTCAGTGTCCAACTGCCATCAGGTTTTATGTGACATGCCAGAGCCATAGATTTTAAAGGAGGCAAATATTTCCCATCATAATTCACAATTTTTAACTTTTCTAACTTCCAGATAATCAGATGTGTCAATTAAAGGTAATCCGGCCGCCTGTAGTAGACCCAATAATTGTAACCAGATTTTTCCTCTATCACCTTTAGTCTTTAGTAATCCTACAATTCCCATTACGTTGGCATTACGTATAAGTAGGTAGTTCAAAACAAATCGTATTTCGAAAATTTTAAATTATTAAGCTTCAGTCAGGTATTTTTTTCAAAGAGTTATAATCTACGACTACAAGTTTATTTTAAGTTTGTGAGGTACCTTGGGAGAGAAATAAAATTACAAAAATTTTATTAATGAACTCCGAGAAAAACTACATCATTAGAACTACTAGACCTAATCTTATTAGTCCATCCCGAAATCTATGAAAGTTCTTTGGGTCGATACATTCAACAAGGGAATAAAGTTCAAGTATACATATTACAAATGGATTGAGGAACCTGGTAACAAGGTGCAATAGCGACAAATTCTTAAATAAGAAAAGTCGGCAGTACTGACTTACCATACTTATTACTTAAATTCATGGAAATAATCGCTGGAAATCAATTTCAACTATAAAATAAATTTCTTTCATTTGACAGTTGCCACATTCTGCACTTGTATATGTTACAGACCGTATATTATGTAAAACAGGCCGTATACAAAAGGACTAGTCCATAATGTAAACGGGCTGAAGATATTAGTCCATATTATGTATAAGAGGCTTGTCCGTCAACAAACGGTCTAGTCGGTTTGCAAAAGGACTAGTCCTATTATATACGGTCTATCTGCAACTAGACCGTATATCACAGAGAGATTTAAACAAAGACAGAATGTATGTGTAATGTTTTCCGGGCGGTTTCGACGTCCACCATTTCTGAATTACCCCTTCTTTTTTTATATAGGCCCATCAAAGAAGGATATTACTTCTTGCTGGTACGTATAATATTTTGAAGGAAAAAAGGTATTTATTTAGTATAATGTACAGGTACCCTATAGATTTTTTTTCTGCAAAATACATACTAAAAAGAAGGCATATTCTTCTTTAATGGGCCTATATAAAAAAGAAGGGTAATTCACTACGATTGCACATACAGTCTGAATGTCAATAGTCCGTATGTTAACGGTCTAGTTCGTATATGAAATGCCATGTCATTTACATACGGTCTCCGCCATTTAGGCCGTATAGTTAACACAATAAATATATTCAAAAATGAAAGCTCATCCTAAATGACAGCTATCAAATAGAGTTCAACTTTTAAGCATGGTAATTAAATTTAAATGCGGCTAGTTAAGTACATTTTTTATGGAAGCACAATGGTCTAGTTGCATGATTCTCACTTTGGGTGCGAAAGGTTCCGGTTTCAAATCCCGGTTGTGACATTTTTTTTATTTTTAAATCATATTTTTTATAATTTTTGTAGTTAATTTAGTTCATAAGTTTGTTTGTCAAAGTACGCCTGAACTCTGAATAAATTATTTGAATTTATTTGTTAAATTCTCTTCGTAAATACAACCCGTGGTATGGCTAATAGATAATACCTTTCGTTAATTTATTAATTCATTATAATACCAATGTTAAGAAAATACCACTCCTGTAGGGCAGTCAAATTTCTGCAAAACTTAAATATTAACGTGTCCCTTTGAAAGGACACATGATAATTTATAGGGTGTCCCAAAATTTTTATAGGCACTAACTTATATTGTTGACTGACGTATTAATAAAGACTGCTCACGGCTGTCATGTTTGACAGTTCTCTGGCTCACCATGCGTTTCCCGGAGACAAAATACAATGCAAAATACATTGTTGACCATAGGCGCCATCTACTTTCCAGGACATGAAACTATAGCTGAGAAGTCTTATTAATACGTCAGTCAACGCTTATATTTTAACTTGTCACTGAGGCTAATAAAGTAATGAGTGTTGTTATTGATAATAAGTATTGTTGTCAGTTAAAAATCAACAATAAACAATAACTTTGTTAACACTTTGATATTTCCTATAAAATAAAAAAAGAGTATGGTTACTGCATTTCTTATGGCACCTACTGCACAAATGATTATGGGCCCATAGTTAATAAAGAAAAAAATTTGCCAGCTCATATTAGACCACTAAACGAATTGAACAAAAACAAGTAACTATTTCACATCGTATAGATACAGCCTAGACCGTATATATACGGTCTGTTTTCATATACGGTCTGTAACATATACACAAAATTGTCAAGTCTAATTTTTAGAAATCAAGGAAACCATTATTAATTTTTACTAACAATCAAATTACCTGTTATATTCATAGATTCTCCAATAAAACGGCATACTTGTAGACCGGGGTCCGGGAGATAGTGACAGAAGTACACTCTACATCGAATAACTCGTTTAGATTCAATTCAATTTAAACAGTACTTGGACATGCGCAAACGGTATGCCATCTTTCCTTCAGCAGTTTCATAACAAGAACTTGCATACTGCTCATTCGCACCCTGTTCAAAAACGTGGAAAAGTTAATTATTAAAATATGAGATCACGTGGCAATAATAGCCCTTTGGATCCACCCTAACGGTATCCCTATGGTTTTCCGAGGAATTTTCTATTTTGAACTTCATTATAAAACACATGGCAGCCTGTATAAAATCATATCAAAACGCATATTTTTCGAATAATTGAAAACTCATTTTTTCACATGAAGAACCCAGGATGACTCTCTGATTCATACCTTATTATTGTGAGAATATGTGCCACATAATGCCCTTTGCAAGGCATACTGAGTAAAATCACGTCCAAAAATCTGTCACTATCTCCCGGTCCATTGGCATGACTGAGACCATTAGAATGAGGAAAGAATAGGCCTCACTTTGGCAATGCTGGGTCCCCTTACTTTAAAGAGTCCCTGGGGAGAATAATCCCTTTACTCAATGCTACTGCTACTATTGTGTTTATGTTATTTATATCGTACAAGCATTCAGTTGCTTCTGGGGTACTTCGACTATGAGGTATTGTGATGGTGAGAATTATTATTATTATATCCAATGCTGAAGTGGACTGAATTTTAGATTTTATCAGATAAACATGCAATCCAAAGTATGGGGAAGAAACTTTTAATATACCACAATGGTGAAGTTGAAAGACAGTGAAAAATACATTATAAATAACTAACACGAATCTTGAAGGTGACCAAACCAAAGTCCACTATGGAAAACTTTCCCATCTTTGATGTACTGCATTCTTAGGAATAATTTCCCGGTATAAGAAGCAAGATATGACGTCTTTACATACGGAACATTCCACAATTACGAAAACGGCCGTGTTCTACGGACCGGCCAGATTAATAAGAACGGTACGAGACGCCCGGGTGACATCTCGACGAAAATTAGGTCTGACCCCGGGCCGACCCGCCGCCAACCGTGAGAGAATCGCCGCGGCCGCGGCGAAAGTCCGTAGAACAGGTCCATTTCGTCCGTTTCCCGGCTTGTCTTGCCGGCCAAAATTGCCACGGGGATGAGCTTCTCGCGTCTCCGCGCGCTTTTAATGGGCCCCGTACGGGCGCGACGAATATTTTATTGCCCTCTTCCACGGAACGAGATCATCTCATTCCGTCACATGTGAATTCCTCCGATTTTTTTCGTTGTTAGCCGTAACAACGACATGTGCTGTGGGGCCGCGCGATTGTGAGAAAATACGGGACACTTTGAGAGGTGATGCGATTCGTATCTCCCTTTCTGGGAACACTATTTTTGTGCGTTACCCCTTTGGTTCTTGGTCAACACTCCTGGCCTGTGGTGAAACATAATGTAACCTATATTATTAGAAAGTCTAAAAAAGTGAAACTAGTGTGTCGGTATATTGTGGGATTTGTGTACAATATTGGGATTTACTATTAAATATTGAAAAAGAGTAATGTGTAAGGTGGATTGTAGGCGCACTGAGAGATTACGTCCGCGGGGAAGCGGGGAGCGCGGAGAACGATTTGGCGCTATTGGCCGACTGCAACAGTGCAAAAAATGCACAGCGCTTTCGTATTCGCAATTAAAAATAGAACCAAGGCGAGGTTCAGAGGACTGATTATCCCTAGGCGTGCGCGTCGAAATTAATAATACTAAGAAGTTTTCAAAACTATAAATTTCGACGCGCACGCCTAGGGATAATCAGTCCTCTGAACCTCGCCTTGGTTCTATTTTTAAATGCGAATACGAAAGCGCGGTGCATTTTTTGCACTTTTGCAGTCGGCCAATAGCGCCAAATCATTCTCCGCGCTCCCCGCTTCCCCGCGGATGCAATCTCTCAGTGCGCCTACAATAAGTAGTGATTCCATATTTGTAGCGGCTCGCTATTTTCAAATTCACTTCTTTTCTACCCTGTCAACCATCCCCTTTTATACGTATGTCAAATATGCAGTAATTTTATGTAGTCATTTTCTTGACTAATAATAACAACGGAAAACGTAAATTGAGTCCAATTTCCATATTTCTACGTAAATTCAATCCCACTGATAAAATCATACTATACGTAAATTGAGTCCCAGGTTTCAATATAAGCTAAGTAAATTGAGTCCCCGACAGAATATTATTCTTATCAAAAAAAAATCCATTTCTTCTTGCATTTTGTTAAGTTTATTGCGGTCAAGTGTTTAGACGATATTCTTTGGGATATACTACACCCTGACGCTTAATATGTTGGTTAATTTTTTTACCCATACAGTTTGATTTAGTTAATAAAAAATCATATAGCTTCCTTACAGTTATTTAATAAAATATACCTGAATGCTTAAGAAAAACTTTATTTCAATATAATAATAATATTACATTACATTTACATAATAATTACATACATAAAAGCTTGTGTTATGGTTACAATGGAAATAAATTTACCTTTACATAAAAATATACATAAAAGCTTATGTTATGGTTGCAATGGGAAGAAATTTATAAGACACTTTTTACACAAATAATTTATTGCTTCTCTTAAAAAGTTTTCTTTCCTAATTATATTGGGAGATTTTTTGTTTTGTTTACTTCTAAGCTTAGTATAATATGCCAGATTGACTCCCCTTTAAAACGTTGATAAACATGAAAATATTAGGATGTGGATGTGGACTAATTTAATCGAGCAAGGAAGAATCACATGAATTGCTGTTACAGGAACTTGAAAAGAAGTTGCTTGGAATTGAATTTTATATAATAAATGATGTTTTACTGGCATGTCAGGTAAAGGATATCAATTGAAAAAAATGCACTCCAGCCGGGACTCGAACCCGGGACTCTTACTGTGGCCGTAAGCACAGCTACCGGAGATACGGTACCCACAAAATTCGACATTTAGCGACATAATACAGCTATCGAACGTGGAAATTCTAACCTACAATGTCAAGCCAAGAATATGAACAAAGAAAGACTTTTTAGTGCCTGTAATTATAAATAATAAAGGATATTTTAGTGGCAAATCAGGTAACGGATATCAATTGAAAAAAATGCACTCCAGCCAACTGAGGTAGGTACTAAAAATCTTTCTTTATTGGATTTTATGTTCTTTCTTTGATTCTTCTTTGTTATAGGATATAGTTTTTATTTTTTGTGCACCCTGTACATTAAAACGAACAAATTACTATGTTCTAATTCAACGGTTCTAGGTTTGAGGCATGCACGCTATTTTTATGTACCTAATTGAAATGTTTTGTATATTTGTTCTATGTATATGGGCGACCCAAACTGAGGACACCCTGCATATAAATATCTACTTTGTTAGGTATTGTCTTGATTTTTTATTTAATATTTAACATCATTTTTTCGAAAAAAAATCTCTTCATATACAGTGTGGTCATTTAAGTGTGCAACATGTGGGATTTTTTCTATTAGTTACACAACCAAAAAACAAATAATATATTCCCGAAAGTTGGTGTAGGTATGTTTGACAATTATATTAGGCGCACTTCGAATGGTTGCAAAACAAAACAGCACACAGGGTAGGTCAAAAAATATAAAAATTTCCTTATTTCAGAAAATTCAGCAAAATGTTAATTAGAAAAGTTGTCTAGAATAATTAAATGTTGTGCCTAAATGACAAAACATGGCCTTTCATACATTAATCAAAATTAAATCAATTTCGCATAATTTTATTCACATTCATGCATATTTGTAAAATTTGTAAAATATTAGTAATGATAATGTGTACATTAAAAAAACTCTCATTTAAGGTGCAAAATTTTTATTTTAAATGTTTATTAAAGAAGATGGATGCTATGTTTTGGTATTTAGGCATTGTTTTTAATTCTAAACAACTTTCCTTAATAACATTTTGTTGAATTTCCTAAATATGGGTATCTATACTTTACTCTTGTAAAATTTTTATATTTTTTTACCTACCCTGTATGCTGTTTAACTTGCAACCATTCTTAGTGCACCTAATATGATTATTGAACATGCATCAACTTTCGGCAATTTGGTTGTGCAATTAATAAAAAAAAACATATGTTGCACCCTTAAATGACCACACTGTATAATCAGATTCGAATAGCGAAAAGCAAAATTTGACAAAAAAAAATCATGTTTTTGCATGCAAATAAGTTTTTTCTTTATATACCTTCTGAATTTTGTTAGATAACAATGAAGATTTCCTGCTATAAACAAAGCATTTTCGTCTTGATAATACACATTTGACTACCATATGACCATTTTGATAATATTTAACTATAACTCAACTATCTCTTTTTATTTTTGAAAATTTCAATATCTATTTTCCACGAAGACTTGGGTATCCTCAAAGACAATCTGGGATTGTCTTTGGTATCCTTTACAAAATATATCCCAGCAATTGAGTCTAGCCTGAGTTTAGTAAAGGAATACAAAGAAGCGAGAACTGCCAACTGCTGTGAAAAAATTGGCGGTGAGATTCGATAGAGATTCGCCTCAATGATCACTCACTCTCAAATGTGTTTTGAAGAAAACGATAATATGACATATCAACATCACTTTTTATTATTACTACTATTTATATGGCACCTAAGCTTAATGCCAATTTCGGATTTAAGCTTTTTTGCTAATATCTATGGATTCTTCTAGGCTTCCCCACTATATCGTACCTACTAAAGAGCATAATATAATACCTAATATCTGCCATTTCCCTGTCATATCCTGTGTAAGGTATACACTGAATAACCAAGCCTGTATTTAAAGTTTAATGCACTTTTTTTCATTCTCGGCCCCCTCTTAAACGACAACAGGTTCGGTTCTTAAAGTTATTTGGTTAACATAGCATAACACCCCTTTTACATTTCGATTATGATATGAGCATCGCACACTTTACTATTGTCTCCACTCGACCCTTGACCGATCCACCACGCCAAACTCTTATTAACCCGTGCGCGTGTCGAAACCACCAAAGATTAGTGACCCACCTCGTCCAGCAAGTTCTGGTCAGTTCTGGCGGCACAACCTTCGACCCGACACGCGGTACCGTTGAGCGTCGAGCGTAAATTAAACACGAGAATCCGTAAAGACCAAGGAGTAGTGTCGTTGGAATTACTGTACTTAAACCAGAAGGGGGCAAAACGGCCAGTAAAACGCATTCATTTTTTTATACTGGGCCATGATTACGACAATTTGGTCGCATTTTATAGTCCTATATTGTCCTCTAAGAGAGTTTTGCTGTATGCCGTCTGGGTTTTCCCACAAATTCACGATAAAATCCCAGATTAAGAAAGGTTTCCATCAAATGGGGAGATCATTAAAAAACTGGTTAATCCACCAGTTTTTCTAAAACTGAACTATTAGAAACCGGCTAACTTCCGGAAACTATGGGGACAAATGGAGGCCAAAATAGTTTATTTCAAAACTGATCAATAATTTTAAAAGTTTCATAAGCCGGTTTTATAGGCGATCGTCTGGTTTTAACCGCGGTTATCTTTCTGGTTGTCCTTGGTTTTAGATTTTAAATGTGTATGGTTAACCCAAAAGTAATTTAGGCGAATAACCAAAACCAAGGAGAAATGTCATACTATACTACCCGTCCATAACCTCACTTATATTTATGTATGTTGGGTTTTGTTTAAATTTGTTACAAAAAATTAATAAAAGCATGTAATAAAATTACATTTAACAGAAGACTTTTGCTATTTCCATATCTCTGACTTATACCTAGAACCTGGACATCTTCACACTCTTCACCTTCAGCCTTCAACGTTTACACAAAAGATATATTTATGCTCATATTCAATTTTTTTAAATTTATGGATCTAGATGAAAATATGAAATCACTACACTTGCCTATATCAGCAAATATATTTATAAGTTTTGAAAAATTCAAACTCGCAACAAACTGGCAAATCTAGCAAATAACATTTGTTGTTTTCAATTAATTACCCTGCTCCTGTCGAGTAAATACCGCGGTTATTGTCGGATATAATGATGACGTATGAAGGGCTTCTTTGTGACGTCAGAGAGTATAACCAACAATAACCGAATCGCGTAAACGTGTTTGGTATTTACCGGTTATTAATGGTTATTCGCCTAAAATCGACTAGTATCAACACAGAAACTGAAGGCACAAATTTTTGCATCCAAAACTATTTAAATCTGAGGATACGAACAGATTTAATCAAAATTAACCCTTCAGAATTTTAGGCAATCGTATGCAGAAAATGTAACGATTTCAAAAAACGACAAAGGGGGGATACATATTATTTAGGAAAAACATGAATTTAATAATATACAGGGTGAGCCATTTCTATATCGACTATGATAGTATTTTTGAAAACAAATGGGGTATTGATATAACGTTTCCTTCAGAAGGGCTTCGTTTTCACGTTGTAGGGAGTTAATTTTTTTAATAATTATTGTTTTATGTCATAATTTTTAAACAAGACCATATATTTTAACCTACCTTGGTACACAACATACCTGGATAGATTGCATATTATAGCGCAAGATTAAGTAAGCTATATGCAATCAGTGGTGGAGATACGGGTGCTATTTTTTTATCGAATTATTAGTATGGTATCTACTGATTATACCCCTGCAGAAATGAACAAATAAAAACCTCTTTTTGAAATCTTTAACGAATAACTTTACGATCTATGTTTATGCGACCAACCCACCTTAAAATAACTTTTTCTATCACCTGTGAAAGTTTGATATTTTTATTTCACTCGCCACTTTTCTCGTCGCCTGTACATCAATGTATTCAGTCTTAGCACAGACCTATATGGCTTCAAAAAAAGTCTAGCCTCCGATTTAACATGGAACAATTTAACCACGGAAAAGGATAAAAATAATAAAATCATTTTTATAATGTTTGGAATTATTAGTAGTTTCTATAAGATATACATAGTGTAAAATTAATAAGTGCGAAAAAATTTAAGAGGTGAATCTTTGAGTGATTCTAAGACCAAAAGTCTATATAAACATAGGTCCGCTAATGCTTTGTTTTCAAAATACATTGTGAACATTTTTTAATAATTATTAATAATTTTTAAGACTAAACTCTATTCAAACAAAACGCAAGTGAAACATAAACAAAAGTTGTTCCATGGCTAGAGCGAGATATTCACGTGATCGGCTTGCTATTGGCTAGTCGGCAATAAAATCTTTCCCGGCGGGCGAGTTCAGCGAGTCGTTATTTATTACAGAGGTGTATTGAGTTGCAAGTGGACTTTTAATTTTTTCCGATATAATTCTTTCGCTGTTTATTAATTGTTCGAGCTACGATTTGTGTTAATAGTAGAAATTTGCAGGTAAGTGAATGACTAGGTGTGCCATAAAAGTTTGTTTTTAAAGTTCTTAATACTGGGGCATATTATTTTAATATTTTATATTATAAAATTCATAGAGATCGTCCTTAATGCGGCCCTGCCTCGTATTAGCCCTCAGAATTGTTCACGTGCGTCAACCGTGTAAATGTTTACGCGCTACTTGCATTTTGATTGAATAGAGTGTAGAATAAACTATTAATGTGGAAAAAATATTGGGTATACCCTAGTTTTGGTTAATTGGTAGTTTTAATTTTTTATTATGTTGTCCCGGTGACATGATTGTTTAAGGTGCCCTCGGTACGCTACTGTACTTAATAATTTTAATCTAGTAGGGGCCAGATTAGCCTCTTTCTACCATAAATAACACTGCCAAATTGCAACAAAATCGGCTAAAGGATTATTAAGATATTTACGAAAAAGCGATTTTTTAAGAAGAGTTTGACACCCTGTATCTTAGAATCACTCAAAGATTCACCACTTGAATTTTTTCGCATTTACACCCTCTATAAGGGTTTTTTTTTTCAATAATTAAAGTCCCAATTTCGTCGCAGTGGATTGATGATTGCTGAGAAAAATCTGGCATCGAGGCGTATGCGCACTTTCGGCTTTTTATACGCATTCTTTCCGTTGCCCAAGACCCTCTGGGTAGTTTATACAATAGGTAATGTTTGTCCTTAGGAAAAATAAACCAAAAATCCAGAAATGAGCAAGTAAATTGAACCTAGCCAGACGAACCATGGTGCAAAGGACGTGGGTGATTATAAAATTTTGACGTGTTGTCGTATGTATAAAGATTGTGAGACGGTGTTTACGCTTTTGTCGAGATAATTATCTTCAACTAGCATTGTTCTTATTCAGAACGTTTCGATTGTATGCCGGTAATCGATGCAAACAATGCTTGAATGCCAGCCTAAAGGAGCGAGTAGAGACCGTTTTTGTATCAAAGTGCACCAAAAATTAACATTGATGATTGTTGCATTCTTCTTGAAAAATTGAATATCGGACGACTGTTAAAAACGTTAAATTTGTTATATTTCAAAAATTCTGATTTTATTCAAATCTTCTATCTTCGAGATATGCGGGATGATTCAATCTTATTCGGACAGACTTCAACAGGTGACATAAAATCATATAAAATATGACTATTTTGTTGTATTCCTTTTTATACAACGCATGCAGTCTCGTTTTCTAGATGTATGGTGTTTAAATTCTCAAAAATTCTAAAGTTTAATTTTTTATTTGGATACGTTTTCTTTTTTAAACGAAATGAAATAAGTTTTTTATCTGCCACAGCCTCGTGACAAATTTAGTTTCTTATCATTAAGTACTCCTTTTTGAAATACGAAAAACAAAATTATTATTTAATTTGAAAAAATGGCACATTTAGATTTCTATCTGGCCAGTGGATATTAAACAAATTGTTAAAGTCAAGAAAATTAAAACTTGCTTGTCAGAAGCATAGATTAAAAAGTTATAGATATAGATAGGCGGAAGCATTGTTGAAACCGTCTGCAAAAAGTTGTAGCGTGCTGAAATTTGATCAATAGTTCTGAAAGTCTATGTGTAGCTTTGTCTATGCTTTGGGTTATAAAATATAAAAAAAAATAGGTAGCAAAATAATAGTTGGCCATGGATGTAAAATTAAATATTTTTGGTATTTCAACAAAAACAATAAACGGAAAATCCAATTACTGACAATAACTGGTTTAATCAATGCATGTTCTGTTCCAAATTTCATTTAAATATCTTCAACGGTTGCAAAAATAAAAAATAAAACGTTGAAAATTTTGAGAATTTAAACACCATATATCTCGAAAATGAAGCGGTTGTAGAAAAAAAGTTATACCCCAATACAGTCTTAGTTTATGTAAAAAAATATGTATTTTACGAATACTCTATTTTTTATAGCCAGTGATCAGGGGGGTATCTGAGGGGGGGTTTTGGGGGTTCAACCCCCCCCCCCCCCCCCCCCGAAATACCACCATTTTATATGCTTTTACACCACCACTAGAACGAGCTCCCCGAGCATCAGTGAGTGTAATAATTTATTAAACTGGTTTTCCAGTAGACAGTAGACCATGGAAACCCGCCAACAAACATAATTTTTGGATCAATGCAGTACCGAGTTTTATCAGAATATGAAATAAAATAAAACATAACTGGCAACACTGGATAACAGTAAACGGTGAACGGTGGTGCATGGCTGCGGGCGCCATGGATTAGGAGAATAGGGGATTCCCAAAGTCTCTTTTATGAAAAGATTAGTACTAATTTGTATTTGAAGATTTATTTATTATTTTTATGAAATCTTTTACCACACCTACTGGCAATTCTAAATGTGTCGTCAGAAATGAGAAATTAAATAAGTAGAAAAGGGATAGGTATAAATGCGAGAAGGAATATTCAGTTATTATTATAATTAATATTTAATATTTTTAAAGTTTTAATGTTAAACTTGTTCAACATAAACCAGTTTCAGTTTTTTATTAAAAACCATTTAAAAATAGTAGGTTTTTTAAACCTCATCTTCAACAGCCACTGGTCTAACCCCTCCAGGGCCGGCTCTTCTATGCGAGTGCGAACGGAGCGGCGTACGCGGCCTGCGTTTTGACTGGCCGCGCGCCTCCGAGTCCCGTGAACAGGGTTATCCAGTCAGTAGCGTATTTAAAAGAACGGGGCCGAAACTATTTTAGAATTCGAAAATATTCACTGCAGCTTGAAAATCTGAAGATATTGGGATTTCCTAAGACTAATTTTAAGTAATTTTCCTTAACATGTCTAAAAAATTTCGCCTGCAGCGCATTTTACAGAATTATTTTAAATGCATTTGTTTGAAAGAAAATCACAAAAATTGTCCCTCCCCACCCGAAATTAATTTCTATATACCTACGTCACTGGAGTGATCTAAACTTATCGCCCCGGCCTACTTTTTTAAAAAAGTGACATGCAAAAATATACCATTCTAGTGGCGTATCAATTTTCAAAAATTTGTTCTTGATTCCTTCCCGGGGCCCCGCACTTTCATTCGGCACCCAGCCCCACAAAAGCTTGAGCCGATCCGGAAGGACCCCCCCCCCAAATTTTCGCTAGATACGGCCCTGTCAGTGATCTCAAACTTTTTCCTTCAGTCATAATATGTCAATTACCACCGCCTGTTAAAAATTTCTGCGCTATGTTTCGTCATCACGTTTATTTTCTATATTTTTGAGGTTAAGAAAAAAGTTTCAGATAAGAGTTGTAGAAGCCAAGCTTTTTCACGTTTATTTATTTTTATACTGGGTGTTCAGAAAAGCAGTACCAAACCCAACTTATGTTTTTTAAATGGAACACCCTATATATTTTTAGATATTATAAATCTGCTCATTTCCACAATTTCAATTATGTACACAGAAAAAAAAGTTCTCTTGATTTGAGTAACAAAATTTCCTTAAAATCTGGTCATCAAATTAATGAAATATGTACTTAAATTGAAAACATTTCTTTGTTTCAAATGAACTCATTTAACTAAATGATTGAAATAGTTTTCTTGCATGATACACTTATATCAAGTACATTATTTTAAATCAGCGAAGTAAATATTTACCTATATCAAAACTTTCTTTCATTAAAATTAGAGCCTCGCATTATTTTAAACCAAAGAAATAAATTAACAATATTTATTTATTTATTTTTAAATGCCAATATTCCATTTTTAAAAAACGTAAATTTGGTTTGGCACCGCTTTATAAAACTAAATAAACACTGAAAAAAGCTTGCTTTGGCTTCTGCAACTTTTATCTGAAACTTTTTTCCTAACCTCAAAAATATAGAAAATATACGTGATCACATAGTAGCTTCGTGCGATAAACAATATGTTCAATCAATCAAGAAACTGACCAAAAACAGTGCAAAATGGGAATTTTAAGTGGTAGGTATTTCTCAAAAATATCAGAACCGTTGGTTATTTTAGAGAAACACAGTTCTAGATATGTTTTCCTTGTTCCTCGTTTTCAACCCGAAATGCTTGATGAAGCGATTAATAGCGAGATAAAAATATAATTGGATCGAGGACGAGAGCTATTAGTCGCAATGTAAATCTCGATGTTTTTAATTAAATAATTAGACCCGTTTATAATAATTAACAAATTAAACGGGTTGTGCCACAAGAAAATGATATTGCGGCCGCAGTAAAACGCATAAATCCAGGTTAATTTGAGAATTACACACGGGTCGCTGTGGACATACGTATGACGCATGAGTGTATGAGACGCGGTGGTATCATTTTTATGGCAACACGACTACCTGAAAATTTAATTTTCATAATGAAAAAATTTACACGAAACCTACTTCAAACTAATCAAAAACCTTAAAGAGTAGGTATACTCAGTGATTCTTAACCTATACATATAAACTTGGTAAAATAAAACTAATAATGATTTTTTTTACAAAAGTATATTACATATATTATTTACGGGAATATTCCAATTAATTTCAAACTAAAGATACTTGAAAATGCATTATAAACTAATATCACCGTAACTGCATACTGTATTGTATTGCTGGGTTATGTTATTATGTATAGTGCGTAAATTTGAAGCTACTTTTCGTTCGATTTCGAGATATTTTTCTATTGCAATGCCTGCATGGCATGGGCGCCGCTACGGCATTTCCCATGGGGAGGGGCTTTAAGGGGAGAGGGGCGCAGCTAATCTTTATCCTTGGGAAGGAGTCACAAATAAAAAAGTTGTTTAAATTAAGGAATGCCAACTGGTGGTAATTTTCCTTTGTTAATTATGGGCCCATAGTTATTTGTAGCCAAGAAGTACCTAGGTACTATTTTTTCTTTTATAGAACCTGTGTCACTAATATTATGGTGTGAGTCCATAAAAATCATCGTTTTTATTATGCGGATATACAAAAGAAGAAAAGGTATTTTATTACTGAAGTGCGCTGTAGCCGAAATTTTTTAGAAATATGAATACGAGTCTTATGTATTTTTCCTCTTTTTTCTCTCAGTATTAGGTGGTTTTAACCCCCAAACTACCTCCGGGCTTATGTATCTGCCAGGCCAGCTCTCGTGGAATCAGTAGATATATAATTGACAATAATCCATAGCACAGTATTTTTCAATAAATGTATCAATGTTACAAATGACGATTTTCCACTTCAATCAATGTTGTACATTCTGCGTTTAGGATATTTCCAATATGATCACTTAGAAAATTGGGGTATTTCCGTATAAATGCGTTGCATAGGTATCATATACAGGGCGAGTCAGAATGTATAGTAAATACTTTAAAGTAGAGGCCCTGTATGACACAAAAAGTGACAGTTATTCGTTTTAACAGAGGTTGGACAACGATCGGATTTCTCTCTCTGGCGAGGGTCTTATTAACATTCCCCTAGCAGCACGATGTATCAAAATTGGATTTTAAGGTTAAGCTAACGACAGTTAACTGCCATAAGCGTAGGTAGATGAGGGCACAGTTTAAAATGTATAAAAATATAGATAAAACCAATAAATAGGTAAATAGGTTAGGTAGTAGTATGTTATTTGCAAAGCTTAACTAATAATATTATTGAAGTTTGAATGGAAAAGTGAAGAAACATAATTTGTTCCAAGAAAACAGAAATTTTAGGATATCAGGATAAAAACATTTATTAAATTTTTGTAGGAGGGTGGTATATGTAGATAGGTATGTACATAAAATTAAACAAGGCTCTAGCATACCAACTAATCAAACTTTCGAATATTTCTTCAATAGGAATCATAGCTGCAATAATAATTATTCCGTTCATTTACAAATAAAAAAGGTCTTTTAAATGGTTTTACTGTATGGTTTCGTTTCTTCAAACTCTCTTCTTATACATACCATCATAATTTTAAGACAATTAATACTGAAATTTGTACGGAACAAAAAGTTGGAAAGTTTGTTTTGGTAATATGAATCAACCAATAATAATAAGGAATTAGGCTGAATAAAAAAATGAGTACCTAGGTATTTAATATCGATATATTAGTATCTCATTCTTTTTTTGGTAAAATAAAAGTTAATAACTTTTTAATGCAAGAGAGATCATCTACATTTCAATAAAGAAGACAACAGTATTTTTGTTTTTAAAGATATATTGTAAGTAAATAGGAAAAATCAAACTAGTACAAGTTCTCAGAAATTTATACATATTTAATAATGGTTCTTTCTTGCTAAAGTCACGTTCATCAAACGTTGCAGGAGATGATCCTTTCTTCAGCACAACCTGACACTCAAAATCCATGTCGGAGAAGTGAACCTCTGAAAGTTAAAGAACTATAAATTTAAGCTACCTAAACATAATAAAACGCTGCCATCAAATGCTATTTTTTTTATCAGCAAGAAATTTGTAATGGAATATAAGCTCACACATTTAACTGACTACACAAAAAGGGTTCTTTATATTCCCACCCATGTTAACTTCTTTTTTGTCCGATTTTGTTGGTCTTGGTGCAAAATAAAGCACCTTCAAAACTGCCTCTCTCTAACACATATACTTACATTTATATTATTCCATGAAACGAAAAATGCCTAGCCCGGTCCAGTGTAAATATACCTAACAGGTTTTACCTCCTTGAAGGGCAAAAATTTTAATTTTATCTCTTTAACATTGGGAAATTTTCATAAGAATTCTAATAGGGGGTTTGTAGAACCTTATGGACTTTTATTGAAAATAAATAGGTAGGTACTAATATTTAATAAATTATTCTGCAGATTAAAATCACAGATCAAACAAAAAATAAAAAACTAGAGATACTTATGTAATTAAATTTACTTACCTCGCAAATTTTCGTATCATTTCCAACTCTCATGTTAGGGTATTTCATTTGCACCATCGTGCTCGTTCTTCTGCGCTTTTTGGAAAGGGTGTTATGAAAAATTCATCCTGCTCAGAATTCTTGCAATTTCTTATTACACAAGATGTCACTTTGAACTGATAACATTCCCTTTTGCAAAACAAAATGAGCACGCTCAATAATTTGTCGACAGTTTTGTTGACAAACTGGCACCTGCCAAGATAAGAATATTATAAAAACAATGTTACTAGATCTGCCAAAATCTGTTGTCCAACCTCTGTTAAAACGAATAACTGTCACTTTTCGTGTCATACAGGGCCTTTACTTTAAAGAGGTGTTCGGCAGGTGGTTTTAAGGGGGGCTTTCATATAAAATTTTTCGATTTGGGCTTTCCTTGCCAAGTTATTCGGGTGTACAGGGTGACCCAGAAGTATTTTTTTATTTATATCTCAATAACGGCGTTACTTAAAAATTTGAAATTTGGTATGTGTTATCTACTTACTGGAAGACGCCTTAGGATAGTTTATTCATTTACACAGTGCCCTAAAAAAGGGTAGAAACTAACAACCCCTATTAATTTTTTTGCTCAAACTTTTTGAGGTTATCTTTTTGGTCTTGTAGGTCCATCATCTCAGTGTATCTTTTCATTTTGCAACAAAAGTGTACTCTTGTTTCATAACGATAAAATCAATCGTTTGCGTTGAAATTGGCAAAACGTGCCGCAAAACACCTGGTAACTTCAACATTCGAAACATACAATTTTTACCTACCGCTTTCAAACGTTACAGATCGACTGTACGTTCAAAATAAGGAAAAAATACCAATTGGACATTGGTCAAAACAGCATTGGTTTTCTTGAAATAGGGTGTTCAAATTTTGTTAAATTCGATCCTTGCCATTTTAAAAGCTACTAAGTTTTGGTACATTGTTCATAGGA
Source organism: Pseudeuparius sepicola (assembly GCA_963920635.1). Lineage (NCBI taxonomy): Eukaryota > Metazoa > Arthropoda > Insecta > Coleoptera > Anthribidae > Pseudeuparius > Pseudeuparius sepicola. The sequence continues at coordinate 24,819,651 of OY987298.1, read as the reverse complement.
ATTTTTTTTTCTCAGTTTAAATGGTTCAATCGATGTGTAACGTTTGAAATCCGTAACTTGAGCCAGTTAGAATTTTGTTAGAAATATAATTAGCCATTAGAAATTTTGTTCGAAATTCAACAGGTGAAGAACGGCATTCCGCATTGGCAGTGTTATCTATAAAAACAGCATATTCAAGAACCATGTTAAAATCCGAAGTTTTACGGTGACGTTATAGACCAGTTTGCGAAGGTTGAGAGAACAATTGAACTTTACTGCAAATAGAAGTAGATTAGGTAATTGATTTTTTTGGAATAACTATAAGTACCCAAGTCCTATACCTACCTATACCTACCAAGTGTACAAAGTAGATTTTATTTATATTTGGATGGCTTCCCCACATAATTATCTCACCGCACTCCACTGAACGGTATTGCTCTTTAGGATTGTAAATAAAAAGTCATCAAAAATATGTTCGGTTGCCTATATCATAGAATTTTATAACTAGGTGGAAAAGCTAGTGGATTTGAAAGGTTTATTTATTTGAAAGGGCATTTCTAAAATATGCAAATAGATGGCACTATAAGTCATATAGCTACTAAATTAGTTATATATTTTTTAATATCTAGCAGTTGTAACTTTTAAAATAGTATCTCATTAGCATGTATGATTATTTTAAAAATACCCGTATTTTCCGAAAACGTTTCAAATTAACTAGTTTTTCCATCTATAAGTTGTAAATAAAATTCTATTGATATACAGGCAACCGAACATACTTTTTATGACGTTTTATTTACAACCCTAATGCCGTAACTGTGTGGTTAACTGTCTAATACGCCTTGGTATTACTATATGGTTTTCTAGAGTTTTCTATACGGTATATTATCTTGACTATATAATATAGTATACTAACGTAAAAAAAGTTGGCCTTATCCCCAAATGGAAATGATGCCGAAATAATAATTGTCCGCTCCCTGGCATAAGCGTGTGGTTGTTTCCGGAGTATTAATAGTATATAGGGTGAAAATTATTGTTTATTACAATTCGGCTTACTTAAACTGGGACTGGAACAAACTGCATATTCATATTATTCAATGATTCAGATACATATATGGCTATGGCTGTGCTTTTCTTCATGATGTGTTCTAGCGTGGAAGCAGCACATAATCACTAATTAGTAAAAATTATTCTGTGTCGAAATAAGATATTTTGTTTTCTATCGAGCATCTCTCGGTGGTACGCGCAGGCAGATTTCTAAAGAGGAATAATGCGATTTCACGCGAGCATTTGTGCGTGAAAATTGAAAATTATTATGGTAATTGGGGCCCGTTTTCTATTCTGCTGTGCTCTTACGCTCGTTTCACGAGATAAAAACTGAATAATCTAAATGAAAACTCGTTTGAATTGCTCGCAACTCGCGAACGATTTATTTAACCCGATTATTAACCTTTTTTTTAACGTCCATAATTCATAAGAGTACAATTTCCTAAATAAGCGGTTCGGTTGGCTTTGGATGGAATCACCGAGGTTTCTATGGTAACCATAACAAGCAACTTTAACGACAGATGTCGATTTTAACGGCTTTTGCCGGTCAGAATAATTTTTGGTAGTCATCATTTCGAGTAGATTTTGGTTGAGTTCGATCTACCCTGATTTGTTCTGGTGTGTCTGTTCCATTTATTAGTAAAATGCGGTGTTATTTTGGTTAACGTTAGTAATAAATCAGTAGAAAGGGTTGGGCGCCTAATAGCCTTTATTTTTGGAGATATAGGTACGAAAAAGTCATGAGACGGAAGTTGTGAATCCATTTTGAGTCATTTTTTGGCGATAAAAGAATAAAACAAAAAGTTTTAATAGAACGGGTAATAAGGGTTCTTGCTATTGTCAGCAAGTATACCTGACTTTCAAATATCAATTCGAATTTTTGGTCTAGGAGAAAAACCAACTGGTGGACTTTTTGAGTCTTTGAAGATATTAGAGGTATTCTTTCGTACCTACTGATCTACCGATTTGGTTCCAAATGAACAAATTCAATTTTGGCATTATAACAGATCTCAGGGCGCTAAAGGTTTTGTGTGGTTACTAAGCATGAACTGTGCCGATACTAACCAGAAACGTAGCAGCCAAACTCATAATATGGTGTGCGTGAAATCAATGCCCAAACTTAAAATTTTTTAATCGCGGCTAACTTGATTTTTTCAAATGGAACCATACATTTTTCTTTAGTTTATTGGACACGTCTTTTTGTCCTCTTTTTACTGACATATAGGGTTGTGATTAACTAATTCCAACTATAATAATTGCGGAAAAGCAATAATCAATACTTATCCGTTTAAAACAAGCATGATTTGAAAAACAAAAGTAAGCCATGGAAACAAAGCATTCTGTTACAGTTAGCCGCAACTCTATAACAGTAGAAAGAGGACAAAAAGACGTGTCCAACAAACGAAGAAAATTGAATGGTTCCATTTGAAAAAGTCAAGTTAGCCGCGATTAAAACATTTTTAAGTTTACACATTTATTTCACGCACAACATATAAGTTTGGCTGCTACGTTTCTGTTTAGTATCGGCTATCGGCACAGTTACCACACAAAATCATAGCCTCCTGAGATCTGTTATAATGCCAAAATATGACTTTGTCCAAACCTCCACTTTTTAAAAAAGTGCCCTGTATCTTTTACACCGTGAGTTTTAGACACCATGTAGGACACATAAAGTCCAACTTAAATTAACTGGGTAGTCCAAATATGCAATAAAATACATTAATAAAAAACATAGGTTTGGTTTGAATGACCCAGTATACGTGCTGCGATTCAAGTGAAAATATTTTAAATTGGTGTATGTCTCAATAATAAACCGACAATATTTCGTTCCCGCACTATTGACCCACCCTGTATACTTTTGTTTTCTTTTGCTAGGTATAAAGAGAGGTTGAGGTTCGAAAATAACAAACTGAGCCAATTGATCCCAATATTTTTAGGTGCTGGGGGGGCACACGGCACACTGGATCAGTTTAAATTCAGTGGTGGAGGACGTGATCTCGATCGAAAGAAAAACTGGATCTGATAGATCAGTATGATCATCACATTCATCACGAAAGAATACCACTATTACATAAATCGAGGCCTACGATAAAGACAGGCCATTGCGCACAAAAATCACGTGACCATCTTAGTCCGACGATACATGTCATTTGCCACATAACTGAAAGCGGCAGCTTGGGTTTTAAGAAGTTTTAAATGTTTAAAGTGTTTTTAAACGTCTTAGTTTATATTTTAGAAACAAGTTTGTGTCGAGTGCGCGTGCGTCCTGGCGGAGGGGAACCGCCCAGGTGTTATTATGGACTCTAGGTGGGAGCCGTGCCATCCAGGAGTATTGGTGCCGCTCGCGCCGACGCCTGAGCGCTGTAAGGGGAATTCTCCCCCCGGAATGGACAGTGGAGCCTGAAACACAGACTGGTGAACTGCTTACGGGCGATCCGCGAGTTCAGACGGTCCGGGTGGCTGGAAGCCGTTCCCGTTGACCACGTTCGGGTTTGTGTATTTTGTATTCACCATTCACCTTGTGCGAAATAAATCAGTGTTGTAACGTACTCGAGGATTTTCGTTGTCGACCCACTCCCTGATACGGTTCCTATTCGGCCTTTCACGCTGCCGATCAACTGGGACCTCGTCGATATTTAGAGTATACTGAGGTGAGTTTTCATTTTTATTTCGTAAAAAATAACCTATATACCAAATATTGGGTCTGCTTAGGTATAATATATTTATACATATTGCAAAAGCCAGGAACAAAATGTCACCATGACAACATTTGCTTTGCCTCGGGATGAAAATTTGCGAAACAATTAAAGTGGACAAATGTGTTGTGGGAGGAAAATACCTAAGACCTAAGCTAAAGGAAGGTGCTGTCCCAACAATTTTTGAGAATGTGCCAAAATATTTGAGTGCAGGTTGAAAATTTTGAAAAAACAATTAGATAAAGCCTGGATGCACAAAACCAATAATGTAATAGATGAAAGGAAACTCGCCAAATTGTTACGACATTTGCTTTTTCTACTTATCTCCGAAAATGCCTTTTATTTATATAGGACTAAGTTGGTCACTTGACTACGCGATTATGCGTTAGCGCCATGGCCTGTCTTTATCGTTGACCTCGTACATAAATAAATAACCGTAAAAATATTGTACAATTCGTCTTCATGCGAAAATAAGGACAAACTACTATCTCAAATATCTTTGGTCTAAAACCTTTTTCTAACTAAAAAATAGGACAGTTAAAATCTCTCACAACCAGCCCAAAAACAATTGTACAAAAAAAGAATGTCTTCTGCCGTCCGATTTCCAAACATGCGCTGTGTATCTTCGCCTCCCATCTCGCGAATTATTCAATCTTCGCTACGGAAAGCAAATAAATAAATAAAATTTACAACTTGAACAGTGAAAGTAAAAAATTCAGGTGCAGCCGTATAATATGTAAAGCAGTTACGAATGTCCGCGGAATAATGCAAAATGCAAGAGCCATTCTCACAGCGAGGCTGGAATCTATGAGTTGCAGAATTTGCATGACACTAGAACGATCTGCTTCAGTCGATTATTCCACCGATGATTTCCCTTATTATCTATCCAATAAGGTAGCTCCTTTCTTAAAAATACAACCAATGATATGCCTCTGCTAGCGATAAATTCCTTTGAGAATTACCAAAGTGGTATAAGATGACAACATATGATTATCAAGATTATCACTTCGTTGCTTAGTAACCGTGGTTGAGTAGTGGTTCTGCGTCAAAATTTGTATGGTCTAAATAGTTATGCAGCTGAAAATTATGTTGAGGTATTACTAGATGTTGTATATTTACCTATAAATGAATTTATACCTATACCTAATGTATGCACTTGCTAAACTGTTTATAGAGTGTGGATCGAAATTGTGGAATATTGCTTATATTTCTTAAAATATTCCTCATATATCAAAAACATGTTTTAATAAAAGTGTTAAGGGAAATTATTTTCCGTTTAGTGATATCAAGAAATCTTTCCTAGCACAAAAAATGTGGTCGCCATGGTAACCGATTTAATTTTTTTAAATGGCACCATATAGGGCGTTTTTTGGTGAAAATTAATACATTGGAACTTTCTGAATACGATACAATACAATTTTAATAAAGTCACATAAGAAAAAAAAATACAAAAAAATTAAGTTTTCTATTATGCTAAGTATTGACAATGTTTATCAAAATAATTATTAACATCAAGTTAGCCATGCCAAAATCAGAACAATTCAAAACTGTCACTAGCTGTGTAACTGTGTACATTGTTACACTAAACGTACTTTTTTACTCAAGTTTCTGGGTACTTAAGTACTTAGTAAGTGACACTAGTGACAGTTTCGCATTGTTCTCATTTTGGCATGGCTAACTTGATGTTAATAATTATTTTGATAAACATTGTCAATAGTATAATATTTATAAAACTTAATTTTTTGTACTTTTTTCTTATGGGACCCCATTAAAATTGTATTGTAGTATTCATAGAGAGTTCCAATGTATTAATTTTGTATTAATATTCCACAATTTCTATCCACACTGTATATTAGCCCTCTGTTTAAATTTATGTAACTTATGTACATGTACAGGGTGTCCCATTTTCGATACTTTTGCAGATTATATTTATTAATATTTTGGAATAATTCGTACCTCCTAGAAAAAATCCGTGTACGCCACAGAATTCTACCTGAAAAAAAACCATAAGGGTCGATTTTTAGCATTTCAACAAGTTAGGGCATAACGAATATATTTCAAATTTTAAAAATCACCTTGTATTATCTCAAAAACTAAGGAGCCCATGAAAATTCTGTTTACGGGGCCTTTCTTTTTTTACTTACAAGCTTTTATTTAACTTGCAATGTATGTATGTTTAGGTCAAATCTTGCAAGCTGAATTAGAACCACTTCCTGACATCCGATTGAGCTGAAATTTTGCATACACCTTTAGTTCCGGTGACAATACAATATACAATACTCAATATTGTAATACTTTCAAAATGGCCGTCGCCACAAGATGGCGGATGATGTATTTTTTGTCAGCCCCCTTAATATGGGTATCAAATTAATAAAAGGGCTTGAAGAATAGAAAACGATAGAGTTAGTGACATCACACTAAATTCAATATGGCCGCCGCTCCAAGATGGCGGATAATGTATTTTTTTGTAAACCCCCTTAATATGGGTATCAAATGAAAGGGCTTGAAGAGTAGAAAACGATAAAGTTAGTGACATCACACTAAATTCAATATGGCCGCCCCTCTAAGATGGCGGGTAATGTATTTTTTTGTCAACCCCCTTAATATGGGTATCAATAGAAAGGACTTGAAGAGTAGAAAACGATAGAGTTAGTGACATCACACAAATTCAATATGGCCGTCGCTCCAAGATGGCGGATGATGTATTTTTTGTCAACCCCGTAATGTAATGTAATTAAAGGGCTTTAAGAGTAGAAAACGATAAAGCTAGTGACATCACACTAAATTCAATATGGCCGCCGCTCCAACACGACGGATTACATTTTCTTTTCCCTTAATATGGGCATTAAATGAAAGGTCTTGAAGAGTAGAACTAAAAAGTTGAAAATAAAATTAATAGTAAAAATTTTTTTAAAAAAGCAAGCTTTTATTTAAATGCTCTGAAAAGAAGGAAATAAACTTTATAATAAATCAAACCAAGGCAAACCGCAAACCCATAATTTTGTTACATTATATGATATAAAAGCTTGTCGCGAGGTTTTCGTGTGTAAATTTCTTTTATAGAAAAATACAATTTCTACTTATAATTATACTTTCGTTAAGATATATATTATATGGTCGCGAGATTCTCGTGTGTAAATTTCTTTTATAGAAAAATACATTTTCTACTTAAAATTACTTTCAAGATATAGATATATATATATATATATATATATATATATTCTCGCAACAAGCTTTTATATCATATACAGTTGTATAATGTAACAAAATTATGGGTTTGCCTTGGTTTGATTTATTATAAAGTTTATTTTCTTCTTTTCAGAGCATTTAAATAAAAGCTTGTTTTAAAAAATATTTTTTACTATTAATTTTTTTATAAAAAAGCAGACTAGTGTCCCTAAAACCAGTGGCAGACCTAGGCTGGAGTCAAGGGAGGGGATTCTACCCAAATTTTGTAATAAAATAGGAAACATTTTCTTATTCATTTTATTCATTAAAATACGATACTATTAATACATTAATATTCTTAGTTTCGTTCAGTTCCGTTCCGCTGTTCCAATTCCGCTCTACTCGTAGTAATAGAATAGAACAATGAACGTGAACTGTCGATCGGTGAAGGCGATGACTGGACCCGTGTTCTGTGCCGGGCCCTGTCCCAATCCCATTGCGTTCACCAAATTTTTAAATTTGTACTAAAAAACTATTTAGCGTACCCTCTTTAGAAACGGAAGCAATATTTATCATTTATCATTTATCAATGATTCAATATTCAATAATAATAGTTACTTTGCGACCTTCACGCCCACATAACCTAAAAATGGCATGTTCCTGTCAGCGCATTTACAACCGGTCCGAAACGAGTTGTCAGCGAGTGAATCAAATCCTACCTGTTGTAAACGATCTGAGCGCTGTAAGCACTGACAGCGCGATTCGGACCACGGCCTTAGAAGACTAGAAGTTAATAATATTGGAACTGGAACAGGTTTTTTAAGAACAGGTATTGCCTGGAACTGGAACAGGTTGTACCCGTTCCAAGAAAACGCAGTTCCACACCATCTCTAATTGCCAGACATATTTTTTAAGTGCCTACCTTACGGTATTAGGCGAAGGGGGGGGGGGGGCTATAGCCCCTGTAGCCCCCCCCCCGTAGATCCGCCACTGCCTAAAACCGAAAGTCCCTATCTCTAAAAATAACCGAACTACCCTGTATCCTGTACATTGTACTTTCAGAAAATAAAACAGATCAAAAAGTGGAAAAAATCGCGCCTGCCTTGGACATCCAAGCGTCATGTTGTTTGTTTGCTCGGACGCCCAAGTCGAAGCTGTCACTATCGCGATTATTCAAAAGGGGACTCTTTAAAAATAGATCGTTTTTAAGATATAAATATACTTACAAGAAATCAATAAAGGAATCGTATTCGGGAAATATTCTCCTCTCATAATATTCTCGATCACACGAGCCGAAATTTGATAAATTTATTCTCAAGAGTTATTTTGCCCTCAAGTAAGATCACTCTTACAAATTGTCCTTTCATCTAGAGACAATACAAATTTATACTCGTGGCGTTTCTGGAGAAAATAGCGCTTTCGATAATTTTCGATAAAATTTACATTTTACTCCCGATAAATAGCCTTTGTATTGGCGCGTTCAGTTTTCCTGTCAATTCGATGGTAATTCGCTATTGGTCTATTTTAAATCTCGCGCCAGCAATCATCACAGAGATTGGTCGTTGCCTCTCAGGCGGCTGTCCCCGATTGTCGCCAAAAACTTGACTTTTAATCTGGCTTACCTACCGGCGCCCCATAATCTATTGACATACTGGTTGAGCGCCACCTCATCACATCATCTAGAAGTCCTTGAGGCTACATAAAAGAGTTAATATTTTGATGCCTTAAATGGTTTACTAATTACAAGGTAATTTTTCTGTACCTACAAGCTGGATTTTATTAATAAAATTAGAAATTATTGTTAAGTTTCCATTCTAGGGGAGTTTAATTTTGCAAAATTTTTCATTTGACGACAATAATAAGTTATAAAACTGTGACCATTTAATGGAAACTGACAAATTTCTTTAGTTTTTGGTTAGAAAACTATCAATTTTGTGAAATTAAATAACTATGTAGTGCCTTTTTTAAGAGAGCACCCACTAAACCGTGGCATTTTTCCAAATGCAGATATAGAGTTGGCTTAAATCAATCAGTTTTGCCCACAGATTTCGTTAAGAAACTTTCTCGGTAACTCTTGAAATAATAAATGAAGAAATTTCGGCAATTTTCAGCATCAAAGATCTAATGTTTTTAAGTGGCCCTCCGTCAATAGACACCCCGTACATTTCTAAACAAAGCAATTTACAGTAAATATCGCAGAACTGCTGCTTTATTACATCGGAACGTCCAAACTCTACCCCAGTAGTTAGTCATTGCCTAGATACAACTTTCTAAATTTTGAACATTACAGAAATCAAAATGCTATCAACACGTTCAATCCAATGCCAAAATTATTTTGTTATAATATGCCACTTTCTAATATCGTGTCTATACAATCACGGGCGTAGCCAAGGGGGGGGTTTCGGGGGTTCAAACCCCCCCCCCCCCGAAATAAGCAAAATATTACCTAATATTATACCGAAAAAATACGAGGAGTGAAGAGTTAAATTATTATTACGTTTGAATATATTATGTAGTAATAGTAGCGCCTAGCGCCATCTTTTGACGAGAGGCAGACGCAGTTGCAGCCGAACTATTTTGTATTGTAGGGACACTTTGCGTTGTTTCTCGATTATTCGCCACGCCCCTAGGTCGAAATGAGCGGAACTTTGTGGAAGTTCGTGGAAGTTTCTGGACGGCTACTAGGCTGCTATATAAGCGGCGCCGCGGCGCGTGACCGCGCTTACGGCAGTATTGTTCCATGCGAACTCGAAGCGAATAAAAGTGAAAAGTGGTGAACGAATAGTGAAGAGAATTAAGTGTACCGTGTAAGTGAGTAATTTTAGTGCACTGTTATTCGATGACCTTGTTAAGGATAGATACGTGAATCATTATTACTGTCGAAAAATGGAGGGGGAAAAAAGGAAGGGTGATAAACCTAAAGGTATGGACTACTGGAAAAAGTGGTGTAGTCAAGGTCAAGGGGTTTCTAATAAAGAAACAAATTTGGATTTAGCTATCAAAGCTTCAGCTACCTTGCATGCTGATAAGAAGACTGCCTACCCCGAAATCTAGTTTGGAATGCCTAGATATGCGCGATAAAAACCTTTATCCTAATATTTACACATTACTACAAATCTTGGCTACCATTCCTGTATCCACTGCTACCCCAGAAAGGTCTTTCTCGAGCCTACGGAGACTGAAAAACTATTTACGAAACACTACAAGTGAAAACAGACTTAATGGTTAATGAACATTCACTATGGAACAGAAATTCATGCAGATGAAGTAGTGGATATATTTGAAGAAAAAGCCGAAGATTTCTTCTTTAATGGTTTTAGATTTAGCGCAGAGGAACGAAATTAATTTATCCATTTCATTTAAAGTTAAGAACTTTATAAATATGTCGTAGTTTTTCGGATGAATATATAGATATTAAATTTCATGTAAGTATATTTTTGTTGTTTTATTTACTTCTCAAACTAAACCCCCCCCCCAAAACTAAATCCTGGCTACGCCCGTGTATACAATACACAATCTACCGACTAGAAGCCAATTGAGATTGGTCACATCACAAGACAGGTTACTCAACAAGTCATTATCATTTTGTACGACGCACTGTCCAAGTGTCCATCCGTGCGAGCTCCTGTTTTGGAAATCCAGTCGCCATCATTGATGGCTCATTATCTAAATTGTCGCATTAGTCTCGCCATGGAAAGACGTCGCAGTTCCATCTTGCCGGAGGATGGGACTGTGGACTGAGCCAAATCGGTAGCCACTTTACATCCTCGTAATAACACAGAACGCAGAACAGTGGCGTAACGAATAAAAAATATTAAATAAAAACTCTAAATTTATTTGCACTGAAACTCCCATTTAGCTCACGTGCACTATTGTACCGGACATAAGAAATTGCCCACCACTTTCATATTTTCTTTTATTATTATACCCGGTGGCTTATAATATGTGTCTCACTCAAAAAAATATCTCGGCTATTTTTCAACAGAAAAAATCGGTGGCAGGTGCGATCGCTAGCCTGTCTAGGCAGCCTTGTTTTGTCATCATGAAAATTGTTGTCCACGGCCATCTACGAAAACTATGACAAAAAGTCGGAAATATTCGAAATTTTTAAACTGCTGTAACTTTTTTATTTTTCGAAATATGGCAAAAAGTTTACGTGAAATATGTTTGGAAGAACCGACAGAATTCACGTATGGCATTAGTTTTGATGTGTGGATTACCGTAACGTTTGGACTCTCTTGGACTCGAAAATTAAATTATCTGTAAATATATTTAATTATGTGTGTTTCTTAAAGCAAAATGTCCCATTCAATTTGAAGTGTCACACTTGCCCGTTTGTTTTGTATTTATCAAAAAAATTAAGAAAAAATGTTGGTAATATTATTACAAATATGCAATGATAGCGTTATGGCGTTAGTAATACCATCACTATTGGAATTTTGCAAATGAGCTTACCTAAACAGGTGAGTTTACTCAACAGCTCCACAAAATGTGTAATACTAAAAAATGAGAATACTTGAAATATGCAGTAGCTGAAATAGAGATTCTGAAAAGGTTAAATGTTGAAGAATGTGCGGTATTGTTTGTTGTGAAAAGTAGGTGTAAATGTTACGGCTAATACGAGAAATTAGCTAATTCGCGATTTAGCCGGCTAAATCGCGAATTAGCCAGATGCCGAGGATAAAACCCGAATGTGTCTTAGTTTCGAGTATTATCATAGAAGTCGTAGTAAATTCTTCTATGGTATTATCCAGCGTAAACAGGTTACATCGCGAATTATCCAAGAGCAACCATATAGAACGTTTTATTGATTCAGTGTAGCTTCATCTGTCAACATGGCTGGTGGTATTGAAAGTGTAAACAACTTTAAAACGCGTTTTAATGAAGAATTTTTGAAAACTGCAGTTACAAAAAGTGCCAGTACCGCTTATTTAAGCAATGACGAATATAAGAAAACAGTTGAATAAAAATACACTTATGTATTAAAATTACATTTCAATGTCTACGCACGCTTATGAATGTCAGAGTCTTGATTGCTTAACATATTATCCGGCTAATTCGCGAAAGAGCGAAGTGTGATCATATTGCATAATTCGCGTTCTAACCGGATAATTTGCGAAAATTCTTAAAATATATTTATTTCTTCCCATTTTAACCGGCTGTATTGATTAATTCGCGAATTAGCCGGCTAAATCGCGAATTAGCTAATTTCTCGTATTAGCCGTAACATAAATACTAGGTATTCACTGAGCATTTATTTTATTCTATAATATTGGGATAATTGCTATGGCATTACCTACCTGTTAAGTGTTACCAAACATCATAATATATTATGATCTTTGGTGTTACCCAAGATCACATTTGGTGTTACGTTAAATTTAAAATATTAAGTATTTTTAATTTATTTTGGTAACGAGTTTCGCTTTTTTTTATTATTTAAAATAACAATTCTAGATTAGCTATTCGACATTCGATGAAGTGCATAATATCCGCTTTATTTTCAAAATTTGGAAGCCTACCTACTCTGCGTATACTGTAATTTAGCGTCATAATCGATTATTTATTTTCATGGGTAACTAGACCTTCTGCCACAAATATTACAAATACTTAGTTTTTCTTAATTTCTTACAGTAAATACAGAACAAACTGACAAGTGTGACATATGAAATTATAGGCAATATTTTGCTTTATAAAAAATGCGTCAATAAAGTTTTTTCCAGATAATTTAATTTTTGATCCCAAGAGAGCCCAAGTTAATCATATCATCTAATATTTTAAAATTGATACAAAAGTTGTATTCTCAAATTTGTTACAAACAATTTTCATATTAAACTTTTTCTGTACTTACCACTAGAAATAAAAAAAGTTACATCGGTTTAAAAATTTTGATTTTTTTTATTTTTGGCTATAGTTTTCGTGATTTCTGATTTCCATGACAAAAGAAGGCCGTTCGGAAGAGCTATCGATCGCACCCGCCAGCGATTTTTTCTGTCAAAAAATAGCCGAGATATATTAAGTGAGCCACTTCTATAAGCCACCCTGTATACGCCTGTTTTGCATTGACAATTTCTTCACGACAAGTTCTATTTCACCCTGATGAAGAAATTGATGTTTTTTTTGCCACGTTATGTCAGATTCTAGCAAATAACAACACCAGAGAATAAAAAATAAGAAAATAATTTTTTGTGGTTACGCAAAAGTAAATCAAGGACTAGTTTTGTTGTCACCACTTTTAGTTTTTATAAAGTCTTTGAAATATAATATTGAAAATGTAAAGGTAAAATTAGCAGAAGACAAAAGCAGCTGCAGTGTTGATGATACTAGCCAGTGGATATCTTTCATTACTAACCCAATCAACCAAAATTTACAGATGGTGGGTCAGACCCTGGTTATAAGAGAAGGACTCAGGCTTAAAACTAAGTCAAAAGGGAGTTTAAACGTGATACAGAACAGTTTAAGAAATTCCTGTGCGCATGACAGAATCAACTTTTGAAAAATTATTGAAGTTATAGTTGCTCATAGAATTGCGAAAAAAAAACACAAATTCAAATTCAGAAAATAACAAACAAAAACCAGTAACAAAATATAACCTTGCTTGCGTTAAAAGTTCACGCAAAACTTGACGGAAAATAAAACATGCTCTAATTCGTGAAGTAACTTCATGAAGAAATTGTCAGTGAAATTTTTTACTCGCTTAGGATACAGAGTCGTCAGCGCCGGCATAGAAAAGAGAATTCAATAAAACGCTGTCAAGTTGCTGCTCGGAGAGAATGGAGCAGAAATAAAATGCGTCTATATTATTTATTTTCGTCAAATTGTGCTCTACGACAGTTACCTAATAAGTCTATCTATTCTTAGAAAAATATATGAGAGACGATACTTAGCAACCATAATCGCAACTTATCTTCAACCAATCAAATGCGTCTTTCTATCTGATCTGAATTATTACGGTAAATATAGCAACATTTATCTATTCTATTATAGAGTGTCTGAAATATGCTTCAATGCACGTAAACAATAATTATTCTATTTACTTTACTTGGTAAGATTTTTACAGCATAATGAGTAGGTACTTTAGAAACCACTAGAGAGAAAGGTTTTCAGTTATTAACGCTTTTGTTCGTCATCACCAAACTCTAATTTGCAAACCGTTTTAAATGTAAACCTTAGGGGCTAATTTTTTAGTTTTTGAATTCATCAGTTTACTTAAGTTTACTTTAAAATAGAAACCAACGTCAAAATATAGAAGAAAAACGACAATATCTTCTTCATTGTTCTCAGTTTAAGTCATTTTTATAAGATTTGTCCTATTAGCGAAAATGCAAAGAAAAGTAACACGATTCATAATATAGGTAGATATTTGGCATCTTCCCACCATTGACATTTGACGCACATGCGCAGTTATGTAATATCTTTTTAGGATTTTGTAATTATCGCAGTATACGGTGTGCGGTAGATACTTTTTATTCATAAGTTTTAACGCTCAATCTTGTTCATTTTACTAAATAAAATAAATTAGGTAATTGTAATGGTAATTGATATTGCAATCAACTTCTCGAAAATTGCCTTATGTAACATGTCAAAAATATTAACGTATTGTATGCAGACAAAACTATGCTCTATGAAATAGCACACTCAAAAATATAGGTTGATATTTGAGAAAGTTTCATGTCGACAAGGTACAACCAATAAAACACAAGCATTTCTTAACGTTGCCATGGCAACTTGTGTATTTTTTTCGGAAATCACCCTCCCATAAGCACCTAGCTGTAAGATTAATAAGTGGAAATCTCCCTCCTATACAACAATAAGACCGGTCACCATATGTCACTAATTAATTGTATTTTCAAATAGTTTTGACATGAAATTTTCGTACCGAATCTCTCGCGAGCATGAATTAAAATTCCGGAATTTTTTTCTTAAAAAATTCGCACCTCGAAAAAAATTTCCGGAAATAATTCATGCTCTAGGGAGATTATAAGTAAAAATTTTCGATGACGTCTTATCCGGAATAGTGATGATGTTACAAATGCGGGTCCTACATCAAAAGATGCGCTTTTTACTACACAAATTGACGTGTACGAGGATTTCCGAAAAACTTTTCCTTTCCGAGAAAATTAATTTATTCCTTATTTTATGTTATGTACATGTACACCCATAATATGCTCTTAATACGTGCTATATTTCCTGAGTTACTTTGTGGTAAATATGAACGTATTTTTTCTAACCTGACAAAAAGTCCAAAATAAAAGTTTATAGGAATAAGAAAGGTATAGGTATGTTCATCCTTCCTTTCAAACACTGATAAATTGGGATTTCGTTAGTATCAACATTTGGAATCTTGGAATTTTCCAGTCAGCCATAATTTTTTTATTGGGATTTGCCTATTTCTATAATATAATTTACCCCCTTCCAGAGCTGGGCAAGTAATTAGGCGAAAGTAATTGAACTGTCAATTAATTCCTTTTCATGGAATTGTACTTAGTTGGAATTACTTTTGAAATAGAGACAGTAATTGTAATTTAATATCAAGTCCTTTTTCAAAAGGAATTGTACTTGTAATTTAAAATCAATTACTTCCGAGAATTGCAATTCCTTTTTAAAATTCCTTTAATACAATTACTGTTTCAATTACAATTACTTTTCCAATTACAATTACTTGTCCAATTACAATTACTTTTTTCAATTACAATTACTTTTTCAATTACAATAATTACTTACACAATCTCCTTTTGCGGTGCCGGCCGGCGACGGCCCGAGCTGATTAATCGGGGAAACCTGGATTGATTTTGGAAATATTGCAACGTTGTTTGGGCCAACCTGGCCAACAAAATGCAATGCAAAATAAATGCGTCATCACTGACAAAGTCCGCAATAATGTTTTCTTTCTCATGCCACTCCAATTTACTATTTACGCGTCACTGGCAAGTCATAACAATAATTGTTCTGTATTCTCTATCTCTATATTAACAGTCAATTCGTAATGCCTATTGTCTTAACAATGAGGCCTGTTTTTTATTTTTCTTATATCTCTTGTAAAGCCCATATGGCACGGCCTTAAGATTTTTTTTTGTATACATTTTAAAAGATTTATTTTATTTCTCTATTCATGTAGCCGTTTATTTTCAGTTTTATTTTCATAGCAACTGAGCTGTGACTCTGTGAGGCCATTGTGTTTTTAGATATAGGTATTTCTATATTATACTGTTACCTACTGAATAAAATTCGTTTTGTTCGTTAAAATACTGTGCATTTTATTTATTTTAATTTGAATATTTTCCATTTACAATGACACAAAGACTAGAATTTTTTGCATCGCAGAACAAATAATGCTTAATATAGTTAAGTTATCAGTTATGGTTTTTTAAGTAACTAGGTAAGTACCTACCTTATTTTGGTGCCAAATTTAATAGAAAATAAAGCAAACAAGAAGTAATTGAAAAAGTAATTGTTTACATCAATTCCAATTCCAAATACAAGTAATTGTAATTGTAATTCAATTACATTTCAAAATATCAAAGGAATTGTAATTGGATCTAATTACATTCCTACAAAAGGAATTGGAATTGTAATTGGTCAGTTTTTAATTGTAATTGACCCAGCTCTGCCCCCTTCTAACAATGTTACTCTTGCCCGAAATTTTCTGTCCGCAACGAAACCTACCTACGCCACTGCCGCCTCAGTCGTCGCCCGCTCATTATGCGTATTAGGAGCGAATTACACAAAATGATCCGGCCATTTTCCCATTAATTATGCAGTTAGGATCGTTAGATGATGGGGATAGAGTCACGTTTACTACGGCGTCTGACCCCCCTCGCTTGGGTTGTCCACTTTGGATTTCCAGCCATCGGGCCGGTTCTCCGAAGACGCGAAGTGAAAGATGGCGTGCTTATAGTTTGTAGATGATCTCGTTCTTGCCGACCTTGGTCGATTTCTAAAATGGTCGCGGCTTATTAGCGGAAAATAAGAGTTTTAGTTTGTTTCTTGGTGGAACGGATTTCGTCAGATAATCTGGAAATACATAACAACATTAATAACCTACGGTGTCAGACTGGCACCAAAAGGAATACTAATTGTGCTTATAGTTTGTGTTAAGAAAGTTTATGTCATACCCAAAATCCTCAGCTTCATCACACATTAGATGTTAGATGGCTGATCAATTTTGGATAGACAATCATGATTCACTTGTGGGAAATTAACTCTGAAGGTACAAATTTCATTCGCATCTGAAACCATACTACCTTTCGGCTGTGGACTTAAACTTGTTATTTCGGTTATTCCATAACTGCCAATAGAAATGTAATTAGCATTAAATGTGGTATTAATAATTTAAAATAGTTGTGTGGGGATTTAGCGCATAGCACAGGCATAGTTTCGAGGTGATTCAAGTATTGGCGAAAACAAGCAAAATGTTTAAGAATGAGATACATGTTGCATATATAATAATTACGCAGGGAGTCCAGAAAAGAGCCCATGTGTTTAAAACGGCCTTCGGAAAAAGATTTAAATTAACAATAAACAGAAAATTGGGTATAGAAATAGATATGCGTATCATCGTAAAACCGCTTTAAAAAAATTCTTACAGAAATAAATACAAAATAGAAAAGTGCTATAAACGGGCTAGTTCGCTTTCCAACTGGGTCTGTGGCGTCAATCTAATGAGAGGATTTGCTGGAATTCAAAATTCAAACAATACTTCTCGCTATTTAATCGCAAAATTTTAATAAATCACAATATATTTTTTATATGATATATTTACCGAGAAATTTCAGGTAATAAGGATTTTGTAGAAAAATTGAAATGCTCAGTAGGTACTTATTTTTATTCAGTGGGTACTTATTTTTATTTTCAAAAATTCGTAGTTAGCCCTGAATAAACGAATAAAATTAAACTCTAAGATATTATCTAATATTGGTCTTATGCTTATATACGGAACAAATGAAAACAAAAAAAAATAAAATTCTATCACAAAAACTAGGTACTAACCTTTTTAAAATTCTAAAAAAGCCACCATTTTCCTCAACTTGTCACTCCTTTTACGTTCAAAATTATTACAACCCGTATTTGCTGTGTGGTAAGTCTCGCACAGACACGGATTATCCTAGTTATTGAAATTCTTGCAGATTTTGTGGCCCCTAGTTTTTCTTTAAAAAAAAAACAGAGAAATAAGCTATAAGAGGCTTCAATCAAGGGGTCTCGACACACTGTAGGGTAATAGAAGTTGCAACCCCCCCTCCCCCAAATTCTTCCAAAGATAATATACAATACTGTATTTTGTAATGAACAAACGTCATTTTTGTACATAGTTTCTTTAAAACTAGGGGCCCACAAATTCTATAAACGAGTCGAGAATAAGAAACGCTAAAAAGTCTTTTAGTTAGAACTAATAACTTATGATTTGCAAAATAAACTGCAAATTATTTCCGAGACATCTGGTATGTAACTACGAGTATACGAATGTAAATATTACTTTTTTCAATGACTTATCTTTTAATTTTTTCCATTTTCCTTTTTTTTTTTTTTTCATTGGGATTTCGATTTTTTAGTGTCAAAACAGCATCACAATTGAGTATTCCGCTATACAAGGAGATACCCCTTTTCATTTTAAATCCTTTAATTTTTTCCTCATTCAAAGTTCTTATAACTAATACAATATATATTTTTTAATTATCTGACAGTACAGTTCAAAATTGTGTAGTCGGGTTCATGTGAATAAAGTGAAATGAGCCACTCTCTATAGGATGTGGTGGACCGTCGATTTTGCGTATATCTATAGTTCTAAATTACCGGGACACCAGTTGTCATTTAGAATTTGTTTCCATTCATCTGTCTGACAATAAAAAATTGAAAATGTTCACTTGCCATACAATATTTCGCTAATAATACGAATCTCACGATTTTGATCTCCCTGAAAAAATTTTCTGCGGCACTCTTGCCTCTTGCCTCTCCTTTTGAACTTTGAATGACACTCTAGTCCAGTCAACGAATGCCCAAGTTATAATATGGGTTGTAGACAGACTTTTTTTGCTCACTTTTTTTATTTTTGGTCTGTGTTCTGAGGTGTTTGGAGATAAATGTGAGGAAATCTAATCCCAAAGGATCCCAAAATGTGTACCTAGCGAAAAAGTCAATATACAGGGTGTCCCGGTTGTAAATGTCATAAATGAAAACAATGGTAGAAAAACTAATTTTAAGCATAAAAGTTTATATTATGTACATATGCCCTAAAATGCATATTAAAAAAGTTACAGGGAAAACAATGGTAGAAAAACTAATTTTAAGCATAAAAGTTTATATTATGTACATATGCCCTAAAATGCATATTAAAAAAGTTACAGGGCTTTAAAATTTTATAAAAAATATAGTTTTTATTTTCTTATTTCCCACGTTTTAAAGGTAACTAAAGAAAATTCGACAGAAATGTCACATTGACGGAGAGCCATAAGATTAAAAAAATATTAAGCTATTAAATTATGCAGTGGCGGAGATATAGGTAATTAGTTAGATTATTTTGCTAAGGAAAGTATTACCACCCTGTACAAAATTAAAACAGATATTTTTTCCGAAACGGGCATTTAGTCTCAGACAAAAAATGACTCTTGACAAATTGTCGTAAAATGCTTAGATTTTATGTGAAACTCAAAAGTAACAACTAACCCTCCCGAAATAATGTATCGGTTGCTGAACAGCGAAAAATGATAGTTCAAGTAAAAAAAGGAGTAAAGGCATCTGATTTATAGTTCTGTTATTAATTTAGACGAACTTTTTCAATAATATGCAATATTTGTAAAAAACATGCACGAAAAAAATAAATAAAAAAAAACAATTAAAATACCTAAATTGATTTTTGGTTGAATTGTCATTTTTCTGCCCTACCTAACCGATAGATCTTTTCGGGAGAGTAAGCCGTTTTAAACAAAATCTAAACATTTTACAACAATTTGTCAAGAGTCATTTTTTGTCTGAAACTAAATGTCCGTTTCAGAAAAAATATCGGTTTTAATTTTGTACAGGGTGGTAATACTTTTCTTAGCAAATTAATCTAACTAATTACCCGTATCTCCGCCACTGGCTAATTTAGGAGCTTAATATTTTTTACCCTTATGGCTCTCCGTCAATGTATTACGTCTGCCGAATTTCGTTTAGTTATCTTTAAAACGTGGGAAATAAGAAAATAAAAACTATATTTTTTATAAAACTTTAACGCCCTGTAACTTTTTTAATATGCATTTTAGGGCATATGTACATATAAACTTTTATGCTTAAAATTAGTTTTTGTACCATTGTTTTCATTTATGACATTTACAACCGGGACACCCTGTATATAAAATTGAAGCTGGTAAATTTCAACGAAAAAATAAAGTCTATTCATGTGTTCTTATACCGTTAACCGCGTTTTCGGGTTATGAACCACTGTAAACTGTTATTTTTTTTCAAAAATAACTTTCATATACCACGGTTTCGGGCATACAATGTCACATATCTTCTAAACCATTATATTTACAGCAAAAGTTGTCAGAGACGGAGTTGCAGAAGATAGAACTATCTTCAACGTGATAAATGAAAAAGTGAAATCCGCCTATTAGGTCAAACGTTATATCTATTTGCAAAATCATAAAACTTAACCAAAAAAAATTACGAGAAGGTTATTTTTTCTTTCAAATAGCGGTTATAATATCACCATACCAATGATTTATATCACGTGCCGACACATGTATGTATACACAAATTTAATTGCATAATATAAATTCTGTGTGAGTTGTCCGATTTCTTACTTGCCTATATGTATACAAGTTGTTCCAAATCAATTTTTCTTCATAAAATCGCCTCAGCAACCGCCTCTTAGAATATCTACACGTTGATTTGGAACACCCTATATACTCTTTTCGGGGAGTGGTAAGTGTTTAATAAAAACAGCACACTTTGCTACATGTTTTTACTAAATATAAAATTGGTACCTAATACCCGAGGCCAACGATAAAGACAGGCCACGGCGCTAACGCATAATCGCGTAGTCACGTGACCAACTTAGTGCTATATAATGAAAGGCATTTTTGGAGATAAGTAGAAAAAACAAATTACGTAACAATTTGGCAAGTTTTTCCTTCATCTATTACATTATTGGTTTTGTGCATCCAAGCTTTCTCTAATTGTTTTTTCAAAATTTTCAACCCGCCTCAGCTGTTTTGGGCTGAGAGTTAAACGGCACTGCACTCACAATATTTTGGCACATTCTCAAAAATTGTTGGGACATCACCTTCCTTTAGCTTAGGTGATACCTATTCTCTATAGGTATTTTCCTCCCACAACACATTTGTCCACTTTAATTGTTTCACTTTCTTGAAAATGTGTTAGCCACACATACTTAAGCGTTTTTTAGAAATTAAATCTCAGTTGGTAATCGCGTAGTCACGTGACCAACTTAGTGCTATTTAATGAAAGGCATTTTTCGAGGTAAGTAGAAAGAACAAATTTCGTAACAATTTGGCAAGTTTTCTTTCATCTATTACATTATCGGTTTTGTGCATCCAGGCTTTCTCTAATTGTTTTTTCAAAATTGTCAACCTGCCTCAGCTGTTTTGGGCACTCACAATATTTTGGCACTTCTCAAAAATTGTTGGGACATCACCTTCCTTTAGCATAGGTGATATTCTCTATAGGTATTTTCCTCCCACAACACATTTGTCCACTTTAATTATTGTTTCACTTTCTTGAAAATGTGTTAGTCACACATACTTAAGCGTTTTTTAGAAATTAAATCTCAGTTGGGATTTGACGAATCCATTTTTGACGGAAATTTTCATCCCGAGGTAAAACAAATGTTTGTTATGGCGACACTTTCTTCCTGGCTTTTGTAATATGTATAAATATAATATAAACAGACCCAATATTTGGTATTTAGGTTATTTTTTACGAAATAAAAATGAAAACTAACCTCAATAGGTATACTGTGACTGTGAATATTGACGAGGTCTCAGTTGTTCGGCAGCGTCAAAGACCGAATAGAAACCGTATCGGGGCGTGGGTCGACAACGAAAATCAACGGTTACAACACTGATTTATTTCGCGCAAGGTGAATGGTGAATACAATAAATACACAAACCCGAACGTGGTCAACGGGAACGGCTTCCAGCCACCCGGACCGTCTGAACTCGCGGATCTCCCGTAAGTAGTTCACCCCTCTGTGTCTCAGGCTCCACTGTCCAATACGGTCCATGTCCATAATAGTCCATTCCGGAATTCCGGGCTCCTTATTCTGTGGTTCGGGGGAGAATTCCCCTTTACAGCGCTCACGCGTCGGTGCGAGCGGCACCAATACTCTTGGATGGCACGACTCCCACCCAGAGGCCATAATAACACCTGGGCGGTTCCCCTCCGCCAGGACACACGCGCACTAGGCACAAACTTGTTTCTAAAATATAAACTAAGACGTTTAAAAACACTCTAAACATTGAAAACTTCTCAAAACCCACGATGCCGCTTTCAGTTATGTGACAAATGACATGTAACGTCGGCCTAAGGTGGTCACGTGATTTTTGTGCGCCAGGGCCTGTCTTTATAGTAGGCCTTGCCTAATACCTATACGGGGTGTAACTTTGATAAGTACAGAAATTTTAAGGGCAGGTCGGGAAAAATGCACTTGTTACGCCTATGCAATTAAAATTTTTCTAAAGTGCATATTAACGTCAGAAATAATTTTTTTTAAAACGCTATTAAAACCCCTTTTTCCGACGCTACGGCCATGGGTCCTTGACCTTGTCGGGACCAGCTGGAACTGAGGCCGGTTCCGGCGGATCCCCCCCAATTCCGCCGTGCAGCGTTGTCAGACGTATAGCTCCTTCACAGTATTTCAGAAATAGTCTTTCAACTACTTTTTGAACAAATCTTTAATGGTTCTTTTAGCGAATAGCATGCAAAAAACTACCTTTCGGATGCCTGGATGATTTTCCTTGCGGGTGTCGTACTCCTTTCTTATGTTATCCAAAAATCCTCTCGAAAATCACAAGAAGCACTAGGTAACTGGTTGCCAGTCGAATCGCTTTTTCCGAGGCTTTTTCGCAGTATTTGAAGAATATTGACGCAACCATGTATCATTTGGTGTATGTGGAGATTAAATAAATAAATAAATAATTTTTGGACAACTCCTTAAAGGTTCTTTTAGCGAATAGCTCGACGAATAGCATGAAAAAGCCTACCTTTGAGATGCATCGATTATTTTTACTATTTTCTTGTGTTTAGATACTATCCAAAAATCTTCACAAAATCACATAAAGCACTAAGTACCTACCTAACTAGTGGCACTGTTTTTATACGATGGTCGCGAAGGTATAACACTTCATAGTCTCTTTTTACGGAAATACGAACAAAACACTTGTTTTTTTTTTTCACTGCACACTTAAAGCGGCGCGATGCCAAATATTAGGGACGTCTCGGTTTCCCTCAGCTGATTTATTTCCATACCGTATGCGTCTAATAAAACCCGAATTTTCGCGAACCCTTGAAGCTGCTTCTTTTATCCTCGCGCGTAATTGGGGTACCTAGTAGGAACCTATCTAGCACTGTTTTCATACGAAGGCCGCGAACGTTTAACACTGCATTTCTTAACGGAAATATGAAAAAATCACTTGTTATTTCACTGCAAATTCGTAGCGGCAATTGCAACAGGTTTGGACATCACTGCTGGTCCAAAAAAATGGCGAACGGATCTGGAAAAATGTACAGAAGCAGGTTCAGTTCCGACGACAGTTCGTAAAACAAAGCAAAGTAACGGAACAATATCGGTTAGCGAGACGCGACGTTTGCATACGCGTCCACGTTTTGGAAACAGAATTGTTATACCACAGAATAGCCACACGTAAGGCATTCTGTATAATAATAAATTGCTTGTTGAAGCTGGCGCTCCCAAAAATTACAGGCGGACGCGGATCGATATCAATCAGCTGTTAAATCCCAAAATAGGACGGACGATCTTCGACTAGCGCGTCGGCTACGGCGCGGCGGTACGGTGACGGAGACGGCGTACGTGCGCACAAGCTTTCCCCCATACCATTCAATACCACTATTCGGTGTTGCCGTTTATGCCGACATGTCCCCAAACTGACTTAAAGTCCCTTACATCCGATTTTTGATTTTCGCGGATTTATACGGGGTTTCATTCGTTATAAGTTAATCTACTATCTCGTATAATTATTACGCACAAAAACGGGTAAATCCATGTAAAAATCCACTACACAATTAAATTTATACGGAATTAAATTACTAAATCAGGTAAATTTTCAGCACACTTGGCAACATAGTAGCGCCGCCCCGAGAGAAGTAGGGGCCGCGAGCCGCGATTGGCTAATATCGCGCACTAGTTATGAGTAGTGGGGATCACCTGTAGTGTCGATGTCAAGTGGCGCCCCGCGCTTGCGCTCCTCGCCCAGCTGTAATTTAGTAGGTCGGCCGGGCCGGGCGGCGTGGAAATGGAGCAAAATCGAGTGAATCAGTGCCAGTGAATTCATTCGTAATTGTAATTATTGCGCGATTCGGCGCGGCGTCGTTTTTGTGTGAAGTTGGCGTCGGACGCCAGCGCCCGACGCCAACGTCATATGCCCGCGCCTGGCGAATCTCGGCGAAGGAATGTCGGGCAGTAGTCAAGGGCACGCAGAAGCTTAAATTCACCAGGAGGAGTCGCTGTTTTTCGGTTTTTGGGGACATTACGCGACATTTC
Organism: Pseudeuparius sepicola; assembly: GCA_963920635.1. NCBI lineage: Eukaryota > Metazoa > Arthropoda > Insecta > Coleoptera > Anthribidae > Pseudeuparius > Pseudeuparius sepicola. The sequence goes on along the minus strand of OY987298.1, from coordinate 24,795,051 downwards.
GCCACCAAGTTTTTACGAAAAGTAAGAGGAATGGTAAGGAATTAACTTGAGAGAGTTCCGAAACGGCAAAGGGTTAAAAAATGCGGAAATGATAAGCACGCCAATTTGACAGTCTTCCCCCACTTTTTTCGAGATGATAGGGCTACAGGCGAACACTCGCTAAAAAAAAGTAACGCCCCGCTGCTCTACGCTCTACCCTATGGGTGGTTGTGGAAATTTGCAATTTTTACAGATAATTTGTATTTTAAAACAAATACTTTATTCAGTTGATTGCCGATCAGAAATTTATTATCCCAAGGTGTCCCAAGAGATGGCTAATTATTAGTATAAAAAAATTGCGGCCTGAAAATCAGTTGTAAAATAGGTAGGTAGGTAGATACCTACTCCACAAAAGACTTGTCAAAAAATTATGAGTGTGAAATCAGGAATGAGTTTTCTAGCAATGACTTCTCCGAGCGGCGCTCGGATACATTTCTGCTGCCTAGGGACTTAAAATAACAGTAAAGTGATAAAAACTGACGTGTTTGTTAAATTATTGTGTGCGCCTGTGAAGAAAGCAATAAACAGTTCGTCACAGCAACCGACATCATAAAAAAAACGTGGATACCTACCAGCAGTAATTTTCAAAGGTACCTAGGTACCTAATTCTGCAAGCAGATTTATTCCACTCTGACATGCGGCAACGTCGCGGTATTCCCCTTCCTAATCTAACGTTATTCCCCTCCATCTCCTAGGGAGAGGTTAGACCTCCCCTCTAAGCGCTTCTAGTGACGATCCAGCGGCGTGCATTGAGCACGGATAAAGATTGATTTGCCCCATTTTCTAAACATCGATTAAAAAAATTTTTTTTTTTCATTTTTCGGTTTTATGAACGACCTCGATTACGTGGTTAAAATTTCTGTATCTATCAAAGATACACCCATAACGTAATAAATCTCCGATCTTTTGGGCCTAGATGGTTCCGGAATCATCGTCAAGTTTTGGGTCAAGGGTCTCTGTGGCATCAACGTCGGACGTCGGTTGGGAGAATTTCGCAATACTCATATCCTCTCATCGTCAATAAAGCAGGGAACACTGTTCAGACAGTTTCCGTGGCAGTTCATAACTGCCTTCTGGCAACTGCACTTTGCTCCACCACCACAGCCTATGACGTTTTTGCAAAATATCAATCAATCAATCAATCAATCTGGAGCCTTAAAGTCTGTGGTGGGCAAGGGCTCGAGCTGATCTCCTTCACTTGATCCGTGTCTAACTTTCCACCCCTAGAATTCTGGGGGAAGCTTGTTAACCAACCAGCTGTGAATTTGGAGGTAAAATCGAAAGCTATATGCTGCTTTGCTGATCCTTCGGTTGGTGGAAGGACCGAGAGGTTTCATTCTAGTGGCAGAGTTAAGAAAGGAGTGGGGCCGACAATAATTGAGAGAAGTCTCTTTTGGTGGTGCACCATCATACCATTTGAGTAAGAATCTTCTCCCAGCTTCTTCAATGTCACTTGGAGACGACGTCTGAATATCAGCGTTTTTAATTTAGAAGGTACATGACATTGTATGTGGTGTGAAAATATCATTTTTCTATGGTTCTATTTTTCTATGGTTCATAACTCGAAAACAGTTAAAGACAAGAAAAAATAAATTATCGAGATACAAGCGAAAAAACAAAAGAGAGACACGTTTTGGGAACCCCTGGAGTTAGCTCCCCTCGCGTGGACCTTTGATAGATTCATGTCCAAAACCCAAAATTAAAAAAAAATGCGCACAAAAGCCTGTTTAGACTCTCCTTGACTGGTTCACCAAATAGACTTGATTTTGAGTATTGGTTTAGTTTCTCACTTTCGAGTTGCGTTCGTATTTTGATAGATGGATTTTGTTGCATATAGCAGGTAAAGGATGATCAGTTGGAAAAAATCATTCCAGCCGGGATTTGAAAATTAAAAGTTCGTCATTGAGGACTTTTCTGGAGAGTCAGCTCAACTTAACCCAACCATACATCTAACCAACCGTTAAGTATTAAGTATAGGTATATAATATGCTACTCATCTCATTTAAATTTAACCAACGATCCCAAGCAGCATTTTCGATTATACCTTTAGTAACCATTAGTCTTATTATAACAACCTTTTAATAGTAATAACAGCAACTACGGGTTTCTAAAGTTTTATAAGCGTCTTCCAGAGGTTACTGAGAGGTTTATAATAAGGTCACGATCTAGAGTTTGTAATCTTTTTAATAAAACCTCGAGTTCCTGTTTTATAACCGAGTTATATAATGGTCTTGGAAACTACTTTATAAAACCTGTATAGCGCTAGGTTTTATAGAGGTAACTCTAAACACCTTTTTGTTTCTTCTGCGAAATTAAGAGACTATTATACTTACTAAATAAAATGCCTACAAAAGAAACACGGTGGGTTGGGTAAGTATGTCTTTATTTGGTGTTATTTTAAAAACAGAAAAAAAATTATCAAAAACTAATTCTTTAAAACAATTAAAGAGATAATAAATAAATTATAAAGATTCAATTCGTACAAAAGTAAATATTTTTTTCTCCGTTTCCATAGCATGATTGACGATTGAATTTTCCATGTCAACGGAAAAACAGGTTTCCGCCCAAGATTACCATAAACAATATCTTCTGCTGCTCCATTCATTTTTACATCTTTCCAACGTTGTCTGAGGCACTCCATGTGTTTGGGAACTTTTAAAGTATCTCATTCTTTTTTCACTATACAAGCTGATATAGCTTTGGAACTGTAGTTCTCTGCATCATATTTTTCGGATCCCAAGACTTTCTTCGTTGAGTGACGTATTAATAAGACTTCTCACGGCTATAGCTTCATATTCTGAAAAGTAGATGGCGCCTATGGTCAACAATGTATTTTGCATTGTATTTTGTCTCCGGGAAGCGCATGGTGAACGCCAGAGAACTGTCAAACATGACAGCCGTGAGCAGTCTTTATTAATACTTCAGTCAACGCTTTCTTTCTTTGTTTGGCATCTGAAATTAAAAAGGAAAGCCAAATTAAATGCAGCTTGTTATGGGGTACCCCAAATTAGGATTCCCAGAGTACCCCATATTAGGCCTAGGCACAGAATAACTTATTCTGTGCCCTGTGGCCTAGGGCAGTAGTGAAAATAAAAGAGTAGGTTTTAAGAAATAAGCAAATATATATATAAAAGAAGCAGCCTGAGCCAAAACTAGCCCATAATACACGTCTTGAACAACATGCCAAATTTATACGATTTTCTAGAAGCTGAAAATTTTCAATACGCTTACTAATTTTGTTGGTCATGTTGTATTGGAACTGCAGTTCTCTGCATCGCGAGATGTTTACTAGTTACATGTCACTTCTAGAAGCTTAGTATAGCCCCCACCATAAATAGATGGCAGCACCTTAGATCCTGAGAAATTAAGGTACCCCATATTAGCAGTGACTATAGAAAAAATCTATAGTCACTGACGCAGGGGCGGCAACTTAACAGGGGCAATGGGGCCAATGCACCCATAGAAATAAGTACTAACAAAAATATCACATACATATAAAAATAATACTCAATGAGTTCATTTATTATTAATAATATAATAATAATATGTTTATTTATTATTCTTTTATGTTCTTTTATGAGAATTGTTTTTATTTGGTTATTTGGAAAATATATTTTATTTTATTTTGACGTTTTCTTTTGGTCAATAAAAACATTAAAGTTGAAATAGAAAAGTCAATAATTTCCGCAGGGACTCTTTAAAATAAGGGGACCCAGCATTATACTTTCCAAAGTGAGGCCTATTCTTTCATCATTCTAATGGTAACAGTGATGCCAAGTATGCCATTTTATTGGAGAATCTATGAATATAACAAGTACTTTGATTGTTAGTAAAAATTAATAATGGTTTCCATGATTTATAAAAATTAGACTTGACAATGTTGTGTCTACAATTACAGAATATGGCAACTGTCAAATGAAACAAATTTATTGGATAGTTGAAATTCTTTAATTGTGACACCTGAGTATCTGGAAGTTAGAAACCTTAAAAATTGTGAATTATGATGGGAATTCTTTTGCCTCCTTTGGAATCTATGGCACTATCTATCACATAAAACCCGATGGCAGTTGGACACTGACATACCTATAACATAACCTTGTACCAACCCACTTATGTGGTCTCCGTGGAGTCTACAGAAAACAAACTTCCCCTCAAGGCTTCGCTTTCCCCTTATTTTAAAGAGTCCCTGATAATTTCGAATGACTGAAAATGACTGTGGGGGGGGGGGGGCAACAAAAAAATTATTTTGGTTATGACTGGGTGCCGGGCACCCATATGAGAAATTAAAACCCGCCGCCCCTGGTCACTGATATTAGGGACTATCCCGATATTAGACGAGTTTCCATATGTTGTAAGACATGCGCGGTACGAATAAAAGAGAAGTTTAATAAGGGTATCCAAAAGCGCTTGAGAAGAAACAGAAGAACTAAGGACGCAGTTATAAACTGGTGGATTTAAGGCATACAGGTAAGGGTTTCTTAATTGTAACTGGAAAGTTCTCGCAACTTCTTATAAGTGTCTTCAAGTTTTATAATATTAGTAACGGTTGCTTCTCCGCCTCCGCGACACTTATAAAACAAAAAGTGTTATTTGGGATCTCTGTGGTCTACTATGCAGGTTTCTGCTTGTCCACGTCCGCAAGTGTTCTGCTCCGTCGGTCGCCCGCCGCTTATCATTACGCAACGCTTCCCCGAGACTTTCCCTAAAGCCGCCAGCCGCGCGTCGTCCTCCCACGTCCACCGATTCTCTCCTAATCGCCTCCGACGGCGAAAACAAACACGCCGCCGGGGTCCGGCTATCCCGCCACCCGTATTCGCCGGTTCCAGCTCGCGTCTCCGTCTGTAGCGCGCCCTCCCCTGCCTCGCTCCTCGTCGCTCCACCTGTCTCACCTGCGCCCCCACCGCCGGCCCGCCGGCCAATCGCAGGCGCGGCCGCTCGGCGCGCGTCTAGGGAGACTTGATCTCGTCGCCGCCGGTTTATCCGTATTCTGCTTCTTCTTCCTCCGCGGCGAGGTTATCCGGCGGGCCGGAGGACTTATTGACTCGATAGACTCTCGGGATAAATTGTTATTATTCTTCTCGGTCGTGTGGACTTGTGTTGGGGTGTGACCGCGGCAAGATCGAAGGTGGCGCGGCCGGCACCGGCCGACTGCGATATGGATTATAACATTCTGAGCGGAGAGAGGTGAGTTTTGGATTTTCTTAAGGTGTTATTTGTTGTTGGAAAAGGCGCGATGCAAAGCTTTCGGTGCTTTCTTTTGCTCAAAAGTGAAGATTATAATGTACCTACCTAGGAGGCGTTAAATTTATATGAAGGGACACATTGGTTTGGAAAATGTAGGTTCTGTTTTTGTATATGTGTGCGTGTTAGGGTTGTCGCATATTATCCTTCTACCTCTATACGTCGGACAAATTTAATGGACTCTTATGAAAAAATATCCAAAATGTGGACACACCTATTACATCAAATGAAATCTTGCAAGTAGGTAGGTACTTTTTATACTTCATACATGAAATTTGCTAAGTAAATAATAAATACCTACCTTTACCTGTTCCTTGCGAAAATAATAAATAGCAAATAACAATAATTATCACAACTTTACCATTACTTCTGAGGCTCTTGTTTTAATCACTTATAGGTATAGTGTTTCAAAAGTTGTTGCCCATTTTTATTTATGTAAAATATTTCTTCCGTCTTTTATGACTTATTTTGTCACTGATAGCATAAAAAACACTATCAGGAAATTCCTAAAATATCGTAGTTTACAATGTATCCCCGTTTGCTTTTCAACACTCGAGAAATCTATGAAGAGAAGAGAAAAATTCGGAGTTATATGTATATATTTAGATGACCGATTTTCAGAGTACCATATTAGGGATTTTTTTATAAAAAATCTTGCAACATAGCATCACTTATGGAGTTACGTCAAACCTCTGTATGCCAAATTGTACAAAAAAAACCGATCGGTTTTTTTCGAGGTTATCTTTTTATAAAGGTTTTATTATAACAGAAATTGTCGCCCAAGCCAAGCAGTTTATTGCATCAGATATCAAGTGTGCCTTGAAACATGAACAAAATCGTAAATGTCATGATCTGATCGACTTAAGACCGTTCGTAACAAAAATTACAGCGAGAATATTTCCTAGCTGCTCTTCATAGATTTGTGGAGAGTTCACAAGCAAACGCTGACACACTGTATGATATATGATATTAGTAAACCAATCTTAATATGGAATTCTAGGAATACTAGAATAATTAATATTAGGCATTAAATGTAAAACTGCAAACTCTGACATCCGTACCTACGCCACTGGAAATAACTGTCATAGTCATAAAAAAATATATACGTATTTAGGTACCTATACGACGCTTAAAAAATAGAGTTGAATCCCGTACGCTTCTTCTGGAACACCCTGTTAAATGTACCAGAAAAACGTTGCAAAAAATTGCGTATTTTTATATATTTTTTATATTATAGAAGATAAATTATAAAATTCTCCAGTGGAAATATAGGGAAAAAAGTTTGAGAGTATTGGTATATTAGCAAAGTCTAGAGAATACTCTAGACTTTGATATTAGTTTGAATATTGGTATATCTATCTATTTATTGGTAACTGCTTACATTATCCAAGCAATCAATTAATTTATTGTCCTTAGCGTCAATGGTCTGTCTGCACCAGGAGTAGGTACCTACCTATAGACATAGACCCTCTTCGAACACATACCGGAAAAATGAAAAGGATGCGATTATGTTTTTAGAATTATTTCCCTAATAGTTTAATTACTACTTAATAAAGGTAACTTGAAAATACTTTACTATTTTAGATCACAATTTCTATAAGTTCTGTTTGGAACAGATGACAGATCAATATAGGTCTTTACTGAAATATAAGTAGGTATTAGGTATAGAAAAAAATAATGGACTTTATAAAATGAAGGTTCAATTTTACTTCCAGCTACTAAACGTAGTAACATTGTTTCAGATAAAACTGTAAAAGCAACTTAGTCTCTGAAATGTTGAATACTCTAGAATGTCAAAAAGGGGTAGATGTTTTTTGTGTTCATCTCAGCATCGAAGTACGCCTGATTAAATTTTTTATTAAAAGATTTTCAATACGTACTATTTTACTTTTATTTCTTCTTTTCCCAAAAAGTTTCCAAAATAAAGTTTCAAAACTGCCAAGAAATTTGAATTTCCATCATAATTTAGTATAGTAGATATTATTCACTTTTTATGAAGATAGTTACAAATTGCTTGCCTTAGCAATTCCAAGGTGACGTATTTTTACAGAGACTAGTTTTACCTTTAGTTTTTATCTCCATATTGAAATAAAATTCATGGAAAAAATTGAATTACTTAAAAACAACTAGTAGGTACGCAGATCGATCGGTACTGTCAAGTAATTAAATCGTGAATATATTTTCCGGAGAAAAAATTAATAGCCTATCCATTAAAATTATCAGTGAACAAGATTCGTTAATTTATGGTCATCGAAAAAGTGGCAAAACTTGTATCCAGCGATGGGCATAATCGTCAATTTTGTCGGTCGATGCGGAAAGGTGCCTTGCTCGCAGAAAAAATTAGTTGTGCGTTCGAGTTTCAAGCAAACTTGAATTTCGCTTACGCCGCGTATGCAAGTAGAATTTATTGAACTTTAGCCGACGCGCGCGACGACGCGACCGACGGTGCGCTACTTTTCTCACTAATTAATTATTATTATTATTATTTTATCACTGAAAATGTATTAACGATCATGTTATTTACTACTAAATTGTAACGAGGTGTGTAAGTAACCTACCTAAAGTATATAAATATGTTTCACATAACAACAGTTTATACTTTCTCAAGTTTGTACATTCTCAATTTTATCTACAAAGTACTTTCGGGTGTAACCTTCAATTTGTTATTTAAAAACCCACCGAAATAAAAAAAAAACATAAACACTAAACATAAAACGCACAAAAACGTTGGAACGAATTGCAGTTTTGTGGGACCAATTTAACGCGCCCTGTGGATTTTTGAAAACAGTCATGGTTTGCTAGATATTTAGAAAAAAACTAAATTTTTGGCGTTTTATTCTAATCCATCCAGCTTCGTTGTTTCTAATTTTAGATAAAAAGTGTAAATACCAAAGTTGGAGGGAATTGTGTCCCCAATACGGCTATCATGTCCTAATTTCCGCGACAACTGAAATTTTCGAGATATGACACAAACTTGTGTTTTTTTTTAGTGGAAACCATAGCTATATTCGTTATTTTTCTGAATAACCATATCGAGTACCTATTCATGGTCAACTAAGTATGGTTTCCATTAAAAAAACAAAAGTTTGTGTCATATCTCGAAAATGACAGCTGTCAAGGAAAGTAGGACATGATAACCGCATTGGGGAAACAAATTCCTTTATCACTTTGGTATTTACCTCGGTATTTATACTTTGTATCTAAAGTCAGAAACAACGAAGCTACGTTCTTTCAAAATATCTAGTAAGCCATGCCTTTTTTCAAAATTTCGCAAGGCTAGTTAAATTATGCCCCCAAAACTGCACCGAAGTTTCTTTTTATAACTGTTCTGATTTATTTGCATTGACCTTGCAGGCCCCGGCAACTAAAACCCACGGTCGTTTTAAAAAGTCGAACTCAGTGCCTTAGTACACAAATCACTATTTCTTCATTAATTTGATGGTTTTGTCAATTTGCCTTCCAGCAAAGCAATATGATCACAGAAACAGAAACGTCGTTAAGGACTACATCTGTCAAAAATAAACGAGCCTCCATAAAAATAAATTTGATTCTAATACCACCAATAAATAAATAAATAAATAAATAATAAATTGTCTGTATACTCGTTAAGCCTGTGCCATGAGGTTCAAGCCATCATCATAGTAAACCTATACTGGTTTAAATTTTACTTTACAGACAAAAACACGCTTTAACTTCGACAAGTACTTTACACGTAATCGTAAAATAATGCTGGTGAAATTGTGAACATACTATTTAATAAACTGTGCTAAATGCTAAATGGTACCTCCGACGTCTCTACGTGAGAAGAAATCGTTATTGTTATGAAGCTAACATTTTTAAACAACGTTACTCATCATCATGCAGATAATAATTATTACCTGAGGCATTTAAACTTACGATTTTTTTCCTAACACGGTAGGTATTCACATCAAATAAATTTATGGATTTGAATTGACACACACATTATTAGTTAATAGGAATCATCTACACTATAATAGGTCTGTCATATCTTTAGTTTATAAAAATTAACATATAAATTCAAAATTCTTCCGAAAATATAATGTGCTCTTGTCATACAATGGACGATTGATTTAATAGGAAAAACGTGCTACTTATTATTGTTTGAAATTCTCTTGGAAATTCAGACTATTAAAAGATAAGCAAGGGGAAAAATCGTCAGCGATCCTTATGACAAATCTAATGCCATTAATTATATGAAATAGAAGTAGCAACAAACAATTAAACATCAAACCATTATGTATTTATTCTCCACAACTAAAAAATGATTCACGCACAGATCGTTTTAGTATTTTATCTGCGGAAGGTTTACGCAAATGCTCACCTGATTATTTATTTATTATTTCGGGCAATACCAGTTGACCAAAAGTATGACGCTTGATGTGGTGATATTGTTATGCTGATGAGTTGAAAAATCCAAGACAAAATTTTATTTTGCCAGCACCGTATATTATATGTGTGCGCGCAGAGAAATGGAAATTGTACACATTGAAGTGAGTTGGCAGAAATTACATACCCAATTAATTATTCATAAGTGTCTATGACTCCTAATGTCGGTTTACAGTTATAGCGTTTTCCGATTTTCCGGACTAATGAATATTTTAGTTGCGTCATTTATACAAACAAGTACAAGGCATCCCGTAATCGTAATAATTATATACACAAGACACACATTTTGTTTATTTCTTCTTTAGTTTGGAGGAATCTAAAATGGGTTTCTTTTTATGGAAACTGAAGTTTATTTGCTAAGACATAATATACTTCATACTAGAAGTGAGATATAGAAATTAACTTTCTACAAAAAAAACTACTCTTGACATTTTCTCCTATCTGCGACTGTTTCAGGACAAATTTGATTTTTATTTATTTCAGGAGTTCTATTAGCCCAGTAATTACGTAAATTTACCTGGAAAAAATTGCGGAAGTTTTCATATCTTTGCCGCTGTCGCCGCCATATTGTAAAAAATTGCGAAAAAATAGATTTTTTAAGATATCTCGTTACTGGTTGTTTTTACAGTAAAAACAATTTTATAGTAAATGAAACTACATAATTTCGTCTACAAAATTGGTTCTTATCATTTTTTAAAAAACCATCCAGCCGTTTTCGCGTACCAGAATTTCAAAGTTGAGGAAATATGCAGCGTGGTCGGCGCTCGCCCTCCCCATCACTACGACATTCCGCAGTTCTCGCAGTAGGGTACGGGCGTACCGCGGTTAGTGAAGGGAGAATCGGATTATTTTCAGAATCGAATATCTTGCATTCGAATACTTTTGAGAATCGAACGATTAACCGAATACAAAGATGAATCGAATTATTCAAGTTTCGAGATCGCAATATCGCGGACGTCTCGGTTCTCGGTCTCGGAGGAGGCTCATTTCGAATTCATATTGGTTCTCTAATCTCTGGTTTCTTTTATCTTGAAAATCTTGATACACTGGCGAATTCGACGATATAGGACAGTGGTTTGTACTCTTCTGGCATATTTTTAAATGACAGAGACCAGGGACATAAATACTAAGCCCGCCATTTTTGTAAAAAAGCAGGGCTCAACTCAAAGTTTTGGAATATAGTGACAAAAATGAAAACGGAGACAGTGATGCAATCTCAGAACCATTACTTAATGAAACTGATGCAGAAAGTACAGAAAAATCTACTGCGCCAGAGATCCCTTACGACTCTGAAACGTTATTGCCTTCACCTAGCAGAAACATAGATGAAGCTGGTCCCTCAGTGTTATCAAAGCGACAAAGATTAGTGTAATTTTTACTAAGCAACTTATACAGGGTGAGTTTTTTTCGATGCCCACTATGGGGATCTCGGAAACTAGCAGAGCTAGAACAAAGGTTAAATGGGGAAAGAATTGCAGTTTTGAATGCTCAATCTATTGCCTCTAGTGAAATTTTAAAAAAGTTCATGGCTCACTAGATATTTTGAAAAGAGTGATTTTTTGCTATTTCTTCAGATCTCTGTAGCTCCGTTATTTCTGATTATACAGAAAAACTGTAGAGACAAAAATTGTAGATAATTTTGGGCTTAATAAGATAATGTAACCCAATTTTTTATGTTGTTTGTGATTTTTGAGATATGACATAAAATTGTGTTTTTTTAAATGTAAATCATAGTTGGCTGTGGCCTTATAAAATCGGCCATTTTTTGAGCTTTCCAAAGATATAATACTCGGCATAGTTATTATAAAAAATAAAAGAGCTATGGCTAATTTTCTGTTTTTTTTTTTAAATTTTCACATAGTCAGCCATGGAATATTTTCATAATTGCGTTCTATTTTATAATTAGACATACTTCAAACTTTCTAATATTTTGTTTTTAGCTGGTAACAAAATGTAACAAAATAAAACAAAAACTAAAAAAACTCAAATTCAAATTATTAATATTTTAAAACGTCTCCTTTTAAAATAAAAAAGGTATTCAAACAATCCATCATTATTATTTATGCAAATATCGCATATTTTTAAAACTGAATTTGTCGCCTTTCTTAGAGAGCGCCTGTCAATACTGGCATTTGCTTCTAAAACAGCTGCTCTTAATTCAACAATTGTCTCATACTTTATTTTGTACCGTTCCCCACAAAAAGAAATCCAAAACAGACAAATCGGGGGATCGGGGCTGCCAGGAAATAGGTCTATTTCTCCCGATTTCTCTCTATCCAACTATTTGGATAGAGCTGATCTAGGTAATTTCTTACGGGCAAATAATTATGTGGTGGAGCTCCATCGTGATAATTTTTGTTTTATTTTGTTACATTTGGTTACCAGCTAAAAATAAAATATTTGAAAGTTTGAAGTATGTCTTATTATACAATAGAACGTAATTTATGAAAATATTCCATGGCTGACAAAAAAATCAGAAAATTAGCTATAGCTATTTTATTTTTTATAATAACTATGCCCAGTATTATATTTTTGGAAAGCTCAAAAAATTGCCGATTTGATAAGGCCACAGCCAACTATGATTTAAATTTAAAAAAATACAAGTTTATGTTATATCTCAAAAATCACAAACAACATAAAAAAAATTGGATGAGATTATCTTGTTAAGCCCAAAATTATCAACAATTTTTGTCTCTACAGTTTTTCTGCATAATCAGAAATAACGGAGCTACAGAGATCTGATGAAATAGCAAAAAACAATATTTTCAAAATATCTAGTGATCCATGAACTTTTTTAAAAATCCAAAAAGGGCATTAGATTGAGCATTCAAAACTGCAAATCTCTCCCAATTTAACCTTTGTTCTAGCTCTGCTAGTTTCCAAGATCCCCATAGTGGGCATTGAAAAAAACTCGCCCTGTATATTCTAAATAAAATTTTGGAAAGATAGGTGCGGACTTTAGAGTGTCACCCTGTTTAATAACCTGTCTGGCAAATTGCAACTTTAATTGTTTGGTTCCATTTGGCTGGAGTATAGTTCACTAATTATTGTTATTTTTCTGAAGGGCTTCGAATTTACGACTGAATTAATTTCGGCGAATATTCAAATCAACCCTGCAAGGCGCCATAATACCGTACATTCGGCGTCGCGTTTTTTCCGCGTTCGTGATCTCCATTTCCCCCTGTATAATAACCCCCGGTAAACCCGACCCCGGCCCTTGCGTGTCCATCTCGACGACACCGCACCGGTGCGACGAATTCCAAGCGGTCTTTTTTTTTTCTCGGGCGGCCAACCCTTCTCGCGCAGATAAGATTTTCGTTTCGATTTTTCGACCACCACCACCACCCCCCCCTCCCGCCGTCCTCCGCCCCGGAGGGCGGATGCGGTGGACGCGGGGTCCCGTTGCCATGGCGACCGTGTTGCAAACAGTCGCGCCCAGTTTGACGGGGGATGATTATCGGACAATGTGGAGTGAGGGTTGAGCACACATTAGCGCGCGCGCGTGTGTATATGTCTTAACATGGGCGTAGGAGGCAAGCTTCAGACCAAATAGAACTAAACCAACAATGGCATTGTAATCATTCAACATATACGATACCAAAGTTTGCACTCGCACTCGCACCCATTTAAATCGAAGCACATGAAACAGTTGACTGCGCGGCGGCCGCGGCGTTGCCGGATAGTGCGATCGTCTGGGAATATCAATATTTTACGAATTTAAAGATAAGAACGCAAATAAGTCGGCACAACAATATTATATGGCGTAGATCGTATAAATGTCATTACCTTGCAACTATCGGAAATATTAAAAATGATAACAGCATAATAAATTAACAAAATTTAGGAGTTGACATTATAAGAATAAACATAATTTTTAATTAAACCAAGGCCGTAGCCAGAAAACAATTTCGGGGGGGGGGGGGGGGGGTTTAGTTTGGTGGAAAAGTAGAAAAACATACAATTGTAGGTAGAAAATTGTGTTTGTAGTGATTAACAACTGTTATGTTATATATAACAACAGAGTGAGACGGGCGCACTGTATGTAACTGCACTCTCATTTCATTTTTCATTAATACTTACTAAAAAGAAATATTTTTTTTTACATTTCGGGGGGGGGGGGGATCAATCCCCCTTGATCCCCCCCTTTGGCTACGGCCTTGATAAACCAACTTATTATATTGGATCTCACTACTCACGACGTTCGCCTATGAAGCGATGCATCACCGCGACACCGCTGTCTTTTGCTAACTCGCTAACTCGACTCCGATATATACGAATATAAACATTTCCAATGTTAAAATGCCACATAATTTATCCTATATCTCGTGAATAGTAGAATTTAGGTGTACGCGTGGCAATCCAGTCAGATTTAGAAGCAGTAAACAGGTTGACGTATTTCACGATTTATTTTTTAAGAAAAATTAAAATTAAAACTATATTTGGTCTGGGTTCTGGGCTTAAACGAATCTCTGGCTAACGACATATTTATTGGGAATGAAATATCATGCCCGGGACGAAATGCAGTGCAGTGCCTGCATACTGCATACAAAATTGTCTCTTTTTAAAATAGGGAAGTTTCTTGTAAATAAATTACGAAATAAAATGCTAATTAGTGTTTGTGGATGTAGTATCACTCAAGTACACTAAGGCTGGCGTAATAACAGCATATAACTTTCCTCAAAATGTTTAATAATTTGAAAATGGAAAATGGATTTATTCAATCTTTAAGAAAATAAATTAATAAAATAATTATTGCACAATGTAAAATAATATCCCTCAGATGCCAGCATCACCATATCAAGGTTAGTTAGCTGAGTTGTCGGATTTAATCAGGACATACTTTACCTATTGCACACATTCTTTTTCTTTTTATTTTTACACTGCTAATTAATTTTACATTTATGTAACAAAAAATAATCAAATAACAAATTTGCAATTACATATCAGTATATATTATTAAAAAGTATAAAGATATAAAAACATAATATCTACTGAATTATAATTTGGTAAATGGCAATGTCTGACAACACGGCATAGAATCCTAAATTTGAAAAACCATCACTTCTCCCCACACTCCCCATATTTTTGGTCTAGGTTTGAGTTAATCTTTATAGAGACGGCCCAGTAGACGCTTTGTCAGTTGTTTTGCGCATACCCTAGATAAAAATGGACGTTTCCATGGTGTTGGTGGAAGGGTTATATTTACCTATGCGCATAATATGTCAATAATTTTCCTTCAAGCTGACGTCATATTGTGTGCAGTGGACGAGGCCTACGATAAAGACAAATCTTGGCGCACAAAAATGACGTGATCTTAGTCCGACGTTACATGTCATTTGTCACATAACTGAAATTGGCAGCTTGGATTTTGAGATGTTTTAAATGTTTAAAGTGTATTTAAACGTCTTCATTTATATTTTAGACATAAGTTTGTGTCTAGTTGGCGTGTGTCCCAGGTGTTATTATGGCCTCTGGGTGGAAGCCGTGCCGTCCAGGGGTGGTGCCGCTCGCGCCGACGCGTGAGCGCTGTAAGGGGAATTGTCCCCCCGGAATGGACGGTGTAGCCTGAGACACAGATGGGTGAACTGCTTACGGGAGATCCGCCAGTTCAGACCGGGTGGCTGGACGCCGTTCCCGTTGACCACGTTCGGGTTTATGTATTTTGTATTCACCTTGTGCGAAATAAATCAGTGTTGTAACGTACTCAAGGATTTTCGTTGTCGACCCACGCCCTGATACGGTTCCTATTCGGCCTTTCAGGCTGCCGATCAACTGGGACCTCGTCAATATTTACAGTACTTATACGGAGGTGAGTTTTCATTTTTATTTCGTAAAAAATAACCTAAATACCAAATATTGGGTCTGTTTATATTATACTTATCCATATTACAAGAGCCAGGAAGAAAATGTCACCATAACAACATTTGCTTTGCCTCGGGATGAAAATTTGCGCCAAAAATGGATTCGTCAAATTCCAACTGAGATTTAATTTCTAAAAAACCCTTAAGTATGTGTGGCTAACACATTTTCAAGAAAGTGAAACAATTAAAGTGGACAAATGTGTTGTGGGAGGAAAATACCTATAGAGAATATCACCTAAGCTAAAGGAAGGTGCTGTCCCAACAATTTTTGAGAATGTGCTAAAATATTTGAGTGCAGTGCCGTTTAACTCTCAGCCCAAAACAGCTGAGGCAGGTTGAAAATTTTGAAAAAACAATTAGAGAAAGCCTGGATGCACAAAACCAATAATGTAATAGATGAAAGAAAACTCGCCAAATTGTTACGAAATTTGTTTTTTCTGCTTATCTCCAAAAATGCCCTTTATTATATAGGACTACGTTGGTCACGTGACTATGCGTTAGCGCCATGGCCTGTCTTTATCGTTGGCCTCGTGCAGTGGACAACTGGCTATATGGTCGCTACATACCAGTATAGATTGCTATAGGTTTATGATTGGTAAGAAGCAGGTCTCATCGGTGACATCCAATTATAAAATACAGCAACAAAAATAATAAAACAATGGAAATATCAACCTCTTCCCAAGGTGACTGACGTCATCTTGGCCATATGACTGAACCAAAATAAGCAAGTAATAACGTAGGTAAGCACACCATATATTCCTTCCACACTGGAGGCTTCATATTTTTAATCTGCGACTGATTCCGAGCACAGGAAGATCTAAATTCAAGTTATTTATATAGGTATACGGTATATACAAAGTCATATATAGACGGTATACGCTTAAGGTTCAGACAATCATCCATTATCAGGATGTAGCCAACGCGTTAAGTAGCAAATAAGGAGGAAAACCGCAATATGACCAGTCATCCTTTTGTGCACGATCGTGTTAATAGATTTTTTCAATTTGTATTATTGCCTCGTATCACGGCATGCGCTGGATAATTTATAGGAAATTAACTTTTATATCTGTTAGTTGAACTAACAGCTTTTGGATGATATCGTCAATCATCATTTGGTGAGATTGTAAACACTTAGACTCGCAAACATATACAGTGTGTCCCTTTTCAGGACTTACCGCCCCCGTAAAATTGTCGATGTTCACTCTTATTCTGAGAAAAATGCGATCGTCTATATAGACCGGAAGATAGTGACAGATTTTTGGACGTGATTTTACTTAGTATGCCTTGCAAAGGGCATTATGTGGCACATATTCTCACAATAATAAGGTAGGTATATGAATCAGAGGGTCATCCTGGGTTCTTCATGTGAAAAACTGAGTTTTCAATTATTCGAAAAATATGCGTTTTGATATGATTTTATACAGGCTGCCATGTGTTTTATAATGAAGTTCAAAATAGAAAATTCCTCGGAAAACCATAGGCATACCGTTAGGGTGGGTCCAAAGCGCTATTATTGCCACGTGATCTTGCATGTTAATAATTAATTTTTCCACGTTTCTGAACAGGCTGCCAATGAGAAGTATGCAAGTTCTTATTATGAAAATGCTGAAAAAAGGATGGCATACCTTTCGCGCATGTCCAAGCACTGTTTAAATTGAATGGCATTTAATAATTTAAACGAGTTATTCGATGTAAAGTGTACTTGGACATGCGCAAACGGTATGCCATCTTTTCTTCAGCAGTTTAATAACAAGAACTTGCATACTTCTCATTGGCAGTCTGTTCAGAAACGTGTAAAAATTAATTATTAAAATACAAGATCACGTGGCAATAATAGCCCTTTGGACCCACCCTAACGGTATGCCTATGGTTTTCCGAGGAATTTTCTATTTTGAACTTCATTATAAAACACATGGCGGCCTGTATAAAATCATATCAAAACGCATACGTATTTTTCGAATAATTGAAAACTCAGTTTTTCACATGAAGAACCCAGGATGACTCTCTGATTCATAGGTACCTTATTATTGTGAGAATATGTGCCACATAATGCCCTTTGCGAGGCATACTGAGTAAAATCACGTCCAAAAATCTGGCACTATCTCCCGGTCCAATATTTTAATATAACACATTATATCTAGAATTATGAAATTATATGCTTCTGGCAATAATCATAGAAACATAATAATTGGGTCCTGCGAGCGATCCGGCGCACCGGAGAACCGAGCGCGGCTTCCAGGAAAGAGTCGAAGGGGTGGCGGCCGACGGGGGGGGGGGGGGGGGCGGCCAGGTGTCTGTGTGTGATATGTTGCCGGGGCGACCGACGGAGCTGCCGGGATCAATACGGGCGGCGGCGCCATCTTGCCCCCGGCCGCACGGCCGCCCGGCGCTGCTCTCGCGGGAGCAGCCCGCCCGCCAGACACACCCCGCCGCCCCCGGGGGCGGGTGGGGTCGGCCGCCCGGCCCGACGGGATAGACAGGGATGGAGCGGGAGGGTGTGGCCGGGATCGAAAGGGGATTAGGTGGGGTTCCCGGTTCCCGGATGGAAGCTACTTTTTTTCTTTGTTTTCCTCAGAGCTATAGTCAAATTATTTTGAAGTCCTTACTGGGACTGTCAAGAACAACACAGATAACGGTGAAACTCACGAAACGTATAAAACCCGCGAATATTTTCACTGCCCAAAGTTTGAACCCTTTTGAACGATCCGGAAAACCTTCACTTTCACAACACCGCAATAAAATTTGCCTGGGTACGCATCATACACAGAGCCGCAAGTAGCCGATTATACCAAAATAAAAGTGTTTCCATGACGTTTGAAATTATTACTAAAATGAGTTGTAGTCATAGTTATTTTTATTTGTAGCGGTATAATTGTGATTGCAATAGGGTTTTTTTCGTATCACTTAGGTAACTTTTCACATCATAAATCAATGAGTGACGTCATTAACTGGTTGAGACACAATAATATACCAATTTTATACCCATGGTTAACAGAAAATTCCTAGGGATTCTGTGGAGAATATCATCTGACAAAATCGGGACTTCTTACAGTAATCGGGGTATACCTACATGATCTGGGACAGAATACTAGTTAAAATAATGTACCCTTTATTTTCTTGAATACATTGGGATTCGAGGCGAGGACGAGGACACTATAGTAATTTTGTTCCAGCAAAACAGTAGCAAGTCCCTTTAAGACTATATACCTATAAAAATTAAGAAATGAAATTAACATTACATTGCCAAAAACCACAATGTCAGAAACCTATAGCTAAAATATATAAAATACAGACAGCATCATAAAACATAAAAATATTCATACAATAAAATCAAATAATCACAAAACAATAAATACAATTTCGTATAAAAAAATTCTTTTATTGCGACAAACGCTGTTTTGACTGCAGATTTTTATCATTGGTTCAAGAAAACAGTTTTCTGCCGGCATAATTAGTATTGAATAATTTTTGCTATGGTAAAATCCTCGGACCAAATTTTGTCGATGGAGATTACATGCTAGCAACAATCTTGGAAAAAAATTTGCATGGTAAAAAATAGGCCCGAGATACAAATTATAATCGATCAGACTATTTACCAAATAGCTACTATACAATTTGTTTGTTACACAAACTAAATGAATTACCTGTTTATTGGGAGTATCCCAAAAAAGCCTTTGCTACTAGATATATAATGTGATCTGTGATCCACTTAAACCAGGAACATTCCCATCCCATAACATTAGCTATTTGTAATTGTCGTCCGATTCGGATCGATTTTTTAAAACGACAGGGCATCAAAAACTGTGCATTAGGGCAAAACAGCAAATTTTATTAAAAAAAAACAAGGCCTACTACGACATATTTTTTTATAAAAATTCTGACTACGCCACTGGATAAAACGAGTTTGTTCAAATTTTGTTAAAAAGTATAAAACATAAAAATTCTAGAAACCAATGAAAATCGCGATTTAACTACCAAAAACAATTAAAACTAACTTACTTTATTAAAAGTAATAGTAGGTAATATCAATATAGGTATACCTAAATATACAAAAACAGTAAGCTAAAAATTATGAGGTATAAAAAATGTATCTAAATAAATGGTGGATTAGTAGAAAAAAATGAAAATGTCATTTTTACTTTAGTTTTTTTTTGTATTTAGGTACCTATTTTGTAATAAAGCAAGTTACAGTTTCGATTGTCTTCATTCCACATGCAACTTGATTTAAACGAGTAGGCAGGTGAAAAAAGTAGTTAAATCACGATTTTCATTGGTTTCCTGAATTTTTATTGTTCGATATTTTTTTAACAAAATTTGTCAGGCGAGATGCCCAATCCAGTGGGGTAGTCAGAATTTTTATAAAAAAAAAACAATAATATGATTTCTCTTATATTGGCAGTAAGCCTTCGTTTTTTGAAATAAATTGTGCCGTTTTGAATTAAAGTACAGTTTTTGATGCTCTATCGTTAAAAAAAAACGATCGGAATCGGACGACAATTGCAAATTTTAAGGGAGTGTTCCGGTTTTAAATGGTAGACTCTGTATAGTATAGGCTAAGAAGAAAAATCGTTGTAGCTATAAAATTAGTACAATGTTGCTCCGGTTGGGCGTAATTCGGCTCTGAAATTTGTAATTTTAAAATGCTTTGTGTGTTGTATAGGTTTTGAACGCCTAGCGCTAAGTATTTGATAAAATTTGCTGTGGTAACATTACTGTAAAAAGTGTAGTGGATTGACCCGTAAGCGTAGAATTCGGGTTTTTCTATGGACTGGATCTGTCAAATTTATACGCCGGTTTTTCGGTTCGATATCAAAAAAGTACTTCTGACAAAACTCGATAATTCCGTTAGTTTTAGATATTTGGCTTTCCATGTTTTTAAGCACAAGCAATTTCTGCCAAAAAATAATGAAGTAAATTAAATTTACCTCAATAAGTTGATTATTTAGAATGAATGACCCTGTATATTCGGCAGTATAGTGTTAATAATTATCACCCCACACCTGACACCATTTGTTTGCCAAGTTCCTTAGGTATTTATAGAGAATTTACTGTGCGTGTTCTTTTGTACCGTTTGAAAAAAATCCTATACCTAAGTGTGCAAAGATTCAAGGATCGGTGTTGTATTTTTGGTAGTGTAATATTTCAGAATACTACAGTTGAGAATACGGCAAAATGTTACGATGTTAGGTACTTTTTACTTATATTTTGTCGGTATAATTTTCCATTCTGAACAACTGAACATTTTGCTGCATTTTCAACGGAGAAGGAATTTTACCTGAAAAATAATGCCAACTGTCAAGGCCGTCTTCATTTGCAAAAAGCAAGGCATCAATATTCCGAAATATTAAATTCAATTTTTTTAAGATAAAAAACCTGCCTATTATAACAATTCTGATACACACTGTAAGTACAATGATCAATGAATTTTTTTTGTCCTCGGAAGATGTCACGTCCTAAAATCAGAAAAATATACTTCTCTCTGTAGGTAAGTACAATGTATAATGTCCTAAAGTCTTTCCAAATTCAGGACAATCAAGGTAAAACTAAAACATTGTAAATTTTGTGTATTTTGATAACAAGTTGAGTGAAAACTACTTTTTTGCGATATTTTTTTATTTGCAAAAAAATATTCTTCTGTACATCCAAACGTATCGGCCAAACCTTGCATAGCATTTATAATTGCTTGTATTATTTTCACCACATCACTATTTAGTTAAATAGGGGAATAGCACAAAGATCTGCATAGACTGACGTATCGCTCCAATTCTGCTATCTGACATCAAAGGTTCTTATTAATCACCCCCAATTAATTATTTTAATGAACCTTCTGAATTCTACTATATCGGTGACTTATTAACTTTTGCTTTCGACCTTAGTCATAATGAATTAACGTAGGGAGAGCAGAAAGCCACCCTAATATCCCACTCACTGCCAGCGACTACCACCCAACCCCAGGTGCAAAACAATCATATTTTCTATCGATCCAAAGAAAGAAAAGTCTCTAATAAGTAGTGAAACTGACATGACCGGGTAACGCCAAATTTACTGGAAGAACAATTTTAAAAAACTTTTATATACATTTGGCCCATAATATCAGGTGTCTGTTTTACTAAATTTAACAGGTTTATAACTAAATAGCGATATATATTCTCTTCAACTTATAAATAGATAAATTCATTAACGAGGCAGATGTTCGCGTCATTTTAAAGTAATTTATTTTGGTGAAATTATCTTATAGTCTTGACCTAATTTCATAGAAGTTTCTAGAAAATAAATCCGGATTTATACAAAACTACCTTACCTACTTGTGACTTCTGATATTAATTTGTCGATAATTTTTTACGTCCTGTGTCTATCTTAAACTAAAGAATTGAATGAGTAAATTTATTGGAAAAATATACTTTTAGACCAAGCAATACATCTCTGCTATACTTTGGAAATTGCTTATGAAACAAATGTTTCAGTTCATTTTTGGAATATGGTACATACAGTGTGTCCCAATTTGATACTGGACACCTCAGAACTATATGAAGGACAAGGAAAACAAATGGTTTCTATTTTTTTATTGGTATTACCAAGGGAGAGAGTATCTCATAGGCGGTGGTATTTGGATGGGGTAATTATTTCATGGCCTGCTATGATTTTTTAAAATAGCTAATTTTCAAGAAACCTTATTAGGGATTTTTTACGACAAAATGTTATTAAGAAAACTTGTTCAGAATGAAAAACTGAGTAGAATTGCAAAATTTCGAAAGTCTAGGCCTACCTTGATTTTTAGCTTTTTCGCCTTTTCTCCCACTTTTTTCTTAGAAATGTGTCCTTTCTGGAGCTTTCAAGTCAAAATATTATCAAGCAGGTAACTTGATCATCGTGAAAAAAATAAAATGTTGACGTGAAAGCTCCAGAAAGAACACATTTCTAAGAAAAAAGTGGGAGACAAATCTAACGCTTGCCCTTTGTAGAATCAAGACTGAATACACCATAAAAATGCAGATGGAAGGTAGGTATTTCTTATTTCTTTACTTTCACCTTCCACCAAAAAAAGATTGAAATGTGGCAACATAGCTCTCCAGTGCCAACCTCAACGGTTGACATTGAAGCAGAAGCGTCGAGTTAATCGGGTACTAAGGTTCATCTACCCCACGTTTTAAACTTCGGGGAAATTTCTTTCGCATTTTCCTTTTTAGTAAGTAGACCTCCCCCACTGTGTGATTAAATTTTTTACATCATGACTGAATCACCCTGTATATAATCGTTGACAATAGTTCGTTAGCCACCATAACACTTACTATTTGTCCTTCGGCACATGAGGGTTGTCCCGTCTTATCTTATTTTTCTTAAGCCGCTTATTGAATATGTAGGCGCTCTGGACGTGGAGCATTCGGCAATATGGGATTATTCATATAATCAACGGCGTTTTTGGTCACGCAAGGTTGCGGGCAACATGTATTCCGACAATATGCGCAGATGATAGCATAGGCGTGCCCTTAAAATAGCGCAAGGAAATCTTTATAATAATTCATGTGTTGATGATCCGTTGTTTCTTCGGACAACGATTCATTGGTATTATTGTTTATCGTATTGCCTAATTTCTACTTTTTTGGTGTAGTCTCTTATAAATAAAATTGTCTAAGCCTGTTTTGTATGGCTTGCCTTGCATATTATTTTCTTATGCGGTCACGCCTATGAACCACATACCTCTACGTTGAATTGCTATTATGTATCCGTCTTTTATGATCTTACTTTTAACGAACAAGGGAAAAGTCGTTCGGAGCAGAACGGTATGACGAGGCAGTGGCAGGTTGTGTATGTATGTTGTATTGTT
This sequence comes from Pseudeuparius sepicola, assembly GCA_963920635.1. NCBI lineage: Eukaryota > Metazoa > Arthropoda > Insecta > Coleoptera > Anthribidae > Pseudeuparius > Pseudeuparius sepicola. The sequence continues at coordinate 24,771,678 of OY987298.1, read as the reverse complement.
CTCGAAAAATTAATTGTCCAGCCTATTTGGCATCTGTTTGGATACACTTTTTCTCTGTACCTTTATCATACAGCTTTGTTAGTCGAGCGTGGCGTAGCCCAACCATTTCGTTTATGATGCCATGGCCTAATGGGGGTCCCACAGGGGACACAGGTAGTCTAAAGTGAAACGGGGGATAGGTAAGGTGATCACTGATCAACTCTCCAAACCAGAACGCCAATAAAAAAATCATTTTTTTATAATAACGTTATTTCATTTTTTTTAGGATATTGTGAAACTCAATGCATGTTTGATCAGAATTAGTTTTGACAATTAATAATGATTTTAGGGTTTCAATATGTAATCGTGATTTATCATTTGTATACAAAAGTAGTTCATATTGGAAAAAAACTCTTTCTACAGGACTATTTTTCCCAGATAAGCTCGCACAAGATTCGACTAAAATCTCAAAATTGTTCCAACGAACGTCTTCTTCAGTGTCAAAGTTTCTTAAAACCAAAATTTCATCAAAAATATGTGTGTCGATGTGTGTACCTAAATAATATTGTATAGGTATCTATATAAACAGAAAAAACAGAACAGCCTTTAAAAACAGAATTTTTATGGCTAGTCCAATAAAGATATCAGTTTTGCAAAAAAAATCCAAACAGAATGATTTTTTCAGGGATGCTTCGGGACTGCCGCCTGAGTGTCTAACCAAAAGGACACACTCGAACTCCTGGTACCAATTGCGCTATAGGGTGGTTTCCTAAACATTTTTTAGAGCAAAATGACTGTAATAAAAGTTGTAGGGGATCAAAGTGTGAACAACTTTTCCTAATTTTTTTTGTATCTCTAACATAAGCGCATTACATATGTGACAAACATTCCGCACTCTGCAGAGGTGCGGGCTTGTAAACATTTTTTTACAAAAAAAAATGACCTTAATAAAAGTTTAAGAGGGTGAACTTTTGGTCAACTTTTTCTTATAAATTTTTTTTATGTCTCTAATATTTAATGATTTACAGGGCATTATATGACAAAAATTTATTAAAAAATATAATGCCCTGTAAATCATTGGAGTATTGGAGACACAAAAAAAGTTCTTAAGAAAAAGTTGACCAGAAGTTCATCCTCTAAAAAAACTTTTATTGAGGTTATTTTTTGTAAAAAAATGTTTACAAGTCCACCCTTGCAGCCTGCGGAATTTTTGTCATATTAAATAATACGCTGTAACTCGTTACGTATTAGAGCTACAAAATAAATTTGTGAGGAAAAGTTGTTCAGAAAACCACTCATATTGTTTAGGAAACCACACTATAGCATTATTCCTTCATTCAACGCTATAGCTCAGTTCGTACCAGGAGTTCAAGTGTGATCTTTTGGTTGGACACTCAGGAGGTAGTCCGCAAGCAAGGGTTGGTCACATTAAGGATAGCAGGCTTGCAAGAGGATGTACGATATACAATGTGAAGAATTTTTTCAGTCATAGGAAAATTATCCTGAAAAATAACAAAGTTGAGAGAATAGTTTGTACAACAAGAATGGATATGGAGTTGCACAGTATATTTTTCTATGTGTATTAGCTGCTAAACGGTAAAAATAATGTGACAGATCACACTATTCTCAAAGAGTAAATTAAATTCAGGGGTTTCTTGATTATTCAACACACACCGGAGAAAATTTAACTGCGATTGGATGATTTCAATTTCATATCCGCCATAGGATGGATATGAAATCATATCTGCTCAGTCAATTGGACTTGGCCACTTATCCATTTTGTAGGTTGTAAACAAAACGGAAAATATACATATACAGGGTGGCCCACCACGAACTGCATCGATCTATATATGGAAAACTAAAAGTAGGAAAATTCCGAACATTTTTCACCTCACCAATTCCGATGGGCGCTGCTCAACTAAAATATTTTGGTGAATCTGCCACTTCCGGTTATACCGGAAGTGGATATCAACTTTCTTATCTCAAATGGAGCATTATTAATATTATTGCATTTTTGGATTCTAGGCATCATTTTGGAACAAAGACATGCATTATGTCTTATGTCTAAATCCAACCGTTTTTGAGATATTTGCATTTTTCCGAAACAAATTACAGGTTCAGACCTAAAGCCAATTAGCAATTTATACGAGGAAACCGCGAAATTTCAAAATGAATTTTTGGCATCGTGTAACAGAAGCCCTGACCTAGTGATCTCTGCTGAGAAATAAATCCGTTCTTATACAGGGTGTTCACAAAATGTGAATAAAAATTACATTCAAAATGTGCTTAAATCTCGAAATTTTCAAATGGAAACCTCCATTTTTTTAATGCGATCTCATTCACCACTAAAAATGATGACAATTTTGTGTAAGGTTTCCTATACCTAAATGCAGTAATTTTCGATTAATTTACGAAAAACCCACTTTTCGCCCATAAAATGCGGGGTTTGATTAACGCTTGGAAAATCATATTAGCCGTGGACGTTGAAAAGATAATCGCGGCTGAGGAAATGTCACTTGGTTTATAAATTATTGTCAACAACAATGCCGACGCCCTTAAATTACACAAGTGGCGAATAAGATTACATTAAAAAAATGGGGGTTTCCATTTGAAAATTTCGAGATTTAAGCACATTTTGAATGTAATTTTTATTCATATTTTGTGAACACCCTGTATAAGAACGGATTTATTTCTCAGCAGAGATCACTAGGTCAGGGCTTCTGTTACACGATGCCAAAAATTCGTTTTGAAATTTCGTGGTTTCCTAGTATAAATTGCTAATTGCTAATTTATAATTGCAAATATCTCAAAAACGGTTGGATTTAGACATAGGACATGTTGCATGTTTTTGTTCCAAAATGATGCCTAGAATCCAAAAATGCAATAATATACAGGGTGTTACATTTGAGATAAGAAAGTTGATATCGACTTCCGGTATAACCGGAAGTGCCAGATTCACCAAAATATTTTAGTTGAGCAGCGCCCATCAGCATTGGTGAGGTGGCAAATTTTCAGAATTTTCCTACTTTTAGTTTTCTATATATAGATCGATGCAGTTCGTATATAGTGGGCCACCCTGTATACAATATGGGACGTGAATTTTATGCAACAGTTGGCAGCCCTAAGTTACTTAATTACATACTAGGCGGACAATGTGGCGATGTGGCACACAGGACCCACCTTACATTCCTATACATTGTTTATTTTATAAGACTTTCAAAATTAATAAATATAGAGTAAACTTTTAGATAATTTTACACATAAGCAAAAAACCTTTATCGACAATCTGTGGAGTTTTTTTGCCTGGGTACTTTACCCGAGATATTCTAGGAATCAGGTAACAAAATGAGATTTGCGAAAATTCCTATCTTATCTGAAATAAACAAGTTTCTGTAGAACGAAAACGTTTCCCGGAATCCTTACATAAGATGCTTGTGTATCTTAAAAATAATTCAAGAGCAAATATCCTACAAATAGCACATTTTGCAATAAGATCAGCGATGTTATTGACTTATCCCGTAACAGGCGATTTTTGATCAGCGAAAAAAATACTGCACTGAATGTTATGGATGCTGGTTTCATGCAAGAGGAATATCCGACAGCCAAGATTTAATTATTACCTTATTTCTAAAAGATGACCTCGAGGACACGACGCAAGACGTTTTAGTAGACATGTGACCTCATCTTGTTGTTTTTGGTAGTTTATTATGTATTACACAATAGTACCTATTACAATGCTATTATTTGGCCTACTTTAATGTCAGATTCACACTGAGCTCCAATGAGTTTAAAAAGTGCAAAACTTTTCAAACTACGTTCGATGGAAGACGCAATTTATAAAAACCGAAAGTTTTTGGCACTGGGCAGGAAGTAACTGGCGTCAATGCCCTGAAATTTTGATGAGTAAACATAGTGTTGCCCGCGTAGAGAATACGAAGCGTTACTTATTAAACGTAAATAGGTGCTAACACTGCTAACTATCAATATCACAATAATAACGGGTAATAAATTAATTATTGATGAAATAAAATATATTAGCAGGTGGAAAAATCCATGAATACAGTAATTTCGAGAAAGCGAACTAATGAGTGGGCACGCACGTTTATTTTCTCGTTTGGGATCGGTTTTATCTTTCCGTTGCTTAGCGACCGGAAAACAGAGGAATGCAAACAAATCGATTTTGTTCTGAGGCGCGTTTTGTGATATGCTTGGAGGAGCGCCCATAACCGACAACAAGAGAGATGTATTTAATAATAATAATAATAACAATAATAATAATAGTAATTCTTATCATCCCAATATTTCGAGGATCAGTGTCGTTTCCCATAGAATTGGGATTGCATTTGCTCAAGTACCTGCCTAAGGAAGGACTTACTATGAAAATCCTAAACCCTATAACACTGTTATAATTACACACTTAGTGTGTATATAGGACAATTATTATTAGTAGATCACACAGAGATAAGTCTATTAAAAACAATATCGTGAATCTACATTTTGTACAGCGTCCTTGGCCTTCAGTGGCGTTTGAGCAGGCTACAACGCCTCTCCAACTTTTCTGCTCATTGCTCAAGTTTCATTACGCATGACTGGAGAAAGTAATGTTTTTGAGAAAATTGACAGCAATTCAAAAATTTGTCGATAAATCTTGTATATTTTGTGATTTTTACTTTCCTCTTTGTTCTCCTAATTCCAATGATTAATAATAGTTTTGTGTAGTTATAATTAGCAATATTTTTAGTATTCGCTGCAACCTTATATTTGTTGAAATTTATCAAAAAATTTAAATTTGTTTTCCTGCTATTTTTGAAATACCTAACACATGGATAGGTTGATTCAATTATTGCAATAAGACTGTTTTGAAGTATAGGTATACCTACCTACTCCTTTTTATTCAAAACCTTTGCTTACAGGGCGCCAAAGTTTTTTAAATACAGTGTGTCCCCGGATTGAGTTCACATAAGGTGTAAATAACAAAAAAAATTGGAGTTGAAATTTAAGCTTCTGGGGATCAGCCCTGCTTGGTTTGAAACTAATTTGTGACATAATTTTAGTTTCAAAGAATCATGTGTGCCTTGGAAATTATGAAGAAACTAAAAAAAAATTGTTTTAATATTCACCCTAAACAATTTCATAAAGCAGTCAAAGTTATATCAATTTCGCATAACTTTGTTCAAATTCAAGCATATTTATAAAATTAACTTATATTTTTAATTTTTTAGGGAATCACAAACTGTCCTATGTTTGTTGCAACGATATTAAACAAAACTTTAAAATTTCGCAAAAATTCTTCTCAACAAGGTGAAACATTAGTAATGATAATGTGTGTATATTACAAAACTCTCATTTAAGGTGCAAAATTTTTATTTTAAATGTTTATTAAGAAACTATGGAAATTAATTGACGATTTTTTTTTCTTAGGAGGCTATGTTTTGGTATTTGGGCATAGCTTTTAATTCTAAACAACTTTTCTTAATAACCTTTTACTGAATTTTTTGAAATAAGGGTAGCTACTTTACTCTTGTACAATTTTTTTATTTTTTGGCCTACCCTCTATGCTGTTTAACTTGCAACCATTCTAAATGCACCTAATATGATTACTGAACATGCATCAACTTTCGGCCATGTCTGTATTTTGGTTGTGCACACTTAAATGACCACACTGTATAGTTAGTTAATGGGCGTGCCATTTTAAAAAACCTAAGTTTATATTTTTTCTAAACTTTGTGATGTTCTTTTGTTTCGTCTGATGACAGATTTTGGTTCAGAAAAAGTCCTACAATTTTTATTTTAAACATTTTTTTCTCATGCAAAAAATAAAGCTGTAGAGGGGGTATACGGGAACACCCTGTACATACTCGTACGCAATTATTATATTTTCCTTTTAGAACTTTATAATATAGCTAGTAATAGTTAACCACATACATACACATGTTTGCCTTAAATATCTTACATCTTTCATGATTTAAAAAAAGTTTAAAATTTGAAGTTTTTACGAAAGCGTAGAAGGGCCACATAGGTACTACTTTTTTTAGAATTCACACTTTTTTTACGAAATTCCGTAAAAAGTGTGTGAATCCACAATTTTTTTACGAAATTTCGTAAAAATTTGTGAATTTCAACTTTTCACACTCTTTTTTACGAATTTTCGTAAAAAGTTTGTGTATTTCAACTTTTCACACTTTTTTTACGAAATTTCGTAAAAAGTTTGTGACTATCAACTTTTCACACTTTTTTACGAAATTTCGTAAAAAAAGTGTGAATTCACAAACTTTTTACGAAATTACGTAAAAAGTTAGTAAATTTCAATTTTTCACACTTCTTTTACAAATTTCGTAAAAAGTTTGTAAATTGGCAAGTGGCCGTTATTCATTGTCACGGTAGCTCCGCTTTTCTTGTCAACTTCATAGGCGTCGGTTAATCATTGTTCAAAAAACTTTTAAATGTGAGATGATTCTTTACACATTCTTTAATTATGTTTTAAGTCTGATCGATTTAATTTTGCATTTATGTAAGTCATCTTTACGTTAGAGACGTAATGTATTTTTGAACTTCTGCATTTTTAATAGAAATAAGTTTCTAGCTGACCTGAATATGAGAAGGTATTTTTAAATAAAACAAATGTAAAATTGTTAATTTGCATTTTTTCCATACAAAACATTTTACAATAAGTATAAAAAATTACCAGTTTTTGTAGCTGTATAAAATATAGTACTTATTAAATTATCAAATCATAGATATGTTTATAAATAGAAAGGTGTTCCCTGTTATTGAAAAAAACACTGTTGTCAAATAGTAACTCTGTTGAGAGAAAAACTGTATACACCCATCGTTTGCTTAAAATGTATACAGTTAGTAAGTAAAAATGCGAGAAAAATTGTCCTTGGTAGTTAAATACCATATAAAATTAAAAGAATTTTTACCAGGTGCTATACGTAGGTGAGTACTAAAAAATATTAGACATAGACCGCTAAATACGATTTAGTAAAATTTTTAGTAGAATTCAGGAACCCTTTGGTTAGTGAGACATTTTTCGGTTTCAGCATCTTGTTACAGATAAGTACCTATATGAATTTTTTATTATCAAAAATATTACTCTGTTATACCTTATTCACTTTTAAGTCAGTGGCTTTGGCCTTTTTTTAACCGACTTCAAAAAAGGAGGAGGTTATCAATTCGGTTGTATTTTTTATGTTTGTCACTCCGTCATTTATACACCGATTTGGACAATTCCTTTTTTATTTGAAAGGGTATACCTACAGAATCGTCCCATTTAAATTTGAAGAAAAAATTCCAGCCCTAAGGGTGGACAAATAGGGGATGAAATTTCATATTGAACCGATTTCAATGATTATTTTTTATTAGAAAAGGAGTACCTTAGAGGTGGTCCCATTTAAATTTGAAGAAAAAATTCCATCCCTAAGGGTGGAAAAATAGGGGATTAATTTTTTTATATTTTAAATTAGTACCTTTGCAGATGAAATTATGCAAGTTTGAAAGTTTTTGACTACGCCTATGAAGTTCTCACAAAATGATTAACCGACGCCTTTGAAGGTTTCAAAATATAAAGAACGAATACGAAAAGTTGCGACAAGAAGGAAAAAAGTGCTTTTTTAGTACCGAGACAGCTGTTTGACCTTCTAACAATTAGCAATTGAAAGCATAATATTATTAAAACGTGCTGAAGGATATGAACATATAAAAATTGTATGTTTGACATGTTAAGTTTATTGCCATTCTAAAATATCTTCCAAGCTGACCGAAGTAATTATTATAAATTAGTATAAAGTTTTCTGGAAAAATGATTAACCGACGCCTATGAAGTGGACAAAAAAAGAGGAGCTACCGTGACAATGAATAAAGAATGTAACGGCCGCTTGAAAATTTACAAACTTTTTACAAAATTTGATAAAAAAAAATGTGTGAAAAGTTGAAATTTACAAACTTTTTACGAAATTTCGTAAAAAAAGTGTGAATTTACAAACTTTTTATGAAATTTCCTAAAAAATGTGTGAATTCACACAATTTTTCGAAATTTCGTAAAAAAAGTGTGAAAAGTTGAAATTCTCGTAAAAAAGTGTGGATTGTAAAAAAAGTAGTATGTGACCCTTCTACGCATTCGTAAGTTTTTATGGCGCCCTATCGCATTTATTTCTGTTCGATTTTTTTATAGAAAATAAGACTAATCCCAAAACTATGACCGTTAGAGCCGTTAGATATTTTATCGAACAGTTTAGGTGCAGAAGTTGATCGAGATATCCGTAAATGATTTATCGAGAACTGTCGGCTCGTCGGCAAGCGAATATCGATATCCTTCGGAGATCGCCCACCTTCGGCTTCGGCGACGACGGAGAGAGCGGGCACGAGCCGCGGCGTCTGGGGCCCCGGCGCGCGGGGCATGTGGTCGCAGCACCTGCCCCCTTTTTTGCCCGGCAAACACCTGCGCCCCGACGCGGCTCGTGCCCCCTTCGACCGAACGCTGCTGGCGGGCGCGCCCGCTCCGTCGGGCCATTCATCGGCCGCGTCCACCGTAAAGACAGCGAAAAAGCGCTTCGCTTGCGTAGCGTGCGCCTGCAATCGTAAGTCGCCGTTTTGCCCACAAGGCATCTGTCATTTCTAATTACTTGTTTTTGTTCGGATTTGAACCCCTAACCTAACAACTGTGCTTACTACATCCTCAAAGAAATGAAATAACCAAGGATAGAGGGATGAGTAAGAACAAAAAGTAAACAGAGCCAACATATTTTTGAGTGATGCCACGTACTCCATTGTTTATAGCATTTCAAAATGAAAGGATTTAATAATGGATTTAAATGAAAGCACACCTCCCATGACGCTAAATTACCAAATGTAGTTATTAATTTCTTGTATGTAACACTTTTAAAGTAAGTAAAACTAAAGTGCGCTGTAATTATAGTAACTAATTATTATCACTTTAATAAAACCGTCAACAGGTACCTCAAACTGCCCAACTTGGCAACGCCTCCATGCCCAGCCAGTCAAGTTTTCCGATTGTTTACGTCTGCCTTTTTCGTGCTTTCAATCGTTTTCCTGTTCCCAATTCCCTTTTGGTTCATTTAGTTTAGGATAGTAAAATAATTATTTCGTATGAGCTGACAATTTTCGCAAGAGTCAATGAACAATTTACTAACCAACGAGATCATTATGTCTTACTAGCAATATTAAGTTCACACTTTATCCAACTACTGTGGTTAGTTTGTAAACTATCAAAAAAACGGTTAATTTGTGTAATTTTCTTGTGGTTTGTACTTTGGCGACAAATCTTGTACAGTTTGTAACCTAGCTGGATAGTATACAAATCAACCAATATTCGCAGCTATTTTCGTGAAAATATGATTTTTCATCAATATATAACCAGACATTTGGATAGTAGTTAGTCTATAAACTAGCCAAGTAAACACTTTAACCGTAATATATATTCAAGAAGTTTATAAAAAAAACTGTACAGGGTGTTCCCGTATATTTTGACCCACCCCTAGAGCCTTTATTTTTCGAGTTAGAAAAAATTACTTAAATGAAAGTTGTAGGGTTTTTTCTGAACCGCTAGGATCTGTTACTAGATAAAACAAATGAGCGTCGCAAATTTATGATAACATGTAAACTTACTTTTTTTAATGGAACACCCTGTATATTTGTGGATTTTTGAATTACACGCATTTTCCGATTCCAACAATATAAATATTTTATTTGTTTGCTCTACCTATGCATTCGCATGATATTCCAAATTGCAGATAAATACGATATTTATATTTTTTAATCAAGGTTGCCATGAAAAAACATTTCAACTTAAAGAGCATTCCTATCAATCCATTATTTTTGGGACAATACACCTTCGTACCCTACAACTTTCATTTAAGCAATTTTTTTCTAACTCGAAAAATAAAGGCTCTAGGAGTGGGTCAAAATATACGGGAACACCCTGTACGTGTAGACTGAACCAGAAAAACTCGTTGAACCAATTAGATTCAAACATTTATTGCAATCTTCCAAAATGCCCCAGATTGTTTATTCAGGATGCCTGTTACTACTTACTGTAAGTATTTACCTGCGGTTTCAGCAGCTTATTTGTTTTTGATTAGCACTAATCTACGTTCGTTATGTGGAATATAATGCCGTGATATTAGTTTCTGTATCAGTTTACGGAAATACGGTTTTCTAAATTTATCCACAACACTGATATCGGCAAATTCTCTAGAGATTTTTATGCAACCTATGCTGTTCTCCCTCGAGTACTCTTATAGCCCAGGCATTTCGGGTTTCGACCTGTAAATAAATAATTTGTAGACTGCTTAAACGTAGATATGAATATATAAGGTTCACGGAATTGCTCTTTGATGAATTTGATGAATTAGTGTACTTTAGTACTTTACCTATACAGGGTGAGTCTGAAATAACTGGCATTCTTTTTTGGGTAATAGAGATGGTCATTCTGAACCACTTTTCTTAATAATTTTTTTTTCTAGCTCCGAGATTTTTCTATAATTCATCCCCTCAAAATCCCCCCTCTATGAAAACACGGCACTGGCGCCCTGCCAACAACCGAGTAGAAAACGGTAAATCATCAACTAGTATAGTATTTTGAGACCGAGTTTACGCTATTCGTCAGTGCCGTGTCTTCATAGAGGGGCATTTAAGGTGGGTAAATTAGAGAAAAATTTCGGCGATAGGAAAAAAAATTATTAAGAAAAGTTGTTACCCAAAAAAAAGGATGCCAGTTATTTCAGACTCACCCTGTATAACTATTTCAATTTACTCTTCAATTATTCATCAATCATAATCATTATTATGTTTATTACGTGAAAAATGTATGTTTTAACAAAACTGTAATATACAAAACTTGTTAACACATTTAAATTATATTGATGGATGAACTTTCGAAAATCCCTTCGTTGATAAACTTTTTTATAATCTAATGATGTCGAGGCTACATATTATAATAATTGCGATGCTTAAATTATATGATTTCGGTATAATGAGGTAGCTGCTGCTTTAGGTGTTCCCTGTATAATAAAATATGGTTGCAGTTACACAAAAAGGTACAAATCCAATGCCCAATGCCCTTTGCCTTTTCTAAAAATTCGAGATGCATCAATATAAGTTTATTTAAAGATGCTATTTATTGGTGTCGACTATTGTTTACCAAACGAATTTTCTAAAATCCTATACAATCATACTATACACAACACTTCCTGTGTTTCCCAGGTTTTTTTAACCAGTATTAGTAAATAAAGGTGGCGCCTAGATACCGAGATCCGACATATTCTGGGCGACAAACGCCGAATTTTCCAAGAATCCTGCGCCCTCTCAAAGATACGAAAGGCAATAAGATATTGGTAAATAATAACTGGTTCGCAAATGCCCAGTTACGTGTTTCTAAAGTGGGTTATCTTCCTGGAACACAAAAAATATCAGTGCGGTTGTGAAAGAACGCTCATCTCGGTGTGTAAATAAATTATTGGGTGGCGCCGCGATAGGCAGGTGTTGTGGCAAATTAGTGTTACTATTGTGAAAAAGGAAAGGTGAGTGTCACATTGAATTTTTACCCGACCGTGAATAGAGATTTGCGCAAAAAATAAATTTTTCTTTAAACTCCATAAAAAGGCCAAATAGCCTCCAAATTTAATATGTGAAATACAAAAAAATCAAACAATATTTCAGATACGAAAAATTGCTCGCGCGCCTGCTGTCCTTTGTGCGTATTACCGCAGTAGAAACTTAACTATCGCAGAATAAATAGGTTATATTCCGCGAATAGACGCCGTAAAACTGCGGATGATAGCGGCTGTATGCAGCGTGTCGCACTTTATTTCGGCAAGAATAAATTATTTAAAGCTGCCTTAGATCTATCGATTTTGGTTACAATACTAGTCCTTGCTGGTTGAATGAAGGATTATTTCTTCCTTCAACGGTTTAGGTACTTTAACAGTATTTTGACAAATCCTTTGCAACCATCTTATTTAAGCGACTAAAAACATACAGTATGTTTCACTTCAAGTCGAGACAATTCATATTTTTTTACGGGTTGACCGATTTTCAAAAACTTTTTTTAAAAGTATAGTACTCTGAAAGATCTACATTTTGAAACTAATTTTTTCAGATTCGTCTTTTCCATGACCTACTACGATCAAAATTATACCCCCAAAAACTGCAAAAGTACATTAGGCATTTTTTTAGGAAAAAAATGAATTACACAGTCGTATTGGCCATACCTGAAAACCCCACATACCATGTTTCACGGTCATAGCTTATACAGAGCGTTCAGTAAATAGCTTCAAACATGGCAAAAATACGGTTTTTCGAAGTACCCTGTACAAACACCGAGAGATGTTTTAAAATTATTTCTTTGCAATTTGATTAGGGATCACATAAGCCATCAATTCCCACGATTTCATGGCCCTGCCTTATACAGGGCGTTCTCAATAAAAATACAAAAATCGAAAATAATCGTTTTTTCTCTTGGTGTTTTTTTTTACATTTTTTTCTACAATTTTAACTTATGCCTATCAAAAACATAAACAATATTAAATTTTAGAAAGTATTTTCAAAATGTAGATCTTCCGGAGCACTATATTTAAAAAAAAAAGTTTTTGAAAATCGGTCAACCCGTAAAAAAATAATGAATTGTCTCGACTTGAAGTGAAACACACTGTATATTTTTTAATTATACCCTGTATAAGTGTAATAAAAGTATGTCCTGTATAATTTTGAAAGCCGGTTTTGGGGTACCTAGCTACATTTCGTAGCTGTAGAATACGTATCATTTTCTAATATTTTTAATTCTCAAAAATAAATAAGTGAATTTAACTCATAACAAATTTCCTTTCACTAATACATCTTGAAGTGAACAATAAATTAAAATGGGCATTTCATAAAGATTAATCGAATTTATCGAAATTCATATTTTATTTTAGTAGCCGGTCAGATAGCGACAGATTTAGGTGCCCCATTTTCGCATACAAGCCTCGAAGATGGCTGAAAAGTACATCGATGTTGAGTAGAATGAAGGGAAATTTATGAGTGACCCCTGGGGATAACATATGGAAAATTCGATTTTTCATTATTCACAATTCGATTCGATATTTTCACGCAAGCGGTGTTCATTAAATGATTAATTAATAGAACCTGGCTTCGGAAAACCAAAGGCTTGAGTGTTGCAGGTGGCTAAAGGGTTGAAATAAGGGCGTAATCTTGCAAAGAGAAATCGAGATTTTGACGGATTTTTCCACACAAGCCCATCGAAAGTATGAAAACGTACATCGTCACTAGTCCGAAAAACATACTGGCTTGAGTGACGCGAATGGATAAGTACATTTTGGGGTGGGAAAATTTAACAGCATTTTTTTTCGATTTTCCATATAGATATTATCCCCAGGGGCCACTCGTAAATTTCCCTTCATTCTACTCAGCATCGTGTACTTTTCAACCCTCTTCGAGGCTTGTATTCAAAAATGAGGCACCTAAATCTGTCATTATCTGACTATGACAGGTTGTCCCAGGATAAGTGAGCAAATAGGTGTAAAATACAAAAAAAAATTGAGTTCAAATTTGATCGTTTGAGGTTCTGACCTGCTTGACTGGAAATTAATTTCTAGCATATTTTGGTTTTTGAAAAATGAAGATGGCATCGACAGCGACCATTTATTTATTTTCATTGTAGGTGAAGTGCCTTTTCCTTTAAAGATAGCGAAAAGTTTTATTAAGAGAAGTTGTTCACAATTAAAAATTACTCCCAGGTACCAAACTTTGGAAAGATCTACCTACTTTGTTTTTCCCACTTTTTTCTTTAGTTCTTATGTTTGAAGTGGGTCACATAGGCCAGGGAAATTACGGTAAAAAATAACGAAACCTAGGCAAAATTCATAACCGCATTTTTATAATGCCATCACAAAATATTGGTAATAAATGAACGCTAGAATTGTTTTTTATACAAAATAAATATACGCGTGAGCGTTTTTTAGAAAAATACATTCATTTATTAGTAAGTAAGGTATATGAAGTTGAGATTGATAAATTAAACAGATTACGTTTGCGCAAGTATCCGAATGATGTAAAAATGACATTTTGTAAAGTAATATTTTGTTGGGCAAAAATATTAACTGCGTTTTTATTATTTATAATTACCTTAAAAATCAAGTATTAACAGTTTGTTCTGAAATTAAACATATTGTTTCGCCGGAAATCGCATTTTAAAGAAATTTGAAGCTGTCTTTGAGAGATTAACTGGCTGATTTTTGTTAAACTTTGTAAGTAGATACTAAGTCTTGTTAAATTTTTTGAAATTAAACAAAAATTGGTAACGGAAGTATTTTGAAATGACAAATGACAGTTGACCTACATGCGCCGTAAATAATTTTTTAATTTCGCTATAATATGTGATTTAATATAGTTATATTGTAAAAAGTTAAACAAAAAAAAACAGTTAATATTTTTGCTTTCCTAAAATGACAAGTGACAGTTGACCTATATGCGCCGTAAATAAATGTTTAATTTCGCTATATTATAGTTATATTGTAAAAAGTTAAACAAAAAAAAACAGTTAATATTTTTGCCTAGTCTATACCAATGAGAAGTGACAGCTGACGCCCATGCGGCTCAGATAAATGTTTAATTTTGTATAAGTTACATTCTATTTGTAAAAGGGAATGATCATCTGCAATAAAAACGTAGTTAATATTTTTGCTTTTGCCGAAATAGAAAATTATCCGATTTTTATCCCTCTTTGTCGATCTAAGTTACTTCCATATTCTTAAAATGTTTAATTTCTTAATATATGTTAGCAAGGGAAGTTTTTTTACCTAAAGAGTCTAAAAAAATCCACTTAACATTTTTGCTCGAAATTTGTAACGAAAAATAGGTGTTTTTTGAGGTAACTCAAGGTTCCGTTTTTTCAAAATGTTTAATTTTTGGTTTCTACCAACGTATTTACTTATAACTTGGATATGGTAAAACAAAATTGCAGTTAATATTTTTTTCTAGGTCAAATTCTATTTTCCCTGGCCTAACACTGTAATATCGTTAATAAGAGTATTAAAGTGCATTATAAGACTTTTTACTCTTACAAGACTCTTGCCACTACCCAGTAATAAAGTCTGCACTTTGAGATAGACAAGTTTTAATAAAAAAGTGATAAAACTTTTTATATAAACCTTCATAAAACTCTGTCAAGACAAAAAAAAAATTAACAAAAAAATTAAAACCGACTTCAAAAATTTGCCCGTATGCGCACTCCACTAAAAATTTAGAAAAAAAAATAACAAAAAATAACACCGACTTCACAAATTTGCCCGTATGCACATTTCAACTAAAATTTTAGAAATATTTTTCTCTTTCTGAATTCAGTTATCTTTGGAGTTGGTGACAGTCGTCAAGGCAAGGAATTTAAATCTATTTAGATATGAATACATCATATCCTATATACATACATCATAACTTACTGTCACCGACTCCAAAGAAAACTCAATTTGGAAAGAGAAAAATATTTCTAAAATTTTAGTTGAAATGTGCATACGGGCTAATTTGTGAAGTCGGTTTTAATTTTTTTGTTAAAATTTTTTTATTTCTTACTTTTTAGTGAATTATTAAGAATTACCGAAATCGGTCCAATATTAAATTCCATCCCCTATTTGTCCACCCTTAGGTTTGAAAATTTTCTCTTCAAATTTAATTTCTCTTCAAATTAAAATGTGACCACCCCTAAGGTAACCCCTTTCTAATAAAATAATAATCATCCAAATCGGTCCAATATGAACTTTCATCCCCTATTTATCTACCCTTAGGGGTGGAATTTTTTCTTTACATTTAATCGGGACCACACCTAAGGTACCCCCTTTCCAATAAAGAAAGAATCATCGAAATCGGTCCAATATGAACTTTCATCCCCTATTTTTCCACCCTTAGGGGTGGCATTTTTTCTTCAAATTAAAATGGGGCCATTCGGTAGGTATACCCTTTCAAATAAAAAAAAATTGTCCAAATCGGTTTATAAATGACGGAGTTCTGAGGTAACAAACATAAAAAAACACAACGAAATTGATAACCTCTTCATTTTTTGAAGTCGGTTAAAAACAGAATTTAAAATGTTACATTGGGGGTTAAGCGAGGGTTTAAGCGTTGAGTGAAATATTTGGATAGGGCACCAACGACTGTCAAATAATTTCTTGAAAAACGCAGGTATGGTCAGAAAACATTGGTCAACAATTCCATTTATATTGTTTTTGAATCACACATGTGTTTTTCGCGAAAAAATAACTGCGATGTCAGATTTGACAGCCGTTGTTCCTCTTTACGTGAATGGTTCACACAACGGTTTAAGTTAACGTTAGCGCTCGTCCTCCCCACTCCCTCCTCCCTTTTCCGATATCTTTATCATGCATTACTCCCCTTAATAATCGCGCCGGCACATTGACTTCCGCCACCTATTAGTCACCCCCGTCATCGGTCTATCCCTCAACACAAACACACCGGCCCAACCGCCACATATATATAGCCCCCATTCCGGCTTCACGGTATAAACCGCAATCCCGGCTGATGGATGGGGCCGAGATCGCGGCCCCGTACAAGAGGGCAGGTTGGTACAGATTGTGTTCGGGGTGCGAAACCGGCATCTGACGGAGACGGCGCGAGGGGGCGCCTTTGTGCCGCCAATAAAGGGGGTTAATTGGGGTGGGGGCGGGGGGCTGTCCGGGGGCCAACGCCGCATTGAGGGCCGTTTTGTCCCGGTAAATGGGCCGGCTTGTTGGGGCATGATATTGTAGGGGCGGAAAAAAAGCACGTGTCTCTAGAGGTAGCTATAATCCACTAAATTTAATCGGTTTTCATACAGCATTCTATAAGAATAGCAATAAGAATAATAATAGGAATAGCAATATTGGTGCACGGCCACACATAACGCGGACGGCCGACCGGAGAGCAAAGCGGAGATGGTAGCGGAGCTTTCAAAACAATACGCGACTGAATTTAAGATGCCAACGCCCCGACGGGCACTATGCGAACTAACTATATGGGCCATTGTCACCTCTAGCTTTGGGCACACTTTGGGTTTACACTGCGTTGTTCTTTGTTCTTGTTCATTATTCTTGTCGTCTTCTATATATTTTGTGGTCGTCTCCATAAAGTTATTTGGTTATTAGGTAAAAGTTCCCCCCGACAACGTAAACACGGCACAAATCTTTCCAAATTTCGGATTTTAAGCAGGTTTCCGCGAAGTTTCCGGTTATCGGTTATTATATGAAGTTTAAACATTATTGTTTATAATTTTTGTAATTGCAAAGGCAACAGGCAACTAAAAATGAACTAAAAGCAGAATTCGAAATAGAGAACTTTGTTGGTCAAATTAAATTGATTCGAAACTTGTTCCATCTCGAAAATGTTTTCAGGAACAAACCAACAAAAAATGTCTAGGTTAGGACCTCGGCGATCGAATCAAGACGGTTTTTCGTCCGAATCTCGCACTAAAACACTTTAGCATGTTCAAATTCCACTTCTGATAACTGTGGGAGGCCTTTTGGGCGTGGTAATCATAATAAAAATCACATTTTACTTGCTTTATTTCATTTTCTAACAACTCTTCTTTAACTCTTCTCTCTTTTTTGGCACAAGCGTGGCGGGAATATTTAAACATTTGAATTCAACTGTTATTATTTACCACATTATTATAATAGTCAACTTTAGAAAATAAAGCTTTTGAACAGAACAGAACAGAACAGAAAACATAATATACGGATCAACAAAATGGCATGGCCCATAGACATAGTTTAGCATTGAGCCTACAGGGGGCATATTTCTTATATTCAATCGCGTATAGGAAGCCTACTATCGTTGACTGACGTATTAATATGACTTCTCACGGCTATAGTTTCATGTCCTGGAAAGTAGATGGCGCCTATGGTCAACAATGTATTTTGCATTGTATTTTGTCTACGGGATACGCGTGGGGAGCCAGAGAACTGTCAAACATGACAGCCGTGAGCAGTCTTTATTAATTCGTCAGTCACACGTACCGCGCAGAGGGGAGCGGAGAGTAAAAGCGTGTTTGCACGCTGGCAGCGGAGCGTGCAAGTCAGTTTGACATTTTCCGGCGTATTGGCCCGTATTTAACCTCGAAAATAGAGCGCTGTGATCTTATATACCTACTTAATAACAGAGCTGGGCAGATCTATTTAAAAAAGATCGTTTTAAAGATCTAAGATCGCGATCTTGATCTTAGATCTAGATCTTTTTTGTTTCACTAAAGAACGATCTTTTTTAAAAAGATCTTTTTCAAAAAGATCTGATCTTTGATCTTAATTTGACGATCTTAGATCATTTTAAAGATCTAAGATCGTTTTAGAGATCTAAGTCCGTTTTAAAGATCTAAGATCTTTAAAAGGATCTAAGATCGTTATAACGATCTAAGATCTTTTCCTCATAATTTGTTTTCGTTCATTTTTGAAACGTTTCTGTGATTTTTTTATACAAAATAATGTAGGTAGAAAGGTAGGTATATATTTTTTAGAAGAATGAATAGTTTTGTACGAACAAGGATTTTTCTTTTTATACATAATGAATGCTTTATGTTAATTTGTATTTTATTTTCAATTATCTATTTTTCCAAATTTCGAATTTTATAACTTAAGTTATAAAATTATAAATTGCATAAATAATACGTTTTAACAAGAAAAGTCTAATTCTCCATAGGTATATCAACTGATTGATTACGTAACCAGTTCAGTTAGAGTAGTAACTTTAAGTAACTAGTTGCATAAAATTTTACTTTACACAACTAGTTACGTAAAACTGGTCGTATCATCACTTGCTCAGGTTTTGAGAGATGTCACTTTATACTATGTCAAAATAAGGAAAAGTATTTATAGACATCTATATCTATTAACTATATAATATCATATGAATTTTGTTCAAAGATCTTAGATCATTTAAAGTTTTAGAGGATCTTAGATCGTTTAAAGGATCTTAGATCGTTTAGATCTTAGATCGTTTAGAAGATCTTAGATCGTTCAAAAGATCTTAGATCGATTGGTCTTTTTTAAATAGATCATTTTTAGACGATCTTTGATCTAAGATCGTTTTTGCATGAAAAGATCTATTTTTAAACGATCTTAGATCTTTTTTTGAAAAACGATCTGATCTACGATCTAGGTCTTTTTTGGCGCGATCTTTCCCAGCTCTGCTTAATAATAAACAATATGGATCGCGAAATGCTAATTAGTGAAGTTTTTAGACGCCAACCCCTATGAGACATAACTCATGCATATCACATCGACCGAGGTGCTTTAGACAATCTTTGGGTCGAGATTTCCAAAATTATTTTTGTACAGATGATGGAATTCACCAAGTGTTTCCCTGATTAGGTTTATGTCATGTACCCACACTGCACGTTTATTTTGCAAAATCCGAAATTTGAGTTTTGAATTTTCACATAAAAATAATGTAGAAATTGATATTTTTATAGTTGTTTCTATGAAGTTTGACTTTTCAATGTTTCCACTTTACTTCCAACCTCTCTGCGCAATACGCCTTTCAGAGCTGTCACAATCCGCTGACTGTGTGGACACTATCCGCACTACTCTCCGCTTTCCGCCCTGCTCTCCGGTCCGCCGTCCGCCTTATTATGTGTGACCGTGCACTATGCGGTATTCATGCATACCCGGAATAAAAATAGTAATAAGCCAAAATTATCAATTTATCAACATAGCCCTAAAATTTTAAATGTTACAAAAAGAATGATTACTAGACTAGAAGCTCGTAGGTAACTAGGATTTATTCTAATAAAAAATAAACACTATCATTTCCGATCTTAAATTTTCTACTTTTTTAAATAAGTAAAAAATGACATGAAATGTGATATACGGACGAAAAGTTGTTTTTCGTACTTCTGCGGTTGGCCAGCCTCGACTGCGCCTCGGCCGGTGAAGTCTACATTCTACATCCGTCCGAAAAACTCAACTACAACGCGCGGACACAATTAATTATTATGCTCTACATAATAATAATATGTCAAAGTACAGCCAGGTATAAAAAACTTTGAGAGGCTACCGGAATTAAACTATTACTCCTTCAAAAAGTTGTTTACATAAATATCATAAGTGATTCTGTAGTGAACGTCTTTTGTTAAGAAAATTTCGTGCTGTCGTAATTAGCAGAAAAAAAGATATTAGATGTGAACAAATTGCAACCTCTCTTTTCTCTAATATTTTCTTATAACTTGTTATTATATGCAAAATTCAAGAACACAAATTTGCATAGCACCTTTTTTCCTTCCAAAAATGGTACCGACTATTTTTTTGGTAAAATTAAAAATACAGCTGTTATCCGCGAAAACTAATTTACTCCTAAATTAAATATGGCGGAAAGCCTGCAAGTTGTTGACGATCGAAAATTCGGATTTAAGCTTTCTATATGGTGTACTATCGATGAATAAAAAAATTTCTTACCAAATGAATTGCGATATTAAACCTTAAATTTACTGGACTAATATTAAAGAAAAAGATGTCAGCTTACCTTTACTTAAGATTACTGCTAAATGTGTACCTATACCTACCTAACTTAAAACGAATACTTCCAGAGCAAGCGTTTAAGAGAAAACAACGCTAAACGAAATAATAATCGCAACCTCTATTCCAGTGAAGTTCTCACCAAAATGAAAGCAGTGCCAACAACTCCCACTAATTTAGTCGAGCACAAATAATAACTTTGACTTTTAAGTAAACGAAATATAACATTTAAGTGATTATTTTCCTCATGCTGCTTGTATCCAAAGAAACAATCAATCGTATGTCCTTGCTAACGATAAATGAAGGAAATTGATCACCAATTATACATCGCTACACTGTTTAGGTATACCTATTATTTACATTCAGACAATACTTAGTTAGGTACTTTAGTTCAAAGTTCCTCGTTTTGGAGTAATCCTGAAGTTTTGATTTTAAAATGCTTTAATAAAGCATATTATGTGCTATGGGTTTTAAATGCCTATAAGCACATTAGTGTAAAGGACGCAATAGCCTGTAGCACAGACCTATATCACAGACCTATATAGTGCGAAGCTATATAGGTCTGTGCCTATATATAGCTTCACTAGCTATATAGGTCTGTGCTTGTAGTAATAACGTACAGAGTGTTGCGAATTGGTCATTAGGTATTTTTCATTTTTCTGAAGACTAAATCTACCTCACTCAAAGTTTACAGAATAAAATATTTACAGAATCTACTTTATTCTTTATTCTGTAAACTTTGCCTCACCGAACATAATCGGTTTGAATGTTGATGTAGATAACTTTGATTAAGAAACTCCTTTGCCCTTAAAAACGAAAAAATCGGTGAAAAATTAAAAATCTTTGAATAGAAATCCCATTTTATTTGGCTCACTCCCCATTATAAAAAATTATGTTTGACGATATTTTTCCTGTATATCGCCTCTGCAATCTAGCATTATTTACAATCCACTCTTTAAGCATAAGATGAAAATTGAACAGCAGAACTCCCTAAATACCACTTTTCTATAAACTGGTGACTGTATTTTCTAGCTGTAGTTCGCTTGAGGGATACAACAACATTTGTTATTATTACTTTGTCACTGACTTCAAAATCGGAAATAGACAAACTGTTTCTAACTAATATTGATGCAAAAGCAATTCCAGGTTTCAACAGGCTTCCGCGAACCTGATTAGAATAATATGGTTGCAGCGCGTCTTCTCGTGTCATCTGCATGGTGGCGTCACAAAATCATTGCAACAGCCCGTGATTACTAATCCAGAACAAACACTGTTTGGCAAAATTAACGCGCTTATTCCACTCCTGTAACGACAATAGGAAAGTCCTCGTATCGGTGTTCATTTTTCATCAACCCCAGGCGGTCGGATATCATTATTTATCTTTTATTTTCGTTGCAGCGGATATTGGAGTTATCTCCCCCTAATTTTTCCAGGTGGGCGCCTTTTTTCGCCCTCCACCCTCGCAGAGGGCAGCCCAACACAAATAAAAGCGCCTAGGCAACGGCCGAACAATAGATCAAATCTAAATAACAAATTGGGGGCTATGCGTTTACACAGATGAATGTGCCGTTTGGTTTTTCGGTTAATACAACGTAATAATCAATTGATCGTTACCATGTTTGCGATCGTTCATACTGGGTAGATATTTCAAAATATGTAGGTTGTAGAGGTAGATCCAATCTCTAATATCGAATGTTAAAATATGACCGAAATGGTTATATTTACCAACAGTCAAGCAATAATTATTATTTTTTGTTTTTCTTGAAATCTAAAAAAAACAGGTTTTCTACGAACTTACAAATTTTGATTTCTGACAGAAATCCGCAGCTAAATTTCGAGTTCAAAATTGTTTTCTTCTGGATATTATTGAATTTTTGCTATTTTGCCGATTATTTCCCTCATAATGCTTGCATCCAATAAGGTAGCTCCTTCCATAAAAATCCAACCAATCATATGCCTCTGCTAGCGATAATTGCACTTGTGCAAAAGCAAAGCGGTAATACCACTTGTGCAATTATCACTTCGTTGCTTAGCAACCGCGAATCTGTTCGATACAGACACATACTTCTTAAAATTGGTATGTTTTACACTGTTCTAAATTATGCAGCTTATAAATTACGTTGCGGTATTATTATAAGCATTGTACCTATCAATGAATTTATATAAATTTTATATTGCTAAATTCTTGTTATTAGACCTCCGTCTCTGTTTAAATTTATGACACATTCAGAAAATAAACCAACGCCAACAGGGTGTAGGTATAATCGCATTTGCCTTGGATATCCAAGCGTCATGTTTACTTGAACGCTACAGTTGAATTAAGCTGTCAATAAACTCGTTCAAAATGAGTCGTTTTGGAAATGTAAACATAAAAAAAATCAATACAGAAATTATTGAATTGTATTCGTGAAATAATCTAGACAAATACCACTCGTGCCGGAAATTTTTCTAAATAATTTTATTCTAAAATCCCTCGAGCTTCGATCTCGGGATTTTATCAGGAAATGAAAGACCAATTTATACTCGTGATCTTTCTTGCCAAAATAGCGCTTTCGAAAAAATTATCGATAAAATTTCCGGCACTTCTGATATTACATACGATAATATTGTTTACTTTTCGACATTTTTGGACATTGCTTTCGAGAGTTGCGCCAATTGTCAAATATCCCTGTCCATTCGACGATTTTAAGCACAAGCGTCAACTCGGTTGGAAAAATATACAGTATGTCCTCGTTTAGAGTGGACAAGAGGAAAACCTTTTTTATCTCACTTAATTCTTGATAAGACATTTTCATTGTAGTTAAAATAAGACTGACTTATTATAATAAGTTAATATTTCTAAACTATGTTAATTTTTAAGGATATAGAAAGTGTTACTAGCAAAAATTGTTTATAATTAAAAGATATTCTATGGATCTCAATTTTTTATCTTTCATGATTTTTGTTTATACTCAAAACAATCTTTCTAAACAATATTTTTAAAAAAAATTTTTACTTTTAAACAACATTCTACACAACTTTTCTTGGTAAGTACTTTTTTCGAATTCATAAAAATGAGCTTAATACTTACATAATTTCAGATTTTTGCATTTTTTAACTCCCTGAATATGAAAGTTTTACGTACTCGTACTAATATGTCATTCTTGTTTTAATTGCAAGCAAAACTTTCATGTAAAATGAGAAATAAAAAAGTTTTTCTTCTTGTCCACTCTCAACTTGGTACATGCTTTTGATATATACATTTGTGCTGAATACGCCCGTGTCTTCAGATGAGTCCATCGGTACCAAACCTTTTTTTGCTTGACAAAATTACTGTTCATAGGTGGTTGCGGGGGAAGATTTTCATCACGATAACTGCAAGGTTATTTGTTATTAAAAAAATTATGAGTATTAAATAAAAATATTTGACTAGCGGAAATTTATGAACAGATAAGCACATGTCGTAAGCTGGTAATAAATAACAATAACGTGTTAAAAACGTGTTAAAAAGAAAGAATGGCAAACAAACAGACATACAAGAAAGCGAGTTCTTTGACAGTTTGCAAGAATGCGACAACTAGAACCTCCAGCACTATATGTTGATAACTATAAGAAGGATCTAGAATGAATTTGTTTTAATATTGAAATAAAAATCTTATGACATTCATTTTGATTCCTTCTTTTATTTTTCATAAAAAACACAATTACATAGATTGATATGTTATTGGTGGGTAGGTATAACAATTTTCTATTTCAAATATTATGATCAGGTGAAGAGAAACTGAAATAAATCTGAAATTTGCCACACGTCTCTGACATAATCTCATCAATAAGTTTAAAATCGAATTGCACAATAATTTCAAACACAAGGCTAAAATGCAGAAAATAATAAAATTAGAATATAGAATTACCGGACACCCTGTATAATAGGTACCAACCTAGAACGCGAAAGTAATAAAGTTAACACATTATTATAAACGGTGCAAAGGTCCCTATAGGTACGATGTCGCACATCCGCATAATTAATATAAGGAACAAGGCGTCAAATAAACAGTAGGTACAGTTTGTTCAGCGAATGTTCGGCCCTACGTCACAACTCCCGTCCTTGTCTGACTCGTGAATATACGACCGATATCCATCCTATATTCACGAGTAAGACAAGGACGGGAGTTGTGACGTAGGGCCGAACATTCGCTGAACAAACTGTATCTAAATATAATAACATATACAGGGTGTCCAACTTTAAAACTGTACAAATACGTAAAATCTTTATTTTTGAAGATAGTCGCATAAACTTTTTTTTGTTTGAAAGGCCTTCAAAAACAGCTTCTTCCGACCTTCCTGCCATTTTCAAAATGCAAATCCAGGACCGGCTGCGATTTTTTTATACACCCGATTTTCACGAAAACCATTTAGCGATTTTTTTTATTTAAAATCTGACCCCACAACGTTCATCAGAACACCCCAAAACCCCCATATACCAAATTTGATCAAAAAATATACAGGGAGTTCCATTCTGTAGGGTGTCAAAGTTGAGCAAAATAGGAATTTTAAAGACCGAGTCAAGTGTGCCATACAATCCCTTTAAAACAGTTAAATGGTCAACAGGACCACTCAAAATGCTGGTGTGAAAAGATTTACTACAAAAATATACAGGGTATTTTTCTTTGAGCCATCTCAAAATTCTGAATTTATGAATAAACACAAAAGTAATTTATTTCTTTATAAAATGCCCACCAGAAAATAAAAACAATTTAAATTATTGGACCTTTCTCAAGAAAGTCACTGTCTGAGATGATACATTTTCTGTGCCTTTCCTGTTGTGGCACACCAGCCACCTTAACTGATATGGACTTACTGACTGGCAGGCTTCTGTATTTTTTAGATTTAGTTTGTTTATAGTGTGTGGAGCGGTTTTGATATACTCGATTTTTGACCTGTATAAGGTTCCAAAAATTCGGTTATTTGAGATGGCACAGATAAGAACAATCTGTATATTTTCTATTAGACCTTTGCACACCAACACCTTGAGTGGTCCTATTGACCATTCAACTGTTTCCATGGCACAGTTGACTTGGCAGATGCCTTTAAAATTAGTATTTTGCTCAACTTTGACACCCTCCAGATTGGAACTCCCTGTATATTTTTTATTCAAATTTGGTATATAAGGGTTTTGGGGTGTTCTGATTAACGCTGTGGGGTCAGATTTTAAATAAAAAAATCGCTAAATGGTTTTCGTGAAAATCGGGGGTATAAAAAAATCACACCCGGCCCTGTATTTGCATTTTGAAAATGGCGGAAAGGTCAAAAGGAGTGGTTTTTGAAGGCCTTTCAAACAAAATAAAGTTTAGGCGATTATCTTCAAAAATGAAGATTTTACGGATTTGTACAGTTTTAAAGTTGAACACCCTGTATATTTTTTAAAATATGAGATATCAGGTAAAGAATAATTAGTTAAAAAAATTCCCTCCAATAGAAGTCCCGGGATTTGAACCGGGAACTCCTACTGCGCTTTGAACCAACTATGCTACCGGAATATACGGGTTGCATCCGCTAGGTGGTACTTAATTCAACTGATTATTATTAGCAAGTAGCGGTGAGAGGTAGTCTGTATGCCACAAAAAGATCCCTCTTTATTTATATTTCACAGGTACAAAAATCCATCCTTATTTAAAAAATATATTTCTATGTTGTTTTTACTAAATCTTCCAAGTGCCCTCTACAAGAAACCCTCTTATTCAGCGAACTCACTCGCCTTTTCGATATCGCCTGCCTCGTCCATGGCCAACTATGGTTTTGATTACAAAACGACGGCGGCGGTACGTGCTCCCCCTCGACGACCGTCCAAGGTGTATTTATTATAGATACCTAAATCTGCCAGAATTATCAATTAGAAGATGTTACCTAAGTGGAGATTTGTGTTTGGAATTGTTAAACAACCCGCGTGACGTCAAGGTGTGTTTTATAAGCAATTCGGAGTTAATTGGTTAAATTAAAAAGACGCGCACGCAATTATTTTTATTGGCCAAGTTTTTTCCGGATTGCTAGCTAAGCCGAGATAAAGTGATCGGTAATTGCGGGCTAAATAGTCGAGGTAATGATGTTTTTTTTGTTCGCAAACAACGCGAGCTAATCGCTATTTGTTTTTCTCGAAACGCGAGGTCTAATGAGCGAATGCGTTTTAGTTTTTATAGATTACTAAACAAGTCAAATGAGCAAACACAAACAAATTCGAGCTAAACCTTTTAATTAAGGATGCCAGAATTACGCGGCCGGGATAGTTTCTGCATATGGAAGGATGCCTCGCCGTTTCTGTTTTTACAGTGGCGTTGTTTCGACAAACTAATCAAGGCAGAAATTTCATTTTTCGTGAAATCAGTATCTCCAATACAGGCAAAAAATTATAAGGCACCCTTATGTCTTTAAGTTTAGGAATCCATCATAATATACAAGGTGAGTTTTTTTTCGATGACCACTACGGGAATCTCGGAAACCAGCAGAGCTAGAACAAAGGTTGAATGGGGAAAGAATTGCGGTTTTGAATGCTCAATCTAATGCCCCTTTTGGATTTTTAAAAAAATTCATGGCTCAATAGATATTTTGAAAAGAGTGATTTTTTGCTATTTTATCAGATCTCTGTAGCTCTGTTATTTCTGATTATACAGAAAAACTGTAGAAACGAAAATTGTAGATAATTTTGGGCTTAATAAGATAATCTTATTTAATTTTTTGTGTTGTTTGTGATTTTTGAGATATGATATAAACTTGTGTTTTTTTTAAATGTAAATCATAGTTGGCTGTGGCCTTATCAAATCGGACATTTTTTTATCTTTTCAAATATATAATACTGGGCATAGTTATTATAAAAAATAAAAGAGCTATGGCTAATTTGCTGATTTTTTTTAAATTTTCACATAGACAGCCATGGAAATTACGTTCTATTTCATAATTATTAGACATACTTCAAACTTTTTAATATTTTGTTTTTAACTGGTAACAAAATGCAACAAAATAAAATAAAAATTAAAAAACTCAAATTCAAATTATTATTATTTTAAAAGGTGTTCAAACAATCCACCATTATTAGTTATGCAAATATTGCATCTTTTTAAAACTGAATTTGTCGCCTTTCTTAGAGAGCGCCTGTCAATACTGGCAATTGCTTCTAAAACAGCTGTTCTCAATTCATCAATTGCCTCATATTTTATTTTGTACTGTTCCGCACAAAAAAAATCCAAAACAGACAAATCGGGGGATCGGGACGGCCAGGAAATAGATCTACAATTCTCCCTATCCAACTATTTGGATAGATTATAGGTAATTTCTTACGGGCAAATAATTATGTGGTGGAGCTCCATCATGATAATTTTTGTTTTATTTTGTTACATCTTGTTACCAGGTAAAAATAAAAAAATTAAAAAAATGAAAGTTTGAAAATAGAACGTAATTATAATAATATTCCATGGCTGAAAATTAAAAAAAATTCTGAAAATTAGCCATAGCTCTTTTATCTTTTTTTATGACTATGCCGAGTATTATATCTTTGTAAAGCTCAAAAAATGGCCGATTTAATAAAGCCACAGCCAACTATGATTCACATTTAAAAAACACAAGTTTATGTCATAGCTCAAAAATCACAAACAACATAAAACAATTAGATTAGATTATCTTATTAAGTCCAAAATTATCTACAATTTTTGTCTCTATAGTTTTTCTGTATTAAAAAAATTATTATATAATAATATAATTATTTAATATATAATTATTATTAATATATATTATATAATAATATAATTCTGTAGTAAAAAAATTACTCTTTTCAAAATATCTAGTGAGCCATGAACTTTTTTAAAAATCGAAAAGTGACATTAGATTGAGTATTCACAACTGCAATT
This sequence comes from Pseudeuparius sepicola, assembly GCA_963920635.1. Classification (NCBI taxonomy): domain Eukaryota; kingdom Metazoa; phylum Arthropoda; class Insecta; order Coleoptera; family Anthribidae; genus Pseudeuparius; species Pseudeuparius sepicola. The sequence goes on along the minus strand of OY987298.1, from coordinate 24,743,315 downwards.
CTTTCCCCATTTAACCTTTGTTCTAGCTCTGCTAGTTTCCGAGATTCCCATAGTAGTCCCCGAAAAAAACTCACCTTGTATATATAGCAATTCTAATTTTAAATTTACAATTATGAAGAACTAGGGACCCAAACTCCTATGCCACTTGCATGACCTCAAAAGTTAATTTAAATTACAAAATTACTTACTGATGGATTATTATCCTCAAACATTTAGTTTCGGCGGCCAGGGAAGAACCACAAGCCGCAATATCATAAGATAAGCAATATTTTATATCTTGATGACCATAGAGGAGGGAGCGTGTTGTATTTGGTATTAGAAACCGTTTATCTTTGAAATGATTCAAAGCTATCTTACTTATCATTTCCGTATAAATGACATGTAAAATGCTTCGGAAAGTATTCATTTTGCGGAAAATTAAGCCCACATTAAGAACTATATTTATGTCTAGCTTAAAGCCAAACATAATGGACGTCGTTGACTTAATAGTAACCAGATTAATAATAACCAAATTTTACAATGGGTATGTTAACAACAATCCCCGAACAAGTATGAAAACGGCAAATATCCCCTTAATATCCTCAGAGAAAGTACCTATTAGATGTTTGGAAGAAAATAAAATAAAAGCTTCAAGCCAAAATTTTGCATCCATTTATGGGGTCAAAATTTCCTGAAAACAAATGGGTCACACTGTATAAGCACCTTTCCATACTTTTTGCGTAAGATGTGTTGCTTTTATTGAAAATATTATATTACAAATTTAGACTAGAATATAAAAACCATCTTAAAATTCGATTTTGAATGTCAAAAAAAAATTGTAATAATATGTCCGCAAAATTACAACAGCCCATGTTGGAGACGCGCATTTTCTAAAAGGACACAAATCTTCTCTCTTGCAAAAGACCCCGCGCCGTGGCGCGTGTGGAAACGCCGTTGTTTACATTGCGCCGTCGATTTAATTTGATTTCATATAATTATATAAACGCACAAGAAGCGGCCTTTATTATTTGTTACGTGGAGAGAAGACGCCGCGTTATCTACGCTTTCTTGATTCCGCGGAGAGATGAGAACGCCTCGTGCCCGCCAGACCGAGGATTATTCCTAGAAAATGACTTTAATTGATTTAAAAGGATGATCCCGATCGTAACCGCGCGCTGATTTTACTTTAAAATCGCGATACTTTTGTGCACAACCTTCTCAACCTTACAAGCCCTGTGCAAACATGTGGCAACGCCGCAGCGGGACGGTTCGACGGGTCTATGCAGTATAGAGCAGTCTGCACTTTGGCTTAGTTTATCTTTTCTAATAGATGTTCAACCCTCTTTTTAATTATACCTAATTAAATGCATTTGTGAACTTTTCAATAATTGGGTACCTAAGTAAGTAGGTACATTTGTTTAACACACAATAAAAGCAGTAACAAGTAACAAAATACACAGAAATATAAGTATTTATAATAAGTACGATTCCTGGTGTGAATAAGTACATTTTCGACAAATAATATGGTAAATTTGGGCAAATAGAGGGGACTAAATTTTGTTGTAAGTCGAATTTTTGTGAGAATTTCTCGCAAAGTGTGCGATCCGGCAAATGATCTATTTTCCCTTATGGTTAAATTTTCCTAAAAATATAAACAAACGAACATAGAACAGCATGTTGTGAAGGAGAGTGATCTCTTCTGATTGAAATGGAAGTTGGGGTTAATTTCATAATACATTCAACTAAATTATCCTTCAACTTTAACATTGGTAAAGAAACTTTTGCAACAATACTAAACAATGGTTCGATTGTTAGAAGGCTCCTTTAAATTTAAAGGGTACTTTAGTTTGCCTATGCTATTGGCCCTTAATCATTTTATTCTTAAATTTTAGTCCTTTGGAAAGCCCAAAATGAATACAAGTTGACCGCTTGTCGTCAAGCAAAGAAAACCTAGCTACTTCAAGTTATTATTACGATTTGACTTACAGACTAGCTTCCCTCGACGGTTCTAGGCATCTTGAGGCTTGACATTGCAAAGGAACGATTCTTCACTTCGAACTTTTATAGAAATGTTTCACTTTTGCACAGACAAAACACATTTATAAAAAAGTTGTCGCCAGCACTTCGGGCTGTATGTTTCCACCCAGAGACACACTGCCTCGTCGTAGCAATTTGGCGACGATAGCACTACCCGCACTACACAAATTATTTCGGGTAAATTTCTTGTAAAATCAACTGACAGGCAGTGTCAGGGCATGCGACGTGGACCCGCATCCCTTGTTGCCAGTTTTCTCTACTTCAGGGCTTCTCCTAGAGTCGGCCTTCTATGATAAGCGAATACACGCCATCACTTGTCATTTTTTATAGCCTGCTCTCAGGAGGCGACAAGGAGAGGGCTCAATCAAGCTGGCCTAGGGCAACAATAATGCAGATTGTCCCGAATTATTTTATTTCTATTCTTTTAGTTATTCTAACTGACTCGCCATCGCCTACATTTTTTCTTTGGTGAAAGGAAGTAATATAGTGTAGATATTATATTGTGCAATAGGCTCCACTTTAAATAATTATGGTGAATTATGTGGACAGTTTAAGACCGTTTCGTTTCGGTTGCAAAATCTCTTGATCAAAATAATTGAGCCTGGCTAAGAATGTTTTTTTATGTCCATGTTTATCTACTTTGTGTTTCTATTGCAGATTTTAACATCGAAATGCAAGGGGTGGTGTTAATGCCTCAAAATCTACACCAGGGCTCTCCGCCTCCAACTAGTGACATAGGTAAGTTTTTTGAATATCTGAAATGGTTTTGGATTACTTTCATTATTTTATTCAGGTATACCTAGGAACTTATGATAGAAAATATAGTAAACTGATCAGTAAACCGCAAAACCTAACAGTCCAAGAGCCGGCCGCATAATTTCAACTCTCATAATTAAGATTATAGGTTAAGATCTTATGTAAAATGTAGAGAGTATATTTCTTTACTTGAAGCGAGTAGGTTGCCTCAGATAATATGGGCCCGATCATTGTTATTTAAAAAAGTTGTAGTTAAGTTTTAATTTTTTAATAGGTACAACCCGTCCCACGAACATATTTACTACTTTTTCGCAAAAATCTTTTGATGAATTCGAAAAGTGCCGTTCTAAAAATCGAAGGAGGTGGTAAATTTCTTAATTGGGTCTTGTACTTTCCTCCAGTACCGAAGGAAACTTCGAAAATCCGATATTAAGCCAAATTTCCCGACTCCCGATTTTCAAGTTTCGAGAAACGGGACCGGCTGTAGAATTAGCGAAATTGACGGGAAATCCTGAGGAACCGCTCTTAGAAATTGCGTGTTTTTTCTCATTTTTTGATTTTTCGGGGGCACCTCACCTGAAGACTTGAGGGAAGCTTTAAAAATTCCGACCCCAGAGCCCCGAGCCGAAATAACTTATAGCTGTAGCTCGGCGAAAAAGGACAATTTCTGACAGTTTTCGGACTTTGGTTTTTAGGTGACGGAAAATGCCGACCAATCACGTACAAAATATGCGTCCCACCAGCGTTGGTCGTTTTTTTCGCCGAAAATCCTTATATAATAACTCGAAAACGGGAAATAATTTACCTGAAAAAGTTTGCTTAAATTAAGTTGACCCGTTCTCCGGCCATCTCGCCATACCGTCAGAACTCCCGAAAAAACGCGTTTGAAAAAAAACTTTTCCTGCGGGCATCAAACTGTATAATATGGCACTGGATATATATATAGCGGGACTTCACACACAACTCGCATCCCCGAGGTCCAGACTTGCCCCCGTCTTTCGCGCCGTATTTAACAACGGAGGATTTTCGGGGCCTATGGGATTTCTAAAGGATCAAGGGACCCTTTTTTATTGTTGCTCCATGGGCATTCTTTCCTATTTTGTTCTATAATCATATGAGAGTAGATTTGCCTAAAAATTAACCAAACTTCTTTAAATAACAATGATCGGGCCCATATATTATCTGAGGCAACCTACTCGCTTCAAGTAAAGAAATATACTCTCTACATTTTACACATCTTATTCCATAATCTTATGAGAGTTGAAATCATGCTGCCGGCTCTCATACTGTAATGATCCCAAAGAATGGTAACATTTTCAAATCTTTTGTACATAATAACTAAAACGCGGATTTAATGCCAGAAAAGAAAAGAAAACCAAAAAAGACTCTTGTAAAGGCAGGTATTTTGAGTAAAAAAGGCAGTCAAAATTTGAAATATGCAAAAATATAAACAAAAAGGCAATTTTAATATTTTTTATACAATTAACAATAATTATTGCAACTACAAACAAATTATTTATGGTAAGGTATCATTAAAAAATTTTGTTTATTTCAAACTTTCGGTACCATTGTTCCAAAGTGTTTTTTCTCAAAGTACGTCAGGAGCTTGTTTTTTTAACCCATTTTTCAATGAATATTTTAAAACAAGGATTACTTAATTTATTAATTCAACCATAAACCGTTACAAATCTGATTTAAATCCTTCGTCTTATTTTTTTTTAATTGACTGAAAGTGACTGCTTTATGCTTAACTGTGACATGTTATTTGATGATCTTGTTGCATAATTTCTTTGATGAATTGGAGTTTTATCGTGTTAACCTGTAACTTACTTTTTGTTGCCGGAAATCGAAGTAAGGAAATGAAAATAAATAAATAGGTGGGTATATTTGATAAAGTCTAAAAAATAACTTACTGCTTTGCCACAGGGTTTGCAAAAAACACAATTTGACATTCGAATTTACCTACCAACCTACCTTTCATTAAATTTATAAAATAAAATATGTCTTGAAGTTTAATAAAAAGGCAGTTTTTTTTCATAAAAGCATTGAGTCAATTTATTCCTTTACTCAATGATAAAAGGCAGAAAATTGACGGAATAGGCAAAATGAAAAGAGCAAAAGTGACAAAAAAGGCGTTTAAAATAGACATAAAAAAATGTTTATGGAAATAAAAAAGAAATCAACAAATTTTTCGACTTCTAATATACATAACCGATTAATCGAATTGCAAATTATCTATCACTTTGTAGTGTGACCTAGAGACCGTTTAGTTTTTCAATCTTATTGTTGCTTTGTGGGGAATAACATATTGAATTTTCCGTCGCGCCGATCGGCGTTTTATAACAAAGCCGGTCACGGGTGGCTATAACAAAATATATAAGTAAAAAAAACGTAGTTTATAAGCTTTGTGACGAAATATCTTCCAGTGCTCGCGCCGCCTCCTTGATTAATTTCTTTCTATTGTCGCGGTATCCGAAAAACGGTTACGCCGTTGCCATTGTACGGTGACGTCGGCCGTCCCCATTGGAACAACACGAATTTCACGGTATGTCATTGGTAAACAAGAGACGCGCGGGCTTTACTTGACCCCGATTAATCGGATTCGGGCGTATTGTTTTTCCGACGCGTTTGCGCAAGCGGGCCGTGCGTCCCGTATGGAAACAAATGCGTGCTGGCACGTTCGCCGAAAACAAAGCGCTCCTCGATCTGTACGGACTTTCCTCGGATGAAAGGCAGACAAAGCGAGACACACATCCGAAAATGTTTGGTTTGTGGCTCATCGACCTGGCCCTTTCCGGCGATATCGGGATTATATCTTCGCTTTTTGAAACTAGAACTCTTTGCGGATATCGTTCACAAATAGAAGAAAGCAAGCAAAGATTAAGCGGCCTCCTTTAGGATCATTTTGTTTTACTAAATCAAGTAAATACATACAGGACTTACTTGCGTTTGATTATAGGGCCATTATACTCGTAAAATTATGGAACCCTTTTTGCGCCCATATTCATATTACCTAAGGATTAAGTTCATTTTTAAAACGAAGTAACTTATTCTGATTGTCTAATTAATCTTGTCTTTATTAATTACTAATTATTTACAATACTTTGGACTTTGACAAGCATCATACACACAGTTTTTATACTTTTAATGAAGATGCCTTGTGCTAAAGTACCTACTAGCTTAGCTATGCATTTTTCGGTTAGTTTTCGATTAAAATAATATGACGATAAGACGAGAACAACTTTAACTTTAGATAATACCTATACTTATAAAAACAAAACCGCCTATTCCTAGGAGGAAGGTAATTCTATAGAAAGCGGAATTCTTTCACCTATTTAAGGGCGTCCATGCAGTAGATAAGTACCTACGTCATACTACCTACGAGCCATTAACTAATTAAAAAACAAACGAACTCTCCTGATGATTGTAAATCTAGTAAATAGGTACCTAGACATAAATGAATAATCATTACTTTAATCGCTTTTGTGTTAATTAAATAAAACAAAGTTTCAGTAAATCTAGGATAATAAAATAACGAAATATTAAAAACATTATTTCCTGGTTCATATAAATCACAATGGAAAATCAAAGTTTGATTTTGACAAAGATGTTGTGACAAACTTTGACAATTTGTAGAAAAAGTCATTTTAGAACAAAAACTTCATAAACATGGGTGTATTATACCTGGACCGACACTATATTAATTATACAAGGCCTACTATAAAGACAGGCCCTGGCGCACAAAAATCACGTAATCATCTTAGTCAGACGTTACATGTCATTTGTCACATAACTGAAAGCGGCAGCTTGGGTTTTGAGAAGTTTTCAATGTTTAAAGTGTTTTTAAACGTCTTAGTTTATATTATAGAAACAAGTTTGTGTCTAGTGCGCGTGTGTCCTGGCGGAGGGGAACCGCCCAGGTGTTATTATGGCCTCTGGGTGTCTGGGTGGGAGTCGTGCCGTCCAAGAGTATTGGTGCCGCTCGCACCGACGCGACGCGACGCGTAAGCGCTGTAAGGGGAATTCTCTCCTGAACCACAGAATAGGGAACCCGGAATGGACTATTATGGACATGGGACAGTATTAGTATTGGACGGTGGAGCCTGAGACACAGAGGGGTGAACTGCTTACGGGAGATCCGCGAGTTCAGACGGTCCGGGTGGCTGGAAGCCGTTCCCGTTGACCACGTTCGTTCGTGTGTATTTATTGTATTCACCATTCACCTTGTGCGAAATAAATCAGTGTTGTAACGTACTCGAGGATTTTCGTTGTCGACCCACGTTCTGATATGGTTTCTATTCGGTCTTTCACGCTGCCGATCAACTGAGACCTCATCAATATTTACAGTATACCTACTAAGGTTAGTTTTCATTTTTATTTCGTAAAAAATAACCTAAATACCAAATATTGGGTCTGTTTATATTATATTTATACATATTACAAAAGCCAGGAAGAAAGTGTCGCCATAACAAACATTTGTTTTGCCTCGGGATGAAAATTTCCGCCAAAAATGGATTCGTCAAATCCCAACTGAGATTTAATTTCTAAAAAACCCTTAAGTATGTGTGGCTAACACATTTTCAAGAAAGTGAAACAATAATTAAAGTGGACAAATGTGTTGTGGGAGGAAAATACCTATAGAGAATATCACCTAAGCTAAAGGAAGGTGATGTCCCAACAATTTTTGAGAATGTGCCAAAATATTGTGAGTGCAGTGCCGTTTAACTCTCAGCCTAAAACAGCTGAGGCAGGTTGAATATTTGAAAAAACAATTAGAGAAAGCTTGGATGCACAAAACCAATAATGTAATAGATGAAAGAAAACTTGCCAAATTGTTACGAAATTTGTTTTTTCTACTTATCTCCAAAAATGCCTTTCATTATATAGAACTGAGTTGGTCACGTGACTACGCGATTATGCGTTAGCGCCGTGGCCTGTCTTTATCGTTGGCCTCGTTAATTATAAGCATGACGTCATATTTCATTGTTGTTTACGGACTGGGGTGGCGCCACTCGACGAAAAAAATGGCTACTTATTATAGGTTATAGGGGGGTATTCTATGGTTATTGGTGTGTCAGTTACTGACGTTTAAAATATCCCAAATTTTAAATATCCAACTTTATTACGATTTGCCTTCTTTTTACGGTAACGAATTGTCTTTGCGTCCACTATTTAACAGTTGTATCCTATTAACACAGCTTTTATAGGTAGATTGGTACAAAAACCGAGGAAACCCTGTATGTATATAAGTATTATTTAAAGTTTGCTCGCCCCTTAAATTTTTAACTTATAGATCTAGAGAGAAATGGTGAACATGAAAGTGAAGAAAATTTCCTTGCGATATCAATGCACTGATCAGAAAAACAATTATTATTAAAAATTTCAGGTATACATACACAAAATATATGTCAATGGATCACCCTGTAATGTTATTGAATATTTGTAATCTACATAAAATTTCCTACAACTTTCATATTTTTCATTATTTTATAGATCCAAAATTTAAAAAGTTAAGGGCTGAGCATTTTTTAAATAATACACGCCTGTATAACGAAACATTAGAAACTTATTTTTTAGTGTAGGTAGGAAATACAAAATAAAACTAAATTTTAAATATTCTAGGTATCACCTTACCTACTAAAATTTAGGGAAATTGTGCATTACCGTAATATACATATTTTAGGTAGGTATAGTAGTTAAAATTGAGTTGACAGTTTTTATTAGAAAAAATATAGGTACTTCCTCATGGTAACACCGCCTTTATGTTTGAATAAAGATTAAATAAAATTGAAAATAAAAAAACCTTTTTAAAAACAATAAGCTTTTATTTAAGCCAAATTGCGACAAGTTTTTGCGAAATGTGATGAAAGTAGGTACCAATTAATTTTATTGGACAGTGATTGGTTGATAAGCAAGTACCTATTTGCCAAAGTATGTATTTTTTTACAATTCGCGCGACAAGCTTTTCGCAATTTGCAAAACTTTTATCTTAACGAAAACCTAAACTTATTTTATTTGTTTTAGTACGGGGCTTAAATAAAAGCATGTTTTTAAAAAGGTTTTTTTATTTTCAATTTTATTTTGTGCTTTTTAGTATTTGATTCCCATGTCAGGAGGGTGATAAAGAAATTTAGTCGGCCATCTTGGGGCGGCCGCCATATTGAATTTCGTATGAAGTCATTCACTTTATGGTTTTCTACCCTCGAGCCCCTTTCATTTGATACCCATGTTAGTGTGATGTCACTAACTTTATTGTTTTCTACTCTTCAAGCCCTTTCATTTGATACCTATATTAAGGGGGTTGCAAAGAAAATGTAATCCACCATCTTTGAGCGGCGGCCATATTGAAATTAGTGTGATGTCACTAACTTTATTTTTTCTACTCTTCAAGCCCTTTCATTTGATACCCATATTAAGGGGGTTGAAAAGAAAATGTAATCCGTCATCTTGGAGCGGCGGCCATATTGAATTTAGTGTGATGTCACTAACTTTTTCGTTGACGTGGTTCTAATTCAGCTTGCAAGATTCGACCCACATACATACATACATACTAACAGGGCAAGTTAAATAAAAGCTTGTACAAATTAATATAATGTGGTTCCTAGTGCTAAAGTTCAATAAAAAAAAGCGTCTGATTGGCTAGGAAATAATTTGGTGGAATTTTCTCTCGAAATAACTGGCTGTACTTATTTTTACTCAACACTTTGGGATGGCATTATCAGACCCTATTCTTAAACAGACCAGCAAACTTTTTTTACTATTTTCCCTGTACCATAAGTAGGTAATTCTCGGGAGACCGAAAAAGGCTCCAGCGGAAAAAGGCACGGTTTCAAATTATCACCAAATAGAATTTACATTTGGCAACGCTGACACATCCCGGCAAATATGGGACATGGTCCGAAATTAACCAAAATTCAGATTTGGCGTTCGAGGTAACCAACTGGAAACTTGAAAGAAACACTACGCCTGAAAGCAGCTCAGAATTACAGGAGGTTTTATGGTTTCTTCTGTTTTTCTTCATACTTAACCCTGTTATCTCATAGAATAGTAAAAAATAGTATAAAGATGATTATAGGGTTCAACAAAAATATCACGTTTACCGTCAGTGCGTGGGGTGTTCAAACCCCCCCCCCCCCCCCCCCCAAGCAGGTTAAATTTTGAAACGAAAAGTGAAGAAAAACTACTACTAAACTACTCTATTAAACAAAAATGTTATCTTTTATGAGTTAAAACAAATGCAAACTTTGTAGTCTAAAAACGGATATTCGGATAATGATAATAATTGCACAGAATACAGATGATCAAATACATCTGTACCGTCAAATGGGACGAATCGGGACGCTTCGCTGGGGTCAATCGGGACTCGGGGCAAACAGGTTTTCGGGAAAATATTCTGATAATATTTTTTCAGACAACATGCATATTGTAGGAATATTCATAAAAACTGTAAAAACATTATCTGAACATTCAGGCAACATTCAGGTGTTTGCCTTTTGAAGGTACTATTTCACGTATTATAAATATCCACAAATATTCATTGAAGATTAATTTGAAACTTCAGAAGCATTTTTGTATGTTCTATGTATATTCATTGAATATTCTCGTGTAAATTATAAAATAAAAAAAACGCTAACGCCGGGTGCAGGGTTCGAACCTACGACCATCGATTTACAAGTTCAACGCTCTGACCAACTGAGCCATCGACGTACTTGGAAATATTAGCTAAAAATAGTGTAAGCTAGAGTCTCGGTGACGTCATGATATCCCAGTTATCGCCACTCGTAAACATTGATAAGATAAGTATATCGTGAATGTCTTATATACAACCATTTGTGGACATTCATAAGATATTTGCTGTATGAATATACTATTTAACATGTTCCAGCAATATTCCAAAATTGCACATTCCTAAGGTGAACGTGCCTGTAATGTATTTAAGTTAAATGTTCAATTTGTAAATATTTATAAGAACCACTAAGTTAGGAATATGTTACACAAGATATTGTGGAAATATACATTATTTGGACATTCATCTAATATATTTGTATCTGCGCTTAACAAATATCTTGGTTATACTATGCACTTACTGAACATATTTCGTAAAATATTTTAACAATGTTTTATAAATATCCGGGAATATTTTTTGCACATTAGGAACTTATTTTGTATATTCAAAAAATATTAGATGCTATATGGGATGTTTTCAGGTCGGATAGTAGCCGGAACTCTTAGTCCAAGTCCAAATAAAAAAAAAACGAAAAATTGATAGTTTTTTTTTAATTTTTAGTATATTTTTTAACTACCAGTCTTAGATTTTTCTCCCCCCCCCCTCCCCTAAACCTCCATTCGCTTAACCCCCGAACCCCCCCCCCAGACACAATTTCTGGGCACGCCACTGTTTACCGTTGTTGACCCCGAATATTTCAGTCAACGCGTGTCCTGATGGGGCACTCAAGACGACACTAAAAGAAATGGTTTATCTCGTCTTTCGATATCTGATTCTCTCTCTTGTACATGATGATAATAATCCTTTGTCGGCAGTGCCCGACCGTCCGGCGTTCTCGCGAAATCCGCACCGCCGTCTTCCGTATCTCGGACTAATTAGCTCCCGGAGACTGGTCCTGACGAGAACCGGCCTAATTACGGAGATTTCGGCGGCGGAAGCACCTTAATAAAAATGTCTTAATTGGGCCCGATTTGGGCGGTGATTTGCTCCGCCAGGAAATATCTCGATAGTCCAGTCTAGGCCTGAGACAAAATATCGATAAAATCGAAAGTATCGATACTATCGATTTTATCGATACTCGATATTCAATTTCGATAAATCGAAATATCGATATTATCGATTTTATCGATATTTTCGATTTTATCGATCTTTTCGATTTTATCGATCTTTTCGATCTTTTCGATTTTATCGATATTTTTGATTTTACCGATCTTTCCAATTATATCTATCTTTTGATAGGAATAAAGGAAATTGCTGCACCCATTTCGTCTAGACCGCGCCCGCAGAAAGCCGCTCGGCCCTTTTTTGTCTAGCTTCTTAAATAAAATTGATTATATCGATTTTATCAATAAGATTAATTATATCGATAAGATCGATTTTATCGATAAGATCGATTTTATCAATATGATCGATAAGATCGATTTTATTGATAAGATCGATAAGATCGATTTTATCGATAGGATCGAATATATCGATTTTATCGATAGGATCGATTATATCGATAAGATCGATTTTATCGATAAGATCGATTTTATCGATAAGATCGATAAGATCGATTTTATCGATAAGATCGATTTTATCGATATTTTTTCAGTATCGATTTCCGATACTGAAATTCGGAGATCGAACAGCCCTAGTCCAGTCGGAGACCTATTCTATGAGCTCATCAGCGCAGCGACAATTTTTTTGTAGGTTTTTGAGGCCTACAGGAACATGCCCCCAAGTTTTCGTAAAAATCCTACCTGCATTTTAGCAATAAACAATCAAGTCGACTTTTTCGCGATATCTTTTGTCGAAAAATGCATTACATGAAAGTTGTCCGCCTCGATCCCTTCTAGAAAAAAGGTTTTGTACAAAAATCTCCTAAAACTGTAATTTCAGTAGTTATTTGCAATTGAAATTTTCTTTTTCAATTTTGCATTTTGCATCTGTGAGCGGTAGGTAATTAATCAATATATCATTTCAAAACATATACCTACATCATCTAGGGCAAATTCTCCCCGCAAGAGATCCGTGGAAGATTTATTGACCTTCGTTATAGTATATTGAATCTAATGCCAAAAAATGTACAGAAGGCTTATGAATTTGAGTTTTGTAAAAATCTTGGTTACAACAATGGTAAATTGCAAAAACATGAAAAAATCCATATATCTCGGGTAATTGCAATTTTTTTTTAGTTTCTTTGTCTTACAAAAACGCCTCAGAATCTTGAAGAAAATTTAAATGTGAGGAAAAAATTCCATCCCTAAGGATGGAAAAATAGGGGAGGAAATTTCATATTGGACTGATTTCGATAATTCTCTTTTTTATTAGAAAGGGATTACTTTAGGAGTGGCCCCATTTAAATTGGAAGAAAAAATTCCACCCGTAAGGTTGGAAAATAGGGGATGAAATTTCATATTGGACCGATTTCGATGATTAAAGAATTGGAAAGGGGGTACCTTAGGTGTGCGGTCCCATTTAAATTTCAAGAAAAAATTCCACCCCTAAGAGTAGATAAATACTGGATGAAAGCATTGAGTAAAGGAATATCCTTTACTCAATGATGAAAGTTCATTTTAAACCGATTTGAATGATTCTTATTTTATTAGAAAAGGGTTACCTTATAGGTGGTCACATTTAAATTTGAAGAGAAAAAATTCAATTCTAATTGTGGACAAATAGGGGATGGAATTTAATATTGGACCGATTTCGGTAATTCTTAATAATTCATTAAAAAATAAGAAATAAAATCTTCAAAAATTTGCCCGTATGCACACCACACTAAAAATTAAAAAAAAATAACAACAAAAAACACCGACTTCACAAATTTGCCCGTATGCACATTTCAACTAAAATTTTAGAAATATTTTTCTTTTTCTAAATTGAGTTATCTTTGGAGTCGGTGACAGTAAGTTATGATGTATGTAGGATATGATGTATTCATATTTAAATAGATTTAAATTTCTTGCCTTGACTGTCACCAAATCCAAAGATAACTCAATTTAGAAAGAGAAAAATATTTCTAAAATTTTAGTTGAAATGTGCATATACGGGCAAATTTGTAAAGTTTTGGTAATCTGTATATAACAATTCTTGTTCGGAATCTAATGTATATCATTTGCGTATAGGATGACGTTTGCGCTAAACCTCATAGTTTACTAGATATTCAAGCAAAACTGTGAAAAATAAGAATTTCTTGCACTTTTCACCCCCTCCCCCCGAAACCCGACGCTGGTGGTGGTGTAACTTTTTAGTACTAACTCTTAGGAGGGTATGGAACTATTTCGCGCCAGAAAGAACTTTTTTTTTATGTTTGGGTTTGACCTAATTTTGTGTTAATTTTACTGTACTAATACCAAAACCTCCTAAGAAAAATTTTTTTTAAAAACATTTTTTTTAGGAGGCCATGTTTTGGTATTTAGCCATAACTTCTAATTCTAAACAACTTTTCTTGATAACATTTTTCTGAATTTTTTGGAATAAGGGTATGCTTTACTCTGGTACAATTTTTATATTTTTTTATCTACCCTGTATATGTTGTTTAACTTGCAACCATTCTACACTTAATATGATGATATGATGTCCAATTAATAAAAATCCCATATGTTGCACACATAAATGACCACACTGTATACAGAGTGTCTCACTTAAGAGTGAAACAACCTTATAACTTCCTTAATTTTTAACCGACCGCAGAACGAAATTTTTACCAAAGGTAGATTGCATTGTTGCCTACTTATTTACAAAAAAATTAGTTGTCTACGTCAAAGTCAAAGCCACCTGCGATGCCACAATCGAATGCAAGAATTTAACAACCTATAAAATATACATAGAAAGTTTGTATGCATATACTTTCAAGAGCTTCCAAGAATACTATCGTTATTTTGCATACCTTCGACGTCTAGAAGAGTTAGTATTACGTTATGATTGCATTATGTTTATTATTTTTGAGAATTAAGTAATGGCAATAGTGCATGCCACAACAATAAACAAAACTGAAACTACATGTCTGCCTGAGTCAACTTTTAAAGTGAACCACTTGATCATGGTTAGAAAAATAATAAATGTTATAGATATTTACTTTGGTAAACGTAACTATGAAATATTGCGTGGCCCAGGGCCAAATATCCATTTTTAAAAAGCTACGTACCTAGCCTAATTTTAATTTTTAGCCCAAAATTTGCACTAAATAAAGAGAAGAAAAGCTTGAAGGAAACAAATATTATTAATATTTTCTTGAAACATTAAAAACGCCAATATTATTTCCCGCATCCTGACATACAGGAACTTGAAACCACATTATGTTTGATCACAGGCTTATTTTTCGCCTTTAATATCACAATGTCGGTTTCCTTGTTTTCAGACACAGATGTTATCTTTATACAGAGCAGGTAAGTTTGAAAGAACTGGGTATATGGTAGGTATAATCATACAACTAGATGAGATTGGATTTGGTATAATATATTGATCAATTCATCTTGAACAAATTTTACACAAAAGTTTACACTTCCAACGGTCCCTTTGTTCTTAAAGCATTCAATTCTAGTGATCTGCATGGAAGCCTCCACACTAATATAGTTACCATATTACGCAGCTCGTTAAGAAACTGGTTTTCGGTTGCAACATGCAGCAGCGGTGGGCTGCGTGTAAAAAATCGCTCTGTTGCAACACGGTTCTAGGAAAACTTGAACTGAACTGAACTGATAATGTAATAACCATAATCACCACGGATTATGTCCAATTAAACATATTCTGATGTCTGCTTATTTGTTATTGGTGCAGCAGTTATGTAGCAGTAGTAATGCAGATGTTAGGAAACATATTTGATAGCAGGTATAACGGTATAACCTTCTACTATAAATAGGTAATGTAATAAATAAAAGACAATTTTACTAAATAAATGCACTGATTTATGAAATCTTTCCTAACCATATTGCCACGTCTTCAATGCTTTAAACTTATTAGAAATATGGAAGAAAAAGGGTCTTGGATCTCCTTGGAGTCTCTTCTATAACGATATCTTTAAGAAATTTCTCAATTATGTTGTTAACTGCTGGTAACTTTGACTTGCACGCAATAGAGTTTGAAACACTTCCGGAGCAGCTAAATCGCGATAAACGAACTATCACGACAGAGGGGCAAGAAAAATCAATCAACTAGATGATTTTAGACTCATCGCGACGTAGATATTAGTTCAACTATAGCAATAAATTTACTTATCGAGATAAGATCACAGGATAAATAGCGCTACCCGCAGCTATTTTTTCAATGGTAAGATAAGTATTATAAAATTTCTAATTTTCATCTTGCGATTACACAGCTCAAATTTTACAAGCATTTAAGAGAATATTAAACTTGCGTCCTATTTTTCATCTTGCGATGATGTAGCAAATGTTGCAAATGTTTTTTATCTGAATAAAATATGATACTACTACTGTATATTGCATTAATACCATGGAAGAACCTACTACGACAGTGATTGTTCCATGTTAGTATGGTATAAATGAAGTCACTTGGAACAGCATAAAAAACCTTTGAATTTTATACAGGTGATTTCTGCTGATAAGTCCGGTATTTTTAGCAGAGCGTGGTAAATTGCTATGAAATAGATCGCGCCTAATGATCTATATAACCTAGATCCATAATCCAATATACAACTTCGTCCTCAACATTTTGGTGTTTATTTAGAGTTGCAACTTCCTAATGTGACAAATAATGAAAGCACTTATTTCTTACAATGTAAATATATAGCAAAGTCATTAGAGATATATAATTATGTTAATATTATCTCTTCATTATATAATATATCATATTATAATTGGTAATATTAAAATACACATGTTGAAAATATATTAAATTATGTACTAAGCCTGGTTGCATAGAACGAAAACTGGGGCAAGCCTAATAGATTTGGCAAAGACGCGGCAGGACCGAACGCCTGTCTCTTGTTGTAGTGCGCGCCGAGTACAGGTTAAAAAACGCTAATAAACTCTTTACATTTGTTTAACTATCAACCTATTGTAGTGAATAGTGATGGGGCGCTTAAAATGCGTCGTGTGTGGTGCTAGAAATACTGGATCAAACCGAACTTTCCACTGGTGGGCGATATATTTACGGATCATCTGTGCACCACTACAGGGTCTTTGTTTTGATATTTTATTGTATATCAACGTGGATTACAATGCCATTTGAATGGGTCATCTAGGTATACAGATCATTGATCGCGCCCCTTATATCATTGTGTTCCAAGTGAGTTCATTTATATTTCACCAGGGTAGCTCAAGAACAGGCGCCTCGGCAATAAAATACGAGACAAAACACTTTTTTAACCATATTATACCGAACCTGGAATTAGTAGGAAAAAGAGATGAAGGAGACAGAGAAGATAGATATTGTAGTAAAAACAAGTGACTGCATGCTCGCCTAATATAATATCACCAATACTTGCATGGGTTACACTGTTCGACGGCTGGCCACTTGTGCAGCGAAATGCAGTGGATAGGCGTGCGATAATTTCACAGATCTTAGGATATACTTGCGTAAATAGTTATAATCGATATGGCTTTTTACAGACCTTTTGGACTTTGATATTATATTGTGCATTAACCTTTACATTGTGTTTGACGACAACCTTAAAAAAAACTGAAATGTGAAATATTATGTTGTTTGTGACGCCAGTTAATAGTTATTTATGTACCAAGGCACTGAAGTTCAACTTTTTATGACTCATGTGGAGTTTAGTTGCTGAGGCCTCTGGCCGAGGCAAATAAACCACATGAGTCATAAAAAGAACTTCAGTGCCGAGGTACATATTACATTTTTCTTGAAATCGGAAAAAAAATGTTTTATTAGGCAAGAAAATAATAATAAGGGATCACCCGTCCACGAACCGACTACGCGCGGCGTTGCTTGACTTTACCGATCGCTCTACCTACGACAAGTATAATGATGTACGGCACCTTCTGACAGAAAAACCAAACTGCTGCTTCTTGTGCAGCCGACACAACAAATCTATTGATTTTCAAATTTACTAAAATATGTATACTGAAGGATTGCGCTTCTATAGGAAACAATTTCGCAATGTGTACGAAAAGTTAAATGAGCCTTTATCGGCCGGGTTTTGAATATTTGGTCACTTTTGACGGGCGATTTCTCCGCGTCTGACGTTTGATGTTTACATCTCGCCAAGGCCTACTTATTGAAAAAATCGTACAATAATGGGCTACATTATTGTACGATTTCTGTGCTTTTAATGACGATTTTGGGACATTTTAATGCCGATTTCAAGAAAAAGTTTTTTATGCTGTTTCAAGTAACTTTACAAATACTATCCTTGTTTTGTATAAATAAGGATACTCTATACAATAGTAGCAAAGTTCCTAGCGAATTCGCCAAAACGATTGTACCTATTGTATAGGTAGTCGCTACCATTGAGTAAAGGATACTCAATGTCGCTACCTATACAATTTTAAAAGAACTGCTGTAGATATTCCTTCCTTTTTTGTGAGACTTTTTATTTTACGAATTTTTACTTACTCAAAGGAGATAAACGCTTTCTTAATATCTGCTTATCTGCAAAATTTAAATACTAAAATAAATTTTAGTTTGCTTTCTATAATCAGTTTTCTACAAACAGGTGCGGTAATGATATATCATTTTAGTGCATCATGTGTTGACAGAAATGAAACATGAAATTCTCCTTGCATTTCGGTAATCATAATCAGATAAAATTTAAGAAAAATCTTTTTAAGTACACATAAGTGCAAATCAAACAGATTTTGTCTAGCATCAGGGTACGGATGTGGTGTAGGAACTCATGCACGTATTGGGAGGTAAACCTTGAATTTAGAGTCTTGATATCAAATTTTTGTGTGATAAGGAAACTGTAAATTCGATTTTTACTTCTTTAAAATGGATATTATTTGAGTATTTTATTTGTGAACATAGTCGTACATTATATGTTCACACCTTTTCGAGCGCATTTGTACCTATATTTTTCAACAGTTTGCCGAATTGGGTTGCGAGCATTTTTACGTATATGTATACTTTCATACAGTAGTACACACAGGTATTTTATTTATAATTATTATTTTTACACGTATAGGTACCCAGAGAGACTTACAAGCATCATGGATCTTCAAAATGTTAAGTTGTAACCCTGGAGCATTTTCGAAATTACTGCGTGCGTTAGAAGTTCGTTGGTTATTTTCATCATAGTACATACATAGTACATGGTGGCTCACTATAAATTGACACCCCCCTTAACTTGATAGTTTTTGAGGTTAGAGAAAAAAAAAGGTTCTTACAAAAGTTTTAGATACTAATACAAAGTTTTTTGTGACCCTATTGGACCTTATACACTGTGTTCTAGAAAGCCGTGGCAGATAACTTATGTTTTTTTTAATGGAACACCTTGTATATTTTCGGATTATTGAATTCTACGCATTTTTCTGATTCCAACGAAGTATATATGTTATAATATTTCGCTCCAACCGTTCGTTCAGAACTGAGCTTTTTTTGTGAGGGATTACTCCTTGGGTCATAGGTTCCCATGGAAGACAAATGCCAAATTATAGTAATAATTATTGACAGTTTGCAAGTATATTCACGCTTTGGAAAACAAAATGGGCTAGTTTAAGATTTCAGAGAAAATGAAGAAGGGAAATTGAGAGAAATGAGAAATTTTAAATAGTGACATAGTTAATAAATTTCCTCAGATTTACTGTTTGAAATTTAATTTTTATTGAAAACAACAATAGCATTTAGAAAAAGTATATTTTTTTATTTAAAACAAAATTTATTATGACAGACCAGGAAATGTAGAAACACTGAAAGATAGAATTCGGGAAGAAATCCACATATTAAATACTATAAACAGAGACTTAGTAGCGAATAGTAACAAATGCATTGCGCAAGATGACTTTTTTTCGCAAATGTACCGTTTTCGAAAAATTCACTTTTAATGCGTTTTAATTTTTTAGCAGAAGAAAATCAAAGTAGGTCTAGGCTCCCGAAATTTTGCACACCTACTGAGTTTTTAATTCCGAACAACTTTCCTTAATAACATTTGGTCCTAAAACCTACAAAAATGTTTCTAGATTCGAAAAATCATGTGTCCTGGGAATTTCGTCTTACGGCAAAATGTTATTAAGGAAAATTGTTCGGAATTAGAAACTCAGTAGGTGTGCAAAATTTCCGGAGCCTAGACCTACTTTGATTTTCTTCTGCTAAAAAATGAAAACGCATTAAAAGTGAATTTTTCAAAAACGGTACATTTTTCGAAAAAAAGTCAAGAATAGTTTTTTCTTAGAATTTATTGGAAAATTTAGTGAAAGCATAAAATATTACTTTTCCAGTGGCGTACCATTTTTTTTATAAAAAATGTGGGTCTAAACTGTAAAAAATATGTTTGCCTTAGCTGTCTTCTTTTAGGAGAAATAAAAGATAATTTTTTTGTATATCGAAAACCGCTATTAGAATTCCGATACATGTTTATATGAAAAAATCTTCTTTTTTGAAAATTTCTAGCAGTTTTTAAAGTATTGATGATAAAGTTTGGACCACCCTGTAGGTATACATCTATATATATAAAAATGAATCCCTATTTCCCTTGGTCACGCCATAACTTGAGAACGGCTTTACCGATTCCATTTATCTTTTTTTAATAAGTCTTCTAAAGCCTTATAGAAGGTTTTTACGGAAAGAAAAATTAAGAAAATTGTTCAGAAAATTGGAAAATTTTAGAAAACATATAAAAATGAATCCCTATTTCCCTTGGTCACGCCATAACTTGAGAACGGCTTTACCGATTCCATTTATCTTTTTTTAATAAGTCTTCTAAAGCGATATAGAAGGTTTTTACGGAAAGAAAAATTAGGAAAATTGCGCAGAAAGTTGGAAAATTTCAGAAAACTTATATTAAAATTAAACCCTATTTCCCTTGGTCACGCTATAACTTGAGAACGGCTTTACCGATTCCATTTATCTTTTTTTAATAAGTCTTCTAAAGCCTTATAGAAGGTTTTTACGGGAAGAAAAATTAAGAAAATTGCCGCAGAAAATTGGAAAATTTTAGAAAACATATAAAAATGAATCCCTATTTCCCTTGGTCACGCCATAACTTGAGAACGGCTTTACCGATTCCATTTATCTTTTTTTAATAAGTCTTCTAAAGCCTTATAGAAGGTTTTTAAGAAAAGAAAAATTAAGAAAATTTCGCAGAAAATTGGAAAATTTCAGAAAACATATAGGTATAAAAATGAATCCCTATTTCCCTTGGTCACGCCATAACTTGAGAACGGTTTTACCGATTCCATTTATCTTTTTTTAATAAGTCTTCTAAAGCATTATAGAAGGTTTTTACGGAAAGAAAAATTAAGAAAATTGCGCAGAAAATTGGAAAATTTCAGATAACTTATATAAAAATGAATCCCTATTTCCCTTGGTCACGCCATAACTTGAGAACGGTTTTACCGATTCCATTTATCTTTTTTTAATAAGTCTTCTAAAGCATTATAGACGGTTTTTACGGAAAGAAAAATGAAGAAAATTGCGCAGAAAATTGGAAAATTTCAGAAAATTTCAGAAAACTTAAAAAAAGATTAAGTTATGGTAGTGACCGACAGAGGTTGTTCTGTCTTGACTATGAATATTCATATTTATTGTAATGCTTTTTGATACACAAAATTCTTAGTTTTGTTTTCTGGCGCATAAATAAATAATGTTGAAGATTTTCCGACGCGGGAGCAGGCGACATACAATTGGCCATGTGAAAAACATGGATTGATGGATTTTCAAGATTGATGCCACAAACACTTAACGACTGCCCTTGGGATTTATTTATCGACATTGCAAATGCAAGCCGCTCTGGAAATTGTAATCGTTTAAGGTCAAATGGCATGTCCGGTCAGGACGGGTCAGGACAACGTCTGTCAGGACGGGTCAGGATAACGTCTGTCGGGTCATTTATTGTTCCGCAACAATAAATCGATAAATAAATCCCAAGGGCAGTCGTTAAGTGTTTGTGGCATAAATCTTGAAAATCCATGTTTTTCACATGGCCAATTATATGTCGCCTGCTCCCGCGTCGGAAAATCTTCAACATTATTTTGTATTTATGCGCCAAAAAACAAAACTAAGAATTTTGTGTATCAAAAAGTATTACAATAAACACCATGTTTTGTGTTTTTTTTTATTTATTCCAGTTCGAATTGAATATTCATAGTTAAGACAGGACAACGTCTGTCGGGTCAGCTAGTATTTTATAATATTTAATTTAACCTATATCTTAAATTGTATTCACTAACTGTACCATGCTGAATAAGCCATATTATGATATAAATTTGTATAGTCCTTCTTACGGCAGAATGCGTGCGTCGTAAGGGGGAAGAACTCGCAAATATTATAGAATTAGTCACAGTTCAGGGGCGTAGCTCCATTTTGTGTAACTCACTGACTTAATTTTCATATAATTGTTACCTATTTAATTTATTGTTAATATTATTCTTAACGGTGATGCCTTAGACTATGGAGGAAGGCAAACCCTTATAACATTGGCAATTATTTCTCGAGCTTGAGAATGCACCGTTCTTCCCTGTTTACTCATTTTGCACACGTTAACTCCCGAACATACGAAACGCCACTGAGCTCTATAAGCCGGCGGAAAAAACTTGCCAGCGGCCTAAAAAATGAGGTCTGTGTGGTAGACCAAATACGCAGTTAACTTTACGTACTATAGAAACAGGCACAAAATGCGTTGGCTACTGCTTTTGTTAACCGACTGCTTGGTAGAAGTGCTGTGTTGCCGTATTTCAAAGGCGATGGTAGACGCGACGATGTTAAAAAAAAATATAATAGGTGTTTTAGCACACCGCGTTAAAAATAAATGATAAACAAAAATGGGTAAGTGGTCCCGTGATGCGAGCTTTATTTTTTCGGTATAACAGAGTTCAGAAATTCGGCTTCAATATGATAAAACTTGTATTCGCCAATAAATAACGACTACTCGTATAGGAAATCTCGCAACGCTGCCCGCATTCTTTAGAAACGTTTTCTTTCGTGCTTTGGACTATATCCAGTGAATATTTACATTATTTACCTGGAAACAATTAAATAATTTGTATCCATAAATAATGTGTCTATAAGTTGTAGGGTGTTAACCCGCTCTGTCCTCCAATCGAGAAGAGGTTTTACCTAGGATCGACTTTCCTCCGTGGCCACGGCCAGGCTCATTACTTAATATTCTTCACCTCCTTGTTCCAGTGACCGACATGGACCACACCATAACAGCCAGGGACGCCGACAACAGCCACCGCAGCGACTCGGGCATCTTCTCCTCCACCACCAACACGACCATCGACCAGAGCGACGCGCGCAGCGACTGCAGCTCGCCGGAGAGGAAGTACGTGTGCTCGATCTGCGACCGCATGCTGACCTCCCAGCACGAGTTCACCCTGCACATACGGTCGCACAACAACGAGGAGGACGAGGCCGAGGACAGGCACGGGTTCGTGTGCAGGATCTGCGGGAAGGTGCTGAGCTCGAACTCCAGCCGGGACAGGCACGTGCTGGTGCACAGCGGCGAGCGCCCGTTCAACTGCAGGTACTGCGGCGACACGTTCACGACCAACGGCAACATGCACCGCCACATGAGGACGCACTCGAACAAGAGCGAGAGCTACGAGTCGGACGGGAGCACGGACAGCGGGAGTTCCAAGAGCACGGAGTGCAACAACAACAAGGTAGGGTTCTGAAATAGGCGCCAACATTATCCCCATTAAATACGGGTGCGGCAGTTTTGAAGGGCTATTAAAAAAAAATGGCACAACTTACGAAAAAGTGGTTTATTCTGCTTGAGTCAGTACTACACCCCATTTTTGACACTTAAGTTTTAAAGATCAACAAGATTATGTCCTCCAGAAGCGATGCACTGATGTAGGCGATTTCTGAAGTTTTCAACTGCGTTCTGGCAGATATCGATAGGAATGGCGGCGACCTCACTACTGAAGAACATTTTTTTGAGTCAGAATTGGAACGGTTGGCTGAAGAACAAGGTTTTGAGTATATTCAATTCCAACTAGGGCCTACACAGTGCAGATTTCAATGACAAAATTGCGGTAGATGTTCCCTGCGAGCCTCGTCTCTCTGAGGGGCGACCTGGGGTGTTCGGCAAGGCGAGATCACCGGATTTGAGCATTTGCGATATTTTCCTGCGGGGATATCTCACAGAAAAGGTTTTTAAGCATCCTCCTCGCAACTTTGAATGACTGAAGATCCTTATTAGAGAGGAAATCGCCGCCATTCCAATCGATATGTGCCAGAACGCAGTTGAAAACTTCAGAAATCGCCTACATAAGTGCATCGATTCTGGAGGGCATAAATCTTGCCGATGTGATCTTTAAAACTTAAGTGAAAAAATGGGGTGTCGTACTGGCTCAATCAGAATAAACTACTTGTTCGTAAGTTGTGCCAATTTTTTTAATAGCCCTTCAAAACTGCACTGTTTGTTTTGCCGAACCCTGTATTATAGTTAAATAACTAACTTAAGTCGAGGCTGAAGGCCCGCAGGAGTATTGAAGAACAACTTTTCATCCGTGATCATACAATATTTTTTGTTCTAATAATGTGTCAATAAAATCGGACTAAAAAGTATAAAATAATTTCTCCTAGACCTATAAAGATGGGGTGCGTGCAATAGAAAATAAGGAGTGTAGAAAAGTAGCTGCCATTGGAAAACATTATTTGCAGTGCAATAGGTACAATTGTTAGTGACTTAAGTGCGCATGCATCAATAATGTTTTTTTTTTACTACTAACCTGAGAAATCACCATTATTTACCTCATTCCTCTAATGAGAAGTAATATTTCTCTACCTAAGTAAATAATGATAATAAAAAAATACCTATAGGTAAATAATGAAAAATTTTCTATGTGACATTTAAAAATTAGTGTCATTTTATCAGCTTGACAACTGAACTCCCAGGCTACTTGATATTTTGACGTATTTGAAAAAGCGAGAAATGACTAAAATATTGCATTATTTCAATGTTAGTAGTAAAAAAAATTGTATATACACTTCGGTTGAGAAGGCCATTATTTACCTCGCATATTATATCCTTCGGCGCAACCCGCCTTAGCATATAAAAATGCTAGGTAAATATTGGCTCACTTCTCAACCTAAGTGTATATGGGAAAAATTTGTTTTATTCTATTTTTTGAAAATCTGATTTTGGAATATGTTGGTGCATGTTTTGTTTACACCTTTGCACCTAAAGAGGGTCGTGCCACAGCTTATGCCTATCAAATTTGACATTTAAAATATAAATTTGTGATAAATCAGGGTTTCCTTGAAAATATGGAATAGTATATTTCATTACGAGTCTGGAAATAAAGATTTTTCCGTGCGCGCGTGACAATTTCCCGTGTGAGGCGCAGCCGAACACGGGAAGTCATGCAAGCACGGAAAAATCTATTTCTGGACGTGTAATGAACGATATTTTTTATTATACTTCTTTGAAAACGGAAACTTAAAACATTTTATCGGCATATTATAATAAATTTAATTAACAAAAAATAAACAATGCAGACAATCTAGTGTTTGGTATGTATGATGCGTTTCCATGGTCACTCTCAAATTATTTCAAAGGTGCTTTGTTGTAAATTAGTCTTTTTTATTATTTTATAAAAATCTTTTTTATTATACTTCTTTGAAAACACCTTGTTTTCATCTGTTTTAGCAATAATGAAAGATGGGGTTTTTCGGGCTAGCGCACGGAAACAGCGCATGGAAAAACTTTCCGTGCGCTGAATAAAAAATACCGAATATATGGCTTTAAAATAGAAATATACAGCAAAGTAAACTAAATTTAAGAAACTCTATATTCTCTCTGATATTTAACATGTACCTATTTTGTATTTTAATTCGTAAGTGTTTCAATATTTAGATACATTTCTGTAATATTTTTGACGTTTTATTCACCTTATCTGACAATAACTAATTTACAACAAAGCACCTTTGAAATAATTTGAGAGCAACCATGGAAACGCATCATACATACCAAACACTATATTGTCTGCATTGTTTATTTTTTGTCAATTAAATTTATTATAATATGCCGATAAAATATTTTAAGTTTCCGTTTTCAAAGAAGTAGAATAAAAAAATATCGTTCATTACACGCCCAGAAATAGATTTTTCCAGACTCGTAATGAAATATACTATTAAAAAATGTGTTTGTATTGCATTATTGTGCCCCTATGCAAATTGTCAGAAGGATATCACGATGTTCGTTTTTTCTTAATTCAAATCGGTACTCGATATTTTTTCCCGCAAATATCCGAAGAAACTTATTTAGTGGTTGCTCTCTTACTCTAACAATACAAGTAAATTTCAATGCAAAGTTAAGGAGAAACATGAGATTTTTGAAAATAGCTATATGTGTAAAAACGCAATCTTGGTACAAAGACTCTTTCATTTTAGGATAAGTTTATTCCCTGGGCCAGTGTTGTAATATTTTTACATAAAATACATCCATATTTTGAAATTTAGTAAATCAAAATTATAAGGTACAGGATTGTATCGAATTTTATGGATTCAGTTTCAATTCGAGGAAGTAAGAAAGACGAATATTCTGATATCCTTCTGCGCAATAATGCAACACAAGTAGGTACATTTTCTTAATAACTTTTTCCGATATTCTCAAGGCAATTAGAATAAATCTTAGTTACTTAGCATACCTATATACCTATAGCAACTTTTAAATTTTACTAATTTAACACAACCAATTTTAGTCAATAAAATACAACTTTTTCTTGTTTCTCAAAAAAAATTCAATCTTTTTATTCCTATACCGCGCAAAAGAGACGCCCGACCGGGAGAATAATTTGGCGGCCATTTTTAACCCTAAAGGAGGCGGGAAATTTGAAATGATTTATACGGGTGGGTTCCATAAATAATGCAATGTCTTGGTTGTCGTTTTGTGTAAAATGGAAATTATTTAAGTTCAAAATACAACATAGGTCCAAAATTTTTATTGGTTTCAATTTTAAATTAATGTGAGAAATTATACAACTTAATCAAAACATATTTTAATCATCATAAAGAGGACTAATATAATTATTATTATTATTATACATTAACCTTATACAATAGCTACATTTACTTATAAAAAACATGAAAATATTTTGAATTGCCTAACATTTTCATACAATATTACTTGGGATAATTATCTCTTTGAATACTTTTAATAATAATAACCTATTTTCCAGAAACGTATCTATATACCTAATTCTGAATTTTTAGGCATCTAGTTTTAGAATTTTTATTTTTGTTTGCAAAAGAAAACTTGGTAACTTCAATTTCTACCACTTTAATCTTTGCTTCAAAAATGCAAGTGAAGCGATTTCTAATTACGCTCTTCTTTGATAAGCTTCAATAATTTTGCTGGCGGTGATCTGCAGTTAACAGGTTTACTTGCTGCTGCTGATTGCATTTCTTCGATTAATTCTATTTGCTTCAGAAATGACATTGTCTCAATTTTCCTCATCCCCATGAGTTACTTCTTGAATCAGAATGAATTTCTTTGATGGTCTTGCCAATTTTGACTCCACTGCTTCTTCGGTTATAGGATTCTAGATAGTAGAGCGCTCTTTCGTGTTGCATTAAAATATCCTGTTCATCAAAATGAATAGAACATATAGTCCTTCCAGAGAATATTCTTTTCGATGGCACCTAGAGTACTAAGGCCATTTTCTAAATTTAGTTTCTTCTCTTGAAAACCTAAAAATCAACAAGAAATCAGAAAATATCAATGAAAAACAATATTATTTGGCAAGAAATTATACCTATTTACTTGCCTATAGAATGTAATAATTTCACAATCTGGATGTAAAAGTCTCTTCGCATTTTTACAATGCTTTACCAAGTCATTTTTTGATCTCGTAAATATGAAAACCGTACAAAATATAAAGAAAAAATCGCGATTAAAAAATAAAAACGCATCTCTCAAAAAAGCATGTCACGGTGACTTTTATGATTTTCTCCGCCTTCAAAAAGTATAATGCAATTTCATTCATACAGTATAAAAAAATTTAAACAAGAAATAAAGTAGCCACCATTCAAACTGACAATATAGGGTTAAAAATGGCGGCAAATTTCATCTCTTTTCGTTCCCTGCGCCTTGCCGTGCGCAATAGGGCCAAAAGCGGTATATATGTTAATATACAGGTACCTATATACCTATGAATTTCTAGTCGGTCATGGGACAGAGAAAACCATATTATATTATTAAATACCATAGATTAAATTTTAATCTATGGAGAAAACTATTCAACTGTCAATGTGCTTGTGTCAATCAGGTCAAATATTATAGTTTTAATCATTTTAATAAAAAAAATACAAAAAAATGAACAGAAAGAAAGATTCTCCTGAAGAATGCATTATGGGGCACACCTCTGGAGATAAGAGCAGCAGATTTGGTTAGTTTAAACTAATGCTGACGCTTCTTTTATATCATATAGGTTCTTTCCGACAAATACATTATTAATAATAATTGTCATCTAACAGTAGTATGAACCTTGATTTTGCTTTAAAAACTAGGAAAGCAAACATTTGTAAGGTATTAGCAGAGGCACACTGCATTCTTGATCATCAGTCACTTGACAATAGCATAATATTAATAATATTGTTCTTGATAATCTTACTGTTGAAATGGCACGTTAGGGCATATATCAAAGTTTACCAGAGTTGTGTATCTAACCACTGAGTAAAGGAATTTTATCCTTTTATCAATGATCTAACCCAAATATTTATATATGTATCTATCCCAGATTTCCTCTGTTGCAGGTCGAAAATAAGAAACGGAAATACGAAGACATTGACGACGTCAACAAGAAACTCCAAACCGACGAACCCGTCGACCAACAGCAAAACTTCGAATGTAAAGTCTGCGAAAGAAGAGACTTCAACTCCATCTCGAATTTAGAAGCGCATTTGAAAGACAATCATCCCGAATATCCGGCTAAATGCAACCAGTGCAAGCAGATCTTCCTCAACAACAAACTGTTGACCATCCACGAAGCTACAGTCCACGAGAACAACCTTTCCAGGCACCCAGTGATTGGTTTTAAAGATTTGACATTCGTGGATTTCTCAAGTGAAAAATTTCCGTACATCGCTAAAAAAGAATGCGAATTGAATTTGCATAAGGCTGCTAGCGGACTTAAGTTCCAATGTAAGAAGTGTGTCAGAGAATTTCCTAGTTCCAGTTCTTTGGATATTCACGAGAAGACATGTGTGACTTCCACGGAACTAGTCAATGGTCTTGACTTATCCAAGAGCAACATTTCTGAGAAAGAAATTAGAAGAAGTGAGTTCTTTTCAAGGTTAAATCTGCAAGATAACTCCCCTGAGAAGAAGGCACCGATTCCAACTCCATCTCATACACCTACAAAATTAAGAGAGCAACTCGAAGGTACAAAAGATTTGGCTGACATTCAGTCCATTCTCTCGAATATTAATCTTCAACAGTTACAAAAATCCAAACAAACTATTTTGGACACCCCGCTTGATTCTAAAAACGATGAAGAAGAATCGCAAGACTTGTTTGCTGTCGAATTTAGGAAGATGAAGCTTCGAGGCGAGTTTCCTTGTAGATTGTGCACGGCGGTATTTCCCAATTTAAGAGCTCTGAAAGGTCACAACAGAGCCCATCTTAATGGAAACACAAACGGCACCTACTACTGCAACATGTGCCCTCACTCGTCAGTAGATAAAGCGGCTTTAATCAGACATATGAGAACTCACAACGGAGACAGACCGTACGAGTGTTCTCTCTGCAACTATGCTTTTACAACCAAGGCCAACTGTGAGAGACATTTGAGGAATCGCCACGCAAAAACTACCAGGGAAGAAGTAAAAAAATCAATCATCTATCATCCTTCAGAAGATCCCACCAATGAGGATCTCAATAAGCTTGCCCAAAAAGACGAAATCAAAAAGTTTGAAAGTCCGGAGAAGCTCCATTGTTCCACTCCAAAAATAAATGTGCCAGACGTGAATTTGCTCAAGCCGCCAGTACCTCCGCTTATTCCTGAACTGCAGGCGTTGAAACCTTCGAAAATATTTTCTGGGATCATCAGAAACGAAAATCTAAGACACATGAAGGAACAGAAGCTCATTCCAAATGGTGTTCCGTTGCTGTATAATGCATTCGGCCCTAAAGTACCTGAACCGTGTCCACAGAAGATTCACGTTAAAAGTTTGGAGAGTTTGAAAGAAAATTCATATTCAGAGGATGAGTATATTGAAGAAGACGATGAACCTCTCGATTTGGTGCTGGATTTAAGTAAAAAGAAGCAAGACGAAGATAAACAAAAAATAATGGAGGAGGAGGAAGCACCCCAAGATCTTAGCAAGAAATCTCCAACGCCTCAGTTCCCCCCAAACGTCAATCCAATGTTCAAATTCCCTCAAGAAATCAATCCCACTGCTTTATACGCTACTCATCTTGCTAATTTGTATCGTAGCAGTTTCACAGGATTGCCAAACTGGCCGGGTTTCCCAATTAGCCCACTTTTATTTTCTACATTGCCAACTGCGGGAATACCTCCAAATCCAGAGCTTAAGGAGAGAATGCAACGACTGCAGTTGTGTGGTGGTTCGATGATCACCGAAAATTACAAAAGCTTGCAGAACGTTCATCGAGAACCCGTCCAGCCGCAATTTAAGAATGACATTGTAAATTTTTCGCCGCCAAAGAAAGTAGAAGAAACCAAACCGCTCACTTTAAACATCGATCCCAACTACAACGAAAACATGACGAAGATGCACAGTCCGAAGTCTGACCTGATGCAGTCGTCCCCAAATTCAGTGAAGATGGTTATAAAGAACGGCGTGCTGATGCCTAAACAAAAGCAACGAAGATATAGGACTGAAAGACCGTTCACCTGCGAGTTTTGCTCTGCGAGATTTACCCTGAGATCGAACATGGAAAGACATGTCAAACAACAACACCCCCAACATTGGTCTCAGCGCCAACGTGGAGGCATGAGCACCCCTGGAAGGAAACCTCAAAACTTACCACTCAAACCGACATACTGTGAGCAACTCAACATACCAAAGATAAACCAAGACTACGAAGAGACCAAAGACCAGATCAACGAACGTCTCAAGTTCGCCATTTTGACCCAATTGAAAGCCTCGCAGAATATG
The DNA here is from genome assembly GCA_963920635.1 of Pseudeuparius sepicola. NCBI lineage: Eukaryota > Metazoa > Arthropoda > Insecta > Coleoptera > Anthribidae > Pseudeuparius > Pseudeuparius sepicola. The sequence continues at coordinate 24,712,627 of OY987298.1, read as the reverse complement.
GTCAAGAAGGAAGAGGACGCCGAAGACGACGAAGACTGCGAGCTTATAATCGACGAGAAGCTAGAAACAAAGACTGAAGAAACCCAAAGAAACGACTTCGAGAGGGCTCAAATACTCGAGGAGAGGTTGAGGGAGTTAAAGCAAGATAGGAACAAGCAAGAAGAGGACTTGGTGCCAGTGTCTAGATTGTTGGACAACGCGAACCAGCAGCCATTTAAGGAGTACTTTAAACGCGAAGAGGAGAACGAGGTTGAAGAAGCGAGTGAAGAAGATGAGGAGGGGTTGGTTGCCAGCAGCAGTACCAGTGAGGGCAATATCTCCGGAACAGACGAAAACAGGTTAGAATCATATAATCTAATAAAGCATTTTAACCCACACATTTCCTCAGTAAAGGTAGACCATAGATAATATTTTGAAAAGTGTTTAGATATCTACTTCTCATATTTCAACTGTTGTGAAACTCAATGAATATCTCCTTGTTTCAGGTCTGAATCCGAAGCAACCCCATCCTCGGCTCCAGTCAAGAAGAAGTCCGCCTACTCCTTAGCGCCCAACCGCGTCAGCTGCCCCTATTGCTCCAGAAAGTTTCCCTGGACCTCATCTTTACGTCGTCACATTCTAACCCACACTGGCCAGAAACCTTTCAAGTGCAGCCATTGCCCGCTGCTGTTCACCACCAAATCTAACTGCGACCGCCACTTACTACGCAAGCACGGCAACTCGGCCACGACCATAGTCAACAACGACAGCAACAACGCTAACAACGCCAACTATCTTATGAGGAACGTCCCCGAACGGCCGTTCAAGTGCCCGAGTTGTCCGAGCAGCACTTTTTCCACGCATTCCAACTTGAACAAACACATCAGCTGCAAGCACTCGAATACTGAGGAAAACAAGGCGCAGGGTTACGAAGCTGGCAGTTCAGAAGACGAAAAGATCAACCAAGAATCGTCTAAAACCGACTGGGAAAGCCAGATTGCGTTCAACAAGCTGCCAAATAACACCGAGGGGGTCAACAACAACTGCGACTTGCCATTCAAGTGTCATTTGTGCGAGGGTTCGTTCGGTGAGCGTCAGGACGCGTTGGACCACATCAGGGACAAGCACGCGAGCGAATACGACTTGTTAATGTCAAAAAACGCTCTCGATCCCAATGCGTCCACTCCGGAAGACACCAGCAACCACGACGATGAAGATGGGGACGTAAGGGGAAAGTTTCCAGACTACAGCAACAGGAAGGTCGTCTGCGCGTTCTGCATGCGGAGGTTCTGGTCGGCGGAGGACTTGCGCAGGCACATGCGCACTCACACCGGCGAACGCCCGTTCAGCTGCGACATCTGCCGGCGGAGGTTCACACTGAAGCATTCCATGTTGCGACACAGGAAGAAGCACAACGCTGGTTACGTGGAATCGACGGCGAACAGCGACGAAGACAACGCGACTTTCGTCAAAGATAGGTCGCCGGGTGTGGTGGGAAAGTCCACAGAAGAAAGTGACGGGAACGAAGGAGATTTGATCAGTAACTTGCTGGGAATTAGAGATAGAGGGTTCATAGATAAGGTGCTCAACGCGAACCCCGACGACGCAGCCAAGTTGTTGGGGGTTAGGAATAATAATGGGGTTAAACAATAGGAAGGGGGAAGGTAGGAAGATAACTAGTCGTTTCGTAGATATTGTGAGAGACAGGTGTACCTATGCTCTCGAATGGAGATTTTTGTCGCACATTCCAAAAAAAAATAGTAACGTTCTTGACGTGTATAAATTAATTTTAAGGGTTTAACTTCTAGCGTCTAAAAATTTTACTATTTTACGTCTAGTCAACGATTTTATTCAACGAGTAAGGAGGCATTAAAAATGCGTTAACGTGTAAAATATTGAAACCAAAACATGAGTATAGACTAGTTGAACGTGTATCATAGTAGAGCTATTTTGATTTTTATAAGATGGTTAATTTTAAATTATTACTACTTAATATATTTTTGTAAATAACGTACGACGAACGTACACGGTCTAGACATACCAAATATTAACAACGCAATTTTCGGCGTTTTTTCAAGTTGCCTTGAGAGAAGCGTCGGCACAACTTTGCCCTGTAATATTTAAAAAGTTGTGTAGAAAAATTGCCTTTAGGTAATCCGAGCAATATATTTCCATATTTTTATTTTTACGCTGTGACTATTTTTTTTTCATTTTTATTTTGTCAAGTTCACAGTTGTACTTTTTATTAGGGTAAGCAAGCATATAGTTATTTTTTGTAAATACACGAATCGTTTGAACAGAATCTTCGCTGGGTATTGTTTTGGTTTTATATTTAGGGAAATATTTATGTTTTTGTTGTGGTTATCAAATTTCCAGAGTTTATGTTTTAATGCGAAGATTCCGTTTAGACTGGGATTTTTTGTTATTTTTCATATTACATATACGGATATTTCGAAATCAAAATTAGTTAGGGAGAAAATGTTATTGGCTATTGCGAAATTTACAATGCGAGTTTGCTGTTACATTATATGGAATACACACTTTACTTTATTAACTGCACCATTTTCGATTTGTATTTGCATTTTCACCATTCACATCGAGTGTCTTAGGCTTGAGCGACGGTCGCCACCTTCCGTAGTGTAAAGGAAGGCATTGAAGGTGATGTCTCAGAGCCGAATTTTAGCAATTTTGAAGCAATTGAGTGAATCATAGATTGTATAATGTTTAAATGCTAGATACCTAGATTAAAAGTATTTTTAAAAACAGTGTTTCTTTACAAGTTATATGCCATATAAGTATACCTACTTAGAATAGTGATTGTGTTTTTTAGTTACTTTAATTACATTTACAATAATGATACCTAGTTGTAATGGACTTTGTTTGAACATTTACTTATTTCAATAAACGATGATACATTCAAACTGGATTTTTTTGTTTTCCAATTACTAGAAATATCCATCAAAAATTTCCATATTGAAAAATCTAGGCAATTAGTTATCAAAAAATATAATTTACAAGTAAAAGGTTGAATATTATCATATTATACATGTTTAGGTCAACAATGTATAGATATATCGATGATGTTAGGTACAGAAAAACTACCATGCCCGGGGCTGGGATCAGGGCCGGATTAACACTTATGCCAAACAAGGCCCGGGCCTGCGGCGGCAAACTTTACCAAACTATAATGTAGTTTAGAATATCCCTTTGGCGAGGAGTTAAAAAGTGTCCACCCGGTATAGCTTTTTTTTAACCAGTAAACCGCTTAAAGGGGTAATATTACAATATTGTTTACCTTGACAGTTTTGTATTAAATTATACATATACGAGTAATGAAGTAATATTTTTAAAATCTATTGGTGCGCCGAGCGCCTAATCTTTGTTTTAAGCCAACTCGAATTTATTAAAGGGTTGGGGCGCGGGCAGCATACGTCCGCCAAATCAATCAACCCTTGAATCTTGAATCACTGAAATCATCGAAAAGTGCTTATTTTGGAGGAGAAATAAACTGCAAGCCGTTTTTCCCAATGTGGATATTGCGCTACGTCGTAGCGAACATTCGTAGCGGCTACGAACGAAAGAAGCTTCTCGGCTATCAAATGGATTAAATCATATTTACGTTCAACACTAGGACAAGAAAAATTAAATGCGCTTACGATATTATCCATTGAGCACCACTTGTTGCAGTCATTAGAATGTTCTGACTTAATAAATTAATTTGCCAATCTGAAGGCCAGACCAGAAAGAAAAAAATCATAGTGAAAACATAATTTTAAAAACAAGCTATTATTGAAATGTTCTGAAAAAAGAAAATAAACTTTAAAATAAATCAAACCAAAGCAAACCCATGATATAAAAGCTTGACGCGGAATTTTCATGCGTAAATTTCCTTTATAGAAAAATAAATTTTCTATGCAGAATTAATTTCAAGGTATATTCTCGTATATTCTCGCGACAAGCTTTTATATCATATACAAAATTGTATAATGTAACAAATTTATACATTTGCTTTGATTTGATTTATTTCAAAATTTATTTTCTTCTTTTCAGAGCATTTAAATAAAAATTTGTTTTTAAACATATTTTTTACTATTAATTTATTTATTATTTTTTTAGTTCAAGAAAATTAATCAGAATTTAGTGTGATGTCTCTAACTTTATCGATTTCTACTCTTCAAGCCCTTTCATTTGATACCCATATTAAGGCGGTTGAAAAGAAAATATAATACGACGACTTGGAGCGACGGCCATATTGAATTTAGTGTGATGTCACTACTTTGTCGTTTTCTACTCTTCAAATATTTTCATTTGATGCCCATATTAAGGAGGCTGACAAAAAATATTGCATATTGTATTGTCGCCAGAACTAAATAAGGCGTATAAGATTTGACCTAAATAACAAACCAACACGTAATTGCAAGTTAAATAAAAGCTTGTAAAAATTTTAAATGTTGAATAACCAATCACATTTATTTTTGTTTGTGTAGCTTTACCAAATTGTTATTGTTTACGCATTAACTATTTATATTTTCAATGTTCAATAAACTATAGGTAATCTATAATAATGAAAAGGGTAAAGCATATTGTTATTATTATTACCAAGTTTCGGGCGGCAACTATTGAAAGGCCTAAGGGAAAGAAACTTCATCTTAATCCGCCACTAGCTGGGCGGTTTATTGTAAATTAAACTCCAGTGTTGTGTGGTGTCAGGTGTGGGATTTTCTTTATTTCTGTTCGAACAATGCCAACCATAACAACTCTCCTTTCGGGCTGTGCCAAAAGGAACCTCAAGTTATATAATATGTCGTAGGCATCGGGCGTAATACGTCATTTCGCGGAAAGCCTAGTCATTACAGGTATTGCCGGCAAAAGCTGCGTAATAAAGTAACTATTGCCTCGTTTGACTCAAATTATGTGTCATTTCAGGGATTGCCCTTGCCCTTGTTAGTCAAGCAGAGTAATCGGCAATAGTGTTTCTACATTTTCCGGTCTGTCATAATAAATTTTGTTTTTTAAATTACCCCCCCCCCCACACACACACACACACACACACACACACCCACACACACACATATATATGACCCATTCTGATGTTGGACACCCTCACAAAATCTGTAATTTTTGTCCGATTTTATCCGTTTTTTTTTCTAAAAATAGATCACAAAAAACTCTATTTTGGCGCAGATCTTAATCTCAATTTTCAAGGCCTACTATGAATTTTTTTCTAGTAAAAAAACGACGAAAACCCTTTAGCGATTTTTTTCTTTAAAATCTGACAACACAGCGTTAATCAGGACACCCTGAAACCCCCACATACCAAATTTGAATAAAAAATATACTGGGGGTTCCTTCCTGCGGGTTGTCAAAGTTGAGCAAAATAGACATTTTAAAGGTATTTGGCAAGTCAAGTGTACCCTGGAATCCCCTCAAAACAGTTGAATGGTCACCAGGACTACTCAAAGTGTTGGTGCGCAAAGATCTAATTCAAAAATATACAGAGTGTCTTTCTCTGTGGCATATGAGAATACCGAATTTTTTTGAACTTTAAATCGAGTATATCAAACCGCCCCAGCCACTATAAACAAACTAAATCTGAAAATACAGAAGCCTACTAGTCAGTAAGTCCATATGAGTTAAGGTGGCTGGTGTGCCACAACAGCAAACGCACAGAAATATATCATCTTAGACAGTGACTTTATTGAGTATAATAATAATAATAATTCCAAAACACTCATGACCAGTATAAAGTTTCATAAAAATTCAGCATTTTGAGATGGTCCAAAGAAAAATACCCTGTATATTTTTGTATTGAATCTTTGTACACCAACACTGTGCGAGTGGTCCTGTTGACCATCCAACTGTTTTGAAGTAATTCCATGGCACACTTGACTCGCCAGATGCCTGTAAAAATTCCTATTTTGCTCAACTTTGACACCCTGCACAATGGAACTTACTGTATATTTTTTGTTCAAATTTTGTATATGGGGGTTTTGGGGTATTCTGATTAACACTGTGGGGTCAGATTTTAAATAAATCGCTAAAGGGTTTTCGAATAATGTACCAAAAATTATTCGCTTTCAAAATGGAAAGGATTGAATTTGACAAAATTTGGACACTCTACTATTTCAAGAAAACCGATGGTGTTTTGACCAATGCCCATTTGGCATTTTTTTCATCATTTTGAATGTACAGTTGATCTGTAACATTTGAAAGCAGTAGGTGAAAATTTTATGTTTCGAATATTGGAATCAACAGGTGTTTTGGAGAACGTTTTGGCAATTTCAAAGCAAACGGTTGATTTAATCATTATGAAACAAGAGTACCTTCTTCTTGCAGAATGAAAAGATGCACTAAAATGATGGACCTGCAGGACCAAAAAGATAACCTCAAAACCATTAAAAGTGGCTAAAAGCAAGAACGTTAAACCAGACAGGATAGCTCAATCACGCGAATCTGTCCGCCGAGCCGCCCGACGTGATGACGTCACAGTTAGACGTACTGCGTAAACTCGCACCACGAAACACCCAATCGCGCGCCTTCAGAAAGCGACTTGTGCTTTTTTTAAAAGTTCATAAAAACAAAAAGTTAGCTTTAGATGCTTTTGCTTTTTCGGATTTATTTCTTAAGGATTGTAAACCAATGGAAGTCTGCCACCGTTCCCTTCCTAACCGAGGTTATATTGTGGAATAAATAAAACAAAAGAGGGTGGACATGATAGGGTTTATTGCCTGGTAAGCAATTCACAAGTAAAAGATCTTTTGAGGGGTTTACACCCTTGAGCCTGTTTGCCGTTTGTCCTTAAGGTGACTATACTAACGATGGGGTTAAGGCTCTACAATCGGAGCATCAGCCAAATAGCCTACACCTCGACTTAAACTATTTCTAAATATATGCGCTAAGCTACTTAAGCTACGTAATTAAATTATGTACTTAACAGTAAACAGCCGAAACTCTGTGACTAAGTATGGTGTGATGCGAAAGCTACTTAAGTAGGATAACATAAGTAAAACCATAAGAGCCAACACCGGTGGTGATGTGGAAGCCTTATAGGAAGGTGCTACGGGTGTATATGTCGGTGTGCAGACGTGCAAAATACTCGAGAAAATACTTCCAGAACTGATTACAGGACACTTATTACTACACTTAGCTGTCTGTTGGCCACTTTGGGGCTCCTCGCATGGATCGTACGGGTGCTGTGGTCGTGCCTGCACCTGGCAGGGATCTACGGAGTGGTCCGATGCTTTCGAGTTAACCAGGTGGATGACCAAGACTATACGTGTGCGATTCTACCACTAGGTAAGCGATGGACGTGCAGGAGGGTGTAGCAAGCAAGCGTGCGAGAAAGGAAGAGGCCTACAAGGGTTTTAAAGCAATCAGGACACAATCTTTCAGCGAGAAGATTTCAAACTAAGATTTGTACATGTTTTTGAAAGGTAAGCAATTAGTTCATACTCAATTATGTTTGTAGCAAGCTAGTAAACGCGAAAATCGGTTATTTATTTATCAAAGCAGTCATATCTCACCTTTGGTGTAGTGTGGCCACATGTACTTTTCACTTTCGTGTGAAGAGTTGCTTCTTTTTAAGTAAATACGACTCAAGAATAGGCTTAATCCGAACAAACTCGAAATATGGTGTAGAAAAGAATCTACCACCTCCAAAAAAGGGCCTAATCTTAACTTTACTTATTGTATCCGAAAGATTAAACTTTTCGAAGATATGCTCTCCCTTCAAGAATAAGAAGCAAAATGGACGATACTCTCAGGAACAGGAAATTCCAGTAACTTTCAAATCTAGGGAATTTTGATTGCAAATGGCACACATGTGACTTAAGTGGCATATGACTGACATTTGACATCTGTCTTTAATGTCAGTTTGACATTGACACTGTTGACAGTTCTGTTTGTTTATTTTTCTTTAAACAATTATTGAGCACAAACTATCGCCAAAAGGCTACTATATTACTTAAAAGTTTATTGAGATTTTATATCAAAAACAGAGGTATTTATGACGCTATGTTTACATTTGTAAATCTTGATTTTTAATTCTTAAGGTTATGATTTCACTAATCTGTTTTTGTTTCAAGCAACAAGAGGATTGGAAAAGGGGCCCCAAATCTTCTGGGGACCTTCTTGGCAAAAAGTAACAATATTATGGCGGCCTACCAGGACAAAGAGGAGGGGAACTGCAGGATCGAGGGGACTACTTGGGTAAGCTAGATAGCTAAGTTCAATGATCTTAACAATATTATCTATTCTATTCTTTTCCAGAACGTTAGAAGATTGGACCAGATTTGTTCCATATATGGCACCTTTAAATATTATCTCTGTAAAATAACTGGAATACATATTTATTTAGCAAAATTCAGGTATTTTACTCAATAAATCAACTATGCAAAATAAGACCGTAACAACTCCATCAAATCTCATAAAAAAAAAAGAATAAAAAAAAAAGAAGTAAACCTACCAATGCAGAAAATTCCCTCGTGGTAAAACTAGGATGCTGGGATTTAGGACAACGGACAGTTGCTCTGATTGGTCGCCTTTTACGACCGGGGGAGATCCCTTGGCGTTATTCTTAGACCGACAGCCACACGGCCCTTGCATGATCACGAAACATAGGCAAGTGACTATCCAGTAGGAGCCGGATTGGGTGGATTGGGTGGATGCGCCTTGAGGTCTTTCGCGTGCCAGACCCCTAGGGCACGTCCATTCATGTCACAGAGTTCATACGACCATGGGGAAAGGATTCGCGAAACACGGTAAGGACCTGTATATTTTGGGGAAAGTTTTGCAGTGAATCCTTTCGAAGCATCTGATAAAACATGCGCACGTTTCCAAACTTGTTGGTTCAAGCTAAATCGTTCTTCCCTGCGGCGCAAATCGTATGTGTGCTTACTCCTATTGTAGGCAACTTTGATACGTTTCGCCACATCTTGGCATATCTTTTCCAAGACCTCGTTCTTGCGCAAATCCGGTTGGGGCGTGTCGACAGCAGGGTCATCAATTAGAGGTTTGGAATTTCCACTTATGGAAATCTTTCGTCCAAAATGGAGAAGATTTGGGGTGAGACCAGTCACTTCATGCCTGGCAGAACGGATGGCATAGGCAACCTTAGGTAAATACTTGTCCCAATCCCTTTGTTTATCTGCTACATATGACGTTAGCATTGTTTTCACTACTCGATGGACCCTTTCAACAGGGTTGGCTTGTGGATGGTAGTTTGCGGTGTGTTTGACCTCAACGCCATACCTCTCCATGGTCTCCTTGAAGAGCCTGCTTGTAAACTGGACTCCATTATCCACAATAATCCGACTCGGGGCTCCATGCACGAGGATAACTTGGTCTTCGAGCACACGTGCTACTGCATTAGCTGTTGATGTTCTCAACGGGAAAAGAAGGACAAATTTTGTAAAACAGTCACATACTGATAGGATATAAACATAACCGGAGGAGGATCTGGGTAGTGGGCCAACGAGATCGGCACACAGTAGTTGCCAGGGTCGAGACACTGTCACGACCTTACTGAGCATCTTCCCTGCTGGGGCTTTTTGCTGTGGTTTGGTACTTAGGCATACTACACACCTGGTAATGTACCTTGCTACATCTGCTTTTAAGCAGGGCCAGTAGTATCGCTCTGAGATTCGCCCTACCGTCTTATATCCTCCTAAGTGCCCACATGTTGGGGGATCATGATTCTGCTTAATCACTGTTTGACGCCGCTCTTTTGGTACTACTTCCAACCAGTCATAGGTCGAATCTGTTAGGTCGGGATAGGAAGTCTTAGCGCGCTTGTAGAGCACCCCGCTCTCAAGCCGCCAAAGTGGGTATCGACGTGGCATCGAGGAGACTCGCTCACACATTGTGAGGTACCACTTGTCAGTCGTTTGAGGGGTCTCGGCCGCCACAGTAGTCACCATGGGGACCGATCGGGAAAGAGCATCCGGAACGACATGCTCTGCTCCTTTCCGGTGCACGATCTCAAAATCGTACTGTTGCAACCTGACCGCCCATCTCGCGATTCGACCAACCGGATCTCGGATGCTGTATAGCCATTTCAGACTGTAATGATCAGTTAAAACGGTGAATTTCGTTCCCTCTATGTATGGTCGCAACTTCTCCACTGCAAAGATAACTGCAAGACACTCTTTCTCTGTAGTGCTGTACCTGCGTTCATTCTTGGTAAGCGAGCGACTTAGGTAGCATATTACCTTTTCCTGACCTTCCTGAACTTGTGTCAGGACCGCCCCCAAACCAAAGTCAGATGCATCAGTTTGCACCACAAAAGGGAGTTCGAAATTGGGACAACTGAGAACAGGCGCACTCACCAAGCGCTCTTTTATAGATTCCAGGGCACGTTGGCATGAATCATCCCACAAGAATTCTTGATTTTTGCGAGTCAGATTTGTCATGGGTGCGACAACAGTAGAAAAGTTGGGTATAAATCTTCGGTAATACGAAGCCAGGCCCACAACTCTTCGCACCTCAGTGACAGTACGAGGGGTTGGGATTTGTATGACCGCCTCTACTTTTTGAGGATCCACCATGAGCCCCTCCGCATTGACAACGTATCCGAGATATCGGAGTTCCGGTTTGCAGAATGTGCACTTATCCCGATTTAGGGTCAAACCTGCGCCCTTGATCCTCTTGACCACAGTTCGCAGAACCTCAAGATGCTTCTCAAACGTAGGGGTGCAGATTATCACATCGTCAAGATAAACGAACACATACTGTTCCAAATCTGCGCCAAGAACACGGTCGATCAAACGTTGCCACACCGCGGGGGCACTGTGCAACCCGAACGGCATTCGGCAGAACTGAAAGAGGCCACGGTTTGGGACCGTGAATGCCGTGTACGGTCTGCTCTCTGGGGCCACTGGTATTTGCCAATAAGCAGACTTTATGTCCAGAGTTGTTAAGTACCTCGCATCTCGCAGCTTGTCCAGGATAGAGCTCACCCATGGGATCGGGTAGGCATCTGGCTCACTCACCGAATTTAATTTCTTATAGTTGACGCAAAAACGCCACCGTCCGTCACCTTTACGAACCATTACTATAGGAGAAGACCAAGGCGACGTTGAGGGTTCAACGATCCCTTGCGCCAGCATGTCGTCAAGTTCATCATTGACATGCTTCTGCAGTGCTGGAGAGATGGGGTAGTAGCGTTGCTTTATAGGTGCCGACGTAGTTTTAATGTGGAGCTCCACAAGGGGCGTACAACCCAACTTATCACCCATGTCTGAAAATACCTCGTCTATTGTACTGGTCAACTGCCATCGTTGGTCCTCAGTCAAGGACTCATAGGGACATATAGCACTGATCATACACCTTCGTTCCACGATGTCCGACCCAAATGACCACTCCCCAGCGTTGAGATCTGGGATTATGTCCATTTTCTTCCAAAAATCGACCCCTAGGATAAGAACATGGGGTAGGGATGGTACCACCAGGACCTGAATAACCCTAACTCTGTCCCGAAGGGCGATTGGTATACAGACAGTACCCCGACTGGTACAAACTTGACCATTGGCCACGGTACAGTTTGGCCGTTCCTCCGAATTAATAGAGCAATGCTCTTTCATGATTTCCCAACCTGGTTTACCTATGATGGTGTGACTAGCTCCACTATCTAGCAGACCCAGAAAGGACAATCCATAAATTTTCACCGTTAGGTAAGGACGCTCATCATCCTTGGCATGTTCGATAATATAATCCAAGACTGCTCGGCGACTATAGAAGCTTTTGGTGCAAAGACATAAAGACAGCGAGCTCGACGTGCACCCTACTGCCGGCTCGCTTTGGCTTTTTTTGCCTTACAGTCCGGACAAGCCGTTGCAATAACACCCACTCGCCCACACCTAAAGCAGTGGATTCGCTTTGGCTCCGGACATTGCTTGAACCGATGGCCTGCCTTTTCACAATTCCAACACTTGACAGAGACAGATGTTGTCTCTACAGCGTCGACTTTAAGTTGTTGGTTGGGCTGGACAGGGCTTATTTCAGCTCGAGATAAGTTACCTCCAGTCCTACGATATGCAAACTCCGGTTCTACCAGGAATTTTGTATTCGTCGGTGGTGGACAGAACCTTTGAACTCGCAGTTCGGTTTCCTCCACAAACCGTCCGATGCGCAGTAGCTCATTTACTGAAAAAATAGGGTGGACTGCCAAGTGCGTCTGGATACTAGGCAGAAGGTTTCTCCTGATAATTTGGACTCTAGATGCTTCTGGTGGAATTTCCGACAAGCGTGAGAACATATTCTCCATCACAGACACATAATTTATGAGTCGTTCTTGAGCTCCTTGGGTCCTCCTTCTAATCTCTTCCCATAGAGTGTACTCATAATCATATGGTTGGAATGCTTCTTTGAGTTGCTTGACGAGATCATCCCAGGACACAAATCGACCCATGCGGTACCAGAGCAAGGCGTCTTTTGTAAAAAGCTCTGGTGCGGCCCGAAGCAACTGCTCCTTTGACACGCCTCGTGACATACGAAGCTCCTCCACCCGCTGCAGAAAATTGATTACGCTTCCCGCTCCATCATATTTAACGTTCCACCGGCCAACATCTACAGGACGAGATAGCACATTATACGTTCCATCATCCAGAGAGGGAAAATGTAAATTTTGCAGGCGACCTGCTAGAGGATCCACAGTTGAATTGGCCACATTCGTCTGGAAGTGTGGTTGAGGGTAAGTATCTTCATAAGTTCGAACAAGGTCCTGAAAACGTACCGATGGTGCGTACTCGTTTACATTGGGAGCCCTGGGGAGAGCATATGCATTGAGGTTGTTACCATCTGTGGGAGGTAGGTGTGCCTGTGAGTGTGATTGGGATTCCAGGGAGTGTACTTGTGGCATGTGCGAATGGTTATAAGTTGATGGTACTAATATCTGCCGAGAGAATTGTTGATGCTGTGACGTTTCAACTGAAAGCCTGGGGTTTACGGAATGAGAAGTCTGAGGCTCATGAGAGCTCCGGATTGAAATCATGTTGCTTCTTAGAGGGGTGGCAGCTGCTTCCCCTGCCTCACAACGAACATCTCGAACACCGTGAGCATTCTGTGGACTGTCAGAAGCTGGTTCCACCTGATGGTCTTGCATCGGGGGTTCTCCCCTTACTGACGATTCCTCTTCCGAGTCTGTGTCCTCATATACCGACATGAGCGACACAATCAGCTGTTGGTCAGTGGCAAGTAGTGATTTTCTCCTTATCTCCATCGAGGGTTCACCTTCTGTAGCTATCCTGTTCAGACGAGCCTGCAGCTGCAACAATCGGGATCTAACCCTGAGGAATTCATTCCTCTTCTTTTCAACCTTAAAGTTCTGGATATCCCCTGCTAAAACGTTCAGCTTCCGCTCACACTCTTCCAAGTCCTCGACTGGATTTATGTTAGAAACCAGAGGTGCTGTCGCTTCTCCTAAACGTTCTCTTCGCCACGCAGCCCTGACGGCTTCTCGTTTGTCTGAAACAAGATCTCTCAAAGGTTTTAAGCCTCTAATCCCCATTTCGTAGTCCAGATCGTCTCCTGCCAATCGGTTAATGTCCACCATTTTGTTTGCTATCGCCTCTCCCACCACAGAAAATATTTTCAGCACTGACACTGACTTAACTTGTTTTCACTAACCAATGCCTATATTCTCTATAACTACCTAATTTTACTTACTAACCCTACTTTTCACTAACTAAATTAACACTAACTTAAGACTAACTCACTGTAACTAGCACTACCTATATACACTAAACTTACACTAAGTATAACACACTACAATATAAGTTATAACACGAGTTAGGATGAAAGTTGTATCCTTTTATGTGTACTTTCACAAACCACAATCTCAAACTTTCCCTTTCCAAAAAAGAAAAAAAGGAAAAAAAAAGGGGGGGGGTAGGAAGTCGATGTCGTATACTGTCGCTTACACCTCAGTAGAGTCGCACAATAATTTCAATTTAGATTTGTTTATTGTAATACCACCCTGTATCTATCAATGTATTTCTCAAAATCTAAATGTATTTCAAGAAACTAAAACCAAGCTTTAATCGTTTGCCAAATGTGTTCTTTTATTTCTTCCGATACCTTATACTCGAGAAAAAAATCATTTGCAACTAAAACTTTTTTTAAAAAAATTAACACCCTGTGTTGAATCTGACTGCCGCTTGCTGTGAAAACAACTAAGTGCAGTAAGTAGCTCAAAATAACTGCAAAATATGCCAGTCAATTGTTTCGGATCACCACAATGGTGAACAGTGTTGCACTAGAACCTAAATGGAAAGTAGCTTTCTACATTTACAAATCTACCACCTAACAGTACTAACCTTCATATTTTGTGTGATCTACCAATCTACTGTCACCGTCTTAGAGGTTACCCTCGATATATTCTTAAGACGAAAATCAAAGGCAAAACACCAACAAAGAGGCTCAAAAGTCACTCAAAACTATAACATCTGTTCGTAATGATTTAATAAACACGTTGGGCGCCAGTTTGCCACCGTTCCCTTCCTAACCGAGGTTATATTGTGGAATAAATAAAACAAAAGAGGGTGGACATGATAGGGTTTATTGCCTGGTAAGCAATTCACAAGTAAAAGATCTTTTGAGGGGTTTACACCCTTGAGCCTGTTTGCCGTTTGTCCTTAAGGTGACTATACTAACGATGGGGTTAAGGCTCTACAATCGGAGCATCAGCCAAATAGCCTACACCTCGACTTAAACTATTTCTAAATATATGCGCTAAGCTACTTAAGCTACGTAATTAAATTATGTACTTAACAGTAAACAGCCGAAACTCTGTGACTAAGTATGGTGTGATGCGAAAGCTACTTAAGTAGGATAACATAAGTAAAACCATAAGAGCCAACACCGGTGGTGATGTGGAAGCCTTATAGGAAGGTGCTACGGGTGTATATGTCGGTGTGCAGACGTGCAAAATACTCGAGAAAATACTTCCAGAACTGATTACAGGACACTTATTACTACACTTAGCTGTCTGTTGGCCACTTTGGGGCTCCTCGCATGGATCGTACGGGTGCTGTGGTCGTGCCTGCACCTGGCAGGGATCTACGGAGTGGTCCGATGCTTTCGAGTTAACCAGGTGGATGACCAAGACTATACGTGTGCGATTCTACCACTAGGTAAGCGATGGACGTGCAGGAGGGTGTAGCAAGCAAGCGTGCGAGAAAGGAAGAGGCCTACAAGGGTTTTAAAGCAATCAGGACACAATCTTTCAGCGAGAAGATTTCAAACTAAGATTTGTACATGTTTTTGAAAGGTAAGCAATTAGTTCATACTCAATTATGTTTGTAGCAAGCTAGTAAACGCGAAAATCGGTTATTTATTTATCAAAGCAGTCATATCTCACCTTTGGTGTAGTGTGGCCACATGTACTTTTCACTTTCGTGTGAAGAGTTGCTTCTTTTTAAGTAAATACGACTCAAGAATAGGCTTAATCCGAACAAACTCGAAATATGGTGTAGAAAAGAATCTACCACCTCCAAAAAAGGGCCTAATCTTAACTTTACTTATTGTATCCGAAAGATTAAACTTTTCGAAGATATGCTCTCCCTTCAAGAATAAGAAGCAAAATGGACGATACTCTCAGGAACAGGAAATTCCAGTAACTTTCAAATCTAGGGAATTTTGATTGCAAATGGCACACATGTGACTTAAGTGGCATATGACTGACATTTGACATCTGTCTTTAATGTCAGTTTGACATTGACACTGTTGACAGTTCTGTTTGTTTATTTTTCTTTAAACAATTATTGAGCACAAACTATCGCCAAAAGGCTACTATATTACTTAAAAGTTTATTGAGATTTTATATCAAAAACAGAGGTATTTATGACGCTATGTTTACATTTGTAAATCTTGATTTTTAATTCTTAAGGTTATGATTTCACTAATCTGTTTTTGTTTCAAGCAACAAGAGGATTGGAAAAGGGGCCCCAAATCTTCTGGGGACCTTCTTGGCAAAAAGTAACAATATTATGGCGGCCTACCAGGACAAAGAGGAGGGGAACTGCAGGATCGAGGGGACTACTTGGGTAAGCTAGATAGCTAAGTTCAATGATCTTAACAATATTATCTATTCTATTCTTTTCCAGAACGTTAGAAGATTGGACCAGATTTGTTCCATATATGGCACCTTTAAATATTATCTCTGTAAAATAACTGGAATACATATTTATTTAGCAAAATTCAGGTATTTTACTCAATAAATCAACTATGCAAAATAAGACCGTAACAAGTCAATAAAGTTCACTCTTGTTTTTTGAACACGAATTTTTTATGACAATTTCTCCAACCAATACGAGAAAAAAGCGCATTATTGCAGCAAATTTGTTTTCAAAAGGTGCGAATTTTGCCTTAAATAGTTTTTATTATGGCACACAGATTATAATATATACAGAATTATTCTGTTAATAATTGTGGGCCTCCTTTGATTAGTTTGATTTTGAAGAGCATTTTTGGATGATATTCATATAGGTATGTGAATGGTGAATCAATAATAAAAAAATAGAACACTGATAAAATGCTCCAAGACAAATTAAAACACAGTTGAAAACATAGGTAGTTATTTATTATTTATTCATAATTCATAAATAATAAATATTCCAATTTATAATTTTGTTTAATTTCCGCTTTTTTTTTTTCGAAGAGGATCCACAGGACTACTTCTTTGTGAAGTGTTATTATGTTGTGCTTTTAAATTTCGAAAATTGATTCTAATAATAGTTCTTAATTTACAAAAATCTTTTATAACTACAAAAGGCATCTTAACTTCTTTTTTAAAGACTTCATCTGATTCCTGAATAATTGCTTGTCGGGGAATTCCAATGTCAGTGTCGCTAGGGAAGAACTGCCTTCTAAATTTGCAGTTTCTCCACTTTCTATTGCAGACAAGTCAACAAGTAATTTTTCTATTTCTTCCTTTCTTTGTCTTTCGGTAAGTCTATCAGAACGTGATGTATTAGTTGTTGCCGAGGTCGTTGCAGTAATAGTTTTTGTGGAAGGTATTTTTAATGTAAAAACTGCGGTTTTTTAAAATGCTTTCTTTATAAAGGTAAGCCTTAAATTAAAAAAAATATATAAATATTTATATTCTTGCACTTTTTAGATGGCTAGCTAGCAAAGAAAATTTCGAAGATCTCTTTCGTAGTCTGTTATCAATGTCTACAAAATGTTGGGAACATATATATGGCTAGTGTTAGGGTTGAATTTGTCTTTTCTTTTGCACCTTGATATCCACTCACTTTGTATAGTTTTAGAGAAAAGGTCCTTTGGTTTTGGAAAAGCATGAAATATGATATTCTGCCCAGTTTGGGCTTTTGTAGCATAAGTGTTATTACACCCATACACGGCACACCTTGTTCCCCCTGGCCTAATCCCCGGCATATTTTCGTGAATAGGACTATTCTGTAAAGTAGTATATTATCAACCTCGTACTTTTATTATTAATATGTCAAGAAATGCTCACCTTCCCTATTCTGTAGAAATTCAAGTATCAGGCACTTAGTGTCTCTGAATAATAATAAACACGGCACAAAATTCAAATAAAAACAACACACAGACACACTTTATAACAGGTAAAAATCAAAAAACTTACAATAATAAAGTAAAACCGAAAGAAATACGATAGAAAACTAGAAAAACAAAGGTAAACAACGGGCGTTACGATGTAACCTTCACCTAACGACGTCTAACGGTGACGTCACGCCCTCGGTGGGCGCCGCGAACATTACACCATTCAGATTGAGCTATCCTGTCTGGTTTAACGTTCTTGGCTAAAAGTGCAGTTTTCCTTGTTATTGCGAGCTATTCACCTCTGGAAATAAATATGTCATGTTCTGTACGTTGTTGCAGTAGCAATTCTAACGTGGACAAAAAGAAATTCACAGGAATTACATTTCACAGGTAATGTAAACAGTAGACAGAGCCGTATCAATATAATTTATAATATCCACTTTGGTACTTTATGAAAAGAAAAATATTACATTTATAACTACTCTAGGTATGTATTTGACTGACTGACTGACTGACTATAAACCCAGCTTTTGATTTCGTCGTTGTTAGTTTTCGTTTTTTTTACATTTTTTATAATTTTATTTTACTAGGAATACTGTTTAATCAGACCCTGGAGTGGCTCACAGACTTAGCCACACCCCCTGAACCCGTTTGCTATATGCGACTTTGTAATGTAAAAAAATGTCGTGACGCCTCCCCCCATCCTAACTCAATGGCGTGATCAAAAAACAGCGCAAGTGGCGCCCTCTGTGAGATACGCTGAAATTGACATTTTCAGCTTATTCTCCATCCCCAAAAACATAGCAGTGCCAAATTTCAGTGCAGCAGCTTGATTATTTCGGGAGATGTAGCCAAAATTCAATTTAAAAAAATGAAGTTTTTTTCTTAAAATGGGCCAAAGAATTACCCCCTTCCGTATGTACATTGTACATGATATTTAGGAACGCCCTGTATGTATGTACGAAATAGGCGAGATTTTAGCCCAGAAGTTTTAGTATGTCGACCCGATCGACAATTTTCCACTCAATGGTAAACCGTCAGTAAGGTCTTAACTCAGGGCCGTATCTAGCGAAAATTTGGAAAATTAAGAAAATTAAGAACAAATTTTTGAAAATTGATACGCCACTAGAATGGTATATTTTTTCCATGTCACTTTTTAAAAAAGTAGGTCGGGGCGATGAGTTTAGATCACTTTAGTGACGTATATAGAAATTAATTTCGGGTGGGAGGGACAATTGCATAGGTAGGTGTAGGTACCTATTTTCTCAAATTTATTTGGGGCATAAACAGATCCATTGAATTTTAATTGGGTTTTTCGCCACCAAACTGCGGTTAAAAGACGACTTTTTCAAGTTGCCTGGAAAATTAATAAATTCTTAACAGTAAATGAACTAAACTTTGAACATATGTAACTCAAAAAATATCTTCAACAAATTTGTTTCCTGAGCTTTCGGAGAATAAATCTTCCTCCTTTCTCATCATGTCACGTCAAAGTGAAACGACAGATTAATAAATTTCAGGTTAAAATGTCATGACAACAGAAACAATAGCCTAGCCACCTGCCTGATATTGTACCATGTGTTCTATCTAATTATTTATACTAACTTCTCTTTGAATAAGTGGCAATAGTATATTTCATTACGAGCCTGGAAATAAAGATTTTTCCGTGCGCGCGTGACAAATTCCCGTGTGAGGCGCAGCCAAACACGGGAAGTCATGCAAGCAAGGAAAAATCCATTTCTGGACATGTAATGAACGATATGTTTTATTATACTTCTTTGAAAACGGAAACTTAAAACATTTTATCGGCATATTATAATAAATTTAATTGACAAAAAATAAACAATGCAGACAATATAGTGTTTGGTATGTATGATGCGTTTCCATAGTTACTCTCAAATTATTTCAAAGGTGCTTTGTTGTAAATTAGTTATTGTCAGATAAGGTGAATAAAACGTCAAAAATATTACAGAAATGTATCTAAATATTGAAACACTTACGAATTAAAATACAAAATAGGTGTATAATATGTTAAATATCAGAGAGCATATATAGAGTTTCTTAAATTTAGTTTACTTTTCTGTATATTTCTATTTTAAAGCCATATATTCGGTATTTTTTATTCAGCGCACGGAAAGTTTTTCCATGCGCTGTTTCCGTGCGCTAGCCCGAAAAACCCCATCTTTCGTTATTGCTAAAACAGATGAAAATAAGGTGTTTTCAAAGAAGTATAATAAAATAATATTTTACTGAATTCCACTGAACATTCAGCAACACAGTTGTCTGTATTTCCTAAAATAAATGCTGATTCCTTAATTTTTCGCCTATTTCCTACTTCTTCTTTGAGAATTCTTTCTTTCTTACATGTTCAAAGTTTAGTTCATTTAACTGTTAAGAATTTATTAATTTTCCAGGCAACTTGAAAAAGTTGTCTTTTAACCAGTTTGGTGGCGAAAAACCCAATTAAAATTCAATGAATTGCATACTTACCTATTTAAAAGAATTTTGTAAAATGCGCCGCAGGCGAAATTTTTTAGAAATGTTAAGTAAAATTACTCAAACATTTTAACTAATTCTAAGTTAAAATTAGTCTTAGTAAATCCCAGAATCTTCAGATTTTCAAGCTGCAGTGAATATTTTCAAATTCTGAAATGGTTTCGGCCCCGCCCTTTTAAATACGCTACTGACTGGATAACCCTGTTCACGGGACTCGGAGGCGCGGGGCCAGTCAAAACGCGGGCCGCCACGTAGGTACCCCGCACCGTTCTCACCCGCCTAGAGCCGGCCGTGGCGATGTTATACACAAGGGTCTACGGATACGGACCACATATCGATTGGAAAGCTTCGCGCAGTCGCAATCGCTCCGTCGCGTGTCTCGATATCGACAGTGGTCTATCGTAAACAATTCACTGAGCGTAATCAGGTTACTTTTATAAAATATATTTGAATGTAGACTATATACATATAAAGTACAAATAACTATATAGGAAGATAGGTAGGTATATAGAAACTGTTAGGAAGAATGTATTATTTTAGCTTATACCTATTATACTGACACAAAATACTGATGTCTTTGGAAACTCTAGTATACTCACCTAGGCGCGAGCATTTTTAGGTGGGATGGTTTCCAATTATTGATAAATTAGTTAATTTGTTTCAAAATTTGAACCAATGGCCACGATTCCACTAACAAATATTCGCCATTCGTATTGAAGCAGGTGAAATAGGCATATTTTTATAATATAAGTAAAAAATAATAAATGTACCTAAAATGCTAATAAATGAAAAATGGTAGGTACATACCTACTAAATAGTTGATTGATAGCATACAAAATACAAATCATAAAGTAATGAGAAATTTTATTATAACTAGGCATTAGGTGTCTGATGTTATTAGTTTAAAATAAATAAAAGTCATAGGTACTTAACTAAAATTTATTATTTAAATGAAATACCTATCAGGTACAACTATATCAGTTTTCTTTTTGAGTACAGGCACTACTATTGTTACTACAGGGTCGGTTCCATAATAATTGAAGTGCTAACACATCCGCTTCGTCAGTTGATGGTGCTGAGAGTACTTTTGCTTTTTTTGTTTGATTTTTTTTAGTTTTAAAAAGTCGTCTTTGGGGCTCTATTTTCTTGTTACTAGGGATATTCTTTAAATTCTCTAACGAAGACCTTCTACTATTTCTTAATGCTTCTAATGTCGGATTAATGGGAGCTAACATTTGTTTTATTACATGAGTTTCTTCTAATGACCGAGTGCCCAGAATTTGCTGTTGGAATGTTGCTAAAATTTTTTGTTGTTCTTCGAGAAGTATTTGGTTTTCATTTTTCTTGCAACTGACCGATTTTGTCAACCATGTTGATTCTTCCGACTTGTCATTCGCAATGATATCAACGACCAAGTTATCTACAAAGAAATATACCTATTATATAAGAAATAACGGAGATCCCAAAAAGCTTAAAAAAATAGTTAAAATTATAAACCACTAAAGCAACATTAAATTAAATCCACCACCTGGGTAAATCAAAATCATCAACCAAGTGATACCCATATTTTGATGCGATTCCTATACTCGTAAAACATAAAAGCAAAAATATCACACCTACAGTATTCATTTAAAAAAGTAAATGTCCTGCAATCCTTACCGGACAAAATGTCAGCTGTAGAACATGTTGGAGGATTTCGTTGTACAAATTGAGCTACTAAATGAATATGTTTGCACATGTTCCATTTTATACCATTGTCAAGACATGAGCAAGTGAATCGATGGATGCATACCAAACATTGAGTGCATACTAATTTACAAGTACATTCTGATTGTAGTTCTTCAATGATATATAATTCTTTTCCTGAAGTGGAAGGTACAATCCAACCGGTTTCACTTTCAACAACCTTATTTATATCCAGAGATTCGCTGTTTTTGTGCCTTTCTCTCAAATCTGCAAGTTTAGTACAAACTTTCACAAATCCATAAAACAACAAACACGCGACGCAGCGATTGCGACTGCGCGAAGCTTTCCAATCGATATGTGGTCCGTATCCGTAGACCCTTGTATGTTACAAAAGCCCCAAAATAGTATATACAGGGTGTTCGAAAAATAGACGGAGATATTTCAGAGGGTGATTCCCTGTTAAGAAATATGAAAAAAAGTTTCTATAAACATGGGTCCGGAAATGCAGAGTTTTCAAGATACAGGATGTTAAATAAAAAAAAATAAAACATGAAATTATTAATGTCTTAAAAATTATTTACTCGATTCTGTTGAATTTTGGCAATGTTATTTGTTGTATTAAGAGGCTAATTTCGCCCTAACTAGATTAAATTTATTAAGTCCAGTGGCGTCCCGGGGGGCACCTTAGCGAATATTATTATCAAAAAAATGTACGCCACTACCTTTTTTGTAACTTTAATATTTTTTGTTTGATTAAGCATCTAAAAATACAACTTCTTTCCCTCTTGTATTGTTTTCCTATCTCACTTCGTTTTCGAGAAAAAAAATAAAAACCGTTTTATTGCATGTCACTGGACAAAATTGGTTGTAGTGTACTTTATGTTATGATATTGGAAAAGTTGCAATAACACTCTTTCCTAGAAATGCTTTTGATTATTTGTTTTCCAAGGCACTTTTGCAAAAATTGATAAACCAATTTTGTCCAGTGACATGCAATATATTTAACATCCTGTATCTTGAAAACTCTGCATTTCCGGACCCATGTTTATAGAAACTTTTTTTCATATTTCTTAACAGGGAATCACCCTCTAAAATATCTCCGTCTATTTTTCGAACACCCTGTAGACCGTCAGATAGTGACAGATTTATAGGTGCCCCATTTTCGCATACTAGCCTCGAAGAGGGTACATTGATGCTGAGTAGAATGAAGGGAAATTTACAATTTACAAGTGGCCCCTGGGGATAACATATGGAAAATTCGATTTTTCATTTTTCATAATTCGATTCGATATTTTCACGCAAGCCGTGTTCATTAAATGATTAAATAATATAACCTCTCTTCGGAAAACCAAAGGCTTGAGTGTTGCAGGTGGCTAAAGGGTTGAAATAAGGGCGTAATCTTGTAAAGAAAAATCGAGATTTTGACCAATTTTTCCACACAAGACCATCAAAAATATGAAAACGTACATCGTGACTATCCCGAAAATATACTGGCTTGAGTGGCGCGAATGGATAAGTACATTTTGGGGTCAGAAAATTTAACAGATTTTTTTTTTCGATTTTCCATACATATGTTATCCCCAAGGGCCACTCGTAAATTTACCTTCATTCTACTCAGCATCAATGTACTTTTCAACCCTCTTCGAGGCTTGTATGCGAAAATGGGGCACCTAAATCTGTCACTATCTGACGGTCTATAGGGGATGTGCTGACTGAAGCTGCAAATGTGCTGTTGGTTCCTGCCTGGACTTCATTTGTTGCTTCCCAAATCATGCCTATCTTTTGATTTGGTTAATGTTACACCGTACTGATGATTGCCAAATAGCATGAAACACGTGTATGCGGTTACTAGTTTTTTCTTTTTGTTAACTTTGAGTGCTTATGCCCATTATCATCTTTTCTTGTACTTAAATATAAAACAAGGTTTACCTTTGCTCAACTCAGACATTTTAGATTCCATTCTGCAGGGTTTGTTGGTTAAACAGAAAGCTTTTGCACCATCGGAATGATGCCAGAAAAGTTTTTTATGGCTATTTACGCTCTACATAACCAAATTAAACAAGATTAAGCTTTGCTCGATTCAGACATTTTTTATTATTTTTTGCAGTTTTTGAAGCCCTGTAGCCGAACGTTGTACCGCTAAAAGCTAGCCAGAAAAGCAAAATTCGCATTTCCGGGGTACAAATTAAGAAATAAACGGGTTTTCAACTTTGCGCAAATTGTCACAAAAAATGTGCCGCTGGCTCCCGTACTAGTATGGTATTCAAGAATATGTTTTGATATTTGCAGGTTCGACTTCACCTTTTTTTTTGAGTTACAAATTTATTAAAAAAAATTCCCATTTTGGTCCCTGTTTACCCTCCAGTCCCTATTCACCCCATTTTATGGTATGCCTACTTTTTTAAAAAGTGACATGCAAAAAATATACCATTTTATAGTAGCATATCTAGAGATGCGAAGGAGGGAACGTTCCCTCCCGTTTGTGCTCGGAGAACGTTCGCGAACGTTCCCTACTATGTGCGCGCACGTATTCTCAAGAGCACGAAAAGGAACGTTCCCTTGAAAATGCTCAAAATACTCGAAGCTTCAAGCACAAAAGGAATAGTACCTATGCCTATAAAAAAGAACACGACGTGATAGCTATATTGAAACTTCAAGCGACGAAAATGGTAAGTCTGCATGATACTAATTCTGGGGTATGGGTGTTGAAGATTTTAGTGATTTAGAAGAAAGTGGTGCTGACATTGCTGACACTGACAGCAGTTGCAATAATGCGGTCATAGACGTCATGGTTGAAGAAGAGACTATTCCTGACAGTTCAGTGTATGTTGAGTTTGGTGATCCGTTATAGATCAATATGTGTTGTGTGTCAGCATATTAATGTGTACCTAGTTAATAAAGAGGTTGTAGCTTGGAGCATTTTATTGTAAGACCCATTCTTCCGTATTGACAAAGGCAAGACAGAGACACAAGCGCACTGCGAACTGAGTTAAAAGCGCAAGCTGCAGATCCCGCCATCATCAAATCTTTGAGCATTTTCGGTATTTTGACCACTTCGTGAATATTCTTGAGCATTTTAGGAACGTGCTCGAGAATTTTCAGAAATAACATTTAATTGCTTTTTTCTTAGCCTCTGAAAGGAGCTGATCATTTTGCTATAATGAAACACCTATCTATGTCGTTTATTCTCGTTCGTGCTCGTTCGTTCTTGCTGAAAATGCTCGAAATATAAATGCTGGAGCATTTTGCATCTCTAAGCGTATCAATTTTCAAAATAACTTGTTAAATAATTCTTTGGCGGGGCCCCGCACTTTCATCCGGCACCCCATGCCCACAAAAGCTTGAGCCGATCGTGAACCCCCCCCCCCCCCCTCCCCCAATTTTCGCTAGATACGGCCCTGAGTCAAGACCATACTGACGGTTTGGTTTACCATTGAGTGGAAAATTGTCGATCGGGTCGACAATTGTCGATCGGGCCGACAATTGTCGATCGGGCAGACAATTGTCGATCGGGCCGACAATTGTCGATTGCAAATTGCGTTAAAATAAAGAAAAATTCGTTGGCCCTTCTACGCCTTCGTACGGACGGCCGCGTGGTGCCTATAAAAGGTTTTCCTCTCCTATCGCAAAAAGACAAAAAAAAACTTCCCCTCAAGGCTTCACTTTTCCTATGTGATAGATTGTGACATGCTGGGTCCCCTTATTTTAAAGAGTCCCTGGAATTATGCTGTTTTTAATTGCTTATAATTTATTACATAAAAATAAAAATGAGTTTTTTGTGAACTGTGGTTCAAATTATGGCAATAAATTATATTTGAAAGTAATATTTTTCAAATTTAATTTTTGTGCAAGTTCCCCATTGTGAGGTGCTGCTAAATGCAATTTTTATGTATTCTGAAAGAAATTACCAAAGATACTTACCATATTATGAAATAAATCTTGTAATTACCGAGTTTATTTTAGCATTTATTTTATTTTTAACATTTATTTTATCTGTTTACGTGCACCAGGCAAATAAATCATGGTTTAAAATAATGGGTAAATAGTTATTTAATTTGAAATGTTTTTAACCGATATTTTACACTTTTGGTGAAGGCGCTGGTATTAACTTCACTCTGTATAGCTTATAACGTCGATGGATCAATCAACGCTTATAATCACAGCTTAGTTATTAACAGAGAACAATGTTCTCTGAAGGTGGGTAATCTGTGGTTCTCTGTTATAGTCCTCCTTACGGCAGAATGCGTGCGACGTAAGGGGTAAGAACTCGCAAATATTATAGAATTAGTCACAGTTCAGGGGCGTAGCTCAATTTTGTGTAACTCACTGACTTAATTTTCATATAATTGTTATTTAATTTATTATTAATATTATTCTTAACGGTGATGCCTTAGACTATGGAGGAAGGCAAACCCTTTGACATTGGCAATTATTTCTCGTGCTTGAGAATACAACGTTTACTCATTTTGCACACGTTAACTCCCGAACATACGAAACGCCACTGAGCTCTCTGAGCCGGCGGAAAAAACTTGCCAGCGGCCTAAAAAATAAGGTCTGTGTGGTAGACCAAATACGCAGTTAACTTTACGTACTATAGAAACAGGCACAAAACGCGTTGGCTGCTTTTGTCAGCCGACTGCTTGATGGTAGAAGTGCTGTGTTGCCGTATTTCAAAGGCGATGGTAGACGCGACGATGTTGAAAAAAATATAATAGGTGTTTTATCACACCGCGTTAAAAATAAATGATAAACAAAAATGGGTAAGTGGTCCCGTGATGCGAGCTTTATTTTTTCGGTATAACAGAGTTCAGAAATTCGGCTTCAATATGAGAAAACTTGTATTCGCCAATAAATAACGACTACCTACTCGTATCGGAAATCTCGCAACTCTGCCCGCATTCTTTAGAAACGTTTTCTTTCGTGCTTCGGACTATATTAAGCTATGGCTTGATTACCCGCCATTCCCTTCCCTCACCTCCAGCCATGTTCAGTTTTTGAAATATCCTGATGCCAGCTGATGAGTTTGACTATCTATAACCTAAAATATGCTCATGATAATAAATATGTTGCCACAGAAATATTCCAAACATTTTCCCCCCAAATTCCCCAAATTCGTAAATTACATTTATGTAAGTTAAGAATAAGATATACATCTTCAAATTTTCATACTGCTTCGATTACTCTCTCAAAAAATATATACTTGCAAGCCTATGAGGCAATAATATCCCACATGGATTTTTTCTTTACCTCAAGTCAAGTCATTACTTTTATGCAAAACCAATTGAAATTTTATGATGACACAACTCTCCTAATAAAGGAAAAAAGCAGCTGCGCCCACAGAGATCCAAAAGCTATACGGTTGCACTGAACCCGAATGAACTGATTTTGATTTGTGAACGTACTCCGACGTGAAGAGAAGGAGAATGTGATCCGTGATCCGTCGACGTTTGAACTTATAATCCACAGCAATAGACAAATTAATAATATGATAAATAATCAGTAATTCCTAGTAATTCAAGATTTTTCACCATCGAACTGTTTTTGACACGACAAAAAATGAAAACACTACTTTTTTTAATGAAAACATTAAATTATGAAAATGAATAATAATTTTTTGTCAAACTAGTGAAACTAGCCTTAATTTTATAATGTAACATGTTTTTGTACAGGTAATGAATTAAAGTGAATTTTAAATATGTATTTCCCTATCGGCTGGCCAAAAGTGATAAAAACACCAGAACTGGGTCAAAGTAGCATAAAGCAAATAGGCTGTAATAGAGACAGGATCTTATTTTCTATTTTAACCGATGATTCACTAGCAATATGGTTTTGTAAGGTAAATATATCACACCACATTTCGATGGTTGCTTCAATATAATGTTGCGTTATTAATTTTTAGCCCTGCGTTCCTATTGTATTTCATAGACGATTACCACAATCTATAGAAAAATTTGGTACTAACGTTATATCAGAATGGAAGCCAGATTCAAGCATGATCGTTGTAGCTGTATGTTCAATTCTAGTTGCATTGTAACTTTATTATAAACTACATCATTCTAATTATTTCAGACCTCAGAGGGCCATTTATTATTCTATCAATTAGACGTGATTTCAGACCAGAAGGGATTGTATATTCAGACAGATTCACCTCACGCAAATTTGAGAAGGGATAGTGCGGAGCTATTTATTAAAGAAACGATACCACCCCTGAAATTAAGAATTGTAAGTACTTGCCTAGGTCTTTAATTAGATGGTCTGTATCTATTTCTCGAGGTATTTCTATGAATATGCTTTAGAGTCATGAAGCTATGGTTTGGGATGGAAAAATAACTGGAATCGTCTGTATCACTATGACTGAAATTATGCTATCTACGACCGAAAGCCACGTTTTGAGGTATAGGTGGGATGGTACTCAATACAGAGATTATACTTTAGATTTAAGACGAATACCTTTTTGTATTAATCAGCAGGTCTCAAAAGGTAACAAAAGAACACTAAGATTATAATTAAGGCAGTGGCTATTTATATGTCCGACCTATACACTGTGTCCCGGATAAGAATGAACAGCATGGGGATATTGCAAACGGTGAGAGATAGAGCAATGGTTAAATGGGGAAAAAGTTGCACAATTTTGAGGTCAATAAAATGGCACAAACAGATTTCTAATATCTTTTTTTGTTTTTGAGTTATTTTGAAAAAAGTAAAATTTTGCGTTTTCGATTTTATTTTTTTCTGAAGTTATCACAGATAGAAAAAAATAAAAACACTTTCTTATGCACACTTTTTAACGGGCTTTAAGATAGCGTTTTTAGATTTGTTCTACAACGTTTCGTTTTTGAGAAACCATCTTCAACTTTATTTTTTAAATACGGACCTGGATTTTGTTTTGCAGATTTTGAAAGCACTTTTCATTGCAAATACCATGATGTATGACACGAAATATTTTTAAAAAGTTTTGAGACAATTATACTGAAAATTCCTTTTGTCCATTCATTTTTTTCTATTGCGGCCCTGTATTTAATAATAAGAAGTCTAAATATTAATCAGTATTGACTACAATTTAACTTACAGTTTATTTTTACTTCGAAAACTTAATATTTTTAAATACGGCCCTGTCTGGTAAGTGTTTTCCTCTGTTGTTGTACAGCAAACAGTGTCGCATTGTGTTTTGGAGTAAATTCTTCGCTTTTTCTAATAATTGTGGGAAGACAGCTTTTTTAAGCCAACGAAATTTATTATAATTGCAACAATACATTCGTTCGGCCTCTACACTATTTCAGTGACACAAGATATAGAACATGCTGACATGTTAAATTTGTCATCATTTGAAAAGGCACCCTCCATTTCTAATGATACAAATTGTTAAGAGGGGGTTGCCGACAGCGAAAGTGACGTTAGATTTCGTATTTTTTTAAGTTGTATAGCATAAAATCTAATAACATTTAACCTGGCAAAAATTTAGTACAAACATCTGTGTCTTCATTTTAATCATACGATATTACAAGCAGTGTTTTGTTTTATAGGTTATGAAAACCTTGGGAAAAATAATAATTCCAGTGCATATGCAAGTTGTAAGTTAAATTGTTGACAATACTGATTAATATTTTTAGACTTCTTATTATTAAATACAGGGCTGCATTAGAAAAAAATGAATGCAAAAGGGGAATTTTCAGTATAATTGTCTCAAAACATTTTAAAAATATTTCGTGTCATACATCATGGTATTTGCAATGAAAAGTGCTTTCAAAATCTGCAAAAAAACAGGTCCGTATTTAAAAAAATTAAGTTGAAGATGGTTTTTCAAAAACGAAACGTTGTAGAACAAATCTAAAAACGCCATCTTAAAGCCTGTTAAAAAGTGCCATAAGAAAGTGTTTTTCTTTTTTTTTCTATATGTGATGACAACTTTAGAAAAATATAAAATCGAAAACGCAAAATTTTATTTTTTCAAAATAACTCAAAAATGAAAAAATATATTAGAAATCTGTTTGTGCCATTTTATTGACCTCAAAATTGCGCAACTTTTTCCCCATTTATCCGTTGCTCTACCTCTCAATGTTTGCAATATCCCCATGCTGTTCATTCTTATCCGGGACACAGTGTATAATAGTCGGTAAACGTCTTGTGCTCTCATTAGCGAGTTGAGTCTTGTGACTTCTTTGGATGTATAATTAACTTCATACACGTCCGAAGTAAATGTTGCAATAAGGCGCATATGCCCTTCTTTTTTGGCGATGGGCACTGCCGTATGAAAAGAGAAGGGGCATTTGCCCTATATTGTGGCAGTCGGTAGCGATGGATGCGGCCGTATGAAAAAAGAATCTCGAAATACAGGAATTATTATAAATGCACTCCCCTGAAATTTTAAAAGATTTATGACTTTTTTACGTATGCTATTTTTGCCCGACATTTCGGGAAAATGCATTACGCTCCTTATATCCTTATTGCAATGTTTACTTCGGACATGTACAGGGTGTTCCCGTATATTTTGACCCACCCCTAGAGCATCTATTTGTCGAGTTAGAAAGAAATTACTTAAATGAAAGTTGTAGGGTACCAAGGTGTATTGTGCCAAAAATAATGGATTGACAGGAATGTCCTTGCCTAAGTTGAAATGTTTTTCCATGGCAACCTTGATTAAATATAAAGATCGTATTTATATTTGCAATTTTAAATATCATGCTAAATGCTTAGAGGAAACATATAACATATTTATATTGTTGGAATCGGAAAAATGCCTACAATTCAAAAATACACAAATATACAGGGTGTTTCGTTAAAAAAAAGTAAGTTTATATTTTTTCATAAATTTGCGACGCTCATTTGTTTTATCTGATCCTAGCGGTTCAGAAAAAACCCTACAACTTTCATTTAAGTAATTTTTTTCTAACTCGAAAAATATACGCTCTAGGGGTGGGTC
This sequence comes from Pseudeuparius sepicola, assembly GCA_963920635.1. Taxonomy (NCBI): domain Eukaryota; kingdom Metazoa; phylum Arthropoda; class Insecta; order Coleoptera; family Anthribidae; genus Pseudeuparius; species Pseudeuparius sepicola. The sequence continues at coordinate 24,682,026 of OY987298.1, read as the reverse complement.
AAAATATACGGGAACACCCTATATGTAGCTAAATATACTTCCAAAGAATTCGCATGACTTAACTTGCCAATGAGAGCACAAGACGTATACCTACCAAGTTTTTTTTATATATCGGACATATAAATAGCCACTTTGTATAATTAATGCCCCAATGAAACAAAAATAATCTAAAGCTTATGTTATTGGACAAAACTATTTTTGTTAACTCCTACGTAGTCCTCGACTGAGTTATTAATATTGTACTATTTTCAGTTTCTGACAGAGTTAAACCGATGGTACTTTATTATTTATTATACATCTTTGAAACTACTGCCGTTTGAAGATGAACTTGAGTTATATTTCGTTGCTAGGTATTTTGGTTTATGACTATGGCATAAGATAGAAACAGTCAACTGTCTTGGTCTACTCACCTTTGAACTAATCAGTATGACTGTAACCTCGACTGTAACCATGCAATCCATTAGATTTTCTTATACAGTGCCCGCCAAAAAGTCTGCACCATATGGGAAAAATTTTTAGTAAATAACTTACGGAAAATTTGTTTGCGGCATCAGGTTTTGCTTGCTCTAGAACCAAAATTGACATAATCAAATGTTGTGAAGTAGTCTTTTTTATATGTCAAATTTGACATTAATGAAAAAAATGTCCGAAAAATGGGCTTATTTAACCGAATTTCGCAATAAGTCATAAGAAAAATATGTTTCTTTCGCAATTTTATACCCCTGTGCAAAATTTCAAGAGCCTAATACGATTTTCATATTTTGCCATTTGTTGGATATTATTGGACATATTTGTGTGTTTTTACAACCATTTACTATAGAAATAAGTTTGTAAATCGAATTTATGTGTTTATCTGTAAAAATGAGATCAGTTTTGCACCAAGCGTGCTTCTTCAACAAGCCCTCATTTTATTATTTTTTTGCAAAAAAAAGGAAAAGAAGGATATTTAGACCGTAAACTAAGTATTGTGCAGTATGTATTCAGTCAATGAGTGTTTTAAATTACATAGGATCGACTTTTATGGATTAACAAGTACAGAAAAGGGCAACAAAGGGCAAAATATGAAAATCGTAGTAGGCTCTTGAAATTTTGCACAGGGGTATAAAATTGCGAAAGAAACATATTTTTCTTATGACTTTTTTCGAAATTCGGTTAAATAAGCCCATTTTTCGGACATTTTTTTCATTAATGTCAAATTTGACATATAAAAGAGACTAATGTCACAACATTTGATTATGTCAATTTTGGTTCTAGAGCAAGCAAAACCTGATGCCGCAAACAAATTTTCCGTAAGTTATTTACTAAAAATTTTTCCCATATGGGGCAGACTTTTTGGCGGGCACTGTATATTATATTAGGGAAGAGTTGGGTAATAGTGTGCGGGGCAATATCTTTATTTCTGATTGAAATAATTTCAAAGCAATTACTGGTTTGCCATCTCGTGTATGTAATATGAAGCATGTGACTTCCAAAAATAATGGTTTGTATGTTACCGACTCACAATAGCCGCTTTTGTGTTTTGGTGTGTTCTACTCAAACTGGAGTCTCCGATGAAATAAGCTCCAAGTATGAACTTTTGCTAATTTCTTGTAGCCAAGTTACCAACCATTGCTCGATAAGTCGTCTTTAACGTGATGAAATTAGTTCTTAAAATGAAGTATGGCAAGGTCATTTTTTTCAAAAAAATATATAGCATGTCAATGTCGGTAAATTAGGCGCAGTACCCATCGAATTGATAAGTACAATGGAAGTCGCACAGGTACCACTTTCATTGTTGTTTGGGGCAGCCAACTCTAGAGAGAGATAGGTTTCAAATGGCAATAAGTAAGACAAGGACACCTAATGAACGTGTCAGCTGATTCAGGCAAAGGAGGTATATAGGGATGTTGCATATTAATGGGCGAATTTAATGGGCATGTTCCGTAATTCTCTTTATTGTATGATCTGTACTCCGAAATTCGGGGCTTGTTTGTAGGAATGAGAATTTTTCTATATAACCACAATTATGTAAATATTGCACAGAAAAAAGTAGCGAATTGATTAAAAAAAATTACCTACATGGCAATTTTATGTACCTGGAAGTAAATTGAGACAAATAAAATACAAATCAAAAAATAAAAGTTTATTTTAAAATAACAACGACAAAATATCTAGGATAAGGTATACATTTTCAACTTTAATTACTTATAATATTTGATTTATTAATTTTTAAATTCAATTTAATAGGAAAAGCATGTAAGACACGTAGCTTTTACATATTTTTATATATATTTTATATTGTTTAGGCATCTAACAAAAAGAATTACAAATAATTACCTTATTACAGGGACCAGAACCTCAAGAATAATTCCATCTTTGACTACGAAGAGCTAGGTTCATAAGCACAATATTTTGCCAGTTTTTCCCTTGATAGTTTCTATCATGACTTGGAAAATAAAAAACTGTAGTAATTACATACCTTTTAAGTTTGCGCTGCCCAAAATTCTCTATGAAATTGCTCTCAATAAATTGTTGACTACAAATGCAAGTAAATACTTGTAGACAGTACAAAATTTTTCCTTTTTATTGCTGCAATCCATTTGTCTCTAATATCACCTTATCTCTTGGAAAACTGCAAAGTTATTAGCAAAGATTTTTAAGACTTACGAATGAAAGAAACCCCACTATTCTTAATCTTTCTGCCCCGTTTGGTACATCCAAATACACAACAGGAGTTGACCCTCTTTTTTGTAATTTACAACTTAAACAGAAAGAATATAGCCGCATAGCTAAATTAAATTTTCTCTCCGATCTAAAAATATAGTATTAAACCAAATACCAACTAAGAAAACTCAACGCAGTTTTATACGAAACTGCCACCACGACACAAACTCAAATCAAATATAAATAATACAATAATTACTCCTATTCGTATTGGGACTTGGGACAGAAGGAAAATTAAAATGACGTTTGACAACGGAACTCGTTTGAAGCACAGGACACAAAAATGGAAAGTTAGGACAAACACCTCTTTTGTGTTATGTGGTTTTTGCCGGAATCAGCTGATTTATTTTCTATTTCACTTACTCAAGTTTGGCTGCCAGTTTCTCTCTCTACACTCCTTCCATCTACTTGTCATTTCAATGGCAGTACCTACGTACAATTGCCCCCAATACACGCAAGAATAAAAAAACACTTCACGGAAAGGGGTGATATAGGGGAAACGGGGTAAAAACGTTTATAATTTAGTTTTCATGATACAGTAGTTTTTATCGAACAAAACTATAGTGCATAAGTCAGTTTTACTTAGTAGAGAAGATTTTTAATATTATAAAAATGGGATGAATAGGAGGGGGTGCAATGGGGTGATTTTGAAATAGTGCTGCATGTGTAGTTTTAATGTTTTTGTGGTCAAGAAATCTACTTATGGCATTATTTTGAAGAAATAAAATGATTGAGAATTGAAAAGTGTCAAAATATGTCGGTGTCTATAAAATTAGTGTCACATACTGACATTTACTATTAAATAATGGGTTTAAAATAAGCAATGTGGAAGTACTGATCCCATCTGCAGTGGTTTTTATTAGTACATCAACTAATTTAACTTATAATTTTTAATTTTTATCTTAATTTCCAAATATGTCATAGAAAAAAATTAGATATACTACACTCGAGGAGAATGCCATTTGCTTCCTAGTATTACAAGTAGATCTTTTGATGTTTAACAAAAATTATATTTATTCAAATACGTCTAACAATCTTCTTTCTTCTGCGTGCAATGGGGAACTTGCACAAAAATTAAATTTGAAAAAGATTACTTTCAAACTAAATTTAAGAAATGTAAGCAATTAAAAACTGCATAATTCAAATCATTCTTGAAACGCGCCCTCCTTGGTTGTGACGTCAAGTAGCTCGTTGGTGGTGGCGCCTCTGGTGGGCGGCTGCACCATGTATAAACTAATATGGACAGCACATGTATAAAAAGTACAGCACCACGCACGCTTTTTTTAGAAGGAGCAACTAGAACATCCCATCCTTGTCTTATTATAGTCTATCTCAGTCTTGATATTGTTGATAACGTTTGAAAAGAGTGTGCTGTATTAAATAGTTATTTACATTGCGAGATGTGTAGGTAAGCGCACTTTTTTGCTGAGAAGGTTGTTTAACGCCCGTGTTTCCTCGGATCTTAAAACTCTCTCCGAGGCCAAAAAGAGCTTGCGCATCGAGCAATGTATTACATTTTTCCTGCTACCGACAATTTCATATTAGGTAGGTAAGTACTTTGAATTTAAATAGGTACACTATGGAGTAAATTGTGAGTAATAATCTTCACAATAACCATTGTCCAATTATTACTAAAAATGAGAATCAGTGATAAATATAACAGGTAGAATGCAGTGATAATAAAAAATAATTTCTTGTGGGATTGAACCCGGGACCTACAAATTACTAGTCCCGTGGCCTCACCATTCAGTTAAAGAAGTGCTTGTTAAATTTTGACTTTTAGGCGGTTCTTATTTTTGACCTACATCAGATCCCTCTGGAAGTGGGTCGCCGAACTGTTTATTTTAACGTTTAATTTCCATTCTCCCTTCTCTAGTTCTGTGTAGCTGTCACTCCTGTCACTGCCTTATGATCGATCGAGCGGTGTGACTTCACGACGATTCCCGTGCTTTTCGTGTCGTTTCAAATGAATAGCTTGCGGTCACAACTTTAATTATTTATTGCAAATTAAATATTGCGATTTGAGGGCTGATATTGGGTATGTGCTCTTTCTATAGATAGGCAAATATATAAAAGAAATTAAAAAAAAATCGTTGCAAGTTCCCCATTACCCGCATAGGTCGGGCATTCGGAGATTCCGATAACTTTGGGCATTCGTGTGCAATGCTTTTTTCAATTTTGTGTATCTCGGCCATGCTGTAAATTATTATTAAAAACTAACTGTTCGGTGTTGTTACTCGATTCTTCCCTATACATTATCATTATTATTATATATTACAGTGAAACCTCTCCTTGCAGACACCTCTATTAAGCGGACAACAAAGGGACATGGTTTTTTATTAGATTTTATCCACCAAGTTTTGCAAAAAAAATCCAGACATAATGATTTTTTCAGGTTTGCTTGGGGACTGCCTCCTGAGTCTTCAACCAAAAGATCACACTCGAGCTCCTGGTACAAGTTGCGCGATAGAAGTGGTTTCCTAAACATTTTTTAGGGCAAAATCACTTTAATAAAGTTTTATAGGATCAAATTCTGATCAACTTTTCCTTGTACCATTTTGTTGTATCTCTAATACGGCATTATATGACAAAAGTTCGTTTACCACAGGAGTGGTCTTGTAACAATTTAAAAAAAAACCTAAATAATAGTTGGAGAGTAAACGCTCTACAATTTTGCTTTATAATTTTTTTTATTATCTCTAAAACTTAAGTTATAGCGCATTTATGACAAAAAGTTCGCAGTTTTTTCCAATTCCTATAGATTAATTAGAAATGAATGCAAACACGTGGATGAAGTTTCCAATGGTTTGTTAGTGATCTGCATTATGTGAAAGATTAAATTGTTCATGAAACTCCTTTCCACCACATTCACATGCATGAAAACCATCAACTTAGTTTAATCATCCAACACGAGATGAGATGAAAATAGTGTTTTTGCGCTGTAACTTGTAAAATAGTCTAGATAATAACAAAATTATAAAGCAAAATTGTAAAGCATTTACTCCTCTCCAACTTTTATTAAGGTCCATTTTTTGTAAAAAAAAAATGAGACCAGTCCTGTCCAATGTTTAGGAAACCACCCCTGAAAAAATCCTGTTTTTTTGAGGCCCCTATAAGCCTAGCACAACTTTATGGATCATTTCATTTTGTTGTTTTTCTATGCACTCAGGTTATGAGAGTTTACCTGTATTTGATGCTAGTTCATAGTGTCAGTTACCGAAATTGATTTTAGTCCATCATAAGCCATTAGATTATTTTTGTTTTTTTAATAATATTTGAAACAAACTCACGTTTTTATATACCTACTTAGCAATACCTATTGTGGAAGAAAACACATACATAGTCTATTTAGAATATTCACCGTTAGTAGGAGGTTTTTCGATAGTTTTAAATGATGGTAGAGCAGCGTTCTTAACTGCATCTTCGTTGAAATTCGATCCAAACGTATGTTGTTATTTTAGTCTTCTGTTATTTTTTTCTAATTTGTCATAATTTTTAGCAAGTGCAAGGCATTTGGGCTCAAGGCATAGAAGATGCAACATGTACTACTATTAACCATAAATATAGGCTTATTACATTTGGGAGAGCAAAGTAAGTAGCTAGATTGGGACACATCTTATACAAGGTATCAATAAGTAGTATTAATTGGCACTTAATTAGCATCTTTTTTTGGTTATACCACCTTTGGGATGGAGTATTAAGTTAACCATGCCTACATTTTTTTAAATATTTTCATCATTATTTATTTTTCACTACCAAAATAATATAAAAACCTATAAATGATTTCTAAGCTTTGCTTAGTACATTTTTAATTTTGAGTTTTTTTATATAAAAAATGTTTCTAATAAAATTGTAGGTATTGATAGTTTACAAAATAATTAAATTTTTTATTTATAATGTGGCTTAGGTTTTACATTTCCACAAAGTTAACAGAATAAAAATGTTCTCATTTCAGCTTCTCAACATCTTTTTGCTTGATCTAACAATCTCATATACAGGGTGATTCAGTCATGATGTAAAAAAAATTAAACACAGTGGGGGAGGTCTACTGAAAAGGAAAATGCGAAAGAATTTTTTTTCTCGTAGTTTAAAACTTGGGACAAATGAACCTTAATACCCGAGTAACTCGACGCTTCTGCTTCAATGTCAACTGTCAAGGTTGGCACTATAGAGCTATGTTGCCACATTTCATTTTTTTGTTGTTGAAGGTGAAACTGAAGAAATAAGAAATACCGACCATTGAGTAAAGGAATTCCTTTACTCAATGTACCGACCTTTCATTTACATTATTGGTGTATTCAGTCTTGATTCTACAAAGAACAAGCATTAAAACACTTCAAACATGTTAAGAAAATGTTGCATTCACATCATAAGTACCAGAATTTGCTTAGTCTTTTCGCTAATTTCCACACACATTTGTATCACAATTTTTAAGAACAAGCACAAGAATATTGCTACCGACAACGCGTAACGACGCCTACCGCCATCCATATTTTGCACATTTTCGTTTTTGTATTGTTGTTTCTAAGCAACAAAACATCCTGACAGTGGTTATTATGACATGATTGTTCGGTATACTGACTGGCAGGCCACTTGACAGCCAATGCTGCCAGTGACTTAGCGCATCAGATGCGCCGGTAATTCAATTATTACAGATAACTTATATGGGAAAGCAAGTTCAGGCACCGCCAGACAGATGGAGATGGCTCCACTCATATCAGAAAGTAGGAGGATTGTTTTTGTGACTAGTTATTTAACCACAGCTAATTCATATCAGTAAAATAATTTCAAGGTATTCTTAAAAAAATAGTCACAATTCGTTTTAGTCCTACGTTAAAGTTTTGTTGATGTGAACTAGTAATAGTATCTTGACCGGTCATGATGTTTCTGTGACCTGACTGACCAAGTTGACTGATCACGATGATCACAAAAATGGGTCATTCTTAAAAATGAAAAAAAAAAGCGGTAGGAAAAAATAATACAGACTGTAGTACTATAGCGACTGTGGCGACTAGGCGACTCAGTCTTGTCAATATCTTGAGTACAGGTGTGTTTTAATTTTGATGCTTATTTGCATATTTTGTGCTTAGTTTGTGTTTTGTCTGCTACTGCAGTCTCTGCAAACAACGTGCATCCTTTGTGGGAAACTAAGAGCTCCCTATACTCCTAAGTACACACCAGAGCTGGGAAAGATCGCGCCAAAAAAGATCTAGATCATAGATCAGATCGTTTTTCAAAAAAATATCTAAGATCTTTTAAAAATAGATCTTTTCATGCAAAAACGATCTTAGATCAAAGATCATCTCTATTTAAAAAAGATCAATTGATCTAAGATCTTTTGAACGATCTAAGATCTTCTAAACGATCTAAGATCTTTTAACAATCTTAGATCTTCTAAACGATCTAAGATTTTCTAAACAATCTAAGATCTGCTAAACGATCTAAGATCTTCTAAACGATCTAAGATCCTCTAAATAATCTAAGATATTTGAACAAATTTCATGATATTATATAGTTAATAGATATAGATGTCTATAAATACTTTTCCTAATTTTGACATAGTATAAAGTGACATCTTTCAAAACCTGAGCAAGTGACGATACGTCCAGTTTTACGTAACTAGTTGTGTAACGTAAAATTTTACGTAACTAGTTACGTAAAGTTACTGCTCTAACTGAACTGGTTACGTAATCAATCAGTTGATATACCTATGGAGAATTAGACTTTTCTTGTACAAACGTGTTCACGGATTATTTATGCAATTTATAATTTTATAACATTCGGAATTTTGAGAAACAGATAATTGAAAATAAAATACAAATTAACATAAAGCATTCATTTAAATTTGACCTCAAAATAGGTTCTTGTAGTTGTAGGTAAAATGTACGTCAGTTTGTTTATATTATTTGTCATTTTTCGCGAATTCTGAAAATTTGCACTTTAGCTGAGAACTAGAGATCTCCTGAGGTAAACTGCTTTAAATGAAAGCTCGTTAGTAACGTAACTAACTGAATTCGTAATAAATATATTTTAGAAGTAATATGTAGATTATATGTATAAAAAGAAAAGTCCTTGTTCGTACAAAACCATTCTTCTAAAAAATATACACCTACCTTTCTACTTACATTATTTTGTATAAAAAAATCACAGAAACGTTTCGAAAACTAACTACTTACAACAATTGAGATCAAAATGAGAACATATTTTACAAATATGTAGATATAAAAACAAAAACTCTTATTCCTACAACAACCTAGGGCACTATTTTTTATTCTTCAAAAATAAAAAGTTATTAAAGATCTTAGATCGTTATAACGATCTTAGATCCTTTTAAAGATCTTAGATCTTTATAAAACGATCTTAGATCTCTAAAACGATCTTAGATCTTTAAAACGAGCTTAGATCTTTTAAACGATCTTAGATCTTTTAAACGATCTTAGATCTTAAAAATGATCTAAGATCGTCAAATTAAGATCAAAGATCAGATTTTTGGAAACGATCTTTTTAAAAAGGATCATTCTTTAGTGAAACAAAAAAGATCTAGATCTAAAATCACGATCTTAGATCTTTAAAATGATCTTTTTAAAATAGATCTGCCCAGCTCTGGTACACACCCACCAATTACTGTTGATTGACATTGAAAACCCAAAAAGGTAATAAACCAACTTAGACTATGCATACATTTTTTGAAATATCTGGGAAAAAGTACAAAAAAAAGTAAATTTAAGATATGTTGTAGTGATGGGAAGAATCAAATTAAATAATTCGAATAATTCGATTATAGAATGAATCGAATTAGTTCGATTATTTTCAAATATCTCGAGATAATTGAAACGCCAAATTAATATTACTAAAATCGAAATCGAAGCCGAACTAGCTGAACACGAATTCTCGTACCGATGAGAGAGACTGTGAGAAAGTGAGAAGGCTATTAACTATTAAGTGGAACAGAGATAGATATAGAAAACGCTGGAAAATGCAAACCATTGGCTGTTGTATTTTGTTGCAAGTTGGGAGTATAGTAGTTAGAATCCCCATTCATTCGCCAAAAATTAAAAAATAGTATCAATATTTAGAATAAATATTCGAAATCGGTTGACCGAACACCGAACCGACCGAGACATAAATATAAAAATCGATATATAATTCGATTAATATCTCGAATTATTATTTCGATTATGAAACACTCAATGTTAGTAATATCTCGATTATGAAAATATCCCGATTATTCCCATCACTAATATGTTGTGCAACTGGCAGCTATGCACCCCGGTGTCGGTAGCCTCGACACGCGAGCTTAAGAGCTGATCTGGTGAATGCCGTTGACAATGGGCTTTAATACACTTCTGAATAAATTTTTTCTTTTTTTTTGTTTACTATGAATTTTTTAAATTTTGAATTCGTATTAAGCTATTTTGTTTTTAACATGTGGTTAACATTTTTTACATCGTGACTTAGTCGCCCTGTATTCACGTTGTAATCTTAAAATTTACGATTTTATTTTTTCAGCTCTGAGTGCATAGTATTCTGCGTCGACGAAACCACAGGCGGGCTGGAGGCCACACACAGCTGTGTGCTGAGCAGCAAAGACTACCCCGGGTGTCCCGGTCCCGTTACCGAACTCATGTGGACACCCGATGGTTGTGCCCTGATTGCTGCTTGGTCGAAGGGCGGCTTCGCCATGTGGTCTACGTTCGGCGCCCTGCTGACTTGTTCTCTTGGCTGGGATTATGGTTTAAACGTGGATATTCAGAAGCAGAATCCACTACAGCTCTTATCGATGGTGAGTGTAGGTATATATGTTACAGCACGTATTTGAAAACAGACCGTATGTATACGGTCTAGGCTGTATCTATACAGCCTAAATGGCGCAGACCGTATGTTAATGACCTGGCATTTCATATACGGACTAAAAAAAATCTATAAATCTATACACACATATATACTAAATAATTACGTTTTTTCCTTCAAAATACTACGTACCAGCGAGAAGTAATATCCTTCTTTGATGGGCCTATATAAAAAAGAAGGGGTAATTCAGAAATGGCGGACGACGAAACCGCCCGGAAAACATTGCACATACATTCTGTCTTTGTTTAAATCTCTCTGTGATATACGGTCTAGTTGCAGATAGACCGTATATATAATAGGACTAGTCCTATTTTACATATACTGTCTCTAACATATACATATAATATAAGACACGGGGCAACAGTTATTATCTATATCATTAAATATATTTTCCTTTCTGCTCACTTCTTCATAAGTACAGGGTGGCCCACTATAAATTATTAACACCCCCCCCTTAACTTGTTAGTTTTGAGGTTAGAAAAAAGTTTTTTTTACAAAAGTCTAGATACTATGATACTAACACAAAGTTTTTTGTGAGTCTATTGGACCTTCTACAATGTGTTCTAGAATGCCGTGGCAGACATAACTTATGTTTTTTTTTTATACTTTATACAGGGTGTCTAACTTTAAAGGCCTTCAAAAAACGCTTCTTTTGATTGTCCTGCCATTTTCAAACTGCAAATCCAGGGCCGGCAGCAATTTTTTTATACCCCCGATTTTCACGAAAACCATTTGGCGATTTTTTTATTTAAAATCTGACCCCCACAGCGTTAATCAGAACACCCCAAAACCACTATATACCAGTTCCATTTGGTAGGGTGTCAAAATTGTGCAAAATAAGAATTTCAAGGTCATCTGGCGAGTCAAGTGTGCCATGGAATCCCTTCAAAACTACAAAAATATACAGGGTATTTTTCTCAAAATTCTGAAATTTTATGAAACTTATACGAGTCAAGAGTGCTCTGGAATCATTGAAAAAATATTAATAAACACAAAAGTAATGTATTTCTTTACAAAATGCCAACTATACTCCAGTCTGAATAAAATAGAAAGTAGGTCAGTCTTGCGCAATGCGGCATTTGGATCGATGATCAAAAACAGAGTTGCCAAACGTGGCATATAAAGCTTTCTTTCCACGTCGAAATGTAACTCATAACCCGCGATTTCTGATCACTTGCCTCGTTGATATGGCAACCTCGAATTCCAGGTTCTCCTTCTGTCAGCTCTAGCGCCTCTGATTGGCTTAATGGCCGAGCACGCCAAATATCTATTTTTAGAGGGTCCGCAATCCATGAGCCCATCACGTCGCGAATACCTTCTCCCGTGCATACTGAAAACCGCGGTTTTGCATTATGGCAGGGGGCGAGTGCTGTAGATTGTGCCACCTTATTTCGGAGTGTTTATTGTAATAATTATACGTTAAAAATGCAGGAAACACCTTCATTTAGGCCATTTAGGGAATTTTAAACAATATGGGGACGCCCATGGTGGCTTTCATAGAAATAATCGGCGAATTCTATACTGCGCATGACTGACCTACTTTCTATTTTATCCAGACTGAAGTATAAGAAATAAAAACAATTTGGATTAGTGGACCTTTCTCAACAAAGTCACTGTCTAAGATGATACATTTTCTGTGCGTTTCCTGTTGTGGCACGGCAGCCACCTTAAGTGATATGGACTTACTGACTGGCAGGTATCTGTATTTTTTAGATTTTAGTTCGTTTATAGTGTGTGGAGCGGTTTTGATATACTCGATTTTTGACCCATATAAAGTTCCAAAAATTCAGTAATTTGAGATGGCACAGATAAGAACACTCTGTGTATTTTGTATTGGACCTTTATACACCAACACCTTGAGTGATCCTATTGTACATTCAACTGTTTTGAGGGGATTCCATTGGCACACTGGACTTGGTAGATGCCTTTAAAATTCCTATTTTGCTCAACTTTGACACCCTGCAGAATGGAACTCCCTGTATATTTTTTATTCAAATTTGGTATATAGGGGTTTTGGGGTGTTCTGATTAACGCTGTGGGGTCAGATTTTAAATAAACAAATCGCTAAATGGTTTTCGTGAAAATCGGGGGTATAAAAAAATCGCAGCCAGCCCTGGATTTGCATTTTGAAAATGGCAGGAAGGTCAAAAGAAGCGGTTTTTGAAGACCTTTCAAATAAAAAAAGTTTAGGAAATTATCTCCAAAAATGAAGATTTTACGGATTTGTACAGTTTTAAAGTTGGACACCCTGTATATTTTTGGATTATTGAATTATACGCATTTTTCCGATTCTAATGAAGTATATATGTTCGCTCCAACCGTTTGTTCAGAACTGAGCCCTTTTTGCGAGGGCATAGGTTGCCATGGAAGACAAATGCCAAATTATAGTAATAATTATTGACAGTTTGACCGTTAAAAAATATATGTAGTGATACGAAACTTGTGTCAATTTTAATATCGTTCACAATTCTCATAATTATATTAATAGTTTTGGTTAGAAAGAAACACGAAATATTATAAATAAACATTAAATCAATAATCTTGATTGGAAACTTCCACAGGCAGAATGTGATGAATCTGAGTTTCTTCTGGATGTATCCTGGGTCAGCGAAACTTCTCGTTCCATGCTATCATTCTCGATTGCACGGGACATCCTCATGAAAAATGTCACATCTCAAAACAGTCTTATTTTACGGTTTTCTATAATCCGCTGAAGTCTCTCAGAACAAAAAACTGAATCACCCTGTATTTTAATAGCATATGCTCCCAAAGTTACTACCGCACCATGTTTATAACTTAACTACATTTTCACAACCTACACCAGCAGTGTAAGGTTTTGTTAATGTAGACATGTAGAGAGTTGTAAGCCTTGCTTAATAGAAACCCAGTGTGGTTTGTTTAATAGCAGAGAATAAACAACGCATTGTCTTCAAAAATGTTCAAAAACATCCTCGATAGAAGCATACTAGAAACCTATAATTCTTCCAGGAGTTTGCTATTGAAGGATACCAACTGTGGGCAGTCAGAAAAGACATAGAAGAATATATAGTACAAAATTCGAATGACAGTGATAGTAACGGTAATTCAGTGAAGCAGACAATCTCAAGAACCAGCCTCATCCAACTGGATTTTGCGAAAAGCGCTTTAACGATAAACCCATGCATGGTAAGGACCCCGTCTTAGTAAATGATAGAGAAAAAATGTAGAATTTTGCTAGAGCCATCAAAGCCATCTGTATCTGCAAGGCGAAGACAAGCTGTTTGTAAATTCGGCAGATACCTTGATCCGGATGTTTTCTGAGAGATCGAACAAAGACGATGGCGTTTTTAGTGAAACGTCATCTAATTTATCGAGCACTTTGGCCGAAGGCAGGCAGTGGCTCGTCATTCCCGTCCCGTCCACTTATTCCGCGACTAATTGGCCTATTAGAGTAAGTAGACACAATCACTTTAGAGATTTTTTAGATGTGTACCAATCTTCTCACAAATTTTAGTATTCGGCAATCGATGCCGAAGGTCTAAACGTAGCGATAGCAGGTAGAACAGGGTTAGCCCACTATTCGATGCAATCGAGAAGGTGGAAACTTTTCGGTAACGAAACTCAAGAAAAAGACTTCATCGTGGCAGGTGGACTGGTATGGTGGAGAGAATACATTCTGATGGGGTGCTATAGTATTTTAGATAATGCCGACGAACTCAGGTTGATAACATAATAAACAAAATAAAAACAAACATAATATTGAGGTATTGTCTGCCATAGGTTTTACCCGAGAGAATCAAAACTAGACAACAAATTTGCCAAAGTAGTTGGAGTTTCGGCCCCGATACTGCTAATCAACATTCTGCAAGATCAATTGGTAACTTTCGGATCGGATGCGCAAGTTTCAATTTGGAGGTTACAACACAATGATACAGGTACGTGGATAGTTGGACAATAGTTGCTTGTGTGCATAGAGTTTGCAGCTTGAAACTATGCCAACTGCAATCATTACACTACAAAATGTAAAGCATTTGGCATTGTAAATAGTGTTAAAGTTAAAAGTATAAACTCTTTGCTTGCAGTTGGCGACGTAGACGTAATCAAATTACAAGCGATTGACATATCAGCGCTTGCCGTCCATCCTGCCTGCATCGCCTCTGTCACTTTGACATCGCTTCGAACAGAAACTGGAAGAGGCCAACACCACAATTCCGAAAGTATAGTTTTGAACGTCAGCGGACGCCTACTTATGGTTCAAAGAGAGGTGAGAATTGTTTTTTGTTGTTTTAGCACTCCTGCTGCGCAATCGTGGTATTTTCAGCTTTGGGATTATAATTCGTAAACTTAACGAAAGGTATTATCGATAATATGCACATCACTTGGTGGTGGGCTTATATTTATATGAGTCTTTAGTATTTCTATTTAAAAACAAAGAAAAATTTGACATTAAAACGAACCTTGTTTACAATACAAGAACAGTCAATTTAAATTTTCCGATCCACATATTTTGATGCAGTATTGTGATCATTGACTGCAGATTTCGTGACGTCATTTCATTTACTATGGTGTGTGTACCGTGTATATACATGTATTTTATGTGAAATAAAGAAGTTTCTATTCTATTCACTTGTTATATTACCCCTGATAATACCACTATAATACTAAAATCAGGCAACTCTTCTTACGCCTGGCGAGAACATGTGTTGAGATATTCGCCAGAGCCGTACTCAAGCATGACCTTTATTAAATTTTAGTTTTACAATGAAAATTTTGGAAAATATTTCGGAAAAATTATTTTCTTAATTAAAATGGTTCAAAACATAAAAACGAATATTATTTGTGGCAGTGTCTAAATAGCTGAAAACAACAAGATAAAACCACGTAAATACTCTTTTGCAATCGAATACGTCCCTGTTGCTAGGCACACTGATATTTTATGGCCTATTGACTAATCGTGGAACGTCATCGAACACGTGCTTTTATTTACGCCAGGCTTAAGAATTGCTCGATTTTAGTATAGGTACCACTACCTAAAGTCTATCCAAGTTACAGATGCAGTGGATCAAAACATTGGCCACCACGTGACCCATTCTCTTATTGGTCTGGCCGTCATAAAATGTCAAGTGTTTACGCGGCGAGCAGAAGGCAGGGCCGGCTCTTCCCTCAGTCGAGTTTCCTGCATATTTTAGATCGGATCGCGAGCAGTATATTCTGTAAATTTATTTTGGTACTTAATTTAAGGAAATTTATAAAGATCCACGAAAGGAAGAAACACAAATTTTAGAACTTCTAAAAGAATTAGTTCAGAATTACAAGCCACTTGGAATCTCATATTAGTCCGACCCTGGTAATCGATCGCAAGGCGGTCATGTGACTTTGTTTATATCTACTGCCGCTGTAACTTGGATAGACTTTAGTGGTATCATTCCTGAAATCATCACTTGACTGGTTAATATTATTAATATTATTATATGACACGAAAAGTGACAGTTATTCGTTTTAACAGAGGTTGGACAACGATCGGATCTCTCTCTGGCGAGGGTCTTATTTTCCCTATGAAATTCATTTTGTGCAACAGACATATATTTTTTCGCTCTTTCTATCATTCCTCCAGCAGCAGGATGTGTCAAAATTGGATTTTAAGGTTAAGCTAACGACAGTTAACTGCCATAAGCGTAGGTAGATGAAGGCACAGTTTAAAATGTATAAAAATATAGATAAAACCATTGAGTAAAGGAATAATTATTATTATAATTATTATTCCTTTACTCGATGATAAAACCAATAAATAGGTTAGGTAGTAGTATGTTATTTGCAAAAAAGCTTCACTAATAATAATTATTGAAGTTTGAATGGAAAAGTGAAGAAGTATATAATTTGTTCCAAGCAAACAGCAATTTTAGGATATCAGGATAAAAACATTTATTAAATTTTTGTAGGAAGGTGGTATACATAAAATTAAACAAGGCTCTAGCATACCAACTAACCAAACTTTCGAATATTTCTTCAATAGGAATTGTAGCTGCAATAATAATTATTATTCCTTGCATTTAAAATTAAAAATCAAAAAGGTCTTTTAAATGGTTTTACTGTAGGGTTTCGTTTCTTCAAACTCTCTTCTTATACCTACCATCTTAATTTTAAGACAATTAATACTGAAATTTGTAGGGAACAAAAAGTTGGAAAGTTTGTTTTGGTAATATGAATCAACCACTATTTGAAAACAGGGTTGATAGAATTAGGCTGAATAAAAAAATGAGTATTTAATATTAGTCTTTCATTATTTTTTTTTGTAAAATAAAAGTTAATAACTTTTTAATGCAAGAGAGATCATCTATATTTCAATAAAGAAGACAACAGTAGGTATTTTTGTTTTCAAAGATATATTGTAAGTAAATAGGAAAAATCAAACTAGTAGAAGTTCTCAGAAATTTATACATATTTAATGGTTCTTTCTTGCTAAAGTCACGTTCATCAAACGTTGCAGGAGGTGATCCTTTCTTCAGCACAACCTGACATTCAAAATTCATGTCGGAGAAGTGAACCTGTGAAAGTTAAAGAACTAAATTTAAGCTACCTAAGCATAATAAAACGCTGCCATCAAATCCTATTTTTTTATCAGCAAGAAATTTGTAATGGAACATATTAATACATATAAGCTCACACATTTAACTGACTACATAAAAAGGGTTCTTCATATAAAATTCCCACCCGTGTTAACTTCTTTTTTGTCCTATTTTGTTGGTCTTGGTGTAAAATAAAGCTCCTTCAAAACTGTCTCTCTCTAACAATTATTATAAATTCTAAAATATCCTTACAAGTAAGATTTTGTAAGTATTTTATTGCTATTTATTCGTGGCGTTTTTTCCTGTATTAGGTTTCGAAAAAATGTATTAAAACAAGTATTTACGAATTAAATATTACACTCTCTTTCCAAATTTCATGATAGGAAGAATTTTCTAATTGCAAACAACTTTTTTGTATTTTTATAGTTTTCTCCTTTCGAGAAGCAACGAAAATTTTAAAAAAATTAACAAAGTAAGTCAAAAAATTAGGGGGGTGGAAGTTTTGATGTGGAAGATCCTGTATAGTTTTCTGGAATACGTTTCTTCGTTATGAGAATTTTGTAGTAGAAAAATTTCCTTTACAGTAACAAAATATTTAATTATAAACCAATCCAAAGTTGTCACGCACAACTTATCTAATATATCCATATACATATACTTACATTTTTATTATTCCATGAAACGAAGAATGCCTATGCCGGTCCAGTAAATATACCTAACAGGTTTTACCTCTTTGAAGGCAATAACTTTAGATTTAGATTTTAACATTGGGAAATTTTCATAAGAATTCTAATAAGGGGTTTGTATAATAATGGACTTATTGAAAACAAATAGGTACTAATATTTAATATTAATTTAGATACCTTATGTTATGTTGCTGATGCAGATTAAGAAAATTATTCTGCAGATTAAAATCATAGATCAAACAAAAAAACTCTCATGTTAGGGTATTTCATTTGCACTTTCCATCGTGCTCGTTCTTCTGTGCTTTTTGGAAAGGGTGTTAAGAAAAATCCATCCTGGTCAGAATTCTTGCAGTTTCTTATTACACAAGATGTCATTTTTAACTTTTAACATTCCTTTTTGCAAAAGAAAATGAGCACGCTCAATAATTTGTTGACAGTTTGTTGTCAAACTGGCACCCGCCAAGATAAGAATATAATAAAAACAATGTTTTTTTTTCAATAAATAGTAACAATGTTACTAGATCTACCAAAATCTGTTGTCCAACCTCTGTTAAAACGAATAACTGTCACTTTTCGTGTCATACAGGGCCTCTAGTTAATATTTCACAAATTATATCCTGTCATTTCAGGTCCGTAACGGGGAAAAATACACTTGCCTCATGCCGACCGTTTTGGCAAGTTGCGTGGAGAACGTGTGGGTGCCGGGCGCCAGACGGCCCGACAAGGTGCACCTCACGGAGGCGCTGTGGCTGTTCTGCGGGGCACACGGCATGAGGGTGTGGCTCCCCCTGTACCCCAGGGGCGGAGATAAGAGCCACACCTTCATGTCGAAGAGGATAATGCTGCCGTTCCAGCTGAGGATATACCCTCTGGCGATTCTGTTTGAAGATGCCATCATTTTGGGCGCCGAAAATGATACGCTTTTATATACGACTGATGCCAACTCGCCATTTTCGCTGCCATTCAGTGTGCTACAAAGAACTGTGAGTTTACCTTGTGCATTTTTCAACGACGTTTTCTAGCTATATTGGAAATTAGTGTCGCGGCAGAGCCGGGCAGTAACGGCATTCTTCTAATGATAGTTACTGTACTTTTTTGGCAAAGAAAATGATAACTCTTTATATTTTTAGTAACAAATAAAGGCTTAGTCACTTTTTAAAGTGACTAATGAACTTGCTAATTTTTGACGACAACGTTACTACTGCAGCAACAAAATAATGCTTGTCTCAAGAAACAGTAATGATTTTTACATACAGTAACAGTAACGGAAAGTTTCCAGTCTTATTTTTTTTTAATGTTTAGTTTAATTAGTCACACTTAGAGCTTTCCAAAAATACCAAATATGCCATATTTTGAGTGAAATTTGTTAAAGATATTGCAGAAAAAGTATAATATCACAAAATGTAAAAGTTTTGCTTTGTATAATTGGTATTTCATGATCATAATTCAATATTCCACTTTCAGATTTTAAATTATTAGTATCATTATTATTTAATTACTACCTACAGCAAAAAACGTAGGAAGTGACGTTTTTTTGTTAAAAAAAATACTATTATTTTTGCAGATTTAGTTGGGGCAAAAAAAACATTGCTTCCGCTAAACCGAAAGTGATATGCAACCGTGTTGTGCAGATTTTTTTATTCACTTTACTAGTCTGATGAAAAATTGCAACAAAATCGCTATCTTAATTTAAAAAAAATGGTAATTTAGCGATAACTTTTTTGTTTGAAATTAAACTGTTTTTTTTTCTTGGCGGCATTCAATTTCTTGGAAAAAAACAACACAAGTTTAGTGTTTGAACAGCCAATGTATCTTAAAAATTACCGAGATAATCGCTAGTAACATCTTAATTGTGTCACCCTGTACAAAAGTAAACATAATAAAATAGAGAACTGAAAAAATATAGATAAATAAAAAAGATAAAACCAAATATGAAAGAATATAATAAATTTAAACTTATTAAATTTCAGTCAAAAAGTATATAGAATATAATAATAGTTATTTATGTACCAAGGCACTGAAGTTCAACTTTTTATGACTCATGTGGAGTTTAGTTGCTGAGGCCTCTGGCCGAGGCAAATAAACCACATGAGTCATAAAAAGAACTTCAGTGCCGAGGTACATATTATTTTTTTTTTTGAAATCGGAAAAAAAAATGTTTTATTAGGCAAGAAAATAATAATAAGGGATCACCCGTCCACGAACCGACTACGCGCGGCGTTGCTTGACTTTACCGATCGCTCTACCTAGGACAAGTATAATGATGTACGGCACCTCCTGACAGAGAAACCAAACTGCTGCTTCTTGTGCAGCCTACACAACAAATCTATTGATTTTCAAATTTACTAAAATATGTATACTGAAGGATTGCGCTTCTATAGGAAACAATTTCGCAATGTGTACGAAAAGTTAAATGAGCCTTTATCGGACGGGTTTTGAATATTTGGTCACTTTTGACGGGCGATTTCTCCGCGTCTGACGTTTGATGTTTACATCTCGCCAAGGCCTACTTATTGAAAAAATCGTACAATAATGGGCTATATTATTGTACGATTTCTGTGCTTTTAATGACGATTTTGGGACATTTTAATGCCGATTTCAAGAAAAATATATTTTTCCGGAAAAGTTTCCCAGCAATGTTTCCGCAACTTTCAGGGAAAGTTTCCTAAACTTCAAAGTTTCTTCCCGGAAAGTTTCCAAAAATGGAAACTTTCCCAACTTGGAAAGTTTCCATTGCCCATCTTTACTTTTTAACAAGTAAAGCTTTCATTACTTTTTAAAGTAACTAATGAACTTGCTAATTTTTGACAACAAAATTGCCACTGAAGCAAAAAGTAATGATCGTTACATAAAGCAACAGTCATTACATAAAGTAACGGTCATTACATAAAATAACGGTCATTACATTCAATACTAATTACAATTACCATTCTGACCTTTGCTGAGAAAGAATAGAGGACAGAAGGTCTAATAGGTTCTTTTTTGGTAAAGATAATGATAACTTTGCTTTTTAAAGTAACTAATGCCCTTATTTATCTTTGACAACAATGTTACTTATTTAACCAAAAGTAATGGTCGTTAGAAGAAAAAGTAATATACATAAATTAACAGTCATTACGTAAAGTAACGGTCATTACAAAGTGCAAAAGTAAAATTAGTTTGTAATTTACTTTGTAATTTAGTTTTTAAAATAAGGTCTTCACCATCTGTTTAAAAATGACTCTGATATCAGTGATTTGGAATGACCACTGCATGGGACAAATGAACTACTGTTCAAAAATGGTAAAGTATGTATCCAATTTTGATTTTTTGTATTTATTTTTAGAGTCAAGTTTACCTTCACCAAATATTGAGACAGTTGATTAGAAGAAATTTAGGATATCACGCATGGGAAATAGCCAGGAGTTGTATGAGTTTACCTTATTTTCCGCATTCTTTAGAATTACTACTTCATGAGGTATCTACCATTTTATTTCTTACGATCTATCTTCCTAATATTTTACCAGGTTTTAGAAGAAGAAGCGACAAGTAAGGAGCCTATTCCGGATGCCCAGCTGCCGAGTATTATCGAGTTTATCATGGAATTTCCCGTGTACTTGCAAACGGTTGTTCAGTGTGCAAGAAAGACAGAAATAGCTCTATGGCCTTACCTTTTCTCAGCGGCCGGGAAGCCCAAAGATCTCTTTCAGGAATGTATGGCAAAAGGACAACTCGATACTGCTGCTTCCTATCTAATAATTCTACAGGTAAGTTGAAAAATAGCAAAAATTACCACAATTTTCTGAAGGCTACATTTGAACTACTTTATAAGATATACTGTTGTCAGGTAGATTTAAAGTTCTAGAATTTCTAATTTTGCAGGTTGGTTGTCAATATCAATAAGAGTAACATTGTTTAATTTTTGTAGAACTTGGAAACATCTTCAGTCAGCAGACAGTATGCTACTTTGCTATTAAACACTGCTCTTGATCAATCAAAATGGGAGTTGGCGAAAGACCTTGTCCGATTTTTGAGGGCAATAGGTGAGAAATGATTTTTTAAATTATTTTTTAAACCTTATTGTTTTCACTATATTTTTCTAACGTAATTGCTCTTTTTTAGATCCAAACGATGCAGAATCACCACGCAACTCGTTTATTTTACCCCAAAAACTCGCCCTGTCGCAACCACCACCGGTAAATCCTATCGCAGACGATATTTCCCTGATTCTCGGAAACGTGCAAGGGCCAAGGGTGAGGAGCTACAGCACCACAATATCTCCGAAACTGGTGGAGAGGCAGAATAGTCGGGAGGTTAATGTTAGCAGTGTGGCCGAGAGTCCAAAGTCGAATAGAAAGAAATCGATAGCGAACAGTGTCGGAAATAAGAGTGATAGCAGGTTTGTAATATGATTTTAATTTTCGAATATTACATGTTCATTGTGAGAAGTTTATTTTTGTTAGTTATTGACATCACAAATCAAAATGGGGATTATGTTGAGTTATGGTACATTTGACCTATTAATTTTCTATACAGGTCCTGTAAGTAATTACGCAATATAAGCTATATCTACCATATTTATAATTTAAAGTGTAATTATAAATGCGTATTTGGAGTTTCTTCATTCAGAAGTAGTGTATTTTTATAAAATATTCAACGATCCAAAGATTACGCCTTTTTTTAAATCAAGAAAAACATGGCAACGCTGATTGTATTTCCGCCACTTTTTACATTGTGACATATCCTTTCTGGCAAATCCTGCTGGCAGCAGTAAACATCCAAACAAATAAATAAAACCTTTTCTATTATTGTGAGGATAATTTTGACGTGACAAACACTTCTACTCTTGGTTTTTTCAATACTAAAACTCAGCTCTTCGTTTTTTTCCCATGTTATAACGTCCACATTCATGTGACTCCAATTTTTGTTGCACAAACGCACATACCGTGTTGAATTAATTTTGTGTATATCTCATTTGACATTTGTCAGCTGCTGTGGTCAAATGCCACGCAACGGGACAAAACGATCGATAAAGCAACATTGAACAAACAAGTGGCATTTATTAAGGTGCTCCACAAAGTTTAATTGATAAAAGTGGAAAATTTCAGTTTAAATAAGGATTACCTTACCACTTAATAGGTTTTATTGAGGTCTTTAAAGTATACACAGATTATTCTTTGTAATAATAGGTTTAACTGCTTCCTAGATGTAGAAACAAGATAATATTTATTCGATGTATTCTCGGAAATATCCCTACATATCTAGAGGCTCTTCATAAAATGCAAGTGAAAAATCCAGAATTTGTTCTTTAATGTATCAGCAACGGCCCTCATAAAATAAACTGGACCCCCATTGGGCCCTAGTCCGGCACCGTCGCAATGATAAAGGCTTGCCAGCTGGCGACGCGAAACGTCATTACGTCATCACAGGGAGGCAGGGAGGTAGCTTTTTGTAGTTTACGTTTACTTTTCTGGCGATTTTCCTGTTTTAAAGAACGTTTGTTGTGTGTTGGACTGTGTTTTTCAGTAATATAGGACGTGGAGTTTTATTAATAAGGTGGTAAAACAGCAGTGGTTCAGAATAAAGTGATTAAAGTTCAATTTTAGTTTATAGGTTTTAGGTTGTGTCTATAGTTTAGGACTTATTCAAATCATGCCGTGGACGTGTTCCGTTCCCAACTGCAAGGAGAACTACAAAGGCGGTCCTAATGCGTCTGCGTTTTCCTCCCTAAAGACCCCATTTTAAGGGAAAAGTGGGTTAAGGCCATCAAAAGAGATTTTGTTCCTACACAGTCTTCCAGGGTTTTGGTTTGGACTGTTGGAGAGTGTTATACCTAACAATTTTACGTGATTAAACGCAACCACCTTGAAATCAGTAAGTTTTATGGTTTTATTCATTCGAATTTAGTTGTATCAAGGCACTCAAATAAGAAATAATTAGCATTTACGAAAATTTTACCTGTAGATATCTAAATGCACCAAAAGCCTTTGAAAGGTGACTTTCACTCTCGTAGATTATTATCCGTGTTATAAAACCATGAGCTATATAATGTAAACAATCTTTTTTTTACCAAATTTACCAAGTTGACATGAAATTTGAATTTGGCGCCTTAGGCTCACCTCCCTTGGATGACTCATCGCTTTCAGCTGGCGGGCCTTGTTATTGCGACAGTGCCGCTTAGTCCCTCCACCAATTTTTAGCCATCCGGCAGAGGGCGCTGGCGCCCGCCTGGATAGCCACGATATTGTGTGCATTCTAGGAGATTTAGAGTGCATTCTAGGGGAAAAGCGAAATTTGTTTTGGAAACACAAAGTGACATTTGACAACGGCCAACCACGGCCCTCGTACATTTGACATTTGACAGCTAATGACGTGTGCGCCCAATATGGCCGACCTTTCATTGGAACATATCGTCGGTCTCCGCACGTAGTGGCGTAAGTAGCTTTTTGATAATTTTACAGTAGAGCTAAAAAACTAAAAACAGCATGAAATAATCAGTCATATATCTGGTAAAAAATTTACTAAACCTAACGAAACTTTTTTCAAAGATGCCGGTAATAAAAATAAATACCCTTGAACCTTTTTATCAATTTTCTTGTTCTCTTTCCGATTCCTTGAAGAAGAAAATTGATAAAAAGGTTCAAGGGAGCTCCCTTGAACCTTTTTATCAATTTTCTTGTTCTCTTTCAGATTCCGCCATTTTTATATATTGCCGTTAGGTTTTGAAGTTTTTTAATTTGTTAAGTAGCTGTTTTATCTCAGATGTTTTCAAACATCAATTTTTCCGCAATCACATACCAAACTTGATTGTCTAGGAAGGTAAGCCCCTTTTAATATTTAATTTTATTGTATAACCTTATTAGGTACTCATTTACACAAGTTTCATATCTAATTTAAAATATTTTTTCTAGTTTAATATCCTTTAACTTCACACTGCTGATGATGACTCCCTAGGTGAGTCGAAACATATGTACAGTTGAAAATTAAAAAGAACTGTGTTTGTGGAGCAGAGACTGTAAGTTTTACCCGTTCATCATATCCTCCTACTCCACTGCAAGACATGGACTACTTCTTCAGTTTATGACAATATTGAACGACTTGCGGATTTTTTCATTTCTGAGAAAAAAAATATTTTGAGCAGTTACGCCACTTTGTGAAATCTGTAAATTTTTTGTCGTTTAGATACGCCAAATTAAAAGCTATTTAAAGAATATTTATTAATGCAAATTTCGACAAAATAATAGTTATTTAGGTACCAAGGCACTAAAGTTCAACAAATGTGGAATTTAGATGCCGAGGCCTTACACTAAAACACAATTGTTATAAAAAGAAACTTCACTGCCAAGGGACACATTATATTTTTTGAAAATCACGAAGAATTTTTTTTAGGCAAAATAATTTAAACTGTCTGTATTTTTCTATTTCAAGTTCTTTCCACAACACCAAATTTGATGTACCGTCGTTCCATTATGCACTGATAGGAGTCATAGGTACATGCATTTCATGCAAACGTAAAACAGTTTATGCATATAGCACAAATTTTTCTATTTGTCGTGTCAGAATAGTATTGTAAAATACGTAAACTTAACTTATTGTTAAAACAAAACGACTTTTTGAGCGAAAGTATCGAATTGGAGTCGCAGTAAAACGCAGCTGATATTTCTAGAATAGGATTTGAGGCCTATTTACTCATGTGTTAATCAGATACGCCAAAAGATGTGTGCGGTTATTTAAAAATTCTCGCATCACGAAGTGGCGTAAATTAAGTTACGCCACCTTTTGGAAAATACAAATCTCATGTAGGTTTCTCACAAAGAGGCGTAATAGTATATTTCCTAACAAGTGCGGAAAGTGCCACTTTTCCGCACGCGATTGCAGTTGGCTGAACGACGCGTAGCGGAGTTCAGCCAAGAAATCGAGTGTGGAAAAGACACTTTCCGCAAGAGTTAGGAACACTATTTTTTCTACAAGCGTGCGGAAAAGTAAGACACTTTTCAGCACGCTTGTAGAAAAAGTATATATACGCCTCTACGTGAGACACTCTGTAACTTTTAACAGTTACGCCAATTTAAGAATTAATTGTCCTGACGTAAGTAGTAGAGATACATTTACACCACTTCGTGAGATGAAAGAGGACGTTAAAATATGCATATAACGGGAGTAACCCATATTTTGAATTTTTGGCAGTTACGCCACTACGTGCGGAGACCAACGATATTATATGTATGTAGGTGGGACAAATGATTGTATTGGAAAATCAGTCCAGTTTATTTTACGAGGGACGTGGTATTAGCCCATTCTAATAAATAAAGAACAAATCTTTATTGATAATTACACAGGTACGTCATTATTTGTTAATATTCTTGGCTTGACATTGTAGATTAGCATTTTCAACGTTTGATACTTGCATTAAGTCACAATTTTGTTGAATATTGGTGGTATAAAAACAAATGGGAAGTTCACATAACCAACAATGGCATAAAAATAACCCCTATTCTTAATGTTCCTCCGCCTGCCGAAGCAATGGGGAACTTGAACAATTTTTTTTAGTTCTTTAATATATTTGCCTATCTATAGAAAGAGCACATACCAAATATTAGCCCTCAAACCGCAATATTTAATTTGCAATAAATGATTAAAGTTGTGGCCTCGCGCTATTCATTTGAAACGATACGTAAAGCGTGGGAATGGTCGTGACGTCAAATATCTCGATCGATCAGAAGGCAGTGACAGGAATGACAGCTACACAGAATTAGAGAAGATGAGAATGGAAATTGAACGTTAAAATAAACAGTTCGGGGCCCCATTTACAGAGGGCTCTGATGTAGGTCTCGGTACGTGGGATTTCAGTTGCTGTCAGAAACGTGACACTTGCTGCTCAGGACAAAAAATTAGTACGCTTACGCATCTCGCAATGTAAATAACTATTTAATTCAGCACACCCTTTTCAAACGTTATCAACAATATCAAGACGGACAGACAAGGATAGTATGGTCTCGTTTAGTCTTTCTAAACAAAGCTTGCGTGGTGCTGTAGTTTGTTTACATGTGTCGCTCATATTAGTTGATATATGGTGCCGCCGCCCACCAGAGGCACCACCACCAACGAGATAGTTGACGTCACAACCAAGGAGGGCGCGTTTCAAGAATGATTTGAATTATGCAGTTTTTAATTGCTTATATTTATTACATAAAAATAAAAAATGAGTTTTTTTGTGAACTGTGGTTCATTTAATGACACTAAATTACGTTTGAAAGTAATATTTTTCAAATTTAATTTTTGTGCAAGTTCCCCATTGGAGGTCAGTGACCGGTCCATCCGGCGATAAAATGGTGGTACCACGTGGCGCCACATGTCGTTGCCGTTTCCTCTGAGTCGGCGGGCGAAGGAGGGCTCCGGAAAGCGAAGATGAGTGTAATCTGCTCAGACGCACTTTAGGGTGCTTTCCCAAAAATTTTATAGAATTGGCGTATGCCCCTTATTGGCTAAATTGCTGAAAGGCAGAGGCCATAAAAAGAAAGGAAGGAAGGAATAACCAGCAATGGTTCCTACACCATCTAACCCCTTCTAGTAGTTGTAGCAAGCGCCGGACTCTGCTACATCTCGCCGCTACTTATTAATAGTCAGTTGGAACAAATACCACCTAGCCGATGGAACCCTATTCTCCAGTAGCTTACTTGGTTAATAAACTGTCTATCGCCCCTGTAGAAGTCCAGGGTTCAAATCTCGCCTAGGGGGCATATTTTTCAATTGATTGTCCTTTACCTGCTTTGCCACAAAAACATCCCAATATGGTTCATTTGAACTACTTCATTGATCGACTGAATAACTGCAAAAGGTTGTGCAAAACATTTTTTTACTGCCCTCTAGAAAATCCCAACTATATTAAATATAGCTGGAAAGTAAATCCTAAATTTTAGGGTTCACTTTGTTGGCGGGTAGCGAAACGAAATCCTTCCATTTCCCTCAGAAACTCGCCAAGCAACAGCACGGCCGAGGAGTTCTTCATCGACGTGATCCTGCAGAAGCACGCCAGACGGCTGTTGTCGTCTCACTGCCTTTCCGATCTGGGCTATTTTGCCGCCCATCTCGACTTCCACCTGGTCGGGTGGTTGGCGAGGGAGAGGGACCGCGCGGCGAGAGTCGACGACTTTGTGATTGGGTTGAAGCAGTTGCACGAGGAGTTTGGGTGGCCGTATCCGCTTCCTACCAGCGTGACCGGTAGACAAAAAACCGAGGGTGAGCGCTGCCAGACGGTTAATTGAATTGCCCTTCATGACATATGTGTCTCCTTTTAGTACCGGGAATATCACCGGACTCCCACCCAGCCTTCAACACCATTGAAGAACAACTGAAGTCACTGAAACTGGACTTACACCCGACGAGTGCAAGCAGGGTCGGCGACAGTGGGTACATGAGCTTCCAAGGTCTGCCATACACCGGACTTATTACTCCGGACAACATGCTAGAACAGTCCAGCCAGATCGCCGAATTTGAAGTCGAGAGTGATGGCGAAACTCAGAACGAGACGGAGGCCTTTAATAAGAACGTAGCTGAAAAGAAGATCAACATTAGTTTGGGTAAGTCAGTTATGAGGTTTGATGAAAACTTGGGAAGTAGGACCTGTTGAAATTTACTCACTCAATTTGTGGATTGTGGACAATGTATGGTTATTTTCTGACATCTTGTTATTCAATAGTTTTGCTTTGTCGTTGTTAGGTCTCAAGACTAGCGTCCTGCAATCGAACCCCATCGACGAGTCGATAATGAGCACCGCCAGTTCGGTGTGGGGCGAGGATAGAGACGTACTCGGCAGCCCGACCAGCACGGAAAACTGGGAGGTTCCGTCCACGCAGATATTGGAGCAACTCGCCGATACTGGAAGCAAGGGGTCGCACCGATCTGAAGTTCAATTGAGGTAATTAGGAGAAATGTATCAAAATATCCAGGGACTCTTTAAAATAAGGGGACCCAGCATGTCACAGTCATAGGAAAAGTGAAGCCTTGAGGGGAAGTTTGTTTTCTGTTGACTCCAAGGAGACCAGAAGGGGGCTGATACAAAGTTATGATATATGTCAGTGTTCAACTGCCATCAGGTTTTATGTGACATGCCAGTGCCATAGATTCTAAAGGAAGCAAAATATTTCCTATCATAATTCACAATTTTTAACTTTTCTAGCTTCCAGATACTCAGATGTGTCAATTAAAGGTAATGCGGCCGCCTGTAGTAGTAGTCCCAATAATTGCAACCAGATTTTTCCTGCATCACCTTTAGTAATCCTACAATTCCCATTACATTGGCATTACATATAAGTAGGTAGTTTAAAACAAATCGTATTTCGAAAATTTTAAATTATTAAGCAGGTAGCTTCAGTCAGGTCTTTTTTTAAAGAGTTTTTATTTACGACTACAAGTTTATTTTAAGCTTTTGAGGTACCTTGGGAGAGAAATAAAATTACAAAAATTTTATAATGAACACCGAGAAAAACTACATCATTAGAACTACTAGACCTAATCTTATTAGTCCATCCCGAAATCTGTGAAAGTTCTTTGGGAAGATACATTCAACAAGGGAAGAAAGTTCAAGTATACATAGACTATGTTTATCTCGTGACAACTCGATCAGATTGAAATGGATCCGATTGAGATATGTCAAATCTTTTATAATTCTACGTTTACATCATCAGTATTGAATCCTACGGTTTTCAATCCTCTCTAGGGACATTAACTTATTATACTTATTCCACAGTAAGTTGGTGCACATTCTGACCAACTTCTGTTTGGAAATAGCGGCGTGACTTGAAATTTTAAATCTGATTGAATTTGAATCTGTAGGGTTTACGACGTCTATTTGAGTCTGCTCCAGTGAATTCAAACCTTCTCTCAATCAGATCGAACTCGTCGAGATAAACGTAGTCATTTTACAAATGGATTGAGGAATCTGGTAACAAGGTGCAATAGCGACAAATTCTTAAATAAGCAAAATCGGCACTACTGACTTACCATACTTATTACATAAATTCGTGGAAATAATTGCTGGAAATCGATTTCAACTATAAAGAAATAAATTTCCTTCATTTGACAGTTGCCACATTCTGCACTTGTATACACAAAATTGTCAAGTCTAATTTTTAGAAATCATGGAAACCATTATTAATTTCTACTAACAATCAAAGTACCTGTTATATTCATAGATTCTCCAATAAAATGGCATACTTGGCATCACTGAAACCATTAGAATGAGGAAAGAATAGGCCTCACTTTGGAAAGTATAATGTTGAGTCCCCTTACTTTAAAGAGTCCCTGAAAATATCACTGTTGCCAAATTGACAAAGTATGCAAAAAACACTACCATCATTGGAAGTGACTACATTAAAATTGTCACCATTGACTATACATAGTACAGTGGAAATATTCATTATACATTTTATAACAACATTGTATATTATAATAACAAACACTTAATGGGAAGTATACAGGGTGTTTAATGCACAGTTGGAAAAAATATTAATGTATAATAAAAAACAGTTTTATTTTCTAGCAGCCATAAATAGCTTATATTTCTGTATACAGTTGAAATGCATCCAGCAGACAAAAACACCAAAAAGGCCGTGGCACACGAAGTGATTTCATAGGTCTTGTGTCAAAAAATAGGGATAATCGAAATATTTTTTATTATAGATGGCAAATGACTGAGCATTTATGATTTTGACCAGGTCACTTTTAAAAGTGACCGCCAAGACCTCGAGCATTTACGGTCATTTTTGAAAATGGCGCCATTCGCTAGCTTGTTGAAAGACCTTTAAAACAAGACCCCATATGTATGACTTTTGATTAAAAAAGTATATAAGGTAAACAAAAATTAAAAAAATTAAAAATATAAAATATTTAACATTTCTATTTAGTTACAGACAGGTTTAGAAGCCCCCTCGCATAGGTACATGTATGATGTATGTTAGTTAGGTTAGCAATCAATAAAATATTCAAATATTGTTAAAATAAAATAAAAATACTTCTCAGTATATATTATTTTGATTTTATTTTTTTCGCTATTATAAAAAACAGACGAGTAGTACCTATCAAGGATAACAAAAGTTATATATAGATGGCTGGAGCACTTATGAGCAGAAGCATTTTGAGCATTTATGAGCAGGGCATTTTGGTCACTGTCCGGCAGTTTTGGAGCATTTATGATCATTTATATAAATGTCATCAGTTAGAGAATTAATGAGAATTTCTGGTCACTTTTGAGCATTTATGGTCATTTATAAAAAAAAAACTCCATTTCTAACCTATAAAACTACAAAACCGTTTCTAATTCTAACCTAGAATATTGCCAAACTGTGTACCTACCTACCACAGATTAGTGACCAAAAATTAAAATATGCTATTTGTGAATTTTGTAAAGCTGAATATTTTGCCCATGCAGGAAGAATGAGAAAACATTTAATTCAATGTTCAAAGGCTCCAGTCTCCAGTACAGATAAAGAAGTTATTTAGATTTAGTAGTAACAACAATGTAAAAAGTATTTCTGATGTAGATGTAAGTATTGAATATAGCTCTCATTGTTAATCAATTCAGGTAATTTTATTGCAATAATTATAATTGAATTTCAGATCAAAACTTATTTTAATAATTTTAAATTTTAACAATACTGGAATATTTTATTGATTGCTAACCTACATCCTACATGTACCTACGCGTTGGGTCTTCTAAATCTGTCTTCAACCTGTAACTAGAAACTTTTTTTTAAATTTTACATATTTTAATTTTTTTTATTTTTGTTTTACTTTATACTTTTTTAATCAAAAGTCATACATATGGGGTCTTGTTTTAAAGGTCTTTTCACAAGCAATCGAATGGCACCATTTTCAAAAATGTCCATAAATGCTCGAAGCCTCGGCGGACATTTTTAAAAGCGCCCTGCTCAAAATCATAAATGCTCGGACATTTGCCATCTATAAAAATATATATTTTTTCATTTTCAGATTCAAAACAAACAAAACAAAATAAGTCTCTTCACTTCTTTGCTTGAAGTAGTTCCAGGCTATTGAATTTTGTTTGACCATTTCGCAAAGTGGGTACTAAAACTAGGAAACACACGCAGTTCATGTTCACAATATTCTAGGTTAGAAATGGTTTTGTAGTTTTATAGGTTAGAAATGGAGGGATTTTTTTTATAAATGACCATAAATGCCCAAAAGTGACCTAAAATTCTTATTAATTCTCTAACTGACCACCATAAATGCTCATAAGTGTCCAAACAATTTTATTAATTCTCTAACTGACCACCATAAATGCTCGTAATAAGAGACCAAAAATTCTTAATAATTCTCTAACTGACCACATTTATATAAATGATCATAAATGCTCCAGAATTGCCGGTCAGTGACCAAAAGTGGCCAGAAACATTTAAAAATGACCTGCTCAAAAATGCTCAAAATGCTTCTGCTCGTAAATGCTCCAGGCATCTATCACGATTCATCTATTGCCAATTATTTTTCTTTTCGTTGTTGATATAGGAATAGTGTAATAGTATTGATGATAATATGTTTGAAGACAAAATAGTAGACTTCTACTCCTTGCGACATAATCTACTATTAATTTTCTTGATTTTTCCCATAGGTATTTGCTACAACTCTTCATGGAAGCAAGCTGTTTGGAATGGTCGCTTCTGATATCGATTTTGCTCAGAGATGCGATGGCAGTCTTGCGAACTGTGAATACTGCCAAGTCACCCGACCATCCGATAGACGCAATCCAAAGGCTACGTCAAGGTTTTTTGGTGCTAAATTATTGGACTAATACTGAATGGTAAATCCATATAATATTGAAAATTGTCCATTCTATACTTTTTTGTATTATTTTTTTGTAGTTTGGGCTATAGAGCCTTTATGCTGGCCATCCAGAATCAATTCGCGATCCTGACTAAGATCCTGGAAACGAAAATACAGCAACAGCAGATTGCAGAGTATCAACAGGCAGTCACGGCGACCCTCAACACTGTTGTGTCGAAACCTTCTAGGTAACAAGTTGTGCTTATTATTCTGGCAATGCTAAGTATCAGTAGCTCATCGGTGTTTTCTGTACTTGATTGGATTTTAACAAAACAGTGTCTAGTATTTTTGTTGAATCAATGCATCCACTTCTTATCCTTCTCAAACTTAATATAAAATGTCTTTACAGAAAATAGAAATTGCAACACATGATGCTAAAATAATAATTCTCACCCTCACAATACTTCGAACTAGGATTACCCCAAAAGTAACCTTGTGCGGAGGAGTGGTGGCAATTACTATTTTTTAGGCTTTATTGCCAAATTGCCATTGTACATTTGAACTACTTTTACTAAAAAGTTGTATTTCCTGTACTTGATACTGTATACCCTGATTACTGTAAGAAGTCCCGATTTTGTCAGATGACATTCTCCACAAAATCCCTAGGAATTTTCTGTTAACCATGGGTATAACATTGGTATATGCGTCGCAACCAGTTAATGACGCAACTCATTGATTTATGATGTGAAATGTTACCCAAGTGATACAAAAAAAGAACATAATAAAATAAAAAACCCTATCGCAATCACGCTTATACCGCTACAAATAAAAATAACTATGAATTCAACTTATTTTAATAATAATTTCAAACGTCATGGAAACACTTTCATTTTGGTATTTTGGTATAATCAGCTACTTGCGGCTGCATGTATGGTGCGTACTCAGGCAAATTTTATTTCGGTGTTGTGAAAATGATAGTGAAGGTTTTCCGGATCGTTCAAAAAGGTTCAAAGTTTGGGCAGTGAAAATATTCGCGGGTTTTGTACGTTTCGTGAGTTTTACCGTTAGTTGTGTTGTTCTTGTTCGTGTTATTAGTAGGTAGTTATTCATTGTGCAAATGGGCTCGTTACTGACCTGGACTTATGACCCGGTTGCATTTTTTTCTGCACTGATTCCAACTTAGGATGGCGAAAATACCAATTGACAGTCCCAGTAAGGACTTCTTAAAATAATTCGACTATATTCTTTATGTTTATACAGTGTGGTCATAACATATGGGATTTTTTTTATTAATTGCACAACGAAAATACAAATATTCCCGAAAGTTGGTGCATGTTTGGTAATCATATTAGGCGCACTTAGAATGGTAGCAAATCAAACAGCATACAGGGTACGTCAAAGAATATAAAAATTGTACAAGAGTAAACTACCCTTATTTCAGAAATATTCAGCAAAATGTTATTAAGAAAAGTTGTCGAGAATTAAAAGTTATGCCTATATACCAAAACATGGCCTCCTAAGACAAAAAAATATATTTTTTGAAAAACAATAATTTCCTAAAAAAAATTGTTTTGATATTCACCCTAAACAATTTCGTAAATCAATCAAAATTACATGAATTAATTAATTACAAAATTACGCATAACTTTGTTCAAATTCAAATATATTTGTAAAATTAACTTGGGTTTTTAATTTTTTAGGGAATCACAAACTTCATGTTTGTTGCAACGATATTAAATAAAACTTTAAAATTTCGCAAAAATTCTTCTGAACAAGGTAAATCATTAGTAATGATAAAGTGTATATTAAAATATTTCTCATTTAAGGTGCAAAATTTTTATTTTAAATGTTTATTAAGAAACTGTGGAAATTAATTGACGGATTTTTTTTTCTTAGGAGACTGTGTTTTGGTTTTAGGCACAGCTTTTAATTCTAAACAACTTTTCTTAATATCCTTTTGCTGATTTTTTTTTAAATAAGGGTAATTTACTCTTGTACAATGTTTAAATTTTTTGAACTACCCTGTATGCTGTTTAACTTGCAACCATTCTAAGTGCACCTAATATGGTTATTGAACATGCATCAACTTTCGGTAATATCTGTATTTTGGTTGTGCAATTAATAACAAAAAGTCCCATATGTTGCACACTTAAATGACCACACTGTATAGTTTCCAGTGTTTTTCAAAAATAGCAATAAGTTTAATATTTATTATTTGTGTCAATACAACCACTTGTGCTACTTCTACTAAACTTGTTATTAAACTCTTCTGTCTCTACAGTAAACATAAATTGGAATACACAGAAAGTGGTATTTCTCATACTTGATACTGCATTTTTCATGTTTACAACACTTTTCCAATGAAGCATTTGTTATCTACCACTTCTTATGCTTCTCAAACTTGGTAAAAATGTCTACAGAAAATAGAAATCGCAACACATGGTGCTAAAATAATAATAATTCTCACCCTCCCAATGCTTCAAGCTAGCATTACCCCAGAAGCAACCACATGCTTGTGCGGGGAAGGGATGGCAATTACTATTATTTAGGCCTCTCATTGCCTTTATACATTTGATCTACTTTTACTAAAAAGTTGTAGTTCGTATTTCCTATACTTGTTACTGTATTTTTCATGTTTATAGAGTCCAGTGGTTTTTTTCCAAAAAGAGCAAATATTTTAATATTTGTATCAATGCAACCACTTGTGCTACTCCTACTTGTTATTGAACTCTTCTGTCTTTACAGTAAACGAGTAAACATAAGTTGAAATACACAGATCATTGTCGTGGTATTTCTCACACTTTACAGTATTTTGTCCAAAATAGAGTTTGATAATGTAACCACTTCTTATCCTCCAACTTATTGAACTACTCTGTCTTTACAGCAAACAGAAATTGTGGCACATGTTAAATAGCTGCTAATAACTACTTGAAGACTACTTTTACTTGAAACTGGTTCTTCCTGTACATTATACTATATTTTTCATATTTATATCTTCCAGTTTCTTCAAAAATCTTTCAGTATCTCTAGTATATTTCAATAATACTCTTTGCATTCATCTCAAACATGTAAATGCAGATCCAGGACTTGAAATTTCAACAACGGTTGAAAGTACATTTGAACTACTTTTCTTATAAACATTTTTTCCGCTGACACCTAATATTTTCTCATGCTGATTTTTTCCAGGTCTAGGAAATCTAGCTCGAACCGAGACAGCAGCAACCATCCGCCCACACAAAAAGAAAAGAAGACGAGCAGCAGCACGGTAGGCAGCAACCACTCGAACGAGCGGCTCAACAACCCAACTGTTGAAAATGCGAAAAAAGACAAAGCGGAAAAAGAGGAGATTGAAAGCACGGTGATACCGGAGAGTACAGGTTGTATTATCTCATAAAGGCAGAACTGAATCTTTGGAATATATTTTTTAAGTACAAAAACGATGAATTTTATATTGGCTTTATCTTTGATCAAATAGGTAAGGACGACTGGTAGAAATTTAGGAAAATGTGACAATATTCCATAACTCCATGCCTGTGTAACGACATACTTATATTTGCGAGGAATAGAAAATAAATCATGGCCAGAAACTTCCACTATACTAGAACTCTAACTAGGACTAACTCGGAATGTTAAATATTTTCCTGAGTTTTTAGCCACCTTGTATGCAGAAAATGTAATAACTAAAGCATATAATACAAGTTTCCTTTCAAATTTAAAGTACCGTAAACCGGGGTGACTTCGGACGTTTTTTTCGAATTTCTTTCAATTTCAACAATTTAATGAAATCCTAGGGCATCCATTTTTTTAAATAGCCTTCCCACATGTTTCAGCTGCATTTTGAACAAAAAAGTTTCTAAAAGAAGGCACCTTTTTTTATTTTTTTTTTGTCCGAACTCGCCCCGCATGTGGGGGTTACTTCGGACAGATTTTTATTTTTTTAATAATAATTTTACATTTTTCAGGTAAAATAGAGGAAAAAGGATAATATTATTTAAGAAAAATGCATACAAAAATATTTATTTTTAAAATTAAAACGTATGGTTAAAAAATTAAAAAAAACACATTTTCCAATAAAATCTTAAAAACACTATTCTGTCTAATAGAATCTTTAGAAATAGGTATTGAAAAATGCTCTATTCCAATACCACATTGCATGGTAAATTATAAAACATGTGTACCGGCCTCTTCTTAGAGTTTAGGATGACATAATATAGTAAGCATATCAGTTCTGGTTATTTCTCCTTCTTCAGGGACTAGAGGGAAATGGAAATAAATTTCGTCTTCGCCCAGTCTTTTCTTTCTCAAAAAGCTTACTAAATATATCATCAAAATATTTTTGTCTTACTTCAGCTACGTAATATTTGAATCTACTTTTATCACAAAGAGGCACTTTGGCTTTTTCTACTGTGCTTGCTGGTTTGGTAATTTTTATAATTCCTTGACCCTAACGTTTTTTTGTATGTCCGTGGCATTGTCCAAAGTCACCCCCTAAAATGCACATTTTTATTAATCACCCTGTATTAAAAAAGTTAAAACAGGAACCATTTGAATTTGAGGTTATAAATACACAAAACTATAGGGATTGGTGTACTGATACTAATATTGTGGTATATTTAACACTCACAAAGTAATCTTGGTACCTATGTAAGGTATTTAAAAAACGCGATTTTGATAAAAAATATAATTACCTGTAGCAGGCACAAATTTACGTTGTAAACAGTGAAAATCGTGTGGGGGCTCGGTTTAGAATGACTTTCGACCATTTGTGACCAAAAACTCGATATACACCTACAGGTTTATCTGGTTGTCTACATTTGAAAACAAATTGTACCTTGTCCGAAGTCACCCTGCAAGTCCGAAGTCACCCCGGTTTACGGTATTTTCAACATATCACTTGAAATAAGTGTATTCAGAACTCTCGAATCTTGCCCCTGGAGAAATAAATTTGCATAGTTCTCATCCTTAAGGTTGGAAATAAAATTACATCGAAAGTATGTTCGGTTGTCTGTATCAATAGAATTTTATTTACAACTGGCTGGAAAAGCTAGCTCATTTGAAAGGTTTCTTTATTTGAAACGGTATTTTTAAAATATACGTAAATACTAATGACAGTATATTTGAAATTAATAGCTGTAAATTAACTATATAATTTTTAGCAGCTATAACTTTTAAAATAGTGTCATTAGCATTTTAAAAATACCCTTTTTGTAAATCTTTGAAATTCACTAGTTCTCTTCCAGCTAGTTGTAATAGTATATTTCATTAAGAGTCTGGAAATAAAGATTTTTCCGTGCACGCGTGACAAATTCCCGTGTGAGGCGCAGCCGAACACGGGAAGTCATGCAAGCACGGAAAAATCTATTTCTGGACGTGTAATGAACGATATTTTTTATTATACTTCTTTGAAAACGGAAACTTAAAACATTTTATCGGCATATTATAATAAATTTAATTGACAAAAAATAAACAATGCAGACAATATAGTGTTTGGTATGTATGATGCGTTTCCATGGTTACTCTCAAATTATTTCAACGGTGCTTTGTTGTAAATTAGTTATTGTCAGATAAGGTGAATAAAACGTCAAAAATATTACAGAAATGTATCTAAATATTGAAACACTTACGAATTAAAATACAAAATAGGTACATGTTAAATATCAGAGAGCATATAGAGTTTCTTAAATTTAGTTTACTTTGCTGTATATTTCTATTTTAAAGCCATATATTCGGTATTTTTATTCAGCGCACGGAAAGGTTTTCCATGCGCTGTTTCCGTGCGCTAGCCCGAAAAAACCCATCTTCCATTATTGCTAAAACAAATGAAAATAAGGTGTTTTCAAAGAAGTATAATAAAAATAAAATTACATTGATACAGGCAACCGGCAACATACTTTTGATGACGTTTTATTTCCAACCTTAAACTAACAGCCTTTTAGCCTCTCAGAAAAAAAAAACTTGAATCAATTATGTTCGGTGCCTGATGATGTGTCAAATTTTATTTGCAAAATGTGAATCATTCCATATTTTTCAAGCTATTACAGAACTGAAATAATATATTTGCTATATTTTTACATAACGCCATTAATAATTTTGGTGGATTGATATTAAAAAAAAAAAATGGAAAGTTATTGCTAGTTTTTCAGCAATAGCGGTTTTGTTAAAGGTAATAATTTTGGGTGATATGGTACTATCGTATTAAAGGAAAATAACCACTGTTGTATCGTCTTTTTGATGTTATTTTGTATTAGTTAGGGATCTTATCGACTAATTAAATTACAGCTAAATATTAATACTCTTTATAATTGTTGTGTATTTGTATAATTTATTTATATATTATTTAAACAATAAACACTTAACTATTTCTATTTCATGGTTTTTGAGTGAGAATCCATTTTGTTTGCACCAAAGATGCTATGCAGCTTCAGTTTATTTTTATTTGTTGCTATAATACATTACAGAATGAATATATAGGCAAGTGCCAAAGCGGATTTTAAAGGCTAAAAAAAAATAACATTATTAACAAGCACGGACCAGCCGGAAAATAACAAAGAGAAAAAAAACAAAAATGAAACACAAGTCGAAATGGTGAAATGGGGGTGCTGTTTAGGGGTTGAAACTTTTTTTTGCGATTTTCGACGAAATGTGACCTCCTAAAGGAAAATGTTCCACAGAAAAGTTGTGGATATTAAAAAAATCTTAACACTTTCATTTAAGGCATTTATCCGTTTTTTTTTACTCAAAAATAACTCGTACATGAAATTTCGTGAAAGTATACTTTTTTATACAGAATAAGCCTGATTTTACTGGAATCTGGGAAACAAGTAGTTTTCAGATATTCACAGAGGTGATTTAGAGAGATATACTTAAAGCTTTTTCCTGGGAGAAATCAGATCGTTTTTGGGTCTTTCACTACCTAAAAATTATTCTGGAAGTGTCTCTGAGGCAGGAATTTTTTCCACAATTTTCAACAGTGTTCTGGGGGAATTCCCGCCGATTTCGCTAATTCTACAGCTTCTCGTTTTTCGGAAATAGAAAATTGGGATTAGATTTTTGAGGTTTCTTTCGGTACTGGAGGAAATTACAAGACCCAATTAAGAGATTTACCACCTCCTTTGATTTTTAGAATTTCCTTTTTTAAGTTTATCAAGACTTGCGAAAAAGCTGGCCAATGTTCGTGGGGCGGCTTGTAAGATTAGACAGGCATCCTAAGGGCAACCTAATGGTGCTAAATTTACTTACACCTTTGGGGCTATGGCCTTAACTAATTTTAATAATTTTATTTTTCCAAAAATGTATTGGCACGATGATCAACCAAAATGAGTATTTAGCGTCCCCAATAATAATTAAAATGAAATGATATTTTCTAAAATATTTGTGGCGTAAACAGATCCATTGAATTTTAATTGGGTTTTTCACTACCAAACTTGTTAAAAGACAACTTTTTCAAGTTGCCTGGATAATTGGTAAATTCTTAACAGTAAATGAACTAAACTTTGAATTTGTAACTCAAAAAAGGACTAGACGAAATCGAATTTAACCTTTATTTCCGTCATCTACAGGTCGAACTACGTCGTAAAAACCTATTTTGGGGGCAGGTTAACATTTTTGGAAATTCAAAAACTTGCGCTGGCCGGGCACTTAGAAATTTTTTAGAGGAATTTGGAGGCCGGATCCGTATTCTACGGGTCAATTTACGTCGGATAGGCTGGTTTTGGTCTCATTCTGAGCCCGTTTAAAAAGTTGGAAATTTAGAAATTTTAGGTGTTTTTCGAGAAAGTGCGCTGGCCGGGCATTTGGAAACTTCCAAGTTCAATTTCGACCGGATTTTCGGTTTCTACGGACCAAACTGCGTCGGATAAGCCTGTTTCCGGCTAATTTTAGTTTTTTAGCAAAATCGTCAAATTTCAGTTACCAAAGGGGTTGACCCCCCGAAAATCTCGGGGAAATATTCGCCACGCGCGCAGGGAATTTTCCAGGGATCTGATTTCACAGTATCTTATACATTTCGAGGCGCTGCGTCGATTGGCGCCACGCAGTACATCCAGGTCTAACCGTTTCTGCGCAAATGGCTTTCAAAGCCAAATCGAAAGTGAAAACTCGAGTTCGTTTTTTTCTACAACTTTGTTGCTGCGTCCGGATTAAGCGTAATTCTACGGTGAAATGGAACTTTTCCTAAGTAAATCGCGTATTACAGTCTACACACTTCAAATATTTTATTTACTAAATATTTGGTTGTAAACAGATACCTACCACCTTTGCAACAAACATTGCGTGCAACAAAAATGTCAGCAATTTTTATTGCCAGCAATAAAAATTGCCGACTCTAAACAGGGCTATTATCAAAGATCATGTCACGTCCATAGACAAACCCAAATATTTGGTCACGTCAAAGTGAAATGACAGATTAATAAATTTCAGGTTAAAGTATCATGACAACAGAAACAATAGCCTAGCTACCTGTCTGATATTGTACCCTGTGTTCTAATATTATCTATACTCTGAATAAGTGGCAATAATATTTTACTGAATTCCACTGAACATTCAGCAACACAGTTGTTTGTATTTCCTAGAATAAATGTCTATTTCCTACTTCTTCTTTGAGAATTGGTTTGGTCCTATCCCACAAAATTCTATGATTGTTATGAAAGAGTGTTAACATATTTTCGACTTCGAAATTTGATTTTGCCTGATATAATTTTTATGTTCTTTTAAACGAACCTTAAAGGGCCTACAAGTTTCCCCAACATAGAACTTTCCACATTCGCAATGAATTTTATATAGATAAATGTCCGAGCATTTATGATTTTGAGCAGGACACTTTTAAAAATGTCCGCCGAGGCCTCGAGTATTTATGGACATATTCTAGGTTAGAATTAGAAACGATTTTTTATTTTTTTAGGTTAGAAATAGAGGGATTTTTTTTATAATGACCATAAATGTTCATAAATGACCATAAATGCTCACAAGTGACCAGAAATTCTCATTAATTCTCTAACTGACGACATTTATGTAAATGATCATAAATGCTCCAAAACTGCCGGACAGTGACTAAAAATGGCAAGACACTTTTAAAAATGTCCTGCTCATAAATGTTCAAAATGCTTCTGCTCATAAATGCTCCAGCCATCTATAAAATTTTATAAATGCAATTTTTTGAACTTTGTACCTCATTTAAATGATCTTAATGTATTTTTGTTTTTAAATTCTGTTCTGACATTAAAACGATTGCCTATGCGTTTTAGCCAATGAATAAAGAACCCCAGGAAGGAGCCAAAGCTCTATGGGCATTATAAAATACGTGAGACGGAAATCGCCCTGTATGGAGACTGAATTTTGACAAAATATTTTTATATTTGACAGTTGTCACGGTGGTTTGCGCTATTAGATATTTGTGTAGTTCTTCGATAAGTACTTTTTGGAGATCTATTATGGTTAGCTGTGCAGCCTGCGGCTATTCCGTGACTACCAGAACAAAATGTTTTGGGGAATAACATTCCATCGGTAAGTACTTCTGTAAACCGGAAACGGCATGCCGCCATATGCAGAGACTGGACCGGTCCAGCATAAAGCCCAAATTTGCTCCTTCCTGGGGTTCTTTATTCATAGGTTTTAGCTCATCTGATAGTCTAGGAATATAAGGAATAATTAAGTTTACTGGTCGGTCCACCCTGGACCAACACTATATTAAAGACTTGTGCATAGCGCTGTTTCAAGCGATCGCCACTGGCGCCACACGCCGAAACAAATTTACACAGTGGTTTTAGTTAAAACACCATTGTTGCAGAATCTTTTATAAAATAAAAACATGCAAATATCTCTGTTACAACGAAGTTAATATTCAAAATAAAATAAATTATTTGTTTGTTATGTCCCTCTATAATTTGACAAGTTCACATGGGATATTATATACATTTTCTTAAGAAAAGCGAGTCTAAAAAGCAAGCAAGAGTATTTGGTACCTTTTGGTTTGAAACGCAGTCCATGGCTAGTTGTAGTATGTGAAAGCATAAAACCGTTGATTGAGAAAATAGCATTAGATTTTTCAGTTTCTTCTTTATATGGAGGACTATTATGGTTCGCTTTGAAGCTATAAACAAAATTTTCTATTTTCATTCCTACATACGTTAAAAAATACTCTTCCAAAATAATATCTTTAATTTTCGCCATAATTCCAAAATAGTGTTTATTCTTCTGCAATTCACCTAATGGTCTGTGCATACCATTTTCTTCATGTGCGCGAAAATTTCATATTATCACAAAGAAATCTACCTCGAAAAGCCGTATTAATAGGATAAAACTGCCAAATACTGGACGCAAAGACAATTCGTTACCGTAAAAAGAAGGTAAATCGTAATAAAGCTGGATATTTAAAATTTTGGATTTTTTAAACGTCAGAAACTGACATCCAAATAGTCACAGAATACCCCCCTATAACATAATAAGTCGCCATTTTTTACGAATAGGATAACTATTCTTCTCAAGAATATGTTTGCTTTTCACTTGTAGTTTGAAGCAGTGGTTGCTCGGCACATGCACATGTAAATTCCATAATTCCATGGTTTTTCTTCTAAACCTGACAATTTTGCATTCGTTTGGTGCTATTTGTCTCGTTTTGAATCTTCTTAGAAGCGGTGGGTAATCTGTGTTAGAAGCTGGACCAACACTATATTAAAGACCTGTGCATAGCGCTGTTTCAAGCGATTGCCACTGGCGCCACACTAGGAAAAAAATCGACAGGGTGGTTTAATGTTGTTGCAGAATCTTTTAGAAAATAAAAACATGCAAATATGTCTGTTATAATGAATTTAATAGCCAAAATAATAATACAACGATTGTTTTTATGTCCCTTTAATTTGACAAGTTACATTATATATTATATTTCCTTAGATTTCTTTAAAAAAAAGCGAGTCTAAGAAACATGGCTAGCTGTAGTGTAAGTAAGTACAACAGAACACATTAGATTTTCCAGTTTTTTTTTCAATTTTCCATTGGTTCGCTTTGGGACTATAGACAAAATGTTCTACTTTAGTTCTTGCATACGTTACAAAATACTCTTCCAAAATAAACTGGCTGGACAGATCACGTGATTCCAAAATAGTGTTTATTCTTCTGCATTTCACATAATGGTCTGTGCATACGATTTTCTTCATGAGCATGGAAATTTCATGTTATGACAAACAAATCTACCTCCGTTATTTGCTAATAAGATTTCTCTAATTTGGGCACCAACAATATGTCTTAGTAGGCCTTGGTTTTTTTTTTAATAAATTTGCCCTAAAGTACAGCTTTTGATGCCCTTTCGTTTCAAAAAAATCGATCCAATCAGACGACAATTACAAATTTTATGGGGAGTGTTCCGGTTTGGGGCCGCGGTGGCGTCGCTCGTACCGGCGCTGACTTTTTAGACTGCATGTTTTTCTTCCTTCGATCAACCTTGGTTCGAGGCAGGTGCATGCACATTGTCTTTAAAGAAAAACACCGCTATGGCCAAGAGCGCTGGACAAATATGTGGGTTCACGGTATTGCTCCTAAATAGCTTTATCCGTGTGATTTACTAATTGTCCTACACTCACTGGGATTACTACGGTTTTCTAGGGTTTTCCGTAGTACTTGAGCGAATGCTATCCTAGTTCTATCGGAAAAAAGTCGGCCTTAGCCGCAAATGGCAACGAAGACAAAATAATAGTAATTGCCCCCCTCCCCCGCACAAGCATGTGGTTGCTTCTGGGGTACTCCTAGTTTGGAGTATTGTGAGGGTGAGAATTATTATTATTATTATTTAAGTGGGCCACACTGTATTAGTAACTTGCAATATAATATAACCAGAAATACATACTGATGATGTTTAATTTTTTTATTTTTTATTTTTAGTAATCTAGTTCGTTACAGCACTGACCTATATGCGCGAAGCTATATGTATAGGTCTGTGGTTACAGTTAATAATGCAGGATGTTTTTTTTTAATTTAATATTTTTAATTATCATTTTGTTAATTTAGGTCTCAGGATAATCAATATACCTAATCACAATAATCTACCTATAATATATTTTGATCAAATGACCATGCGCTTTTAAAAACAA
The DNA here is from genome assembly GCA_963920635.1 of Pseudeuparius sepicola. NCBI lineage: Eukaryota > Metazoa > Arthropoda > Insecta > Coleoptera > Anthribidae > Pseudeuparius > Pseudeuparius sepicola. The sequence continues at coordinate 24,637,404 of OY987298.1, read as the reverse complement.
CTAACTGAATTTGTAATTATTTGCCTGCATATATTTTTTAACTTTTGTGTTTTTTTTCTTTTTTGGAATGTTTTTGTTTTAAGTTTTTTATTTAACGACTATTTTACGACTTATGTATAATATAAGAGTATTATTCTTGTGCTTGTGGTTTTTGCATTATAATGCCATATATTAATCCCTTAGGGAATAATGGCGAGGGATTAATAGTCCCCATGGAAACAATATAATGAATATTTAAAAGTGTCAGTGTCAAATGCGTAGTGTTTGTGTAATTATCGTATTGAGATGGATGAAATTGAAATTGTACAACTAGCTGCAGCAGCAACATCTACCCTAAATCGTAAATCAAGTAGAGTATACTAGGTACCCTTGTTTATACGTATCTGTATAAATAAGGATACTACTTGCAATAATGGCTATTACCTATTCTCTCAGAATTTTATTCCCTCACTGCTAACGCGGCTCGGTTCGTAAATATTCCTCGGGGTTAATAGCAGCCATTATTGACTCGTGGTATAATCTTTTATCAAAGTTAGTCTCAGAGATCGTACATACATATACATAGAGTGCTGGAGCTTCCGCTATTATTACGGCTAATGTTGTACGACGTGGAGGGAAACATTAAAGAAGGAAACTTTTTCTCGACCAACAGCTTGCATTCACTCATTCCGTCTACCGTAGTTTGGGGCGAAGTCGGACAGTGGGTGTGAAGTCGGACACTCGGGTGTTTTCGGAATTTTTCGCGTCTAGGGCGACACCTGTTTACTTAAAAACAGTTTGATCGCAACCAGAGTGTTCAGTGATGAGCTAGCTGTGGCGTGGTGAGTGTGTTTCGGCAGTGCAAAAGGTAAGAAGGCTTTGCAAAATGCTTTTTACGATGAAGTTTTACATACTGTGAAAAGAATCTGATGACGGAAAAAAACTAGTTTGTATATATCCAAAAGAGATTTAGTAGTTTATTCCTTGTTAACCAAATCCGGATGGTTCGATAGCGTGACGTTCGAAGATTGGTTTTATAAAATAGCTCTACAATATTTTAAAAATCATCAAGGTCAGAAAGTGCTTATCGGTGATAACTTGGCTAGCCATGTCTCCATTCATGTTCTTGAAGCCTGTAAGAAACATAACATTACACATTTACTACAGCCCTTAGATGTGTCATTCTTCGCCCCTTTAAAAAAATCTTGGAGAAAAATATTAACTGATTGGAAATTGAAAAATAAAGGTTGTTTGCCTAAAGCAGAATTTCCCAGATTGTTTAAAAAGGCGGTTAATAATATTGAATCAATTGAGACAAACATTAAATCCGGTTTTCGAAGTTGTGGAATAATTCCAGTAAATCCTGATGTACTTAGTAATGGACAAACTTCCAAATCAAGAATCTGCAAATGACGAAGAAAAAGATAAAGCGGCATGGACACAATCATTCGAAGAACTTCTTAAAGAAGCTAGAAACATTCTTCATTAAAAATAGGAGATTATTTCACATATCCTGAGAATATTGATGAAAGTGTGATCGAAAAACGACAAATCGAAAAAATACTACCAAAGGTGAAAAATTTAAGAAGAGGGCGTTTTCAATTTCCATCTGTTGATATGGTCCATAATTTTAAAATAGAATAGGAATATTATAAAAATATAATAGGTACTTTTTTGTTTTATCTTTTAAGAAATGTTTTATTTCTGTTTTTGACAAGAAAGTTATGTTTTTGTTGTGTTTTAATAAAGAACAGTTGCATTTTTAACAATTTCTGAGCCTCTCTCGGTCCTTTCCTTTGCCCCCTCCACATACTTTTTTCAACTTATTATATGTGTACCTATATATATATTTTTAATTTTAGAGTCCGACTTCGCCCCACAGAACAATAGATTTCGGATTTCCATGAAAATATTCGGGTTCACCCCACACATAGGGGTGAAGCCGGACACAAATTTTTTTTTTTTAAAACGAAAAATTTTCACGGTAAAATTTTTTAAATAGTGCCATAGTATAGCTAAGGTATGGTAGTAGGTATATACATTATTTTTTTGAATTTTTCTTTTCAAAACTTGCTTCCACAAAAAAAATACTAAAAAACGTCCGACTTCGCCCCAAACTACGGTACCCAGAAATCGTGCGTCAATGGGCATGCACTCTGGTCAACTAAGATACTATCCTTGATTGAGGAAGGGAATACTGTGTACTGTGTAATGGACAGGCGGCTAGCGACCCGAATTCTACTTTGGCTTTCACATTGTACGCATGCCCACGATGTAAGTCTATCGTGCGCATGCCCATATCTATTCAAATGCACCTAACCTAACAAATTTGTTTTTGTATTGATTGAGGTAAATTTTGAAGTAGTATATTCAGTGAAAAATAGGAGTATCTATATTATTTCAGCGATTAGTGGAATTCGGGGCGCTAGCCGCTTTTGTGTAATGGGCCTCAAAATATATATTCATTTTTGGTCATTGATTTTTCGCTCACTCTAGCAAGGTTAGTTTATAGGAAGATTAGGGTTAGGACATTCCACGATTTGGAAAGGTGGGGGGGGGGTGAAAGAGGCAAGGGGGAGAGGCGCCGAATTTAAGTTGGTACTTAGCGTTTACAAGTGAATTGGCAATTTAGTAACTCCTTAAATACTTAACACTTCTAGCGTTGTCTGACGTAATAATAAAATATACCTATCAGTCAACGCTTCCAGACTTTCAGCCCTATATATGGGGCATGTACTTTGTTTATGGCGTATATTTATGTTCTTTTGTCTGTATTTTTGGTTATTTCTTCATTTTAATGTTTGTGCAATGAAATAACGGAACTTTGTGGAGTACGTTGGTGTATCGTATTTTTGTTTTATGATTGTGTTTTTACTTTGTTTTCGCTTTTCAATACCCGTGTTATCCCTTTTGATACGCCATTGGCATAAAGCTGAAGGCCAACTGGTGAGAGGGGCACATTCTTATGGCATCATTTCTCTGAGGGCATAATATTTTCTCAAATTAGAGGAATAATAGTGTCCTTTCTATCCATACAATACACCAAAAGTGTTAAAGTAGTTCAAATGCAGTGCAAAACCTTATTTTTATATTTTGTGTGAAAACCGTGGATGGTCTTCAATCAACGGTGAAAACTGTCAAATGTCACGGTGCTGGCTGCGCCGTCGCCGGCCCTCTCAGACCAAACGCGCATGTCACAGTGTCCGGCTCCGGCGTTCTCCCTCCTTGATTCGTGATAAGCTGTGGTGATAAGCCAAAGATAACATAACGAATAACGATAACACGGACAAATAATCAACAACAATAAAATATAAAATTATGCCGCGATAAGGCGTGACCGGTCGCTGCGTGAATCATCACGGGGTTCGGAAAACCCACGCCAGACGCCTCGTTCGCCCCGAACGAAATGAGCTGAGATAGTCCCGACATCCACCACCCGAACATGGCCGACGAGCAAAACAGCAGCGAAGACTCCGACTTCGAGGCGCACCAGGAGCTGGCCGGCGTGCTGTCCAAGTGGACGAACTACATCCACGGGTGGCAAGACAGGTACATCGTGCTTAAGGACGGCACCCTCTCCTATTATAAGAGCGAGCACGAGAGGGGCTACGGCTGCCGGGGGGCCCTGTCCCTCGCCAAGGCCCTCGTCAAGGTAGGCCCCTCATCACAATTTTTGTATGCGCTTGGGCTTGGTTTGGTAGAGGATTTCTTCTATGCAGAAAGTGTTTAATGTGTAATTTTAGAACCATAGAAATCTCTTATTACCCACTATTATAAAGATAAAACAAGAAAAAAAATCAAAGTAGGCCTAACGCTTTCAAATTTTGTACACCTAAGTAAAGCCTGGTTCATACAGCTTCTTTTATCTTTTAATTTTACTTTATCTTTAAGAAATAACCAACGGCATTTGTCCCTTGATTTGAATTGACCAATGACATTTAATATTTCTCAAAGATAAAGTAAAATTAAAGGAAGTGGCTATTTATACGTCCGACGTATATGAAAGTCGGTATACGTCTTGTGCTCTCATTGGCGAGTTGAGTCACGTGACTTCTTTGGACGTACATTTAGGTCCATACACGTCCGAAGTGAACTGATTTTAGATACGTGGGAAGTGCATTTTTTTCAAGCATCGTTGCAATAAGAAGCGCGTATGCCCTCCTTTTTCGGCGATGGGCGCTGTGGTATGAAAAAATAAGAAGTGGTAGGTAATTATTTCCAATAGTGTAACCCACCCCCGATTTTCTTGAAATTTTGGCTTAGGTACCCCCTATTTTCGCCCAACGTTTGGCGCTGTAAAAAAGCCGAATTTATAAACTATGAAGTTTCCAAGTCATTTATAACCTTTTTCCGTTCTGTTTAGAATTTTCTGTACGCCTGTGTGTTATCAGAAAAATAAAGCATAGAACAACAATCGTCATCGGAGCGAAGTCTTTCGATTTCAATATTCTGATTTAGCAACTCTAAATACATTTTGTTAACTACTATGTATCGTTACCTCCAGGAGGTCCGTGTCCGTTGTTATCCCTGACGAAATTTGAGTTTATAATAATTAATCTTCGATGTCGAACTTTCAAATGTCAAACATCAAAGTTTACCGAATGTCGGACGAAAATAGGGCCAAAATTTCAAGAAAATCGGGGGTGGGTTACACCATTGGAAATGATTACCACTTATTTTTTCATACCGCAGCGCCCATCGCCGAAAAATGAGGGCATACATGCTAGTTATTGCAACGATGCTTGAGAAAAATGCACTTCTGACGTACCTATATCAGTTTACTTCCGACATGTATGGAGCTAAATGTACGTCCAAAGAAGTCACGTGACTCAACTTGCCAATCAGAGCGCAAGACGTATACCGACATTCATATACGTCGGACGTATAAATAGCCACTTCCAAAATTAAAAGATAAACACGCTGAACAAATTTTCTTTATAACTTTTTTCGGTAATTATTGAATATAGTGTATGCACCGCCCGATTTTCTTGAAATTTTGGCTACCCCCCTATTTTTGAGGTCCCTGAACACGAATCTGACCTCAGCTTCTTGAGGCCGGACGTAGTTTCCGAGAAAATGAATTTTCAAATTTCCTTTTGACACCCCACTTTTCGCGGCGCTATTTGTGGCTCTTATCGGGATGAATTTTTACTGTGCGCAGCTCAAACTAATCACCACACTATTTTGCACCTTCTGCAACATCGAAACTTCGCGAAAACCCGCGGGAAAACAGAAATTTTCCAAGATTTATACAATGTTTTGGGACATACTCATTTTCCCTCGACATTCAACTGCGATTGCGCGGGAGAGACGGAGAGCGACAGCTGGCGCTGCTATACGGAGCCAACTATGTTGCGAGGTTAGAACTAGAGGAGTTATGTAAAAGTAAAAAAAATTAAATTATGGAATATAGTGTATGCACCTCCCGATTTTCTTGAAATTTCGGCTACCCCCCTATTTTCGAAAGGGAGTGGATAAAGGTCCGCGAGTCGCGGATCTTCAGTGTATTTTTAAAGGTCCGCGACTCGCGGATCTTTAGTGTATTTTTTAAAGGTCCGCGAGTCACGGATCTTTAGTGTATTTTTTAAAGGTCCGCGAGATTACAGGACATAAGTAGGTAGGGATATAATAAATTGTGATAAGCCAAGAAAATGTGGACAAAATTCCTGATTAAAAAAAGATGAAAAAATGTACAAATTTAAAGACAATTTCAAATTATGAGAATAGCAAATAGAAGAAAACAGGTAGGTATTAGATACCTACCTGTTTTCTGCTATTTGTGACAAAAATAAAATCGTAATAAGGTTTTTCTACGGCCATTTAATTTGTCCTTTATAGACATGGGTGTTTTTGAAAGGGTAATAAGACAAGTATTAATACTCCACTCACTTTTATATTTTTTTATTAAAATAAAAGGTATCTTTGTTACAATAAAAATATATCTATAACATTTTAACATAAATTAAAATCTTAAGAAAAAAAAACTTAGGTAAGTATTTTTAAACACCGGGGTTAACCAAACCACACAGGACAAGATGCCTATTATCATAGTTAAATCAACTTATTTAACTATAGGTATCCTATTATCAGAAAATAGCCTTACGTGTGGCTATTCTGTGCTATTATTCTTTACAACTCTCACAAAACCATGTTTTTGACTTTGGCATTTTAACTAATGCAGTGCACATTTTGTGCATCCATTTTAAACATGAATCACATCTAATACTTGCTTGACTTTCATCGAAAATAACTAAGTTGCATATTCGACAATAATACTTTGCAGTTATTTTCTTCTCCGCCACAAATTCTTGAAGTAAAATAAATGCTAAACATACTTCTTCCTCAAACAATGTACAATCAAATGTTGTAACTTGTCTTATCATCTCTTCGTTTACAAAAAGGTTTCCGGAAAGAACTTTATTAATAATTTCTTGGTCATGCAAAATAGCGAGTAATATACAGTGTGTCCCAGGATAAGTGAAACGAGAGGTATAAAAGACCAAAAATTTTCGAGTTCGAATTTGGCCATTTGGGGTCCAGGCCTGCTTGCCTAGAAAATAATTTTCACTATATTTTAAATTTTGAAAAATCAAGTAGGCCCTGACAGGAACAATTTATTTATTTTCTGTGTAGGTAAAATGCCCTTTCTCGACAAGATATCGAAAAATTTCATTAGAAAAAGTGGCTGAGAATTGAAAATTATGTCTCCATGCCAATTTTCAAAATAATTGGCAAGTAGGCATCGGGTGTAATACGTCATTTCGCGGAAAGCGAGGCCAACGATAAAGACAGGCCATGGCGCTAACGCATAATCGCGTAGTCACGTGACCAACTTAGTGCTATTTAATGAAAGGCATTTTTCGAGGTAAGTAGAAAGAACAAATTTCGTAACAATTTGGCAAGTTTTCTTTCATCTATTACATTATCGGTTTTGTGCATCCAGGCTTTCTCTAATTGTTTTTTCAAAATTGTCAACCTGCCTCAGCTGTTTTGGGCACTCACAATATTTTGGCACTTCTCAAAAATTGTTGGGACATCACCTTCCTTTAGCATAGGTGATATTCTCTATAGGTATTTTCCTCCCACAACACATTTGTCCACTTTAATTATTGTTTCACTTTCTTGAAAATGTGTTAGTCACACATACTTAAGGGTTTTTTAGAAATTAAATCTCAGTTGGGATTTGACGAATCCATTTTTGACGGAAATTTTCATCCCGAGGTAAAACAAATGTTTGTTATGGCGACACTTTCTTCCTGGCTTTTGTAATATGTATAAATATAATATAAACAGACCCAATATTTGGTATTTAGGTTATTTTTTACGAAATAAAAATGAAAACTAACCTCAGTAGGTAGGTATACTGCAAATATTGACGAGGTCTCAGTTGTTCGGCAGCGTGAAAGACCGAATAGATAAACCGTATCGGGGCGTGGGTCGACAACGAAAATCAACGGTTACAACACTGATTTATTTCGCACAAGGTGAATGGTGAATACAATAAATACACAAACCCGAACGTGGTCAACGGGAACGGCTTCCAGCCACCTGGACCGTCTGAACTCGCGGATCTCCCGTAAGCAGTTCACCCCTCTGTGAATCAGTCCATTCCGGAATTCCGGGCTCCCTATTCTGTGGTTCGGGGGAGAATTCCCCTTTACAGCGCTCACGCGTCGGTGCGAGCGGCACCAATACTCCTGGACGGCACGGCTCCCACCAGTTTATCGTGCTCCCACCCAGAGGCCATAATAACACCTGGGCGGTTCCCCTCCGCCAGGACACACGCGCACTCGACACAAACTTGTTTCTGAAATATAAACTAAGACGTTTAAAATCACTTTCAACATTTAAAACTTCTCAAAACCCAAGCTGCCGCTTTTAGTTATGTGACAAATGACATGTAACGTCTGACTAAGATGGTCACGTGATTTTTGTGCGCCAGGGCCTGTCTATAGTAGGCCTTGGCGGAAAGTCTAGTCATTACAGGCATTGCCGGCAAAAGCTGTAATAAAATAACTATTACCTTGTTTGACTCAAATTTTGCGTCATTTCAAGGATTGCCCTTGCCCTTGTTAGTCAAACAGAGTAATTGGTCGGACCATTGAACGTTACAGCGTCTGACTGCCGTTTGTTCAGTCATTTGTTGAAAATTTGTAGAATTTGACTGAACAAACGGCAGTCAGACGCTGTAACGGCCGATTACTCTGTTTGACTAACAAGGGCAAGGGCAATCCTTGAAATGGCGCAAAATTTGAGTCAAACAAGGTAATAGTTATTTTATTACAGGCTTTGCCGGCAATACGTGTAATGACTAGACATTCCGCGAAATGACGTATTACGCCCGATGCCTACGACATATATATGTATAATAAGTCTGTACAAAAACGTCAACAACCGCGAACCGCTGGATTTCGAAATTTCTTTCGACGACGGCCGCCTGTGATTGGCCGGTTGAAAAGTCCATAGCCAGACTCTAGACTAAAGGTTAGTCGTTGTGTTATATCCTATGAATAGGTAGGTAGTGACAATATAATATTTTCCAAACTTACCTTATTATAATTCTTATTAAATTATTACACAGTACAGAGCAATAAAGAAATCCGTTCTGGGAGCGAGATGTTATGAAAATGACTGGACAGTGGACTGTGACTGTGGTATAAAGGTTATGTTATCAATCCACAATCCACCAATCGCGGACCTGGTCCGGCGATTCGCGGACCTTTAAAAAATACACTAAAGGTCCGCGAGTTGCGGACCTTTAAAAAATACACTAAAGATCCGCGGCTCGCGGACCTTTATCCACTGCCTTTTCGAAATCCCTGAACACGAATCTGACCTCAGCTTCTTGAGTCCGGACGTAGTTTCCGAGAAAATGAATTTTCAAATTTTTTTTGACACCCCACTTTTCGCGGCGATATTTGGTTATAATCGAGATGAATGAATGCTGTGAATGCCCATCGGCGAGCGAAAACAGCGGCCGGGCCGGGCGTAAACACGGCATAAATCTTTCAAAATTTCGGTTTTTCTGCGGCTTTTCGCGAACTTTCGATGCTGCAGAAGGTGCAAAATAGGGTGGTGATCAGTTTGAGCTGCGTACACTAAAAATTTATCCGGATTATAACCACAAATATCGCCGTGAAAAGTGGGGTGTCAAAAGGAAAGTTGAAAATTTATTTTCTCGGAAACTACCTATGTCCGACCTCAAAACACTGAGGTCAGATTCGTGTTCAGGGACCTCGAAAATAGGGGGGTAGCCAAAAGGTTGGGCCCACACCTTCTCGTGGTCTTTGCCGAACAATAACATTTTCTCTTTGGAAGTGGATAGAGATTCGCAAACAGATTTAAGAGCATTTACCCATATTATGCTAGATTGTGGACTTCTATCAACACCAATTTAAATAATGTTATTGACAAAGCTGGGCCCTAATAAATTTAATGTTTAATTTATAACATTTTTATTCACTCCTGTGGATTATGAGAGCAAGCGCTCCAGTTTTCTGCTCTTAATATCGATGGCACTTTAAGTCAACGCCCCTCCCACTAGTCCCACTCAAACGTCACGCGTCAAGCAAAAATACCGGACAGAGCAACCGCGTGAAAAACATTGTATAAATCTTGGAAAATTTCTGTTTTCCCGCGGGTTTTCGCGAAGTTTCGATGTTGCAGAAGGTGCAGAAGGTGCAAAATAGTGTGGTGATTAGTTTGAGCTGCGCACAGTAAAAATTCGTCCCGATAAGAGCCACAAATAGCGCCGCGAAAAGTGGGGTGTCAAAAGGAAATTTGAAAATTCATTTTCTCGGAAACTACGTCCGGCCTCAAGAAGCTGAGGTCAGATTCGTGTTCAGGGACCTCGAAAATAGGGGGGTAGCCAAAATTTCAAGAAAATCGGGCGGTGCATACACTATATTCAATAATTACCCTTTTTTCAATATCTCTACCAATAGAAGCAGTTTACTCTTATGCTAATTATCGTTTCTTCAATTTTCTGGTCAACCAGTATAAGTAATGTTAACTTTTTCCGTGCCAATCTTATTTTAACAACAAGCAGACTTTTTTTTTATCAAGGATGACTTCGAAAAATTGAAAATAAATTTTTGTACAAGTATAGTTAAGTCCATCCGGAGATACACTGTATTTTGTCTTTTTCTAAATCTAATTAGGTACCTACTTAAGTACACTTTTTGGAAAAACAAGAATTAAAATATTAGCTGGCCGTAGACATAGACGCACACTTTTTCCTGTGGATTTGCTTGTGGAATGTTTAAAATTTTAAAAGACCACGATATTTTTGTGGCTAGCAAGAATGGCTCGTCACCCAGCTCGGGGCTTGGCTCATGGCTTACCTCGTTGCCATTACATGACAGATTTATCTGGGGTTCTAACTCCTGGCAAGCAAATTGGTGGGAAAAGGTGTGTATCTTTGAGGTTAGTTCTCAATGATCTGAAATGACATGTATCAGGTTTACAATCACTACAGTTTGTTCAGCGAATGTTCGGCCCTACGTCACTACTCCCGTCCTTGTCTGGCTCGTGAATATACGACCAATATCCGTCGTATAGTCATGAGTATGAGTAAGACAAGGACGGGAGTTGCGACGTAGGGCCGAACATTCGCTGAACAAACTGTACTTAGTTACCTGATCAACAAAACAATTTTCTTAGATCCATTATTTAATTTACCTAGAGGATCTTTGCTTCCAATTTTAAACAGAAGATTGCAAATTGCCAAGAAGAGTCGCTATTTTTCTGTGCATTTCATAATAAAAACCATTTTAATTCATGGTAAAATTAAGTGGACATTAGATGAGGTACAAACGAGGGTAAAAATATTCACGACAAAGTTATAAGTACTGTGATGCTTGTATTAACAATAGGGTATATTTATCGAAACAAATGTTGCTTGTTTATTAGAATTGTAAATTGTTAGTGATGCCTAGAGCTTGACATAATCAGCTTTTTATTGATATTGATATCATTTATACTCTCCTAAAATTTTTACTGTTATTTGCCTATAATTGGCATGGGATTAAAATTAACGTGGCTAGCATTATGATGGTAGGTGCCAGCATATTTTACAACTTATTCTGATAGCGTAGCCGAACGAAATCTACCTAAACACTGCTGATAGGATAACTGTTTTTAATTTTGATAATATGTGGGCAATCTCCCGGATTTATACAGGGGACGTTAAAATAATATGACAAGTTCCTATAAAAAAATTTCCCAGAGGGCCCCCTACGGAGATACAGGGTGTTGAAGTTATTTTTTTGAAATTAAATTATGGGAATATTTCCCAAAATAATCAAGCTGCTGAACTGAAATTTGGCACTACTGTATTTTAGGCGATAAGCTGAAGGCATCAATTCTTATGTATCTCACAGAGGGCGCCACTTGCACTATTTTTGGATCGTGTTATGGCTCGTAACTTTTTTGAGGTTATCTTTTTGATCTTGCAGGTCCATCATTTCAGTGTATCTTTTCATTTTGCAACAAAAGTGTACTCTTGTTTCATAACGATAAAATCAACCGTTTGCGTTGAAATTGGTGAAACGTGCCATAAAACCATGGTTGGAAAAAACCCGGGTTTTATATAAAAAAAACCAACCCAGTGTTTTTTTTTGGTTTAATATTCGGGTTTTTTTGGGTTTAATTGGGTTTTTTATTTTCCACCTTGCTATTAATAAAATACCTATTAAATTTCCTGACTCATATTTACAAAAGATGAAAAAATTGATATTTTACTCCAATCCAATACAAAAATACATATCTAATAAAAAAATACCTAAATAAGAAACTATCCAATATTGTCTTCTCTTCAGATTAGATGGTGAACAGAGTAGGCGAGTCCAGACCTGTTTCGTGCTGTTATATGTTGTGTTTCTGTTCTGTGTTCACTAATCAGTCCTTATCCAACCATAAAAAATCAAATAAAAAATTCCCACCTAAAAAAAAACCCACTTTGGGTTTTTTTTAGGTGCGTAACCCATAACCCTACTGGGTTTTTTTGGGTTACCCACTGGGTTTGATTGGGTTTGATTGATTTTATCATTATGAAACAAGAGTACACTTTTGTTGCAAAATAAAAAGATACACTGAAATGATGGACCTGCAAGACCAAAAAGATAACCTCAAAAAAGTTTGAGCAAAAAAATTAATAGGGGTTATTAGTTTTTACCCTTTTTTAGGGCAGTGTGTAAATGAATAAACTACTCTATGGCGTCTTCCAGTAAGTAGATAACACATACCAAATTTCAAATTTTTAAGTAGCGCATATAAATAAAAAAATATACTTTTGGGTGACCCTGTAGACCCAAATAACTTGGCAAGGAAAGCCCAAATCGAAAAATTTTATATGAAAGGCCCTCCTTAAAACCACCTGCCGAACACCCCTTAAAAGTATTTACTGTACATTCTGACTCATCCTGTACAATAGGTTGCCACAATTTCTGAATACTCCAGTTAAATAATTATGCAACCATTGAGTAGAATATTATATTATGTAAAGAGGAACAACAGCTGTCAAATTGAAATTAGACAGTTGGTGCTAAAGTAACACGTCACCATCGCCATATACTTTGAACAAAATGTTGACACATCAATGAATTTTTCATGGTGTTTTAACTAATTTTTTCTACAGATGGTGACAGGCTACTTCATCACCAATGAACAGTCAAATTTGACTGCTGTTGTGCCTCTTACCATAGATAAAGCTACACCAAGACCATCAGAGCCATTGTTGAAATTTCTGTGAGGCATACCAAATAAATATTCTTACTAACAACTACATTAAAATACCTATACCTCAACTTAACATTGAATCCTAAGAATTGTAAGACATTACGGTTTGACTGTTTTAATCTCGGTTTTAATTTCTTTTCAGTCCTAAATTAAAATTTGAAAGTTGGTGTTACAGGCTTTTTTGGTGATGGTTTCAACAATGCTTCCGACTATGCCTACTTTAATATACGCTCTTATGATATAATATTTCACTCAATTACAATGTATCCTAGAACCTAATTACTTGGCTAACTACAATTTATCCTAGAACCTAGAAAGTACATAATATCTATATTCTTTTGTGACAAGTATTATTTGTAAATTTTGCTGGTGGATAGTCAGATTCAGTATGTAATTTTCATGTTCTTTTTTTTCAGAATGGACTGTGCTTTGAATTTAGACAAGAGAAATTGTATTATTTTGCTATTATAAAAAAAAAAGTGGCGACACTTCATCAAAATTTGTTTTATCTAATTTTTTAAATTGTGGCTGACAATTTCTAAATTAAAACAGCAGTTGTCAAAATTTTGATCATAATAGACTTTTATTTTTCTTGCTTATAGCCTCATGAGTTCGACGAGTGCAGATTTGACCTCTCCGTAAACGACTGTGTATGGTATCTGAGAGCAGACTCTGTCGAAAGTAAACAGACCTGGGTGGAGGCCTTAGAGTCATATAAGGTACATAAGTTTTACTTTATTACTCATTTTATGTGTAGTTTTTACGCTTATTTGTCATTAGAAAGATATATTATGTGCAGATGTTATTTGTTTATGTAGGATGTCCTTTGGAAAATTATTTAATTTCAACTTAAGTCGATAGTTGGATTTAGCAGTCTATACGTGAAGTGTCACTATGTTTTTTGATGATAAGGTTTGAATTCACATTATTTACAGTATCTTTAAAATGAGAATTGTTGGTAATTTCTACGAATGATATCTTAGGATAGCAGAACAAAATTCACAACAAACGTTTAGGGAATCAAAAAATTGTACAATAAATTTAGTTTTAATTATTATTCCGTTTTCCAGGTTGAATCAGGTTATGGGACAGGTTCTGAAAACAGCCTTAAAAGACATGGTTCGACGGTAAGTCTGCAATCTAACACCTACAGCACAGCATCCGGCAGCAGTTTTAAGAGGTCGTCTAGAAATCTCGGAGAAAAACTTGCCGAACTCGACACATACAAAGATATACTGTCGAGGCAGATCGACACCCTGCAAGGATATTTCGACAGCTGCGTGGAGCATAATGCACAAATCGACTTGCCAAATAAAGGTTGGTATTGAAATTATTATGGTTATGCTCGAGGTTATTATGGTCTTCCCTAATTATTCATAAATAATGATTATTTCTTTAGTTATGTTTTACTTTATAAGGTGCCAAAGTCTGATTCTTAATGCGGCTCTGTTCAGTGAGTGTCCATGCCTGCCTGTGGGTAATTGGAAATCAATTTACTTTAGTAATGTTATTAATTTAAGCTTGGCAAAATGTTCCTTGCATTATTAGCAACTAAAAGAAAATTCATTATTGTAGTTGCATATTTTAAGTTCATATCATACATAAAACACAGTGTTCTTACGAAGGATTTTGGAGCTCATGCTATAACAGCTTTTTTCCAGGGTGTATAGTTTCATTTTTCCTACCTTTCATTTAAAGTCACTGAAATGACGTCATACACTTGGAAATCAGGGATCTTTATATCAAAAATCTCAAAATCAAAGCTTTTTAAGACAAATATAAAAGATCCAAAAAAAGTAGAAATTAAATTCTATACCATAAAAATGTTTTGCGGACTCAATAGATGTACAAGCGCGGCCCTTGAAATCGTTCCAATACGTGCGGATGCAAAGGCGTTCAACTGACAATGTTGCAATTACCCCTCCCCTCTCTCGCGGTTTGAAAGCCAGAGATAACCTTAAAAGCGTATAAGTGACGGCAAATCTAACATCTTATTACGCGACATTACCTTACGTGACATTGCCAGTTACAGTGCAAAAAACAGTAAATTCGGCGCTGTTAGGTTGGCCTTAGATTGCCTGAATAATAGTGGAAAATCTTATAACCCTTCCCACGGACATTGGCGGCTTTTTTCGCAAAAGTCTTTCGACAACCTCGACTAGAGCCGTTCTAAAAATCGAAGAAGGTGGTAAATCTCTTAATTGGGTGTTGTACTTTCCTCCGGTACCAAAAAGAACCTCGAAAATCCGATATCTAAGAGAAATTCCCGATTCACGATTAACTACTTTCGAGAAACGGGACGGCTGTAGAATCAACGAAACCGACGGAAAATCCTCTGACACCACTATTGGAAATTGCTTGTTTTTTCTCATTTCTCGATTTTTCGGGGGCCCGGGAAGTATCAGAACCTCACCCGAAGACTCCAGGGAAGCTTTCAAAATTGAAATAAACCAAAGATTTGGTCGCGGTTAAGATAAAGAAAAGAAGTGTAATAAACCAATGTAAAAAACCACTACGAGATTCTTCTATAATAACACAATTATACTTAGATATTATACCTTATTTAACTAATACCACTTTGACAATCAAAGAAATCCGCGTAATTTCACATTACCTACGTGAATCTCAAAACACCAAGAAACTGTGTAAAACTTTAAATCCACTTTATTATAATGATAATGCAGCGATTTATTATCTAACCTATTTTCGTTGACTGGCGTGTTAATACGTCAGTTAACGCAATTTTTATTTTCTACGGGGAGGAGCGGGTCGGTACGAGGGAATGTAGGGGAAGTTGTTGATTTGAGTAGCCGTGGAATTGGCGCAACGTTGCCACACTTACCCGAAATTCTTGATTTCTTGCTTATTTCTGATGCCTAGTGGAACGATTTATGAGGTCGCGCGTGTACATCGGAAAATATTGGGTAGGATAAAAATGATGCCCCTCTGAAATTCTAATTTATTCTTGAGTTACAACTGTGAAAACCAAGCTGTCAAATTGGACATAAAAAGAATAATAACTTTTACCAAATTTCAAATCGAAATCTCTAAAATTAAAAAAAAGTTAGGCAAAACCCGTTTTTTGCTTGTATCTTTTAAGGGAAGCATTTTTGC
This sequence comes from Pseudeuparius sepicola, assembly GCA_963920635.1. Classification (NCBI taxonomy): domain Eukaryota; kingdom Metazoa; phylum Arthropoda; class Insecta; order Coleoptera; family Anthribidae; genus Pseudeuparius; species Pseudeuparius sepicola. Next base: position 24,621,573 of record OY987298.1, on the reverse strand, counting down.
ATATAGGGAAATGTGGTTAAATTTCCCATCATATTTTGATGTCAAGAACGTTTAGTTAATAGTGATGCACCGAATATTCGGCCATTTTTGGATATTGCCAAGTATTCGAAACGTCGTTTCCATTTTTGGTTATAAAATTTATTGATAGATAAATGGCAAGATTTACGTTTTTTTGAAAAAATGCAATCTACTTAAGATATAAAAAACAATTTGAAATTTAAAAACAACTATTATTCAACTTAAATGTCAGATGCATCCCCAGCCAGCCTTAAAACAGGGTGTCTACCAACCTGGAAAACCTGGAAATGTCAGGGAATTATTTTTGGTCAGGGAAATCAGGGAAAAGTCAGGGAAATCCATGCAATACCTGGAAATTTGTGGTTTAATAGATATAGAAATAGGAAATCTTTAATTCTTACAAAAACTAATCAACATTATATCTTATATTCATTTTGATTCTACTTCACAGAGATCACATTATGTTATTTATTTATATGTGATCCCTGTGCTCTACTCTACTCCAAAGATAATCTAACCAAATAAGATTTTACGAAGGTTTTGAAGGTATTTATTTTTTATATATATTTTTTTATTTTAGAGAATGTGTAACAGATATTTGTTTGTTTTATATGTGATTTTATATTTTTACAATAAATCTGGTATCTTTATTTTTTACAGGGTGGCTCATTATAAATTGACACCCCCCCTTAACCTGCTAGTTTTTGAGGTTAGAAAAAAGTTTTTTTTACAAAAGTTGTAGATACTAATACAAAGTCTTTTGCGACGCTATTACACCTTATACAGTGTGATCTAGAAAGCCGTGGCAGACATAACTTATGTTTGTTTATATGGAACGCCTTGTATATTTTTGGATTATTAAATTCTACGCATTTTTCCGATTCCAACAAAGTATATATGTTATATGTTGGCGCCAACCGTTCGTTCAAAACTAAGCCTTTTTTGAGGGATTACTCCTTGGGTCATAGGTTGCCATGAAAGACAAATGCCAAATTATGGTAATAGTTGACAGTTTGCTGTGTTCAACAAACAGAAAGTTTGTAGCAAATATCAATAAATTCATTGAGCAAGATGGAGGCCATGTGGAGCATTTGTAATACGTATATCCTTTTTCTAAATTATTGTTATTGTCGTTTTCAATAAAAATTAAATTTCAAACAATAAATCTAACGAAATTTATTAACTGTCACTTACTATTTAAAATTTCTCATTTCTCTCAACTTCTCTTCTTAATTTTCTCTGAAATCTTAAAATACCCCATTTTGTTTTCCAAAGCGGGAATATACTTGCAAACTGTCAACAATTATTCTTACTATAATTTGGCATTTGTCTTCCATGGCAACCTATGACCCAAGGAGTAATCCCTCACAAAAAAGGCTGTTCTGAACAAACGGTTAGAGCGGACATATAAATGCTTCGTTGGAATCGGAAAAATGCGTAGAATTCAATAATCCAAAAATATACAAGGTGTTTTTAAAAAAACAAAAGTTATGTTTGCCACGGCTTTCTAGAACACACTGTATAAGGTCCAATAGCGTCACAAAAAACGTTGTATTAGTACCTAAAACTTTTGTAAAAAAACTTTTTTTAACCTCAAACACTAGCAAGTTAAGGAGGTTGTCAATTTATTCTGTACTTTATTAACCTTGGTAGCAACAGTTTCTGCCAAAAAGTTGAAATTTCAAGCCACTTTATAACTTTCTTCGAAAATATAATAGGACTTAATTTGCACATTTATTTAATTAATATCAGATGACATCACTAAAATTAATAGTCCACTTTTAAATTTTTTTTGTCAGTAAGCACGATCGTTCAGAGTAAAATTTCATCCTAGCGGATCTGTTGACTCTTCCATTTAAATTCGCATATTTATCTCAGTAGGTATAGGAATTAGTCAGGGAATTTTTTGTTTTTTGGTCAGGGAAAACCTGGAAAAGTCTCGATTTGGTAGACACCCTGTTAAAACCATTATTCGGCCTTGTGAATAGTCAGCAATAATAAAGCCCAATAGATTTTTGCAATTTTCATAACGTGCTTGTATAAAGCCATTAAAAATACAACTTTTTTGTCCCTGTGTTTTTAGATTGTAATAACATAAAAACTTTTTTTTTACAAAACTTTTAACACCCTGTATTCCGGAAATGAAGCAATTCTGGACGTATGTTTATAGCAACTTTTTTAAATTTTGATCCCTTAACGCTAGGCCGAATATGCGGTATTCATGCAGGCTGTCAACTTTTAAACTTATACAAAATCCATAAAATCTTTTTTTTTTGTTTGAAAACCTTCAAAAGCTGTTTCTTTTGACTATCATTTTCAGTTTAAAATACAAATCCAGGGCAGGCTGCAATTTTTTTATACCCACCCATTTTCACGAAAACTATTTAGCGATTAATCGGTGCACCCATATAAAAATTTGAACCAAAAATATACAGGGAGTTCCATTCTGCAAGGTGTCAAAGTTAAACAAAATAAGAATTGAACTGTTTTGAGTGGATTCCATGGCACACTTGACTGGCCAGATGCCTTTAAAATTCCTATTTTGCTCAACTTTGACACCCTGCAGAATGGAACTCCCTGAACATTTTTCATTCAAATTTGGTATATGGGGGTTTTGGGGTGTCCTGTGCACCTGGTCCAAGATTTTAAATAAAAAAATCGCTAAATGGTTTTTGTGAAAATTGGGGGTATAAAAAATCGTAGCCGGTCCTGGGTTTTTGAAGGCCTTTCAAACAAAACAAAATTTAGGCGACTATCTCCAAAAGTAAATATTATATGAATTTAGATAGGTTTAAAACTATGTTGCTCATATACATTTATTTTTAGTATAGGTGACTCGTGCGTGTGCATACCTACCCTGTTATTCAGAAAACATAAAAATTAAAACTGACGCTGTCAGTTTTTTATAGGGATTTTCTACAGCTTTATCACTCAATGATGCCATTTTAAGGGTGCCTGCCCTTTACAATCCCTTAATGCCCTAACCTCACCATAATAAAAACCTATGTTCACCAAAATTCGTGTTGTGCATAGTTTTCTCCATGTTTCAATAATTTGCGGTTATCTTAAATAAAATTTCATGACCCACCTTATCACATATGTGTTTCATCTTTGCAGAAAACTTGCCGGCAATAGACTTCAAAGGTGAAGCCATCACCTTCAAGGCCACGACGGCCGCCGTGATCTCCACGTTGGAGCACTGCGCCGAGCTGGTGGCGCAGCGCGAGGAATCATGGAAGAGGAGGTACGATAAGGAGATAGAACGCCGCAAGAAGAGCGAGAGGCTGTCGAAGCTCTATTTCGAACAGCTGCAGAAGAGCCGTGTGGCGCATCCCGGACCCGAACTAGAGGTGAGCGGTTTGATAATGTATGGAATAGCGGATTTTTTCAACTATTTTCGTTTTTGAGATGTTCTATGTTTTCGAAAATACCTAATGTATTTTTTGGTTTGCTTTGGAAGTTGTCAGATTTTAGTGTGGTTAGTAAAGGCTGGACCGACACTATATTAAAGATCCGAGCATGACGTCATATTTTATTGTTTACGGACTGGGATGGCGCTACTCGACGAAAAAAATAGCGACTTATTATAGGTTATAGAGGGGTATTCTGTGCTTAATGGGATGTCAGTTTCTGACCTTTAAAATGTCCCAAATTTTAAATATCCAGCTTTATTACAATTTACCTTCTTTTTGCGGTAACGAATTGTCTTTGCGTCCAGTATTTGGCAGTTTTATCCTATTAATACAGCTTTTATAGGTAGATTTGTTTGTGATAACATGAAATTTTCGAGCACACTTAGAAAATGGTTTGAAATGAAGTCCATGGCTAGTTGTAGTGTAAGTAAGCATAAAACGCATTAGATTTTTCAGTTTCTTCTTTATATGGAGGACTATTGGTTCGCTTTGGAGCTATAAACAAAATTTTCTATTTTCATTCTTGCATACGTTTCAAAATACTCTTCCAAAATAATATCTAGAATTTTCACTTCTTCAGCTGGTTGATCAGATCATCCCATAATTCCAAAATAGTGTTTATTCTTCTGCAATTCACCTAATGGTCTGTGCAGTGTGCATACCATTTTCTTCATGTGCTTGGAAATTTCAGGTTATCACAAACAAATGTACCTATAAAAGCTGTGTTAATAGGATAAAACTGCTAAATACTGGATGAAAAGACAATTTGTTACCATAAAAAGAAGGCAAATCGTAATAAAGCTGGATATTTAAAATTTGGGACGTTTTAAACGTCAGTAACTGACATACCAATAACCACAGAATACCCCCCTATAAACTATAAGTCGCCATTTTTTTCGTCGAGTGGCGCCACCCCAATCCGTAAACAACAATTAAATATGACGTCATGCTCGGGTCTTTAAGAGGGGCTTGCCGACAGCGAAAGTGACGTTAGATTTCGTATTTTTTTAAGTTGTATAGCATAAAATCTAATAACATTTTACCTGGCAAAAATTTAGTACAAACATCTCTGTCTTCATTTTAATCATAAGATCTTAAAAGCATATGCACTGGAATTATTATTTTTCCCAAGGTTTTCATAACCTATAAAAGAAAACACTGCTTGTAAGATCTTATGATTAAAATGAAGACAGAGATGTTTGTACTAAATTTTTGCCAGGTAAAAATGTTATTAGATTTTATGCTATACACCTTAAAAAAATACGAAATCTAATGTCACTTTCGCTGTCGGCAACCCCCTCTTAATACAGTGTCGGTCCAGGTGATACCCACGCTTTGGCACCGGGTTTGATTCCCACCGCGGCAGTACCCTGGGAGTTGTGTGTTTGTCTTTAGATTTAGGATTTATCGCAAAAAATTATAAGAAGGTGGCGAATACCCCATAGTAGCTAGATTGCTTGAAAAGAGCAGAGGCCATAAAAAGAAATAACAAAATAACCTCAATATCAATTAATTTAATAATATACCAAAATCGCAGTGTTTTTTCCTTTTTTCAGTTAAAAGTTACTTGCAGAATGGTCACCAACTTGTAAGTTGTCCTAACCTAAATACCTAATACTGGCTTATAACAACATTTTGCCAGTTCATTTAACTATACATAATCTAGACAATCAAAATTTAATTTATTAACTCTAAATATTCTGACATCGACTGCACGCGCACATATCTTTATAGAAAAACACCGCTGATGGCCAAGAGCGCTAGACAAATTATGGATTCATGGTATTGCTCCTTAATAGCTTATCAGTGTTATCCTAGTTTTATCGGGAAAAAGTCGGCCCTAGTCGCAAATAGCAACGAAGTCAAAATAATAGTAATTGCCCGCCTCCCCCGCACAAGCATTTATTTGCTTCTGGGATACTCCTAGTTTGGAGTATTGTGAAGGTGAGAATTATTATTATTGTTATTATTATCCTTGGTTTTTGCAGTTGATCTTCATTTTACAATAAGGGTAATATTGTGGTAAAATAAAATAGTAAACAATAAAAATCTGTATTTTTGTTGATAATTTGAAAAAAGAAAATGCCATAGTGTGCTATTTGAATCTGCGATAAAGTAAAGATGGTTTCATAAGCACGTGCGATAACCCATTGGGCTAAATTCACTTTAAAAGATTCTTTTCGTGAAGTTACGCATATTTGTCGTTGATATTGAATGAGTAGTTTTTAATTAATAAAAAATTTGTTAATCTATTCGGAGAGCACCTCTTTTGATATTTTGTTCAGAGGAATTTTCTGAACAGATCATCGGCCTCGGAATAGTTTCTATTTAAGGATTTATCTAAAATGACTGGTCTATAATATATTTTTTTATTTTCCTTCGAGCCTTTGCACACATTTGTTTTGACCAAACTTTAGTTTTTGACATTTTAGCACATTTTCAATCATTTTAGGGAATATATTTTTTTATTGATTCAACACTTCCTCTGAAGTAGTGGCATAACCTACTTTTGGGTGCAAGGCTTTGAGTACTCCAGGGTAACTCCGGTATACTTTGGTTGTGCTTTTAGGTATTCGGGTGTCCAAAAGTTCAAATAGTAGGTATTCAAAATTATAATGGAATTAGAAATTTGGGAGGATTAAAAAATAGCTTTTGGGTGCAAGAAGTGCAGTGTTTCATATACTGGGAGCTTGAAGCACTGCACCTGAAAGCAACTATGGAAGCAATAGAGAATAATTAATTGTCCATGAATTCGGACAACCATGAAACGGTTTGCTGCTTGAGGGGTAAGGAGATAAGCTGTGCAGCTCAGCTCAGATATGTTTCGAACTAGTTACTGTCTATATCATTGGTGGGTTTGAATTTTAGGATTTCTTTGATCCAATCAAATACGCCATATTAGTGGTGACGTCACGTAGTGGGGGTAGGTCAAGGCACTGTATCCAAACAACCTCGTAGATACACGGGCGTTTTTGTGTTTTTCACTAAAAAAATTATTTAAATCGGTTTCTTCGACAATAACTATCCATCTTCGTTAAGGTAAGTGTATTCTGAACTTTATAAGTGCAAATTTTGAGCCAGTTTTCGTAGAAATTGACCAAAAGGATTTCTAACCTTACTTTTGACATCTGCCTTCACCTGCTCCACTCAAAATCTTAGTATTATTTGCTTGATGTCTTACCTGACCAGCTTTTTCCACTTTCCTCTTTCTTGATCGGCCTTAGGAAATCTAAATCTAGTCAAAAACACAAAAACGCCCGTGTATCTACGAGGTTGTTTGGATACAACGTGACTTCAGACTAATATGGTGTATTGGTACTTGTTCAGAATCAGTTCAGGATCGCTCCACGAACACAGCTATTACCGTAATAACTCCAGTGGATAAAGAATCCCAGGAAAGAGTCAAAGTTCTATGGATATTATAAAATACGTGAGACGGAAATTGCCCTGTGCAGGAACCAAGTTTTGACACAATATTTTGATATCTGACATGGTGATAGGTGTTTCGATACTTTTATGCTTAGCTGTGCGGCTTGTGGCACTTTCCTCACCGTCAAAACTAAAATGTTTAAGGATAATAATCCATCAGTAAGTAATTTTGTAATTTAAATTAACTTTTGAGGACATGCACCAAAGTGGCATAGGCATTTGTGTAGGTACCTACTTCTTCAAAATTGGAAATTTAAAATTAGAATTACTATATTATCAAGGATTCCCAAACTAAAAGACATAAACATGCCTTATAATTTTTTGGCCTGAATTGTAGGTACTGATTTTGAAAAATGAGGATTTCTGCCTTGATTAGTTTTTCGAAACAACTCAAAGGTGTGTGCCACTGTGAAACTGGAAACGGCATCCCGCCATATGCGGGAACTATCCCTGTCTCGAGTTAATCCCAAACGGGGTTCTGTATTCATTGTGTTAACTCCAATACTAAAATGACATTTTTTCTAACCTCTAACTTATTATTTTTTTGATGAGTTAAATGTCAAATATTTAAAATATGTTTTTCAAAAAGTAATAATTTTTTAATGATAATTCAAGTAGCAGCTAAAAAATCACACATATTTTTAATTTTATGTTGATGTATATCTGCACCTAAATTTTTGGAAGAAACGAACCAAACCTTCAATGCAAATCTTTCAGGTAGGTGGAATATAAATTGTTACATTATTATTTAGTTTTTAGGATTCTGATTTGCAAATTATAATATTTATCGTATGACATGTTTGGCAACTAAATAAGAGTTTATTTGTGATTCATTGTTATTCCAAAAATGTACTAGTAATACCTATTTGGTTGAAACTATGCCTCAGGGTCGTATGTATCAAACAACCATTTACAGCAGTGAAGTATTACATAAGATGTAAGCCAGATCTATTTTTTATGCAAACAGCACATCAGGCTGAAGTGAAATATTTAAATGATAAAGTGAGAGTCATTGTGATTCAATCAAGGTCAAATATTATTATTAGAACATTTTTAATAGTTGTTGTATGTTAATTCCATGTTTCTTCGATCAAGTATTATTAGTATTGGCCGAAATATATTGATATCATCGGAGTATAGAAGATTTATTTTTGTTACTTTTATTTTTTATTGCATAATAAGAAAAACCTGCCAATACTCCCATATAACTTTTTTAAAATCCATTATGGAATAGTAAATTTCAATAATCTACACATCCTAAAACAATAAAACATCTTGACACTTCATTAGACTTACCTTTGTTTCTGCAAAATTGTGCCAACATAGAATTCCTTGACCTTGACCCCAAAAACAAAAAACAACATCACTCCCTATTTTCTAATTCACCTCATTGCACCCCTTCTTTATAATATTAACAACAATGCTCTCTACCATAGACAAAACTCCACCTAGACTGTCCGAACCATTGTTGAAATTTCTGCAAGTAACTTTGTCTGCAAGGGACACCAAATATTTAGCATAAAATTTTATACAACTAATAACTAAATTAAAATACCTATCCCTCAACTTATTACCGAATCCTAAGAATTGTAAAACATTACAATTTATCTGTTTTAATTTGTTTTTTCCCAAAGTTAAAGTTTGAAATTTGGCGGGCCAGGATTTTTTGCGACAGGTTTCAACAATGCCTTGTTTGCTCAAACATTGGCTTTCCACCTTTTAGAAGATTTTATAGTGATTTAGCGAATAAATAAATTGATTTTTTTTTCCAAAACATAAACAATAATACTTGTCCTCAGGTAGTGATGTCGAAGTAATAATTACTTACCTACTATGAAAAAAAATATTTCGACGAAATACTTCTCTTCACTGACTACATTGATATTTCCACAGTTTCGTCTAAACTCGTTGCTTAATTGACTATACAGCAAATAATTTTTAGTGAAACAATAGAGAACAACAAAGGATAATCTTTCTGCCAAATTAGTGCTAGTGTCATTTAACAATATTAATTTAGTTATTAAAGATATCATTTATAATAGCGTACTGACAGCGTTTTCTTCTTAATGAAAAATTATATGGTATAAAAAGGCCTTTGAGCTATTTGAAACTGTAAAAACAGGTAAAAACACAATCAGTTTTCCTATAATTTAGTTTTTACAAAGAGGTTTGAACCACCTGTTTAGAGACACCTCTGCCGTCACTGATTTGTAAACACCAGTAGCAGACATGTATTGATGTTGACAGGTATCTCCTGTGGCAAAGGAACTACTGTCCATGCTAATAATTTTTTTCACTGATGGACTATGTGTCAAATTTGTTTAGCGAGACACCTCTGCCGTCACTGATTTGTAAACACCAGTAGCAGACATGTATTGATGTTGACAGGTATCTCCTGTGGCAAAGGAACTACTGTCCATGCTAATAATTTTTTTCACTGATGGACTATGTGTCAAATTTGTTTAGCTTTTAGGTTATATTTCTGTAATATGTGTCATTGTAAGATAATCTTTTCTGACAACGTTGCCATAGTACCATGTTTATGAGAGTAATGCCTGCGTGTTGCAGTTTAGTAATGCTTTTTACGAGTTTAAAAATTAAAACGTGTAATTATATAAACCTAATTAATACGGGGAATTTAGCCCTATAAAATAAACAATAGAAAAGCCGTTGTACTCTAAACTTTGTTACTCGCACCCTTTCTGGCTTTATTGGCACTTATTACCCTAACTGTAACATTAGAGTCTTCTTAAAAGCAGTCTAAAATTGCTTGCTTTCCTAGTATAACTAGATTTAATTCATTGTTTTGAAGGATATTAATACAGTCCTTCAGTAAATTATATAATTTCTACTTACATTTCTTTTACTCAACGATATCGCATAGCATAGGGGCTGAAATATAAATTAAAAATAAATAATAACGAGTACCTTTTTTCTTCAAAGAATCACACGTAGTCTGGCAATATCGTAAACAGAATTAAATGTGACTGGCAAGGGTGACTAATCTGGTCATTCATTGTCATATGATTCATACTCTTTTCAAATTCGAAGTATTGTAGATTGTACATTGATATTTCGAAGATAGAGAAAGTAATCTGTTTTTTTTTAAACGCAGCTCCCATTGTAGTTCAATCGCGATCGTGGATGCAAATATTTCTATCGCTTAACCATAACCACAGACGGGCTTAACGTTGACGTTGGCAAGGATTATTGACATTGGCCAACATAGTGACGCAATTTTCGAACCGATTGCCCTCGTATCCCAGTTGCGAAGTATATGCGCGAGTGCCGGCTACTGCTGCGCTCGCGAATAACAATGAGCATGGGAAACTCAATGGGCTCGAGCGGCAGAGACTGCACATTCAGCAGATCGGATCGGCCGACGACGAGGACGTGGAGCCCGAGGAAAATCGGAGAACCCACGAGGAGTAAACGCGAAATCGGATATACAGGGTGAAGAGGTACCATATCTCAGGAATTAATAGTCCTGGAGCTTTGGGAAAAAAATCTTCTTAAGTAATGTGGTCACGAAAAATCGCTGGAAATTATTTTTAAGTTCGTAGGTCGGCCGCTAGGGGGCGTATTCGAAACAGTAAATTTGAAAAATGAGTTTTCTCAAAAAAATTACTAATAAAGGTATATCAAAAATACTTTTATTGTACTCTTCAGCAAATTCTGAACAATTTTTGTTTAGGATTTTTTGCTCTAGCTCTTCAAACAGAGGTGAAACGGGCGGATAAACCTTGACTTGAAAAAATGCCTATAACTCCGGTTTGGCTTAACCGAATTGGTCGAATTTGGGCTTGTTGAAGAGAGCTTGCCTTCTTCTATCAAATGATTGTCCAGTAAGGTCATTTCGTGGTCACCGCTAGAGGGCGCAATTTGAAAAATTTACATTTTATTACAATTTTCTCCGAAATTTTAAATGCAATGGCATATTTATTCTGTTATAATCGAAAAGTAGATTAAATTTACAACAAAAAATACCCAAGGTTTAAATGGATATACCTATTCATTAGTTTCGGAGTTATCGCCAAAAGAATAATTTTTAACATGTTATCTGAAAGAAAAAGGTAGGTATTTGTTGTCAAATATTTCCGTGGTCAAGCATGCCATGAAATAAATAAAAATCTACTTTAGTTTTCGTAAATTGCTATTTTTCTCACTTTTTATTCCGTTAAACGTATTTCTAATTTACTTACCTTACCTGTCGTATTATATGAAATAATTATCTCGGAAATTATCTTGTAAGCCATGAAACAAAATCGTTTGGTTTCAAGTGAAGCAAAAAAGTAAATGTCACATGAATCAAGCTTTAATAAGTATTGTGTCAAATCTTGATTTTTGTAAATTTTGAGTTAAAATTGTGTGTTGCATTTATTAAAAAATGCGAATGCCGAAGCTTACGATATGCCTGCCGTTTTGAACATGCTCCACTTGCGGAACGTGAATATGCTGTCAGGTACCAAACGATTTTGTTTCATGGCTTACTAGATGATGTCGGAGATAATTTCATATCGATACGAGATACCTACGACAGGTAAGGTAAGTAAATTAGAAATACGTTTAACGGAATAAAAAGTGAGAAAAATAGCAATTTACGAAAAACTCAAGTAGATTTTTATTTATTTCATGGCATGCTTGACCACGGAAATATTTGACAACAAATACCTACCCTTTTCTTTCAAATAACATGTTAACAATTATTCTTTTGGCGATAACTCCGGAACTAATGAATATATCCATTTGAACCTTGGGTATTTTTTGTTGTAAATTTAATCTACTTTTCGATTATAACAGAATAAATATGCCATTGCATTTAAAATTTCGGAGAAAATTGTAATAAAAGGTAAATTTTTCAAATTGCGCCCTCTAGCGGTGACCACGAAATTCGAAATGACCTTACTGGACAATCATTTGATAGAAGAAGGAAAGCTCTCTTCAACAATCCCAAATTCGACCAATTCGGTTAAGCCAAACCGGAGTTACAGGCATTTTTTCAAGTCAAGGTTTATCCGCCCGTTTCACCTCTATTTGAAGAGCTAGAGCAAAAAATCCTTAACAAAAATTGTTCATAATTTGCTGAAGAGTGCAATAAAAGTATTTTTGATATACCTTTATTAGTAATTTTTTTGAGAAGACTCATTTTTCAAATTTACTGTTTCGAATACGCCCCCTAGCGGGCGACCTACGAACTTAAAAATAATTTCCAGCGATTTTTCGTGACCACATTGCTTAAGAAGATTTTTTTCCCAATGCTTCAGGACTATTAATTCCTGAGATATGGTACCTCTTCACCCTTAATGAAACACCCTGTACAAGGGACAGTCGGCTTTGTATTATATTCGTATGAGTGTTACACGATTTTACACTAATTTATTGAGTAAGAGAGTAAATTTTAAACAAGATATGAAATTTATTATTTTATACACACTTCCAGCAATTTTCTTCCGGTTTTGCATGCAAAACATCTCTCTAGAACGGCACAACTTTTGTTTACAGGGTGGCCCATCCAAGCGGAAAAAGCATGTTACGTGGAGGCCGGTTAATATAAAATCGTCCTTCAAAAAATGAATTTGCTGTAAAAATTGGGGGAATTCCAGTTTGCACTGGTTTGTATAAAAATATTTTTTGCAAAATAATATATATTTTTTTTTACAGTTAGAGAACCTTTGAGTAGAAATTATTCCTGAATATTCGGTTTTCTAAATAACTTCGGATTTTAGAGGGAACGGAAGTGATTTTCTGGATTTTATAACTCGCACATTTAATTTCAAACATTAATTCTGAATCCAACGATATATAACTTAACCTATTTGTCTCCAACCATTTCCGAGATATTTGCCAAAACGTGCAGTGTCTGGTGTTCGATTCAAGTAATCCGACCATTAAAACCAATGTTTTAACAAGTCCAGTCAGCCATGAGATAATAAAACTGACAATCAAGTAGGCTGTCAATTCATCATTTCTACTTACCTGTCAAATTAATTTTAAATTTTGTTGCTAAAACTATACCTAGTTAGTAGTTACAGTTTAAAAATATGTTTTAAAAGAAGAATGCTGTCATATTTTAGAGATATTTATGAAAAATAAGAAGAGATACCTATGTCTTTTTTTTTACTTTGGTGCAAAATTTCAGGTATTTATCTCAATTTTCAAGGCCTACTAGGTATTTTTTTCTAGTAAAAAATGACGAAAACCATTTAGCGATTTGAGGGTGTATTCTCGAAAATATCCAAATAAAGATTTTCAGAGTGCTGCATTTATATACAGGGTGTTTCATCTTAAGTGCGAACAACCCGTAAAATTTGTATTCTTCATCGGATTTTAGCCGGTTTTTTTTCTAAAAAATAGGCCACAAAAAACTCTTTTTTTACGTTGATGCAAAATTTCAGTTCTTAATCTCAATTTTTAAGGCCTACGAATTTTTTTCTAGTAAAAAAATAAGAAAATCATTTAGCGATTTTTTTATTTAAAATCTGACACTACAGCGTTAATTAGGACACACCAAAACCCCCACATACTAAATTTGAACGAAAAATATACGGAGAGTTCAATTCTGCAAGGTGTGAAAGTTGAGCCAAATAGGAATTTTAAAGGATCTGGCGAGTCAAGTGTGTCATGGAATTACTTCGAAACAGTTGGATGATGAACAGGACCACACTCCCAGTGTCGATGTACAAGGATCCAATAAAAAAAATTACAAGGCGTTCTTCTCTGTAGCAACTCCAAATGATGAATTTTTTAAACTTTGTACAGGTCAAAAATCGAGTATATCAACGAACTAAGTCTAAAAAATACAGAAGCCTGCAAGTCAGTAAGTCCATATGAGTTAAGATGGCTGGTGTGCCACAACATGAAACGCACAGAAAATGTATCATCTTAGACAGTGACTTTATTGATAAAGGTCCAACAGTTTGAATTGTTTTTATTTGTTGGTTGGATGATGTAAAGAAATAAATAACTTTTGTGTTTATTAATATTTTTTTCAATGATTCCAGAGCACTCCCGACCAGTAGAAAGTTTAACAAAAAAATCAGCAATTTGAGATCTCCCAGAGAAAAAGACCAGATTTTTGTATTGAATCTTTGCGCCCCAACGCTTTAAGTAGTACTGTTGATCATTCATCTGTTTTGACGGGATTCCATGGCACACTTGACTCTCCAGATGCCTTTAAAATTCCTATTTTTCTCAAATTTGACACCATGCAGGATGGAACTCCCTGAATATTTTTTGTTCAAATTTGGTATGCGGCGGTTTTAGGGTGTCCTGATTAACGCTGTGGTGTCAGATTTTAAATAAAAAAATTGCTAAATGGTTTTCGTCATTTTTTACTACAAAGAAATCGTAGTAGGCCTTAAAAATTGAGATTAAGACCTGAAATTTTGCACCAACGTAAAAAAAGAGTGTTTTGTGGCCTATTTTTAGAAAAAAACGCGGCTAAAATTGGATGAAGAATACAAATTTTACGGGGGTGTTCGCACTCAAGATGAAACACTTTGTATGTAAGCTGTATCGAAGATTTAGATGGACAAAAAGTGAAATTAATCTATATAGGGTGTAATTTAACAGGGCACCTCGACCATTTTTGTCATACCCCTACGGATGCGCTGGCGAGCACGTAGTGTAGGTATATTCACGGAGGAGGGAGCAGGAAAATATAATTTGGTCTCAAAGAATCGGATCCGGTGATTTACGTTGACTCATTTCACTACATTATTATTAGTGTTAATCACTCATTTTTATCTCAGACTCAGCATCTAACGCATATTATATTTAATTTCCATGTAATAATAAAACCGTGCAACATATTTTAACGGTGGTAAACCGCGAATTTTAGATTGCCAATCTATTTTCGTCCTTCGATAAATATCAGCCGCCTTAACGATCATATTTGCTTGACATTGACATTGGATTCACACATTTTTTGTAACAAACAATAATAGCAAACAAGTTAGTAACAAACACAATTCAAAAATTTTAAAAATATTCCAGTTGAATAAATTTAAGGGTGCGCAAGGCACCCTAACATACTCTTAAATATTTTCTGACTACCAATTGTTTCCATGGCTAGCTAGATTTCGGAAAATGATTAGAAAAAATTCCATGTTTTTACATATTACTTGACCCTGTACATTTTGAACAATAAAAGATACAGAAAATCTTTTCCTACAAAAGTTGTTGAGAAGGGCTTTCAATACCTATAGGTATAGGGAAAAAATGGTATGATTCTGAGAAAACAATATCAATGACGTCACAGCGGCCATTTTCCCAAACATCAAAAAAGCTAATTTTCGGTCATAAGTATTGGACCTTAGTTGGTATGTCCCATTAGGAACCCCTTTTCGAAATTTTATTTTTAGTTTTCGTGTTCCCGCTGTAGGCCTGGGTCGTCGAGTTTCGCTCGCCCTGTACAAACTACTATTTTTCTTTTGTCGAAATATTGCACAACGTATTGACATCGACATACTCGTATGTGGTGTAATAATTGTTACACGTGGTGGGTTTTTAACAACGACAAAGTTTCCAAACATAATGGCATAATATTACTTTGCAGTACGAGTTATTGTAATCATATTGAATAGTTTAGTATTATTTACGTTGCGCTAGCCGAAGTATCAGTTTCGTTTTTGTGCCGGTTCTCGTTGCTTGTCACGCTAAATAACATACAAAACAAAATATGAAGTTTAAATTATTCAAAATCGTAAGTACCTACCTATCTTTATTCTTAGTTAGATCACACACACACACACACACGTGCGTTATTACTTCCGATCAGAGAAACAAATTAGAATAAATATCGCGTTATGATTGATGATATGATGACAGCGATTATACAGGGTTATTCACAATCAAATGCCGCCCGTAATTCTCTAGACTTTGATACCTAATACCAGCGGTATTCTGCTCGAAAAATAAAATGACCCTGTTTTTCTTTTTGCTCAAAGTTTTATAACGGGCCCTTAAAACAAGCCCGAAAGTTTTGTTTTTTCGCTATATCTTCTAAACGGATTGATCGATTTCGATGATATTTGGCAAGTGCCCATAGGCATCGCACATTTATTTTTTAAATTATGTAATTCAAACCGCTTTGTAGGAATTCTCTCAAAATTCTATCATTGCGCCGCTTTGAAAATCTATTAAGTTAAAAAAATAACGGTGGGCTTCAGGGTAAGCACACGAAAACCGGTCACGCAATTTTATATCTTATTATTCCTCACTCAACGACCTAACCTAACTTAGCCAACATACTACTCTTCTGAAATGTGGATGTTTTGTGTTTTGTGACAGTACAGTTTTGGGGTTGAATGTTGAATCCACCGACACCGACCATGAACTAATAATGCTGGTAATTGTTACTGCGTTGTGCAAGGTTCTCAATTTTGTAGAAAAAGAGAGCTTGTCAACAGTTAAGCTGGTTTTACATGGAAATAGAGTTGTGATCAAATTTGTACATAACAGCAAGTAACCAACACACCCTTCGATAATTTCCTAGGAAAATGTGCAAAAACAACTAAATTAATGTTGACTGCCTACTGTTAGAACAAATTTTATGACAAATTTGTTCTCGTATAAAACCTGCCGCCGCCTCATTCAATCACTCTGCATTATTTGTGTTGTTGACCCCACTGTCTCATTTTTTCTGATTGTTTACGTGTGTATTTTTCGTGTTTTCAAGTGTTTTTTTTTTTGTTAATTTATAACTACCTATTTATTAGTATATAGTGACTGATTTTGTATACAATGGGACGCAGAAAGTGTGGTGTGTGGCCAAATTGATATTCAGGACATAACCTATCACAGGTAAACGTTTCCTTTATATGTTGGTTGACTACAAACGTGTGCATATTGATGATTTTGCTCCCTCTATCCTTGATTATTTCTCTGAAGTGTATATACCTATCCGAAACCGTTTTCAAATTTGAAAATATTCACTGCCGCTTGTAAATCTGAAGTCTAGTCTTCTTGATTCGGCGATTTTGGGATTTCCTAAAACTCACATCAAGTTTTTTTTAATTTCAAAAAATTTCGCCCGCGGCCCATTTTAGGGTCCAGGTACTGAAATGTTTGAAATACACCTGTTTAAAAAATAGATTAAAAATTTTGCTTCCCTCCGCGAAATAAATTTACCAATACGCCCCCCACAAAATATAAAGGTTAGGTACGCCCCTGATCAGAGCAGAATATTGAGGGACAGCAATCTAGGTCAACCTGTCCATACAGTATGTATATTTTTTCTAGGAAGATAATTTGACAGATCACACTATCCTTTGGAATAAAATAAATTCAAGGGTTCCTTGATTTGTAATAAACATTTGTAGTTGAGCTAAATAAAAAATTGTGCCAAAAATAGTTAGCTGATATGGATTAGTATCCCGCATATTTTTTAACACGATTTTTTATGATTTAATGGCACAAAACTTCAACGCCAAGTTCGTCAGCTGGGGTTTCTATTCCCTTGAATTCTTTCTTTCTCAGTGTTAGAACCAGGGTGGTTATAATAATGTATTTTGGTTGCAATATAAAAATTTTTTTGTTCTATAATTTATCATATTCGTAAACCGAATTTTCCGCCTTTTTCAGAGTGCCGAAAAAGTATTACATTTTCGAAAATCGGACACCCTGTCTGTATACATCAATGGCTAATTCTTTTTATCTGCCTCCAGAAATCGCCGACACGGTCAGAGGTCATTGATAAAGTCCTTCACTTCAAATCCAAAGATGCTGCACATATTCAAAGTGTTTCAACCAGTACTGGCTGGTCGGTGTTTTATTTGTCTTTTGCATTACCGAGCGTACAATGGTTAGTAGTATAGCTGTTAATTGAAGTGAAATGTTTCGTTGTACAAAAATATTTTCCGTGATACGTTTGGATAATAATATTATCGTCACGTTGACAAAAACCTTTTTTTATTGGCTAAAATGTTTTAAACCGTCGTCAAATCGTGTCTGGTATTTTAGCAGGGAGTTTCAGGGTCGACGCACAGTACAGGGTGTTCCAGATTGGGTGGGTACGGGCGGTTTCTCCTATTTCTCGAAGATATAGACAAAAAGTAGGTAAGGTGTAGTTGTGCTCGATTTTCGAAAAAACGTTGAATGCCGCAAACCGCATCCTGATATCTCGATTCGTTGTGAATATTTTCGATTTCGGTAAAAACATTTTTATTTTACAAAAAGATATATTTTTTAATTCCCATACGTCTCAAATTTGAACCACAGGATTTTTTCTTTAGAACCGCTAACCAAAGAAAACATCTTTCTATACCAATGGATTTTACGTAAAAAATATACCAAAATTGTTTTTACAGAAATATAAAGTATTCACAAACAAAAAAGTTATGGCACAGTTCTCCAATCTGGGTCACCCTGTGTACTTATTATAAGAAAACATAATATTCCACTTTTGCTTTGTGAATACTGACTGGGCATGGCAGAGTTACCACATTTGATGTAAAGTAAAAAAAGTTACCCAAATACAAAATATCTCGTTTAGGTTTCTCTCTTCCCTAATATCACATACTAACGACTAATACCTACATACAATTCCTTAGCGTCAAAAGGAGACTATCTTTTAGGAGAAATGTCTTCTAAAGACATATTTTACATTTTATTTAAAGACCTAGGAACATATCAAAGAGATTGTAGGTATTAGAACCAAATTTATGCTTAAAATTTTAACAAAAAAAATTAAAACCGACACTCCACTAAAAATTTAAAAAAAAATAACACCTACTTCACAAATTTGCCAGTATGCACATTTCAAAGAAAATTTTAGAAATATTTTTCTCTTTCTAAATTGAGTTATCTTTGGATTTGGTGACAGTCAAGGCAAGGAATTTAAATCTATTTAGATATGAATACATCATATCCTACATACATCATAACTTACTGTCACCGACTCCAAAGATAACTCAATTTAGAAAAAGAAAAATATTTCTAAAATTTAATGCCTGGTTCATGCAGCAACTTTATCTTTTAATTTTACTTTATTTTTAAGAAATAAGCGATGGCATTTGTCCCTTGATTTGAACTGACCAATGACATTTAATATTTCTTAAAGATAAGGTAAAAGTAGCTGCATGAACCAGGCTTTAGTTGAAATGTGCATACGGGCAAATTTGTGAAGTCGGTGTTATTTTTTGTTATTTTTTTAATTTTAGTGGATTGTGCATACGGGCAAATTTTTGAAGTCAGTTTTAATTTTTTTGTTAAAATTTTTTATTTCTTATTTTTTAGTGAATTAAAAATTATCGAAATCGGTCCAATATTAAATTCCATCCCTATTTGTCCACCCTTAGGATTGAAATTTTTCTCTTCAAATTTAATTTCTCTTCAAATTTAAATGTGACCCTTAAGGTAACCCCTTTCTAATAAAATAAGAATCATCCAAATCGGTCCAATATGAACTTTCATCCCCTATTTATCTACCCTTAGGAGTGGAATTTTTTCTTTAAATTTAAATGGGACTACACCTGGTAATAAAGAAATAATCATCGAAATCGGTCCAATATGAAATTTTATCCCCTATTTTTCCACCCTTAGGGGTGGAATTTTTTCTTCAAATTTAAATTGGGCCACCTCCAAGGTAGGCCTTTCTAATAAAAAAAGAATCATCAAATCGGTTCAATATAACATTTCATCCCCTATTTGTTCACCCTTAAGGGATGGATTTTTTTCTTCAAATTTAAATGGAACCATTCTGTAGGTATACCCAAACAAACATAAAAAAATACAACCGAATTGATAACCTCCTTTTTTAAAGTCGGTAAAGTAAGTAGGCTTCTGTTGCGAGGCTAGGTATAGTAGGGGCAGAATTAGGCCCGAGACAAAATATCGATAAAATCGAAAGTATCGATACTATCGATTTTATCGATACTCGATATTCAATTTCGATAAATCGAAATATCGATATTATCGATCTTTTCGATTTTATCTATCTTTTCGATTTCATCGATATTTTTGATTTTATCGATCTTTCCAATTATATCTATCTTTTGAAATTGTTTGCAAAAATAAAGGAAATTGCGTCCAGACCGCGCCCGCAGCAAGCCGATCGGCCTTTTTTTGTCAAGCTTCTTAAATAAAATTGATTATATCGATAAGATCGATTTTATTGATAAGATCGATTTTATCGATAAGATCGATTATATCGATAAGATCGATTTTATCGATCCAATAGCCAATAGTGACAAATCGTTCTCCGCGCTCCCCGCTTCCCCGCGGACGCAATCTCTCAGTGCGCCTTCAATACTACCTGATGTGAACGGACGGATTAAAAATTTTTACTTAGGTACCTGTTGTAATTTCATTTGTAATTTTTGAAGATTAATTCCGTAATTTAGACTGGCAATTAAATGATAATGATCCTGAAATTTAAAGTAGGTCTTAGGTATTTAAATAATTATTGTAATGGTTAGGCAAAAAATATATATATTTATATTTTTAGTTACAAATTAAATATCAACATAAAATAAACTTTACATGGTCAGAAGTCAGTATATACATAATAAATAAATAATAATAATATACATTTAATTTGTTATGAATTTTATCATCCGAATATGAATATTTAAATTAATAATAATTGGGTCTATGTCAACGTCCAATATTTTTTCTTTTTCCCAATAATCCTTAATAACGTTCTCGGTGTGTTTTATACAACTGGACCAGTTTTCTTTACTGACTTCCTGGAGAGCTTCTTTCCAAATAGACATTACCGTGGTATCATCATGCATTGCCTCAGATACAATTTTCTTATTAGCAACTCACATTTAAGGGAATTTTCAGGAAAATATTTTTTTTATTTCGAAGCCAGTTAATTATTTCTTTTTTGTGGCTGTATTGGGCACATTTTCACACAGCCTGGAATGGTATTTCGCATTGTCCATTGTAATTAAAGAAGGGTTTTAAAGTTTCGGCCAACCATTTTTCAAATATTTCGGCGTTCATATTATTATATTCATATATTTATTCTGTGCCAATATTCTGTGGTACCAAGTAGAAACACTTCCCTGGGCCTTTCTTTCTTCCTGTTTTCAGAATACGAGATCTTAGTCTCATATTCTGTAATTTTGTTGTAGGTTTTCGTCACTATTGATTTTTCCTATCTTTTATCAACATTATTTCACATTAGCATTAATTATAAGCACTTTTATCAATTTAAAAAATTGTACAATTATAGGTCTTCAACCTGCCTCACGCCATCCCCTAAATACTGAATATAAATATCAATGTTATATCCGCTTTTTTATCTCGAAAAACGTTTATTATCATCTCAAATAATATTGTAACAATGGCTATAATAAAGATGCGTCTCTACTAAGTTCTTTGTTTGCACTAATCCACGAAACATAAACATATTAAATTACTTACTAGTTAGCCGTTTCCCGGGCAACGTTGCGAACCGCCTCTGAACAAGTGTGTAAGAGATTCGGGGACAATTTGAAAAATCCGAATCGGTTGTTTATGAGGCGTCGGTAGCCACGTTTTTGATTTACAACTCAATAACTGATAACAAAGTTTGCATTCTTGAGGAAGTCGCTGAGGCCACTGGAATTTTCGAAACCCGTGGGAATGGCTACGCGCGAGTGTGCGTGAAATAAAATCGGGCGGTGCGCGTTTTTCACTATTGACAAACATGGGGAATTGCGCCTCCGTCAAGTTGAGCAGCTGCATATCGACGGTGAAAAATTCGGAGGCGAACGATGCGGAGATATTTAGGAAAACTTCGGAAATCAACGATGCCTGGAGGAAGAGGAGCATGCAGTCTTTTCAGTCGGTGCAGTCTGTAAGTGGGATTCAGAAATTTCTTCTAAACAATCAACTGTCATCTGTTATTAAGTACCACGTTGTATAGTGGACTCAAGAACAAGGGCCAAATTTTGTCTCGAACTGTGTTGATAATATTTGAATAAATTAAATATTTATTCATTTTCAAAATTGCCGCATGAACAATGTTTTCAGTTTTTTTTTTGTATTTTATAAGGAACGCCATTGAATAATTTTGATTTTGGAAAAAGCCTTACCTTACCCATACCTATTATAGTGTACGTTATATCGAATTTTGTTTAAATTGTTTTTTACATGCATACAATATGTCACTATTGTTAAATGATACCATAAATTAATATAAATAAATAAATAAAAATAAATAATAATTTTGCAAAATTGGAATCTATAAGAAAAGAACAATTAAGTATGTTTTTATTTATTTCAGTTTGTTATTTCAAAACGAGTTCATTACCAATTTTTTTGTTTATAATTTTTTCTAAAAATGTTTTTTATACCTACAATAATATGTCCACTGTTGGGATTTAGTTTAGGGAATTCGGTCAAGGTCGATAAATTTGCTTGTCAAGAAAAACTGTCAATACAACCACAGAGAAGATAGAATAGGGCCATGATACGATAACTAATAAGGTATGATCACTTGTGGGACGAATTTTGAACCGATTCCTGCATGCTGTCATCGGGTAACAAAATGTATGTCAATAATGAAAGTGCCGGAAATTTTATCGATAATTTGTTCAAAAGCCCTATTTTGCCTGAATGATCACGAGTATAAATTGGTCTTTTATTTTCTGATAAAATAAAAGCCCAATTTGTATTTGGGTTTGATAATGGGCAAAATAGCGCTTGAGAATAAAATTATTTAGAAAAATTTCCGGCACGCATGGTATTTGTCTAGATTATTTCACGAATACGATTTAATAATTTCTGTACTGATTTTTTCTATGTTTACATTTCCAAAACGACGCATTTTGAACGAGTTTATTGACAGCTTCGACTGTAGCGTAACATGACGCTTGCAAATGCGATTATACCTACACCCTATTGGCGTTGGTTTATTTTCTGAATGTGTCCTAAATGGAGACGAAGAATTTAGCAATGTAAAATTTATATAAATTCATTGATACAATGCTTAATAATACCGCAACATAATTCATAAGCTGCATAATTTAGAACAGTGTAAAACACACCAATTTTAAGAAGTACGTGTTTGTATCGAACAGATTCGCGGTTGCTAAGCAACGAAGTGATAATTGCACAAGTGGTATTATCGCTTTGCTTTTGCACAAGTGCAATTATCGTATGTAATATCACTAGTGCCAGAAATGTTATCGATAATTTTTTCGAAAGCGCTGTTTTGCCTAGAAAGATCATAGATAAAAGCCCAATTTGTACGAGTGGTTTTGCTAATGGGCAAAATAGGGCTTGAGAATAAAATTATCTAGAAAAAATTCCGGCACGAGTGGCATTTGTCGAGATTATTTCACGAATACGATTTAATAATTTCTGTATTGATTTTTTCTATGTTTACATTTCCAAAATGACTCATTTTGAACGAGTTTATTGACAGCTTCGACTGTAGCGTTCGAGTAAACAAACACGACGCTTGGTTATCCAAGGCAAATGCGATTATACCTACACCCTGTCGGCGTTGGTTTATTTTCTGAATGTGTCATAAATTTAAACGGAAGCGGAGGTCTAAATAACAATAACAATTTAGCAATGTAAAAGTTATATAAATTCATTGATACAATGCTTAATAATACCGCAACATAATTTAGAACAGTGTGAAACACACAAACTTTAAGAAGTAGGTACGTGTTTGTATCCAACAGATTCGCGGTTGCTAAGCAACGAAGTGATAATTTGCACTAGTGCAAATTATCGCTAGCAGAGGCATATCATTGGTTGGATTTTTATGGAAGGAGCTACCTTATTGGATGCAAGCAGTATGAGGGAAATAATCTCTAGTAGACGCATATGATTGGTTGGATTTTTATGGAACGAGCTACCTTATTGGATGCAAGCAGTATGAGGGAAATAATCGCCTTCTAGGCATCATGGGTGCGCGGGGCCGGCCGATAGTCGGTATGAGAGGCGATAATGAAAAAGAAAAATTTCTGCCTTTTCTATAAGTAATGTGTAATGGAACGATCTGTAAATACTTAACAAACCATATTAAATGGTATTATAAATTTCAAGTACTGTTTATTGCAATTGCACACTTGTCAAACAAAGGTTTAACATATTTCGTCTTTACTTAACCTCACTTTCTTAGTTATTATTCCCAGCTACCAGTTGTCAATTCTGACGAGAAATTTAAATTTCGAAAATTTTCCGTTTACTGGACGAAAAGTTTTCCGGAAATTTTCCATATGGAAATTTCCTTCACATCACTAAATTAAACTGTAATAAATGAAGAAAGTAGAGGTACTTCATAGTTTATACTTAAACAATGTAGTAATATCAGGAGTGTGAAAAATTATGTAGAAGCCAGGCTCCATTTGACGTATTTGAGAAGAGGAGCTCTGTATTCTGTTTCCTCTGTGATATAACGTACATTTCAGCAAGTAATCTTCAGGTAGAAATCAGAAAAAAAAATTATTACAAAATTATTATTTCTTAAATAACGAAAACTTTCTTAAAACATATAACAGTTCTCTTACTTAAGAAAGCATTATTAAGTATACGGTATACATACATATTTCGAAAACTTTTCGAACAGATACGTTACAATAAACGACAAGCGACTTATATTGAAGGATGTTATAGTATTTTTTGGCTTTTGGCTTTTTTTTATAAAGGGTGTTGAAAGTCATGGAAACGTTAAATAAACAAGATATTGAGGTGAGTTTATAATACAAATTGAATTACTTATTTTTGCCATGTTTTGTCCTCCTCTAGACATAAGAATTTTACAATACAAATAATAAGTGCCCAGTATACCGGGTGCACAAAAATGTAAACTTGTAACTAATAATTTTAATTCAAACAAAATAAAAAGCTGCAATAGTTTTATTGAAAACTGATATACATTTTTCTATAAATTATAATCTTGTCATGATAATTCTAAACATTTTTTAATGCGTATACTAAAAACTCAGAAATCGACACTAAGTAAGCAATTATTGTACCATTTTTTCTATTAGCTGGCCTTGGCAAGATTTAATGTCAGACAGGCCCATCGTCCGTCACATGTTGCCAGATATTCAAAATATATTGACCATGTACATACTTTAAATTATTTTCTGTAATAATAGTTATTTTATCTATTTATTTCCAAAGCACTAAAGTTCAATTTTTTAACAGATGTGGCTGAGGCAAATTAACCACATGAGTTATGAGGAAAGAAACTTCAGTGCCGAGGGACACATATTTATATTTTTTTTAAATCCGAAAAAACGAAGTTTTGTTAGACAAAATAGTTAAAAAAGGATCACCCATTCATGATCCGACTGCTCGCGCTATTACTTTCCTTCTTATATATCGTTCTATCTAGATCGAGCACAATGCAGTGCAGCACAACCTGAGAGAAATAACCAAGCTGGCTCTCCTGCAGTCTACATAGAAAATATTATTGATGTTCAAACCAACTGAAATACTTACGTATACCTACTGAAAAATTGTGTTGGTATAGGTAACAATTCTGCAATGAGACTGAAAAATTAAATATACTTTATTGGTCGGGTTTTGATTATTTGGCCACCTTTGACAGGAGATGGACCCGTCTGATGTTTGGTTCTCTTACTTTAGTGACGATTCTTATTCCGATATTATATATTTTTAAAATTGTAAATAGTTTATAATACTTGGCTAATGATATGCTAAAATTATTTGTCCAAACGTGTCGATCATGGTTGTTTCTTTTCTCTTGCAGGAAGGCCCACACAGCCTGCTCGCCGACGATGAATTTTACGATGCCGTAGAGTCCGGCCTGGACAAGATGGAGGAGGAGCAGGAGCTGCGGGAACGACTTAAGAGCGGACAAGCAGTTCCTATCACACCTCCTCCTACATCGCCAGCAACACAACACAGACTATGGCCAGAGGTAGGTAGTTCTTGTTATTTAATATAATATTCAATGATTCGGCCAAGTATGGCACTAATAGTTATCTTGCTATCTATCTGGCATGGGTTTTATATTCTATGTAAAATGAATGTCACGAATCAGACATACATTTTTTCACTTTTTCTAACATTTCTCGGCCAGCTGCAGATGGGTCAAAACTTGATTGGTTAACATTGATGACAGTAAATTTCGTAAACTTAGCTAGGTAATGCCGGTTTTCCACTAAATAGACTAGTGGAGTTTCTACTTGTTAGACATTTTTGTTGGAACACAGAAAACTGAAAACAAAACTCGGACAAATTCGAAACTCTGTTTCCATCAAGCCGAGACAAATTATTGTCAGTTTCGTTTTTGGTTTCAGTTCTTTACCATGAAACGAACTCGTCAGTTGTTTGTTATTCATTCGAAATTCGAAATTTTGAATTCTTCATATAGATCAAAAACATGAGTACCAGATAACATATACAGGGTTAACTATCACTTAGTACAAAAATTTTTATGGCAGATAAAGAAAAATTAGACTTGCTAAAATAAATTTTCAAAAATTTTCTAACATTTGTCTTAAGCCTAAAAAAATTGTTTTTCAAATTGTATTAAACCCCTCAAAAAACGCCGCCTATGGACGCCCGCGCGACATGTCTAAAAATTTCGCATATGTCAATAGCGCGGCGTTGCCACGTCTATCAATTTATCCGAGGATTCACCACAAAATTTCGATTTCCTTTTAAAAACGATTACTTTCTAAGGAACATGTAGAATGCCTATGAAACACCTACCTTACTGACATTTCCAGGATTGTTTGCACCATTTTCTGTTTTCTTGCTTTTTTACATTAAAAGTCACACAACACAACATTCACATTTTTTAAATCTGTTGGGGATCTCTTGGTTTCCCTCTGCTATTCCTTTTGTTTGAAGCGAGGTACTCAGCCTGACGACCACGACGAGGTAGATCCCCTCCGCCAGGAAAACCCCGAAGGGTAACCGAAAAATCACAACTGCACTAGCACACATTGCACAAATGCACATGCAAAGCACTACAGTTCTTACTCTTACTCTCACTACTTCGATGCACAAATTCACTCGGTTAACTAAAGAAGTCCGGATACGTGCAAAAAGTCCATGATTATTCCGGATTTGAACAGCTGCACCTTCAATTCGTTCACGTAACTGCTGCTCGTTGTCGATTTCCTGCTCGTACACAATCGCCTTCATGAATCCCCAAATACAAAAATCCATTGGATTCAAGTCTGGTGATCGCGGCGGCCATGCAATGGGCCCTCCTCTTCCGATCCAACGGTTGGGGCATTGGTCGTCTAAAAGTGCACGAACAGGTCTCGCAAAATGGGCTGGTGCACCATCGTGCATAAACCACATGTCATGCAGTACTTGTAGTGGCAAATTATCAAACAAAACATTTGTCAGAAAATACAAGTATCGTTCAGCGTTTAAATTTTCCGGTAGAATGTATGGTCCAATTAATCGATCTCCATAAACTCCAGCCCAAACATTGATGGAAAACCGACGTTGGAAATTAAACCGCCGAACAGCATGTGGGTTCTCATCGGACCAAATATGGCTGTTGTGTCTAAAAAAAAAAAACAAAAATTAGAAATATTCACAATTTTGGCGAAGGCGTTAGGATTGACATAGCCAATTTTATAATAAATAAAAAAGATAATATGGAGGAGAGAAAGCTATAAGTAAGTAAAAATTTACATACGTGTTTAAAACCCCAGCACGTGTGAAGCAGCATTCGTCTGTCCAAAGAATGTTGAAAACAAAGTTTGGGTCTTGGGCGATTCGATCACGTAGCCAAGTGCAGTAGGTCATTCTCACCGGAAAATCATTTGCTTCTAATGCTTGGACCTTTTGTATGTGATAAGGGTGAAGGCCGTTTTCCCTTAGAATCCTCCATGCCTGTAAATAATTGTATTGTTACATTTTAAATTTTATGTAGGTATTAGGTGCAAGCAAAGACAATCCCATCACATGGGATAGTCTTTGGTAGAAGTCAGTTTTATTGGTTTTATTTTACTTGCCTTGTTCTGAGATATTCCCAATCTCCTTGCAATAGCTGTAGTGCTTATGGAAGGTTGCTCTTCCACCAAATCAAGCACTGACTCAACATCGTCCATGTTCATTTGCCCTCCAGGCCCACCCCTTCGAGCTTGCAAAACACCAGTGTTTCGCATACGTTGTACAATGTTCACGAAAGTACGTGGGTTAGGCATATTTGCCCTGTTAGGAAAACGAATACGGTATTCTGCTGCAGCTCGATGTGCACTTTCATCGCATCTCCCGTACATTATAACCATGTCCGTTAACTCGGCGTTCGAATACTCCGGCATTTTCACAAAGACGCTGAACGATTTGCCGCGAAAATCAAGACCAAACTGGGAAATAACGCCATGTTACATTCGCAAATGCCCTCCGTCGGCTACTAGCCAAACTTGAAAAGGTTTGTTCCAACAGGGCCAATAACCGTGCTCAAGCACGTTTAGCGCATGCGCACTACCCCGCTGGCTGTTCCAACTGAATTATGTACCTACCGACACGGGACGATACATGCACTGTTCCAGCCGATTTATGGATCATTTGTGTATCGTCCTTGTACGATAAAAACGGTGCCTGGTCTAAAGCAATAACCGCGTGTACTGACATGCGCAGTGTATGGTCGTGTGACAGAGATAAACATTAACCTCATATTTTTGTTTTTACGTAGATAGGTTTAAATCGATGGCTGGGATCGTGTTTTTTATTTCTTGTTGGTTTTTGGCTTGTTGGGTATGGCGGGGAATCGTTGAACAATAATTTTTTAGAGTGAAGAGTGAGGTTAGCCCACCGAACATTCGGTTAGCCACATATTAAACACGCAGGTTAGGTGCGGTCACAAAACGTGATTTGGTCGATTTGATTCACAATCCGTTCCATCTGAAATTTTCTTTGGGATCGCACATGAACGCTGCAAAACTAGTGCATGCGTTCTTTAAGGGTTATCATCTAGTTCATGTACAGTTCTGTGACGGTACGTAAATTCGAGTTGGAACAAATGATCCCAAAGAAAATTTCAGATGGAACGGAAAAATTGTTCAACGATTCCCCGCCCTACCCAACAAGCCAAAAACCAACAAGAAATAAAAAACACGATCCCAGCCATCGATTTAAACCTATCTACGTAAAAACAAAAATATGAGGTTAATGTTTATCTCTGTCACACGACCATACACTGCGCATGTCAGTACACGCGGTTATTGCTTTAGACCAGGCACCGTTTTTATCGTACAAGGACGATACACAAATGATCCATAAATCGGCTGGAACAGTGCGTGTATCGTCCCGTGTCGGTAGGTACATAATTCAGTTGGAACAGCCAGTGGGGTAGTGCGCATGCGCTGAACGTGCTTGAGCACGGTTATTGGCCCTGTTGGAACAAACCTTGTATGTACAGTTAGTTGCCTAGCTAGTAAGTTGTGAAACGACGCGGAGCAGTCGAAAAAACGTTTCATAGACTCGACCGGGCCGATACGTCGCTTAATTCATACCGCCGAGGCTTCAGAACAATAAATCCTTTATCTATGCTTCAGAAGAGGTTAGATGGTGGACAAGAATTCATCAGAGGAGCTCCGGGGGTATTAAGGGAGACGGCTTGTGGTGTCGCGGTACTCAGCTTTCCGCGAGACTAGGAACCGGTCCGGATACGAGCTAAGGTAAGGGGAATCTAATAGCGCTGCATCTGTACAGATTCAAATCGATTGTTATTTATGTATTTTTTTAATTTGTTTGAGTAAAAAGGTATTTTCACCGTTCCTAAATCAACGGCAACACCGCGGAAAATCACTTCAGCTGTCAGTACCTTCAGAAGCCAAATTGGATGACGTCATTAAAGGCGGGGATTTACAGGGAAAATAGGGGTCTTTACCCGTTTTTTTAAAGATCGTAAAAAAAATCTAAAAATATTTTTCTATGTTTTCTTAAGCCACCCTGCGCACGTGGTAAAAATTTTTGTACTAAGTCATAGTTAACCCTGTATATTAAAACATTGACAACAACGCTAAAATCGAAGCAGTCAGTTTTTTAGGGCCATTACGTCATGGCTAGAGTAGAGATGGACATATAAAACGACACTGTCCATTTTGGACTATTAGTTTTTCTATTAGAAACAAATATTTTAGTGGTTATGTCGAAATTCATAACAGAAAATATAGAACCATTGACTGAATTCAGTTAACGATACAACATAAATGTTGTACAACATAAATTATGTACTAAATATAAAAAAAAAGTCCAAACCTTAAGCAGCATTAGAGAAGAACGCAAATAAAAATTACTAATCGTTGACTTAATTAGTAAAAAAAATTCCATTTGAAAATAAAAAAAAACTTGGATAAAATCGCATATATCCTTAAAATTTTCTGGATGATTTTAATCAAAGTCATCAACTTTGATTTTAATGGTGATAACAGCCGCGTTCGTTTTGGCCCTACACTGAGAATTTTAGCTCAGTTGTTAGCTGAGCCACTCACTTTGTTTTTTTTTTCTGTCAAAGGCTCATCTTGTGAAAGGGAAATTTTCCCCACCACCAAACTGAGCCAATACGCTCGATAGTGAGTGTCCTCACGAGGATGTGCTTAAAGGGTGAGGGGGGAGGTAAAAAATCTCACTTTAGCTCACATCCTCATTTGTAAAAGGAACTGCCACCAACTGAGATAAAGTAAGAATTCTTAAGAAAAGTGGCAAAAGGAACGCGGCTTATTTCGACATTTACTGAATTAAACTACTGCAAAATTTGTAAAAAATGTTCCTCAAGTTGTGCCGGTACTACTTTCGAAAATAAAAGCAATTTTCTTTGGAAAATCCAGGGAAAGGCCCACACCAACCGCATGAGTGACTTCACAAATAATAATAAACTGGACTGTGATTTACAGGGAGTGCTGGACTTAATGTGAAATTATGGATGCTTGTTTTGGAGAAACCGTTAATATTTTGTCCTTTTGTGAATTTCTGGAGAGCTGGGTATTACTTTTCAAGAAGAGATGGCAATGAAATCTCATTTTAGCTCAGATAAAACATATTTTTCGCAAAAACTTCTACAGAAGTTATGCAATTTAAATGAATCTTCGTGCAGTCCTTGGTCGCTGAAGTGCAACAATTTAGTGTTAAAACAATTTATTTCTATCGCCCAGACGCGGAGGGGCGGGGTAGCGTAATGGGTTTTATACTCATAACTTGTTTGAGGTTATCTTTTTGGTCTTGCAGGTTTGTCATTTTTGTGCATCTTTTCATTTTGCAATAAATGGGTACTCTTGTTCCATAATGATAAAATCACCGTTTGCGTTGAAATCGGCAAAATGTGCCTCAAAACACCTGTTAACTCCACAATTAAAAAAATAAAATTATCGCCTACCGCATTTAAATGTTACAGATGAATTGTACGTTCAAAACTAAGAAAAAATGCCAAATAGGCATTGAGTAAAACATCACTGCTTTACAATTATTCTGTAAAATTTGAAAGCGGTAGTTGAAAATTTTATTTTTTGGAACATTGGAGTCAACGGGTGTTTTGGGGACATTTTGCAAACGGTTGATTTTATCGTTATGGAACAAGAGTACCCTTTTGTTGCAAAATGAAAATATGCACTAAAATGATGATCCTGCAAGAAAAAAAGATAACCTCAAAAAAGTATAAGACCCATAAAAACCCCTCTGGGCGATGGGAATAAATTGATTCTGCACGAAATTTTTTACACTTCAGCGACTAAAGGACTGCACCAAGGTTCATTTAAATTGCATAAGTTCTGTAGAAGTTTTTGCGAAAAATATGTTTTTCAAACTGTACATTTATCACCCTATAACTTTTTTATTATCATTTTCGCACCCATGTTTGTAGGAAACTTTTTGTTCAAAATAACATTTTCTACCTGCGATATTACGTTCGCACCATAATTTAGAAACACCCTGTATATAAAGCCACGGAGTAGTACCGGGACAGGGCTCATTAGAGACATGAAAAACAAAGGCCACTTCTAACTGCATTTTTGTAGAAACTATCTTCAAATATATGAATGTCTCTTATGGCTCCTTGCTTATCTGCGATAGTTTGAGACCAAAAATGTTCTTGGATTTGTAATTTTAGTGAAATACTTTTTATTTCAGATTGACAAAGTAGTGAAACAGCAAGTTAAAATGGCGAAAATGGGCATCGGGGAGTGCGGGAAGGGGTGGCAGTTATTCGCCGAAGATGGAGAGATGAAGATGTACAGGAGGGAAGAGGAGGTGGACGGGATGGTGATGGATCCCCTCAAGGCGGTGCATGTGGTGAAGGGTATTACGGGGCACGAGGTGTGCCACTATTTCTTCAGTCCTCAGTTCCGGTACGACTGGGAAAGTAAGTGCATTTTTTTGCCATAATCGTCAGGAAATGTTTGTGAAACTTAATGTTGTGATAGCTAGGAGGATTTTTTAACTATGCTAAACCCAAATGAGAATATCGATCCCTTTAATCCTATTGAATTTTTCTTTATAAGAAGGCATACATGGATAATTACTATAAAAAGTGCAAGTTTTGTACGGGGTGTTCCCGTATATTTTGACCCACCCCTAGAGCCTTTATTTTTCTAGGAGTTAGAAAAATAGTTATTTATGTACCAAGACACTGAAGTTCAACTTTTTATGACTCATGTGGAATTTAGTTGCTGAGGCCTTTGGCCGAGATACATATTTTTTTTTTTGAAATCGAAAAAAAAAGTTTTATTAGGCAAGAAAATAATCATAAGGGATCACCCGTCCATGAACCGACTACGCGCGGCGTTGCTTGACTTTGATGATCGCTCTACCTTGGTCAAGTAAGACAAGACACGGCACCTTCACACAGAAAAACCAAACTGCTGCTTCTTGTGCAGCCTCCACAACAAAGCTATTGATATTCAACCCTACTAAAATATGTATACTGAAGGATTGCGCTTCTATAGGAAACAATTTCGCAATGTGTACGAAGAGTTAAATGGGCCTTTATCGGCCGGGTTTTGAATATTTGGTCACTTTTGACGGGCGATTTCTCCGCGTCTGACGTTTGATGTTTACATCTCGCCAAGGCCTACTTATTGAAAAAATCGTACAATAATGTAGCCCATTATTGTACGATTTCTGTGCTTTTAATGACGATTTTGGGACACTTTACTGCCGATTTCAAGAAAAATAACTTAAATGAAAGTTTTAGGGTACCAAGGTGTATTGTCCCAAAAATAATGTATTGACATGAATGCTCTTGCCAGTCTTGCCTAAGTTGAAATGTTTTTCCATGGCAACCTTGATTAAAAATATAAAGATCATATTTATCTGCAATTTGGAATATCATGCGAATGCTTGGAGCAAACATATAACATATTTATATTGTTGGAATCGGAAAAATGCGTGCAATTCAAAAATCCACAAATATACAGGGTGTTCCATTTAAAAAAAAGTAATTTTATATTTTTTCATAAATTTGTGACGCTCATTTGTTTTATCTAGGAACAGATACTAGCGGTTCAGAAAAAACCCTACAACTTTCATTTAAGCAATTTTTTTCTAACTCGAAAAATAAAGGCTCTAGGGATGGGTCAAAATATACGGGAACACCCTGTACTACACTGCTTATATTGGAAGATGAGTTGCTCACTAATTATTGGGTTTTTTCTTTAAATACTTCCTTCCTCTCTAAAAATAATTTAATCCACACATCTAATGACAGATTCATTCTCCGAGATTATTTTACCTGCTAAATTATTTTTACCGACCGCTGTAAATTGTTTTCTTCAGATTTTGCTTATCTTTCCAACAAGACAATGTTGTATTCGATTTTTAGTGCTCCACATGTCCACTCACAAAAATTTAAAGGCATTCAAGCTGTGGCCTGAAATACTTGTCTTAATATTTCAGTCAGTGATTTAAGTTGAAGGCTTTTTGTTGCTTCGAATAACAGCTTATTGTAAGCACTAAATACTCTAGGAACATTTGCAGCATTTAACTCTGAATATTGAGGCTCTTAGTGCGAAAGAGTCTCCCTTTTTAAAACATTTAGTTGTTATTTATAGCTGCTCGCTGCTTTGGGATGTTGAACTTGTAAATTAATTTATAAACTCATTTATCACTCATTGTTGATATCAACTGTTTATGTGCACTTATTCTTATTACATAACATAAGCACATGAAAATAAATCAAAACTAAAATTTTCACTACTAATTATTGTTCTAAAATAAATCAAAATAATGCAAAATTAACAAAAACTGCTTTACCAACGAAGCTTTATTTGACCTCTAGATGCCATTTTGGACTCAATCAGCTGTTTTGTTGGACTCCCCCAGGTATACTTCAATCTTTCATAAAGTAGAAAATGTTGTACGCTATTAATAAAATTATTCTGCATTTTTGCATTTATATTTTCTTTTTCGAAAAAAAAAGCAAGTTACTTATTCTACATTAATTGCACTTTAATATTGATTTTGACCTGTGCATAACGCTGCTTCAAGCGATCGCCACTGGCATCACACGACGAAAAAAATCGACAGGGTGGTTTAATGTTAAAACACCATTGTTGCAGAATCTTTTAGAAAATAAAAACATGCAAATATTTCTGTTATAACGAATTTAATATCCAAAATAAAATAAAATTAGTTTGTTATGTCTCTTTAATTTGACATGACATATTTCCTTAGGTTTTTTAAGAAAAGCGAGTCTAAATAGCATGCAAGAATATTTTGGTAGGTACCTTTTGGTTTGAAATGAAGTCCATAGCTAGCTCTAGTGTAAGTATAGAACGCATTATTAGATTTTCCAGTTTCTGTATATAGTGGACCATTGGTTCGCTTTGGGGCTATAGACAAAATTGTCTACTTTAGTCCTTGCATACGTTACAAAATACTCTTCATAATTCGAGAATTCTCGCTTCTTCAACTAGTTGGACAGATCATCAAGTAATTCCAAAATAGTGTTTATTCTTCTGCAATTCACGTAATGGTCTGTGCATATAATTTTCTTTTTTTTTTTAAGAAATGGCTTGTGGCATATGGGACAAAATGCTTTGGTAATTGGCAACACCAAACTAGTTTCCAATATCTAATGGAAATTATGTATGGGTTTTTCGGAGGTGCGCAGACCACGACAGGTACCTGTTTCGGGCTTGTTGGCCCTCATCAGGCAGACGTAGCGCACCTCAGCCGAAAAGACCCATACACGTTGGCTTAGTGGAAAAGGAACTAGTATAATGCGGTGAGCATTTACCATCCAACGCCATCTAGCTGGTACTGCCAAAACCAAAGCAATGTGAGTGTGTATAATATATTGACCGGTCGATCGACATATAAAAAGAACTCGGCATAGCGGCGCGGCGCGGTGGAAATAACCAGAAGAAGCATGATCGTCCGGTCGATATATACACACTCACATTGCTTTGGTTTTGGCAGTACCAGCTAGATGGCGTTGGATGATAAATGCTCACCGCATTATACTAGTTCCTTTTCCACTAAGCCAACGTGTTTGGGTCTTTTCGGCTGAGGTGCGCTACGTCTGCCTGATGAGGGCCAACAAGCCCGAAACAGGTACCTGTCGTGGTCTGCGCACCTCCGAAAAACCCATACATAATTTCCATTAGATATTGGAAACTAGTTTGGTGTTGCCAATTACCAGAGCATTTTGTCCCATATGCCACGAGCCATTTCTTTTAAAATTATAATGGGGACACTAAATATTCATTCCATATAATTTTCTTCATAAGCAGGGAAATTGCAGTTATTACAAACAAATCTACCTATAAAAGCTCTGTTAGAATGACAAAACTGTGAAATATTGACCGCATAGAGAATTCTTTAACTTAAATGAACCTAAATGGAACATTCTAAATGTCAGAAACTGACATATCTATAATCACAGAATACCCCCGTATAACCAATAATAAGTCGCAATTTTTTCGTCGAGTTGCGCCACCCAAGTCTGCAAACAACAATGAAATATGACGTCATTCTCAGGTCTTTAATATAGTGTTGGTCCAGGTTTGACCCACCTAGATTAGGTATAGCCAGTTTATAGTAGTTTATAAATAATTGAATTAAGGAAGGGCTCGCTGAGCGTTTTTGGCGCCATTTCTATAAATAATGTATAATTGAATTACCTCTCCCTAACCTATATCAATAGTAAGTTTATTCTTTTGTACTGATTTAAGTGATGCGATTTATCTGAATGGGCTATTTGACCTAAAATTCTTTTGATACTTTTATACTGGGTCAAATAATACAAAATGTCATTCTATTATCCTGTTGAAAAGAGAGGCAACCGAGACTGCAGATTGCATTAAAACTGCATAAACCTGTTCTTTCACTAAGATCAGCTCTAAAGATACTAATAGTGTCAGCAAAGATTACCAGAAATGTCAGGTAGCATTAGTGTATTCACAGAACGAAAACTAGCATTAAAACACGATGTTTTAGGACATATTCGTACAAAAAACTACAAATTTGGCCACGATCATTTTGCATAGAGGAAAATACATATGTATGAGAGAAACCTACCGTTTGTGGCATATCCATGTAAAATACAGTGGCGTAGCTAGAAGTCATGGGGCCCCGAAGCAAAAAAAATTTGGGGCCCCCTATACCCCAACTAATTATACACGTTAGTAATAAGAAACTTTTATTTTTAACGTGAAAAATTAAAGCAAAACAAAAAAATAGTTTTGACCTCATACTTAAACTAATATTTAATATTTGGTCTATCTAATTAAATAAATATACATTTCCCTTTCTGCTACACTTAATCTCGTTCTAATGGTTTTTGTGGGATTATTTTGTGGGATTATTTATATTTTCTTAATATTGCGGCCACCGGAGCTCCTGGTTGATCCGGGGCTCCGGGCACTGCCCCGGTTTGCCCTAACGTAGCTACGCCTCTGGTTAAATAAACTATCTTTCATTTAAAATCTGTAGCGAATTGTATACTGTATGAACAAAATGTTTCTTTTCAGCTACATTAGAGCAAATGACTGTATTAGAGACAATATCGGAAGACACACTGCTATTTCTACAGACGCATAAAAGGATATGGCCGGCAAGCCAGAGGGATGTAGTGTTTTGGTCGCACATGAAGAACTTACCAAACGACCACGACAGAGATGGGCCGGATATATGGACTGTAGTGAATAAATCAACGGAACACACCGACCACCCTGTAAGATACTAAATTTTTTTAAGCTTTCATATTAGGGTTCTATCATCTTGACTCGAATAGTTCTCGTTTTAGGCAAATGTTAGTAAATGCGTGAGGATATACCTAACAGTGTGCCTGCTGTGTCAGACGAGGGTAGACCCGCCAAAAGACGATGGACCTATTACTAGAGATAATGTGTCTTGTAAAATTTCGTATTGTTCGGTCGGTAAGTTGAACAAGTGTTTATTTTTTCAATCTTCTTATATTGATTTGGACCTGTTCGCTTAATAGCAATTTTCGAAGAGGAATATTTTCATTAACAAAGTGCAAAAGTTGGTCCCTATTTGTGACAAACTGAGGCTCTGGTAATATTTTTTGCATGAAGTCATGTGTTTATTGTATTCTACAAAGTAATATCAAGAATATGACAATTTGGCACATTTTTCACTGCTCTTCAATCTCACATGGAATGAAGCTGATAAGCTAATTTTAAATCTAAAGAAAATAGAAAATGTATCAAAGCAAAACTGAAACTTGTCAGGTGTTATAGGTGTACACATGGAGATGGGCAAAATTAGAAACTTTCATTTTTGTGCACAAAAATACCAAATATGTTTTTCTTTATAGAATCTGCTTATTTAAAAAATAATTTTATATGGAAGCACTCTTTAGGTGCGAGAGGTCCCAGGCTGAAATCTTGGTTGTGCCTACTTTTTTTATATATTATATTTATATATATATTATATTATATATTTATAATATATTTATAATTTTTGTAATTTTATTAATAAGTTTGGTTGTCAAATTACGCCTAAACACTGAATAATTAAGTTATTTGCAGTTGTTAAATTCTCTTCCTAAATACGACTCGTGGTATATCTTTTATTAATTTATTAACTCATTATATTCCCAGTGCTAATAATTCGTAAAATTAACGAAAGGTAATATCGATAATAGGCACACCACTTGTTATTATTACTCCTGATAATAAGGTATGAATCAGTCATCCTGGGTTTTTCATATGGAAGGTTAGTCTTCATTTGTTGGCGAGCCATGTGTTTTAAAATGAAGTACAAAATAAAAAATTCATGGGCCCAAAGTCCTGTTATGGTTACGCAAACTAAATCTTAATTATTAAGTGTTTGAAGTTGGGAATATAATATTTTTTTATGTGCACTTAAAATTTCATTGATTTTCAAAATTTATTTACTAATTTTTAATTATCTGGAAATTCCACATTGTCAAAAGTTTAAAATGGGTTATCAAAGAACAAAAATTTATCTTTGGCAAAAAGTTTTGTTAAGAAAACTGCCATAATTTGAAGTGAGCCATTTTTCATGTTTTTTAATTATCTTGATGTTTACAATGAGTTTGTTTCAGTGAATCCCGGCGGATGGGCACCCGCCTCGGTGTTACGAGCTGTCTACAAAAGGGAATACCCGAAATTCCTGAAGAGGTTCACCGCTTACGTCATAAACCAAACTCGAAATAAGCCCCTTATGTTCTAGGACCACACAAGATCACAGACACACATTCTCTTTACTATGTTTTATTTTTATTTATATTGCACAGATTAAATTGTTATTTTATGTTAAGCACTTTTGTTTTATTTTGTTAACATGTCCATTTTATCTACATAGAATTATAGGATCATAAATTTAAGGAAGAAGACCAGGAAAATCCATCCAAGATGCACAATTTTTATGAGAATGGTAAAAACACAGATCATGCAGCCTAGGTGTAAAATTGCATCTTTCTTTTCTTTTATTTACACTGATTTTTGCATAATGGAAGTTAATTATCTTTTTAAGCTACAGCCTTTTATGGTTACGAACAATGAGTAAACCCACCAAATTTTATTTTTGTGAAATTATTTTAATTATTCATGGACAAATTGGGGGAAATGGTCTTGTAAAATTTTAATGTTTTCTAATTTGTGATTCAACCTTTTGTCACACCCTGTACGTGGTTTCCAGATAGGTGAAACGACTTGTAAAAGCCGGACCAACACTATTAAATACCTGATTTATGTCCCTTTTACAATAACGAATTGTGTTTGCTGTCAGTATTTCCAGTTTTCCAGAATCATTACAGGATTATCTATTTAGACCGTCGGACAGAAGTTTGCGAGGCTCCCATGCCGTCTGATTGGCTGCAAATAGACGCAAATCAGCCTAATGAGAAAAGAGTGACAGATTCTCCCTGATTTTCTCATTTATGCCTTGGAGAGGGTTGAAAGGTAAATCGATGCGGAGTTGGAAAATAGTAATTTTAAGTTTGGCCCCCGGGGAAAACATGGAAAATTCGATTTTTCAAAACAGAAAAAAAAGGTACTAATTCTCACTTATGCCATGTTCACCAAATGATTTCTTATACTATTCCGACCTGTAAAACCCAAAGACATAAGTGTAGCGTGTGGAAAAAGGGTTGAATTAAGGGTTTGGCAGATCACACAAAAAAATGACTTGGTTTACTGACTCCGTCAGTTATGCCGTTCGAAATGGTGAAAACTTATATTCTCACTAGCCCAAAAATTGATTGGCAGAAGTGACGCGTGGGGAAAAATGCACTTTTGGGTCGGAAAATAAGTCTGAATTTTTTTTTCGTCAGCTGATTTTGTCAGGGATAAAATGAATTGCAATAAAACTTTCTATAGTTTCAGAGGCATAAGTGCAGAAAGCAGTTGACGAAAAAAAAAATTCCGACTTATTTTCTGACCCAAAAGTGCATTTATCCCCACGCGTCACTTCTGCCAATCAATTTTTGGGCTAGTGAGGGTATAAGTTTTCATCATTTCGAACGGCATAACTGACGGAGTCAGTAAACCAAGTCATTTTTTGTGTGATCTGCCAAACCCTTAATTCAACCCTTTTTCCACACGCCACACTTATGCCTTTGGGTTTTCGAGGTCGGAATAGTATAAGAAATCATGCGGTGAACATGGCATAAGTGAGAATTAGTACCTTTTTTTTCTGTTTTGAAAAATCAAATTTTTCATGTTTTCCCCGGGGTCCAAACTTAAAATTACTATTTTCCGACTCCGCATCGTTTTACCTTTCAACCCTCTTCAAGGCATAAATGAGAAAATCAGTAAGGAGAACTGTCACTGTCTGACGGTCTAATTCCAACTTGTTAAAGAAGCAAGAATTCTAGATATTATTTTTCTTAATGACAGTTAAAGCAAACATATTTGGTGCAGTTTAGACATACATTAAATGCTATAAATTAAAAATAATTCAGCCCATCTACTTCCACCAGTGCCGGAAAGCGAGAGGTCAACCATAATATATTTTAATAAAAAATAAATGGTACCTCACTAGAATAATCATTTTCTGCCTTCACTAAACGTCCCAATCAATTCTAAGTAAGTCTAGGCTTTTTAAGTTTTGGACACCTACTCAGTTTGTAATTATGGAAAAACCTACAAAAAGGGTTTCTAGAGTCGAAAAATCATGTGTCTTGGATAATAAAAAAACTTAATTTTTCGCACCAGTAAAGTGCCCGTTATGTAGGTTTTATGACAAAATGTTTTGTTCAGAATTAAAAACAGTAGGTGTGCAAACTTTCCAAAGCCTAGACCTTTTTTTATTTTCTTCCGCTAAAAATTTTAAAACACAAAAATGAACGGTACTTTTTCGAAAAAATCAAGAATAGTTTGTTTCTTAGAATTCATTGGGAAATTTAGTGAAGGCGTTGAGTACATGGACTGGGAGATAGTGACAGATTTTTGGACGTGATTTTCTCAGTATGCCTTTCAAAGAGCATTATGTGGCACATATTCTCACAATAATAAGGTATGAATCAGAGAGTCATCCTGGGTTCTTCATGTGAAAAACTGAGTTTTCAATTATTCGAAAAATATGCGTTTTGATATGATTTTGTACAGGCTGCCATGTGTTTTATAATGAAGTTCAAAATAAAAAATTCCTCGGAAAAAATAGGCATACCGTTAGGGTGGGTCCAAAGGGCTATTATTGCCACGTGATCTTGTATTTTAATAATTAATTTTTCCACGTTTCTGCAAGTTCTTATTATGAAAATTCTGAAGAAAAGATGGCATACTGTTTGCGCATGTCCAAGTACACTTTACATCGAATAACTCGTTTAAATGATTAAATAACATTCAATTTAAACAGTACTTGGACATGCGCGAAAGGTATGCCATCCTTTTTTCAGCATTTTCATAATAAGAACTTGCATACTTCTCATTGGCAGCCTGTTCAGAAACGTGGAAAAATTAATTATTAAAATACAAGATCACGTGGCAATAATAGCCCTTTGGACCCACCCTAACGGCACAGACCTATATAGCTTCGCTAGCTATATATGTCTGTGCTAACGGTATACCTATTTTTTCCGAGGAATTTTTTATTTTGAAGTTCATTATAAAACACATGGCAGCCTGTATAAAATCACATCAAAACGCATATTTTTCGAATACTTGAAAACTCAGTTTTTCACATGAAGAATCCAGGATGACTCTCTGATTCATACCTTATTATTATGAGAATATGTGCCACATAATGGCCTTTGAAAGTTTTGCCTCTAAAAGTTCGACCACTCAATACAAAGAAACTGAAAAATCTAATGGGTTCTAATTTAGTTGGGGTAGCAAATAAGCATTTTATTTTATTTTGGATATTAAATTCATTATAACAGATACATTTGTAATATCACAGACTAACGAGTAATACAGACAATTCCTTAACGACATGTGTTAAAAGGAGACTCGCTTTTTAGCGAAATCTCAGAAGGAGGCTTCTGTTGCAAAGCTATTCTGTGGTAATATGTTTTTATTTTATAAAAGATTCTGCAACAATGGTGTTTTCAACATTAAACCACCCTGTGGATTTTTTGGCTTGTGGCACCAATGGCGATTGCTTTAAACAAACCTATAATGCACAGGCATTAAGTAAGACTATATACAGGGTGTTTCCTTACCTCTCTAACAAATTAAAGGAAAATCCTCACATAATTTTAACAAGAAAATGTGGTATAAAAGTTTTTCGAATGTTGCTTAGGTCTTGAAATACAGGGTGTTAAAAACATTTTTTAAATGTTAAAGAGGAGACAAAATTTGTCTCCTGTTTCATGACATTTAATGTCATGAAGTAACCAAGTGTGTTTGCCAAGGAAATGTCCTATGAATAAAGAACCCCAGGAAGGAGCAAATTTGGGCTTTACGCTAGACCGCTCCAGTCTCTGCATATGGCGGCATGCCGTTTCTGGTTTACAAAAGTACTTACCGATAGAATGTTATCCCCCAAACATTTTGTTCTGGTAATCACGGAATAGCCGCAGGCTGCAGAGCTAACCATAATAGATCTCCAAAAAGTACTTATCGAAGAACTACACAAATATCTAGTAGCACAAACCACCGTGACAACTGTCAAATATAAAAATATTTTGTCAAAATTCAGTCACCATACAGGGCGATTTCCGTCTCACGTATTTTATAATGACCATAGAGCTTTGGCTCCTTCCTGGGGTTCTTTATTCATTGGAAATGTCTAACAAATATCACTAGAATATCATTGTCATTTGATTAATACACAGAAAAAATGCAAAAAAAGTTTTTTAAAACCCTTTATTTCGACAATGAAGCAACATTCGAAAAATATTTCTACGACATTTTAATCTTAAAGCCGTGTCCACACAGAGGCAACATGTAGCAACTTTTGTAGGTGTGACATGTCTCCACCACAAAAGTTGCTCTGTGTTGAGGGATGTTGCTACTGGTCGCCGGTAGTCGCGTGTTTCCGCTCCGAGGGCGGTAAACATCAAAGAAAATCGAGCGACAACCGGCCACTTTTGTT
Source organism: Pseudeuparius sepicola (assembly GCA_963920635.1). NCBI lineage: Eukaryota > Metazoa > Arthropoda > Insecta > Coleoptera > Anthribidae > Pseudeuparius > Pseudeuparius sepicola. Next base: position 24,578,860 of record OY987298.1, on the reverse strand, counting down.
GCTTCTATGTGGACGGCCGTGTCGACTGGCGACAGCGACAGTAATCAGTCGTCCGTCAAAAAGGCGCATCTACGTGCATGACTGAGAAGGGCAACATGTTTCTTCTGTGTGGACACACTGGTTCCAAACTAGATACATGTTTACCGCGACTTCCCGCGAGTAGCGAAACAAGTTGCTTCTGTGTGGACGGATTGTTTCCTCTTATCGCGACGTGTTACAAAACTCGGAAACATGTCGCGGCAACATGTAGCCTCTGTCTGGACAGGGCTTAACATTAGGTGAGGGTCGAGGTGAGGGTTCACCAGAGATATGGATCTCTGGGGTTCCCAGAAAGGTTATAAAACACTGAATATTTTAACCTTACTAAAATATATTTTTTTTCTTTTATTCAATGGTACAGGTCTTTAATATAGTCTTGTTCCAGGTAAAAGACAATAAAAATTAGTTGGAATTTGAGCTTCAGGGGTTCAGCCTTGCTTGTTTTGAGAAATATGTAATTTTAGTTTCGAAAAGTTACCTTTGAAATTTTAAAAAACTAATTTTTCACGCCGGTGAAGTGCCCTTTTTGTCCTGTTTTTTAACAATATGTTGTACAGAATAAAAAACTGATTATTCCTTTGCTCAAATGGTGGGTGTGCAAAATTTCGAAAGCTTTTGTTTTCTGCTAAAAAATTTAAAACGCAGATAAACCAATAAGTAGGCCATGCTTTTGAAAATGTTCGCACCTACTCAATTTTTCATCATGAAGTATATTTTGTTGTGAAAGCTACAGAAAGTGCACTATTATTCTGAAAAAAGACAAAAAAGCAAAAAATCAAAGTAGGCCTAGGCTTTTGAAATTTTGCACAATTACCATCAATTCGATACAATAACCTATGTTTGTCATTCTGAACAAAATAATTTTGTCGTAGTCCCTACAAGAAGGGCACTTTATAGGTGAACTTGATAGAATCGTTTCACCTATCTGGGGACACACTATACATATATTTAAATTCACAAACAAGCTCTGGAAGACGAAGAAATGTTAAAATATATTTTGTTTTTATTTGAACAAAAATGCAGATCTCTGTTTTTATACAGCACAACCAAGGCAATGTGTGTGTTTGTAACTTTTTTAATGTTTTCTCCAATCAAAAGCATAAATTGCACTCTAAAAAATTATCTTGATGTATTTTATCGCTTTTACAGTTTAAAGGTTGTTTAATGTTTAAGACTGCTTCACGAGAAATCATAATGTGTCTTTACCAAGTGTTACTTTTGGGTGGGTCATCCAAGCGGAAAAAGTGTGTTACATGGCGACAGGTTAACATAAAATCGTGATTAAAAAATAAATTTGCAGTCAAAATTAAGAGGAATTCAAGGGTGCACTCGTATTTTGTATACATATAGGGGTCGGTAAAAAAGTTCGCCAAAAATCCTTTTTTGCAAAATAATAAAATCTAATATTTTACCTGCACAACCATTGGAGAACCTTTAAATAGATATTTCTGAGTATTCAAATAACCTCCGGTTTTAGCCGAAATGAAAGCGATTTTCTGTATTTTACAACTTACACATTTCATTTGACCAATATACGATTAATTTTTTAATTCTAAATCCAACGATATACATACAATTTGATCTATTTGTCTCCAACTATTTCCGAGATATTTACCAAAGAAGCTCAATCAAACTAGATAACATAATATTATATGGTCTCTTCTGTCAGTGTCAAGTTTATGACAAATGAAGTCAGCCGTGACATAATAAAACTGACAATCAAAAGTAGGCTATCAATTCAACATTTCTACTTACCTGTCAGATTAAAAATTTCACTTCCTGTAGATCGAAATCTTCGATACAGCTACATGCAAATGAAGCACTCATAATATCTCTATTTGAATATTTACAAGAATACTGCTCCCTCATAGTTTCCACGTATATTTTATTATTTCTGATAAAGATCTTTGAAATATCACAGCACATTCTTTTTTCAGAAACATTTTTGAAACTGTAACTAAACTATAGCTTCAGCAACAAAATTTGAAATTTATCTGGCAGGCAAGCAGAAATGTTGAATTGAGAGCCTACTATTGATTGTCAGTTTTATTGTCATGGCTGACTTGATTTTTCATAAATCTGTTCTAATATTTGGCCTACTTGGATCGAACATTAGACACTGATGCAAGAGAGCATGTTTATCTAGTTTGATGGAGCTTCTTTGGTAAATATATCGGAAACGGTTGTAGACAAATAGATCAAATTATATATCATTAGATTCAGAATTAAAGAAGGAAACCTATAATGGTTAAATAAAATGTGTAAGTTTTAAAATACGGAAAATCACTTTCGTTTCCGCTAAAAAGGAAAGCTATTAAAAAAACCGTTGTAAGTAAAAAATTTTAATATTTTGCAAAAAAAATTCTGGCAATAACTTTTTTATCAATGCTTAGTAATTTTTATTACAAACTCTAATATTTTTTATGACGATTTTATGCGCACCTTTTTTCGCTTAGATGGGCCACCCTGTACTACAACTAGGGACATAGGCATTTTTTAAGTATTGAGTTCTAATCCTGGCTGGAGTAATTTTTTTCAATGGATTATCTTTTGCCTACTATGTCGCTAAAACATCCCTGTTGTAAAAAATAGATCCCAATGCTTATTATAGACTTGTGAAAAAGGATATAATAATATCTATAAATTGTTAAATATTTGTTTTAATAAAAAATCTAAAAGTTATTTGTAAAATTTTTGATCTTTCAGTGACAACAAAAATGCTTAACATATGAAATTTATATAGTAGATTCGCCCCGTCAAGAAAATGACTGAATATTTCAGTCAACGGTCCGAATAAGTTCATGCATATATCGCGGTATACGAGGGGCAGTAAAAAACTTATTATTTTGCATCGTAGAGAAAAATGGTATAAGAGAAAGTAATTTGCAATGAAAAAGTATACATAAATGCAAAATCATGGCCTTCTATTTAACAATTTTTTTTATCATTACTTGTTGCAGTTAAAAAATAACAAACCGGGCCTAAGCGATTGATTTAAAATATCATATACCACATTCTGCAGACTTTTATGTGTAAAAAAGCCATTTACAAAGTCGGTTGTTCTGAATCTTTTTTAATTAAATTATAGTAAAATTGATTGGGCTTTTGCAGTTTCAAATAGTGCAAAAGCACTCTTGGATGTAAGGCATTTTTATTCCATATAGATTTTCATTAAGAAAAAAACGTCAAGTACCCTATTATAGGTAAATAAAGTTTATAAGTTTATGAATTGTTAATCTTCATTGTTTACTAATGCTTTTAACCTTTTTGTCTGTTACATTTTGACTTCCTAGGTATTTTGTTATTATTCAGAGAAATGCGCAAATCTCAACAGACAATGAAAACTCACAAAATGTTGATTGCAATAGCAACTAAACTACAAGAAACTTTATACGTTCAACTTTCTTTTAATAAATAATAAAATTAATTAAATGCATTATTCCATTCTTTTACTCAAGCACAGATCTATATAACTTCGCTAACTATGTATAGGTTTGTGGTTCAAGTCTTTCATTATGTTCATTATGCAGTTGCAACAAATGACTTTTAAAAACTCCAACAAGTATATTTATTAAATTTGCCTCTGCCTCCCGAACAGATTGATTCCTAATAGGTACATGAAACAATGATACTTGACAAAAATTGTTGCGTTTGAAGAAAAATTTATATATAACAAAACTTATAGGAACGAATTATTATTTATTACAGATTTTATAAATAAATGTTTTGTTAATATTGATGTAAAAGTACAAAAAAATAAGCTGTGTACTTATATTTTTAGCTGTTTCATTCCTCCTTGAAAAAAAGGTCACTCCCTCTCACTTTGTCAATGTTAATACTTAATAAATTTTATAAAATTGTTTATTAAATACATTTATACAAAACAATATAAACACAGTAGATGACTAGCAAAGACAACTTTACGACTTATTCATTTTCCAAAATTCCTAACATTAGAAAAATTATTATTATTACATTGTACTTTCACTCTACAAATTATTATTTAATGAATGCCTTCTAAAGGAGAGAAAACTTTATATTGGTACAATTTTTCATCTCCATATCCATACAGAAGACGACCCACTCCTTTCTCATCATAGTATGGATATCTGTACTTGGGCCTACAAGAAGATAATGTTGAAATTTTCAAAAATCCGAACTCTGTCATTTTTGCTTTTCCTACCTTTCAAAATATTGGAAATTGGGTGCTCTAGGCTGGATGGCTTGGCATAGCAGTGAGCAGAACGTTAGAACAACCTGAAAAAGTTTACCATAATGTATAAGGTAATGAAATTGAAAAAGTATTTTTAGGCGAAAAATACCTATTAAAAAGGAGATGATGTTCATTTCTAATGTAGCACCTCCATGTTCATTGTTCATATACAGTGTGTCCCAATTTGATACTGGATACCTCAGAAATATAATATGAAGGGCAAGGAAAACAAATGGTCTATATTTTTTTATTGGTAGCCCCAAGGGAGAGTAGGTGTGATTTTTTAAAATAGCAAATTTTCAAGAAACCCCATTAGGGATTTTTTTACGAAAAAAGTCAAAGTCAAAAGTCCAGGCCTACTTTGATTTTTAGATTTATCTCCCACTTTTTTCTTGAAAGTGTCCTTTCTGGAGCTTTCACGTCAAAATTTCATTTTTTCACGATAGTGAAGTTTCCTTAATAATATTTTGACGTAAAAGCTCCTAAGAAAAAACTGGAAGAAAAAGACGAAAAAGCTAAAAATCAAAGTAGACCTAGACTTTTGAAATTTTGCAAATCTACTCAATGTTTTATTCTGAACAAGTTTTCTTAATAACATTTTGTCGTAAAAAATCCCTAATAGGGTTTCTTGAAAATTTGCTATTTTAAAAAATACTAGCACGCCATGAAATAATTACCCCATCCAAATACCACCGCCTACGAGATACTCTCCCTTGGGACTACCAATAAAAAAATAGAGACCTTTTGTTTTCCTTGCCCTTCATTTATTTCTGAGGTGTCCAGTATCGAATTGGAATACACTAGTATACCGAGCTGTATACTAATAGAACCCCCAATGGGAAAAAATGTTATCTTTTTGTTTTCTCATAATAAACCCAAAGCAGAAATTTGGGTCACTGGATAGGTAAGGTACCACAGAAAATATAGTGAATATATTTTCTGTGAAGGTACTTCCATCCAAGAGTAACGCTCTCTTATTTCTTTATGTTGTCACATTTTTTCCCGAAAAAATGTATTCCTATAAAAATTGATGATCATTATGAAATACCAATTAATGAAAATTATGTAAGTATAAACTACCCTAATTTTTAAGAATATCACAAAATTTTACTAAGAAAAATTATGACAGAATTCCAATATAGGGGCCTACCTCGACTGCTCTGAATTAGATAATTTTTTGAGAGTCAACATTTCAACAATAATTATGAATAGGTAGATATAGACAGATCTAAAAATACATATGTTAAATGAAATTAATTTTTATGAAACTTAATACGGGTCAAGAGTACTCTGGAATATTTATTTAAAAAATATTAATAAACATAAAAGTAATTTATTTTTTTACAAAATGTTTTCTGTGTGTTTCCTGTTAAGCCACCTTAACTCATATAAGTATGTACATGGATTTACTGACTGGCAGGATTCTAAGTATTCTTTCTTAGTTTCTACACTTAGTTCGTTTAGGGTCTGGGGCGGTTTTGATATACTCGAATTTTTACCCCAAAAACTTCAGTAATTTGGGATGGCACATAGATATAAGGCACCCTACTGTATATTTTGTATCGGATCTTTGCACACCAAAACTTTGAGTTGTTCTGTTTTCATTCAACTGTTTTGAGGGGATTCCATGGCACACTTAACTTGCCAAATTTCGATTTTGCTTAACTTTGACACTCTGTATAGAATGGAATTCTCTCTATATTTTTTTATTCAATTTTTTTTATATGAGGGTTTTGGGGTGTTCTGATTAACGTTGTGGGGTCAGATTTTAAATAAAAAAATCGCTAAATGGTTTCCGCCGTGAGAATCGGATGTATAAAAAAATCGTAGCCGGCCCTGGATTCGCATTTTGAAAATGGTAGGAAGGTCAAAAGAAGCGGTTTTTGAAGGTCTTTCAAAGAAAAAAGTTCGGGCGGTTATCTCCAAAAATACAGATTTTATGGATTTATATGCGTTTAAAAGTAGGCACCCTGTATATTTTCTAATCGGGAATAAGCGTCGATTAAAAAAAAGGAAAATATACACGTTGTTATTATAATAAAAACACATGCCTAATTACTGTAAAAAAAATAGAAAAAATTACATAGGAATACGTCATTCTTTGGAGTAAAAAATATGAAAATAAAAAAATAGGAGGGTGTTACCCTTGGATGGATCGCCCTGTATAGGCTCTTTCCATTATATTTTGAGGGTACAACAACAGCCCTATTATTTGCCCACTTTGCCATGATTATCTATTTATTTTACTTGATAGCAGATTCTAAGAATTCAGAAAAATTTTCAATTTTTATACAGGTTGAGTGAACCAATTTTTGTAGCAGCACTTTAACTATTGGATAGAAAATGACATTTTAAAACGACAAATTTTATATCAATATTTTGTTCACAAACGTTTCATTTTCAACACAGTTTAAAAATGTTGAAGCTCAAATTAGGTATTTTCAAAGTCAGGCTGGTATTTTTATCCCTTGTACTTTTCCAATTAGAGTTAGGAGAGTTGTGGGGTCTATTTAAACATAATTAACTTCAAAAGATTACATTATATATCCCTTGGTTTATACTTGATTTTTTTTGTAAAAAGTAATTCGAGTTGATTTTTTATTTTTCTTTAGGAATGAATGATATTATTAATCGAAAAGTGCAATTGTACATCAAATCGTAATAGATATAATATAGAGAAAGACAAACAGACAGTTTTTGTTTAAAATTCAATTTAGCTTGGAAGATATAAAAAATATTCGTTACATTTTTTGGAATTTTCATGCCCTGTTATATGTTGAAAATGAAGCGTTTGTGGACCAATATTGATATGCACTTTTCTCTTTAAAATGTCATTTTCTATCCAACGTTAAAGCCCTGCTACAGGAAGAACTGACTCGCCCTGCATAATCTGAGCAAAGCAGACAAGGGAATCCAGCGAATGGACTCACCAGAATGAAGAGCACCCTGTTCATCTTGAGTGGAGCACCAAAACCGAGAAACGGAGACCGCCTTTCCTAAACTTGACACTGGCCGGGCAGAGTGGCTGGAGCACGGCGCGCAGAACAAAATAAAATGTGAAACTCGCCGCCTTCTCTTGGAGGAAAGAGAAAGTGGTTCCGCAATAATCTACTTCCCCGTCATGGCCGCGCGGCACTCTACACCTGTCCTCTTTGCCGCAATACTTATTAACCAATAACAGAGGCGTTTTTGTGACAAAAGTAATTAGTGGATAATTTCCCAACGGAAATGGGTTACTCCGCTTCAATATAAAATATTTCAATTTAAAAATGCGCCGTAAAACCATTATTCCGCCCTTGTCGAATAGTCGGCATTTCTCAAAGAATGGCCGAATATTCGGCCTGCTGGCTGAATATTTTCTGCATCTCTACTCTAATAAGTATTCTCCTTTCTTTTCCAAGGGCCATTTTTATATTTGACGTGTGGGTCTTGTGCTCAGTTATCTCCATAAAAAGCGTTTTGATAAGACTACAAATTTGAGGGACTAACCGAATGTTCGGCCGAATAGTTAACCGAATATTCGGTACCGGCCGAATATTGCTAGCCCCAATATTCGGGCTAGCCATGTCAACATTTCTCTATTCGGTGCACCCTTATAGTATAGGTAGATAGGTATACCGTACCTATTGAAACATCACAGGGTCGAAACAATAGTGTTTGTGCGCCCGGAGCCAAGGTCTTTTACGCCCTTTATTCTTGTAAAACAATATAATACAAAAATAGAATAATATCTCTTTGCACGCGCCACGTTTTTTGTCTTTAAGGTTAATAGAGTTCTTTTGTTTAACTCCACACACAAGTCTTAATCAAAGGCATCGTATCTACTGCCTTTGCTTTTATGACTGAATGTACACCACGTGCGCGTGGTGATTCAACGGCTTTTTTCGATCTGCAGCGAGCAACACGCATAATTTTAAATTTTTGGTCAATACAAATTTGAATCTAAATAATTACTCACATTTTGAGACAAAAATTATTTAGAAATATTTATCACAATGGCAGTTATTAGGCTTATTGCGTAAAATGCTAATAACGGCCATTGTGGTCAATCTTTTTAAATAATTTTTGTCTCAAAATGTGAGTAATTACTTATACTAAAATCGAGCAATCCGTACGCCTGGCATAAATAAAACCACGTGTTCAATGACAATCCGCGATTGGTCGGTAGGCTATAAAGTTTCATCCGAGTCGGCAACAGGGACGTACTCGATCGCAAAAGTGTAGTTACGCGGTTTTACCTTGTTGTTTTCAGCTATTTAGACACTGCCACAAATAATTTTATCGATGTTTTGAACCATTTTAATTAAGCCAATAATTCTTTTCCCAAATATTTTGATGTAAACCATTATAAAACTAAAATTAAATAAAGGTCTTGCCTCAGTGTGGCCCTGGCGAATATTTCAACTCACGTGCTCTTGTTTACACCAGGCGTAAGAGTTGCTCGATTTTACTATAGATTAAAATTTGAATTCACCAAAAGTTTAAAATTATGGGTGTTGCTCTCTACAGATCGAAAAAAGCCATTTTATGGGTCAAAATGTTGAATCTCCACGTACGTGCTGTTCATTGAGCCTTAATCATCTCCTGATAGATGCTAATAACATATAGTTAGCGAAACGCGCGTCGAGTGCAAAAAAACAAAGTTTTGGTGTGTGGAGTTAAACAAAAGAAATTTTTTTCCAATAAATGTTGGTTAATATAATGCCTGCTTGCCTACCCAAAATAATTACCGGTAGTTCAATATATTTATAATATGTATATTAATTAACACTTTATCTAACCAACATGATCATTATGCGGCATGTTTCATCAATAATAATTATTATAACAATATAATATTGAATAATAGCTAACAAAAACAAAACATAAATAAATTGTTTCCGAAATACATGCAAGTTGTTAAGTAATTACAAAGTGTCCAGAATAAGAAGTTAATTTTTGACACATTTTTTTATGTTTATATTGCACCCCAAGTCCTTTCTTCCGGATTAAATTATCGATTGATATTTAATGTAAATACCCGATTTTCCCTATTATTTGTTTAATTCGTCAGGAAGTTTTTCTGTTGGGACTAAACTAAAACATGACCTCTCTGATGTTGAACCGCATCAAAAACTTATCGATGCTAAGGATATTACATTGCAATATGCAATATGTATATGGCAAAATTATGAAGATATGTCCACCTATTACTATATTACCTAACACTTTGCATAGGCCATTAATATAAGTGGATTACCTCATGGTCATGGGTTTGTATACCAACAAGTCGAGGAGGCTTTCACTTTCAATTATCATTTGCGGTCTGTAGTAGCCATTCGGTAAGGAACGAATCGGATAGTAAGAATTTATCAGTGCCAAGCTGCTAATTGTTTATTAGTAACTGGTGCAATTGTTGGGATCCGAGTTATTACTTATTATTCTAGTCAGATAGCGTTGGTTGGCAATATGAGAGTTGGTATTTTCAAGGTAAGCAAAAATAATAGTAGATTTAGACAGCGTCCAGAGATAATATACTAATCTAGACTTTGATTTAGATTCAGAAAATATTACAATATTTATACAATGACCGGCAGAAAGTTGGACACAAATGGAAAACTTTTTTATTATTAATTTCTCAGAAAATTTTATTCCAAAGTTGGTGCATCATTTCAAACTCAAAACGGATATATCAAAATTTAAATATCTCTTTTTGGATATGAGGTAGATTCAAAAATGTCAAAATAACTCAAGAGTAAAGTACCCTTATTTTTTAAAATACGGTAAAAAGTTACTTACAAAAATTGTTTGGAATCAAAGGTGGATGTCAGATTTCAAGTCACAGCCACCTAGTCAAAAAAAAAGAAGAAATTTAACTTTTTTGTATTTTTTTCAACCACGTGTGTATTATAAAAAAACAAAATACCGGAAGCGAAACATATCATCGGACAACACATAAATTTGCTATTATACACTTTAATTTTGTTCGATTAGCAGCTAGAAATTTAAATTAATCGAAATCAGAGTTTAAAAATATTACATTTTTGTGTCCAACTTTCTGCCGGTCACTGTATAATATAATGTGACGAAAATGTTTTGCTAAAATATTTTTTCTCACATTATATTAATATTCCGACAAAATATTTTATAATATTTTATATAATTATACATATTTCCAAAATATTTTTAAAATATTTTATGCAACGTTTTAAAAATATTTTAACAACCTTATAGTTGGTCTACTCTTATAATTTATAAAACATTTAAAAAACAATAATTGGGTAATATAGGAATATTTTATTAATATTTTCATGTTTCTCTGAAAATGTGTATAAAATATTCGGATAATATTATTGTGTTGTCCGAGATACTTACATAGTCGACCGATGATAGAGCGGGAAACCTGTTTTTAAACTCTGCCGCAAAAAAACCCTCATAATAATTTTGAAACAAATGACTATTTACTATTTACCCATATCAAATCATATAAAATATAGGAGCCTACCCCTATACGTAGTTGATTTAGTAATTAAGCTGTGTTGGAAAGTTGCTGCTCGTATGATTTTTTCGAAATTGCAAAATTGCCAAGGAAATACTGGAAGTTCGCGTTTTTTCAGCATTTGGCTGTTGACCGACGTATTTATGATTTCCCCCGGCGCTATAGCTTCATATCCTGGATGGCGCTGATGGCTAACATATATTATACTTATTGTAGCTATTAGTGCTGGCAACCGAAACCGATTTTTCGGTTAACCGATTAACCGGTTTTCGGTTAACCGAGGTTTTGATCCAAACCGAAAACCAGTTACTCGGTTAACCGGTTATTTGGTTAACCGGTTTCTGGTTAATTCGAGTTTCGAATTATCGGTTTTCGGTTAACCGGATACTCGGTTTTCAGTTAATGATTATGATGGTAAACGATTCTAACCAAAACCGGTTCTAGTAGGAAACCATTAATTGGTTTTCAATTTTTCAGTTTTTGATGGATTGGCTCGTGTAATTTCGAAAAAAAATATATTTTTTTGGATTTATTGATAGATAAGGAGAAAAAAACGAACCCATGTCTTTCAGTTTTCGATTTTTCCTTTAGTTTTTCTGTAAATTTAAATTTACAACTTTCCCGCCAACTTGTGATGTCGCGGGCGAAGGCTATGGCTATAGTTCTGTTCTGTGAATTCTGTCTCTATTGTCTCTATCGTCTTCATAACAGTAGCAGTGTTGCCAGTTGTCATCACGTTTTCGGATTTTGAATTAAATTTAAGGAAAAAACAGTGTCAGGTCCTCGGTTAATCGATAATCGGTTATTTGAGGCAAAAACCGGCTACCGAAAACCGGCTAACCGAAAACCGGTTAACCGCTTAATCGGTTAAACCGAAAACCGGTTTTAAAGTCGAGTTTCGGTTAACCGATTTTAACCGAAACCGATTTTAACAGAAACCGATTAATCGATTTTGATTTTTTCCGGTTTTTGCCAGAACTAGTAGCTATAGCTTCATATCCCGATGGCGCTGATGGATAACAATTGACAATGTATTTTACCTCGTATTGTGTCTTCGGAAAGTGCAAATCGCAAAATAGCTAACTGAAAACTCGAAGTTAGTTTTTTCCAGCATATTATGCCCCTAAAAAATATATCTTTGCTTTGCTATAATGTATTCAAAATCAGCGCATCATCAATACCAGATGGTCAAAACGAGTCGAACTGATACTCTGCCGGATACAAAAAAACTATTTCCAATTTATTATTATGATTTTGTCAATGGGTGGGCCTTTGGGCCTAGAAAGTTTCATGTTTTTCTGATCTGATATTATACAGGGTGCCTCCTTTTATTTGTGTACAAATCCGTAAAATCTTTATTTTTGCTACTAAATTTTGTTTGTTCGAAAGGTCTTCGAAAACCACATCTTTTATGGTCTCATTGTCGACTTTTTATTCCCCAGATTTTCTGTCTCACACCAAATCGTTAATCTAGGAGAACCCAAAACCCACATAATAATAGCAAATTTGAGCCAAAAATATACAGAGAGTTTCATTTTACAGGGTGTCACAGTTGTCTGGCAAGTCATATACAATGTCTTCCAAAAAGTTCGCATCATAGGTTTTTTTTTATTGATTTATGAGATTTAACTTTGGGGTTAACTTTTGATTAAAAAATATGTAAAATGACGCGCTCAATCGTGGCCATGGGATTTTGTATGTCTGTCCAAAACACATTTAAAATATAAAATCACTAAAAATGGGCTTATTTGTGAAACTTCAACTAGTGTATTACATGGAAAAGTTGTTTTTGTTTGTTTTCAATTTTACATGTATATTATTTTACATAAGTAAATTGGAACCCTTTATTTCGAGATTTAGTTTTTTGCCATATTTTAAATATTATTATATTTTACTATTATCACAGACCTATATAGCTGTAAAGTTGTAACTTTGAAAAACTATTTTTGTATCACTAGCTTTATTATTCGATTAAGTTTATATTACTAACTACCGCTTACAATAGGTAGAGGTACCTATGCCTTTTTCAAAAGAAAATGATATACTGCATTCCAATTTATGTCGGACCATAGGTCTATTTTCTGAAAAAAAAAGCCATTCCAGCTGTTTTTCAAAAAAGTTAACTGGCCTTGAATGGACTGGTTTCCGGTTTTCAGTAAATTTTACTTATTTTACCAAAGGGTTTGACCTGGACCAACCATATATTAAAGACCTGTGCATAGCGCTGTTTCAAGCGATTGCCACTGGCGCCACAGGACGAAACAAATTTACACGGTGGTTTTAGTTAAAACACCATTGCTGCAGAATCTTTTATAAAATAAAAACATTCAAATATGTCTGTTACAACGAAGTTAATATTCAAAATAAAATATTTGTTTGTTATGTCCCTCTAATTTGGCAAGTTCACATGGCATATTTCCATACATTTTCTTAAGAAAAGCGAGTCTAAAAAGCAAGCAAGAGTATTTGGTACCTTTTGGTTTGAAACGCAGTCCATGGCTAGTTGTAGTATGTGAAAGCATAAAACGCATTAGATTTTTCAGTTTCTTCTTTATATGGAGGACTATTGGTTCGCTTTGATGCTATAAACAAAATTTTCTATTTTCATTCCTGCATACGTTAAAAAATACTCTTCCAAAATAATATCTTTAATTTTCGCTTCTTCAGCTGGTTGATCAGATCATCCCATAATTCCAAAATAGTGTTTATTCTTCTGCAATTCTTATAATGGTCTGTGCATACCATTTTCTTCATGTGCGCAAAAAATTTCATTTTATCACAAACAAATCTAGCTCGAAAAGCCGTATTAATAGGATAAAACTGCCAAATACTGGATGCAAAGACAATTCGTTACCGTAAAAGGAAGGTAAATCGTAATAAAGCTGGAAATTTAAAATTTTGGATTTTTTAAACGTCAGAAACTGACATCCCAATAGCCACAGAATACCCCCCCTATAACCTATAATAAGTCGCCATTTTTTTCGTCGTGTAGCGCCACCCCAATCCGTAAACAACAATGAAATATGACGGCATGCTCGGGTTTTTAATATAGTGTTGGTCCAGGTTTGACTCCCTAAAATCTCGAGAAAATATTCGCCACGGGCGATATGTGTTCATGAATGCTCCTTTCTCAATACACAAATCTTTCCAGGTAATCACAATCATCACAATCCTTGTCTCATTCACCCACGCCCAACTGAACGTCATTCGGGACCTGATCCAGTACAACGTAGCTGGGCATCCGGTGCTCCACAAAGATGTCGCCTGGCCGTTTGACCCCGATGTAGGCGCACGCAGGGCCCGGCAGTACCAAGAACTCAACGGGGTGATGGGGGAGCTCGCCATCGAAAGATTGGGGCTCGGTATTGACGGTTATGACAGAGAACGACTTGTCAAGCAGAGAGCCAGAGATCAAGGGCACCTGGGTGGTGTCGACTATCTGACTCCCTAGGATACTGGGGTTTGGGTGGGGTGTGTTTGATGTTCGAAGTTGCGAATAAACGAATTTTGTTTTTATTTTTATAAATACTTTCCTGTTTTCTTAGAAGTGAGATTCACACTGCTATTTCCTGACAGATTGATTCGATGATTTTTTATTGAGCAAGTCAGCAACATCTGCTAAAATTTCGGAAGTATTTTCCTTCTGTCTAGGGCCTGAGATAATTTACTACATGGATTAACAAATAAAGTTAATACATACATTACAAACCAGCATAATTTCAAAGATCATAATCCAATAATAATTATACAGGGTGATTCATTGGAAATGGGAAATCCCGAAACTGGGGGTAGGGGAGACCAAAATATTGTGGTTGAGTCCAACATTGCTTAAACAAATGTTGTTTGTTTGAGAGATACAGTGCGTTCAAGTTCTTCTTTTTTAGATTGAATTATGGCTATATCTACCAAAATAATCAAGCTGCTGACCTGAAATTTGGCACTGCTATGTTTTTGGGGATGGAGAATAAGCTGAAAATGTCAACTTCTACGTATCTCACAGAGGGCGCCACTTGCGCGGTTTTTGGATCACGCTTTTACGCGTAACTTTTTTGAGGTTATCTTTTTGGTCCTGCAGGTCCATCACTTTAGTGCATCTTTTTATTCTGCAACAAAAAGGTATTCTTGTTTCATAACGCTCAAATCAACCGTTTGCATTGAAATTGCCAAAACGTGCCCCGAAACACCTGCTGACTTCAAGATTCGAAAAATAAAATATTCACCTACTGCTTTCAAATATTGCACAAAGACTGTACCATTTAAAGCGAGAAAAAAACCCATATGAACAATGTCCCAAAAAATGTTCACTTTCAAAATGGAACAGATTGAAACTCGACAAACTTTGGACACCCTATTTCAAGAAAACAAATGTGTTTCGACCAATGTTCATTTGTCATTTTTTCTTCATTTTCAATGTACAGTTGATCTGTAACATTTGAAAGTAGTAGGTGAAAATTTTGTTTTTCGAATATTGAAGTCAACAGGTGTTTTGGGGCACGTTTTGGCAATTTAAACGCAAACGGTTGATTTGGGCATTATGGAACAAGAGTACCTTTTTGTTGCAGAATGAAAAGGTGCGCTAAAATGACAAACCTGCAGGACCAAAACCTCACAAAAGCACGATCCAAAAACCGCGCAAGTGGCGCCCTCTGTGAGATACGTAGAAGTTGACATTTTCAGCTTATTCTCCATCCCCAAAAACATAGCAGTGCCAAATTTCAGGTCAGCAGCTTGATTATTTTGGTAGATATAGCCATAATTCAATCTAAAAAAGAAGGACTTGAACGCACTGTATCTCTCAAACAAACAACATTTGTTTAAGCAATGTTGGACTCAATCACAATATTTTGGTCTCCCCTACCCCCAGTTTCGGGATTTCCCATTCCCAATGAATCACCCTGTATAATAATATTCTCGAATATTATAATAGTATGCAAAGGTGAACAATGAAACATACACCTAATAAATATATCCACTCTATGTAAACACATATAAACACTCAATTATTATTCATAATAATAATAATAATATAGGTAATCTCACTGTGTATTTGATATCACGGTGTACTGAGACATTTTTTACATTGCATAAGTGCACTTTTTTGGCCGAGGAGGTTGTTTAAGAACCTTGGAGGCCAAAAAAGAGCTTAAGCATCGAGTAAAATAATAACTTATTCCTGTTACCAACAATTTCATATTAGGTATTAGGAGTAGATTGCGAGTTATAATCATACGTATTTTTGTTTTGTTATTTTTTGTTTTATTATTTCTTTACGTGTTTTGATATTTTTATATATTTATATTTACAGAAAAAAGTTTCATTTCTTTTATGAGAGTTATGGTTTTATTTATATTTTTATAAAAAAAATTATATTTTGTTTCATTAAAAAGTAACATTATCTACATTGTTTTTTTAATTGTTATTATAATAATTAACAAAAGAAAAAATCTAAAGCCAAATGAGATACATATTTAGGGGCCGCTTGGGAGACAAGTGCCCGGGCTGGTTAGATATTATAGCCCTTCTGCCCCTGATAACCATTTTTCGATTACTAAAAATGATAATCGGTGATAAAGGGAAAGAATGCAGCCATAATAAAAAAGTTAAATAATAATTATTGTGTCAATTGATTTTGTCTTATTAAGCCACTCGACACCGAGGAAATATTGAAAAATGATATTATTTTTCTTTCGCATAATTCGTATCCTTTCAGATCAAAAACAGTTTATAAAACGATCATTGTGAAACCCATAATAACATAAAATCGTTCGTTCAAATACGTAGTTTTGAGAAAAATGGACTTTTAGATATTGGAAAATTTCACTGTACAATATCTTTCATTTTATGTTTGAAATATATAAATATATTTTGAATTAATTATCAAGAGTTAGATTTTGAACAATACGGGTTACGGAATTTTGTTCGAAAACATCAGTGCAAAAAAAAACATTTGTTCGAAAAACATCTGTTCGAACAGTAAAATTAAGTTGTTATTTATGCCACTCTTTTTAGAAAAGTAGGTAGTGTCTTTTGTTCTAAAAATCATAGAAAAAGGATGTAAAATTGAAGAAATAAATAAAAACATTCAAAAACCTTAGATAGCAAGTAGTACAATTTTTAAGGTAAAAGTGGGGACTGAGGAAATAAGTCCATGCCTTGAAGTGGAGCGGGAGAATACAACGAAAGGGGTAAAAACTTACAGTCTCAGGTCCAGAAACACAGCTTTTTTTAATATCAACTGTACATATATGTTCCAACCCTCCTAAGGGGTCATCTTCAGCAGTGTAACATTATAGAAAATTCAAAGCTAGAAAAAAATATTTTCGAATTAGGTACCTTGGAACTTATATATGGAGTAATGAAGTTATACAATAAAATTGAATAATAAAAGGTGCTTACCTTTCTAGACGTAGTCTGATTTATGTATGCGAATGTGGAAAATTAATATGAAAAATAATAATTATGTAAAAAGGCTTCGTTAAAAATTTAAAAAACATATAGGTAACATAATATAGAGGAATCTGAAACCAACGAATAAAAAATTAGTGAAAAATAGGCCAAAGAAGCTTGGCAGAAAACATGCGTCTTACCCTGAGGATATTATGTAGTTACAATGATCAAAAAATTATAAGGAATTAGGAACCATTTGAGGGGTTCCAAAGAACCAAAAATTCGTATTAAAATTTACGAGGAGGACACGTCAGGTCACCGCATTATGATTAAACACCTAAGAAATCTCATTACAAATCTCCAAATGGTTCCTAATTCCATCTAATTTTTTTATCATTGCGACGACATAATATCCTCAGGGTAAGATGCATGTTACGGGCGACGTGAAGACGAAGACTTTTTAAAAAACTTTTATTTGAGTAACGCGAGTTACAGAGTTTCGGCTTAGACTACAGACAAGACTAGAATTCACACTCTTACTCTACTAGGTCCTATTTATACAGATCTGTTATGCTGAGGTGTTGTGGTTCTCATGGGAAAAGAATATAAAGACAAAGGGAAGATCAAATTCTGCAATTCTTGCAGTAAGCAAGTTTTAACAATACTCAATAGGAATATGATATGTTCTAGTAATCATTCTAGAACAATATACAATGGAAAATGATATCTGTGTAGTAAGCATCTTGAACAATAGAGAATGAGAACATAATATCCAACAGTAAACAGAATCAAGGGTAAAAACAAGGTTATGATCAAGGTGATGCTTGAGGTCGGATATAACACCTTCCCCCTTATATTAAAAATTTGTGTTAACAAATTTTGACATTAAATTAGGCATATGTTTTAGTATTAGAATTTAGTTCAATTTCTTCTTCTTCGCGAGGTTCGTCCAATCTATACGAAGGTCTTCTTTTGACAGTAACAAATTTTCTTAAATTTTGAAAAACGCGATTTCGTGTTCTAGGAGGTTGTGGAGGATCGTCTCCGTTATTAGTAGTAATAATGCCTATTTTAATGTTCCTAGACTTTTTACATTTAAAATAAAAGTACACAATAATTAAAAGTATGATTAAAGTAATGGATAGATATGTCAATATTGGCGTATACTTATTTACAGTTGGTTCGTTAATAATATTATCAAGATCCTTTGCATATTCGTCTAATTTATGCTTTGCGACATTTAAATCGTCATAATTAAATTTATTTAGTTGTAAAGGTTTTAAGTCAGGATATTTTAGTTTATTTGGAGTTTCTTTGCAACATTCAAATGGTATATTAATTGGGTGAAATTTATAGGTTTGATTAGATTTATTTAAATTTTTCGTTTGAATTTTAGTACTTCCAATATAAGCAATGCATTCAGATTTTAACGTTAAAATTGAAGTTTTGTCTAGCATTATAGTCAAAGGATTTTGATTTTTGCACTTAATAGTTATAGGAAATATTTCACTTAAAATTATTAACCATTGATTCTCTTGAATCAATTGTACATTGTAACTTTCAATTGAAATTGTGACTATGTCACAAGTATTAGGTAAATGGGTTTTTACCTCTAATAATTGAGCTTCACATCTTGAAACTGACCCTAAACCATTAATTAAACCTCTTTTATATCTTCTTACATCAATAGCTAATTCTTCAAATTTGAGCGCAATGTTTTCGGAAAGTTGATTTAGTAAAGTGAGATGTGACTTAACTTCGCTTAGAAAGGCGGCCATTCGTACGTCTTTTGGTTGAATTATAAATTGCATATTTTCTAAAATCTTATTATTATTTTCGAATGTTGTTTTTAGAGATGAAATGTCTTTATATACCAATAAACTCCACTTGTCATTAGAAATTTTGAGTCCGGATTGCTCTTGATAGAACACGCCTATGGTGTTATTAATTGGTCGCAGTGTATATTGTGCCATAGCGGTAGCGAACAAAGAAAATCTGTAACGAAGTTTCAGAATTAGGAACTTGGTTCGATATAACAAATTATTTTAATATCAGTATTTTTGAAAATATATTTGATCATAGGGAGAACTGTGTCCCAATCTAATTTGTCTAATCCACAAGCTAACTTGGGTATAGCTATAATTTTATCTTTTTCATCAGTGCTCTCGAGACAATTTGTTCGTAATTCCTTCAAGCAATTAAATAAATTAGCATAAGTTGGTTTATAATAGAAAAATTCTTTAGTTATTAAATAATAAATATTTCTTGTCGGTAGTTGAAGTACTGCTATTTCACTAATTGACTTATTTTGATTTTTTAGTTCATCTACGTGTCCAAATTTATTCTTAAATTCTTTTGCAATTCCTGCATTCATTTCTAAATCTTTAGATACACAGTGGGCTAAGGAAATATTTTCAGGGGCATCAAATAAATTGCCCAGTTCAATGGAAACGTTATTATTTTCAATAGGGATTTTTCGATCTAGAGTATAAAAGAATTCTTTAACCGTTAGTTCTTCTTCCTGTAATTTGTGACATTTCTTTAGCATATCAAAATTCATTTTTGTAGTTTGGTTAGTAATTGGGTTATGTAGCAAAGCTGAATTCGTATAAATTTCTTTAATTTTATAGGGTCCATTAAATTTGTTAGCTAGTTTTTTTTTTTTTGGGACTCCTTGACATAAACCTTTTCTCCTACGCGAAATTGTCGCTGCTCCGAAACGTGTGTATCAAATCGCTGTTTTGCTTTTTGCTTGCGCATATCCGTACGCTTTCTTGCCACTTCATAATAATGCTTTATTTTATTGTTTAAATCGCGAACGTACTTAGAGATTAATTCTTGCTGATTATACAAAACTTCTGGAGGTCGAGACGAGGTGTGACCGAATAGCAATTCGTAAGGAGTAAAGCCGTGTGTTTTATTTATAGAATTGTTATATGCTATACAAGCGTAAGGAAGCATTTGAAATGGGTGTTCGTTAGGATTTTCTGTACTACATGCGCGTATCATTTCAGTTAAGGTGGCATGAAATCTTTCTAAGGAGCCATTTGATTGCGGATGACTAACACTAGAGAAAGTTAATTTTATATTGTATAATTTACAAAGATCTTTCATTAATTGATTATTAAATTCTTTACCTACATCGCAATGGATTCTTAAGGGAGTTCCAAAATGTTGAAAATAGAGTAAAAGAGCGTCTACTACAGATCTCGCTGTTTTATTAGGAAGTGCATAAGCTTGGGTAAATTTTGTTAGTTCGTCTCTTATGGTAAGGATATTATTTTTTACTGGGATTTCTAGGATGTCGATATTTATTCTTTCGAAAGGAGTTTTAGGAGTTTCGGTAATAACTAAGGGACTGTCCAAGTTTTGTCTGCAAATTTTTGTCTTTTGGCAGATTTCGCACTGTCGAATAAAGGTTTCAACGTCTTTAGTTAGTCCTGTCCAATTATATTTTTGTTTAATACGTCTAATTGTTTCGTTTATTCCTCGATGTAAGTTTGTCTTGCCTGAATGAAATTGATCTATTATTATAGGTATTTGGTCTTCGTCTGGTATAGTCACAATGTTCTGACAAATTGTTAGTTGGAAATTTTTATCTGAGAACAAAAAATTAAACATTTCTAAAATTGGAAAATCTGGATTGTTTTCAATGTAATAAGTTTTATTTTCTTCGAATATATCTTTACTGTAATAAAGAGATATGAAGAGTACTTGTATTGCGGTTTCAAAATTAAAAGGAACAGGAATTATATAATATTTTCTTTTAGCTACGGTTTGACTGGAAAGAACATTTGCTTTATTATAGTTAGCTCAAGTAAATCATCAATAACTTTTTCGTGAAGGTATGTTAATTTGTCTTGTTGAAAAATTAGTACAATGTCCTTGTGTGTTTTGTCTAAAAGTTGATTATTTGTATATTGGATTTTAGAATAATCGATCATTGAAGTCGTCTTGTATAGATCAAAAAATCTGTCAAATTCATTACAGATTATAGCAATTTCGTCAGTCTCATTATTGTCAATAGGCGGGTCAATGTCTTGAGGATTATCATGGGAAGTAGATGGTTCGTCTAGGGAAGTATGAAAGGAAACAGCTTCTTTTATATGATTGATTTTGATTCGAGATAAAGCGTCGGCATTTCGATTAATTTTTCCAGGTTTATAAATTATTTGATAATTATATTCTTCTAATTTAAGTCGCCAACGTGCTAAACAACTACCGGGATCTTTTATTGAGAAAAGCCAGGTTAAAGGTCTATGATCTGTAACCAATAAGAATTTTCGTCCGAAAAGATAAGGTCTATAGTTTTTTACGGCAGCAATTATTGCCAATAGTTCTTTCTCTATAACGCTATATTTCATTTCTGCTGGACTTAAGGTTCTTGAAAAGTATGCTATGGGAAGATCATTTCCAACAGGTCCTTGCGAAAGTACCGCGCCTACAGCAAAAGCGCTTGCATCTGTAGTTAAAACAAATTCTTTTTCAAAATTAGGATATATTAGAATTGGTGAAGTTATTAATGCATTTTTAAGTTGTTCGAAAGATTCACGACAATCTTTATCAAAAATAAATGGTACGTCTTTTCTTAAAAGTCGAGTTAAAGGCTTTGTCATTTTTGCGAAGTTTGGAATAAACTTCCTGTAGTAACCAGTAAGACCCAAAAATTGTTTAATTTGTTTAGTATTGGCAGGTTGAGGAAAATCGATAACAGCTTGTACTTTTTGTGGATTTGGTTTAACCCCTTCAGGTGTAATAACATGCCCTAAATAGATTACTTCTTTTCGTAAGAATTCACACTTATCTGGCTGTATTTTTAGATTTGAATTTCTTAATCTTTGAAAAACTTCAGTAATACGAGAGATATGTTCATTAATTGTGGAAGAATAAATAATAATGTCGTCCATGTAAACTAAGCACTTTTCGTTTTGTATCCCCATTAGTATATTATCCATAACCCTCTGAAAGGTTGAGGGCGCATTACGAAGGCCAAAGGGCATATGTAAATATTCGAAATGTCCATTTTCAACGGAAAAAGCAGTTTTCGAAATGTCTTCTGGATTCATTTCAATTTGTTGAAAACCAGAAGCCAAATCTAAAGTAGTAAAATAATGGCAATTACCCAACTGATCTAATATATCTGAAATATTAGGCAGTGGATACCTGTCATTAACTGTTAATTCATTTAATTTCCTATAATCAATTACGATTCTCCATTTTTGTTTGCCTGAAGCGTCTAATTTTTTTGGAACGACCCATACTGGGGACGACCATGGTGAAACAGAAGGTCTAATTATTCCTTGAGAAAGCATTTTATTAATTTGTGTTTTTACTTCTTCCTTGTGAACTTGTGGATATCGATAAGATTTAGTAAAAATTGGCTTAGCGTCGCCTGTATCGATAGTATGTTTTATTTCATTAGTGAAACTTAGGAAATCTCCGTCAAAGTAAAATATATCTTCAAAATTCAAGCATAAATTAGTAATTAATTCTTTTTCTTCTTCGTTTAAATGTTCTAGCCTTAATGATTCTTTTATTTCTTCTACTCTGCTTTTCGTTTTATTAAAATTACAAATAATATTAGCACTAGCGTTCGTTTCTTTAATGTAAGGCTCAAATTCAAATTCTTCGAAACAAATATCCTTTGTTATGGCATTAGCGTTTAATATTGTCGTATAAAAATTACCGTCTTCGTTTATTTTTACTATAGCATTTGGCACGTATACCTTTTCTACTCGTTGTGCGCATAAAATCATTTCTTTATTCGTATATCTATTCGTATGAAACTTGCATATTTTTTCGCAACGCGGTTCTATCGTAACCTGATTTATATTATAACTCGTATTTTCGCTTTCAAAATTATTTATATTTTCCGTGTAATCATTATTATTATTATTATTTCGTTCATAAGCGTTTATATGAAGGCTATCGTATCTTTCGTCAACATTAACTTGTCTTTTATAAACAACTCGATTATTATTATCATTATTATTCGTTAACTCGTTTAATTCATCTCCGTCTTTGAGTAATTCGTGTACCTTATAGTACGTAATTAATTGTTTATTCCTAAAATCTACTACTGCACCGTACCTTTCTAAAAAGTCAGCGCCTAAAATTCCGTCGAATCCTATATCTAGATCGCAAATATAAACTTTATGGGGAGAAAGAGGACCCGTAAAAGAAACAAATACCGCTTCAGTAATAGGAATTGATTGGCCAGAAATACCTTTAATTTGAAAATTTTCTGGACATCGATTTAAAAATTGCTGAACCGTCTCTGGTTTGAAAATTGAAATACCAGCTCCTGTGTCAATTAAAATTTTGTACTTATCTTTATTATCTTTAATATAATATAGATTGCTATTGTCAACGGTATTTATGCAAACGTTTGGTCCGTATTGGTCATACCAAGATTCTTGAAGTTGGGAATAGGATTCTGGTCCGAGGCTGTTAATTGAAAATTTTCGCTTTGGCCCAGATAATGTTGTTGGGGAGTTCTATTTTGGTTATTTGGATTTGAATTTGGGAATCTAGGAGTAAAATTTTGATTAGAAGGCTGGAAACCTGAATTATTATTAAAAGTTCTTGGAAAATTGTTTCTAGGAATATTATTAGAAAAATTTCTAGGAGGTTGATTTCTTGGTTGGAAGTTTTGAGGGTGATTCCTAGGTTGGAAAGAAGGAGTTTGAAAATTATTTTGCTGAGGAAAAGATGGTCTTTGATGGAACCTATTTTGGGAGAAATTATTTCTTTGGGAGTTGTTTTGGAAATTGTTATAGTAGCTAGAAGGATTTGGACCATTTCTGTAATAATTATTTTGATTTTTAGTTCGACATTCATTGATAGTATGTCCATTTCTTTTGCAATAATTACAAAATTTTGGAAAATTATTACTGGTTCTTTTGACATTATTATTGAAGACTGGTACACGATTTTGCCTCTGAAATTTTTGATTTTCAAAATAAGAAAGTTGCAATTCTCTCTTAATTAAAGCTATAGCATCCATCATGTTTGGTGGATTGCTAGCACGAATTA
The DNA here is from genome assembly GCA_963920635.1 of Pseudeuparius sepicola. Classification (NCBI taxonomy): domain Eukaryota; kingdom Metazoa; phylum Arthropoda; class Insecta; order Coleoptera; family Anthribidae; genus Pseudeuparius; species Pseudeuparius sepicola. Next base: position 24,554,708 of record OY987298.1, on the reverse strand, counting down.
GTTGCCCTATTCTTGGTTCTAAACCTGTCAAAACTGTATTTAAACACATGCTATCGATTAAGGTAGCTTGCGATTCTTTTTGTTCCCTAGTGAGAAGGCTTTGTTTTCCTATTGCGGCATACATTTTTGAGCAGTGAGTTTGAACTCTGCCTACAAAAGTCAAAGCATTTTCATTTTGAGATTGACACATTCTTTGTAAATCTTGAATTAATGAAGTTAGATCGCGAGGATCTCCGAAATGAACGTTAAGTAATTGTTTGATTTCCCTCCAGGTACTCAAGTCCCTTGAATTAATGAGTTGAGCTGCACGTCCCTTTAATTGATTTTTAATTTTTATAACAAGTAAAATGGCTTGGTCGCCAACAGTCATTTGCATGGCCCTATCACATGCAATGATAAAAGTATTTAAATTGATTTGATCCCCATCGTATTCAGGGATGATAGAAAATATTTCGCTTAATTTAAATGGTACTTCGTCGTTATTTGAAGCGTTTGCTTCATTGTTTACATTAGAGTTTATAGCTTCGTTATTCGGCATGTTGAAATGAAAAGGTAATATCGTTATAACGTAGAAAGTTCAATAATAGCAACGTAGAAAGTTCAAAAAAAAATCACAAATAAAATTCACTTCAAGTTTTTCACTTACAATAGAAGTAACTTCATGCTCGCTGGATGTCGTTGATGCTGCTGTTGTTGCTGGATGCTGGCCTCAGGAGACTGTCCTTCTTAGTGCCTCCGGATCTCCCTGTCGAAGACCCTTTTCAGCTGGCTCCAATCGTAGTGTTGTGGTGACCCCCGAGGAGACTGTCCTTCTAAGTGCCTCCGGATCTCCCTCGTTGAAGACCCTTTTATCGAGGATCCCACTTCTGACACCAAATTGTTACGGGCGACGTGAAGACGAAGACTTTTTAAAAAACTTTTATTTGAGTAACGCGAGTTACAGAGTTTCGGCTTAGACTACAGACAAGACTAGAATTCACACTCTTACTCTACTAGGTCCTATTTATACAGATCTGTTATGCTGAGGTGTTGTGGTTCTCATGGGAAAAGAATATAAAGACAAAGGGAAGATCAAATTCTGCAATTCTTGCAGTAAGCAAGTTTTAACAATACTCAATAGGAATATGATATGTTCTAGTAATCATTCTAGAACAATATACAATGGAAAATGATATCTGTGTAGTAAGCATCTTGAACAATAGAGAATGAGAACATAATATCCAACAGTAAACAGAATCAAGGGTAAAAACAAGGTTATGATCAAGGTGATGCTTGAGGTCGGATATAACATGCATGTTTTCTGCCAAGCTTCTTTGACCTCTTTTTCACTAATTTTTTATTCGTTGGTTTCAAATTGCTCTGTATTATATTACGACGAAGCCTTTTTAGATAATTATATATATAATTATTATAGACTACGTCTAGAAAGGTAAGCACCTTTTATTATTCAATTTTATTGTATAACTTCATTACTCCATATAAGTTCCTAGGTACCTAATTCAAAAATATATTTTTTTCTAGCTTTGAATTTTCTATGTTACACTGCTGAAGATGACCCCCTAGGAGGGGGAGGGTACATGTGTACAGTTGATATTAAAAAAAGCTGTGTTTGTGGAGCTGAGACTGTAAGTTTTTACTCCTTTCATTGTAAAAGTGGAGAGATGTTAGCTTTAATTTTAATACTTTTAATAATTAGTCGTGACATAAAATCGTATGTGCGCATAATATATGACATTCTTTCGTATTCTTTGTGTCAAACTTGAAGCACAGACCTATATAGCATATAGGTCTGTGCTTGAAGTAATATTTTGACAGAAGGATGTAAGAGGGTATACATACGACTTTATGACACAAAACTACAAAATATTGGCTGCAAAGAGATTCGTTGCCATAATAGACCGTCAGACAGTGACAGATTTTCCTTACTGATTTTCTCATTTATGCCTTGGAGAGGGTTGAAAGGTAAATCGATGCTGAGTCGGAAAATAGTAATTTTAAGTTTGGCCCCCGGAAAACATATGGAAAATTCGATTTTTCAAAACAGAAAAAAAGGTACTAATTCTCACTTATGCCATGTTCACCGTATGATTTCTTATACTATTCCGACCTCGAAAACCCAAAGATATAAGTGTGGCATGTGGAAAAAGGGTTGAATTAATGGTTTGGCAGATCACACAAAAAATGACTTGGTTTACTGACTCCGTCGGTTATGCCATTCGAAATGGTGAAAACTTATATCCTCACTAGCCCAAAAATTGATTGGCAGAAGTGACGCATGGGGAAAAATGCACTTTTGGGTCGAAAGATAAGTTGGAAAAAATTTTTTTTCGTCAACTGATTTCTGCACTTATGCCTCTGAAACTATAGAAAGTTTTATTGCAATTCATTTTATACCTGACAAAATCAGTTGACAAAAAAAATTCCGACTTATTTTCCGGCCCAAAAGTGCATTTTCCCCCACGTATCTCTTCTGCCAATCAATTTTTGGGCTAGTGAGGATATAAGTTTTCACCATTTCGAACGGAATAAATGACGGAGTCAGTAAACCAAGTCATTTTTTGTGTGATCTGCCAAACCCTTAATACAACCCTTTTTCCACAAGCGTCACTTATGCCTTTGGCTTTTCGAGGTCGGAATAGTATAAGAAATCATACGGTGAACGGTGAACATGGCATAAGTGAGAATTAGTACCTTAGTACTTTTTCTGTTTTGAAAAATCGAATTTTCCATATGTTTTCCCCGGGGGCCAAACTTAAAATTACTATTTTCCGACTCAGCATCGATTTACCTTTCAACCCTCTCCAAGGCATAAATGAGAAAATCAGTAAGGAAAATCTGTCACTGTCTGACGGTCTATAAAAAGAAGGTAAATGATAATAAAGCTGGATTTTTAAAATATTGTGACATTCTAAACGTCAGAAACTGAAAACCTATAACCACAGAATACCCCCTACAACCTATCACCATTTTTTTCATTGAGTAGCTCCATTCCACTCAAAACAATGAAATATCCAGCCTACACTTTCAGGAGTGCTGACGAGTACCTATGCGTGAAGTATATTTATGGAGGAGGGAGCAGGAAAACATATCAAAACTATTTAAACATTTTAATTCTGAGGGAATAAAATTATTGTTGTACAATCGTAGTCCCAGAAATGCAAAATATTTGTCTGTTATTGTAGTCATATTTGTTCTAAGGATATAAAAAGTGAGTCATTAAATAATGGCACAGGGAGATCACCTGAGAACAGGCCACCCTATAACTTGTTTATTTTTGTGCTAAAAAAAGGTTAAACCAAAGATTGCAGGGAATATACAAGCTTTCTGGTGTGTTACATTTTTTAAAAGGAACAAACTATATTTATTTGGTTTTTGAGACCAAGACACAGATGGTCCGATGGACAAAGATGTGTCCGATTCTGCTGATATACATTGTCAATGTCATATGTTTAGTATACCAGTAAAGAAACTCCATGTTACCGTGGAAAAAAATGGAAAATATTTGTCATTCAAGTCACGATTTCTGCCTATGTGAAATGCTGATGCTGATGTCAAAATAGAGCAATTGGGCCAATCAAGTATTATCCGAATCCCGCTCATTTTCAATCTACAAGGGTAAAAGCTGAAAAAGTGTTTTGGATTTTTCAATTTCAGGTGAATTGCGCTTGAGGACATAAATCTAAAAAAATATGGTATAAGCCACCCTCATCATGGCATAAATCTATTTTGAACTTTTTGTCCAAATGTGAAATGTCATTGCTGGACTTTTGATGAATGGAGAAAGATCAAACTCCAAGCTTTCGGCACAGAATAGTCGTGGCTATTCTATGCTTACAAATACTCTGTGCTTTCAGTCTCGCTACTGGTAACGGTTGAATAAAAAATGTCTGCTCAGGAAATAATGGCAGCAAAATTTTCCTCTGTAACGAATGTTTTCAGAAAATTATCAGGGCACATAAGGTAAAGGGCACTCAAAAAGAATTCTAAAACGTGTTTTTTATACATTATAAATGTCTTTTACTGTAATTTTTTGCCTACAGGAGATGAAGATATTTTATTTGTAATTGTTTGGCATAGTGGTAAGTTTTCTATTTTTATCTCAAAGTGTATTTCCTGTGCCAACATTTTTAAATGAAATTGGCCAATGTAGGTTTTGAATACAAAAATGGGCTCCTCGCAGGATTTAGTTTCTATAGATTTTGAAGTCATTGGCAGAGTCCAAGGTAAGATAGGTACCTGCTTAGAATTATACATCAAAGGAAAAATTTATTGATATTTGTAAAATAAATATATGTATGTATTTGTTCCAGGAGTATGTTTCAGGATGGTAAGTTAAACAAAAGTTGTCAAGTTATTTTTATACCAATTTACGAAGTGAATAGATAATGAATTTGTAGATTCACTTATATTAAAGGATACGAACTGATGTCATTTACAAATTTGGGTTCACGTTCATATTATTTACTTTTTTAGACACAAATATCACACAGATTCATTATTGTATTGAAATATTAGCAAGGCTGAAATATTAATTACATATTAAAAGTATTAGTCCTGTGCCGGGTTGTGCCAGCGCTGTTGCTATGCATATGAGAAATACATTTTGGACTTATGTGCCTAGGGTATAGTATAAATGAACTCACTTGGAACAGCATAAAAACACTTGTGCGGCATTTGCTTTGTAAAACAATATTAAACAATAAGAAATATTATACAAATTTTATTTAAATGCTCTAATAATAAAATAAACTTTGAAATAATCCTAACCAAAGCAAATCAACAATTTTGTTACACAGAAAACAACACCACACAAAAATCTATACACAAAACCAAAATCCGTAAAATAAAGCGCAATCCTCATTTCCGTGCACGGCACTGGTTATACTGGCCTAACTGGCCCACGTCGACACCTGATCCACGGATCTCCGAAACGCCGACCAATCAAATTGCTCGCTTTCTTATTGGCTGCCTCCTTGACTAGGTCGACGTCGACCGCATTAAAAACCTTTGAATTTTATACGGGTGATTTCTGCTGATAAGTCTGGTATTTTTACCAGTAGCAGAGCGTGGTAAATACTATGAAATAGATCACGCCCCGTATATCACGATAACCCTCAATAATTCATTTGAATATGTCGAACAATAATATTAAATATATCTATAAATATGTTAGTTCGTTTTTTTTTTAACAGTGAATATGTGGATATCAATACCAAGGCAAATTCGTACCTTTATTCACAGCGATAAATTTATGTAAAATTACAGTACACGAAAAAAGAAAATGACAGATTAGGATTGAAAGGATGGTGCATGAATACACATCGTGGAACTGTTATAGGACAAATAGAAGGTCCTAAGGACAAAGTTGAAGAAATTTAAGAATATGTTTTTATTCTTGAGAGTTTGACTTTATACATAAATTTAATGATATGATCGTTGACTGATACAAGTATTATTAAAGACTGCTCACGGCTGTCATGTCTGACACATTTTTGGCTCACCATGCGCTTTCCGGAGATAAAATACAAAGCAGAATACATTGTTAGCCATCAGAGCCATCTGTTTTCCAGGACATAAAGCTATAGCCGTGAGAAGTCTTTATAAATACGTCAGTCAACGATATGATGGTGCATGTGCTTAATAAGTTGTTTGTGGTGGAAATTATGTTCATTTCTAGAACTCATCTGTTTGCTTTTATACTACTCAGAAGAGGATAACCTTGTTTTTTACAATACAACTAGCCGTTAGGCAGTTAAAAGCCCATTTCGTTTATGTGAATGCACGAAAGTTTCGATTGTACCTTTAGGCCAGTCGGCAAGTCGCATAAAATAGCTCATAAGCGGGAGCATTTCCAGACAAGCTGGAAATAATTTTAATTTGTTTGTTTTTGTGTTAAAAAGCACGTATCAAATTTGCACCCCCCCCCAGAAAGCAAGGATTTGGCTGCCATCTTAAGAAAAGGGGATAAAAAAATGTTTTTCTTTATTATTTGTCAATAACTCAATTCCTATCAACTTTAAGCAAAATATGTAGTTACCAAAATTAAAGCAAATTAAATAATTGTCTATAAACTATTTTGAAGTTATGTAGGTATCAAAAGCTGGAGGATATATTATCGTAATAGTTTGACGAATGAAAGTTCCAGAGTCAAGAAGGCTAATAAAGATGCCGACACATTAATTGTTAACCCTGCAATCTGCAATTGAAGAATCAAATAAGTATAAAACGGTAATTATAATCGGCGAAGCCACTGATTTGCTAGTAATTCTTACTACCTTAAATGGGTCTCACTCAAATATTAGTTATTTTCTAAAGCCAGACAAGGGAAAGTTGCACAGTAGAATGTATGAATTTGGGCGCTTCAATTATGGACAACATTTTATTTCTACACACATTTAGTGGCTGAGATACTACATCCGCTTTATACAGGCAGGAAAAAATGAAATTCATTAAAAGTTTTACAAAAAGAAAAATAATTACAGAAAGAGTACAAACATTTAAAGACCCAAACGCCTCACCAGAGTATATTTTGACGAACAATTTTCTTCTTCATCTGTATGGATAAAAAAATGAGACTTGTTAAATTAACACAGTTTATACAGTGCCCGCCAAAAAGTCTGCACCATATGGGAAAAATTTTTAGTAAATAACTTACGGAAAATTTGTTTGCGGCATCAGGTTTTGCTTGCTCTAGAACCAAAATTGACATAATCAAATGTTGTGACATTAGTCTCTTTTATATGTCAAATTTGACATTAATGAAAAAAATGTCCGAAAAATGGGCTTATTTAACCGAATTTCGAAAGAAGTCATAAGAAAAATATGTTTCTTTCGCAATTTTATACCCCTATGCAAAATTTCAAGAGCCTACTACGATTTTCATATTTTGCCCTTTGTTGGATATTATTGGACATAATATTTTAAATTTTCTAGATATCAGATCAGCATGACAGAAATATTTGTGTGTTTTTACAACCATTTACAATAGAAAGAAGTTTGTAAATCGAATTTATGTGTTTATCTGTAAATATGAGATCAGTTTTGCACCAAGCGTGCTTCTTCAACAAGCCCTCATTTTAATTTTTTTGCAAAAAAAGGAAAAGAAATATATTTAGACCATAAAGTAAGTATTGTGCAGTATGTATTCAGTCAATGAGTGTTTTAAATTACATAGGATCGACTTTTATGGATTAACAAATACGGAAAAGGGCAACAAAGGGCAAAATATGAAAATCGTAGTAAACTTTTGAAATTTTGCACAGGGGTATAAAATTGCGAAAGAAATATATTTTTCTTATGACTTCTTTCGAAATTCGGTTAAATAAGCCCATTTTTCGGACATTTTTTTCATTAATGTCAAATTTGACATATAAAAAAGACTACGTCACAACATTTGATTATGTCAATTTTGGTTCTAGAGCAAGCAAAACCTGATGCCGCAAACAAATTTTCCGTAAGTTAGTTACTAAAAATTTTTCCTATCTGGTGCAGACTTTTTGGCGGGCACTGTATAGTGTTTCGTACAATCTATTACCAAAAGCTTACCAAACCTAGCATCGTTACCGCCAACGATATATAAGGATAGATGACTCACGGTAATACAAATAATACGGCTTTGTTTTGCTTCTACATTAGCGGGGGGAAGAAGACGAGGTAATTTGTTTACATCGGTATTTCTTAAATTCCGTTTTTCCTATTTTGTGATCCATAATAAATAGTTTTTTTGATAGATTTGTATGTCGTATATACAGTGACCGGCAGAAAGTTGGACACAAATGGAAAACTTTATTATTAATTTCTCAGAAAATTTTATTCTTGATAAAAGTTGGTGCATCATTTCAAACTCAAAACGCACATGTCAAAATTTAAATATCTCTTTTTTGGTACGAGGTAGTTTCAAAAATGTCAAAATAACCCAAGAGTAAAGTACCCTTATTTTTTAAAATGCAGCAGAAAGTTACTTACAAAAGTTTTTTGGAATCAAAGGTGGATGTCAGATTTAAAATCACAGCCACCTAGTCAAAAAAAAAGAAATTTAACTTTTTTGTATTTTTTCGACCACCCTGTGTATTACAAAAAAACAAAATACCGCAAGCGCAACTTATCATCGGTTAATACATGAATTTGCTACTAAACTTTAATTTTGTTCGATTAACAGCTAGAAATTTAAATTAATTGAAATCAGAGTTTAAAAATATTACATTTTTGTGTCCAACTTTCTGCCGGTCCCTGTATACTTTGAGATACTTATAAGAAAATAACCTAAATCGTGTCAAAAAACTGAAAATCTTGAATGTGCCAACAATAACATCTTTTTAAAATCATTGAACAAAACAAGTTGCCTTTGGTAATGTATCTACTATACCTATATATCGTTGGTTACCGCCAACCAAAGACGCAGCTCGCTTGCACTCCTGTACTTACAATCAGGTACAGCTATATGGTATGCAAATGAAAAAGCAGTTTTATATTGGGGATGGAAAAATTCAAAGAATAGGCTAATGTGCATTGCTACTTTACAAGACGCAGCTAAAAGATCAGATTTCCGACTTTAAAAACGACAACTGGCAACAGTCACGAGAAATTTTGACTTCGACACAACGCTCTTTCTGGCGAATTAGGTATTAAAAACCTTAAGGGAAAAACGACAGAGACACCGATGCCACCAAACGTTTTTACCGCGAACGAGTACGTCTCTCAGTTTTCGCTTAACCTAAATCCCAGGGATGACCCGGACTCGGAGGATGAGGTTATTGAAACGACAACGAGAATGGTACAAGCTCCACCGGGTCAGCTTCCCCTAAGTGACCTGGAGGAGATAAATAATATTATCAAATTTCTACCAATAAGAAAAGCCCCCGGCCTCGATGGTATCAATAACAAAGCGATTAAATTACTACCGAAAAAATATCAATTGCAATACTAAATCTAACAAATAGCATCCTAAGGACTCAATACTTCCCTGCTATTTGGAAAAAGTCCCAAATAATTACCATCCCGAAAAGGAGTGGCTCAAATTCGCCAAGTGATTATAGACAGCCTTCTTTCTACTATATCAAAGATCGTTGAAAAAGTGCTACTCTCCAGATTGGTAAATGATGCTGATAATCTGTCCATTATACAGGGAGAGCAATTCGGTTTTCGGTCGATGCACAGTACGGAGCTTCAAACCTGCAGACTAATCGAAAATGTTACCAAAAGTTTGCAAAAGCTAAAGCGCTGGAATTATTCTGTTGGATATTGCAAAGGCCTTTGACAAAGTGTGGCACTGGGGGCTGCTATATAAAATGCTCAGAGGGGGCTTCTCGGCCCCCATTGTTCGCTTTGTCAAACACTTTCTATCCGACAGAAAATTCTGTGTCAGGGTCGAAAACAAAAGTTCAGAGTTCCGCAACGTATAGGCCGGCGTGCTGCGGGGCTCAGTACTGGGTCCGGTTCGGTATTCCATTTTTATCAGTGACTTAACGTCGTATCCTCACACTAAAGTCTCTCTTTACGCGGACGATACCGCGATCCTAGCAACAAATAAATCTCAGAGGCTGATTAAAGCTTTCCTACAACGTGCGTTGAACCTGGTCGCAGATTATTTTGTAAGATGGAAAATAAAAATAAATGAGCGAAAAATGAAAGCCCTCATAGTTACTAAAAAGAGATTACCACCGGAAATACAGCCAATCAGTCTGAATCAAGTCCCCATTGACTGCAGCGACGAGGTTGTCTATTTAGGGCTCAAAATAGACAAAAGACTAACGTGGCCTTCTCACGTAGACTCAAGGATAAATATGGCAAAAGGAGCTTTATCAAAATTATTTCCATTACTATCCAGAAACTGGAAGCTTAATGTTCAAAACAAAATTTTGATTTATACACACCCTCCTTATTGTTGTGCCCCGCTTGGTGATTCGCGGCAAAGTCGCCAATTAACAAAATTCAAGTTATACAGAATAAGTGCCTTCGTATGGCAGTAGGTGCAGAGTGGTACACCTCAAACAGGACCATTCACAATGAACATACCCACAGTAACCCAATATATTATAAATCACGCACAAAAAATCTATGACGTCACACTAACCACCCCAACCGACTACTTACGGACGCATGTATGTACGAAATTGACCGTAGACTTCCGCACAGAAAACCTAGACACTTTATCGACGCTATCGACAAATGACATTAACAATGACCCCCCTTAACAAATTTAATTTTAGGCTAGTTTAGTTATTTTTTAATAAATAATTCGATGTAAAAAGCACACGCAAAATTGCTGTTAGGAGATTTTTACTCTCCACGCACCTTCCACCTATATGTATGCATTTCTTTACTGTAAATTCACAATTGGGGATGGGCGTTTTTTACGTTGACCTAGTTTAACTCAAATTAAAAATCGAATCGAACAACCAGTAACATCAGAAAGGCGAAAAAACTCTGATGAGCCTTCAACCTCAAAAGAAACTTAAGTTGGTGGTATAGTGAACTAGGCCTATTGGGAAGACCACTTAAAAAAAAACGCGCCGGGCAAGAAACCTTGACGCCAGGTACCTACTTTACCTCTAGGTGGTGTGGCAGCAAGTATGCAATGATTTCTTTACCAAATAAAAATGTATGTCACCAAAAGGAAATTGAATGTGTTAATACATGATTATTTACTCTTCTTAAATTTTGATAAATACGTATTTTGCTATAAGATTGATACTAATCGAGATATTTGCTAATATTAAGAAAAAATACGTTTTTATCATTTATTCCAGGTTGTCCGGATTTGCTGCTGCTATCAATGCACTTGCCCACTAGCCTACTTATGCAAATGTAGGAAAAGAATGAAGTTTCCTGTATCAGAAATGAACACATATGCAGTGTCCATTTAATTTTTAATTGGGTTTTTCGCCACCAAACTGATCGAAAGACAACTTTTTCAAGTTGCCTGGAAAATTCATAAATTCTTAATAGTGAATGAACGAAACTTTAAACGTGTACCTAACTCAAAAAATAACTTCAACAAATTTGTTTTCTGAGCTTTCGGAGAATAAATCTTCCTCCTTTCTCAAAGATAATGCTACGTCAAAGTGAAGTGACAGATTAATAAATTTCAGGTTAAAATGTCATGACAACAGAAACAATAGCCTAGCCACCTGCCTGATATTGTACCCTGTGTTCTATCTAATTATCTATACTAACTTCTCTTTGAATAAGTGGTAATAATATTTTACTGAATTCCACTGAACATTCTTTAATTTTTTTTATGCAGTGTGATCTATTGATCACTAAAACTATTTAAAACTAACAATTTTTCTGGCTATTTTACAAGTGTTTTCTGAACCCTAAGCATTGAGTAAAGGATATATTCTATATTAGAATATACAGGGTTATTTAAAAACAAATGCCACCCATAGCGCAGCGGTATTCTACTCCAAAAATAAAGTGACCCGTATTTTTTCTTTTTGTTCAAAGCTCTATATTAAGGGCCCCACGGGCCCTTGAAAGGAGCCCTAAACTTTCGTGTTTTCGCTATATCTTTTAAACGGCTTGATCGATTTTAATGATCTTTTGCACACGTTCATAGATAATTATGTCACATAATTATGTTATAGTGCAGTACCCGCAACCGCCAGAGGGCGCCACTTGTGCCAACCAGTTTTATTTATTATGCACATAACTTTTTTGCCCACAGTTAACTTATAAATTAATTTTTTTAATAAAATTTCATTCTCTACAAAAAATTATTCTAGTATTTTTTCCATAGATTATGCTATTTCGGAGATAACGCCCAAAATTCAGCCATCATGCACGTAACTTGTACCCACGCATATTAAACATTAGTGGCATTTACCTTTGGAAACAATCACACTTAAAATAAGAGGTCTTATTAAGTATTTGACATTTAGTTTCAAGCAAATGCTAAGAATTTGAAAGTTTTTGAGCATTTGCTGTAGTTATTTCAATATTAGGTATTTGTATCATTATTTTATTAGGGAAACTTAACTAAATGTATTAAATTACAACAAAACTGTATTTGAATTTTAGAAAACATGGTCAAAAGGTAAATGTGATTGTTTCATTGTTTGTTTCCAGAAATAACTAGATCATTATGCCACTAATGTTTAATATGAGTGGGTTCGTGGTACGTGCATGATGGCTGAATTTTGGGCGTTATCTCCGAAATGGTAAAATTTATGAAAAAAACTGTAGAATAATTTTTTGTAGAGGATTGAATTTTTTACAAAGTGGTTCAAATTAATTTACAAATTAACTGTGGGCAAAAAAGTTCTGAGCATAATAAATGAAACTGGAATGAAAGTGGCGCCCTCTGGCGGTTGCGGATACTGCACTATAACATAATTATGTGACATAATTATCTATGAACGTGTGCAAAAGATCATTAAAATCAATCAAGCCGTTTAAAATATATAGCGAAAAAACGAAATTTTAGGGCCCCATTTAAGGGCCCGTGGGGCCCTTAATATAGAGCTTTGAACAAAAAGAAAAAACACGGGTCACTTTATTTTTGGAGTAGAATACCGCTGTGTTACTGGTGGCATTTGTTTTTGAATAACCCTGTATATTCTTTACTCAATGCCCTGAGGTAGAAAATGCTTGTTAATTGGTAGGTGGAATAAAATTTAAATCTATTATTTAGAGCTGTAGAAAAATAGAACATGTATAATATGTGATGTGTTCGTTGTTTTTTAATACTGAATTTAATTTTCAGGAAATCTTGGCTGCAGTTTGTTGGCAGCCCATCCTCCAAAATTGAAAAAGCCTTATTTGCAAACCAAAAGTCAATCCAGAAGTGTAGCTATGCCACATTCTTTATCAAATGAAGTAAGACTAATGTACTATAAAAATTTTATAATTTAGTAATAAATAAATTATCTACCAACCACAAAAAAACTATCGTTTGATCGCAAACGACGAATAAGTACATTTCTCTATATCTTTTTCATTAGTAAACACTGCCTTGTCAATCCTTGATTGAGGGCTTCCTGTTGTTTGAAGCCAGTTCTTCCTACAAACAATGAACAGTATATTAACAATGTTTAACATAGGAAGCGCATTTTATCTAATTATTTTATTATTACTCACATTTCAGTGACTTTGGCCGCAGGCCCCTCTATTTGACCAGTTACAGTGTCTTTATTTGTGTTCATACACCAGCCCTTCAAACCCAGTCGTTTCGCTTCTTTTTCTGTATACTAAAATAGAAAAAATCTAATATGTGGCTAGCACATCATAAAATAGTAATTTTAGGCATATTAAACAATGGATTTGTTCCAACAGCAGTTTTGAACCAGTTCTTGGCGATTCAATTGGTTGAAAACAGTTCTGGAATTACTTTTCTGTATTCTCATTCAATTCAGAACTATTGTTGGAACAAAACTATTATATGTAGTTTAGAAATTATCAGGCAGAACTTTTGCCCATGGTAGGATGTTCATTTTACATCACTTATTCAGAAAACTAGGCAGTTTTTTAGAAACCTTAAATTAGAAGAGTCATACATTCAGGACATTCCGAATGTGGAATGTGTTAATTCCTTGTTAACATTTTTTAGATGGGATACGCCATAGAATATAAGAAATACGCCCCCTATAGGCTCAATGCTAAACTAGTCTATGGGTCATGCCAACAATGAACAAGAACAAAGAACACACCAGTGTAGACGCAAGGCTAGCACCGTTCCCATGGTGACGATGGCCCATATATTAGTTCGCATAGTCCCGTCAAGGCGTTGGCATCTTAAATTCAGTCGCGTATATAATTCCTGGATTGAAAAATGTAGAAGGTTACAAGGAGGTTTGGTAGAAAGCATTTTTTTGTCTTAAATGATAAGGTTTGGTATTTTGTATTATTTTTTCTTATTAAATATTACATTACATCAGACTTATATACTAATATTTATTTTGTTATTATTTTAATTTAATATTTAATAAAATAAGTAAGTATATACCTATATCTCAGAAATAATCTATCATAACTACTATCAAAAATCCGCCTTAATTTCATAGCTAACTATGCGATGCGATCTTTTAAATGATTTTTTTGCTAAAGGGAAATAATTCAAATATCAACCTATTAAATATCGTTCCAATCATAAAATTTCTACAAATATACAAGGTGTTTATTAATAAAAACACCACTTTTATGATACCCTTTCTAAAGCCAGATACTTAAGTAGGTATGTACCTTATTGCAACTTTTATATAAATTCTTTTTCTATCTGCAAAAATTAGATAAATAATAGAGAATAGGGGGGGGGGGGGTCGGAGTTTTTGAGTTAAGGCTCTGTACCACAGGAAAAATACGAGCTATATTTTCAATTATTTGTCAATAACAAAGTATCATCAAAATCGATCAAGCCATTTAAAAGATGTGCCGAAAAAAAAAGAAATAATAGGGGAGGGGGATCAGGGTTTTCATAAGAAGACTTGCTACAGATGCAGTTTAACCCCTTAGAACTTTTGAACAAGCCTTATTATGTGTTTGAAATAATATGATTAAAACAAAGGAGTCGGAAGCAGAAAAATAGAGTACTTAGGTACCACTACTACTTTTTTAACCGTTAAACCTAGAAATTATTTGTTATCGAGAACAAAAACAAGTGGCACAATTTCTAATGTTTTCATCGGACCTAACAGTATGGCTTTATACGAGACAGTGGTGACACGACCGCCATGTTTTGGCAAATTAGAGGTGGGACTTTATAAAAAATATATCGATATTGTGTAGGCATAGATCCAGTATTGATTTTTTCTACAAGCGTGCGGAAAAGTACACTTTTCCGCACTACTTTTCCGCACTAGTGCGGAAAACTGACACTTTCTAAACTAAAATGCGTGCGGAAAAGTAAATGCATGCGGAAAAGTGTCTAACTTTTCCGCACGCTTGTAGAAAAAATAGTGTTCCTAACTCTTGCGGAAAGTGTCTTTTCCACACTCGATTTCTTGGCTGAACGACGCGTAGCGGAGAAACTGCAATCACGTGCGGAAAAGTGGCACTTTCCGCACTTGTTAGGAAATATACTATTTTTATCGATATGACTATACATATACAGGGTGAATCAGTTTTTTGTAGCAGGTGATAGATCTTCAAAAAATAACTGCACTTTTTCATATAAGCTATATCTTTTTAAGGCTTCGTAGAAAAGTTACAGGATGTTAAAGTTAGAAAAATATGTGGACTTTATTGAATATTTACATTTACCAAACTAGTTGAGATATTTAAGTCATATTTGATATACATTATAACGGCATGGATTAGCATAAAACCTGTTAATATTGAACAACAAATATTGCACAACCAGTGGCGGAGAAGTGGGTAATTAGTACAATTATTTTTAGAAAAAAAAATTAATCACCTTGTAATGTAATAAAAGGTATAGACTTTTTTATGTTGATTTTCACTGCAGACAAATATGTCCTCTTGGTATTTGTTCGCAGGTGTTATAGTTTAATGGCAAATTTCATTTTTTTGTATTATTTCGGGGTATTTCTGAAAAATTATCTAAAAAATTTGCTCCATAAGTTTTTGAAGAAAAATCATCCCCTTGGATGATTTTTCTTAAGCCCATTGTTTGAGACCATAAAAGTCTACAAACTCTATTGGTATCATCTTTATAAGCTTTTGGTTGTTTCATGTAGGTACATATTTATTATCTTCATCGTTTTTTCCGATATAAGCAAATGCTGTACCAGCTAGATATATGTTTAATATTGCTCTCATTATCATTCCAGATTTGACTACAGGGCTAAACGTTTGGTCGTAGTCTTCACCTTTTCTTTGCGAACAACCTTTGATTACCAACCTCGCCTAGTATTTTTCTATCGATCCTTCCGGAATTATCCTCTCCTTATATATCCATTTACAAGATACTATACCTAGTGCTTTCTTGCCTTCTGGAAGTTTCTGTAAAACTCATGCTTAGTTTTCTTCATGTGACTTCGTTTATTCTTTATCCATTACAGCTAACCAGTAGCTTCACTGGTCTTCACAGCTTCTTCATAGTTATTAGGTTCACTAATACAACAATAAATCATTTGCAGCAGCTTTCATAACAAATAACAAAGTTTTTAAATTTTGCTGGTTTTGCAATCGTCTACGGTCTCTCAGCTTCATTATTTTCATCTCTTTATGGTCTTCCTCCTGCTAATCAGTCTTATTTTGACCTTTTGTACCACGTTTTCCAACTTCATTGTATTCTTCTTCTGGATAACCATCATCTTGCAACCTTCCCTACTTGCTTTTACATTTCTTGCATGACAACCATCTACGTTGTGGTCACCTTACTTTACTTTTATAAAAAAAAAACACAGATTAATAATACACATATAAGCAAAGCCTACACCCATAATAGGCCAGGAAACGAAAACATGAATTCGGAAATGAATAGTGCTCAACGGATTATTATTTTAAGTTGTAGGGTTGACCTTTAGGTGTAACATACCAAAAGTCCCCAGCCGTGGACCTTATGCGTTAGGCGGGAGGGGGGTGGAAAGGGCCGGTTTTAAGGTTTTTCGCTATTATCTAGAAAACTAAGCATCCTAGCGAAAAGGTTGTTCTACACGAAATGAAAGAAAATTAAATTGTCTATAAAAACGGTTCTATTCGTTTTTGTGATAGGAGTGGTAGTAAAGGGTGTACACGAGTTTGAAAATGCGAATAGCTGGAAAAAGTGTGTATTGTGGGAGGTAATGTTTAACAAGTAGAAAATTTTACAATATTATTATTATTTATAAGTATCAATATATCAAATTGGTCGATTTCATTGTCAATATCAACATCGTCGTCGTCGTCGTCACAGATTTTAGTTATTCTGTGTCGTCGTTAAGGCTGACGATTGGAGGGCCGTTGGTACACGAAGTGCGGCAAGTGCTGCACACAAGCGAGCAGGGTAGCCTGCTTTGCGGCACCCGCAACGGCCCCCGCAAAATATATTATTTAGGGCGGATACTGGAGCAACTGGGTCCATGCTTGTAACAGGGGTGATGAAGCCATCCATCCCCAAGCAGTTGGCTCGTGCTGCTGATCTCGATATAGCCATTGCTGAACCTGCAAAGATTAATTATTGCTCCTTTGTAGTTTAAAACGATGTGACACAATCTTGTCTAAGCACTCAATACAATATACAAGTTAATGTAAACAAGCATATATTGATACAAACCTGCAAATGTACTCTAAAGGAGTGTTGGCGAGCAGCCCCTCTGGTAGGTGGAAGTGCCGCAAAATCAAGCTTTGGCTTTGTTGAGGCTTTAACAAAGGCCTGGTGTACCCGGTTCAGGTCTGCTCCTTCTGGGGCCTGGTACAATGCAAAAAAAGCGTTCTCCTGCATCAGCTACCATGTCCTGCGTTGCTGAAGGATCACAGAAGACTTTATAGATTTCTGTGACCTGCCCCTCAGCCTTCCAAAATATTTTCAACAGACCTCCCTTGCCCTTGTTGTAAATGGCAGAGGGAGTATCACAACCGCTGAACGAATGGTCTTCGCAAATGGCAGCTTTTGTAGGTTGGCCACATTATACCAACATGACTCCACCTTTCCCCTGCTTGGCTTGAAGAAAAGCATCTTTTTTTCGGGAGGGGTTAGTGCAACAAGCAACACCAAAAGGTCTATATCCTCCCCTATTACTGTGACAGTTTGGTGCTGGTCAGCTGCCTGCAAACCACAGCTAACTATTTTGGTGTCAGCTTCTCCTATGGCTACTACTGTTATTAGTCCTTGTGCTCCCATTTTTTTGTAAGCAAGTTGATAAGCCTGGTTTTGTTGGATTCATTAGACAAAAAATTCTCCTGCTGAACAGGGCAGGGTGTGGTCTCTTCAAAGTGGATGTTGACTGAAGTTTTTGCATGCCCCCTCCGTTTTTGCTCATCCCTTTTGGTGCTGTGGACATCACCGTAGCCATCAAATACCACAGTGCACTGTTCACCGTAGTGGTTGATGATGTATGCCACGTACAGGTCGCATATTTTACCAGATGTTGAGCCAACATTCTACTTGACACCATGGAGCAGGAAGCCACCATCAACTATATTGTAAGTTGATTTCAACATGACTTGTGGAGTTGTCCAGTGATAACCCTTCATACAGGGCCGACTTCTTCCCTTTTCGGAGAGCCCCTTCATTGAAGAGAGCCAAAGGGTACGGGGACAATTAATTCAAATTTTTAACAGTTCAGCAACATCTTCGTTACTCTTTAGAACATTGATAGCGCCATCTGGAATTTTTGAGTGAAGCTACAACTGCATGCTTAGCAATTTGTATTATCCGACAATGAGTCTAGTTAGCTTTTACGCCGCAAGATGTCACTAGCAGTATATACATTTATTTTTCGTTGAAATTAGGTGATAATATGATCCATTGACAAGAACTTTGAACGGCAAAACCGTGATTTTTCATACTTTTCATATTTTCACCCATAACTACCGCTCCTAGCAGAAAAATGATTAGGACCTTTTTTGTAGACAATATTCAATTTTCTTTCATTTCGTATAGAATAACCTTTTCGCTAGGACTCTTAGTTTTCCAGATAATAGCGAAAATCCTTAAAACCGCCCCTTTCCACCCCCCTCCTGCCTAACGCATAAGGTCCAGGGCTGGGGACTTTTGGTATGTTACTCCTAAGGGTCCACCCTACAACTTAAAACAATAATCCGTTGAGCACTATTTATTTCCGAATTGGGGGATTTTTCGGTATTCCTTTCCTGGCCTATAATAAGGGACAACATGAATGACAGATCTGACAATATTTATTTGCCAACACATGGCGGAACCGATAAAAAATCGGACCACGGCTGTCGCCACTGTCTTGTAGGTATAAAGCCACTGTAATCGGACTAATAAATCATAAACAGCCCCATATTGGTTCCTCACTATTTTTACAGGGACATTACTCTCACCGTTCTATAATCACCTCGATAATCACTATATAGGTTGATGCTCAGAGCGCTCAACAATGTGTTCCCTTTCCCCTATATGGCAAAGCTTAGATGCTTAGTGTGCGAACTCGGATGCCCCTTCTATGATCCTTTTTGAGCACATAGTTACCTAGATGACGGTTTTTGAGCAAATATTTATAGTGTGGAACGAACACGAAAAACTAAAGCTAGCCAACTATGACTTTCAGATTATTAGGTACCTTCCTGAAGAACACCCCTAGAACAAATATCGCAAATTACTAATCCAGAGGATGATAAAATTTCAATAAGAAGTTACCTTGGACTCTTCCAAATACCTCGAAATCGACAGACAGCAGTTTCTCGGCGGATCCCATCCCTATTTGTTCAAAATAACACGACAGGATGCCGAGGGCAAGGAAAATTGCGGGTAACGCTACAAAAAAATTAAATAATCTTTGTTGACAATATTATTGACAGGACACGGCAAGGCACCAAACCAAAAACAAAAACATACAAAAATTTGACATTCTAGTAGAGTCCCCGTGTTTGTTATAATATTTTTCTTTGAGTCCGCAGTCCGCGCTACTACAAGCGGCACCTCAGCGCACAGGATAAACAAATTCCCTGAACTGTGCAATTAGTCTAAGAGCGGCACCATCGCAATAACAAGCGCCATTTGTACATGTGTATTTACAGTTGCCTACACGAAATGTAAAAATGTTCAGTAAATTTTTATATACGTGAACCTTTACTTAAATTTTGTGTGCAATTTGCAATTGCGATAGCTCTCTTACAAATAGTGCTTTAGTCTTATTGGATATTATGAAAAATTGGAACCACAGTGAACCAGATAGATAGATCTACGATTGGATCACGGCTGTCGACAAAGTCCTCGTGTGGTCGCGGTCGTGCCGTGCGTGCATGGATTGGATTGATTGGATCCTTATCCTTGTCGGATGGAAAAATATCATTGATCAACCGATGTTGCCACGTCTATAAATTCAACCTCGGTTTAGAATAAATTCAATAATAAGGAAAGGGAACCATCCAAGTTTACCGTTCAGCATTTATCATTTTTAATTTTCAATTTTTTGTTCAAAAAGTAGGCAAAAGTCCCAGGTTGCTAAAAAACAATATGAACATTCCAAACAAAAGTCATAGGTTTGCCAAATACCTTTTAGAGGTAGCAAAGTTTACAAATAATGTAAACTTTGTTTTACAAATAATGTAAACTTTGTAGGTAGGTAGGTATACCCGTATACTCTCTACCTCTTATTATCATTGAGTAAAGGAATACTTACCTACCTACAATGTAGGGAGAAAGGTAGAAGAAACCTAACCGATTTATTAAAAGTATTTAATATACAGTGCCCGGCAGAAAGTACCTATACCTGCGCACCATATGAGAGTTTTTTTACATCAGAAAATTTTATTCTTGATAAAAGTTGATAAAAGAATGTCGGGTGAAAATAGCGTATAATTTAGGTTTTTCTGCAGGTTTTCGCCAATAAGTTTCTATGTTGCAAAGTGATTAGTTTGAGCTGCGTACAGTAAAAATTCATCCCGATATCCCGATTACCTATAGTATAACCATAACTACAAATAAATATCGCAGTGAAAAGCGAGGTGTCAAAAGGAAATTTGAAAATTCATTTTCTCGGAAACTATACATAGACTAGGTATACCTACGTCCGAGCACCAAAAACTATAAGGTCAGCGATTCGTGTTCAGGGACCTCGATAATAATAATAGTCGAATGTCGGGCGAAAATGGCGTGCGTAAACACGGCAAAAATCTTTTAACATTCAGATTCGTGATATTATTGGTATTCAGGGAACTGGAAAATAATAGGGGGGTAGAAAATCCCTTTTTATAACTCATCGTGGTTTATTTGCCTCGGCTTTAGAGGGTTCGGCAACTAAATTCCACATTCGTTAAAAAAGTTAAACTTCACTGTTCACTGCCTTGGTATTGTCCCTTCCTCAATCAACGGTATTATACAAACTAAGTAGGTACCTATATGTACCTAAAAATTTGCTTGATACACAAAATAAATAACTATCGTAGGTCCCGCTCCCCGCCGAGCACTCTGGCAACGCCGTCATCAGCTGTTTTTGACATTTAGGCTGGAGAACTGTCGATTGAATTGTGTGAAGGTCGCCGTCCAAGTGATGCAAACAAACAGAAAATCGCGAACCAGTTCATTGTCGACCACAGTAGCGGTACGTCGAGGTTTCACAACTTGCAAGCGGGCGTTTAGGAAATGATCCGGCATCTTAATCTGTTGAATTGACTGTATCGAACGTGGACCGCAGCAGTGCAGCAGTGCCCAATATGACTCCATTCATAATGTCTGCCTCCGAGCTGTCCAACATCTTCTCGGTGTTCGCGGTGCTGATGTGCTTCTGTGCCATGATCATGTTCATAGCCAGGTTTGTACCTATTTTTTAAGAACAACGAATATTTTAAGAAAAAGGATATACCTACCTATCACGAGCCTACCACCTTACCTACATTATGTATTGTGCAAAAGATATCATGGAATAAGTACTTCTGGGGTCTTCAGTTCAGATTTATTATTTCCTGCAGAGGAAACATAAAAGGGTCATCTAATTAGCAGTGATCATTATTTTCACTCTGGTTTTCCTTAGGTTCGTTTGATGAACCTGCCATTATAATTCTAATTTTTTTTACTAATGTATTTTATTAAAAACCCTGTTCTTTTTATCATGGCTTTTGTGTTTTGTATTTGTATTCTATAGGGTTTATTAAACAAATTTAACTTTGCAGTTATTGAGGTCATTGAAGTTCAGATAAGCTTCTGACCCTGAACTTATCCTGTGCAAATTTGATTCATAAATATAATACCTGTATATTCCCTTACCTAGGGATAATTATTTCTATGATACCTACCTAATTATTTTCTGGATAATGTTACAATATTCTCATGTTACCCTAAAAAAAACTGGTACGATTTATTAAAGGTATTATATAGATACAAATTAAGTGCTAAGTGTGTAGGTTGTAGGTAAATATTGTGTTGTATGTAGCAAGGAGGTATTATTTCTCTCAAAATGTTCATGGTTGTAATATTTAATCGAAATGGTCGTGCATGGTCTATACGTAGCCAAATTTGTTGCTGTTCCATAGAAAGTAGAACATATTCTGTGGTAACCAAATCATATGCTGAATCTATACCTAATAATTCTGAACAAAAATGTATTTTTTCTTATTTTTTCACACGGATACCTACTACAAACCGAGCTACAAACCAGGTATCATTGAGTAAAATAATAAATGTAAAGAGGAACAACAGCTAGCTGTCAACTTAGACAGTTCATTGGTCCCGAAGTAACATGTCTTCGTCTATTTTTGAACAAAATATTGATACCTACCTACTCGATGAATTTTGCACTGTATTATTTTATTTCTCCAATAGATAGCGACAAGCTACTTCAGCACTAAAGAACTGTGAATTTGGCGGCCATTGTTCTTCTTGTGATATAGTATTCTACTCTATACCATTACAAATAGTTTGACATTTGTTATCTGATAACTAATCTCGACCGACTCATTACTTACCAAATTTGAAGCATCCGTTCAAAATGTATAGCCGAAAAACTGAAATTTGGGGCCACAATTTAGGACCCCGATGTGTACAAAACGAAAAAAACACTGGTCCTTTAATTTTTTTCCCCCTATTATAATCTAAAAACGCTCTTTAATTATACACTAGAAATTACATTTCTTAATTTGGTAATACAAGGTTGGCAGCATTGTTCTGGACACCTCCAGGAGCGAATTTAGCATGTCTGGCAGAAATCGTTGATCGACGCAGAAATGTCAGAACTTGTGACAGATGCCTAACCTTAACCTTGATATTATATGGCTCTAACCCAACTTCAAACACAGAAACTATAACTATAGCCTTTTTCTGTGCTTCATCAAAGAACAGAGTTTAATGTTAATTTCTATCTATTCAAATTTAGGAGTCATGTGCGTAAAACGTAAATTCTGTTGATTACGGCCCTTTCCTCCGTCTCCTATCGATAATATCAATATGGCCGCCGCTTAGGGAATTCTAGGGATATGAAATATTTACCTGTCACAATCTAGTGTACAATTAAAGAGCGTTTTTAGATTACTAGGGTAGTCATTTTTTAGTCACCCTGTATATGTAGAATAATAATAAAATACCAAATTAGCAATATTAGGTACCTATCTGAAAATCACCCAACATTGATATAAAAAAAAAACACAGTATACAAGTTTCAAAAGTATTCATTTTTTCAGTAAAATAAAATTAACAGAATTTTTTCCACTTATTTCGGATTTTACTCAAAATTTTTTATCAATAAAATTAACAGAATTTTTTCCACTTATTTCGGATTTTACTCAAAATTTTTTATCAATTTGTGTAAAAAAATATACAGTGTGTCCGGGGATGAAGTCCCCAAGAGGACAAATGGATCAAAAAATTCATTTTTCGACAAAAAGTCATTCTAGATAAAAGTTTCTGCTTCTCAAAAAAATTTGGTCTACGGAGAGAATTTTTAATTGTTTTATACAGGGTGCCCAAAAATACAAAAACATTAAATACCATCAAGAATAAACTAGGTAGGTACCTATATTTTTAAAAATATCAAAAACTTTTACATAGAAAAGTTGTTTAGAATTAAAAGATGTGTCCGATTGTCACTTTTCAAACAAATCAGCCAACTTCGATTTTTTTGATTGCCAAGTGTGAAACTCCTTTGTTTTTAAAAATATGAAAACCATTTATTTAGGAAAGTTGTTTAGAATTGTCCGATTGTAACTTTTCAAGCAAATCGGCCGACTTTGATTCATTAAAACAAAAAAGTTACAATCGGACACGTCTTTTAATCCTAAACAACTTTTCTAAGTAAAAGTTTTTGATATATTTAAAAATAAAGGTAGTTTATTCTTGATGGTATTTCATGTCTTTGTATTTTTTGGGCACCCTGTATAAAAAAATCAAAAATTCTTTCCGTACACTATATTTTTTCGAGAAGCAGAAACTTTTAACAAGAATGACTTTTTGTCGAAAAATTAAATTTTTAGTCCATTTGTCCTCTTGGGGACTCCATCCGCGGACACACTGTATGTAGGTAAAACCTCGTATAAATGTTTTAAAAAACTCCGAGAGAAATTATTTTTATTCATTATGGCCTTTGCAACTTGTGATTTGCTTTGTGATCTACATAATATTATAGTGATGGTAAAAATTAATCGGTCTAAACTCTATTCAAACTAAACGCAAGTGAAACGTAAACACAAGTTGTTGCATGGCTAGAGCGTGATACGCACGTGATCGGCTTGCTATTAGCGGATATATGGCTTTAAAATAGTAATATACAACAAAGCAAACTAAATTTAAGAAAGTCTATATGTCCCTTTTGGGACCCCATATTTGTATTAAACACCCTGTATGTTTTAATATCCCACGGGCAAATACTTTTACCGGACACCCTGTATAGCGGGGGTAATAGGTAATTTGGGTACTTAGTTATATGTGTTATTATGCAAAAGGCTCCGAACATTGATTTATATTTATTTCCCTCTTTGGAGGTTTCTTCTTCACTGTCTATTGTCTTCCTTAAAAATCCTCGCAAAAATCTAAATCTGAGCCCATCGATTATAAATACATGGAAAATAACAAAAGTCGTAGTAGATTCTTCTCTCGATTCTTCTGTGCTAAAACCACGGCCCTCGTAAAATAAACTGGACTACTCTTCAAATACACTCATTTGTCCCACTTATATACATATTTATATGTCCCACCGAAAGGTCGGCCATATTGGGCGCACACGGCGTTGGCTGTCAAATGTCAAATGCACGAGGGCCGGGGTTGGCCGTCGTCAAATGTCATTTTGTGTTGTCACCACAAATTTCGCTTTTCCCCTATAATGCACTCTAAATCCCCTAGAATGCACACAATATGGCGGCTATCCAGACGGGCGCCAGCGCCCTCTCCCTGATCGCTAAAAATTAGTGGAGGCACTAGGGTCCAAGGGCGGTCCAGTATATTTTACGAGGGCCGTTGCTAAAACAATGTGAGCTCTCAGCACAGCTCATGTCAGCGCTTACTCTGTTAAAATGTCTGTAAATTATTTAAACATGTTTTAATAGCGTGAGTAATAAAACCACATTACTTATTTTGGTCAACATTAAAGTGACTCACCACGTCGCTTACCAGGGAATTGTTATTTATCGTGTAAAGCGATTTTATGTTAAATGCTCCCATCCATTGATAAATAAATTGGTGGTCTCGTTGGTTGAACGATATGGATTTGTTGTGTTTTAAATTACTCATTTGTTTATTATAAATGTATTGTTTTTAAATAAATGTAATTATAAAATAAGATGGACTTAGGGAATGATAGTAGTTTCACTACCTCATTAGTTTTTCTTCTCATTATTCTGAGTTTTTGTAAAATGTTGATTTAAGTAATTGAGATGTGACATATCACGAGAAAAATTAAAAAATCCAATTAGGTACAACCTCAGACTTATTCATTAGTCTGAGGGTACAACCACCAATTTTGTATCATAGGCACCTCAGTAGGTATCACAGAAAATCTAGCCTTGATGACCGTAAGCTAGATTTTCTGTGATAGGTAAAATATTTGGCCTAAAAGCGGTTTCACGGGTTGAGAAGTGAATTTTATCCAGTTGCCACTTTGTTGTGGGATCGATCACTGTTCTCATAATTTACTGCTCTATATTAATTTAGTTAACATACAACTTTTGTTTTGCAATAATTACTATTTGTCACCTCCGTCAAACTTCTGTTTGAGATATAATTATTGCAATTATTATTAATATTATAACAGAAAAAAATCAATTCTGTATTATCGAGTTATCGAGAAGACTGGACCGGAGCTGGAATGTGACTTCAGAGAAGTGGATTAAGTAATTATTTTTTCTACAAGCGTGCGGAAAAGTACACTTTTCCGAACTAGTGCGGAAAAGTACTTTTCCGCACTACTTTTCCGCACTAGTGCGGAAAAGTTACACTTTCTAAACTAAAATGCGTGCGGAAAAGTAAATGAGTGCGGAAAAGTGTCTTACTTTTCCGCAGCCATAGAAACAGGCACAAAACGCGTTGGCTAACTGATTTTGTCAGCCGACTGCTTGGCAGAAATGCTGTGTTGCCGTATTTCAAAGGCGATGGTAGATGCGACGATGTTGAAAAAAATATAATGGATGTTTTATCGGTAATTTTCTAGTTTATCCACTTTTGGGTTAGAGAAAAACTAAAATTACCTTTGTGTTGTACATAATCCCAGAAACACGGAAACCACTTTCATATGTTGCGCTAATGACCGGAAGTGTCCCGAAAAAATTATTGAAATCTAGAGACAATAACACGTATAAAACCAGCGCCATGATGTTTTTCAGCGGCTATTGCGGGTGCGCTGACTTGGGTACTAGGCAATGTTGTCAAACGCACGAATTAAAAATGTTTGACCCTTTGGGAGTTACAATGAGACAATGGTCCTGTGGGAGTTAAACAAGTTTCTTTTTAGGGCAAGGAAAATATCAAATATTATGTCAATTTCGTTTCTAAATTATTCTCTTTTGTAATTAAATAAGAAAATCGCTACACTCAGGGCAAGGAAAATTTTTAAGGAAACATTTTTAATTCGTGCGTTTGACAACATTGCCTAATAACCAAATCTGCGCACCCGCAATAGCCGCTGAAAAACATCATGGCGCTGGTTTTGTACGTATTATTATCTAGATTTCAATAATTTTTTCGGGACACTTCCGGTCATTAGCGCAACATATGAAAGTGGTTTCCGTGTTTCTGGGATTATGTACAACACAAAGGTAATTTTAGTTTTTCTCTAACCCAAAAGTGGATAAACTAGAAAATCACCGTTTTATCACACAGCGTTAAAAATAAATGATAAACAAAAATGGGTAAGTGGTCCCGTGATGCGAGCTTTATTTTTTCGGTATAACAGAGTTCAGAAATTCGGCTTCAATATGATAAAACTTGTATTCGCCAATAAATAACGACCACTCGTATAGGAAATCTCGCAACGCTGACCGCATTCTTTAGAAAGGTTTTCTTTCGTGCTTTGAACTATACCTCGCTTCGCAAACCTGGGGACTTTTGGTATATTCAGCTCCAAACACTTCCGAACACAGCCAAATAGTCAAAAAAAGTGCCCGGTGGCAAAAGTCTGTCTACAACCCACTTTTTAGCATTCATTCATCTATGTATTAGAGCAAGAGATACATACATGATACAAAAACAAACGTATCTAATGAAATAGTTAGAAAACGTAAACATACCATTTATTAAACAGACCATGAGACCATTACAGAGTTGCTGGATTCTTATAAATAAAGTTACAAAGAAAATGCAAGCGCTGCCTGGGGGCCCGATAAATTTCAAAACGCCATAACGAACCGGCCGACAGGCAAACATTGCGCAATCGCCGTATAAATTTTTGAATTACAACAAACGAACTAATATTTGAATTATTTTAAAGACCGGTTGTTAACCTACTTTTGCGCGAGCTATTCCACAGCGGTGACTGAGACTGAAGCCGCGGACAACGAGATCGAAGGTCGGCAGAAGTCTCGGAGCCAGTCCTACAGAAAAAAGAAAATTGCCAAGTTTATTAAAAGGTATAAAACGTAGGTAATTTCAGTAATAAGTTTTTCGATGAAAACAGGGCAATTAGGTTAGGTACGGTTTATCGGGTGAGCAACAATTTTGTCAAACAGTTTAAGTAATTTTCGATAGAAAATGCAGAGATCGAAATGTTAAAAGATAAAAATTATTAAAGAGCAATGGAAAAATTTCATCAAAATATGAGCAACTTCTTTACATTGAATTGTTCTGAAATATTTTTATTTATACGTGGCCAATTTGAACACGTAGTTTTCTTTAAAAATCGGTTCCTACACCCAGTAAAACAAATATACAGTATAAATTAATGGTACTTATTATTTCTTACCTATCTTTAGGTATCTGGTTATAACATTATATTATTCACTATTTTCTGTTCATCCATATTGTGATTGTGTATAATGTATACCAAATTCTGTTGGAATATGAGTTTTCGTTGGGATATAAAAAATGAACTAAAAAAATTAACGCCCTATAGGTACATACTTAGGAATCTCAAAAATGAAGATTTTTTTTCAAATTGATTTGAAACACAAAAATTTATTAAAAAAATCGGTCACTATAATTCTAAATGCACAATGCTAAATTCATTGTTGGTATTGATATTTTGTTCAAAAATAAGATGGCAACGAGCTACTTCGGCACGAGTGTACTGTCAAATTTGAAGTTGAGGTTGTTCTTTATGAACATTTTACCATTGTAAAATTTTCCATTTCGTTATGTGCCTTCCCCTACATACTCTCTCTGAGAGACTATGTTCAACAAATTTTATAAAAGTTGGCCTTGCACTAGAAATCCACTATAACTGCTAGCCACGATCCACGATGTATGATCCTCATACATCGTGCTGCTAACTTATAGCGATTTATTTACCCGCGTTCATGAATATTCGATTATTAGAGGAAATTTCCCTTACCTATTACGCGTTCGATGGACTAGAAAATTCATTAGTCAAGTTGTCCATCAAAAGTTAAAAATATGAATTTCAAATTGGATTTTTGAATACACTGAAATTTACATCGAAACGTATACCAACATACCGGGTTGTCCATAAATTACCAACGTATATTCCATCGTTGGACTTAAGGGAGATATGGGCCCTTAAAAGTTAAATTTCGCTTTTTGGACTGTAATAAATAAAAATAATTTTCTGTTTAAATGCCATAAAAAGGCCGTAAACAGTCTCCAATGAAATTTGTGAAATATGAAAAATCCAACAATGCAAGTTATGGGCAACCTTGTATACATAAACCTCCCTAAAACTACTCCGCTTTATATCTCAGCAAAGAAATGAGGTATTTTAGTTTCGTAAAAAAATGGTTGGTATATATAATTTATTATTTTGATATAATTACTTAATGTGTCCATTGCCCTCTGCGCAGTGGCGGATTACCCTATAGGCAGAGTAGGTAGGCTATAGCCTAGGGGCCCAAGGCTTTAGGGGGCCTGTTCTTATTTCGATGTTTCGATCGGAATTATCACTCCTTATCTTTTCATCTAGGCTATTAGGTACTCTATTTAGTCCACTCACCGCTAGAGAAGGTAACAGGCACAGTGACGCATGAATAATACGAGGATATCGCAAATATCGGCATCTGCCCATG
Source organism: Pseudeuparius sepicola (assembly GCA_963920635.1). NCBI lineage: Eukaryota > Metazoa > Arthropoda > Insecta > Coleoptera > Anthribidae > Pseudeuparius > Pseudeuparius sepicola. Next base: position 24,525,548 of record OY987298.1, on the reverse strand, counting down.
GCGTGGCGCTACCTCCAGTGCCGCCGCTGCCGACGATCGACGATGGGGTCAGTCGTGTTTGATGTGTTCAGTCCACGGGCGTAGCCAGGATTTAGTTTGGGGGGGGGGGGGTTAGTTTGAGGAGTAAATAAAACAACAAAAATATACTTACATGAAATTTAATATCTATATATTCATCCGAAAAACTACGACATATTTATAAAGTTCTTAACTTTAAATGAAATGGATAAATTAATTTCGTTCCTCTGCGCTAAATCTAAAACCATTAAAGAAGAAATCTTCGGCTTTTTCTTTTAAACATATCCAATACTTCATCTGCATGAATTTCTGTTCCATAGTGAATGTTCATTAGAGCCAAACCATTAAGTCTGTTTTCACTTGTAGTGTTTCGTAAATAGTTTTTCAGTCTCCTTAGGCTCGAGAAAGACCTTTCTGGGGTAGCAGTGGATACAGGAATGGTAGCCAAGATTTGTAGTAATGTGTAAATATTAGGATAAAGGTTTTTATCGCACATATCTAGGCATTCCAAACTAGATTTCGGGGTAGGCAGTCTTCTTATCAGCATGCAAGGTAGCTGAAGCTTTGATAGCTAAATCCAAATTTGTTTCTTTATTAGAAACCCCTTGACCTTGACTACACCACTTTTTCCAGTAGTCCATACCTTTAGGTTTATCACCCTTCCTTTTTTTCCCCTCCATTTTTCGACAGTAATAATGATTCACGTATCTATCCTTAACAAGGTCATCGAATAACAGTGCACTAAAATAATTACTCACTTACACGGTACACTTAATTTTCTTCACTATTCGTTCACCACTTTTCACTTTTATTCGCTTCGAGTTCGCATGGAACAATACTGCCGTAAGCGCGGTCACGCGCCGCTTATATAGCAGCCCAGTAGCCGTCCAGAAACTTCCACAAAGTTCCGCTTATTTCGACCGAGGGGCGTGGCGAATAATCGAGAAACAACGCAAAGTGTCCCTACAATACAAAATAGTTGGGCTGCAACTGCGTCTGCCTCTCGTCAAAAGATGGCGCTAGGCGCTACTATTACTACATATATTCAAACGTAATAATAATTTAACTCTTCACTCCTCGTATTTTTTCGGTATAATATTAGGTAATATTTTGCTTATTTCGGGGGGGGGGGGGGTTGAACCCCCGAAACCCCCCCCTTGGCTACGCCCGTGGTTCAGTCTATTCTCTGTGCTTTCATAAGTTAGGTTACGCTAATTTAGTGTCAGTAACAAAGCAATTAAAAATAATAAAAAGATGAGTGGTGTTCCTTAGACGAGCTCGGTTCCAAGTAGAGCAACAAAAAGAAAAATTGCAAAATTAAAGGCTTCAAGGCAAACCGAAGTTTTGCAAAATGTTCCAAAAATAAAAGGCATTAATACTAATACCACTGATACTGATTCTGAATGTCAAAATGCGTGTGAATTATTGACAAGTTGAAGGTATGTTGATCTTTTTCTGCTGAAATTTGAAAAATTAAGCTTAGGTGATTTGCTTGATTCCTGTCTTTGGTTTTTGTTCTCTATACTAAAATCGAGCAACTCTTATACGCCTTACGCCTGGCGTAAATAAGAGCACGTGGGTTGAGATATTCGCCAGGGTCGCACTGAGGCACGACTTTAATTTTAGTTTTACAATAATTGTTTACATCAAAATATTTCGTAAAGAAATTATTGGCTTAATTAAAATGGATCAAAACATTGATAAAATTATTTGTGGCAGTGTCTAAATAGCTGAAAACGACAAGATAAAACCGCATAACTACATTTTTGCGATCGAGTACGTCCCTGTTGCTCAGTCGGATGAAATTTTATAGCCCACCGACCAATCGCGGAACGTCATTGAACACGCGGTTTTATTTACGCCGATATTATTTTTTACTTTGTTTTAGAAGCATTTGTTTTCAATATGTCCTTTTATAAAATAAATAAAATTGTTGATAAAAAACTATCGGCACTTAAAATTTTACCTAAATTTTACTTAATTTTTTTATTGCGACGGGTCAAGGCCGTCATGGGGTCCTTAAATAAATTTAGCCTAGGACCCAACATAGCTCTAATCCGCCCCTGCCTCTGCGGTCCACTGCATAAAAATGTCGTGAAAATATTCGTGACATACAAACGCGAGATAAGTGGAGCGAGTTCTGATCCACTGTGGTCATACATCTGAACATTGTTGCCATGTTGGGCGATATGTCTGACCCGAGGTCTGACCTTAAAGGAATTTTCTGAAAGACTTATTAAAATTATTTACTTTGGGAGACAATAATTCGCTGTTTTTATGTACGAAAAGAAAAAGGGCGCCAAAGTTCCGATCCCGCTTGCGGTTACTATAGAATATAGTTATATAGTACGTAACACACAATGTATAGATAATAATCTAGAGATCTTACAAAAGAAAACTTTTTTTGAATAGTACCTACTAGTATTTATGAAAAGTGAAATGATACGCTCGATTTTGATCCTTGGCCTGTGTTTCCATCACGCAACAAGAATAGAGGTCGTCGAAGACTTTATTCCTAGGTTCAAATTGAATTCTCTTGCAAATTGTAGATGGCGGTCATTCAATTTGAAGCAAATTATGTGCTATATAAATCATATTCGAAATATCAACAGTTTTTAGTTATTGCGCTTGAAGTTGACAGTGTATGCATGTGCAAAATCTGTAGTAGATAATCTCAAAACTAAAAACGCGAAACTAATTTTCTGAGGAGTTCTTAAGTGAAGGCGAAGAGTCTGTTAAAAAAACCTTTTTTCCAGTAGGATTTACTGTTAGGAAAAAGCAAAAGTAACTCAATGTTAGAAACTGTTTATTTAATTGTGTTTTGCTGTCACCTGTATAAGTTGTTTCATTTTTAATTTAATCATGTTCAATACGGAAATTTACAAAAATTTCGCATAGCAAATCCTATTGGACAATTTTTTTTTATTAACGAACTCTCCTCCTTCACCCATATCTTTGACCATTGTGCGTTTAAAATGGCAAAACAATTATGTGAGATATTAGAATAGTTGTAATAACTCCTCAAAAAATTAGTTTCTCGTTTTTAGTTTTGGAAATTATCTTAGGATTTATCGACCAACAGAATTATAAATTATTGTCACGTGTCAAAAAGATCGCTTGCTTTAGAGCATCTCTGTCTCTGTCTAATGAACGTATATTATTTAAAATCCAGTTTGTTTAAAATTTAATTCGAAGTAAATTATAAAATTGTCGACAGCATCAGAAAGAGTTAATCCGTTGACTGACGTATTTATAAAGACTTCTCACGGCTATAGCTTCATGTCCTGGAAAACAGATGGCTCTGATGGTTAACAATGTATTGAATTGAATTTTATCTCCGGAAAGCGCATGCTGAGCCAAAAATGTGTCAGACGTGACAGCCATGAGCAGTCTTTAATAATATATCAGTCAACGGTTAATCAATTAAATTATGTACACGATGCGTATATCTTTCACCTTGGAGTTGCCATGGCCCTTAAATAACCTTTTTTGTCCGAAAAAGTGCACGTGTACACATCTTGTAATGCCAATAACTATAATTATTATTGCCCTCGAATGCATTAGACACTTTTGTCGCGACGATTGGCTATAAAAAGTACAACTTTTGCACGATCCTAGAAAGAAAAAACAATAAAATGTTTCTAATTTCAAAGTAGCTCCGAACTAAAATAAATCACTATATTGATCACACCGATCATTCAAAGCGCGAGATACCTCAACAACAATAAATCAATAAATTAACTGTAGGCAATTTACAGTTAAACTAGCCTAGCCCAACTTAATGATGCCTTTTAACATTCACGTGAATGTTAACGTAATAACGGTTAAGAATGCACGTGAAAATAATGTGACCCGTAGTATATAGCAACTTGACATGTGCCTAATTAACTTTACAAAACACACGTTTTTGTTCGACTGCCGCTAATGAAAATTCCCCAGTAACCCACATGTATTTTGTGTTATATTGATACAGGGTCACGCGGTGTCACCAAGCAAAGATGCGATGGTTCTACCATCATCATATTTAATATAAGGTCAAATTTGACGCCGATAAGACTTTAATTTAAATTCATGCCTGTTTTTGCAGTTAATGGGGAGAGATGAAAAATTCACAAATTTGAGGTTATGTAAAATCGCGTTTGTGCAAAAATTGCACATGTGGGACTGTCTAAAATATCCCAGAACAACTAAATTTCAGTCTTTAAGTTAAACGTTAAGTTCAATTATTTTAACTTTGAATGACTTGAGAAATTAAAAATTATCCATAGGTTAAACTGCCCTCGGGTAGCACTGTCGTGAGATTTTAAGTACTTCAACTTAAGATTATTAAATTCCTAAATTAAGTCTGCATAAACAGGGCATAAAAGTAATAGATGATAGGTGTAATAATAATATCAAATCTAATGAAAATATTACGACCATATTATACAGCTTCTTGTGAACAAATTAAACATGCCACAAAGTGGAGGTTAAAGCCCTGTTTAGAGTCAGTGATTTTTATTGCCGGCAATATGATTGCCATTTTTGTTTTGCGCACGCGCATTAACTCCGTTTTGAGTCATCTGTGGCATTGCAAAAAGTAGCTCCAGACCTATTTTTATTGCAATGGCAATTCTAGTATTTTTTTAGAGATTTTTGTGCTAACCTTATAGTAATAAAACCTTATAGTAATAAAAAACACTACATAAAACTTCATTTTCTATGTTACTATTAATATGTCTGTGCTATTAGGATCTTTCAATACTATTATATGTTATTATTAGAATCTTTGGTAAAATTAATATAACCCGAAACACTACGTATACAGTCTACACACCGCAAAAACTTCAAATATTTTACTTACTAAATATTTGGTTGGCAGTATTCACCAAAAAATAGAATTGCATTAGATAAATTGCCAACTGTAAACAGAAACCACCTTTGCAACAAAAACATTGCGTGCAACAAAAATGTCAGCAATTTTTATTGCCGGCAATAAAAATTGCTGACATTTTTGTTGTGCGCACGCGCATTAACTCCGTTTCGAGTCATCTGTGGCAAGTTTTATTGCATTGCAAAAAGTAGCTCCAGACCTATTTTTATTGCAATTGCAATGGCAATTCTAGTATTTTTTAGAGATTTTTGTGCTAACAACCTTAGTAATAAAAAACACTACATAAAACTTCATTTTCTATGTTACTATTAGGATCTTTCTATGTTATTATATGTTATTATTAGAATCTTTGGTAAAATTAATATAACCCGAAACACTACGTATACAGTCTACACACCGCAAAAACTTCAAATATTTTATTAACTAAATATTTGGTTGGCATTATTCACCAAAAAATAGAATTGCATTAGATAAATTGCCAACTGTAAACAGAAACCACCTTTGCAACAAAAACATTGCGTGCAACAAAAATGTCAGCAATTTTTATTGCCGGCAATAAAAATTGCTGACATTTTTGTTGTGCGCACGCGCATTAACTCCGTTTCGAGTCATCTGTGGCAAGTTTTATTGCATTGCAAAAAGTAGCTCCAGACCTATTTTTATTGCAATTGCAATGGCAATTCTAGTATTTTTTAGAGATTTTTGTGCTAACAACCTTAGTAATAAAAAACACTACATAAAACTTCATTTTCTATGTTACTATTAGGATCTTTCTATGTTATTATATGTTATTATTAGAATCTTTGGTAAAATTAATATAACCCGAAACACTACGTATACAGTCTACACACCGCAAAAACTTCAAATATTTTATTAACTAAATATTTGGTTGGCATTATTCACCAAAAAATAGAATTGCATTAGATAAATTGCCAACTGTAAACAGAAACCACCTTTGCAACAAAAACATTGCGTGCAACAAAAATGTCAGCAATTTTTATTGCCGGCAATAAAAATTGCTGACATTTTTGTTGTGCGCACGCGCATTAACTCCGTTTCGAGTCATCTGTGGCAAGTTTTATTGCATTGCAAAAAGTAGCTCCAGACCTATTTTTATTGCAATTGCAATGGCAATTCTAGTATTTTTTAGAGATTTTTGTGCTAACAACCTTAGTAATAAAAAACACTACATAAAACTTCATTTTCTATGTTACTATTAGGATCTTTCTATGTTATTATATGTTATTATTAGAATCTTTGGTAAAATTAATATAACCCGAAACACTACGTATACAGTCTACACACCGCAAAAACTTCAAATATTTTATTAACTAAATATTTGGTTGGCATTATTCACCAAAAAATAGAATTGCGTTAGATAAATTGCCAACTGTAAACAGATACCACCTTTGCAACAAACAACAGAAAACAACAACAGAAAACTCTGAAGTAGAATGACAACTGACCTCGTTCAAAATCGTCTGGCCCTCTTCGTCGCGAAAGCTTCCTGTTGTGCCGACTCGCCTCCCGCACGTGGTTTTGTCCAGTGCATGTTGCCGTCTCCGCCGGCACCCCTGCTCTGATCGTAGCCGCTTGCGAACGAACTGATGCTGTCCTGGGAACTACCGCAATAACCGCTGGACGTCTGCGCCTGCGCGAACGACGTGCCCTCGAACGCGTGCTCCTGCTGGTCTAGGATCGAATCCAGGTTGTGTGCCTATAGACAAGAAGGTGCATCAGAGTCTCAAGACCCCCATTAAAAGCTCACAAATCGGCAACAACGCAATCTTTTAGTATTTTGGTCGGTTTGAACAACGAGAATATTATTTCCCATGTAACCGGGAACAGAGAACTCGTGTCTCCTGCTCTGGCAATTTGCGTCGTACCGCCTCGTGATCGATCTACGTAGAGCGGTATATACGCAAAGCAGCGGCGCTCGTGGATGGGTGACCCTCTTTAAATTATTTTGCCTTATATAACTTATTTTTTTCCCTATAAAATGTGCCCCTCGACACTGAAGTTTCTTTTTATAACTCATGTGGTTTATTTGGCTTCGTCTTAGAGGCCTCGGCAACTAAATTCCGCGTTCGTTATAAAAAGGTTGAACTTCACTGCCTTGGTCCGCAACTATTTTTCTCCTGGAATGGTAAAGATCGCTCTGCAAACCTGTGCAAAGAGCGAGTTTTCCTGCTCGAGGCGTAGCACGTCGTCCTGCTGACGGCGTATCAGGCTTTCCTGCTGCCTTCGTAGGTGTTCGTCGTATCTGCGTTTCTCCTGGTCGGCATGTCTCTCCTTCAGTTCCCATTCCCGTTTTTGTCGCTCTTTGTCGAGCTCTCTCGCGCGCAGTTGTTCCCTCAGAACTTCGGTTTCGTGTTCATATCTAAAAACATATGCCCGATGTGAGGATCGGTAATTCGCTCTCTGCGAGGTTTAACAAAATAATTTTGTACGCAAATTATATTATTTAACACGCTGATAATAGGTAAAAATGTTTATGCACAATCAAGCTGTAATATGTATAGGGTGGCTCACTATAAATTGACACCCCCCTTAACTGGTTAGTTTTTGAGGTTAGAAAAAAGTTTTCTTACAAAAGTTTTAGATCGAGTTTTTTGTGACGCTATTGGACCTTCTACAGTGTGTTATAGAAAGCCGCGGCAGACATAAATTATGTTTTTTAAAATGGAACACCTTGTATATTTTTCGATTATTGAATTCTAAGCATTTTTCCGATTCCAACGAAGTATATTATGTTATAATTAATTATTATGTTCGCTCTAACCGTTCGTTCAGAACTGCGCTTTTTTTTTGTGAGGGATTACTCCTTGGGTCATAGGTTGCCATGGAAGACAAATTGACAGTTTGCAAGTATATGGAAAACAAACTGGTCTATTTTAAGATTTCAGAGAAAAATTTAGAAGGAAAATTGAGAGAAATGAGAAATTTTAAATAGTAACATAGTTAATGAATTTCATCAGATTTATTGTTTGAAATGTAATTTTTATTGAAAACGACAATAACATTTAGAGAAAGGATATATATTTATATATAATATATTTATTTTTGTGGGGTTATTTAAAAAAACAAAATTTATTATGACATGACAGACCGGAAAATGTAGAAACACTGAAAGGTAGAATTCTGGAAGAAATCCACATATTAAACACTGAACACAGCAATTTTATCATTGACTCAATAAACAGAAAGTTAGTAGCAAATATCAATAAATGCATTGGGCAAGATGGAGGCCATGTGGAGCATTCGTAATGAGTATATCCTTTTTCTAAATGTTATTGTCGTTTTCAATAAAAATTAAATTTCAAACAATAAATCTGACGAAGAGTATTAACTATATTACTATTTAAAATTTGTCAGCAACTTCTCTAATTTCGAGAAAAGTACTTACAATTATTTATATACCTAAATTCACTGTCAGTTTAATAAATCTTCCATTTCTTTTTCCTATTAATAGTATGATAAAGTCATTCAATACAAGGTTTCGGCACATCAGATATGCACGAATCGAACGTCAACATTGCATTTTTCTCGCTTCCTACTGTCTATTTTTACGTAATCTAAAATGACTACGTTTATCTAGACGCGTTCGATCCGATTGAGAGAGGTTTGAATTCACTGGAGCTGACTCAAATAGACGGCGTAAACCCTACAGATTGAAATTCAATCAGATTTAAAATTTCAAGTCAAGCCTTATTTCCAAACAGAAGTTGCTGTGGAATAAGTATAATAAGATAATGTCTCTAGAGAGGATTGAAAACCGTAGGATTCAATACTGATAATGTAAATGCGGAATTATAAAAGATCTGACATCACTCAATCGGATCCATTACAATCCGATAGAGTTCTCACGAGACAAACGTAGTCTATGACTGTGAATAATAAATAAATCGTAGGTAGTATACATACATACATACTTCGGCGGAGGTTTCATTATATGCGAGGCTGTAATGTACTATCCGCCTTGGTACGTACCTAATATAATATTATCAATTTAACGAAGAATAACAAATGTACCACATTTCATAGTTTCTAGAAAAAAACACTATATTTGCACTAATTTGCACCAAATTTTAATAATAGGTAGGTGTTTTGGTAAGAACGTTTTCTATTTCTAAGAAAGGGCATAAATTAGAAAAACAATTGGTTATTCATTATTCATTGGGTGGTATTCATTGATTATTATTCCAGAGTCAGCCATTCATATTAACTCATGTATTTTCTACAAGTTTTTTTTTACTTTTGTTATTTATTGATTTTCTTTGTTTTGTACAAATCCCGATGAATATATTAGAACAGTTGTTTGCTACCTATACTAGTTAAATAATATTTTGTTATTAAGTTTTTGAGTGCCCTACACTCTACATAAAATTGCAATAATTAAGCAAAAACAAGTTCACGTGCAAAACGGAAACGCTTAAAATAAGATATACAGTGTGTCCGCGGATGGAGTCCCCCAAGAGGACAAATGAACCAAAAATTTCATTTTTCGACACAAGGTCTACTTAGGGAATTTTTGATTTGAGAATAAACTACCTAAGTACCTAAAAGTTTTTGATATTTTTAAAAATCAACCTAGTTTATTGTTGATGGTATATCTTGTTTTTGTATTTTTTGGGCATCCTGTATAAAAAAAATCCAAATTTCTCTCCGTAGACCACATTTTTTCGAGAAGCAGGAACTTTTATCAAGATTGACTTTTTGTGGAAAAATTAAATTTTTGGTCCATTTGTCCTCTTGGGGACTCCATCCACGGACACACTGTAACTATGTACTGTATTGAAATTTATTTATTGAAGCTGTTTTTATTGATATATCAGTTGCGACGCTCATGGCCTTAAGACTAGTGGATTTTGAGCAAAGGAAGCGAATTCCAGTTACAATCCAATATTAGTATCACTTTCGTTTTTGTATTCTTTTGACGAATCCAGAAAATGTATAGAGGAGTTTCTGTTTCCTTTGATTGATTGATGGCATATATTCATTTAGAGAGTATGTTTTTGGCCTGCAGCCAAAGTGTGGGTCTTTTTGTGATATCGGATAAGCTGGAAGTTCCGTCGAAAAATTACCTTCCTTATGAAATTTAAAATGTAATATGAACGTTCGAAATGTTTACTTGAATAATATAAAGAATAATTCTAAAATTGCCCAGGATAATATATGTATTAATAAAAGGATCGAGTTACTTACTTTTCATATTCCATTTGAGCTTCCAGTTTCTCTTTCTCCAACTCAAACTCCCTCTTTAGGGCCCCTTCCTTTTGCGCCTGTAGCTCGTACAAGGCCTTCCACTTCATTCCGTACTTCTGCTCAAAAGATCCTCTAAAGGCGAATCTAGGACCGATTTCTCTGTGAGCCATGAAATCTGGGCCTTTTCTGTTGATGTGCCTCTCGGAAAATCCTGCGGAGAAACAATAATTCGTCCCATCGTGGCACGCACTTAATTGTTATACCGTTGAGTGAGGAATAATAAGAGGCGCAACGCCCATATAAAATTGCGTGACCGGTTTTCGTGTGCTTACCCTGAAGCCCCCCGTTGCCCCCACTCGCTATAGTCGCCTAGCGACCACGGATTTTTACAAATTGTTTATGTTTTCGAGAACACCGATCCCTCTACAACGGGCTAACGGTACAATTTTATTTATTTTTTATTTTACTGGAAGGATATGCATTTTTTTTGTCTCGGACGCTTTTTATCTCGGACGCTTTTCGGGCCGCGTTTTCGGCCTCGCTGCGCCCCGTAAGGTTGCGCCTCTTATTATTCCTCACTCAACGGTTATACGAACCGTCTGGGTCCTCTACCATTTCGTAGGCCTCTACAACAATTGGCCTCAGAGATGAGGTTAAGAAGAAGCACTCGTCCTTGCATTTTTTTAACGCGTAAGTGGCAGAACCCTTCTTAACAAATTCCACTATGCCTTCCCCGGTAGGTTTGCCTTTTTCATCGCAAAGAACCTTAAAAATAGATGACACTTTAATAGTAATACTATTTTTAATTTACAGAGATATTTGCTTACTGTAGCTCTCTCCACTTCACCAAAAATTGAGAATGCGTAATGCAGAAGTTCGTTGGTTACGTACGGAGTCAAGTTCTTGATCTTAATTGCAGTGGTGGACGGCGAGAATCTTACTTTGATACTGCGTTGCTTGAATGAACTGCCTGGGGTGAAACAAAAATATTGAAATATCGATGTAAGAAACTTTTTACTATACGCGTATATAAGATATTGATATTTTTGATGGCATGTGGCATAAAGAAGCAGAAAGCTTCAAACGTGCTGGTTTTTACGATTAATGATTATATGTATGTGTTGTCAATACCCCATACTCAGACAAATAAACGAATATTGGGCCGATAATACATAATATACAGTGTGTGTCCCCGGATTGACTTCACATAAGGTGTAAATAACAAAAAAATTCGAGTTTCAATGTGAGCTTCTGGGGATCAGCCCTGCTTGGTTTGAAAGTAATTTGTGACATAATTTTAGTTTCTAAAAATCACGTATGCCTTAGAAATTGATGATTTTTCGGAATTAAATTTATGTCACAAATTAGTTTCAAACCAAGCAAGGCTGATCCCCAGAACCTCTACACTCGAATTTTTTTTAATTATTTACTTACACCTTATGTGAACTCAATCCCAGGACACACTGTAATATCACAGAATAGCCACGGTGGCTATTCTGTGGTGATATGTTTTTTAATGAGAGCTGTTACTACCCCACACCTGACACCAATGTTTACCACTATTTTTTATTTTTTATCCCTCAGCTATCAATTTTTTTGGTGACATCCCTGCTCAGAGAAATAACCAAGGCTAGAGAGAGCAACAGCATCAAAATGCACACGTTTGTAGTCAGTGTAAGCTTTCACAATATTTACGCTGAGAAATATAATTTTGGCTGCACACCAGATAGGTACCATTTGCATCATATTGTATACTAAATCAGTCACTGTATCCTAAATATTAACAAATAGTCTACCAATTAACAAAAAAAGACACTCGGAAACACGAAAAAACACAAACGTGAACAATCAGAGAATCACACACAGCCGAAAACAATACAAATGCAGAGAGATGAAATGTGGTGGCGTTGGCACGTGGGGTGTACTTGGTACGTGATACCACTCAAAAGAGGTTGGCTGTGATTACTTTTTGTTGGTACTTCCCCTATCCTTAGTTATTTTTCTGACGTGTTTTTTCAGGAACTAAATAATAACTTTTTCCTGAAAAAAGTTGGTTGAAAGTTGGGTGTCTTTGTAAAAAATAAAAAAATACCTTTTTAAAAACAAGCTTTTATTTAAGCCATGTACTAAAACGGATAAAATAAGTTTAGGTTTTCGTTAAGATAATTCAATGCCAAACTTTTAAATCAAAAAGCTTGTCGCGCGAACTGTAAAGAAAATATGCATATCTACTTTGGCATGTACTTGCTTATCAACCAATCACTTTCCGATAAAATTAATTGGTACCCAAGGTTAGTTTATAGGAAGGTTAGGATATTCGACGACTTGGAAGGGAAGGGGGGGTGAGAGAGGCAAAGGGGGGAAAGGCCGCAATTTAAGTTGGTAGCATTTACACGTGAATTGGCGATTTAGTAATTCCCTAAATAGATAACGCTTCCAGCCCTAGGCACACACAGACGTTTTTGGCATGTATTTTGTTTATGGTGTATATTTATTTTGTTTTGACTGTTTTCGGTTATTTCTTTATTTTAATGTTTGTGCAATGAAATAACGGAACCTTGTGGAGTATGTTGGTGCATCGCAATTTTGTTTTATGTTTGTGATTTTACTTTGTTTTCGGTTTTCAATACCCGTGTTTGTCCCTTTTGATACGCCATTGGCGTCAACCTGAAGGCCAGAGGGTGAGAGCGCCACCGTCGCGCGATGTTGCCGGTGCAAATGGACGGCCTTTGGTTTTGTTTAAGAGTGGGGGAATGTCCTAACCTTCCTATAAACTAACCTTGATTGGTACCTACTTTTATGAACATTTCGCATGACAAGTTTTTTGATTTAAAAGTTTGTCATTGAATTATTAACGAAAACCTACTTATTTTATCCGTTTTAGTACATGGCTTAAATAAAAGCTTGTTTTTAAAAAGGTTTTTTATTGTTTGTTTTATTTTTTATTTTGTTTTTAGTACCTATTTGATTCCCATGTCAGGAGGGTGGTAAAGAATTTAGTCCGCCATCTTGGGGAATCCGCTCTATTGGATTTAGTATGACGTAACTCACCTTATCGTTTTATATTAGTCAAATCCATTCATTTGATACCCATGTTGGGTTTCAAATTAGGTAATCCGCCATCTTGGAGCGGCGGCCATATTGAATTTAGTGTGATGTCACTAACTTTATCGTTTTCTACTCTTCATGCCCTTTCATTTGATACCCATATTAAAAGGGTTGAAAAGAAAATTTAATCCGCCATCTTGCAGCGATGGCAATATTGAATTTAGTGTGATGTCACTAACTTCATCTTTTCTACTCTTCTACTCTTCAAGCCCTTTCATTTAATACCCATATTAAGGGGGTTGAAAAGAGAATGTAATTCGCCATCTTGGAGCGTCGGCCATATTGAATTTAGTGCGATGTCAATAACTTTATCCTTTTCTACTGTTCAAGCCCTTTCATTTGATACCCATATTAAGGGGGTTGGCAAAAAATACATCATCCGCCATCTTGTGGCGACGGCCATTTTGAAAGTATTACAATATTGAGTATTGCATATTATATTGTCACCAGAACTAACGGTGTATGCAAAATTTCAGCTCAATCGGATGTCAAGAAGTGGTTATCTAATTCAGCTTGCAAGATTCGGCGCACACATACATACTAACATAATAACAGGCAAGTTAAATAAAAGCTTGTAAAAAGGAGTCTATCTACCTCCACACCTGATCCAAAGCTTATTATTTATTATTCAATTATTTCAATAATTATTATTTATTATAATATATTATTATTCAATAGTTTAAAAATCATTGAAGCTGAAGTTTGCAACGGGCTACACTTAGCTGCAGTTGTCAGCTTCGCAGTGTTGCCAGAGCTAGTACAAAAATGTGCAAAAATCTAGAAAAAATTTTTTGCATTCCTTATATAAAAATACATTTTAGATAATTCTAGTACATTTTTATGCAACTCACAATTGTCAAGGTTCTATTATTTGTTTTCGATCTATAGACTTCTGTTTTTTTCGTGAGTTTGCTGACTACGATATGTCTGAACCGGTTACAGTGCGGTATTTTGTCACGTGATCACCGGATCGAAATTAGTTTCTACGTCAACTGTCAAAAATGCAACTCTGCATGGGTTTCCTTGCCCACCTTAGACCTCGTTTTAAGTCGTCCACCGTAATTACGGTTTACACTAATTTAAAATCATTTCAAACATTTTTGTGGTTTTTACAGATGTATTTCTAGCGAAACTTCAGTTTATAAAACCTCATTAGCCAAGTATGACGCTTAAGTTCTTGTACCGAATTTCGGTGGGGTGTAAAAAGTTACAAACCATTTAAACTACACCGGAATTATGGCAAGCAGTGCTCATAGTGCAAAAAGTGCAACGGATAAAAGTCGAGTCAGGTATAAAAGAGTGTGAACATTTGCATTTATTCTTACGCGGCATTTATAAACGTTTAATAAATTATTAAGATCCCTGTAATTTTATATTCCTACACTCGTAGAAAGAGTATAGTATGCAACACGTTTTACAATTTTCTCTAGACACTCGTTCTGTTAAAAACTCACACCGCTCGTTTATCCGCACAAAATATTGTTATCTAACCTACCTCAAAACTTGTCCAGTATGCAGAAAAACATGCTTTTTCAAATTATGCTAGCAAAAATTAGGGTTGCACTCATATCTGCGACAACGAGGACGTCACAAAACACGTTTTATAGCACTCATAATATGAGATTCATTACAGGTCGCTTCTTATCTCGCGTACTTACCGTCCAACTCCCTCTTGGCCCTAACGGCGTTCGCGTGGTAATCAAATTTGATGAACGCGAAGTTCTTCTCCTTATTGACGAACACCTCGCAGACCTCGCCGTACTCCTCGAACAGCTTCGATATGTCGTCGTCGGTGGCGTCGTTGCCGATGTTCCCCACGTACAGCCTCGACCTGCCACCGAATTTCTTCTCGGCGCAGTCCACGGGCGGCAGGTCGAACGTCGGCCCCGCCATCTGTTGGACGCGCTCCTCGAAACGGTCCCACACCCACTCGCCCCTGGAGTTGTTGCCCTCGGAGCTCCTATCAATGGTCAATCGTTTGTTGTTGTTGTTGTTGTTGTTTTTAAACAGGGCTCGCGGATATATAAATTTTCAGTCGTAGTCTTTTCGAAAACGGTTTCATATTGCGATGTTTGCTATTTCCCCCAAAATAGATCGTGCTTTAACCAGAGCATATAAAACAACCGGCAGTATAACTTACTCTTGAGAAATCATCCCCAAATTCAATGACCTTGAGCCATATTAGTGGAATAGAAGTCAGAGGTGTAGTCGCGAAAATCAATTCAGAAATACAGAGTAGTATTAGTAAAGTATATACAGTGGGTGGTAAGAACAAGCAGCTTTGACTCCTTCCTGGGATTCTTTATTTAAAGATACTAGCACAAAACACAATTTACAAAAAACACACTCCACGGCACTGTAATATCTCTCATACAGCCAAAAAAGAACTGCCAAATCGCCCCGACACTGCATCAATTTGACAGAATCTATTCCCACATGGCGGCTGCGCGAACAGGTGCGCAGAATTTTCCCGCCAAGGGGAGTGATACTGCTGGTTGTTTTATATGCTCTTTTTTAACTTAATACCAATATCCGACCGATGTGTATTCAAGCAACAAAGCTGTAAGCCCCATGTGTACTGAATAGAATGCTAGCGTTGACTGACGTGTTAATAAGACTTCTCACGGCTATAGTTTCATGTCCTGGAAAGTAGATGTCGCCTATGGTCAACAATGTATTTTGCATTGTATTTTGTCTCCGGGAAGCGCATGGTGAGCCAGAGAACTGTCAAACATGACAGCCGTGAGCAGTCTTTATTAATACGTCAGTCAACGATGCTAGTAATCATCGCTACCTGCTACTCTAATGCAAAGTTCTTGACCCCGTTACATACCGCCCTCTACGGATGATAGTCTTAAGTTTAAGTTCTCCTGATCATTATATCTGTGCGGAGGTCACAATGCGATCCTGACGGTTCAATACAGAACCGCAAAGACAGATCAATTCATGCTAAACTCTCAGCTTCAGCCGAATGTCTTTTGCCGCCGCCATCTGACGGACGGAAGCTGTACTCCACGATGGATCACTAATCTATGGAAAGTTGTGTTGTACAGTTTTCGTACGGGCCTCGAGTTAATTCCCAATCCTCCTAATAGAGGGCAAATGCTAGCGACACCTCGCGTCCGGAATTATTTGTCAGTGTCAGTCGTATATTGCTAATTAATAATAATAATAATAATGATAAACGGACTTTATTGAATTTCTATAGAAA
Organism: Pseudeuparius sepicola; assembly: GCA_963920635.1. NCBI lineage: Eukaryota > Metazoa > Arthropoda > Insecta > Coleoptera > Anthribidae > Pseudeuparius > Pseudeuparius sepicola. The sequence goes on along the minus strand of OY987298.1, from coordinate 24,509,133 downwards.
TACAACTCAAAGAAAACTCATCAGCTGGCCAAAGAGAGGCGAAGTCTAGCGTGTAAGCTACTCTACTCAACCTCCCGTCGGCAAGCTAAGAGCAAAAAAAAAAAAGCGATAAGCAAATGGAACACAAAAAACAACAAACAAAAACAATCAATAATAATAATAACAATAAAAATTAATAACCATATTAGATACTATCCAAATACATCGTATGTACACACTTGAAACAAAAAAAAGAAAACAACTCATACTCAATACTAACTTCCTTGCAGGCATCTATGTATACAAAAAAAATCAATATTCAACCGTTTAAAATATTTTTTTTGTATTCGGCCTTAAATGTTTGCCAAGACAGTCGTGTTAAATATGCAGGTAAACCGTTATACAATTTTACCGAATTATAAACAAAAGATCTTGTATATAAAGCAGTATGATGACGTGGAATTGAGAGCATGCCGTGGAATCGAAAGTTAAATGAACAGTGAGCGGATCGCAGGGTAAAATGATATTTTAAATTTATGGGACCATCTGTAGAGTTAAGAGGGGGTTGCCGACAGCGAAAATGACGTTAGATTTCGTATTTTTTTAAGTTGTATAGCATAAAATTTAATAACATTTTACCTGGCAAAAATTTAGTACAGACATCTCTGTCTTCATTTTAATCATAAGATCTTACAAGCAGTGTTTTGTTTTATAGGTTATGAAAACCTTGGGAAAAATAATAATTCCAGTGCATATGCTTTTAAGATCTTATGATTAAAATGAAGACAGAGATGTTTGTACTAAATTTTTGCCAGGTAAAATGTTATTAGATTTTATACTATACAACTTAAAAAAATACGAAATCTAACGTCACTTTCGCTGTCGGCAACCCCCTCTTAAAGATTTTATGTAAAAAACTAGCTAGTTGAAGCTTCCAACGATCGTGCATATTAAGCCACCCCAAATGCTTAATTCTCTCAGAAACAGTATCTCTCCTTTTTAAACCGAAAATAAATCGACAACACGAATTTTGTACGCGTTGAATTCTGTACTTGTCGGCTGCTAAGAAACACGGATAAAAAAGAAAATAGCAATAATTAAAATTTGATAAAACTAATGTCTCACAAAGTTGGACTTTTAAATTATGATTTAAGAGGTGGCGACTGGAATATAATAATTTAAGGTTAGAGAATGCCTTTTGTCTAAGTTTAACGACATGTTCTTGAAATCGAAGTTTAGTGTCTATCACAAGACCCAGATTTCTTGCACTGTGGACAAAGTTAAGTTTAGCACCACCTACAAATAGGTTAAAGTTCATCTTTAAGAAATCAACATTAGCTCTGGAGCCAAACGCTAATAAAAGTGTTTTCGAGGCATTTAGCATTAGATTGTGTTCATCAGACAACTGTTTGAGACCCTCCAATTCATCATTTAAAATATTATTCGCCCACACAGAATTATCCTTGTTGAAACTAAGGTACAACTGCGTGTCATCAGCATAAGCTTGAATTTTGCACTTCTTGATCGAGTTTATTAGATTCGCCGTATAAATAATAAAAAATAGTGGGCCTAGAAGAGACCCTTGCGGTACACCAGAAAAAATGTTACGTTCGGATAAAATGGAACCATCGTATTTAATTGACTGAGATCTATTATGTAAATACGATCCAATAATCGATAGCGTAGATTTGTCAAAGCCATAATACTTGAGTTTGGCACATAACAATTTGTGGTTTATGGTATCGAATGCCTTCGAAAAATCAAGTAAAACAAGTACGCTAACTAAACCCTTATCAGAAGCCTCGATCAAATCATTAGTGACAGTAGCTAATGCCGTTGATGTTCCAAAGCCAGAACGAAATCCACATTGTTGATCAGGTACAATTCTTTTAGACATGACGTATTCACAAACTTGCTTGTAGATAACAGATTCCAAAATTTTAGAAGCAATTGGTAAAATACTGATTACACGAAGATCAGAGAATTCCTTTGGATTTGATTTTTTTGGCAACGGCACACCATTGCCTTCTTCCAAATTGCAGGGAAATATGACTTTTCTATACATGAATTTATAATATGTAACAAGTACAAATCAATATGTGGACTACACAACTTGAGCATTTTTAAAGATATATTATCATAACCATAAGTATCTTTCCTGAGTTTGTGCAGAGTATCATGGATCTCATCCAAGTCAACCATACGCAGAGAAAATTTATTTAAATTATTATATAAGTTACTATTATAAAAGGAGATTATATTGTCACATTATATTATTTACATTCTGGAAAAATTGTGAAAAGTATGTATTAATAGAATTAGGGTCACGTAAATTATGGGGGAGCGTCACATTAGACTTTTTGTTATGGATATCAAGATCACGTAATGCCGACCAAGTTTGACGTAAGTTATTATTGTCACAGATCCTACTTAAATATGTTTTCTTAGCTCTTCGCACTTCCGAGAGACATAAGTTTCTTAATCTTCTATATTTACCAAGATCAATAAGTGATTTAGTTCTTTTATACACTTGTAGAGATTTATCCCTTTCTCTCATCAATCGCTTTAAGTCTTGATTTAACCATGGAGCTTTAGGTTTCGTGACTCTAATATTTCTAACCGGGGCATGTTTATCAAATAAAGAAATTATGATGTTATTAAATATATCTAATTTTTCATCAATAGAAGGAGCTAACACTATCAAACCAAGGAAGAGCAAGGAGATCCTGCGTAAATAATTCGTAATTAAAATTTTTATAACATCGATGAAGAACAGTTTTAGGAACATTTGGAACTTAGTGGAATTAATATTGCAAAATACCATCTTATGATCAAAGGTAGGTGCAGTTGCAATTGTACCTGATGTCAAAATATCCACTAAATTAGAAACTAGTATTGGGTCAATCAGCGCACTTGAACTATCAGTTACTCGAGTAGGCTCATCAAGGATCTGTCTCAAATTGTAGCCTTCTAAGCAAGAACTTACTGCAGTAGATAAGCTTAAAAAGTTTATATTAAAGTCACCAAGACATATTACACGATCATACGTACTACATATATAAGAGAAAATATCATCCAGAGTATCGATAAAGTTAGTTACGTTTGATTTAGGAGGGTAAGCAATCTTATACAATACTAGTACTGCTACTGTTTACAGTAGATGCACCAACATAACACGTAGGTAATAAATGAAACAACGGCTTTTAACCCTTATTTTTTTATGACAATTGAAGACAAAGTTGCACAATTTTGTTCAGGCTGAAATCTACAGTTTCGTCGTTCTATTGTCCAGAACGCCAAACGTGGCAATTCTGTGCCTCTCAGGAGAAACGGAACTGTAACGTTGCCGGTGCCTGTTTGCAATCATCCGTGGAACAAAGGCAAATTGCAGTTTTCTATTCAAGTATCTCCAGCTTGCCTGTGAATATCTGTTACTTAATGTATTGAAACCTTTGAGCTTTAACTAACGCAATTGAACACACAAATTTTGTCACATAAAGACTTTTTATTACGAATATGTTCCCTATATTTACTCCTCTATATCAAAATGGTGTCTGTTTATGCTGCACACGCTGGACACTATATCCTTCATCTCTGCCACGTTACACTTTAGTTAAAATATCTGTATACGGAACGTACTATAAATATTCAGGTACCAATAATGGGGGAAATATTCGCGTATTTGACAACGTTACCCGCCCACCTAGGCATCTAACCATATACATATATCCACATGTCATCTAACACGTATGGTTTTCTGATCGGCAGATGACATCCCGTGATGGCAACTGTCATTCCGTATCTCGCTAAATCAAAATATTAGTAGATAATATCTGTGCCATTTATTATAGTCTGTTATTGATATTTACTATTATATATTGTTTGCGGACCTAGTTATTAGTTATCGTGTTGTTAAATGTGTAAGGTAAGGTATCATGGACATGAAACCTGAAAGGACAATCCGTAATTTGCCGAAATTGGATGCTGTTAGCGTCTGCCGAAATCTATGGGATAAAACTGCAAAGGTTTGTACATACGTTGTAGTAAGAATACAGTATTATGAGTTATTAATAAAGAGAGAACCTCGGCCTAGGGACCATCTTGAAGGCGCGTTTATGAAGATGCCATAGTGCTTAGAAGTACATACTGAGCCTGAATTCCGGACTTTAGGTCCAACCTAGCCAAAAAAATTTACAGAAAAAACGATTGAATAAGTATTTACGAAAAAAAAAACCTTCTTGACAAAAATCGTCGATGGAGGAAGGAATCAATCAACGCTAAAAGTGGTTTCACGGGGCATCATAAGTCTGGGAGTTTGAGGTTAGAATTTTGAAATTTCGACTTTCCTTGCAACTTTCACTGCCAAATAAGGTTATATCTCAGAACATTTCAGTGGTATCGCTATGTCGCCAAATTGCCGTTATAAAACACTTGTGACGTCATAAGTGCTTTCCCGCCAAATTTCAAAGAAAGTCTAATAACTTGCTAATTACGTAAATATATATTTTTTAAATAATCGTAGGGTCTTAGGCAAGTGTCCAGGAATTGTTTTATAAAGTTTGTAAAATTTCGTCAAGTACCCTATTCTACTTCCCGTATTATCTAAATTGACAATTATTTCTGCCACTGTATGGAAAAATAATTATGGCTTGCTTGATAAAACCTTCTCACCTGAATGAAAAATGCAAAGAAATTTTCTTAAATACTAAATATCTCGAAAACGGGTAGTTTTTGGTATAGAATGTTATTTACATAAAATGTGGGGCTTGGACGCCGGCATCCAAAAAAACCATAGAAATATGGGTCATTCCATTTGAAAAAAATAAGTTATTGCTGTTTGAAATTATCTGTATTTGAGAGCCTGTTATGAACACACTGTAAGTATATGCAAAAACCAATTTAGACATACCACACCACACACGGTGGTGCTGTCATACTTCGGCTAAAATATATCTTTGATATCTATTAAAATAAAGATACAGCATTCAGTTTCCATAACCTCCACGAAGTTCCTAAATTCCAAGAAAAAATGGATATCTTGGCAACGCTGCATCCAAAATACAAAACAAAAAACAGTTCTGTAGCAAATTTCATGGAGAATGCAAATATTCCAAAGGATTAATGCCATTGTCAAAATCTAAATATTTTATTTTTGTCCTGCAAATACGAATCGCCCTGTATATGTGGAAATAAAAGAGAGGTTACGTGCACTGCGAACCTTACAACTTTTGTATTCAAGTTTTTTCGTATCTCTTACGGTTCCTGAGATCCAGGGGGACAAACTATTTGGGACACGCTGTACATACATTAGCAAAAATAAAAAAATCTATGCAGCGAAGAGTGGAAGCTTGTATTAGGAATGAAGGACGATATTTCGAACAACTTCTGTGAAAAAGCTACGTCGTTAAGAAGTGGAGTGCTGAATAGGTTATGAACGTTATGGTGTTTCCATGGTAGGTGAACACGCGCTTGAAAAAGTAACGCGCCGTTTCTATATCTCAAGGGTAGTGTAGGCAAATTTTTACAGAGATTTTTTCAAGTAATTATCTGATGATATGGCAAAACTGTTGCAGAAAGCAACCTCACGACCCGTGGCTCTCAAACTATCTCTAAAATTCGGGAAATTGTTTAAATTCCTGTTTTACTTTCTGCACGTTTTAAAAAACACTTTCATAGGTGTGCTTTTGGGGGTAAAAAAAGTTATATCGGCAAAACCTAATTTCTTTAAATCGGACTCGCAGTATAAATATCGGCAGATTTACCTCAGTAGGCTATGGTAGAATGACGCCATGTTCATTTTTTTTTCGCCATCGTAATCAACATAAGAAAGTTACCAATAGTGCCTTATCGGTGGAATACAAATAGTAATAATAATAAGTCTCAATACCTCGCAATACTCCTAGTTCGGAAGCAATCACATGCTTGTGCGGGGGAGGGGTGGGAATTACTATTATTTAGGCTTCATTGACTTTTCAAGATTTCTGCAAAAATGTACGGGGCGTTCTGATTAAATATCCATAAGCTTGCAACACGGCGTAGAAAGTAGATAATACTTTAGATAACCCACAACTTGTGCATACAACTTTTTATTCATACCTAAAAAATTAAAAAGATAGAGATGTATAGATCACCCTGTACAAAAATTCTATCAACTTTGATGACTAGAAAATTTACACAATTAAAAAAACACCAAAATTGTTTGATAATTGATATAATGTATGCAGTAGACCTCAAGTTACTAATAATTTTTTTTTCTGGGAAGCGCAAAACATAGTAATGACATATTTATAAAGTAATGATTATAGCTTCGAATTGAGGCTAGTTAGCTGCTACATTGTCATGCTACACCTATATTTAGCAATATCGGATAGAGTGGAAACTTTCCTGTCGCGAAAACATGTAAGTTATTTTTAGATGTCTGCAACCGCTTGCCTGACATCCTGTTATTATTTAATAAATTTGAGGCAAAATTTGTTTACCTAATCAAAAGTGTTCCCGCCATGTTAATTTTAGTGGTTCTGTATAATTTTTGACCAAAAAACTAAAAATAAACGAACATTTGTATAGAAACTTCGATTGAAGCAATGTGTTTGTATTGTCTTGATCGTATATCATACCCTATTAAAAATATTTTAATATGATGTCTACATAGAAATTTTTACTTTGGAATAGCACGCACACGTATTGAAAATTTTAAAAATTCAAACACGGAGCCTTGCCCGACCATGCACGAAGTTTGGTTAAGGCAAGGTCACGGTCAGCCCGTGCAGTAAGTTTGTGGTGACAGTAAACGACTGACCTGTAGATTAAAAATTCATTTTTTTAGACTTTACTAACCAATAAACAGGCACTGAAGAATCTCGTTTAAGAATTAATTTTTGCCAAGACAGAGAAAATAGTAACGGAAGTGACGAGTTTGAAAATAAACAGGAGTTCGAGAGACTTATCGAAAGTTAAATAAAATTCAGCAGCATCAGCACGGCGACAAGTGGCATCGATAACGTCTATTTATAACAAATTTAAACCAAACGTTTTTTAATGAAATTAGTCGTCGAAAAGCCATATTATGTGTCCAAAAAGACAAGAAAGCTGTTTAATTTTTCTGCCTAGGTATTGTGCAACAAATGTTTTTCCTGAAATATAAGATTTTAATTTCGACATAGGTATCTTCAATGCAGTTAGGGGTACCTATCTGCACAGCAATGCTGTAGCAAGAATTGATTTTTTAGCTAAATTCCTCAATTGCTTGTATTTTACATTGTATCTGTGTAAAAAACTTATTCAGTGGATTTTCATAAAATGCCCCATTAAAGCTCCTTAATTGATAACAGTTGTTTCACAAGACCGACCGGGAGTGTGGTTTTATAAGTCGAACAAATGCTGGGAGCCCGGCCTGGAATTTTGTAGTCACGTAAACATTTCGTCGTATATGATCACGTAATCTTTCTTCGCAAATTTATTCTATGCTTCGTGGATTTTAGTCCTATTATTTTCGTCTGGCATTATTATAGCATATTATTAATATGTATTTTGTGTAAAATCCAGAATCACGTCACCCTTATGTTGTAACTCAATAGGTGTTTTTTTGTACCTTATGGATTAAGACTCAATGGATAGCGTGGTGATTCAACATTTTGACCAATAAAATGGCTTTTTTCGATCTGTAGGGAGCAACACGCATAATTTTATACTTTTGATCAATACAAATTTTAATCTAAGAAATTACTCACATTTTGAGACAAAAATTATTTAAAAATATTTATCACAATGGTCGTCATTAGGCTTTTTGTGCAAATGGCGTGTATTTGAAAAAAATGTCAAAGTTTGTCTACAAAGACCTCGGACACCCTGTATTATTATATTTTTGAGATCTAAGATATAACACAAAAAGACCATTTCAACTTTTATAGTGCGAGTTTTTATTTATAAATTTTAAGAACATTTCAAGAGGGGTAAGAAATTAACAATTTTGTGAAAAAAATTGTCAAATTTTAAATGATTTTTCCAATCCAGGGATCCCGGGATTGAAATGTTAGATCCTGGGATTTCAATAATATGTAGTTAGCCTTTATTTTTATTTTAATCTAGAATAATAGTTTTATTAGTTCAGTTCCTTTTTCCCTTTTGTATGAACTTTACAAATATTTTAAGTGTTTAAGAAAATGTTTAGTTTTGCCTTTGTTACAAAGGATTTTTTTTTGTTTTTGATAGGTAAATAACTTTGATTTCAATTAGGTATACGTGCTTTAATTTACTATTATTTTATCAATAGATAAAATACCTTACAAGACACTTTCGTTTTAAAATTTGCACGATATTATTTATTGTATGTAAACTTGAAGAAGCTGGAATAGCGAAGCATAATATCGGGCAAATTTTAAAACGAAAGTTTTATATTTTATCTACATTAATATAACTATTAAGAAAAGTGTCTCATTAATAAAAATACCTGGGATTGATTCCCGGGATCGGGATTTGCATGACTCATACGTCACCGATATTATTACCTGATTACCCTAGGGTTAATAATGTCATTAGTGCTATATAGTTCTATCTTTTGCTCCCGCAAAAATTTTAAATTTCCATAGAAACTGTATGTCAAATTAGAGTTTTTTTTGTATTTAGTTTACGATCTATGTCAAATTGAAGAAAAATGATGGGAACTCATGTTTTCTTAATAGGAAACTGAAACCTGAAACAGTGTATGTCTGGTTATATAGATATGGTAAGTATGAATAACATTATCGAATGCATTTAATTTTTAATTGGGTTTTTCGCCACCAAACTGATTAAAAGGCAATTTGTTCAAGTTGCCTCTGGAAATTCATAATTTCTTATAACAGTAAATGAACGAAACTTCGAACAATAACTTCAATAAATTTGTTTGCCAAAGTGAAATGACTGATTTCAAAAGAAAAATATAAAATATCACAAAAAGTTCTGCAGAATTATTATTACAGAAAACACTAGAGAAAAGAGTAAAGAAGTATCTGCATATTGGTAATAAAATTTATTTTATCTCGTATTCTTAGTGCACAACTACACCACCAATAAACTATGTATTTTGGATTGTATCTAAAAAGTAGTAGTAATTTATGAAAACCATGAACCTATTCTTCAATAGCAGATAAAATTATTGGAGGTGAACAGAAACTAGAGCAGAGGTTACCAACATTAGAAGACATAATTCGGATGTGTTCTAGATTATATTATAAATTTAATACATTAATTTTAACAAATTTAATCTTCAATTTTATTACTAAACAAAACTTATAATTTAATTGTGACCTTCATTACACTTTCCACTTTTTCATAATTAAACTGTGGATTTTGCCAACAAATACGATTTAGTAACAGGAATAGTAATTAAATGAATAGGAGGAGCTTTTCAAATAACCCGCCATTTATTTAATATATTCCTCACCTCACAGATGGCGCGCGTGTATCACAGACCACAAAATTGATGTGACTTTTGAAGAGTTATTTTTTCTGTTAAAAAGTGACATTATTGTCGTAACTCTCCTAATCCAGGAACTCTAGATTACCCCAAATGCACACAGTTCACAAAAATAAACCTAAGAAATTGAGAAAAAAAACGTTACGGTTACGGACTAGGTAGATATTTGGTTTTAAAAACAAATTGACTTAGGTATCTATTTTAGTCTAATTTTCCTAGTCCTTCACTGGTGACGTGCTTAGTTCTTACCTTCCCGGTGCACCGCCCTCATCTCGCCTCGCCCCCCGTCGTCCACCCCCCTGGTTGTCGCTGAAGCGTCTTCTGTCGCCGCCGCCGCGACGCCTCTGGCCGAAGGGACGCGGCTGCTCGCGCGTCTCGGCGTCGTTGGTCGAGCTGCCGACGGTGGTCTCCACGATGGGTGCGGGCGCGTCCATGAACGTGGGGGAAATAAAGAAATTCCTTGGTTACAAGTTGCAGATTTCGACCTTGACGGAAGAGGGAACTAGCGGGTGACGTTTGAACGGCGAAAGCCCAGCTTTCGACTTGTCAAAGTCATGGCAACCTGGGATATTTTCAGAATGTCATGCCGCGGTAATATTATAGGAAGAGGCGGGTATAGGGATTGTTCCAACCAATGACGTCAGAACCTATAGGGTGCCCTTTGTTTTGTCTCCAATATTAAATGCAATACATATACTACTCTAAAAAACAAATCAACCATGTAGTCATTGACCTTTCCAGGAACCACTCTTGGATATCGCGTTTTTTTCTTATTTAACGATTTTTTTGGGGGGCGCCGGAAACATCGGAATCTCACCTGAAGACGAAGTTCTAACGATGCTGTCCCCGAGCCGAAATAACTTCGCTACGGCTCGATAAAAAAGGGCAATTTATGATAATCGACATGTTTGGAATAATTTTTAGGTAGAGACGTAGAGAACGACACATAAAAACGATCCGATCACTCGCGGGAAAAGAGCTTAGTATCTCTCGAAATTTCCTCTTTGAAAATCCGAAAAAGTGTTAAATCCCTTAGGCGGACCTTTCTCTCGCCCCGCGACCCTATTTAAGAATCTTTTTTGACTTGGTGCACTGGGAAGACAGTTTTCAGGGGCCACCCGAAAATATCTTTGCCTCAATAATGGAACGCATAGACTGTGATTAGTTCTGGGCGTCAGCCGTTTATCAAAACAGACCTGTTTGTAGGTTCTGACGTCATTGGTCCCAACAGAAAGTTCCCAACTGGTCAATATCAAACAAATGACAAGAAGGCAGAAAAACATGCAGTCTAAATACTCGTAGTTAGCAATGCGATATAATACATTTTAAGCACAAAAGTTCGTATTAACAAGGAACATATTATTTTCAAAAACGCTTAAGAAAGGTAGACGAGGGCGTTCGATATGTTTTGCCAAAGAACAGGTTCTCATTAATATTACTAGAGTTTCTTCCGTAAACCAGTGACACTTTTGTGTTTTGTGCACTGACAGTGCCATTTGTCGTAAAAGAATATTGATCCCTGCGTCACAATGGTCGATAATATATTTTGCATTGTTGTTCATTGTTGCGCAGGGATCAACATTAGAGATATCCACTTCATGGTGTAAAAAAAGTTATTAGTACCTAGTACATTGAGAGTACATACAGAGGATGTACACATCGCATCCACATATTTCCTGATATTTCTTCACAAAATGTACTCTAGTCCTCCTTCTGAGCAGATACAATATTTATCGTGGAACCACAGAAAATATATTTTCTGTGGTAGAACCTCGAGTAGAACTTTACACTATGGTATGCTATACAGGGTGGTCCAAACTTTATCAGCAATACTTTAAAAACTGCTAGAAAATTTAAAAAAAGGAGAATTTTTCATATAAACATGTATCGAAATCCTAGCGGTTTTCGATATACAAAGTTCAATTTTTTTTCAAGTTTTCTTTTATTTTTCCTAAAGGGAGACAGTTAAGTTAGGACACTCATTAAATACTATAAATTAAAAATAATTATAAGAAATAAACTATCCTTGACTTTTTTCTAAAAATGTACCGTTTTTGAAAAATTCACTTTTGTGCGTTTTAATTTTTTAGCAGAAGAAAATCAAAGTATGTAGGTCTAAGCTTTCCAAATTTTGCACACATACTGTGTTTTTAATTCCGAACAATTTTACATAATAACATTATGTCATAAAACCTACATAAAGCCTACTTTACTGGTGCGAAAAATTGGATTTTTTTTAAATTCCCAAGACTCATGGTTTTTCGAATCTAAACCTTTTTGTAAGTTTTACGACCAAATGTTATTGAGGAAAGTTATTCGGAATTAAAAACTCAGTAGGTGTGCAAAATTTCGAGAGCCTAGACCTATTTTCATTTTCTTCTGCTAAAAAAATTAAAACGCACAAAAGTTAATTTTTCCAAAAAGGTACATTTTTCGAAAAAAGTCAAGAATAGTTTTTTCTTAGAATTTATTGGGAAATTTAGTGAAGGCAAAAAAGATTACTTTTCCAGTGGCGTGCAATTTTTTTATTAAAAAATTAGATGGTTGACCTCTGTCTCTCCGACACTGGTTTAAGTAGATGGGCTGAATTATTTTTAATTTATAGTATTTAATGAGGCTCCAAACTGTACCAAATATGTTTGCCTTAGCTGTCTTCGTTTAGGTGAATAAAAGAAAATTTGAAAAAAAAAGAACTTTGACGCCCTGTATATCGAAAACCGTTAGGAAAAATTCTCCTTTCTTGAAATTTTCTAGCAGTTTTTAAAGTATTGCTGATAAAGTTTGGACTACCCCGTATATCGTAAACTCAATAATCTGTGTAGATATGTTGTTTATGTGGGACTTCTTGTCGCCCTGTATATCGAAAACCGTTAGGAAAAATTCTCCTTTTTTGAAATTTTCTAGCAGTTTTTAAAGTATTGCTGATAAAGTTTGGACTACCCTGTATATCGTAAACTCAATAATCTGTGTAGATATGTGGTTTATGTGGGACTTCTTGCTATTTCGATCTAAGCATCGGCTTACTAATTTTTATACTAGGTGCTAACATGGGCGCCTCCGAGTACAAACGAAACCGGAAAAGTTATCAATACACTCTAATCTTTATTCTTCGTCCCGTTCTTCTAAAGTGTGCGAGTATACTGGTTTAAAGAAATTAATCTTATTTCGGAGAAAACCTCGCCAAATTTCAATATTATACAAATTCAATTTAAAATTGCCGACATCCTGCTTAAAATCTTCCCTCATAAATTGCAGAATTTCTGCTTCTCCCATGGTTCCTTACGCGTTTTTCTTGTCGTCGGTATTATTGATGGTCAATTTGTCATGGGATTTTAAACAAAGAAAACAGTATAGTAAGTTTCGCTACAAAATAAGCATAATATACGCATTGCACATTTTTTCTGAATCGTTTCACAAGATTAACCCGCAAATGACTTATAACAACTATGACTATTAGGTTTTAGATTTAAGCTCTGTAATATATTCTTAATATTCATATGTACTTTTACTGAAATAGCAAAGTTTATATACCTATTTCCAGGAACATGATGGTGCTCAGAGTCCACGGCGATGACTTCGTGTTCCCTAACTCCATGCACCAGGTCCCAGCGCGAATACCCCAAATGAACATGATGAAGGTTCACATACCGTTCACTTTTAAGTTACATGAAACCTCAAAATCTTCGTATTCAGGTAAGAAAAAATTGTTTGTTTCCATTATCAATATCAAAATATCTACTTTGAATTTTCCAATGCCAACAAAAATAGTCAGAGGATCGTGCAAGAAAAAATAAGAAGATGTAAAAGATAGTGCCTTGTGGAGAATTATTTCCGCGCAAAGTGTTGTAATAATAATTACGAACTTAATTAGTATTCACAGTTAAAGGCGTTTGGCATTGAAGGATAATGTCTTTATCGAATTGAAATTGTCCGCGGCTATAAACAAATAATATATGTGTAGCTAATTTGGGTAATTTGAACTCCAGGCACAACATGAACGAAAATCGAGTTTTGTTTGGATTTGGAGATCAAATCTTAGGAGTAATGATTTTGGTGTAGTAATGGACGGATAGAAATCACCCAACCGCCGCGTCGTTAAACATTTGACTAACTATATTTTTTCACATAAAAAATGCTGTTCGAGGGACAATTTGATATAAAAATTCCAACCACTCTTGGAAATTGCATGTTATTCTTATTTCTCGAGTTTTCAGGGGGCATTGAAAGCGTCTGAACCTCACTCGAAAATTTGACGAAGCGGACCCCAGAATGCTAAGACGTTTTCGAAATAATTTGTAGAATTTAGAATATGTTTTTGATCTGATGAATAATTTCTAAAAAAATATAGTTTACAAGTCAAAAGTTATCATTGCAGACTCAAAAACAATACCACGCAGTTTCTGGTTTCTGCATTGATGTCTCTGTATAGAGATAAAATATTTTAACTCAATATAATATATATACAGAGTGTCTACTTTAAACATCCGTGTACAAATTCATAAAATCTTTATTTTTGGAAATAATAGCATCAACTTGTTTTGTTTGAAAGGCCTTCAAAAACCGCTTCTATTGACCTTCCTACCATTTTCATTGACCATTCAACTGTTTTGAGGGGATTCCATAGCACACATGGCCTTTAAAATTCCTTTTTTGCTCAACTTTGACACCCCGCAGAACGCAATTCCCTGCATATTTTTTGTTAAAATTTGGTATATTATGGGGGTCTTGGCGTGTCCTGATTAACGCCGTGGTCAGATTTTGAATAAAAAAAATCACTAAATGGTTTTCTTGAAAATGGGGGAGGGGGGGGGGGGGGGTTAAAAAAATCGTAGCCGGCCCTGGATTTGTATTGTGAACAGTGTAGGAAGGTCAAAAGAAGCGATTTTTGAATGCCTTTCAAGGCGATTATTCATAAAAATAAAGATTTTATGGATTTGTATATAAGTGGAATGAAATTCTTCCGCGTGTGGAGTCTTAATAATCGACTATGTTCACAATAGATTATTACTATATTACTATAAATAAATAACTAATGAATCTCTCCAAGTAGAATTTGGTTCATTATTAAGTGAACAACATATTCAGAAAATAGGGTTGGTCCAGATTAAATCTATATTTGTGCCATTGTGATTGCGACTCGAGTTAACAAAAAAAAAACGGTTACCAAAGAATGACTAATTAAAGTTAATAAAGATGGTGCTGTTTTTATACAATAATTTAATTTAGATTTATACATATAAGAATGTTGCCGGTAAAGCGAAACAATGGAAATCAATGAATGAAATTATTATTAGGTATTATGTTACCCGCGGAGTACCTATACATAACCTCCATAATTAATTCTAAGTAAATCGAAATATTGTTGCTGTTCCAAATAAAATCTCCGAATTTTACCATATGAAGTACCCCTAAGTGGTAGTATATAAGAAGTAAATATAGAACCCATTTCCATCTATTTGTTTATTTATCTATGGTTTGGGGTTTGGTATTAAATTGTTAATAATTGATGTGAATTAAGACTAAGGTAATTACAAAATAAAACAAGTGTAGCGGGATTGCCTTCGAACATCGACAGTTAACTCACCGCGTAAATTTTATGATATAACCTAATAATTTTATGTTATGTTGACCCAAAAACGAACAAAAACGTGTTTTACGAGAATAGGTACCTACTAATTGGCGTTATTTTCCATTTTTATTTGACTTTTTTTTAGTTTTTCTCAACCGCAATTATTCAAATAATTTTCATATGATATAGCGCGCCATTAAAAAATATGACCATGTGGTTTCTTTTACAAACAGTTCCTGTGTCGTATTGTTTTTTTGCGATTTCAAAAACATCCAGAAAATAACACTTCCTGGAGTTTTCGTCCGCCAGAAAATGACATTTTACTGGGCTAGATCGAAAAATGGTCATCAGGGATCGGAAAGTGATTTTTTATTATACTTCTTTGAAAACACCTTATTTTCATCTGTTTTAGCAATAATGAAAGATGGGGTTTTTCGGGCTAGCGCACGGAAACAGCGCATGGAAAAACTTTCCGGCTGAATAAAAATACCGAATATATGGCTTTAAAATAGAAATATACAGCAAAGTAAACTATGATATTTAACATATACCTATTTTGTATTTTAATAATAAATAAAAGTTAAGGTTGATATTTCTGGTCTATAGGGCAAAATTATAGCCTGTGAAAATATGAACCTATTAAGAGTGGATTTAAAATGATTATGAACGTTTTAGGGGAACTATTTTAATCATTTTTTCTCATACCATTGAGCAGGGTTGTTTTTTTTTTAGTTTTCCTAATTTAAAACAAACTCTTTGTTTTTTTGTTTAAAATTGTTTTTTTGATTAAAACTTGTTTTTTTTTCTAGCTAAAAAAACAAGTTTAAAACAGTTTGAAACCTAGTTTTATCCTATTTTTAAACAGTTTTAAACATGTTTTTTTCCAGCTAGGAAAATGTTTTTTTTTAACTAGAAAAAACTAGGCTATAAACTGTTTCTAATTTCTTGGCTAGGCAACCAAATAGTTATACCCTCAAGGTAGTATATATGTACGTACATCATACAATTGCATAAGTGGATGATGATAAAGGGAGAAAGAGGAAAAATAAATCTATCAAAATATGAAGTGTCAAGTGTGGTGAAAGTCACTTTCCACTTTTTCAAAAATAATGACCCTCCTGATGTTTTTTTATCTTTGACGATAAGACTGACAGTTGCTGAAAAGAAAAAAATATTTTTCTTGAAATCGGCAGTAAAGTGTCCCAAAATCGTCACTAAAAGCACAGAAATCGTACAATAATGGGCTACATGATTGTACGATTTTTTCAATAAGTAGGCCTTGGCGAGATGTAAACATCAAACGTCAGACGCGGAGAAATCGCCCGTCAAAAGTGACCAAATATTCAAAACCCGGCCGATAAAGGCCCATTTAACTCTTCGTACACATTGCGAAATTGTTTCCTATAGAAGCGCAATCCTTCAGTATACATATTTTAGTAAATTTGATTTGTAGTGTAGGCTGCACAAGAAGCAGCAGTTTGGTTTTTCTGTACGAAGATGCCGTGTCTTGTCTTACTTGACCTAGGTAGAGCGATCGTCAAAGTCAAGCAACGCCGCGCGCAGTCCGTTCATGGACGCTTATTATTATTTTCTTGCCTGATAAAACATTTTTTTTACTACTAACCTGAGAAATCACCATTATTTACTTCATTCTTCTAATGAGAAGTAATATTTCTCACCCTAGGTAAATAATGATAATAAAAAAATACCTAGGTAAATAATGAAAAATTTTCTATGACATTTAAAGATTAGTGTCATTTTATCAGCTTGACAACTGAACTCCCAGGCTACTTGATATTTCGAAGTATTTCAAAAAAGCGAGAAATGACTAAAATAAAATAAACTAAAACATGGCAATATTTCAATGTTAGTAGTAAAAAAAAAATTACACTTCGGTTGAGAAGGCCATTATTTACCTCAGGATATAAAAAAGCTCATTATATAATGGCTCACTTCTCAACCTAAGTGTATAATAATATACTATTTTTT
Source organism: Pseudeuparius sepicola (assembly GCA_963920635.1). Lineage (NCBI taxonomy): Eukaryota > Metazoa > Arthropoda > Insecta > Coleoptera > Anthribidae > Pseudeuparius > Pseudeuparius sepicola. The sequence continues at coordinate 24,492,139 of OY987298.1, read as the reverse complement.
CCGATTTCAAAAAAATATATAATGTGTACCTCGGCACTGAAGTTCTTTTTATGACTCATGTGGTTTATTTGCCTCGGCCAGAGGCCTCGGCAACTAAATTCCACATTAGTGGAGTACATAAATAACTATTTCTTGTACATAATAACTATTTCTTGAAATCGGCAGTAAAGTGTCCCAAAATCGTCATTAAAAGCTTAGAAATCGGCACTGAAGTAACCCATTATTGTACGATTTTTTCAATAAGTAGGCCTTGGCGAGATGTAAACATCAAACGTCAGACGCGGAGCCATCGCTCGTCAAAAGTGACCAAATATTCAAAGCCCGGCCAATAACACACATTGCGAAATTGTTACCTATAGCAGCGCAATCTATCAGTATAAATATTTTAGTAGGTTTGAATATCAATAGATTTATTATGGAGGCTGCACAACAAGCGGCAGTTTGGTTTTTCTGTTCGAAGCGGCCATGTCTTTGTGATACTTTACCTAGGTAGAGCGATCGTCAAAGTCAAGCAACGCCGCGCGTAATCTTTTTATGGACGGGTGATCCCTTATTATTCTTTTCTTGCCTAATAAAACATTTTTTTCCGATTTAAAAAAAAATGTAGGTACCTCGGCACTGAAGTTCTTTTTATAACTCATGTGGTTTATTTGCCTCGGCCAAAGGCCTCGGCAACTAAATTCCACATGAGTCATAAAAAGTTGAACTTCGGTGCCTTGGTACATAAATAACTATTCTATGACGTTACATGTTTTTTACTTTGATTTTAGCCAAGTGAAGTTTCTATTTTTGTATTTTGCTTTAATTTTTTAAATAAAAAAATTAAAGTTTTCAATGGCTTTTCAGTTAAAAAAAAACAGTTTAAAACTATTGTTTAAAACATGTTTTAAACAAAGGGCGTTTTTTATGTGCCGATGTTTAAAACACTGTTTTAAACATTGGTTTTAAACACTTGTTTTAAACAATACCAACCCTGCCATTGAGCAAAGGAATATCCTTTACTCAGTGCTCATACTGATGATTGAACTTAATCGCAAACGTTTCGTTTCCGATAAATAGGGTGTAAAAAGATGAAATAAATGAGATGAAGCGTAGATCCCAAAAATTCGACAACAATATGTTGTATTCTATTTAAAAAACACACAAGTTTGGTTTGTACCGCTTTTACAGAACATCCTGTACCTATCAATTGCAACAAAACCATGGAATATACCACCAAAAATCCTAAAATTTTTGTTTTTACCGTTTTTCCTAACTCAAAAAAATAAAGAAGTTATAAGGTGTTTGTGGGTTGTTTCTTCTATACCTTCAGTTTTTATTCGTGGACATTTTTCGTTTCTCTAAAAACATTTTTGTTTATTATTAAGTTATGTATTTTATTTTAATTAAGATTTCCTATTAAAATATATACATTTTTTTTGTTATACATAACTCGAAAACGGAAACATTTGCCGTCTATACTAAAATCGAGCAACTCTCACGCCTGGCGCAAACAAGAGCACGTGCGTTGAAATATTCGCCAGGGCCGCACTGAGGTACGCCCTTTATTTAATTTTAGTTTTACAATTGTTTACATCAAAATATTTCGGACAAGAATTATTGGCTTAATTAAAACGGTTTAAAACATCGATAAAATTATTTGTGGCAGTGTCTAATTAGCTGAAAACAACAAGATAAACCCGAATAACTACACTTTTGCGATCGAGTACGTCCCTGTTGCCGAGTCGGGTGGAATTTTATAGCCTACCGACCAATCGCGGATCGTCATTGAACACGTGGTTTTATTTACGCCAGGCGTACGGATTACTCGATTTTAGTATAGTTCAGTAAATTACACATAGAATAGTGCCCTAAGGATGTTTTTACGATAATAAAAAAAAATATCACTAAGAAATAGTTACAGGACTGACAAAAACGCTTTATCTCCTAAACTAATCAAGGTATCGAGATGCGGCATTCAACTTTTCTCGAAAATCGAGCTCTAGACACCTTAGCTATTTTTTGTCTATTTCTTTGGGAAATAGGAGAAAACCACAAACGTGTCCGATTTGGGAGACCGTGTTCATTTCACTACCGGAAACTGTTTTTTTATTATACTTTTTTGAAAACACTTTTTTTTTCATCTGTTTTACCAATAATGAAAGATGGGTTTTTTCGGACTAGCGCACGGAAACAACGCTTGGAAAAACTTTCCGTGGGCTGAATAAAAATACCGAATATATGGCTTTAAAATAGAAATATACAGCAAAGTAAACTAAATTTAAGAAACTCTATATGCTCTCTGATATTTAACATGTACCTATTTTGTATTTTAATTCGTAAGTGTTTCAATATTTAGATACATTTCTGTAATATTTTTGACGTTTTATTCAACTTATCTGACAATAACTAATTTCCAACAAAGCACCTTTGAAATAATTTGAGAGTAACCATGGAAACGCATCATGACATCCCGTGTTCGGCTGCGCCTCACACGGGAATTTGTCACGCGCGCACTGAAAAATCTTTATTTCCAGACTCGTAATGAAATATACTATTACAGGTCCTGCTTCCAGGATGCGGTTTGCGGCCTTCAAATTTTCTTTAAAAATCGAGCAAAGTACACTTTTAGCTATTTTTGTCGACCTCTTCGGGAAATAGGAGAACCCCCCCGCCCTAACCAAAGCCATCCAATGTGGGACACCGTGTACTGTGTACACTGTACAATATTAACATTCTCGCAAAATTTCAAACTTGCAATTTGTATAGTGGCATAATTTCTGACAGCCTGCTGGTCAGTCGAAAGCAAGATCACCTTGAATTCCCGGCATTTTCTAGAATTTGTGGGTTTTTTGTTGGTCGAAGATAAAGCGCCAAGCGCCATGCCGCGCCAGACTGTATTCTACTTTCACCGGCGCGGCGTTTCGGTATTGCAAGCGATTATGTAACGAAGTTCGCCGGTCTGCCCGACGACGGTGCCAAATTTCCACTAGAATATCCCAAAATCTTCTTGAGGCACCGAACCGTTCCAACTTTTGCATCTTCTAAAAATATGCAAATACCTAACTTCTTGTGGTACCAAAGTACCGATTGCTTTAAGTTTGCTACGTTTCCATTACTATCATTGTCCTCGTAAAATAAACTAAAATACAATCATTTGTCCCATCTATATACAGTGTCCTCCAAAAAGGTCGCAGCATAGGGGGGGAATTTGTAATTAATGTTTTGTTTTAAAATTTAATATCGGGATACTTTTTGCTTGAAAAAAGATGAAAAATGGACCACTAAAACGTGGTCATGTGACTTTCGTTATCTGTCAAAAATGACATTTAAAAAATATATCGCCAAAAATGGGTTTGTTTGTTAAAATATCAAAAAGTTTTACTTGAAAAGTTGTTTCTTTTTCAATTTTACGTGAGTGTACCAAATTTGAACGCTCTAATAAAAGATTTAGTTTTTTGCCAATTTTTAATAATTATGAAATTTCTGAAAATTTTAAAAACTTGTAACTTCGTAAAAACTTTTTTATATCACTTGCTTTATCATTCTATTAACTTTTTATTAATAATTAACGATACGAATAGGTATTTTTCAAAAGAAAATGATATTAAAGCTTTAAAATTCTGTTATGTTTGCTGCAAAGTTTATGTACCGTCTAGGATTTAGGGTATACATTTAGTTACATTACGTTTTCCGGCTCTAAATTGATGCCAAAATAATAATAAATTAAATTATCACAAACTATTTTACATATCTAAGCAAAATTCTTGACTTTTATAAAACAAATAATTATTATTACCTTTTATTGTTTTTACCATTCTCCGTCTCAAGAGTATTAATTAAACTGTAAAATAAAAACAATTGCTTCAATTCTCTCCATGGCCTACTCATCAATATCGATTAATGCGAAATTAAACTGAAAAGTAATAATTATTTGTTCCATAAAAGTCAAGAATGTTGCTTAGATACGTAAAGAAGTATAATAAAAAATATCGTTCATTACAGGTCCAGAAATAGATTTTTCCGTGCTTGCATGACTTCCCGTGTTCGGCTGCGCCTCAAAACGGAAAACGGAAACTTAATACATTTTATCGGCATATTATAATAAATTTAATTGACAAAAAATAAACAATGCAGACAATATAGTGTTTGGTATGTATGATGCGTTTCCATGGTTACTCTCAAATTATTTCAAAGGTGCTTTGGTGTAAATTAGTTATTGTCAGATAAGGAATAAAACGTCAAAAATATTACACAAATGTATCTAAATATTGAAACACTTACGAATTAAAATATAAAATAGGTACATGTTAAATATCAGAGAGCATATATTATAGTGTTTCTTAAATTTAGTTTACTTTGCTGTATGTTTCTATTTTAAAGCTATATTATATTCGGTATTTTTATTCGGCGCACGGAAAGTTTTTCCATGCGCTGTTTTCGTGCGCTAGCCCGAAAAACCCCATCTTTCATTATTGCTAAAACAGATGAAAATAAGGTGTTTTCAAAGAAGTATAATAATAATAAAGGCATTTTTGTCCCATGTGAAACCTTTTTTGGTTCAATTTTTATCTTTAAAACTAACCGAGTTATGGTCTATTGAATTAATTCTGGGACACCCTGTATATGCATAGATAACCATAGCACCTTCACCTCCTGAAATTTTTTGTTTGCAATTTAAAATTACACCTCGCTTAAAGTTCAAAAATAATTATTCTTTCACATCGAAAAATCTTTATTATTATTTTTGTATTTTTACGTCTATACTTACCTATGTATAATATGTACTGTCATTTTATTAAGAAATATTAATATTTTATACATTTTCAACTACTTTTTGCAGGTAATTTTTTATTTATATTGTAATACGTTTTATTTCTACATGTCTATGTTTTCTTAATCAGTTTAGTATTATTAGCAACTAAACGGATGATTTACCTACTTACTTTATGACAATGTAGTAATTGTCTACTTACACCTATATTAGTCATTCTTTAATGATTGGCGAAAAAAAGGTCGAAACACAAAAGGTCGACATTTTAAAAAATCTAGAAAACAGTAAAGGTCGAATAATCATAAGATCGAAAAACAAAAGATAGAAACACAAAAGATCGAAACTACAAAAGATAGAATGAGAAAATGTCGAACCACAAGAGGTCGAACCACAAGAGGTCGAATCACAAGAGGTCGAATCACAAAAGTTCGAATCACAAGAGTTCGAAACACAAAAGGTCGAATCACAATAGGTCGAAATTTTAAAACTCTGTATGTAATATTTGGCCTTCAATTGAAAGTACGTACCTACATTTTGAGACCAAAAAGGCAAACTGCAGTTATACGCCGATGCCAAAGGCTTCTTATGTATAAACAAAAATTATTGTTAGTAGGTACCCATTACTGACATCAGCTGTATATTTTTGCAGCAAAATATAGGTCTGTGTTATAACCTAGACGGTGGCAAGCATCGAATTGATAAGTACTTGTCAATTCAATGGTGGCAACGGCTAGTATAGGTATATTCGAGTCGATTCCCTAGTTTTTATCAGTTTTAAAGTGTAAATACAGGGTGATTCAGTTTCATTTTAGTTTTTCATACACATTCTTTTTCTTGGGATCTTCATTTTAAGATACAGGGTGTAATTAAAAAGTATAGAAATAGGTGGCCGATTTGTATAGTAGTGTGATATAGTAGTTATAACAGAAGTTTGCTGGTCACGGAGGGAGACGGATTTTTGTGGAGCATGAGGAAGAGAACTTTGAAAAATCCTAGCTTTCTGGAGTTCGGTATGTTTGGATAATGTGAGGCAGATATCTAGTTGGACTCCAGATTTTCAGAGAGGGAGTAGGGGATTTCTGAGTCCGCTGGCGCCGTTTCGAGAAGACTGTGGCTTGGGTTTTGTCAGCGTTTAAGTATCTTGATCTTCGACTTGTCGAACCACTTAGTCAGTTGGTCAACAGCAGATTGGAGGTCTTGTATATGCATCCTGATTGCGGCGGGTCTAAGAGGTCATCGCAGTGCCATCGGCATACAGGTAAAGTATTTACGCAACCTTGAAGAACTTCGATGGGCTTCAAAGAAGAAAGCCGAGTCCCAAGCCAGACTTAAATTTGAGATTGAGATCAGAGACAAAAAATGTGCGATCGGATTTAGATTAAATCGGTCGTCTTCGGTGTGACTAGGTGGATATATTTGCAGGATATTGCAATGTGTTATCATCGCTTGATGTGACACTAAAATGTTCCCCATAAGTATTGCAGCCATGTGTGGACAATAATCTCCCTATCTGTACCGCAATCACTGAATCACTTCATTTGCGGTAGTACAGGGTGGCCCATCCAAGCGGAAAAAGTGTGCTACGTGGAGACACGTTAACATAAAATCGTCATTCAAAAAATGAGATTGTAGTAAAAATTAAGGGGAATTCGAGGGTGTACCCTAATTTTGTATACGGGGGTCGGTAAAAAAGTTATCGCGAAAAAACATTTTTTGCAAAATAAAAAAAATATTTTTTTACCTACACATTCATTAGAGAACCTTTAAGTAGTATTCCCGAATATTCAGTTTTTTAATATAACTTCCGGTTATAGCGGAAATGAAAGTGGTTTTCTCTATTTTACAACTTACACATTTCTCTTAGCCATCACAGGATTCCTTTTTTAATGTCTCATGGTCGGTGTCTGATGTTCGATCTGAGTAGGCCAAACAATAAAACCAAATTTATGACAAATCAAGTCAGCCATGATAATAAAACTGACAATCGAGTAGGCTGTCAATTCAATATTTCTATTTACGTGTCAGATTAGTCTAAAATTTTGTTGCTGAAGCTGTTAGTAGTTGCAGTTTAAAAAATGTTTTTGAAAGAAGAATGCTGTGATATTTTAGAGATCTTCATCAAAAATGATAAAAGATACGTAGAAACTTTGAGGGAGTATTCTCGTAAATATCCAAATAGAAATGTTCCGAGTGCTTCATTTATATGTAAGCTGTATCGAAGATTCAGATCGACAGGAAGTGTGATTAGCAAGAGAAAAAAAGGGTTTAGAATTAGTGAGGACGAGAGAGAACGAATTTTAAATTATTTCAGAAGAAATAACGAAAAATCTCAAGAGAGGTGCAGCGAGAGACTTACAAATTCCCCGGTCTACAATACAAAGGGTAATGAAATTAAGCAAATTTAAAGCCTTCAAAATATTCCTGTTCAAAGGCTATTCCCTGGAGATGCTGCAAGAAGACTGGAATATTGTCAAACAATGTTAAACTTTTATTTTGCAAGAGGTGGAGCTGGATTTTTTAAACAAATTACTTGGTCCGATGAAGCTACATTTAAACGGCGGGAATATACAACCGGAAAAATAGTATATTTTGGTCTGTTGACAATCCACGGGCATTTCGTGAAGTTGTGAAATCCGGCAGAAATTCCGTGGCTGTTTGGTGCGGAATTGTGGGAAATTTTATAATGGGCCCTCTATTTTATTCAGGAAGTATGACAGGTAGGAAATACCTACATTTAATCCAGAACGAATTGGAACAATACTTTGACCAGTTGCCATTAATTTTTCTTAACCAACTCCAAGAAAAACAATTAATATGGCAGCAAGATGGCGCTTCCTTCCATAACTGTGGGCCCATAACGGAATTTTTGAACAATTCGTTTGAAAATTGGATTGGTAAACATGGAACGATAAGGTGGCCGCCACGTAGTCCAGATTTAACCCCCTTGGATTTTTTCTTGTGGGGGAATTTAAAAAATAAAGTTTATAAGAACCGCCCCGAAAATGTTGAGGAGATTAAAAGACGAGTAAAATTAGAAATTGATAGTTTAAACAATCGTCCCTTAATCTTTGAAAATGTCCGAAAAAATTTCTTAAAAAGACTTAGGTTATGTGTAAATAATAATGGAAACCATTTTGAACATTTAATGTAAATGAACTTCTAAGTAATTTTTAATAACTAATCATATTGTTGTTCTAATAAATATGACAGTAGTAAAAATAATAAATGTTTCATAATTTCCACGAGATTTTTAATTAAGTTGAATGCAGTTGAATGGCTATAGCCACTTTAACATTCAGCCTACTCGCTTGTCAGTTTTATTATCATGGCTGACTTGATTTGTCATAAATTTGGTTTTATTGTTTGGCCTACTCAGATCGAACATCAGACACCGACCATGAGACCATGTATCTAGTTTGATGGAGCTTCTCTGATAAATATCTCGGAAACGGTTGGAGGTAAATAGGTCAAATTATATATCGTTGGATTCAGAATTAAAAAGGAATCCTGTGATGGTTAAGAGAAATGTGTAAGTTGTAAAATAGAGAAAACCACTTTCATTTCCGCTATAACCGGAAGTTATATTAAAAAACTGAATATTCGGGAATACTACTTAAAGGTTCTCTAATGGATGTGTAGGTAAAAAAAAATATTTTTTTATTTTGCAAAAAATGTTTTTTCGCGATAACTTTTTTACCGACCCCCGTATACAAAATTAGGGTACACCCTCGAATTCCCCTTAATTTTTACTACAACCTCATTTTTTGAATGACGATTTTATGTTAACCTGTCTCCACGTAGCACACTTTTTCCGCTTGGATGGGCCACCCTGTACCTGCGGCAGATGCCGATGAGCTTTTGTGTGAACATAACACTTGTTATATAATTTATTATTTTGATATAATTACTTAATGTGTCCATTGCCCTCTGCGGTCCACTGCATAAAAATGTCGTGAAAATATTCGTGACATACAAACGCGAGATAAGTGGAACGAGTTCTGATCCACTGTGGTCATACATCTGAACATTGTTGCCATGTTGGACGATATGTCTGACCTTAAAGGAATTTTCTGAAAATCTTATTAAAATTATTTACTTTGAGAGACAATAATTCGCCGTTTTTATGTAAGAAAAAAAGGTTACCAAAGTTCCAATCCCGCTTGTGGTTACTATAGAATATAGTATATAGTAATATAGTACGTAACACACAATGTATAGATAATAATCTAGAGATTTGACAAAAGGAACTTTTTTTTAATAGTACTAGTATTTATGGAAAAGTGAAATGATACGCTCGATTTTGATCCTTGGCCTGTATTTCCATCACGCAACAAAACAACCAGAACCAGGTATTTCGAGAGGTGTTTTATTCAATCTACATATAAGTTATTGTTAATTACCACAATGAAAGGCAAAAGGAGGCTAAAATTTTGTAGGCACTACGATAATTATTAATGCCAACATCGACAATAATCATATCATTTCATCCATGTGAATATATACATGGTAACACAGACCTATATAGCTATATAGGTCTGTGATGGTAATAATTATTGTTAAGTAAGGATATTGTGTGGTTTTGTTTATATTATATATATATTTTTATATATATTTTTCGTGTTTTGTATTTAGCTCCTAAATGGTCTCAAACTAAGAAATATTGAAAATCTTTTAAATTATTCTAACACATGACACATGGTGTTTTAGAAATAAATTTTATAGAATTTTTAAGGCTAAGCTTCTCTCACTTTTTATTTCTGAGAAAAAAAATATTACCAAGTATCATTTATAATGAAGAAATACCCTTATTTGCAAAATTTCAGAGACAGCAGCAGTCTACTTTCATGAATATCCATAAATCCGTGGACAGTTATTAAAATTAAATGAAATTAAAATTTCTTGACACCACCAATAAAAATCAATAGTCACAACCAAAAAATTCTTTCCGATTATCAAAGTAGCTTATACAGGATGATTACGTTTTATTCTGATACACTTCAACAGGGGATAGAAAACCATAAAGTATGATTATATTGTGGTATAAGTTTCTATACACAACCGCCTCGTTTTAGAGATACAGAGTGTTTAAATTCCCAAAAAGTTAACGTTTAATTTTTTATTTTTCTAACCGTCAAAAATATTCAAACGAAATTTGGTATACACCATGCATTGATCAAGTGTCATAAAATGTGATAATACCAAGTTCCTCAAATAGCCAGTGGTAGTGATATACACTACATAACTTTTTTATTCTATAAGCAAAAACTGTGATACTTTGTGACACTTGATCATTACATGCTGTGTGGCAAATTTCGTTTGAATATCTTTAACGGTTGGAAAATAAAAAATTAAACTTTAAAATTGTAGAGATTTTAAATACCCTATATCTCGAAAATGAGACGGCTGTGGATAAAAGGTTATTCCACAAAATAGTAATACTTTATGGTTTTATCACCCGTTGAAGTGTTCTAAGTAAATCACCCTGTATATTATTTAGACGTATTATTTATAGGCATTTATCGCATTTACAGATCTTTCAGATTGTTGTGAATTATATAATATTACTGAAACGACCTTGTCTCTGAAAACAGCGCCTAAAAAAGTATATTTTGTTGCACAACGGCAGAGATTGCACATCATTTGAAAATTATTCCACAAGTTAGCTCGTAGTGTCGAGGTAAGAATTTCTGAGATATTTTACCTTTTCCGGATTTTATTTAAAATCAGATAAATGCAAATTGCGAAGGACATTTTTTTGTACTAGGAAATTTTATGGTGTATTTATCGCTTCAATTTTATTTTTTAAATAAAATAGGCGGTAGTGTTTCAGTTGCTACCTATGCGTAAATCTTTAAATTTATCGCGATCAGGAAGTAATATGCAAATTGTTTAAATTTCAAACATTTCGCAACAAGGTTAGAAGTGCTGTTCACATCCGCGATCGAATTAGATTTTTAAATAATCATACTAATCAATTAAATATTAAATTGACGTCAGTTTTCCGAGCTTGAAGAAAATTGCAGAAAAATAAAAATGAATTATATTGGTACATACCTAATAAAATATAATAGATTATATTACAATTAATTAGGTATTTCTAGAAAAATTGACTATTAACACAGAAAATATACTAGTATATTTTCTGTGCTATCAACATTGAAGAGAAAACTGAGAAGATAATATTATTATAGTATTACAACGAAAGGGGCAAAAAACTTACAGTCTCAGCTCCACAAACACAGCTTTTTTTGTGTTTATGGAGCTGAGACTGTAAGTTTTTTGCCCCTTTCATTGTATTCTCCCGCTCCACTTCAAGACATTTACTATTTACTCAGTTTATTATAGTATTACCTACATTTCACGTGTATTATACGCAGTGAATTTTAAATATTCCAAAATATGTTAGAGTTCACGTTATTTTAACCAATTTTTATATATTTTTTTCAACAGTTAATTTCAGAAAACAGAATTAGGTTTTTATTTTTTCTTTCAACAGTTTTAATTAAAAATTCGTATGATTAAAAAACTGTTTTCGGCTAGCCCAAAAATAAGTTGTTTCCGAGCAATATTTTCCAAGCCGCTGGTCATCTTTAAAATCGACACAAAGATTAGACGAGGCCTAGAAATAACTAGCCGTATTGGGAAATTTACTTTTGCTGCACATTATGACTAAGGCGGCCGTGCAATCGATTTTTTTTCTTGCGAGGCTCTTTCTTCATTTGGTCAAATAATGATAGAGTTGTGTGCCCGCTGTCACGTATAATATTCTACATTCTGTTTGTAGTTGCGAATTTGAATGAAAACAAGAGATCAGAGGAGTATGGAGTTAATTATATTGTATGCGGATCTATATATCATACATCTTCTGGTCCTAGAAAATATCCTTACTGTTAACTTTGTATTAATCTTCTTTAAAAAAGGTATGTTTGCTCAAAAACTTTTTGACGGAGTGTTTTGCATTTTTGGCGCGTGTCGCAATGTTTTCTCTTTCAATAGACACCAGTACTCCAGTTTAATGGTTTTGGGACGCTTTACAAACCAGACCAAACTTGCAAAGCAACCAGCAACTTGCTGGTACTTGCTTTAAAAACTGCGTAATGTCGGTCAATAGGGTAGGTATTGGCAAAGGTTTTTCTCGATGAAAATGTTTATAAAATAAAATGGCCTTACATTCAGAATGCCTTTGAATTCGAAAGGTAAAATTAGTTTTTTAAATAAGAATTCCACCATCTGTTTAAAAATGCGTCTGACGTCACTGATTAGTAAACATCGCCATGTTATATGGTAAATGCGTGCATTGAAGTTGACAAGTATACCACGGGACAAATAATTATAAATAGATTATAAATCTGTCATCACTGATGGGCTGTCGGTCAAGTTTGCTTAGTTTTAGGTTATATACATGGTGTAAAAAGTTTTTACTACACAGTGGGGTAGGCATACTAAAAAGAAAAATGCGATTTTTTACCAGTAATTTTTTCTCAGTATTTCTACATTTTTTAAGATTTCTGTGAAAACTTATAAAAATAACTAAATTTACGATATGTTGTGCAACTGGCAACTGCGCACCAGCCTTGACGCGCGAGCTTACTAGCTGACGAGAAGGCGCCGTTAATACGGGGTTTTATTACGCTTCTGAAAATATTTTTTTTGGTTGACTTTAGAATTTTTTTAATATCAGATTCGTATATTAAGCTATTTCTTTTCCACTTGTGGTTAAAATTGTTTACATCATGACTGAATTACCCTGTACCACTGCCACCCTCATTGTAAGAATAGAATTTAGACTGACCGTGTTGGCAAATGTACTCTATTTGCAAATCGATGACGTGATAGGTGTTTTTGAATAGGGTTACCTCAAATTACTTTTTAAAAAAGCTCCAGTAGGTACCGTATTGAAACGGAAAATATAGCTCCAAAGCATAAAGTTCTTTACTGAGAGCTGTGAAGTGGACACCGACTTTTAAGCTTGTTATTTTCTGAAGGTATAGATTATGTCAATTTGACAAAAATACCAATTATTGTGGAACTATATTTTCTGTGCTATTGCCAAAGTCTAGAGAATACTATAAGTCGGCGCACTCTGCCTTGTGTAAACAAACGTTTCCCCCTTGCCCTCTCCCGCTCCCTCGGCCCGCCGTCATCGGACTACGGCGATCGATATCTTATTTAATAAGAAAATAAGCTTATAGACCGGGAGATAGTGCAGATTTTTGGACGTGATTTTACTCAGTATGCCTTTCATGGGGCATTATGTTGCGTATATTCTCACAATAATAAGGTATGAATAGGAGAGTCATCCTGGATTCTTCATATGGAAAAATGAGTTTTCATTTATTCGAAAAATATGCATTTTGATATGTTTTTAGTCAGGCTGCCATGTGTTTTTATAATGAAGTTCAAAATAGAAAATTCCTCGGAAAACCATAGGCATACCGTTAGCGTGGGTCCAAAGGGCTATTATTGCCATGTGAACTTGTATTTTAATAATTATTTTTTCCATTTTTCTAAACAGGCTGCCAATGAGAAGTATGCAAGTTCTTGTTATGAAACTGCTGAAGAAAATATGGCATACCGTTTGCGCATATCCAAGTATTTATATCGAATAACTCGTTTAAATTATTAAATAACATTCAATTTAAACAGCACTTGGACAAGCGCAAAAGGTATGCCATCCTTTTTTCAGCATTTTCATAACAAGCACTTGCATACCTCTCCTTGGCAGCCCGTTCAGAAACGTGGAAAAACTAATTATTAAAACACAAGTTTACGTGACAATAATAGCCCTTTGGACCCACGCTAACGGTATGCCTATGGTTTTCCGAGGAATTTTCTATTTTGAACTTCATTATAAAACACATGGCAGCCTGATTAAAATCATATCAAAACGCATATTTTTCGAATAATTGAAAACTGAGTTTTTCATATGAAGAACCCAGGAAGACTCTCTGATTCATACCTTATTATTGTGAGAATATGTGCCATATAATGCCCTTTGCAAGGCATACTGAGTAAAATCACGTCCAAAAATCTGTCACTATCTCCCGGTCTATTACACAGTGTAGCTGCGAGCGGTTCGAGGCTGATTTACGACCAGTCGCAAAAAATTGTTGTTTTCTCCGAGAGAACAAAGAAGTGAGCTGACTTATAGTATTCTCTAGACTTTGCTATTGCTATTAATCAACAGCATTATGAAGTTTGTATGTACTCGTGTGGAAATATGGCTTCCCATGGGTATAACATTATATTTTTATTGCAATAATAAGTGTGGGTTAACGACTTCACATCCAAACTGATTCACCAGTTAGTTCCTGTATTCTAACATATTATAGGCTAATGATCCTTGGCATGAGTGTAATAACATCAATAAAAATATCGGTTTAATCGGGGTTCAACAAACCTTGCTTGCAAAACCTACCTGTGAAATTTAGTAGAGGTATCAAAAGTGTGTATACTCCTATGAATCACGCATTTTTTGTGGCCATAATTTCCAACATAATTATTTTGTGGTGAGTATGCTCTCCCGTATGTTTTATTCGAGGAGATTGGGATGCTGCAGTTCAGGATGTCCAGGCCAATTCCCACCTTCACCAAAGCAAAACTTTTATTCGGAAAAATGTAGTACATTTATGTAGTGAACAGTTTTATACAGGGTAACTTTTACAGTTTCGTATTCAAAATTATGAGCAATAAATAATGGTATGTTCGCGCGCAGGTGGTGTGATGTCAGCGGTAACGCTTATTCGACAAAAGCATGGCTAAGAAAATTAACATTAAAAATCGAAATTATTAGTTTGAAAAAGGCATAAGGCATATGGAAACAATTAAAACCACTGTTCACTGAGTGAATTATGGGCCTAGGGATAAGTTTTAACGATTGCCATATTTCTTAAATAAAAAAGTAGCTAAAGTAGTTGAATATAAAATTAACCAAGAATTGTTTAAAAATAAATGATATATTTTAAAATACTTATTAGGTACATAGATGGTCTCATCAATTTATAGGTTTTTGATAATAGCTCGAAATTTTTCACAAAAGCTCTTAGCCTGAACATATTTTTATTTTCATTTTCAATATTATAATTTGCTTCTGAATAATTACACCTATAAGAACCAACGTGATATTTTTGAATAAATTGTTTCTCCAAAAGCACCCCAAATACATTAAAAGTATAAATTGTATGAATATGATATTCCGATTTCGAGTTTAGGTCATTCCAATCAGAAAGATACAATAATAATTAACGTAATTAATTTTCAAAACTATTTTCTCTATCGCTTTTTCACTCCTTGAATATGACACAGGATTTGATACGGTTCCAATAGGTCACAATTTGGCATTAAATTACCTTTTTGTATCAAGGGCGTTAAGTAGGCGTTTAAAGCCCATAGCGTGAAGATGATATTCAGAGGCCATAGGCCGAGGGATATTACTTACACGCGTAGAACTTTAATTCTGAAAATTGACCCTTAGAGGGGCCCGAGGCAGAGCACTTTTAGATAACAAAACCTCAACTTATTTCCAACTAGTAGGTAACACATTTTCAAAATTTTTAATCTACTTTAAGGATCTAGATCTACAATTATTTCTAAGCAAAAACGTACCTACTCTTGACCAATTTTGAGAACATCGCACTAGACCGTGGTGTGATTGTTAGAAAGATAACTAGTCAAACCTTCAGTTGAAAAACTTATACTAGATCATCGCTCAAAATGAATTCACTACTTCAAACCCACTTAAGTAATTTTTTTTGCCAAATTTTTCCTAATATAAAATGAGATACTTAATTCCTGGATTTTTTCACAAAATTACAAGGATTTTCTCAAAAACGATTGATTTCTGCAAAATTGGCCAAGAGTACCTTTTTGGGTATAAATAATAGTGGATTATAAAAGCAGATTCAAAATTTTATAAAGTACAAGTTGAAAAAAATAGTGTAGAAGTTCTCCGCCTCAGGAAAACATTTAAAAATCAACACCGTCCTTCATATAGAATGATATTGAGGCAGAAATTATTAAAATCAATAGCGAAATAAAAAAAGTAAACCGTTATTGGGTAACTTTCTTTAAGGGGCCCAATCTCGTCAGGGGACCCTCTTAGCTAAAAATTCTTTTAAGAAAATCCTCATAATTTGACGCGAAGAACATTATTATTTGATGTCCCTTATAAAAAAATAATTGTAAGAAACGTGTAATCGTGATTATGTTTTCACTTATTACTATATGAAGTAAGAAGCATAGTAATGAATTATTAATAGTCACGACTCCGAACATTGTACTCCAATACCCATGATACGCCTGTGAGCATCAATGACGGTGACTGTGGGAATTTTTAAAGGTAGGTAATTAATAATAATTCGTTTAGAAAAATTTCTGTCCACAGAATACATAGACATACCCCCCCATATGAAATTTTTATAGCAAGGTTCACAAGGAACCAGTGGAAGGAGTACGGTTAATCAATACCAAAAATTTAATCTCAGTTGTAAGTTAGAAAACATAAAAAATGCTGATCTTAATAAATCTGAAAGTAAACTTTTTGACTTCACTTTTTCATCTTTGTATAAAAAGAACTATAAAACTGAAGGAGTACACTCGTGGACAAAATTGTCGCATATTTTCAAGTCGGACAAATCAACATATTAATTCAAGTAGCAATTTTTGGACTAATCGGCCTACTTCAATTTTTTCATAATTTTTGCGGATATTTGTTAACAATTTTGCAAGATGCTCAAAGTAGGTAGATCCACGAAAGGTTTGTTGTTGGATACATGTATGCGTATGCATTCTAAGACAGAGAAGACCAGAATACAGAGAGTCAATCTTATCAAATATATGTCAAATGGAGCCCAAATTCAAAATTTTGTTAAAATAAAAAAATATTAAATAAAAAAAAAATTAAAGTCCAAAAATAGCAATTTACGAATTTTCTGCGTTTAGAAAAGTGTGCCATGGAAGTTTTGAAGGCTAGTTGTTTTCAAAAAGTAATCATTTCAGAATAAAATTAAAAGCTACAGAACATTTTTTTATTTTCCCACACTTATCAGGGGACGCTCTAATATGTATATGCCAAAATGTTATCCATGAGTGCGTTTGGACCTGGTTTGAACATACAGAGTCTCTCACTTAAGAGTGAAACAACCTTATAACTTCTTTAATTTTTAACCGACCAGAACGAAATTTTTACCAAAGGTAGATGGCATTGTTGCCTACTTATTTACAAAAAATTAGTTGTCTGCATCAAAGTCAAAGCCACCTGCGAACCCACAATCGAAGCTAAAAATCCGAGTCATATTAGGCTTTTTTTTTTCAAAAAAATGTACTAAAAAAAGTTGTTCAGAATCGCTCCAGAACCCTAAATCCAAAATTTTGTCAAAATCAAAAATATTAAAAAAAATTAAGTAAAAATTCGAAAAAAAATTGTTTTGTAGCTTGTAATTTTATTTTGAAGTGATTACTTTTTGAAAACAACTAGCCTTCAAAACTTCCATGGCACACTTTTCTAAACGCAGAAAATTCTTAAATTGCTATTTTTGGACTTCAGTTTTTTTATTTAATATTTTTTGATTTTAACAAAATTTTGGATTTGTGGTCCTGGATCGATTCTGAACAACTTCTTTTCTTTTCGGATTTTTAGCCTCGATTGTGACATCGGAGGTGCATTGAAGTTGACAAATATACCACGGGACAAATAATTATAAATAGATTATTAATCTGTCATCACTGATGGGCTGTCGGTCAAGTTTGCTTAGTTTTAGGTTATATACATGGTGTAAAAAGTTTTTACTACACAGTGGGGTAGGCATACTAAAAAGAAAAATGCGATTTTTTACCAGTAATTTTTTCTCAGTATTTCTACATTTTTAAGATTTCTGTGAAAACTTATAAAAATAACTAAATTTACGATATGTTGTGCAACTGGCAACTGCGCACCAGCCTTGACGCGCGAGCTTACTAGCTGACGAGAAGGCGCCGTTAATACGGGGTTTTATTACGCTTCTGAAAATATTTTTTTGGTTGACTTTAGAATTTTTTTAATATCAGATTCGTATATTAAGCTATTTCTTTTCCACTTGTGGTTAAAATTGTTTACATCATGACTGAATTACCCTGTACCACTGCCACCCTCATTGTAAGAATAGAATTTAGACTGACCGTGTTGGCAAATGTACTCTATTTGCAAATCGATGACGTGATAGGTGTTTTTGAATAGGGTTACCTCAAGTTACTTTTTAAAAAAGCTCCAGTAGGTACCGTAATGAAACGGTACCGTAATGAAACGAAATTTTTACCAAAGGTAGATGGCATTGTTGCCTACTTATTTACAAAAAATTAGTTGTCTGCATCAAAGTCAAAGCCACCTGCGAACCCACAATCGAAGCTAAAAATCCGAGAGTCATATTAGGCATTTTTTTTTCAAAAAAATGTACTAAAAAAAGTTGTTCAGAATCGCTCCAGAACCCTAAATCCAAAATTTTGTCAAAATCAAAAAAATTAAGTAAAAATTCATAAAAAATTGTTTTGTAGCTTGTAATTTTATTTTGAAGTGATTACTTTTTGAAAACAACTAGCCTTCAAAACTTCCATGGCACACTTTTCTAAACGCAGAAAATTCTTAAATTGCTATTTTTGGACTTCAGTTTTTTTTATTTAATATTTTTTGATTTTAACAAAATTTTGGATTTGTGGTCCTGGATCGATTCTGAACAACTTCTTTTCTTTTCGGATTTTTAGCCTCGATTGTGACATCGGAGGTGGCTTTGACTTTGGAGTAGGTAACTAATTTTTTGGACATAGGCCACAATGCCATCTACCTTTGGTAAAAATTTGGTTCTGGTCGGTTAAAAATTGAAGAACTTATAAGGTTGTTTGAGACACTCTGTACATTTTTTGTTGCGTTCTGCGTTTTCGCTTGAAATTTCCACCCCTCCCCCGCACAAGCATTTGGTTGCGTCTGGAGAACTCTTAGTTTGGAGTATTGTGAGGGCGAGAATTATTATTATTAAATCGTTTCCAGGATTTGCGAAAAGTGTACCTTTGTCTCTGGTGTGTGGAAATCCTTTTATTCGGGCCCCGCAGAACTTAATTTGTTATACATTCAAATCTAATAATAAATATTTATGATATTCGATGTTTAAGTTATAGTGACTCCACTAGCAGCAAGCAGTTTTTCCTCACTGTTCGACCAGTTTTCCATCCTATTTAACATTTTAATTTAGCTATATAATATGTTAATTTTTTAACATTCCTTGCAAATTGGCTACTCTTTTTTTAATTTTTTAATAATTAGGCATAGGTAGTTCAGGTGATTGTGTAACCAGTTTTTAATCTTTTCCCGAAAAATCAACTTCTTCAAGTTCAAGGGAGGCGGGTTTTCAAAATTCAAATGGGCCAAATATTATAAATAAGTTACGGACGATGCAACAGAATTTACGTTTTACGCACACGAATCCTAAATTTGAATAGATAGAAATTAACAGAAAACGGCTATAGTTATAACTTCTGTGTTCGATTCGCTATATAGTTCTGTGGTTAGAGCCACAGAATATGAAGGTTAGGCCTCTGTCACAAGTTCTGACATTTCTGCCAGACGTAATAAATATGCTCCTGGAGGCGCCCTGAACAATGCTGCCAAACTTGTATTACCAAATTAAGAAATGTCATTTCTAATTTCCAGTGTAGAGTGTTTTTAGTATATAATATATTACTCGTACTGGTAATTAAAGAGCGTTTTTAGATTACTTCCTTCTGATTTTAATAATTATTGATTAATTTCATTTTTAATTGTTCATTATGAAGGCATCCAGGTATTGGGAGCGAGAGCGGATACGGACTTTATAAGCTAAAGTTCACCTAAGATTTTTTTGAAATTTTTGACCTACAATCTAGATTTTCATGCAGATTTAAAAACTAAAAGTGTAGGCAGTATTTTACGGACGCGAGGAAGGGCTACCTCTATAGTGTATCCGCGTTTGCTTGTGAATACTCGAGAAATCTATGAAAAAAAAGAGCGGTTTTCTGTTTAAATAAAGGTTTCATTACAGCAGAAACTGTCACCTAAGCCAAACAGTTTATTGCATACGATCATTGATTAAGGTATTCCTTATTCAATGATACGATCTCAAGTGTGCCTTGCAACATGGATAAAATAAATGAAAACGGATTATCGTCATTTTGTTTTGACGATCTGTGCGCATCATCATCATCATCCCTATAATAGTTGCCCATATTTTCAGCGGTCTAATACCGTTGACTGACGTATTGTCAATCAACGCTAATACTGTCTACCTTTTCTGCTCACACTTAATCTTTCAGCACAGAATAAATAGCTTCACAACAGAAGCGTCCATAAAGACGTGTCAAAAGGATGCTCGCTTTGATGCGAAATATCTTCTAAAGGGATAAACATTGTGCACGTTATTTGATTTTACATTAATCCACATTGCAAAGAAATTGTATTAGGACCAAATTTATGTATAAGGTATTGGTTATTTTTCTATAAATTGAAATGGAGGCTCGCTTATTTTTGACACGTCTTTATGGAAGCTATTTATTCTGTGCTTTCAGTATTTATTTTTTTTATGTTTACTACCAAACCTGTCACCATTTTCATGCGGTGGCATGTCAAAGAGGACAAAGTCACGTTGAAAAATAGAACTTGGTTATTGCAGATTTTTTGGCTGCATTGTAATTAAATTCAAACAATAACGAATGGGATGGGAACGTCCCTAATTCATAATTAGGTATAAAAGTACGATAAATAAGGCCATTGGGATCTCTCCTAGTGAGGTGGGTTTTCGTGTATTGAGATATACAGGGTGTCCGGTAAGTATGGGGCTATCTCACAGGAGCAAGTAGGGGACGTCAAAATATTACGATTGAGCTCAACAACTACGGATCAGATCTCAATAGTTACTGAAATACAGGGCGTTGTAACTCTTTTTTTCAAATTGAATTATGGCAATATCTCCCAAACTAATCAAGCTGTTGAACTGAAATTTGGCACTGCTGTGTTTTTGGCGATGGAGAATAAGCTGAAAATGTCAATTTCGCCGTATCTCACAGAGGGCGACACTTGCGCTGTTTTTGGCTCGTGCTTTTACTCGTAACTTTTTTGAGGTTATCTCTTTGGTCCTGCAGGTCTATTATTTTAGTGCATCTTTTTATTCTGCAAGAAAAAGGTACTCTTGTTTCATAACGATTAAATCAACCGTTTGCGTTGAAATCGGCAAAATGTGCCCCAAAACACCTGTTGAGTTCAATATTCGACACTTAAAATTTTCACCTACCACTTTCAAATATTACAGATCAACTGTACATTCAAAATGATGAAAAAAATGCCAAATGAGCAGTGGTCAAAACACTATTGGTTTTCTTGAAACAGCGTGTCAAAATTTTGTCAAATTCAATCCTTTCCATTTTGAAAGCGAATAATTTTTGGTACTTTGTTCATAGGGATTTTTTTTCACTTCAAATGGTACCGTTGATATGAAACACTTGAAAGCGATAGGTGAAAATTTTATGTTTCGAATATTGAACTCAACAGGTGTTTTGGGGCACGTTTTGGCAATTTCAACGCAAACGGTTGACTTTATCGTTATGAAACAAGAGTACCTTTTTCTTGCAGAGTGAAAAGATGCACTAAAATGATAGACCTGCAGGACCAAAAACATAACCTCAAAAAAGTTACGAGTAAAAGCACGATCCAAAAACAGCGCAAGTGTCGCCCTCTGTGAGATACGGCGAAATTGACATTTTCAGCTTATTCTCCATCGCCAAAAACACAGCAGTGCCAAATTTCAGTTCAACAGCTTGATTAGTTTGGGAGATATTGCCATAATTCAATTTGAAAAAAAGAGTTACAACGCACTGTATCTCAGTAAGTATTGAGATCTGACCCGTAGTGGTAAAGCTCAATCGTAATATTTTGACGTCCCCTACCTGCTCCTGTAAGATTGCCCCATACTTTCCGGACACCCTGTATAAGCTCCTCGATACAGGTGAAAACCCTGTACGCTATCCTACGCTAAATTTCGTCTAGTTTCCTCAAGTACCTCTCATGGGCACATTTCACGTTTTTTTTTCTGATAAGCTCAGATGATAGCTTTGACTAAAATATACTTATGGATTTTTTTTTTCAAATTTTTTTGAAGGCCCGTTTGTCCGAAAAAAAAAATGTCCACGGAGTGAGTATAGGTACTTTTTGTAGGTCCGGCAACGCCGCAAAACGGTCAGGTTCAAATTTAAACAGCCCGCCCACCTTTCTGTCAAATCACAGCTGTGACCTATTTATTGCGTTGGTTTGTTTTTGTTGGTTATTTGTTATTCGTTTGGCTAGCCATCCTTTACGTTTTGTTGTGAGTTACTGCTTAATATAATAGTGTTCAGCATGGAAGACGGCTTTGTTAAAGCATTGTTTAGTTTTCATAATGAAAAATGAAAAACTCTCAAAACAAATAACAAATCACCAACTATCGATGAAGTTAACTCCGACGACGTAAGACGTAAACAATCGAAATGACAGTAGTGCGGTGTTGCCGGCTATTTTGTCGTCTACCTGGGAGGGTTTATTACTTTAAAATGTCCTATTTAAATTGCATCATAAAACTATAATTAAACTACAATCTGGTTATAATGGTGTGCCATATAATTAATTCCCCAGTTGTATACCTTTTATTAATAATAACTGTTAAAAAACAAGTAAATCTATTAAATTTTCTAGCCCCAACTTATGAAACTGATTGGTAAAGGGTCCAGCTGACGTCAGCAGGACCCCGATTTTCAAATTTCAATTCTAATTTTTGGCCCAGTTAAAGATAATAAAAACAAACGGGTGGCCTTTTTGGGACTTTGAAGACATAATACAAAAAGTAAACGCAAAGAAAACAAAATTTTTTTTTATGAAATGACCCCATTATTGGATCTCACGGCTATTAGAGAACAAAAGATTAAATTGGCTAGCGAACATCAGGCTGAACAGAAACACCGGTTTGATCAAAAATGCATTTCCGGTCACAAATATAGTGAAGGGGACCTGGTGCTCTTAGTACCAAACCTGTCACTAAATCTGGGAAAATTGTTTCGTGTTGTTTTCCATGGCTACCGTGATTTTTCCATTTATTTTGTCATACTTTTACCGCTGTAATTATTTTTGTTACAAAGGGTCTTAAATCGATCAAATATTGGAATTTACAACGCGTTTTCATTTATTTTGTCCATGTTTCAATGCTCAGTCCACATCTGATGCAATAAAGTGCTTGGCTTTAGGCGGCAATCTTCTATTGTAATGAAACATTTTTAAACAAAACCGATCGGTGTTTTTTCTTGAAATTTGGTATACTTACAGGTTCAACGTAAGATCAAATGATGAGATAAGGTCAGTTTTTTAGTAAGAAAATAACTGATATGGTATTCCGAAAATTGATCAGTAAAAAACTGGAAATTGCGTTTTCAATTTTTTTAAAATAATTAACAATTTTGATTTCATACGTTATAGAATACCCTAACTTTGTCAAATAATTTTAACCGTACCTGATGTTTTATTAAGGGTGATTAAAGATAGATTAAATTTGCAAGAAACAAAGTGAAAGATTCAATTAGATATAGCTTCATTAGTTTCAAAGTTATCGCCAAGACAATATGGGTACTGAAACACCGAAAGCATAGACTGTAAAATACTGAACATATTGATCCCCCCCCTATGTTTAAATCCTAGGACCGCCACTGCCGGGAGGTGATCGATCCATACTCTTACAATTACAGACGGATACAGGGCCGTAAATGAATTATTCAACACATGTCGCGTGCGGCGACAATTTTTTTCAAGGTTGGAGTTTAACGGGCGATGTTACTCGGGCTCCATATTTATAGACGTTGTAGTAAGTGGCTACCCGAAAAAGAAAATCAGATGCACCCACCGTTAAAACATGAAAAACGGGGTCTATTTTTGGGTACACCTCCAAGAGGACCCATGTGAAATGGAAGTAAAATTTTTAATTTAGCCACATTTTTTTCTAAAGATAGTTCACAAACAACTGTATTTTGATGCAAAATTCCAGGGCTTTACCTCAATTTTAGCCCCCCTAGGAATTTTTTTATATGAAAAAATAATGAAAATCATTTAGCGATTTACGTCGTTGAATTTGGGACCATCTAAAATGGGTTGACACTGTTTCTTTGAAAAATGACAATTACTAAAAGTACTGCAATAAAATATGATCAATATTGATAATTTATGAATCTGACTTCCCCGTAGAAAGTTCATTTTATATCTACTGTTTACACATAAAAAAAATTTAACAAAAAAATTAAAACCGACTTCAAAAATTTGCCCGTATGCACATTCCACTAAAAATTAAAAAAAAATAACAAAAAGTAATACCGACTTCACAAATTTGCCGTATGCACATTTCAACTAAAATTTTAGAAATATTTGTCTCTTTCTAAATTGAGTTATCTTTGGATTTGGTGACAGTCAAGGCAAGGAATTTAAATCTATTTGGACTCCACCGACTCCAAAGATAACTCAATTTAGAAAGAGAAAAATATTTCTAAAATTTTAGTTAAAAATGTGCATACGGGCAAATTTGTTAAGTCGGTGTTATTTTTTGTTAATTTTTAGTGGAGTGTGCACACGGGCAAATATTTGAAGTCGGTTTTAATTTTTTTCTAAAAATTTTTTTATTTCTTATTTTTTAATGAATTATTAAAAATTATCTAAATCGGTCCAATATAAAATTCCATCCCCTATTTGTCCACCCTTAGGACTGAAATTTTTCTCTTCAAATTTAAATGTGACCACCCCTAAGGTAACCCATTTCTAATAAAATAAGAATCATCGCCAAATCGGTTCAATATGAACTTTCATCCTCTATTTATCTACCCTTAGGGGTTGAATTTTTTCTTTAAATTTAAATGGGTCTACATCTAAGGTACCCCCTTTCCAATAAAGAAATAATCATCGAAATCGATCCAATATGAGATTTCATCCCCTATTTTCCACCCTTACGGATGAAATTTTGTCTTCAAATTTAGCATTTAGCATTTGCGCTAAAAGCCTAATAACGGTCATTGTGATAAATATTTTTAAATAATTTTTGTCTCAAAATGTGAGTAATTACTTAGAATAAAATTTGTATTCACCAAAAGTTTTAAATTATGCGTGTTACTCCCTACAGATCGAAAAAAACCATTTTATGGGTCGAAATGTTGAATCACCACGTACGTGCTGTACATTGAGTCGATATTCTCCAGAATATTTCATATTATCCTTTTTCTGTCATCAAAAACTAAAAATGCATTATAACCACTTTTCCATTTGGCGACGGTGAATATAATTTGTTAATTTGTTTGGTTTGCACGATGTGTTGGAAATTGAAATTAGGTGTTGTTAGAGGTAACAAAGGATATATGGAGGCTTCGCCACTGCTCGTGCTATCCACTATATCTTTTGAGAGAAACAACTGAAAACCAAATTTTTTTCCCTTTTAAGGCTGGAATAACTTTGCAGGGGAGCCTTAAATCGGAAAATTTTACATTAAAGACCCCCTTAAATCCACACTTCCTCCCAGGAACTCTTTAAAATAAGGGGACCCAGCATGTCAGTCCATCGCATAGGAAAAGGGAAACCTTGAGGGGAAGTTTGTTTTCTGTCGACTCCAAGGAGACCACAAGGGGGCTTGTACAATGTTCTTATAGGTCAGTGACCAACAGCCATCAGGTTTTATGTGACATGCCAGTGCCATTGATTCTAAATTGGGCAAAATATTTCCCATCATAGTTCACATCAACTTTCAAATTTGAATTGCCTTAAATTACAGAGCAAAAATTACTTGGAATATTTACCTATGGTTATCTCGTTATCAAATAATGAACTAAGTTGTAATATTGTCTAAAAATCTTATATGGAAAGTTAAGTACCCTTATTTTAATAGTTCTAATAACAAGAAATGTTGGTAATCCTTGAACTGATTCGTTTTTTCTGTAGACAACATATGCATTGGAATCATTTTTAAGTTTTCTAATTTCCAGATACTCAGATGTGTCAGTTAAAGGTAATGCACCTTTTTTAAAGTGCCTTTGGCCTGAAGGTTAATTATTAATAAAATCGCTGGCATGAAAATAATAGGAGCATATGAATGCCCTCTTGGATAAAGGGACCTCCAGCAGTCCCGATAATTCCCACCAAATTTTTCCAACTATGTATCACCATTAGGAATCCTACAATTCCCATTACGTGGGCATTACATATAGGTAGTTCAAAACAAAAGTCCTAATTCCAAAATGTCAAAATATTAAGCAGGTAGCTTCAGTCAGGTCGTCAGTTTATTAACTACAGTATTATTACAAGGTTTTTTTAAACAGTTTATCTACGAGTTTATTTTTAGTTAGTGAGATACCCTTGAGAGAGAAATAAAATACATGATTAGAACTACTAGACCTAATCTTGTTAGTCCATCCCGAAAACTGTGAAATTTCTTTGGGTAGATACATTCAACAAAGGAATAAAGTTCAAGTATACACATTACAAATTGATTGAGGAACCTGGTAACACGGTGCAATAGCGACAAATTAATAATACGAAAAAATCAAATTTGCTATGAAACCATGACACATATGAAAAAATGCTAAGAGAACGTTTTTGTTTACAATTAAAATTTATATAAGAAATTGAATACATTTTATTGCTATACAAGGTGGTTCTATTTTTTTTCTAAAATAAATTATACTAATTACCCATTTCTACGCCACTGGTTGTTCAAGATGTTTGATATTAACAGGTTTTATGCTAACCCATGCCGTTATAACGTGTACCAAATATGACTTAAATATCTCAACTAGTTTGTAATATATTCAATAAATTCCACATATTTCTTACAACTTTAACACCCTGCAACTTTTTTATAAGGCCTTAAAATGATATAGTTTATAGAAGAAAGTGCGGTTATTTTTTGGTTTTCTATCACCTGTTGAAGTGTTGCAGATTAAAACTGAATCACCCTGTATAGTGTTTTGAACAATATTTTCTATGTAGACTGCAAGAGAGGGGCCAGAGGACGCCTCCAGGTCAGTTGTGCCGTACCGCATCGTGCTCGGTCTAGGTAGAACGATATAGGGGCAAAGCAACGGCGCGCGCGGTCGGCCCATGGATGGGTGACCCTACTTAATGATATTTGATCGAGATTTTGGCTAATAATACTTCTTTTTCCTGATTTGAAAAATATGCCTCGGCACTGAAGTTCCTTTTTATAACTCATGTTTATTTGGTTCTGCCCTGCAGGCCTCCGCAACTAAATTCCATAGTTGCGCCTTGGTACTTGGTACTCATGCGAGAACGGGCCGGCCTTTCTTGTTTTTGTGTTTTTTTAAATGGAACACCTTAAAACGTTCATAAAACGGACCTCCTAAATAAAGCTGGACTGCTATTGGTGCTTTCCCCCTCCACCAATTTTTGTCCATCCGCCAGAGGGCGCTGAAGGTTGGTTTTTGGCCGTCATCACGTGCTGATTTCTGGGGGAACTTTTGGCACCATTTAGGTTCAAGTCTTCTTCCTCTTTTTCACTTCATTTCAAATAACCCGCCAAAAACGCAGCTTTCTTATTGGCTTCCCCTCTGCTGTCAGCACAACATGGCGGCAGCCTATTCCGGACATTTTTAACATATGGGAATATAAGTCCAGCTTTATTTAGGAAGTCCGTTGTTCATAATCACTCTTAAACCACTCCGAATCAAGGTTTATATTTTAGTATTTCGCCCTGGACCGGAATTTTTTTTATCCGTAAACGTTTCGCCCCATGGACTGCTGTGCAATTGATCGGCGGGCGTCCTCTGGCCATTCTCTTACCGTCTACATAAAGAATATTATCGTTGCTTAAACCGATCCAAGGTCACCTTCGTGCAAACTTTTTCTCAGAAAAGTACCTACGTTTTTGGATATAATAACAGCTAGCACCAACCAAATACACATTTGCATATTTTCACACTTCAGAAGTTATTTTCTTGTCCAATAATATGTTATCGTTGACGAAATTTTCCATTATAGGAACAATGTAGTTTTCGAGGCTACTATAATTTTAATAATTTATTAGCTTCCAGCGTAATAATTATGAATAATTAATAAATTCGCGAAGACATGTTCCAAGAAGCCGCATTTTATGGACAAATTAATTACACCAGGATCTTCGGAATTTCGATGGCTAAACCCCACGAAAATTTTAATTTATCGTTTACCCCAGGTTTTTTTAAACCAAGTCAAAGAATTATGTAAATTTGTCGTTGGGAACCAGCTTGAAGATAACTTGGCGACAAACCTATTATTAGTGAGCTTAATGAATCTCTGTCGTAGGTCTCACAGTCATGGGCGCCGTTACGGCATTTGCTGGGGGGAGGGGGTAGCTTAACTTGGTCGTTGGGAGGGGGCATTTGTAGCTAAGAAGTACCTACTTCTTTTTCTTTTATAGAACCATTGTCACCAACAGAAATTTGTTTTGGTGTCAGCCCATAACATTATGATGTATTTTTCCTCCTTTTTCGCAATGTAGGGGTATTGAACCCCCAAACCATCTACAGCCCTGGGCTTATGTCTGGGCAAGGCCAGGTCTCGCAAAATCGGTAGGTAGCTATTTGACAATAATAAGTATATTTTTCAATAATATTCAATACACATTATTACCATGACGATTTTCCACTTTATATTCTATCAATGACAGTGTACCGGCTACAGTGATTATTTAAAAAAACGTGTCACTTCGTGATTAAAGTAACAGACTTTCCAGAGTTGCACAATGGTCAATTTGACTCGAAGAACTTTCAGGATTTCCCGTGCGGACACCCTGTGAAAGAGGGTTGAAGTGCGCAAGGGGGAGAAGTTTTCCAAAAAAAATTATCCTGCAAGATATGAGCAAGATTGGTATCGATTTATATGTTTTTGAGGGTGACAAAAAAAATTATATTACAAGCTATTTGGATAATTCCCTAGGATGGTAGGGCGTGAAAACCCTATTTTTAGTGGTTCTATGGAAAAATCTATATAATTTTGAGTTACACGTTGAGTTAGTTATCTCTAATCTATTTAAATTAGTAACTTTAGGTCGCGGCGGCTATGTGTAACTATAGTGGAAAAGTATAGAGTTATATCGATATTGGTATGGTTTTAAAGGGTGACAAATCCAAAAAAAAGGGATTTCAGATTATTTGTATACCTCCCTGTGTTTGTAGGGGGTGGAAATCCCTTTTTAGGGCGTTAAACGTGGTAGTTTCACGTGTTCCTGCGAATGTTTCGTCTTTAAGAAAGTTTTTTTTAACATAAATAAGAATTTAGTACAAGAGTTATAAAATATACTTTATGTTTTGTTCATCCCACGTATTTTATTTCCTTCGTGTAAGGCATTTAGGGGTTTAGGGGTAACCAATGTGAATGACACATTTAAATGTAAAGAAAATACCCCTACATCGCTAAATGAAAGAAAATGTACACAGTTGGAAGAAGCTGATGGTCTAATTTTAATCCCTGTGAATGGCATTGTAAATCAGGGGTGTAAATCAATAGTAATTCGATGCTCCAACACAGATATTGTAGTACTTGCAATTTCATATTTTCATGTTATGGCAGATCTGGGCCTCGAGGAGTTGTGGCTCCTATATGGAACAGCAAAATCATGTCGATATATTCCTGCTCATAAAATTGCAGTTATTTTGGCCAATGAAAAAGCTGAGGACCTGCGTGGATTTCACACATTCACCGGGTGTAATACAGTTTCATTTTTTTTTTCAAAAGGTAAACGGTCGTGCTGGAAGGGATGGGAAAATGAATTTACACCAGCGTTTCAGGCAATTTCAAAACCCTTAGATATATCCAACGAAATCCACAAACTTCTTCAGAAATATGTCGTTAGACCGTACGGAGTTCAAGAAACAGAAGATGTTGAAAAGCATCAAGGCAAATTTTGTTTGCTTCAGGCAAGCCCCTACATCTTCTGCCTTACATTGAGGTAGCCCTACATCAGCATACTTTAAGAGCTTATTTTGAAGTAGGCCAGATTTGGGGAAGATATCAGGTCGATTCAAATCAATGTGATCCGTCGTCTTCTCCGTTATCTGGGCTGGACCCAAGAGTGCCAAGAGAATGGACGATGGATGCCTTTGTGGTCCACTAAGCTAAATATTTGGGATGAATGTCGGTCACTTGATAGATGTGGATGCAATTTTGATTGTGCATCTTTTAGATGTTTGTGCAAACGAAATGGCTTGACATGTACCCCTGCGCTTGTAAGACCTGTAGAGGAGAATATCAAAATAAAAGATAGGTTTTGCAAGCAAGTAGCAAAAAGGTCTATACTTAATACTTTACTATTTTTTAGCCAAGATTACCAAAATATTTTAACCGAAAGCGAGGACGCATATGATGATGTACTTTAACAGCATTCCTAGGAGCCTCTAATTAACAATACAAATTATTGAATTAAGTAAGCGGTGCCTACTTAGAATCAACCCTATAATTTATTAGTTTGATTCACCCCACTATTTTAATAAAGGTTAATAGTATATATAACTGTCCGTAAGTACATGTTTTTTAAATTACTAACTAACCGTCGAAAGCCTATAAAACTATGCCAATATCGCCTCAACTCAAAAAATATTCAGTTAAACACCCCATATATATTTTCTCTCCTCCTTAATCTGGAGGGCCTGGTGAGAGTTCCACTATTGATCAACACAATCTACAACACCCAAACAAAAATATATTAAGTGACAATTAATCTATTTTCTATTAAAACCGTATAGATTTCGCCATAAAAAAAACACCCTGAAAAGGGGATTTTCACCCCCTACAACCACAGGGGGTTATACAAATAATCTGAAATACCTTTTTTTGGATTTGTCACCCTCAAAAACCTATACCAACCATACCAATATCGATACAACTCTACAATATATTTTTACACAAAGCTGCCGAGACCTAAAGTTACTAATTTAAATATATTAGAGATAACTAACTCAACGTGTAACTCAAATTGTATAGATTTTTCCATAGAACCATTAAAAATAGGGTTTTCACGCCCTACCGCCTTAGGGAATTATCCAAATAGCTTGTAATATATTTTTTTTAGATTTGTCACCCTCAAAAAAATATAAATCGATACCAATCTTGCTCATATCTTGCAGGATAATTTTTTTTGAAAACTTCTCCCCTTGCACTTCAACTCTCTTTCACAGGGGGTCCGCACGGGAAATCCTGAAAGTTCCTCGAGTCAAATTGACCATTTGGGTCTTAAGAGCAACTGTGGAAAGTGTGTTGCTTTAATCACGAAGTGACACGTTTTTTTCGGTAGCCGACCGACAGTGTTGTATGGACAACATTTTATACAGTCCGGCAAACGAAAGTCCAATGAAAAACTCAGTCTAACCGCTCATGCCCACGGATGGCGCTTAGACTTGAGTTTTTCATTGGACTTCTTTCGTTTGCCGAACTGTACTTAGCTATAATCGTTGATTGAGATCGACGCTATAACATATAATATAATTATAGCGACCTTCAAACTTTCGATTCTGCACCTGTTAATTTCGTAAATAAAGTAAAATTAAGTTCAATTTAAAACAATAATAAAATTCTTGAATGCAAATTTTGTTCAAATCTATAACATATACAGGGTGAGTCACATCTAAAGGCAGAGCCGAAAACACAAGGTAGAATTCGCTAAAATAAGCACATATGCTTAATAAATATTAGCTCAAAAACGCTTGGTTCTCC
The DNA here is from genome assembly GCA_963920635.1 of Pseudeuparius sepicola. Taxonomy (NCBI): domain Eukaryota; kingdom Metazoa; phylum Arthropoda; class Insecta; order Coleoptera; family Anthribidae; genus Pseudeuparius; species Pseudeuparius sepicola. Next base: position 24,460,637 of record OY987298.1, on the reverse strand, counting down.
ATATAAGTGTTGAAACTTTTCCAAAAATAACATATATTTTTTTAATTTCTTTCGAGCCCGTTTAGGAATTCCAACCAAATTTGGTACATATTATGGGTTGTCATTTTGTGCAATAATTTGGCCCTGTTCAGATGACCAGCGGCGTAGATACAAATAATTTTGGCACTAGTTTAAAAAATCCGAAATTACGAAGAAACTGTACCAGATATAAAAAAATTCCAAGAGGTGCTTTTTGTTCCAAATTGAATGGCCTATACAAAATTTTTGGTTTTGCACAGGACCGTACTACTTTTTTTACAATTATTTACACCCGCTATATATGGAGAACTAAGCGTTTTTGAGCTAATGTTTATTAATCATATGTGCCTATTTTAGCGAGTTCTACCTTGTGTTTTCGGCTCTACCTTTAGATGTGACTCACCTTGTATATGTTATAGATTTGAACAAAATTTGCATTCAAGAATTTTATTATTGTTTTAAATTGAACTTAATTTTACTTTATTTACAAAATCAACAGGTTTGTATATCAAATTTGGAATATGGGGAGGATTTAAGGCCGAATGCTCATTGTTATTGGGGGCATCAAAAGTGCAGAATCGAAAGTTTGAAGGTCGAATATCTTCCAAACATCTGGGCCAATACATAACATCCAAATATATAACATTTATTTTCTAGGTAAAAAAAATAAAAAGCTGGGGGGGGGGGTAAAAAAGTAACTGTGACTACCCTTACATAAATATGTTCATTACCAAATTAGTTTATGAATAATAGTACATAACAGTAGTACAATTTAATGACTGATAGTGTAATTATTATTGTAAAAGGGCAAATGTTCCAAAGCAGTCATTCATGTATATATTTCAAAATATATTTTTTTCTATCGATTGAAAACAAAATAGTCCATTTAGGAATTGTAGTAGCATTTTAATGACTTATAGTGTGTATAATTATTGTAAAGGGGGAAAATTTTCGAATCGTTCATTTATATTACCAAATATTTTTTTGTTTATAAATAGAAAATGGAACTTTGGGTTCAAGAACTTTAACCCGAAGACGCTTGTTTTTAATTGGAAATATTTTTGAAATATGTATGATCATTATTATTTTTTAGGATGAACTTGTCGCTTTGAGCAAGAAATGCCTAATTACACATACACAATATTACAACAATATTATTTCCTACGCATGTCTCTTTTCGCATACTGATGATAAACATAATGTCACGGGCGTAGCCAGGATTTAGTTTTGGGGGGGGGGTTTAGTTTGAGAAGTAAATAAAACAACAAAAATATACTTACATGAAATTTAATATCTATATATTCATCCGAAAAAATACGACATATTTATAAAGTTCTTAACTTTAAATGAAATGGATAAATTAACTTCGTTCCTCTGGGCTAAATCTAAAACCATTAAAGAATAAATCTTCGGCTTTTTCTTTTAAATATATCCACTACTTCATCTGCATGAATTTCTGTTCCATAGTGAATGTTCATTAGAGCCAAACCATTAAGTCTATTTTCACTTGTAGTGTTTCGTAAATAGTTTTTCAGTCTCCTTAGGCTCGAGAAAGACCTTTCTGGGGTAGCAGTGGATACAGGAATGGTAGCCAAGATTTGTAGTAATGTGTAAATATTAGGATAAAGGTTTTTATCGCACATATCTAGGCATTCCAAACTAGATTTCGGGGTAGGCAGTCTTCTTATCAGCATGCAAGGTAGCTGAAGCTTTGATAGCTAAATCCAAATTTGTTTCTTTATTAGAAACCCCTTGACCTTGACTACACCACTTTTTCCAGTAGTCCATACCTTTAGGTTTATCACCCTTCCTTTTTTTCCCCTTCATTTTTGGACAGTAATAATGATTCACGTATCTACTACTCACTTACACGGTACACTTAATTCTCTTCACTATTCGTTCACCACACTTTTATTCGCTTCGAGTTCGCATGGAACAATACTGCCGTAAGCGCGGTCACGCGCCGCTTATGTAGCAGCCGTCCAGAAACTTCCACGAACTTCCACAAAGTTCCGCTCATTTCGACTGAGGGGCGTGACGAATAATCGAGAAACAACGCAAAGTGTCCCTACAATACAAAATAGTTCGGCTGCAACTGCGTCTGCCTCTCGTCAAAAGATGGCGCTAGGCGCTACTATTACTACATATATTCAAACGTAATAATAATTTAACTCTTCACTCGTATTTTTTCGGTATAATATTAGGTAATATTTTGCTTATTTCGGGGGGGGGGGGGGGGTTTGAACCCCCGAAACCCCCCCCCCCCTTGGCTACGCCCGTGCATAATGTACTGCTATTTTTGGTTTAGAAACATCCAAGAAAATGATTGAAAGGTTAAAATTAGTTTCAGGTTCTTGTAAAAAGTCTCGTCGAATAGGTTCTGCATACTATGATTACTTCCGTGTCTTTATTAAAAATAGGGTGGGCGAGAACATTGGCAAAATTTGTATACCGAAATATATATTTATGCCATAGTTTGGCGCCTTCATAATGCCTATTTTCGAATTCTATAAGCTCTAAATAACTCCTAAAACTCGCACCTTACACTTTTTGTAACTGTGTGGTTGATGTTGTCCCGGTTACCTATATCACAGACATATATAGCTAGCGAAGCTATATATGTCTGTGCCTATATGCATAGCCGAACTACCTAAACACTGCTATATTATGTCTTATTCGGTGCTCATTGTGAGCGTATAATGACCCATGACCTTAATAATTATCTTGTATTATCCAACTTCTACAAAGATAAAAGGACTCTAGCGTTGACTGACCCAGTCAACTTTTAGTATTATTATTTTGTATACAGTAGTGCTTCAAACAAGAAACAGTCGACTGGTGGTGGTGAAAAAATATCCTATCGATTATTTCCCTATACTGCTTGCATCCAATAAGGTACTTAGCTCCTTCCATAAAAATCCAACCAATCATATGCCTCTGCTAGCGATAATTGCACTTGTGCAAATTATCGTATGTAATATCACTAGTGCCAGAAATTTTATCGATAATTTTTCCGAAAGCGCTATTTTGCCTAGAAAGATCACGAGTATAAATTGGGCTTTTATTTTCTGATAAAATCCCGAGAGCGAAGCGAGTACGAGTGGTTTTGCTAATGGGCAAAATAGGGCTTGAGAATAAAATTATCTAGAAAAATTTTCGGCACGAGTGGTATTTGTCGAGATTATTTCACGAATACGATTTAATAATTTCTGTATTGGTTTTTTCTATGTTTACATTTCCAAAACGACTCATTTTGAACGAGTTTATTGACAGGTTCAACTGTAGCGTTCGAGTAAACAAACATGACGCTTGGGTATCCAAGGCAAATGCGATTATACCTACACCCTGTCGGCGTTGGTTTATTTTCTGAATGTGTCATAAATTTAAACGGAGGCGGAGGTCTAAATAACAAGAATTTCGCAATGTAAAAGTTATATAAATTCATTGATATAATGCTTAATAATACCGCAACATAATTTATAAGCTGCATAATTTAGACCAGTGTGAAACACACAAACTTTAAGAAGTAGGTACGTGTTTGTATCCAACAGATTCGCGGTTGCTAAGCAACGAAGTGATAATTTGCCCAAGTGCAATTACCGGTAATTGCACTAGTGCAAATTATCGCTAGCAGAGGCATATCATTGGTTGCATTTTTATGGAAGGAGCTACCTTATTGGATGCAAGCAGTATGAGGGAAATAATCGTTGTAATTATTGCACTTGTGCAAATTATCACTTCGTTGCTTAGCAACCGCGAATCTGTTGGATACAAACACGTACCTACTTCTTAAAGTTAGTGTGTTTCACACTGTTCTAAATTATGCAGCTTATAAATTATGTCGCGGTACTATTAAGCATTGTATCAATGAATTTATATAACTTTTGCATTGCTAAATTTTTGTTATTGGACCTCCGTCTCCGTTTAAATTTATGACACATTCAGAAAATAAACCAACGCCAACAGGGTGTAGGTATAATAGCATTTGCCTTGGATATCCAAGCGTCATGTTTGTTTACTCGAACGCTACAGTCGAAGCTGTCAATAAACTCGTTCAAAATGAGTCGTTTTGGAAATGTAAACATAGAAAAAATCAATACAGAAAACAGAAATTATTAAATCGTATTCGTGAAATAATCTAGACAAATACCACTCGTGCCGGAAAATTTTCTAAATAATTTTATTCTCAAGAGCTATTTTGCCCATTAGCAAAACCACTCGTACAAATTGGGCTTTTATTTTCAGAGATATAAGACCAATTTTTACTCGTGATCTTTCTAGGCAAAATAGCGCTTTCCTAAAAAATTATCGATAAAATTTCCGGCACTTGTGATAGGATACGATAATATACTTATACAGGGAGATAGAAGGTAGGTTAAATAGGGAAAGAATTGCAGTTTTGTAGGCCCAATTTAATGCACCTCGTGGATTTTTGAAAAAGTCATGGCTTACTAGATATTTTGAAAAAACGAAATTTTGGGGATTTACTCTAGTCCATCTAGCTTCGTTGTTTCTGATTTTAGATAAAAAGTGTAAATACAAAAGTTGGGGTGAATTGTGTCCCCAATGCGGTTGTCATGTCCTACTTTCCGCGACAGCTGCCATTTTCGAAATATGCCACAAACTTGTGTTTTTTTTTTAGTAGAAACCATAGTTGGCCATAGTGTCAAAAAATCAGACATTTTTAGAGCTTTCCAACAATGTAATACTCGATATGGTTATTCGGAAATCATATCTCGAAAATGGCAGCTGTCACGGAAAGTAGGACATGATAGCCGCATTGAAGATACAATTCCCACCAACTTTTGTATTTATACTTTTTATCTAAAATCAGAAACACGGAAGCTAGATGGATTAGATTAAATCGCCAAAATTTCGTTTTTCAAAATATCTAGTAAGCCATTACTTTTTTCAAAAATCTACAAGGCGCGTTCAATTGGCCCACAAAACTGCAAATCTTTCCCCATTTAACCTTCTTTCTATCTCCGCTAGTTTCCGAGACCCCCATACTGATCATAAAAAAACCTCACCCTGTATGTAAATATAATTTAACTCTCATTTTGAACTTTTCTGCGTACCTTCTAGAAAGTTTTAACCTAATTTGTCATGAAATTTTTTTTCCAAATTAGACGATTATTGGAAATTACAGTAAGCTGATATATTTTTTGCAGATTCACGTGTAATTGAAGTCTTCGTGTCGCCTACTTAGTCACTATTATTATGTTGTTAGCAGTTAATTTTAGGTTTCCTTCATTTAATGATAAAAAGTGACTAACAAATCGGCTACAATTAGTGCAAATGACCTCTGCCGCTTAGTCATGAACCCAATAGACAGATTTCGCTATGTATGGATTTTCTTGGCAGGATCTAAGAACTAAAAACCATCCTGAAAATAACATCTGCAATGTATTGATAAGAATTTCTAACCAAAATCATTACAAACGAAATGTATAGAAAAAAATTGCCAGTAAATAAATGTAGTAAAGGATAGACAGATAATTTTATAATGAAAATCGCATAATATTTATGATCAAAAATAATAAGTAATAGATTTCTTATTTTTGACGACCCCTGCGTTTTTGGGAGAACAATTTGACAGACGTTATTCCATCGAATTGATATATTCAACATTGAGTCTGTCAGAACCATTGTTGGAATTTTCGTGAGGCATGGGTTCAAGGTAAAATTTTATATAAAAAGTAATACCTAAATTAAAATTCCTACCTATAGGTTAAATGTGTAGCGACTAAGACATTGCAATTTATCTGCTTTAACAATAGCTTCTGACTATCTATAATCGCTCCTTTAATCTATGATAATGGCTAATATATGAATTCAAAAAACTAAGCAGCATCATTATAATATGTTCATAATAATAAGTTATTATAGTATATGCAAATAAAAATATTAATGAATTATTTGTATTCAATTTCATACATTGAGGAAGGTTATAGAATAGACCTGACATTGTTAACGTACCACTGACGTTATAGAATCTGTAATTTAAACATTGACCTAGAAAAAACTTATTTATCACGGGTTTATATCAAGAAGGGTGCCTTTTTAAGTGTCACCTTAAAGTGCTATTTGGGAAGCCCATAAAAAGTGCAATAATGATTTTTTGCTCACAACTTATTATTTGCTCATGCAAATGCAAATACCGAAATATGCTAATACATTTTTCACAATATGAAAGGCAAACATTTGCACGGTTTTAGTTTGTGATATTGTTATTGGTTAAAACAACAGATTTGTTTGTCAAACAAAGTTTGTATTCAATGCCACATTGTCAGATGCAGATGCATTACAAGTCTGGCGGACACAATATAGATAAGTCAACTTCGACTCCTATTCACCCGAATAAGCATAAACACAGATTTTAAAAATCACCTATAAAAAGATATACCTATGTATTTATCTATCATCTTCATCAAAAGAATAGTTGGTTAATAGTATTACAATGTCAAAATACTATCCTACTCAATTTTGGATAAAAGTAGGGCTCCTTTATTTTTATTGGTCATTGTCAGAGCCAACGCGTCAGAGCCAAGACAGGTGTCGGAAATAGATAATTTAAATTCAACCAATTAGATTGATACTTGGTCGCATGTTTATGGTATCAGTTTTGAACAAGCCTTCAGTGGTGTACTTGGGTACTCCTAGTTTGGTAAAAATTAAGTTGAATTCGAAGGTGTAACCGGATTTTGTGTAGGGGAGTCGATAAAAAAAGTTATCCACAAAAATCTTTTTCAAAAAAATAAAATCTAATTTTTTACCTACACAGCCATTAGAGAACCTTTAAGTAGTAGGTATTCCTTAATATTCGTTTTTTAAATAACTTCCGGTTTTAGCTGAAATTAAAGTGATTTTCTGTATTTTACCTCTTAATTTCATTTGACCATTATAGGATTCCTTTTTTAATTCTGAATCCAACGATATAATATAATTTGACCTATTCGTCTCTAACCGTTTACGAGATATTTAGCAAAGAAGCTCCATCAAACTATATAACATGGTCTCTCGTGTGAGTGTCTGATGTTCGATTCAAGTAGGCCAAACATTAGAACCAGATTTATGAAAAATCAAGTCAGCCGTGACAATACAACTGACAATCAAGTTGGTCAATTCAGCATTTCTACTTATACCTGTCAGATTAATTTCAAATTTTATTGCTCTAGTAATAATTATTATTACTAGTTACAGTTTAACGAAATGTTTTTGAAAAAAGAATGCTGTAATACTTTAGAGATCTTTATCAGAAATACTAAAATATACGTATAAATTTTGTGGGAGTATTATTCTCGTAAGTATCCATATAGAGATGTTCAGAGTGCTTCATTTGTATGTATTCTGTATCGAAGCTTTATATCAACAGGAAGTGAAATTAATCTGACAGGTAAGTAGAAATGTTGAATTGATAGCTTATTTGATTGTCAGTTTTATTGTCATGGCTGACTTGATTTTTCATAAATTTGGTTTTAATGTTTGGCCTACCTGGACTGAACATCAGACTGACACAAGAGACCATGTTATCTAGTTTGATCGAGCTTCTTTGGTAAATATATCGGAAACAGTTAGGGACAAATAGATCAAATTATATATCGCTTGATTCAGAATTAAACAAGGAAAAATATAATGGCTAACTGAAATGTGTAAGATGTGAAATACAGAAAACGATTTTTATTTCCGCTAAAACCGGAAGTTATTTAAAAAAACTGAATATTATAATGGTTAAGTTATGTAGGTAAAAAAATAGATTTTATTACTTTCAAAACCCCCCGTTTACAAATTCCGAGTACACCCTCAAATTCTCCTTAATTTTTACTATAAAGTCATTTTTTGAATGACGATTTTATGTTAACCCCTCTCCACGTAACTCACTTTTTCATATTGGATGGGCCACCCTCTATACTGAATTCCCATTTACCTGCTTTGTAACTTGTAATACATATAATGTAATATTTTCTTATTTTCGTTACAGAATTGCAGACAAGCATGTCGAGCCAAGTAAACTACAGGGTGTATGCTTATTGGGGCGTCAACATACGGGAATTGCACATATTCCTTTGGCGACCGTGGGCCGATTTAAGGGAAGCCTTCTTGAGGGGCGATTTCTTAAGCGGTTACTACCAGTATCTTGGTGTGCAAACTAAGTAAGTAATAATTAAATTAAGATAGAATTTACATATCGTACTTTATTCATTGCCGTTTGAGTGTTAGCCATAGAAAATTTCTTCATGTTAACTTTCCGTATTCTGGTTAAAGTACATTTTAATTTGGCAAAGAATTAGGGGTTAGGGGATATGCAAAGCTCAACTACAATATTACTGTGGCCGTAGTGGCTAAGCTGCCGGAGCATATGGGTTCCATGGGCTGGGCGGTATTAATTCCAACTGACTATACAGGGTGGCCCACCACGAACTGCTTCGATCTATATATGGAAAACTAAAAGTAGGAAAATTCTGAAGATTTGGCACCTCACCAATGCCGATGGGCGCTGCTCAACTAAAATATTTTGGTGAATCTGGCACTTCCGGTTATACCGGAAGTCGATATCAACTTTCTTATCTCAAACGGAACTGTATATTATTGCATTTTTGCAGAAAGTCAATTAGCAATTTATACGAGGAAACCGCGAAATTTCAAAACGAATTTTTGGCACCGTGTAACAGAAGCCCTGACCTAGTGATCTCTGCTGAGAAATAAATCCGTTCTTATACAGGGTGTTCACAAAATATGAATAAAAATTACATTCAAACTGTGCTTAAATATGGAAATTTTCAAATGGAAATCCCCATTTTTTTTAATGCGATCTTATTCACCACTAAAAATGATGACAACTGTGTGTAAGGTTTCCTATACCTAAATGCAGTAATTTTCGATTAATTTACGAAAAACCCACTTTTCGCCCATAAAATGCGGGGTTTGCTTTACGCTTGGAAAATCATATTAGCCGTGGACGTTGAAAGGACAATCGCGGCTGAGGAAATGTCACTTGGTTTATAAATTATTATTGTCAACAATAATGCCGGCGCGCTTAAATTACACAAACGAAGATTATTTAAATTTGTTTATTATCTTCGGAGAATGCAACAAAGTAATATCAAGAACGTGCGATACATAATCTTCGTTTGTGTAATTTAAAAGCTCGCCGGCATTATTGTTGACAATAATTTATAAACCAAGTGACATTCTTTTCAACGTCCATGGCTAATATGATTTTCCTTGCAAACCCCGCATTTTATGGGCGAAAAGTGGGTTTTTCGTAAATTAATCGAAAATTACTGCATTTAGGTATAGGAAACCTTACACAAAGTTGTCATCATTTTTAGTGGTGAATAAGATCGCATTAAAAAAATGGGGGTTTCCATTTGAAAATTTCGAGATTTAAGCACATTTTGAATGTAATTTTTATTCCTATTTTGTGAATTTCGCGGGTATAATAACGGATTTATTTCTCAGCAGAGATCACTAGGTCAGGGCTTCTGTTACACGATGCCAAAAATTCGTTTTGAAATTTCGCGGTTTCCTCGTATAAATTGCTAATTGACTTTAGGTCTGCACCTGTAATTTTTTTCGGAAAAATGCAAATATCTCAAAAACGGTTGGATTTAGACATAGGACATGTTGCATGTTTTTGTTCCAAAATGATGCCTAGAATCTAAAAATGTAATAATATACAGGGTGTTCCGTTTGAGATAAGAAAGTTGATATCGACTTCCGGTATAACCGGAAGTGCCAGATTCACCAAAATATTTTAGTTGAGCAGCGCCCATCGGGATTGGTGAGGTGCCAAATTTTCAGAATTTTCCTACTTTTAGTTTTCCATATACAGATATGTATAGATCGATGCAGTTCGTGGTGGGCCACCCTGTATAGTAGTAATAAAAGATGCCGATATATACATATCACCACTACTAACAAATATCAAATGGAATAAATAACACCTAGTCGATATAACCCTTAATTCCGGTTATATTATAATATATTATTATATTATACCGGTAGCTTAGTTGGTTAAGTGCCTATGGCCACAGTAGGAGTTCCAGGTTCGAATCCCGGCTGGAGTACATTTTTTTCAACTGATTATCCTTTACCTGGTATGCCACACAAACATCCGTCTTTATAATTACAGGTACAACTCATCCTTGTTACTATATTACAACTACCATTTGTAATTTTAGCACTTTTGTTTGAATTCGTTGTGAAAAACTAACTTTAATTATGCCACCTAACAGCTAATGTTTGTCTTTTCAAGTTCAGCGATAAAATTTAATGACGGATTTCCATTATTCACGTGTGGCGCTAGAAATTGAAGCACGTGTTTTGAAATTTAGTAAGAACGATTTTGTTTTATAGAAGAAAAATGTAGACAATTAAAAAGTCGCGACATCAACTTTAACAACTTGTAATAAAAAAATTACACCTCGGCATCATAGCGAACACAAATATCGTTTTACTATGTAAAGCAGTGAATTTTTCTAAGTGACTTTCCATAATTTTGACGTCCACCACTTTTTACTTTCGTTATTAACGCCAATTGGTAATTATTATATGCAGCTCGATAAGCAATTATGTTAATTCGTATATTTACGGCAAATTTGACTAATGAAAGCAACATTCGATTTTAGTATTACTGCAATAATCTACACAGAATTTGTTGAATATTTTGAAATTATAAATTGAAATGTATTTTAAGCATGTTGTGCAAATTTGAATTTGTAATTAGAAAAACTGAAACTATGGGCTTTTAACGGTTGTTTATTTGTTTAGGTATTTTTTATTTTCAATATTCTAAAACAAAATTTCTTTGAGCTAGATAGTTACAATGGTAACTATTATTAAATTTTCTGCAAGCTATAAAATTCTTGTTTGATCTAAACATTGTTTATTATACACGTCTGTGCCTTACATTTGAATTTACTTTGTATCGAAATCATTATTGGGCAAAAAACCCTCAGATTTCAAAAACAAAACGCCGTCCCATTTTCAAAACCAATTTGGCTTTTTGACAAATACCAAAGAAACGGTCATAAGTCACAAATATTCAGTTTCTCAGGCTTTAATCCTTAGAATTTAATAGGGGATAGAACTCCTAAAAATAAAAAAGGGTTCATATGAATTTGTGTTCGAGATAATCATTTTTTAAGGACCTCTAAAATTACTTGGCTGATTTTGATAAAACGTAGCTTATTTTTAGTAATAACTAAAAAGCTTAATTTGAAGCAATCATAGTACGGGCGGTCCTGGCACGATAGCTAGAAATTTTTAACGTCACTGCTTTTTTAAAAGTTCGATATTGAATAATAAAAAATACAATTTTTTCTCTCTTGCATTTTTTGTCTATCTTGCTTACTTTTAGACAGAAAGAAAAATAAAACCTGTTTATCCATCCGCGTCTGAAGAAATAATTTTAATTCCATCAATAAAATAAAGCAGCAAAATATTATTTTTTTCCAATAAGCTTTGTAGCATTTTAAAATTTTGATAATCCCTAATAAAAAAATTGGCACCATGTAGCTCAAAAACGAAGCTTTAAAACATAGAAGTTCTGGGAACTTTTCTTTTTATTTTTGCGAATCACCTGTTAAATTTGCGATTAAAACCTGAGACACCTTGAATAAAGTTAAATATTATCAAAATGGAAAATATAACAGATGTTTGAAACAAATATTAAAAAGATATTATACTAATACAGATTGTTTCATAATATATTAGCCGCAGGTACATCTTTCGATTACCATCTATCACATACTCTGTGATATTATTTGAAAATCTTTTGTCTAGGTAGTATCTAAACTTGATTGCCTTTTTTTTAAATTTTCAATTAAAAATACTTTCCATTGATTATCAGTTTTATTATAGTAGGTAATATCCCTCTATTTAAGACTTTTTAATTTTCTAGAAAACATCCGCACTCTGACCAGAACTTGACTTTAACTCTACCAGCCACGTCTTTGGATCTTGGCACACCACCAAGACTTAGTTATCCACTTGTGGTATTTCTTATAAGAGATGAGGTAGACGGAGACACCATTCACCCTGATGAAACGGTAAGTCAAAATCATGTTGACAGGTTGACAGAAGTAGTAAGTAGTAACATAATTACACGACTTACTACTATACCTTGCCTTTTACATTCAGAATTCTCTTGTAATATCCTATATAATACCACATTTTCATTTTATCAAAATTTCCGCAGATATTCTGTGCTATTTACTACAATATAAACTCGTTCTTGAATTTGTCTTCTATTTGCCATTGGTTATATTAATACTTTTTAATTTGTGTTATTTTTAATTATTGTTCTTAAACGCATGTTTGCAAATAAATTGTTTTGTTTGAAGTTGTTTTTATACATTTGGACCTTACGAGGACACCTGCAAATATTAATTGAACTGATTAAGTATTTCTCCAGGTCATCATGGTCTATTTTTGTAATTCATTCATTACCGACCAATAATAAGAATTCTCACCCTCACAATACTCCAAATTAGGAAGCAAGCACATGCTTGCGCAGGGAAGGGGTGGCAATTACTATTATATTTTAGGCTTCATTGCAATTTCATTCATTGCTAGGGCCGACTTTTTCCCGATAGAACTAAGATAGCATACGCTCAAGTACTAATGAAAATCTTAGAAAACCGTAGTAATCCCAGTGAGTGTAGAGTAATTCGTTCATGCTCGAGCAAAAGGAGACCAGTCTGAGAAAGTGCATTTTGAGTTAACTCCAGAAAATGAATCTTTGTATTTTATGTGCTGAAAGGTATAAGTTTGATATGTGTTCCTTTGCACTATTTTAGAGTGTGAAGAGGGACATCTCATATTTTATTGTGTAAACGAAGCTATTTTTAGTTATCTCAGTTGACACTTTAGTGTAAATGGAGTCATCTTGGAGTTTTCTCCCAATGCACTATTATTTTTGTACGAGTTTTTGTAGTTGTCTTCTTATGCACTATGATTATTGTTTGTTATTAGAACAGCACAAATTTTTTGTAACTTTTATGAAAACCTCCCTACTGAAAGGAATGTTGATGATGAAGATGCTTTCCCATAGTTAAACGAAATACCTTCAGACGATGATTAGTGTGAAAGGAGTTATTTAAAGAAAACAAAATGTGCGAAGTAAGCTACGCTTGTTTTTTTTTACCAATTAAAACATCATTTTATTTGTGCACTCGCATTAGTAGACCACCTATACAAGGTGAGTTTTTTTCGATGCCCACTATGGGGATCTCGGAAACTAGCAGAGCTAGAACAAAGGTTAAATGGGGAAAGAATTGCAGTTTCGAATGCTCAATCTAATGCCTCTTTTGGATTTTTAAAAAAGTTCATGGCTCACTAGATATTTTGAAAAGAGTGATTTTTTGCTATTTCATCAGATCTCTGTAGCTCCGTTATTTCTGATAATACAGCAAAACTGTAGAGACAAAAATTGTAGATAATTTTGGGCTTAATAAGATATTCTAATCAAATTTTTTTTATGTTGTTTGTGATTTTTGAGATATGACATAAATTTGTGTTTTTTTAAATGTAAATCATAGTTGGCTGTGGCCTTATCAAATCTGCCATTTTTTTATCTTTCCGAAAATATAATACTCGGCATCATAGTTAGCCATGGAATATTTTCATAATTACGTTTTATTTTATAAGACATACATACTTCAAACTTTCAAATATTTTGTTTTTAGCTGGTAACAAAATATAACAAAATAACACAAAAATTATCATGATGGAGCTCCACCACATAATTATTTGCCCGTAAGAAATTACCTAGATCAGCTCTATCCAAATAGTTGGATAGGGAGAAATAGACCTATTTCCTGGCAGCACCGATCCCCCGATTTGTCTGTTTTGGATTTCATTTTGTGGGGAACAGTACAAAATAAAGTGTTGAATTAAGAGCAGCTGTTTTAGAAGCAATTGCCAGTATTGACAGGCGCTCTCTAAGAAAGGCGAGAAATTCAGTTTTAAAAAGATGCAATATTTGCATAAATAATAATGGTGGATTGTTTGAACACCTTTTTTATTTTAAAAGGTGACCTTTTAAAATAATAATAATTTGAATTTGAGTTTTTTAATTTTTGTTTCATTTTGTTACATTTTGTTACCAGCTAAAAACAAAATATTAGAAAGTTTGAAGTATGTCTAATTATAAAATAGAACGTAATTATGAAAATATTCCATGGCTGACTATATGTGAAAATTTAAAAAATATCAGAAAATTAGCCATAGCTCTTTTATTTTTTATAATAACTATGCCAAGTATTATATCTTTGGAAAGCTCAAAAAATGGCCGATTTTATAAGGCCACAGCCAACCATGATTTACATTTAAAAAACACAAGTTTATATCCTATCTCAAAAATCACAAACAACATAAAAAATTTGATTAGATTATCTTATTAAGCCCAAAATTATCTACAATTTTTGTCTCTACAGTTTTTCTGTATAATTTTAAATTATTATTAAACTTTTTTAAAAATCCAAAAGGGGCATTAGATTGAGCATTCAAAACTGCAATTCTTTCCCCACTTAACCTTTGTTCTAGCTTTGCTGTTTCCGAGATCCCCATAGTGGGCATCGGAAAAAACTCACCCTGTATAAAGCTATTAAGGAGCAGTACCGTGCATCTACATTTTCCTCAGCGCTCTTGGTCATCAGCTTTGTTTCTCTAAAGACATGTTGAGTATGCTTCCCCGACCTCGAGTCGAACCAAGGTCGATCGAAGGCAGAAAAACATGCAGTCTAAAGAGTTCGCGAGGCTACAAACATAGCCACCCCGGCTTTCTATTATATAGTCCACTGTGTAAAGAAGAAATTGAAAAATCTAATGCTTTGTTGCTTACTTACACTACAACTAGCCATGGACCTAATTTGGTTCGCGTCAGACAAAACCGAGTGCTAAAAGTCCATTTTCTTGGGATATATAAAGTGTAACAAAAATCTATACCTCTTTTCCAGAAAATGTGCGTAACCTACAAAAAAATAGACTAAAGTTTTATCTTAAAATGTATCTTGTAAAAAAGGCCTTTTACACTATCACAGACTTTTACAATGACAGTGACAAGGAAAATCTGTAATTTTCTCGTTAATCTGTAATTTCTTTCTTACTTCTGATGTATAATTTTTGAGATATACTCAAATTATTTTAAGAAGTCCTTACTGGGACTGTCAATTGGTAATTTCGATATCCTAAGTTGGCATCAATGCAGCAAAAAATGCAACCGGGTCATAAGTTGAGGTCAGTAACGAGCCCATTTGCTAATAATACGAAAAGTAGCAAGAACAAGAACAACTCAGATGACGGTAAAACTCACAAAACGTAGAAAACCCGCGAATATTTTCATTACCGAGTGTTTGAACCGGTTTGAACGATCTGGAAAACCTTCACTGTCACTTTGACACACCGAAGCTAAATTTGCGTGAGTCCGCCCCTAGACGCTGCCAAGAGCAGCTGATTATTACAAAATACCAAAACGAAAGTGTTTCCATGACGTTTGAAATTATTATTAAAATGAGTTGTAGTCATAGTTATTTTTATTTGTAGCGGCATAATCGTGATTGCAATAGGGTTTTTATTTTATTATGCTCTTTTTTTCGTATCACTTGGGTAACTTTTCACATCATAAATCAATGAGTGACGTCATTAACTGGTTGAGACACATATACCAATGTTATACCCATGGTTAACAAAAAATTCCTAGGGATTTTGTGGAGAATGTCATCTGACAAAATCGGGACTTCTTACAGTAATCGGGGTATATAGTCGGTATATACAGTTCTTCTTGACATTATTCAACACCACTATGTGGTTGTAATGTAAAATTTTTATTTTGTAACATTACAAGGAATATATGGAACTTTATCTATCTATCTATCTATTGGGATTATGTTCTGACATTTGGCAAAGCTTCATCCCTCGGTCTGAGCTTGAATCCGTTGTTTGTTGAATAGATTTTGGATATTATTACTACAAAAGTCTCAAGAAAATGGCTTTACGTCGTTCGGTTTCATCTGATGCCAACTGTACCTACCAAAATGCTCATGCTTGCTTTTTAGACTTGCTTTTCATTTGGAAAATGTATAGAAATATGCCATGTAAACTTGCAAATTAAAGGGACATAACAAACAAGCATTTTATTTTATTTTGGATATTAAATTCTTTGTAAAAGACACACATCTGCATGCTTTTATGCGTGTTTTTAACAGCACTATGCACAGGTCTTTAACATAACATCGTCCAGGTTATACTTATTAATGAGTTAAATTAAAGGAATCTACTTTAACTTTTATAAACAAACTTTAACTTTTATAAACAAGTCTTCCATAATATAAATACGTTGTTTATAAAAGTCGAAAATTCTATTTTTAGATATCTTTTAAAAAAAATTTCAACATTTCAAATTTTAAGTCTTGTAGAAAATACACCTGATGATTTTTTATCAAAATTTGTCATGGATAAAATAGTTTTAAAACAAATGTAGCGTTAAGTACGTAAAAATTTATATTAAATATGTATACATTAGTTAAACATAGTGTAGCTGTCCTGAAGAAGGAATAAACAATTCCGAAACCTTGGCAATTAACAAATAGTTTTCTTTAAAGACCAATTTGACTGAAAACCCACTAAAAGTTCCATCTTTTATCATCTAGATAATAAGGATATTATTTTTATATTTCTGTATATTAAACATAGTTACGATTGAATTTTTTTGTAGATCTATGAATAACTGTTAGGAAAATTCCAAAATTAGTTTAATAGCTCAACAACAAAGAGTAAGTACATAAAGTACAATCCCAATTCACAACAACAAAACAATGATTCATGTCTAAATTTATTGCATGACCCTATTTTTCTAATTTTAATGACTGACATACATTTTGATCAAAGTTTGAAATTGAATACAAAATAAAGTGGGTTTTCAACTTTTTTTTAGCACAGAATAGTATAATATGCTAAATTTTGTCAATTTCAGTATTTATCCATTGATATTGTATTTCCCAGCTATTATTGTTAAAAAAACTTTATACTCTTTTGAATAATATTCATTAACATAGCTAAAAATACTAATAATTAATACAAATAAAATCGGGATAAAATGTTAAGTTAGTTAATATTGCTTACCGTTAAATTATAGATTGAATTGAATTTCTTGCATAGTTTTTGTCCTTGTTTCTTCCAGTAAAAAAAGTTGAAAGTTTGGTGAAGTCAAATAATATACAGTGTGTCCCACTTAAGGACTGACCACCCCTGTAAAATTTTTATTTATGGCTCGATTTCCATAAACTTTTTTTGTTAGACGGAGCTTCAAAAATGGCATTAAATGCATAATTCAGGTACCTCGTGCCTTAAATTCATGGCCCACTGAGACGGTGTTTTAGTGCTGAAATTTCGGAAAGTACTATTAGGGATTTTTTTAGAGGAAAATCAATGCCGGATTCTTATTCACTGTTGTTCGAAACCCAAATATACCAATTTGCATTACCATGGCTCTACAGGGTGAGTCAAATTTTAGCTCGATTTCATAAACTTTTTTTTGTTAGATAGAGCTTCAATAATGGCATTAAATGCATAATTCAGGTGCCTCGTCGGTTACATTCATGGCCCACTGAGACGCAGTTTTAGTGCTGAAATTTCGAGGAGTACTATTAGGGACTTTTTTAGAGAAAAATTAATGCTATGTTATGTTGTGTGTTGTTTATTCATGTATTTGATGATATTAAATTAAATAAAAATTTTGTTCGCTAACAAATTTTTGAAAGAATATGAGTTCCTCATGAACATTTTAGTGACCAACTTACCAGAAATTAAGAAAATTAATAATTACAAATTAGTACGTTTTTGTTTGGAACCTCTCACTGCATATAAGAATCCGGCCTTACTTTTCCTCTTAATTTTTTTGGAACACCCTGAAGAGCTACGGTAATGCAAATTGATACGTTTGGGTTTCCAACAACTCTGAACAAGAAACCGGCATTAATTTTTCTCTAAAAAATCCCTAATAGTACTTCTCGAAATTTCAGCACTAAAACACCGTCTCAGTGGGCCATGAATTTAACGCACGAGGCACCTGAATTATGCATTTAATGCCATTTTTAAAGCTCTACCCAACAAAAAAGTTCATGAAAATCAACCTATAAATAAAAATTTTACGAGGGTGGTCAGCCCTTAAGTGTGGCAATAAAAATTTTAAAACTCCCTGTAGAGCTACGGCAAAGCAAATTGGTACGTTTGGGTTTCGAACAATGCTGAATAAGAATCTGGCATTAATTTTCCTCTAAAAAATCCCTATAATAGTACTTCGCGAAATTTCAGCACTAAAGCACCGTCTCAGTGGGCCATGAATTTAACGCACGAGGCACCTGAATTATGCATTTAATGGCATTTTTAAAGCTCTACCCAACAAAAAAAGTATATGAAAATCGAGCTATAAATAAAAATTTTACGGGGTGGTCAGCCCTTAAGTGTGGCAATAAAAATTTTGAAACTCCCGGTAGAGCTACGGCAATGAAAATTGGTACGTTTGGGTTTCGAACAATGCTAAATAAGAATCTGGCATTAATTTTCCTCTAAACAAATCCCTAATAGTACTTCTCGAAATTTCAGCACTAAAACACCGTCTCAGTGGGCCATGACTTTAACGCACGAGGCACCTGGATTATGTGTTTGATGACATTTTTTAAGCTCTATCCAACAAAAAAAGTTTATGAAAATCGAGCTATAAATAAAAATTGTACAGGGGTGGTCAGTTCTTAAGTGGGACACACTGTAAATATCTGCTATTAGCGTTGACTGATATATTATTAAAGACTGCTCACGGCTGTCACGTCTGACACATTTTTGGCTCACCATGCGCTTCCCGGAGACAAAATACAATGCAAAATACATTGTTAGCCATTAGAGCCATCTGTTTTCCAGGACATAAAGCTATAGCTGTGAGAAGTCTTTATAAATACGTCAGTCAAAGCTATTAGTACAGAATTATATTAATTAATTTATTTTAATTTTTTTGGATCTTTTATTTTCAATTATGTGTATTTTTTAAATCGGCAATGAAGAACGCCAGAATCATCATTAAAATAAGAGAAATGGGCAGTGAAGTTATCCATTACTACACGATGTTTTCTTTAAGTTGACGGTAGCGAGACTGACAACAACGACCAAACGTCAAACAGGCCCGTCACCCGTCAAACACATGCAATAAAGGATCATTTAACTTTTGACCTAATTTCGGAATTGTGATATCTCCATGTATTTAAATGGAAAAAAGGAATTTTCAGTATAATTGTCTCAAAACATTTTAAAAATATTTCGTGTCATACATCATGGTAAGTGTTTTCAAAATATGAAAAAAAAAATCCAGGTCCGTATTTAAAAAAATTAAGTTTAAGATGGTTTCTCTGTTGTAGAACATATTTTCTAAAATTTATTTGTGGCGCAAATAGATCCATTTAATTTTTATTAGGGTTTTTTTGCCACCAAACTGATCGAAAGACAACTTTTTCAAGTTGCCTGCGGAAAATTCATAAATTCTTAACAGTGAATGAACGAAACTTTAAACGTGTAACTCAAAAAATAACTTCAACAAATTTGTTTTCTAAGCTTTCGGAGAATAAATCTTCCTCCTTTCTCAAAGATCATGCCACGTCAAAGTGAAGTGACAGATTAATAAATTTCAGGTTAAAATGTCATGATAACAGAAACAATAGCCTAGCCACCTGCCTGATATTGTACCCTATGTTCTATCTAATTATCTATACTGATTTCTCTTTGAATAAATGGCAATAATATTTTACTGAATTCCACTGAACATTCAGCAACACAGTTGTCCGTATTTCCTAGAATAAATGCAGATTCTTTAATTTTTCATCTATAGATAAAAATCAAATCGAAAATGCAAGATTTAACTTTTTTCAAAATAACTCAAAAACGAAAAGTGATATTAGAAATCTGTTTGTACCATTTTATTGACCTCAAAATTGCGCAACTTTTTCCCCATTTAACCGTTGTTCTACCTCTCACCATTTGCAAGATCCCCATGCTGTTCATTCTTATCCGGGACACATTGTATATCGATTTGCAAATTCTTGGTTTATCAATATAACATGGAATCTTAAATTTTTCAAATAGCGCAAAATTTTATACAATAATTAATTTTTTTTTTCGAAATCGAGTTTTTTCGTTTTTTGCATTTTCTGAGAAAATTTTCTGCAGTGATGTATATTTTTTTTTACACCATCAGAAGTAGAGGTTTCAACGAACAAAAAGCGAACCGACTTTTTTAAAAAGCAGCTTTTTTGACGACAAAGAAGGGGTAAAAATAAATATTTTGATTCGAAAAAATTACGGCGTATTCGGGACATAAGAAGGTAAGATTCCACCAAATTTTGTGGATTTTTTTTTGTGGGAGATAAAAATTAAAAACCAAAAAATCGGTTATTTCGATTTTTCGCGGAAATTTTGAGGTTATGTGAAAAAAGTGTAAATACAAAAGTTGTAGATCTTTTTATTGCCTACAACTTTGCCATTTAAGTTTTTTTTATAGGAGTTGCAGTTTTGCCGGAAATCGTGGTAAACCTATTTCCACCCCTATAAGATCACCCCCTACAACCCCCGTACCTCAAATCGCCCTTAAATTATTTTTTCTGTTATTTTTGCTATATTTTCTTCCTTTTCCAATGGGTGTCATGCTGTTCTAGATTTTTTTGTTCTCAGAAATTATCTACCCTGGCCTATATCTCGTGTAACCTATGACAACATGCTTAATCACAATAAGCTTGGACTGCTGTAGGTGCACTTTAAAACATAACCTAAAACAAATCGTGCAGATTTTAAACTTTTTAACCGATTTAAAAAATATGTGCCTTTTGGCACTGAACTTTCTTTTTATAACTCAAGTGGTTTATCATTCTTTATAAAAAGTTGAGCTTCATGCAGTGCCTTGAAAAGTGCACAAACAACTGTTATTGCTAGTCAGTCCAGTTTTTACACAAACATGCCAAATTTCAACTAAATACCTTTTAAAGACACAATTTTTGATTACCAAAAACTCTTTTTTGAATTCTACTTTAACACCCTGTAAGTATTTTTAATATTATTTGAAAATTACCATTATTTTATCTCAAATAATCTGTGATTAACAGATTGAGCTTTTTGTAATATTCTGTATTTTTGGGAGTATTAAGTGCAAAATCGAAAATACCTATAGATTTTATTGTTTGTTTATCCGCATTAAATCGCATTTGAGACAAAAAAATTTAGTTCATAAAAAATAAAATTTTTATCTAGTAATAATAGAATAAAAAAATTGAAAAATTGAAAATCTTTAAATAAAAATTCAGTTTTATTTTGGCCTACGCCCTATTATGTTTGACGATATTTTATCTTTATACCCCTCTCCAGTCCATCCCTAGTTCCGAAGGGTTGTGCCCCTGCCCCCAACGGTATTTTATACTCGTAAAGTCGGCGCCTTGGGCCGTGAATTAAAAAAAACGTAACTATTGTATTATTATTTTTCTATTACAGGTTGCTTTAATCAATGTGGTACACATAAGAGATTCAGTGTGTACCCTACCGACAAGTATCTTGGCACAATATCTCAAACAAGCGAATGGACAACTGTCATGTCTCAAGGTAAGGATTCACTCTAACAACGAACGTTATTTTCATAAAAAATTTGTGGTTGTGTTACATTTTATATAGGGTTTTCTTTTACTTTTGCAGCAATTGTACCTAGCGACGGGCAATGCACCGTCTTCAGGCGGTGGGTATGAAGAAGGTCAAATTCCGCTGGCAGTGGCCGAACCAGTCGAAGGTGGTCCGGGAGAAAGAGCACTCGTGTGTCCCCCCGGTGAAGATCCCGCGGCATTGTGGAATGCTTCTGGCGAACAGCTTTGCGTTGTTTGTCAGTATTTTCCGCTGTCAAGAGCATTACTGCCTTGCAGGTAAGCCAATAGCATATTTGAATTCTTTGCATATTTGATTTCTTCCTGACTAACAACAAAGACAATCCCATCTAGGGATGGTCCCATCTAGGGATTGTCTTTGCTAACAATGAGTTCAACTGACAACGTTGCAATTACCCCTACCCTCTCGTGGTTTGAAAGCCAGCCATATCCTCAAAGGCGCAAGTGACGGCAAATCTAACATCTTGAATAATAGTGGAAAATCTTACCATGCCCAGGGACATTGGCGGCTTTTTTCACAAAAGTGTTTCGACAAGCTCGAATAGAGCCGTTCTAAAAATCGAAGGAAGTGGTAAATCTCTTAATTGCGTGTTGTACTTTCCTCCAGTACCAAAAAGAACCTCGAAAATCCGATAGCTAAGAGAATTTTCCAATTCACGATTAACCAGTTTCGAGAAACGGGACGGCTGTGTAATCAACGGAACTGACGGAATATCCTCTGAAACCACTCTTGGAAATTGTGTGTTTTTTCTTATTTCTCTATTTTCCGTGGGCCCGGGAAGCATCAGAATCTCACCCAAAGATTCTGGGGATTTGAAACAGGAATTTAATGTAATTTAAACATTTAGCATTTCAACAAACATAAACATTTGTCCTCCGGCGGCCATTAACAGCTAATCATGATAGTTCGTTGGACTGCCCTACAGATCCTTTATTACTACTAATTTGTGAATCATTTTCAAATATAAATTTATTTTAAATTTGATATTAGCTTAGTTTATGGATACTCTAGTTAGCCATTGGGTGACATTCTATTAAAGAAATCGCTGCCAATGGGATCACAGCTTACACAACTTTTTTAAAATCCATCATAAGCAAATTACTATATTTCATACAAATCTTAAAATAATAAATGTGATGTATCTACAATCTGACATTTGCTTTGTTTCTTCAAAGTAGAGATGGGTCGCTGGGAATATTCCCAGGAGCATTGGGAATATTCCCAACAAATGGGAGCATTGACTTGAAAACTCCCAAAACTCCCAGGAACATTCCCAAATTTGAAATTTGCTGCCATTAAACTGTCAATTGTCTAACTGATTAAGAATTTATAATTTTATTTTTTCTTGAATTAAAATTAAATACTTATCTATATCATATGATATTATATATTCATAGAAGTACTATACTGATCATATATCGATTTAAAGGGAAACATGTAAGTAATACAGTTAGAAGTTAGAATGATGAATCATTATTCTGAAAACTCCCGGGTTTTTAAAAAAATGCCAGTAGTTTTTACAAAGATCCGGGAGTATTGACGGCTAAATAAAATGGCGGATGGGAGGTATGGATGTTTTTAAAAATCCTGGGAGTAAACCCATCACTACTTCAAAGTAATAGCAACGCTGAATGCCTCGACCTCAAAAATATAGAAAATGACATATTTTCCCACTATTTTCAAATTCATCAAAATGACTCTCTACATCCACAAATATTTATGTACTAACTTCATAAAAAAACCTCTGACAAAAACTAAACACAAGTGTATCACAAAAATAAAGTAGATAGACAGATTTTGCAAAAAATAAAGTTATTAATACACTTCCCCCAAAGATTAACGCACCACCAAAAAATACCCAAAAGTTTAAAGTAAATTTTTGTCAAAACCAATAGTCTGATTTCGACGATTTTTTTTTTTTTTGAATGATAGGTTGTCTCTTCCAGAACGTTGGTGTACTAACTGTATTTGCATAGAAACCTCTTTTTTATAAATACCGGGTGTCTCAATTATAGCCTGGTTTTTCATAAACTTTGTAAAATCCTGTAGAGTTCAACAGTTACATTATCAAGTTAGAATTAAAATCACACTTTCGCCTTGTCTTTTTTTAACATTTTGTTTTTTTATTTATTCCATTATCTTTCTTATTACCCGAGAAACACAATTTTATAGCATAACATGATTTTGTTGATTTTAATTAAGTAGCAGGCTATGGAAAAACAAAGAGTACCACTAATTAATTGTCAAATACACATGCGTACCCATTGTTACTTTCAAATTATTGATCAATATGCAACATGAAACACGAAATCTTACTCGCGAAGAATCTGCTCAAACATTAATATTGTTTGAGGAAGGTTGGAGTTACAGAAAAATTAGTGGACGATTTAATGTAAGTCACACAACCGTTTCTCGAGTCATACAAAGATATAGAGAGACTGGGAGTCATGGTCGCAGGCCGGGACAAGGAAGGAATCGAATAACAACTCAGATTCAAGAGCGCTTTTTAAGACTCTCAGCATTAAGACAACGTTTTGTAACAGCTCGGACCCTTCGAACTCAGCTTTGAGATCCACGCAACAAAGAAGACCTAAAAAAACCGAACAACCCAAGAATGCCGCAGTATTACTTCAGAAATATTGTTAAAGTTTAAGCAAGAATTCGAATTTCGGCTTTATTATTGCTTAGCCAATGACGGCGGTCATTTCATAAATTAAAGACCTCAATAATTCAATGTCTATTGGGGTTGGTGGCCCGGACAGGGGTGGCTTTATCAACATCACATAATATGCATCAATGAAGGTCCCCCTCCGAACAGAAATCGATCACGGCGATTTTTTTACTTTTTTGTATTTTGTGATATATTGGGGGTGGGAAGTTTTCAAATGAACACCCTGTACATATATTAGTAATAGGGACCTACATTCTTACCTAAATGTTAAATACAACTAAATCGTATGCAATACTTTAGATTATCTGACTGAAAAGTAAAAAAGTTAATAAGTATATTTTTATATCATGAAGTGCTTATTGATGTTTTCTTAATAACAAAATTTATTATTACAAGTTTGTACAGAAACTGTTCGGCAGCGACTAAGAGAAAGTGATTTAAAACCCAGAATTGCTGCACGAGGTCCAGCTTTAACTAGACTTCATCGGAGAACGAGGCTAAATTTTGCCAGGGAGCACTGTAACTGGTTAGAGGCTGATTGGGAACAAGTATTATTTACGGATGAGTCCCGATTTTGTTTGTACAACTATGACAGACGTATGCGTGTATATCGACGCCCTAACGAACGGTATGCTCAGTGTAATTTTTCACATACCACATTATTTGGGGGAGGATCTGTGATGGTCTGGGGAGGTATTTCCTTAACTGGTCGCACGGAACTTGTGATCATAAATGGAAGCCTTACAGCTGAAAGGTACATATTGGAAGTTTTAGACCAACATGTAATGCCATTTGCGCCATATATAGGGTCAGGATTTTTGTTGATGCAAGATAATGCCAGGCCTCACGTTGACCGAGTTGTAAGAAATTATCTAGAGGTATTGCTACCATGGCATGGCCAGCTCGCAGCCCGGATCTAAATCCCATAGAGAACCTCTGGGACAATCTTGGGAGGAGATTACAAGAGGAACGTAACGTGAACACTTTGGAAGACTTAAGTCGGAGACTGATTCAAATATGGGAAGAATTGGACCAAAATGATATAAGGTCCCTTATTTTAAGTATGGTCCGTCGTTATCAAGAAGTTATTCGTGCCAGAGGCGGAAATACTCATTACTGACACTTTCGTTTAAATTGTTATTTTGCATTTTGATTAGTTTTTAATTGTTAAAATCAGCTATTAAATTTCAATAAAATCATGCTATGCTATAAAATTGTGTTTCTCGGGTAATAAGAAAGATAATGGAATAAATAAAAAAACAAAATGTTAAAAAAAGACAAGGCGAAAGTGTGATTTTAATTCTAACTTGATAATATAACTGTTGAACTCTACAGGATGTTACAAAGTTTATGAAAAAAACAGGCTATAATTGAGACACCCGGTATTTATAAAAAAGAGGTTTCTATGCAAATACAGTTATTAGTACACCAACGTTCTGGAAGAGACAACCTATCATTCAAAAAAAAAAAAAAATTCGTCCAAATCGGACTATTGGTTTTGACAAAAATTTACTTTAAACTTTAGGGTATTTTTTGGTGGTGCGTTAATTTTTGGGGAAAGTGTATATTACTTCGTAGATTTCATCTAAGTAAATTAGGCAATAGCTCGACTACTTCACACCCCTCGCTCATTGGCTAACTAGGTTCCCCCTAAAAACACACGTTAGATAATCTGGAACTGACCTAACCTAAGAATCTTCTCGCAGGCACACATGCATCTGTGCCAGCTGCTTCGACAAGCTGGAACGCTGCCCGATGTGCCGGGGCCCCATCAAGAGCTACTTCTGCATTCGCGGGGAGGAGTACATGCCGCTGCCGGCGGGTGACGGGGCCAAAGGCAGCGCCCGCCGTTCGCACGGGATCTTCCACAACTGGCTGCACACGTGGGACGACCGGCTCACCGATTTCCTTGGCTTTCGGTGAAGGGGGCAAAGACAGTTCCACGTAAAGTGGGTTGTGAGTGATATTCTTGAAAACGATGAAGAATATTATGTTAATAGTACGATGTTGTGTGTGTTTGGAATATGATTGAATGTTACTAAGTGACGAATGAGAATGAAATAAGTCGATTTTTGGCCCTCGCAGTTTGTTAATTTCTTGTTTGAACAGTTCAGCAGTTCAAAAAGTGTTTTATGAACGATACAATTTTCCTTCCTTGTCTTCCACACCGATAATATCCATTATAACGAACTAATTTCTAAATTCCTTGCTTATTAATATCAAACTTGAAATGTCTAGATATCGCAAACCCCCTAAATGCACAATACCATAGTATTAGATAAAAAGTAGTTTCCTGCACTTATTTAAAAAATCAGACATGATATGAGAAGAAAAATTTAGATGTTTTTCTTTAATATCTCATAAAATAATTGTGTATAGAATATCAAAATACATCCTTCCTGTCACAATTATTGCCTTTCACGTGTCAAACAAATTTAATTTAAAAAGGTGCTACCAGTTCTTGACGAATAAGTCGCCCCCAGAATTGACATGTTTGTAATTTAGTCCATACCAATAACTGATAATTTGTCACCTGTTAGGGACGTCCGGGCAGTATTTCATTTTTGTCACATTTTTTGCTTACACCACTACTCTGAAATATATTACCTACTGTCTCTTCCAAAAATTTTTGTCTGGGCATCTAGACAGAAACAAGACAAAAATAAATTGGTTTCATTTCGATTTGACTTTTTGTAAACGTCTGAAATTTCAGCTTATCCAATAAGCCCTAATATGTCCCCGATTTTTCCTGTCGATTCAGGCAATCTGGAGAGTTTAGCAAATGTCAAATGAGTTGAAAATGTTCGAGTTATTCGGCAAGGCGACTTGTATAAGCAGTAACTATGAATTGCTAAAATTTATAAGTTTTCTGTCACTGTCATGGCAATCTATGATATTGACTGAATATTGGCTAACCATACATTTCTATTGGTTACAAACTTGTTTCATAATAGTACAGGTAGTAAATGTCAAATAAATTAATATGGGAGTAGATAAAAACCCATAAAATCTTAAGAGTATACCTACTTTAAGAAATAGACCATGTAAATGGTTGAAAGTATTGCAATATAAATTTCCGTCTCACGAATGTATGTATGTAGGTATATTCCTATATTCTCATTGATTTGTCTCATAGATTAAAAAATAAAATATAAATTTTTGTGCGATGCAGGAATTACCAGTTTAAGACCCATAGGATTTTAATATAACTACCTATTTTTATGTTATTTTAATACTCACGATAAATGGTATTTTTGTGCCAAGAACTACTAGAAAAATTTTTGCCTTTTCTAACGTTAGTTTTTTTTAGGTTAAGAAATGTATATAACTTATTAAACATCACAGTTCATGATATTCCTACTGTCTATTGTCTATATAATTTATTTTTCTTGAAAGTTGTAGTTATTTGTGTATATGTAGATGGAGTTGTAAACATAATGTACTAGGTAAATCTAGTGTTTACACGACTAAGCCTGTGATAATTATTGTAAATTTGAATATATGTTTATTACTGATCATTGATGTTTTATTTCAAGAAATTCGTGCCCCTAACCTTTGAAATTTAATAACAATATAGTTCCAAAACAGAAAGCTCCTTAACAATACCTACCTGTCAAATGGACTCCAACCACAGACTCCAAAAACAAGCAGATTGCATTTGTTGTGAAATGATATTTTCCCAAAATATAATCTTCCCAATTCATAGATTAGCCAACATTTAATAATGGACCTCAATATCAATGCATTTGGAAAATATTAAGCTTCAAAGTTGGGAGTCCATTTGACAGCTGTCATTAAGGAACTCTCTGTTCTGAATATATTTTCTGTGATATTATATTTCAGTCAACGCCCTAACCTAATATTCAAAAAAGTGCAAGAGTTTTCGGAAGGTTGATATTTTCAGATTAAGTTGTATTTTAATGATAGAGAGACACTATACAGTCAGCACTTCAGTGGTCGGGACGCCTGGCGTTGGGATT
Source organism: Pseudeuparius sepicola (assembly GCA_963920635.1). Taxonomy (NCBI): domain Eukaryota; kingdom Metazoa; phylum Arthropoda; class Insecta; order Coleoptera; family Anthribidae; genus Pseudeuparius; species Pseudeuparius sepicola. Next base: position 24,432,278 of record OY987298.1, on the reverse strand, counting down.
ATCAAAAAGGTGTTAAAAAATTGGCATCCCTAAACTGTTTTCCGAAAGCTCAAAATTTGTATATAATTACAATTACCGAATGTTGTATAGAGCACAAGTCCAACAGTCAAATATCAAAATGAAGGGACACATGGCCTCAGTACATTACATTACATTCTCTAAATATATACAAATTTTGAGCTTTCCGAAAACAGTTTATTGATGCTAATTAATTTTACACCTTTCCGAGTGTCCCAGCACTAGGTGTCCCGACCGCGGAAGTACTGACTCTACATGCAGTGGCTATCTATCACTAAAGTACAACTCAAACTGAAAATATCAACTCTTCCGAAAACTATTGCACTTTTTTTTATGCCAGCTATTGGTCTATAAAGTAAAGCTTTGTTTTTGAGGTACTCAATAATACCTATAGAAGAACTCTAAAGAATAAAATGTTCATACTTCGTTTTTGGGAAGTTAATAAAGAAAAGCTTATTCTTCCAAAAATCTCAAAAATTATTTGTCAAATTTTAATAAAACTTTGTAGCATTTTTTTATCTTTTGCATTTTTTATCAATCTTTTACTATTCTGTTTCCAAGCCTGGTGGAACAAATTTAATATTAATAGTAAAATTGATTAATAGATGAAAAGGAAACACTACTTTTTTACAATAATTGTTCGAATTGCATCAACAGATTTTCTACAACGACGAACAACAGATTGTTTTTTTTATTAACTTTATACTCAAAAATGAAGCTTTAAAACATTAAGTTAGGATAGGATAAATTTCTATGGATAAACGTACCATTTCCGGCCACTACACCAATGCAGCCACTTTTAGTTTAAATCCTAAAAGTAATAAAGTAAGAAATAATTTTCTGGCAAAAAATTCAAATATTTTCTAAAAAGTGTCAAAATTATTCACTTGGTGGTAGGGCGTTCCCAAATACCGGGACCGAAAAGCTATTCGGGTCTTTGGTCCCAAATTTTAAGTCCCGGTACTAGTCCCGAAAGTCCCAAAAAATGGTCCCGAAATCAAAATTTTGTTTCTTTACAACAAATTTTGTAAGAAAATGTTTATAAAAATGAAATATTTTTATTAATAATAGATGTGGGTAGTACCTATATAAATACCTACAAAATACCAAACAAAATAACAAACTAAAACTGAGATTACTTTAAAAAACACAACACACATCTAAAGTAGCTTCAACTCCAACTAATTTAAATGTACGACTAAGTATACAAGTAAGTATTCTTATTTAAGTATAAAATCTAAAAAATTCCACAATTTTATATGTATTAATTAATGAGAACTATATATAAGGATATGGTTAACCACACCACCCAACCACACGGTACTGTATTACACTATGGGCACAGACCTACACAGGGTGGCCCACCACGAACTGCATCGATCTATATGGAAAACTAAAATTAAGAAAATTCTGAAAATTTGGCACCTCACCAATGCCGATGGGCGCTGCTCAACTAAAATATTCTGGTCTGGCACTTCCGGTTATACCGGAAGTCGATATCAACTTTCTTATCTCAAATGGAACACCCTGTATATTATTGCATTTTTGGATTCTAGGCATCATTTTGGAACAAAAACATGCAACATGTCCTATGTCTAAAGCCAACCGTTTTTGAGATATATGCATTTTTCTGAAAAAAATTACTGCGTAGGGGAAAGTGGCCCAAAATGATCCCTGCGGGTAAGATGATCCCCCATGTTATTCGTAAAACTAGTGCTGCTATCTAGGTTCTAACATCGTTAATATTGTCTTAGGTGGCGCTGCTTTCAGTAGTATAACAATTACCGAGCTGGTGACATCGTTATTCGCTTATAACTTAAAAAAGTGATTTTTTGTGATTTTAATCTAAGGTAAGTTATACAAAACAATTAGTATAGCGCGTATAACGGATATCTCTCACAATTTTGCAATTTACCTGTAACAAACACATATATGTATTTGGCTATAATTTAGAAGGTTTAATACTTGTGCCGGCGTAGCCATTTTTTTTAGAATGCCGTTTTTAAATACAACAACGCTCTGTCGGGTAATACGATCCCTCAAAATCTTGGGCAAAATGATGATATCGGGATCATTTTACCCGAACTTTGGAATAATGAAAACAAATAATAATTATTTTTTTGCAGATTCATTGCATGTGTAAAAATGGTGCATAAATACAGGCGCAAGACTGAAAGGCAGAGCTGGATTGTTTCATTTAATTTTCCTACATATTGTTTCGGTAATAAAATGGCGGGATCGTTTTGCCCTACCCTAAGGGATCATTTTACCCAACCCGTTAGGGTAAAATGATCCTTTTACACAGTTTTACAGTTTTGAAAAAAAAACGGTACACATTAGTTTTGAAACAAAAAACTGATATTAATTTACTGGCATAAGCACTAAAGAATGCAAGGGACAATTTTATATTTCACCACCACACTTATCGTGAACGCTCCTTGAGTTTTTGCCTTAGGGGGATCATTTTGGGCCACTTTCCCCTACAGACCTAAAGTCAATTAGCAATTTATACGAGGAAACCGCGAAATTTCAAAACGAATTTTTGGCATCGTGTAACAGAAGCCATGACCTAGTGAGAAATAAATCCGTTCTTATACAGGGTGTTCACAAAATATGAATAAAAATTACATTCAAAATGTGCTTAAATCTCGAAATTTTCAAATGGAAACCCCCATTTTTTTTTAATGCGATCTTATTCACCACTAAAAATGATGACAACTTTGTATAAGATTTCCTATACCTAAATGCAGTAATTTTCGATTAATTTACGAAAAACCCACTTTTCGCCCATAAAATGCGGGGTTTGCTTAACGCTTGGAAAATCATATTAGCCTTTGGACGTTGAAAAGACAATCGCGGATGAGGAAATGTCACTTGGTTTATAAATTATTGTCAACAATAATGCCGGCGCGCTTAAATTACACAAACGAAGATTATGTATCGCACGTTCTTGATATTACTTTGTTGCATTCTCCGTAGATAATAAACAAACTTAAATAATCTTTGTTTGTGTAATTTAAGCGCGCCGGCATTATTGTTGACAATAATTTATAAACCAAGTGACATTTCCTCAACTGCGATTGTCCTTTCAACGTCCACGGCTAATATGATTTTCCAAGCGTAAAGCAAACCCCGCATTTTATGGGCGAAAAGTGGGTTTTTCGTAAATTAAACAAAGTTGTCATCATTTTTAGTGGTGAATAAGATCGCATTAAAAAAAATGGGGGTTTCCATTTGAAAATTTCGAGATTTAAGCACATTTTGAATGTAATTTTTATTCATATTTTGTGAACACCCTGTATAAGAACGGATTTATTTCTCAGCAGAGATCACTAGGTCAGGGCTTCTGTTACACGATGCCAAAAATTCGTTTTGAAATTTCGCGGTTTCCTCGTATAAATTGCTAATTGACTTTAGGTCTGCACCTGTAATTTTTTTTCGGAAAAATGCAAATATCTCAAAAACGGTTGGATTTAGACATAGGACATGTTGCATGTTTTTGTTCCAAAATGATGCCTAGAATCCAAAAATGCAATAATATATAGGGTGTTCCATTTGAGATAAGAAAGTTGATATCGACTTCCGGTATAACCGGAAGTGCCAGATTCACCAAAATATTTTAGTTGAGCAGCGCCCATCGGCATTGGTGAGGTGCCATATTTTCAGAATTTTCCTACTTTTAGTTTTCCATATATAGATCGATGCAGTTCGTGGTGGGCCATCCTGTATAGATCGATGCAGTTCGTGGTGGACCACCCTGTATAGCTTCGCTGCCTATATAGGTCCTGTGCTAAGGGTTAAGGTCACAGGCCACAGCGTCACGGGCTTCACGGCCTAGAATCGTAATAATACAAAAAAAAGATGAATGCCGGTGAATCCCCTACGACCCCTACCCTAGTTCTTTAGGTTTTCAGGGGAATTGGTGTTTATAACGTATTAAAAAATTCGGGACTTTTAAGATTTCGGGACCACGAGGAAAATCCCGGGACCACACTTTTTGGATAAAATCTCGGGACAGTCCCGGTACTAAATACCGGGACTGGAAACCCTACTTGGTGGTGCTCTTTAATTACAAAATAACAATTTTCTTAACCTATTTTAAATTCGCTATGTCTGGAACTGTTGTCTTGAGTAAATAAGGATTTTTCCTTTACTCAACATACCCGCTTAAAAAACAATCAAACAAAATGAATATTTAACATCATCATTAATAATTAAAAGGAAATGGCTCGTGACATAATGGGACAATATGTTTTGGTTCTTGGCAATACCAAACTAGTTTCTAATATCTAATGGAAATTTAGTACGGGTCTCTGTTTGGGACTTGTTTGCGGCGTGTGGCGCTTCTGTGTTTTTCACTGTGCCGCGGCCAGTTTTCTAAATTTACCAACTCACCAACCAAAGTATTTTCGCTGATGGGAGTGAAGATCTAGGTACCATATGATCGACGAACCTTTTTTGTAATAATTTTTAATGAAAAGTTACACATTTTAATCATCATTCATTATCTCAAAAGAAATCGAGGATAGCTCAGCTGTTTCTGAAATAGTGTACTAAAAAAAATCGGAAATAGTTCACATCTTTCTTATTAGAATACCAAACTTTATGAAATTTGGTATTCTTATGTTTCCAGGCATGCTCTTTTTACTGGTTGCATTAAAAATTTTGTAGGGCTCCTAGATGTTGAGTTTACTAGATCCTAATGGTGAGCTTAGAAGTAATCACCCTGACCAAAATTATTCATAATGAATTTCCCATCTGATAAAAAAATCTAATGCCAGTTTAAACAAAAATCATAACGTTCTCTGTAAAAAAGCGTTAACTTTTGTTTATTTTCGTAACTTTTTATGTGAAAAAGTTGAATATATTCCTTGTTATGTGAAATGATTCACTCCAACAATATGCCTTACGTGAAGATTTGACAATGCGCGAATGCCTAAAACTATTATGAACACCACATTATTTGCATCACAAAGAACATTTTACACAACTTTCCACATAAAAGTACGAAAATGACAAAACAAATTAATAACTCACTTTTGTGCATGTACAGAAAAAAATCATCTTGCAACAACACAGATGCCTACTAAAGGCCAACTAAAGAAAAATTCCATCATCGTTTGAATTTTTTGTGCAAATTAAAATGGATACTTTAATATGGGAAACCCTGTATAACCACATGGATGCTGCTACATAAGGGCACCGATTATCGCTGAATTCTTCCGAATGAGTGTTATTATCAAGAAAAAGTGATATTGGGCATAAGCACTCAAAGTTACAAAACAAAAAAAACTAGTAACCGCATACACGTGTTTCATGCTATTTGGCAATCATCAGTACGATCATTGAATAAATCAATGGTACGATGTAACATCAACCAAATCCAAAGGATAGGAATTATTTGGGAAGCAACAAATGAAGTCCAGGCAGGAGCCTACAGCACATTTGCAGCTTCAGTCAGCACATCCCCAATTCGGGTCTTGTACTAACATCGCCACGGAGGCTGCTAAAGTATAATAATAACTGAATTACAGCCAGTAAAAAAATAACATTAAACAATAAACTTGTTAACACTTTTGCCTTTTCTTTGAAAAATATGAGAGTACGCACTACTTGGTTACAAATGACTATTCACAATAATATTATCAAGTTATTAAAAATATGATCAAAACAAACGACCTTCAAATTTTAAGCCTATGTTACCCACTGTTTCCTTTAAAGGAAGTATTTTTATATAGGGGTAGTAGGAACACTCTATATATAAAAAAACCTGAGAAGTTTATTTTTAAAATCCGATAGAAATAAAACAAATTGTTGAGAAAGACAAAGTAATAATTATTATTAAAACATGCTATGCTTACAATACTTGTGGTCTGTACAGGTATAAAAGCCTCTGAACAACAAATTTACAACTTTATATACAAATTATATATACTTGCATGGATAACACCTACACTGATCTTATTTAATATTTAAATAAAATATGATTTAAAACAATAACGTAAAATAAATAAATGTTATGAAAACCAATCGGTTGTTAGGCCTCCAAACAGGGACGCGGCACTCTGACGCATCACGCTCGCTGGGTCTTGCGGCTTTTTCACTGTTGGCTTTCCAGGTTTAGGGGAAGCCTCCTAAAAACGACACATCTAAAGTAATGACTAATCTTTCCAAGACACATTTCATTAGCGAAGTTTACATGCGTGGTTTTTCTGTCAGTTTTGTTGAGTAGACTCCAAACGTCCGGTTCAAATCTGTCTGGGTGAATACTCGATAGTGGCGTTTGGAATGAGGGAATGGACTGGATATGAGTAATGCATTACTGAAAACCATTTACACATGCCTGGTGCGTACGCTCCAAAACTGACAGAATTGCATGCAGTGGCGCAACCAGAAATTATCGTCAGGGGGGGCTGGTTGACAAAGTTTATTTTTCATCGTTAAGAATTGCGCCGCAGGCGAAAATTTTCAAATTTTCAAGGTCAAACATTTTTAATGAACTAAAAAAAATTAAGTAACCTAATATTAGCAAAAAATATTAGGCAACTGATTGTAGTTTTTCTTTGTCAACTGTGGAACTATAATAATAATAATAATTTAACTATGCAGCAACTGTAAGAAGTAGGTAGATACTCTTTTTTTTTCTTTTACATAAAAGCCGGAGAGAGAATTCCTTGAGTGGTGTGGAAGTAAAAATATAAGTTAGTGCCTACAAATTTATTGCCACATCCTATAAATTAACATGTCCTCTCAAAGAGCCAAATGTTAGAATAGATAGGTAGATATCTTCCTATAGAAATTTATTTCCTTGTGAATTCATAATGATTATTGATTTTTGAAAGCAGGAATTAAAATGAGGTGTTCGCATATTAAAATGCGCCGCATGCGAAATTTTTTAGAAATTTTAAGGACAGACAATTTAACTTAGGCGTAGAACATTGTAAAGTTACATCACCATGATATGTTTCTTCTTCTTTTTTTCTCAATGGGAAGGGTTATACGGCCCTGCCGTATATGAAGGACAGTAGAAAACAGAAGGCCAGGCGCATATAATTCAGGTCAGATTAGTTTTAAGTTCGGCGCGTGTGACTTGCGTTTCTGTTCTCTGCCGACTGCCGGCCAGACTAATCTTTCATTAAAAAATGCCAACTACTAATGTGTACCACCGATATCCGATATCCTCAATATCGTAAATTTGATAAATCTTAACATAAATTTAATGAATACCTACAGTTTAAACAAAATACAAATCATTCGGTCTTGTTTTTATCTAGCATTGTTTAGCGCTTTTTCGCTTGGTTGGTACGAGCTCGGGGGGGGGGGGGGGGGCTGTAGCCCGGCAGCCCCCCCCCTCGTTGCGCCACTGATTGCATGTCTGTGTAAATGGCGCTAATGTTACACCACAAACACTTAAACAAAACACACAAGCACACCTCGGATGTTCATATTTTATAGCTTGGTGGAAATTTGTATTCAGTTCAGTCATCTATGTCATAACAATTAAAGGCCAAGTTATTTTGTGACATTAATAAGCTAAGCAACCATGAGGGCAAGGTTTCAGAGTATCTCATGAGAAAATTCAATGTTGGACCTGAGAGGTTTTTTGGAAATTAGGTATATTTTTTTAATTTGCACTAGTAATATTTTTATTGTAAATATGTTGTGACAATATACAGGGTATAACAGAAATTATGGCCAATATTGATACAGCTTGTTCTAGAGTTAAAAATAATTACACTTCATATAATTTCCCCTGTGTAATTTCCTTTTCCCAAAAAATATACAAACATTTTATAAGAAAACATTATTCGGGAATGCAAATTATATCCTTATATTAAATTATATTATAATAAATGCAATAGTTATGCAATGAAGCTTTTTCTAGTGTTAACTTCTGATATTTCCTACAAATCCAAAAAGAATATACAGTGTGGATGTGGATATAAATTGTGGAATATTGCTTATATTTCTTAAAATATTCCTCATATGAAAAACTTGTTTTAATATGAGTGTTAGGGGAAATTATTTCCCGTGTAGTAGTATCAAGCAATCTTTCGTAGCACAAAAAATGTGGTTGCCATGGTAACCGACATGATTTTTTTTAAATATACGTTTTTTGGTGAAAATTGATACATTGGAACTTTCTCAATACGCTACAATACAAAAAAAAATAAGTTTTCTATTATGCTATTGACAATGATTATCAAAATAATTATTGACATCAAGTTAGCCATGCCAAAATCAGAACAATGGGAAACTGTCACTAGCTGTCAGTTGCTTGTAATTGTGTGCATTGTTACAGTAAATGTATTTTTTTACTCAATTTTCTGTGTACTTAACTACTTAGTAAGTTATAATGGCGATTGAATTAAGTGAAACGGAAAGAATACAGGTTAACATACTAAGTACTTAAGTACACAGAAAATTGAGAAAAAGGTACCTTTAGTGTAACAATGTACACAGTTACAAAGCTAGTGACAGTTTCACATTGTTCTGATTTTGGCATGGCTAACTTGAGTTAATAATTATTTTAATAAACATTGTCAATAGCATAATAAAAAACCCATTTTTTTTGTATTTTTTTCTCATGCGACCCCATTAAAATTGTATTGTATCGTATTCAGAAAGTAATAATGTATCAATTTTCACCAAAAGAAGTATATGATGCCATTTAAAAAAATTAAATCGGTTACCATGGCAACCACATTTTTTGTGCTACGAAAGATTGCTTGATATCACTAAACGGGAAATAATTTCCCCTAACACTTTTATTAAAACATGTTTTTGATATAAGGAATATTTTAAGAAATATAAGCAATATTCCACAATTTCTATCCACACTGTATAGTAGAAATCAAGATGTTGACGAATTACTTTGTCTTAGTCCTATTTTTTGCTATTCGAAATAATGCCAACACCAGGACCAAGACTATATTAAACACCGGAGCATGATGTAATAATTTCATTGTTTGGGAACTGAAGTAGTAGGGGGTATTCTGTGGACTGTCCCATATTTTAAATATCCAGATTTATTGTGAATTTACGTTCTTTTTACTGCAACGAATTCTCCGTGCGGTCAGTATTTTGCAGTTTTGTCTTATTAACACAGTTTGTATACAGTTTGTTCAGCGAATGTTAGGCCCTACATCAAAACTCCCGTCCTTGCCTTATTCATGACTATATGACGGATATCGGTCGTATATTCACGAGCCAGACAAGGACGGGAGCATACAAATATTTATGCACGGCTGGCTCAAACTTTCAAGCCAATGCTATGTGCCTTTAGCAAATAATTGTGAGCATTTCTCTGTATTATTCAATAGTCTGTGCTAAAAGTAAAGAGTTCGAGAGTGATAAGGGAAGTTACTCATTATGGGTGAAGTTTTCCATTTCTAAAGAAACTTTGTAACTTTAGGAAACTTTCTTGAATGCGATGAGACTTCATCACATAGTACCAGCAGTTGAGGGGAGTACTGTCCTTACTATCTATAGTGTGTCCGGATATTCGTGTTAACACCCCTAAAAATCTAAGTAGGCTTAGGGAATTGAACAGGACATTTTTTTTTATAGATAAGTCCATGAAAGATTATCATTTGTATTGGTTTGGCATTGCCGCATTACCGCGAAAGCCTGGACTACTGAGGCATAGAAAAATAACAAATGGACATATTTTTATGAAAATTGCTACATGCCGATTTTGAGGGATGCCGAATAATCCTAAGGTTTTATTTTTATGATTAATAAATGTCTAATATAGTTTTCGTAAGATGCACCCGTTTAAAAAATCGCAGGCCAGACTTCCGTGGCAATGACAAACCAATACTTCGCAAACGATAATATTTTAGGGACATATCTATAAAAAAAAATTGAGCCGTTTGATTCACGCAGCCTACTTAGATTTAGGCTTAGGGATATTAACAAGAAAAACCAGACATACCGTATAATATCATATTCTATTTGAGGAATTTAAGAAAGTAATCTTGTGCATTGCCATTTATATGAAGTATGCAAACTGAATTATATACAATATCAAAATCATTATGGAACTGATAACAGTTAACAAACAATAAAACAAAGCAAAGCTATTACTTTGGTATTAGATGCTGCTTGTAAAACAACTAACAACCAACAATGATTTACCTAAATGGTAAATTCTTCATGAAGAATCTGAAAAACAATAGATTTTATAGGGTTCCAGATCCAGAGTACACAGAGAGGTGATTTTATGCAAAAAGGTCCTTTAAATTTACCTTCTATCTCCCCTTTGCTCTACTGTGTGCCACTTCCTGAGGCACATAACAGAGAGCAACATTTTTTTGTCTCTTGATATTTTCCAATATCTGAGAGTTGCTTGCCTGCAAAGGGAAAGCAGTGTATGTGCACTTATCACGTTTTTTTCTTTTTTCCCTCCAGCTGGCATGCTCAGCGCTTGCTCTTTCATATACTATTTGTATCTTTGATCTACTGGTTGTATTTTTGGAGTTATGGCATTGGAAAAACAGCATATGTGCACAATAAATTTTGAATCTCGGTAGGTAAAAGAGTATTTAGTCTCTTATCCAGTATTTTTATAAATCACAAATAAGAACAACCTATGGCAGAAAAAAATATATACGTATATTTCATTTTAACGTGGACTGAAGTTATATTTTTTTACTTTTAACCCATGGCAGTCTGATATACAGGGTGAGTCAGAATGTAGGTATAGTAAATACTTTAAAGGGGTGTTCGGCAGGTGGTTTCATATAAAAATTTTCGATTTGGGCTTTCCTTGCCAAGTTATTCGGGTTTACAGGGTGACCCAAAAGTATTTTTTTAAATTTATATCTCAATAACGGCGCTACTTAAAAATTTGAAATTTGGTATGTTTTTAGGGTAGTTTATTCATTTACACAGTGCCCTAAAAAGGGTAAAATCTAACTAACCCTATTAACTTTTTTGCTCAAACTTTTTTGAGGTTATCTTTTTGGTATTGCAGGTCCATCATTTCAGTGTATCTTTTCATTTTGCAACAAAAGTGTACTCTTGTTTCATAACGATAAAATCAACCGTTTGCGTTGAATTTGGCAAAATGTGCCCCAAAACACCTGTTAACTTCAACATTTGAAACAAAACAATTTTTACCTACCGCCATTGAGTAAAGGATATATATTTTATATAAAAGGATATATATTTTATATAAAATATATATCCTTTACTCAATGCTACCGCTTTCAAACGTTACATATCGACTGTACTATTTAAACTGAAAAAAAAAACTCCTATGAACAATGTACCAAAACTTATTACAAAGGATTGAATTTAACAAAATTTGAACACCCTATTTCAAGAAAACCAATGCTGTTTCGACCAATTTCCAATTGGTATTTTTTTTCCTTATTTTGAATGTACAGAAAACCAATGCTGTTTCGACCAATTTCCAATTGGTATTTTTTTCCTTATTTTGAATGTACAGTCGATCTTTAACGTTTGAAAGCGGTAGGTAAAAATTTTATGTTTCGAATGTTGAAGTTTAACAGGTGTTTTGGGGCACGTTTTGCCAATTTCAACGCAAATGGTTGATTTTATCATTATGAAACAAGAGTACACTTTTGTTGCAAAATGAAAAGATATACTGAAATGAGGGACCTGCAATACCAAAATGATAACCTCAAAAAAGATTGAGCAAAAAAATTAATAGGGGTTGTTAGTTTTTACCCTTTTTTAGGGCACTGTGTAAATGAATAAACTACCCTAAGGCGTCTTCCAGTAAGTAGATAACACATAACACATTTCAAATTTTTAAGTAGCGCCGTTATTGAGATATAAATAAAAAAAATACTTTTGGGTCACCCTGTAGACCCGAATAACTTGGAAAGGAAAGCCCAAATTGAAAAATTTTATATTATGAAAGGCCCCCCTTAAAATCACCCGCCAAACACCCCTTTAAAGTATTTACTATACATTCTGACTCACCCTGTATATAAATATATCTCACTTTACCGTTGTTCTTGACAGAAAAATAATAGTGTCTTGCCTGGTAATAGTAGTTTATGTTGCAAAGCTGAAAAGTTGAGTACGAGAGCGGGAGTACGAAAAACTACTTTTCGGCCATGTATCATACACTAAAACAACTTAGCTACACATATGCTGATATTCCCTCGAAAAAGTCCAAAACACTCATCACGTACTGCAAAGGCAAAACAGTATAAGACGTTTCATAAGCAAACCATTTTAAAAAAATGATATTTTCATCCACCCAATGATGTCACACACATTTTACTACTTTCATTCCAAAAACAAACCTCATATCTTAAATAGAAAGAACAATGGCAACAAAAACACAAATATATGTTTTTCTAAAATCATTGTTTTTTCAGATATAGGTACTGTTATACCTTTGTTTAGAAAATGTTGAACTTCCCTTTCCAAAATCCAAAAAAAGGCAAAAAGGCAGAGTTGGTGTTGAATTAAACTAGTGTTGCCGGACACTTATTTGTGACCGGACATAAATGTCCGAGCATGGACATTTATGGACATGACACATTCAAAAATGCTCGAATGTGTCCAATAAATTTCAAAATATTTTAAATAGAAGAAGAAGAGAAACTTAACCTCAATTTTTTATTATTTTTTATAATAACACGTTTTGGAAGGGTTTCCCTCCATAAGATATCTGCTGTATGTGTGTTTTTTTCTTATTTCCTTTTATTAATGGGTAAAAGAAGTGGTATAATATGGAATTACTTCCAAAAAGTCCAAAAAAACATATATGGAATTTGCAAATTCTGCAAGAAGACTTATCTTAAACATGCTACACACATGACGAAGCATATCAAAGTATGCACAAAGTATGCACAAAGTGTCTTATTAGTTTTATTTAAAATTTTAAAAACATATATAAATAATATATCGTTTTAAAGCTCTACTTAAATCCAATAGGATGCTGACGTTTTTAGCTTATTTTATAAATGTCTGATAAATGTCCGGGCATATTACGGACACATTGGCTGGACATTTGGCAACTCTAAATTAAACCAAGCGCAGAGAAATAGAAGGTATATATAGAGGAACTTTTTCACAGAATCACATATCCTAATTTTTCCCACAATAGTGCAAACTGCTATTTCATTTTTGTTATTTGTTCAACAACAAGACTGATGTTGACATGTAAGTTGAGATGAATAAATATAAAAATAAAAAAATGGTATTTTGGATTATAAACTTAGTTTTATAAACATTTTGCCTAAAATATTAAGTAACGCATTTTCATGTTTACTTTTATTAACTCATTTCTTTAAGAAACAGGATTACTTGTCCTTGTAAAATCAATAAAAAAAATCTTCTCTTGTCAACTCTATCCGTGGACACATTGTGCTTTTAACAAAAGTATCCTTCAGTGACTCTAATACCTTTACAACTGAAAGAATTTTTTTAAACTTTACCTTATCTTTCTTGACAACCGTTGGTACTATGGCTGTCTTGTGCGATGGCACCGTTATCGGTAAAAGCGGGAACCAGGAATTCGAAGATGGAATGCTTACGGCCAACACTGACGGACTTTTCTCTTGTTCCTTGCTTTTGCCGGGGGCGGCGAGGTTTGACAGTTGACTTGTCGACGGTAGTAGGCAACCAAAAATCATCTAAAAAAAGCACCAAATCGTTCAATGCATAAAATATGCAATATATCATATCTGTAATAAAATATGGTCGTGTCCTTTACCTGCGACTGACTTGCAGCCCTCCTCACATTCTCCTGCAAGTGGCTGTAAAATACGTCCAAGTCGAAGGGGTCTATCTTACTCCTAAACTTATCACAGACCTCTTGGGACAGACCAATCAACTGTCCGTTTTCCCTCGAAATGCACAGAATCGTAGCAAACTTAATGTCAAACAAATACTGAAGCGCTTGAATTTGATTGAAGTCCTTTTCGGAAATGTTCCGGTACTGTTTTAGAATGGTGTGCACGTTTTTCTCTATAAATTGTAGGTGCACTGGCTTTGGAAGGGAATGCGGCAAGATGTGGTTTAAGTTCCTATTCAGCTTTACTAAAATACTGGATAAACTCGTACTGGGTTTTAGAGGTACTTTTATTTGTGATTTGAAAATATTTTCTTCGGTCTGTTCTTGGATCTCTATTTCGTCCCATTTCTGAAAAAAATGTGTTATTGTTGCTATACAGGGTGTTTCAATAATAATAATAATAAAGAAAAAAAGTAAAGACAAAACTTGTAAAGAAGCATGCTTGCTATATTCTGAAAATATTTTCCAATATAGAGTGGTCCAATAAGTAGTAGTGACACAAAGTTATGCTTTTTTAAATAGAACACCCCACATTTTATCACATATTTGAAAAGATGCTTTTTTTGGTACAGGGTATTAAGGGTCTAACTTTAAAGGTTAGGGAATTGATTTAATTTTAAACGAAAATTAGGGGTCACATTTTAGGAATTTTATTTCTAAAAAACAGACTTTATGTTATAAATTGGACTGGAGATTGCTTGTTACACCGATTTTGGACTGATATTGAGATAAAATTCTGAAGAATATGCCAGGCAACTCCTTTACGCAAAACCTAAGTTTACTCATTATTTTATTACATATTTCACAAATAAACATTTGTCTGAGGATAATACCTCTCGTTAATTTATTAATTCATTACAATCCCAGTGCTAAGAAAATATCTCTCCTGCTGCGCAGTCGTGGTATTTTCAACTTTGGGATTATAATTCGTAAAATTAACAAAATGTATTATCGGTAATAGGCGCATCACTAGTGAAAATTTCATATGAACATAGGTCCAGAAATGCTTCTTTCTCAGGATATAGGGTGTTAAAATTTTGAAACTCAAATTCCTTGTACTTTTACAAAGACACACACCAAGGCTACGTTGTCACTACCCAATTTTACTATTTTGCGAAAAACTTCAATGTACAAGATGTCTTCGTCAAGTGAAGACGCAGATTTTGTATTCACCTGTATATTATTAATAACACTCAATAATGCGCATCGCACATCTTTTATTTGCCCAAGAGAATTATTATTCTCGAATTCTCGAATATATTATAATTACATATACAGTGATATTTTTCAATTATTTCTACAAATCTAATTTGTTTTGTTGCACACTCTTGATAATAGTACGATTTGTATTGTCGTGGTATCGTGGCAGTTGCGTATTACCGGTATGATACCCGCCTTAGGGTTTTAACAAACCAATCGTGGCAGAAATTATCATTTTTCGTAAAATCAGTACCTACAATAAAGGCCAATAATTGTAAGGCACGTTTATGTCTAATTTTTGATAAAATAGCAATTCTAATTATAAATTTCCAATTATGAAGAAGTAGGTACCTACACAAACTCCCATGCCACTTTGGTGCCTGACCTCAAAACTTAATTTTAATTACAAAATTACTCACCGATGGATTATTAGCCACAAGCCGCACAGCTAAGCATAAAAGAATTGTCAAAAATGTCAAAACTTGGTTCCTACACAGGGTGATTTCCGTCTCACGTATTTTGTAATATCCATAAAGCTTTCACTCCTTCCTGGGGTTTTTTATTCATTGGTGTAACATAATTAGAGTTAGCGTGTTGTGTGTTAACTTACTTAATGTTGGTCAATTACATATCCCTTGCTTTACACCACATTTTTTTGGAAAAAAATCATTTCAATTCATTTTAAAATTTATCTTTACGAATGAACTATTGCTCGAAAAAGTGAAATTATACATGAAACTGTAACAGATATAAAAAAACAGGAGACCGTTTCTATTCAAAATTAAATTTTGCATTTACTACTGTATCGAGTTCTAATTTTATACAATTTTTTTTGTTGATAATAATATCTCCTGCCACTGGTTTCTTGGAAGTAATAAAATTAACACATAATTATGGTATCTTGGGCATATTTTATTTCTAAATTAATTTCCGTATCTTTATTTGTTTGGAAGACATAGGAAATATTCAATATTTTGTTGTTGAAATTTTAATGCTCTGTATATTATTGTTGACCTATACGCGTAGTATCATTTTCTTTGCCTATACTCATATGAAATGTTCGTTTTAAAATGTAATTGTAATGAGAGCACATGCATTCAAATTTTTAAAATGAAAAAATGTGGAAAAGGATAAAAATAAAAATTAATTATAATATAAGATGTAAACTAAGTATATAGGCATACACATCTTTCAATCCTTTGTCAAACCTTGTCATCTAATATATTTATTTTTACAAATCCATTCATTTTTCCTTTTTAAATCTTCACTAAAACCTCCAAATCTATAATTAGAATTTTATACCAGGGCTATTAAGTTAAAAATTCAAATTAAGTGTAGCAGAGATAAAGTAAAATTTGTAAAAAAATAAATAAAAAAAAACAATTTTGGCATCATCCTGTGATATTAAAATATAAAAAAGGTGTAACAGATAAAATAAGATTTAAAGAATAATTCCGCCAAGTGGCTTCCTTTATTACAATTTCTCACTTTGTCAATATTTTTAAAACGGAGCCCGACTACTGCTACCATTACCTACTTTGAGTGAGGGAAGATGGAGTAATTACATTTTTTTAGTAATTTAGCAATATACACTTACCGCCAAATTTTGCAATGTACTCTGCGAATTTATACTTTCGAATTTCTCGCACTCCTTTTGTACCTCGTTCACAACATCATCTACCCAATTGGACCACAACAGTCGACTAGTTTTGTTAAAATTATCACAGATTTTGTCCCAATCTTCCCCTGGACCATTTATCGTGCAGCACTTTTGAAAATGTGGACATAGAACGGTGGTCGCTTGCAGAAACCTCGCACACAGAATGGATTTCGTGATGAATGATGGTGTGCTCTTTCCAGAGTTCACTAATTTTTCTACATAACTGCTAATCCTGCACATAAGGCACAAAATTATATTGTTTTATTATAACTTTAATATTTTGCCAAGAAACTTACTCAATGGATTTTTCGGTACATACGCTCCTTAAGTGATTTTCCAATTCTTCCTTATCGATGTATTTCCTCTTATATTTGAAATCTTTTGTTGCAGATTCTATATTCCCTTCAACGCAAAAATCCTTTCCATATAAATACTGCGAAACATCTTTCAGCAAATCTAAGTACTTGCTATCCATTTTTTCACAAAGATGCACAATATTTTTTGAGTATCCTCTTGCTTTCATCGACAAACCTAAAGACATGTTTTTTATGCAATATCTATTGTTTCACCCATTAAAAATACAATTTTTCGACCAGTTACTACCTGTTTATTTTCTAAAATTTATTTGTGGCGCAAACAGATCCATGTAATTTTTAATTGGGTTTTTCGCCACCAAACTGAAAGACAACTTTTTCAAGTTGCCTCGAAAATTCATAAATTATTAACACTGAACGAACGAAACTTTAAACGTGTAACTCAAAAAATAACTTCAACAAATTTGTTTT
Organism: Pseudeuparius sepicola; assembly: GCA_963920635.1. Taxonomy (NCBI): domain Eukaryota; kingdom Metazoa; phylum Arthropoda; class Insecta; order Coleoptera; family Anthribidae; genus Pseudeuparius; species Pseudeuparius sepicola. The sequence continues at coordinate 24,414,832 of OY987298.1, read as the reverse complement.
CTGAGCTTTCGGAGGATAAATCTTCCTCCTTTCTCAAAGATCATGTCACGTCAAAGTGAAGTGACAGATTAATAAATTTCTTAAAATGTCATGACAACAGAAACAATAGCCTAGCCACTTGCCTGATATTGTACCCTGTGTTTTATCTAATTATCTATACTAACTTCTCTTTGAATAAGTGGCAATAATATTTTACTGAATTTCACACAGTTACTACCTGGTTTTGTTCATGTGTTATTGCAAATGTGTTCTCGATTTTGTCTTATCACTTGTTTCGATTTACTAGCGTTTTTCGGATTTAGAAGTAGTCTACACTCGTTGACTGACATATTAATAAAGACTGCTCACGGCTGTCATGTTTGACAGTTCTCTGGCTCACCATGCGCTTCCCGGAGACAAAATACAATGCAAAATACATTGTTGACCATAGGCGCCATCTACTTTTCAGAATATGAAGCTATAGCCGTGAGAAGTCTTATTAATACGTCAGTCAACGCTACACTTCTTTAGACACAATTTACAGGCATAACATAAATGCCTCTACATTTCCTTATATGCAATGGAAAAGCAACTTTGTCATTGGGAGGGTGTCACAAATTTAAAAAATTGAAATAGAATTTTTTTAGTAATTGTGTTGCAGCATCATGTAATTATTCCTTTACTCAATGGTTGCAGGCAAAAAATTTTCAAATATTCACAGTCAAACAATTTAAATTAACGAAAAAGAAAAAACTTTCAAAGCAGAAAATGTTACTGTCAACAGGTGGTAATTTTTTCTTTGTTAACTATGGGCCCATAATCATTTGTAGCCAAGAAGTAGTTACCTACTCCTTTTGCTTTCACAGAACCAGTGTCACAAAAAATCATTGTTTTCTAAAGCTCGTATACAAAAGAAGTAGAGGTGTTTGTTTACTAAAATGCGTCATAGGGGAAATTTTTTAGAACATTATAATGTATTTTTCCTCTTTTTTCTCAATGTAGGGGGTTTGAACCACCAAATCATCTACCCTGTACCACAGAATAAGTTATTCTGTGCCTGTACTTATATGTATATCAGTCAGGATAGGTCTCGTGAAATCGGTATGTAGCTACTTAACAATAATAAGTATATTAATCAATGTTATATATTGTACATTTAGTCAATATGAACACTTAGAAATTTCCCCCCCTGCCCCTACGTAACGGCGCCCATGGGTGTAACCATATCTTTCCGTTTATAGTATCATGAAAAAGGCAAATATACATTCATCCTCAAAGATATTACCACTGGCGGCGATAAGGCGCCCGCAGAGCCCGCTCTGCGGGGGGGCCCCAGCTCCGGAAGGGGCCTTCAAAAACTGATCTATCCGCTAATATTAATTTTTGCAAAATATTAACGCTATTAGGCTGAAAATCGGTGGCGACGAAATTACTTAAAAGATTTTTATTTCAGGAAATAATTAGCAGGTTGTCAGTAAATTATTAAAACATCCCGAAAAACACAACAAAATGCAATTTTTTGTCAAATTTTGTACGTTTATTTGATTTTTCTTTAGATTATCCTTTAAACTGGTATAGAGGTAAATATTACGAAAAATATTCACTTCTATTGTTGAGTACTTTTGTACACTGCTGTTACTGTGAATTAAGATTTGCGCTTTTTTGTATTAACCTATTATGTGTCATGTTTTTTTTATCTTCCCTGTATATTTTGACCAATTTTTACGGCTTTTTCATGGCTTTTTCATGCACCAGTGGTAAAAGCTATTTTTAAAAAGCAAATTTTCGATTTATTTTGTTGTGCAAATTACGGGCCGTTTCGAGATTAGGAGGTTTAGTATGCAGCCCATCCCTGCGTTTGGTACCTAGCTTCGTTTTACCTTAAAATTGGCCTATTATTCGGACAAATAGCAGAATTTTGAATTCTTATAGAACCAATACATTAATTTTGCGACGTTACATGATGTTTTTTTTACTAGCCCCTAGCGGATTTTAGCAGTGGTAAGATTTTTTATTTAGGGCAATTAGTACATAAGGGTAGGCATTTGTATTATTGGGAGTGGCAAAATAAAACTTGGGGAATATTGCTAATTAAAAACGCTCTCTCTTTTATTATACTTATTAAATATTTTCGTAAGTAATATCATAAGGGCATCTAATTTTTCCAAAAAAAATCGAAAAAACACGTTGCTAAGTAATATTTTATGAGTGCTGGTGGCAACAAAAATCGGAGTTGAAGAAGAGGATTTTTGCACCTGCACGAATGCATTTTGTTAAAAAAATATTACTTAGCATTATGTTTTTTGGATTTTTTTCACAGGAAAAATTAGATGCCCGAATGGTATTTGACAAGACTATTTCAGTCTTGTTTTGACCATTTCATGAGTAACAGATTATTCTGCATACACATAGCTTACAAAACATACTACCTATTATCTATTATACAACAGCTGTGAAGTTTTGCCACGGGTAAACTAAAAAAAAAAAACTGCTGACAGGTCCTGTCATACAGTTTTTCCATCTAGAAACCATTTGTAATTCAAAATTGCACGTTTGTGATTGGTGTAAATTAAGACGAGGGAAATAGTCTTTGGAAGATATCTTGTAATATAAATATCAAGATTATGTAATATTGAATCATGTCCCATTTATAAAATAAAATGTGAGACATTAGACATTTCCAGTTTTTGTTAAGCTACGCCATAATACTCGCTATAATACAGAATATTTCCCAGGAACGTAGAAAAACTTACAATAAAACCTATATATCCCAGCTTTTCTCTTAAAATCTGAATATCTTATAATTTAGCGTCTTAGCTATTTCCAGATTTTATTACCACATGTATGCATGACCTGGCAAAATTTGGCGGGGGGGGGGGGGGGGGGGGGGGCTCCGAATCCTTATCGCCGCCGTTGGATATTACCAATGAATTTCTATTTTCATTTGACAAATTAATTAATTTTCATTTAGAAATTGAGGGACTTTGTCCAACTTTATAAATTTCTTGAGTAATAACCATGAATTTCTTTAGTGACCTTTCTATCTTCTAAAATGTTTGGAATAAAATTATGTTTGAATGCAAAAATGTATTTTTCTGACTAGTTATTTTTAATTTTTTTCTAAGGGAAAATAAATCTAATGTATTTCCACACCATTTGCGTATTTATTGGGTATGAATATTAATTATTCAATATTATTGTAGCTTTTGTAAAGTTTAAACTTGGGATTTAGGTATTTAGTACAAATAATGTGCAGTATTTTTTTGTTCTTTGTAGATTTGAGGTTTTATGTTTTTTCTTTGTAGCATATCGCATCAAAAAAAGTTATATGGACAAGAGATTTATTAAGTAAATATATACAGAGTGTCGCATTTAAGATGAAGACACTCTTGTATTTCGTTGCTTGTTCTTGGAGATATAATTTCCCACTAAGCGCAGTAGTTATAGAACTTGAGCTCTATATTCAGGTGTATTAGGCTTAAATGTATAATATATATAATCTTTTACCAAATCATATCAAAGAAACTGAAAACTTAAAGAAATTTAAGAAATCTCTGAAAGAATTTTTGTCAGCAAACTGTTTTTATACCCTAAATGAATACTTTCAACACAGAACGTGAAATTGTATAAACTGGACAACCTCACACACCAACACACATACCCAATATATTACTGGATTTATGATAGTGAAATTTGTAATTTTTTTTCGTGTATTTGACTGTACATATACCTACTTTGTAAGTCACTTGTGTGAAATAAATAAATAAAAAATAAATAAATAAAATTGGGAATTAAAATAAAATTCGGTCGTGAACAAGTTCTCCTAATAACTTTTTTGATATTTCTAAGATGAAACAAAATATTGCATATTCGTCCTATTCACACCTAAAGATAGAGCTCATCGAGTTCTATAACTGCTAAGTCGGAAATTTATATATATCCCAAAAACAAAAAAAGGTCTTCATTTTAAAGCGACACACTGTATTTTTGAACTTTTTAGCATTTTTTTACTTTGAATATATCATTCCAAATCCATTTTCGCGAAATAAGAAAATTTACTTTTACTCCTTTTTTGTGAATTTTTCTTTCAATGCTATTTAAATTTTGTTTAAAAAATAATGCATTTAAATTCTAAATTTCATAAGGCCGAGTTTTTGAGGTCAACACAAATATGCGATGGAATCCATCAAGCCAATCAATCACAAGTGCAGAAATTTTTTAACAATCCAATCACATATACCTACTTAAATTATATACCTTTGTAAGTTTTTGTTTAAAGAAACAAGACCTATTTTATCAAAAATTATAGATTTTTCAAACTTAAAAAACCAAAATGTTAAATGTTTCTAAACAGATTCACATGCTTTAAACAAAAAACAAACAAGTTACAGCTGGTCCACATATCCAGGCACATCCTGTAGTAAACTTTGTTAGCCATCATTCAACAAAAATTTGTGTGCGGAAGCAAATTATTGTTTGACTGGTTGATTTTAAGACTCCCAATCATACCAAGCACTTTGATTGCAGCGTTTTCTACTTTCGTTTGCTAGCGCTGCCATTTCGTTAAACGGCTATTTTATGACAGTAAAGGTAGCACCCGAAATATCGAGATATAAAAATAAATTAAGCTGAAACATAGCCTCAAAAAAGTAAATAACGAAATCGAAATTTTACAATAGCTTTTACCACACCAAAATAACATAAATAAAGTCAATAAAGGGAACTGACACAACAAAGTAAGGTTAGAATAAACCGCTTATAGCAATCCCAAGCGACCAAGCGCAAAATTTTTAAGCTCGCTAATTTTGCAATCCGCTGAAATCTAGCGAAACCGTTCAAAGTGCACAAGCATCAATCCGCTTGCAAGAGATTCCAATCACTTTGTCGTCCTAAACGCACCCATTATCAGAAGTGTATAAAGGAAAAACTAATTTTGGTTAGTAGGCACTTTGACAACACTTTGAAGACCTTGATAGTTTCGTTGAACACGCAGGAAAATGTTCTAAAATTTTTGTATTTATAATTTTTTCGCAGGTCAAAAAATAAGAAAGTTACAAGGATATCCCTGTATTAATAACACAAAATTACCTGCATGTCGACTTTTGGATTTACTAATATCGTCATCTTCTTCTGTCCACGCATACCATCTGAGGTCAAGTTCCGATTTTTCAGATTTCAGGGCAATTTTTAAAGTAGACTCGATATCTTTCCGTACTTCGCTCACAATATTTGAAAATATTTTTTGGATCAAAGTTTTTGCTCTTGTCGTTAATAAGTGTTGAAAGAAATGGTACCAGATATTAAAATTATCCGGAAGGTGGGAATCTTGGCAGATTTTTGGCCAGTTTTCTGGAATCTCTGAAAAAAAAAGGAAACATTATGTTGATACCAATTAATAAGAATATAAACCCTCGCCCACACAAGCATGTGGTCGCTATTATTATTATTATTTTAACCTTACCAACTTTGAGTGATTCTTCTCTTGTCAAATGCAATCCTTTAATATTCGTTATTAATTTCAAAGACTTGTCTAAACCCTCTCGAACAATTTTCTTTGTTGATTCTAACCAATCGTCCAAAAGCTTTTTTGTATCACTAGCAGATGGTATTTCAGATTTTGACAAGTTGGATTTTGGCCTAAAATAATGTAAATAACAATTTTTAAAATATGCACTTATATTTTAACAAAATAAACATACTTAAACTGCTTAATGATATCCGGTACATATGAAACTAATGGGGTCACTGGAAGTTTTAATTTGGAAAGGGTTGTTGAGGCATTTCCACCAACGATTGAGTCTAGTTGTTTCCATATTAGCCCGCTGGTACTATTTTCAGAATCTGAAACAGTAGATGTATTTTCAAATGCCCTAAAAGAATAATCAAGGAAAAGTTAAAATACTTACACATAAAACAATCGTGCAGTAATAAAATAGTGGTCATCAAACAGCGAACCATAGAACTAACTTGTATTCTAACATTATCATAAGCACCATTTATGACAGTGTTTAAAGCTGTTCTCCTATGCGTGACAAAAATATACACTAGTTCATTATGCGACTTATTTTCCAATAACATTAAAGCATTCAAGTTGGCACTAGTTTCCTAAAATTTGCTACATTAATAATTAACTCATATTTTAATTTTTACCATAATTTTTTACCTCTGTCGTAATTTGGACTGATTCCAATTTCTTAATAATGTGAGTGAAAATTTTTGTTCTCAATCCATTTAACCAATGTTTGAGATGATGAATAAAAGGAAGTTTATTCAACAGTTCTTTTCTAGTAAGACTCAAGCCCGTGTGAATGTGTTGTGCTAACAGATAATATTGTGCAGCATCTAAATGATTCTCTGCATCGAGGGCCATCCATATCTGCTCATTTAAAAATATCGCAAGTCTTATTTGAATGACGAGGGTGCGTTCTTCAATTTTTGCCCTTAAAATTCATAAAATAAAGTAACTCAAATATAAAATTGTGAGTGGCTTACCCTTCTACTTCGTAACTAGGTGGTATTTTTAAAGGAGCTTGCTCTGAAATAAGTTTTTCACAAGTTACCGTAATATGTTCAATATTATTTACTATTTCCTTTGAAATTGTTTTCATTGACTTTATGGCATCTGACGCAGCTAAAACGTCTTTATAGCGATCTCTAAATTACAAAAACATACCGTTTTATGGCTTATAAACGAAATAATTTCGAAAAATCTTACCCCACAGTAGACCTCAATTCGTTTCGCTTTCTTTCAATTTCCGCATCTAGCAGCTTTTCAATTTCGGTAATTTCGTCAACATTACGATCTTCGAATAATTTTTCAACGTCCAATTCAAGTAAATTATTATTTCGGGACATTTTTTTTCAATAAATAATAAATTCATTTAATATACCTTAACCTAAAAGCAAAATGTAAACGTCACACGTCAACACCTGATTGAGCAACGTTGCCAAATCCAAATGTTGTTAATTTGCCGTTTTGTGGGTACGGGCCCCTGAACTGGAAGCACAGCATATAAAACAACCAGCAGTAAAACTTAATCTTCAGAAATCATCCGCAAATTCAATGACCTTGAGCCATATTGGTGGAATAGAAGTCAGAGGTGTAGTCGGGAAAATCAATTCAGAAATACAGAGTAGTATTAGTAAAGTATATAGTGTGTGGTAAGCAGAAGCAGCTTTTCCTCCTTCCTGGGATTCTTTATTTAAAGATAATAGCAAAGAGCACAATTTACAAAAAAGCACACTCCACGGCACTGTAATATCTCTCATACAGCCAAAAAAGAACTGCCCAATCGCCCCGACACTGCATCAATTAGACAGAATCTATTCCCACATGGCGGCTGCGCGAACAGGTGCGCAGAATTTTCCCGCCAAGGGGAGTGATACTGCTGGTTGTTTCATATGCGTTGCTGGAAGCATCAGATCTCAACGTTTGACTAATAATTTCACGTTGATATCGACGCTAGCCGCTATGCCGCTAACTTCACTCCACCCTGCTTTTTGTTTTGTGAGGTTATGTAACTTAAAGTTTTTGGAACATTATTTTATTAAATTTGTAATAATTTGTGTACAAAACAGCGGAAGTGGTACCGTAAGTTTTTTGTGTGGTATACCTACATAATATAATTTTCATTTTAGAGAAGAGAGCACAGTACATTAAAAAAACAACTCTTTACTTTTCATTTAACTGCATCTAATTTCATATACGGTTTTTATTTATAAAATCATTTAAATTATTGACCATAATGACCATTTAATAAATTTCTAGGTACCTATGTATAGAAACTTTTTTTAAACAATATAAGTATTATACAATTTTAATACATCGTGCCTAGTGACCTGCGCAGATGATTAGGTATTAGCTGATTAAAGATACGATAAGATGCAGAGACTCTAGACACAGCGTTTAATAAAATATCCTTGAAAGTAAACAAAACAATAAATTCAAACTTAACGAGTTCTTACTATTTATTATTCTATGCTTAAGCTTAAAGCAACATTGTATTTTTGCTTGAAGCCCTCAACCGACCCCTCACTAGTGGGTGCTATAATAGGTGCTATTCACTGGAAGTCTTGCAAGATACACATAAAATTTATCATTAAAATATGCGTAAAAGTCTCCACCATCACACTAGATTTAACTGACTTATAGTTGTGTACACTATTATCCATATCAAAAGTAGCACTATTGTTCCGATGAAGAAGTACGTCTTTCTCGTGTTCCACGGACTGTTGTGTGCCAAATCGGGCGGTTGAAACTCCTGCCTTGCGGTCCGGCACACCTGTGGGTTGCAGGTGGTTGTAGCTTTGGCGGTTTTTCGTCCATTGACTGTGACCGTTGACAGCTCGGTGCCCATGTCGGTGGCTTTATAAGCCTTGTTATCCATCTGAAAAAATTGCAAAACGAGGCTAAGACGTCTCAACAAGTAATAGTTAACATTATTTTTCCCATACTTTATGCAGGGAAGGAAAGTGGTCTTACTTAGCCACCGTTACCACAGTAATGTAATGAATGCCTCAACAGTCAATACTTATAAAGACCCATAATTAACACTAGTTGGAATTTCAAAAAAGCATGTAGCTTTAGTTTACTCGAGAGTTTACTTAAGCAGAAAATTACGTATAGGTTTTTTCGCAAGTGCAGATACTAGGGGTGCACCGAATAGTGAAATGTGGCATTGACCCAATACAGTAGTGACGCGTGACTTTTTAAAAAGTGTTGCCCAAAAAAGAGCAAGCGCCATAGGCGAAAACTTTTTTTACAACTTTCAAAATCGGTTTCGTTACCTACATACCTCTTTTTGATACTATTGAGAAAAACCTGGACAAAATTACGTAATAAATACTTTATGACGTAAAATATCGCCTAGAATATTACATAATATAACTTTTGGGTCATCAAAAACTAAAAATAAACTGCATTATAATGAATTTATTTGGTTTGCTCTTTGCACCGTTTGTTCAAAAATTCTTTAAAATATTAATTTTGCTAGGTTTTGAAAATCCTATGATATTTTCATAGGTTGATGTGTTTGAATTAGGTGTTACTAGTGGCCACTGGCCGAATACCGAATATTCAGCCTAACAATATTCGGCCCTATGCCGAATATTTGGCAAACTGTTTGGCTGAATAGTGCAAAGTTCCGAATCAAAAATGGAACATTATATAACATTATAAAATATTTGTCTAAAAAATTATCAAAAATGGAATTGACTTGCCGAATAATTAGCCAAACAGTCGGTTTTTAAAAGTAATATTTGGCCTTGCCGAATATTCGGCAATGCCCAAAAAATGACCAAATATTCGGCCAATTAATCGGCCTGCCAAATATTCGATGCATCCCTAATCCTTACAGCCACTCACAGGGTGTTAGATTGCTTGAAAGTATTTAGTATTTTTTTATATCCATATACCTACAGTGTGTCCCTGGAGAAAGAACGGGATAGGTGTAAATGACGAAAAATTTGAGAGTTGGATCATGATTTTCTGGAAATAATTCCCTCTTGGTTTCAACTCAAACTGAGATGCTTTGAGAATGGGTTAAATATACAATGTGTTTTAGTGATTACTTAAAAAAAAATGGTGGTCCAAAATAGAAATGTGCCTTAGATACGTACAAAAAAGTCAGGACATTTCTTATTCAAAATGAAAAACTATGAAATACGAAAACGAATTTTTTTGGTTAGAACAGGATATATTTATATGAATTTATGGTACCGATTACCCACATTTATGCCACCTCGTATGCCACTGGTCCAACATTTTATGTTCTACCTAATAAAAGTAACTTTTAATTCACGGGTTAACCTATAACACATATCACGAATGATGATCCCTGCGTCACAATGGTCGACAATGTAATTTCCATTGTCGATCATTATGATGCAGGGATCATTGATATCCTCTATATTATCTTTTTTTATCGAACCTCTATAGTTAGCCAATATGAGACATTGTCATAACGATACGAAAGCAATATTTCATATCAGTAATGGTGCCAAACATTATACAGGGTGAGTTTTTTTCGATGCCCACTATGGGGATCTCGGAAACTAGCAGAGCTAGAACAAAAGTTAAATGGGGAAAGAATTGCAGTTTTGAATGCTCAATCTAATGCCCCTTTTGGATTTTTAAATAAGTTCATGGCTCACTAGATATTTTGAAAAGAGTGATTTTTTGCTATTTAATCAGATCTCTGTGGCTCCGTTATTTCTGATTATACAGAAAAACTGTTGAGACAAAATTTGTAGATAATTTTGAGCCTAATAAGATAATTTTATCAAATTTTATGTTGTTTGTGATTTTTGAGATATGGCAAAACCTTGTGTTTTTTAAATGTAAATCATAGTTGGCTGTGGCCTTATAAAATCGGCCATTTTTTGAGCTTTCCAAAGATAGAATACTCGGCATAGTTATTATAAAAAATAAGAGAGCTATGGCTAATTTTCTGTTTTTTTTTTTAATTTTCACATAATTAGACATACTTCAAACTTTCTAATATTTTGTTTTTAGCTGGTAGGTCTGCTACTTTCCGAGATCCCCATAGTGGGCATCGAAAAAAACTCACCCTGTATATTTCTTATAAATATTAAAATCTACCAAAAGAAAAAGTATCCAAACAACTTTTTTAATTAGTTTGGAATGCTCTTATAGTTTGCGAGATCCCATATTGAGAACCACAAATGAGCTATTGAGCTATTATAAAATAAAAATATACATGTAAAATATGAGTATGTCTTGGGAAATCCTAAGTAATATTTCGAGAATCCTGACTAGTCTTTGGGAAATCCTGAGCAATCTTTGGGAAATCCTGAATAGTCTTTAGGAATCCTTGGTACAGGGTGGCCCATCCAAGCGGAAGTGTGCTACGTGGAGACAGGTTAACATAAAATCGTCATTCAAAAAATGAGGTTGTAGTAAAAATTAAGGGGAATTCGAGGGTGTACCCTAATTTTGTATACGGGGGTCGGTAAAAAAGTTATCGCGAAAAAACATTTTTTGCAAAATAAAAAAATATATTTTTTTACCTACACATCCATTAGAGAACCTTTAAGTAGTATTCCCGAATATTCAGTTTTTTAATATAACTTCCGGTTATAGCGGAAATGAAAGTGGTTTTCTCTATTTTACAACTTACACATTTCTCTTAACCACCATAGGATTCCTTTTTTAATTCTGAATCCAACGATATATAATTTGACCTATTTATCTCCAACCGTTCCCGAGATATTTATCAGAGAAGCTCCATCAAACTAGATACATGGTCTCATGGTCTTTTATGACAAATCAAGTCAGCCATGATAATAAAACTGACAAGCGAGTAGGCTGTCAATTCAATATTTCTATTTACGTGTCAGATTAGTCTAAAATTTTGTTGTGGAAGCTGTTAGTAGTTGCAGTTTAAAAAATGTTTTTGAAAGAAGAATGCTGTGATATTTTAGAGATCTTCATCAAAAATGATAAAAGATACGTAGAAACTTTGAGGGAGTATTCTCGTAAATATCCAAATAGAAATCTTCCGAGTGCTTCATTTATATGTAAGCTGTATCGAAGATTCAGATCGACAGGAAGTGTGAACAAGAGAAAAAAAGGGTTTAGAATTAGTGAGGACGAGAGAGAACGAATTTTAAATTATTTCAGAAGAAATAACGAAAAATCTCAGAGAGATGCAGCGAGAGACTTACAGATTTCCCGGTCTACAATACAAAGGGTAATGAAATTAAGCAAATTTAAAGCATTCAAAATATTAACCTACCTGTTCAAAGGGTATTCCCTGGAGATGCTGCAAGTAGACTGTGAAGTTGTGAAATCCGGCAGAAATTCCGTGGGTGTTTGGTGCGGAATTGTGGGAAATTTTATAATGGGCCCTCTATTTTATTCAGGAAGTATGACAGGTAGGAAATACCTACATTTAATCCAGAACGAATTGGAACAATACTTTGACCAGTTGCCATTAATTTTTCTTAACCAACTCCAAGAAAAACAATTAATATGGCAGCAAGATGGCGCTTCCTTCCATAACTGTGGGCCCATAACGGAATTTTTGAACAATTCGTTTGAAAATTGGATTGGTAAACATGGAACGATAAGGTGGCCGCCACCTTGGATTTTTTCTTGTGGGGGCATTTAAAAAATAAAGTTTATAAGAACTGCCCCGAAAATGTTGAGGAGATTAAAAGACAAGTAAAATTAGAAATTGATAGTTTAAACAATCGTCCCTTAATCTTTGAAAATGTCCGAAAAAATTTCTTAAAAAGACTTAGGTTATGTGTAAATAATAATGGAAACCATTTTGAACATTTAATGTAAATGAACTTCTAACCAATTTTTAATAACTAATCATATTGTTGTTGTTATAATAAATATGACAGTAGTAAAAATAATAAATGTTTCATAATTTCCACGAGATTTTTAATTAAGTTGAATGCAGTTGAATGGCTATAGTCACTTTAACATTCAGCCTACTCGCTTGCCAGTTTTATTATCATGGCTGACTTGATTTGTCATAAATTTGGTTTTATTGTTTGGCCTACTCAGATCGAACATCAGACACCGACCATGAGACCATGTATCTAGTTTGATGGAGCTTCTCTGATAAATATCTCGGAAACGGTTGGAGATAAATAGGTCAAATTATATATCGTTGGATTCAGAATTCAGAATGTGATGGTTAAGAGAAATGTGTAAGTTGTAAAATAGAGAAAACCACTTTCATTTCCGTTATAACCGGAAGTTACATTAAAAAACTGAATATTCGGGAATACTACTTAAAGGTTCTCTAATGGATGTGTAGGTAAAAAAAATATTTTTTTTATTTTGCAAAAAATGTTTTTTCGCGATAACTTTTTTACCGACCCCCGTATACAAAATTAGGGTACACCCTCGAATTCCCCTTAATTTTTACTACAACCTAATTTTTTTAATGACGATTTTATGTTAACCTGTCTCCACGTAGCACACTTTTTCCGCTTGGATGGGCCACCCTGTACGTAGTCTTTGGGAAATCTAATCAGTGGGAAATCTGGTGTATCCCTTCGATTTTTCACTATTGAAAGTAAGAATATTTTCTCATTGTTTGATGGAGTCAGAGTTTTGAATTTCGAATATTTGACATCTTTGTAGTTGTTATAGTTTCCGAGATCTATATTCAGGGTGTTTCTAAATTATGGTGCCAAAGTAATATGACAGGTAGAAAATGTCTTTTTGAACAAAAAGTTTCCTATAAACATGGGTCCGAAAATGCATAATAAAAAAGTTACAGGGTGATAAAGGTAGAGTTTGAAAAACATATTTTTCGCAAAAACTTCTACAGAAGTTATGCAATTTAAATGAAACTTGGTGCAGTTCATTAGTGGCTGAAGTGCAACAATTTCGTGTAAAAACAATTTATTCCTATCGCCCAGAGGCGGAGGGGTGGGGTAGCGTAATGGGTTTTATACTCATAACTTTTTTGCGGTTATCTTTTTGGTCTTGCAGGTTCATCATTTTAGTGTATCCTTTCATTTCGCTGGGCGATGGAAACAAATGGTTTTTACACGAAATTGTTGCACGTCAGCGACTAATAATGGACTGCACCAAGTTTCATTTAAATTGCATAACTTCTGTAGAAGTTTTTGCGAAAAATATGTTTTTTAAAGTGTACCTTTATCACCCTGTAACTTTTTTATTATGCATTTTCGGACCCATGTTTATATTATAGGAAACTTTTTGTTCAAAATGATATTTTCTATACCAGTCATATTACGTTGGCACCATAATTTAGAAACACCCTTTATGTAACCTATGCGTATGTCTTGGGTAAAGTGATATTTAGAGAATCCTGAGTAGCCTTTAAGAAATTCTGAGCAATCTCGGGAAAATCCTAAATGGCCTTTAGGAATCCGTGGTATCTAGTGTTTGGGAAATCTGATCGGTGGGAAATCTGGTGTATCCCTCCGATTTTTTTTAAATGATATCACTGTTGACATTAAGAATATTTTTTCATTGTTCGATGGAGTCAGACAGAGTTTTAAATTTAATTAATTTAATGTAATTAATTTAAAGACATTCATCAAATGGATATAATTGTTACTGAAAAAATAAGCCTAAAAAGTTCGGAATTCGACAACATACAGAATTATCTGGTATAGGTATAGTTAATTTCTTATAGGTACTCAACAAATACAATAGCATATTTTAAACATGGTATTATCTGAAAATATCCAACATTAGCTGGAATAGGGATAAGAATAACACAATAGAATCACTGTTTAATGGATTTTGATAAAACTTGGTTTAATGCCGGGTTGCATGGTAAATCTTTTTCCTCCCATGCCACAGACACTCGTGTTCTAGTTTTATATCCTTACCTGGCATGGTTTTATATTCTTAAGTAACAATTTTGTATAAAAGGATAGAACACTTTTACCATAGAGAACTTAAGTCGATTTTCTGCGCTTTCACCTATTAATCAAGAGGTTTTGAAAAATTTTATAACCTGCTTGGAAATTGCACACTGTGATAAGAAATGTCGGTATTCATTCGAGTTACAAACAAATAATACCTAGTTATTTATACCTGGTTCCTGATTTCTAACAACTAAACAGAAAATAAGATTTTGTTCTCTCTTGAAATTTAAAACAGAACCTAAGTATATTGCGATTTGCACTATATTTTGGTAAAAGTAAATCCTTTCCATTGTTACACAAACAACAGTTCAGTTCAACAATTTGGCAAGTGAACCTGTGCAATGAATATGGTCTTCGAAGTGTTTTAAATAAAGGCTTAAGAGAACCAGGCACTATTTAAAAAATTAATGATACCTAATGAAACAACATTAAAAAGAAAATATTTGTTTACGTACTTTTTCAAACATCTTGAAGCTTGCCCCTCCGTTCGTATCTAGAAATCAAACCATCATCGAGCTCAAAGAATTCAAATCTCAACACGCATACTTCGAACTTATCACAGTGATAAACTATCTCGATGTCGATGTAAACAAGCGCGAATGCCCAAGCAGACTGTTGACATCGCGTTTTCAATTTGGAGACCTCAAAGATAATACGCGTGGAACGTTCACTTATCGTTTGCGGCTTCTTCGAAAAAATATGTTTTCTAACCCCGCTATTGGTGGAGTATTGCACGCTGCACGCATACTATTTTGATCCATATAATGTACAATAAAAATATTCTCTATGATAGTTTATTGGGTTTCAATTCAAAGGCAACAGAGGTGATGGAAAAAGTTGTTATCTTTGGCTGATTATTGACGAAAGTGTGAAGGATTTTGTGTCAAAGGTTATTGGGCCATTGTTATAATTATTGAGCGCTTACAATGATAATAGTTGTCTCTATTAATCTATACCGGGTGACCACGAGATGTAGGTAGGTACCTAACTTACCTTCATTTTTCTTTTTTTAAGATAGAAACTTGAAATTTGAGGTACAAGTATTTCATGCAAAAAAGGGATTTTTGACATAGAGTAAAATTTGTTTCTACTTCCGGTTCTACCGAAAATAACATCAAATTTGAGATTTTAAATAGAACGCCCTGTATATTTTTACATATTCGGATTCAGCATAAAATCGTTGACTGACGTATTTATAAAGACTTCTCACGGCTATAGCTTAATGTCCTGGAAAACAGATGGCTCTGATGGCTAACAATGTATTCTGCATTGTATTTTATCTCCGGAAAGCGCATGGTGAGCCAAAAATGTGTCAGACGTGACAGCCGTGAGCAGTCTTTAATAATATATCAGTCAACGATAAAATTCTATGTACCCCACAACATTTCTGTCAAACTTCGACAGCTTTGTCCATGAACTTGCTAAATATGCCTAGTTTGCCTTCCATGATCACAGAAAAATAGTAATTTTATCAACATTTTTTTGACATTTTGCAAAATATTCACTTTTTTCGACTATGCACACTGTGGCTCCTAATGTGTCCATCAAAGAGTATTGTGTTGCCTTTAATTTGGTGGGTCGATTTTTAAATTCAACTAACAATTAGAGCTGTGCAAATTTAAATAGCCACTTACTTGAAAAGTCGGTCAAAAAATAGTAGAAGCCTTGTTTATGAATACTCTAGTTAGCCAATGTCTGACACTGACATAAGGACATGAGAGGAATATAGTAGATACAGGGCAGATTTTATAAAAAATAAAGTTGTCCAGTTGTTTTTTTTTTGTAGCTTTTAATAGAAGAAAATTGGTAGGCAATTACTGGGCAAGTTTACAGTGGCTTTATACGAGACAGTGGCGACAACCGTGGTCCGATTTTTGATTGGTTCCGCCATGTTTCGTCAAATTCTGTCATAATGGATCGACTTATTTGTATCGATTTCATAATGACGGCGTCATTCTACAGATCCGTCATTCGTGTTGTTTTTTATTATGGACGTACGCTTTGTTTATGTGTATGTGTGTATTATCATATTTCTGCACTTTATCTGTGTTTTTCTTTGAGAAAAGTAAAGTAAGGTGACCACAACGTAGATGGTTGTCATGCAAGAAATGTATAATAGCGAGGGAAGGTTGCAAAAAGATGATGGTTATCCAGAGGAAGAATACAAGAAGTTGGAAAAAGCGGTACAGAAGGTCAAAAGAAGACTGATTAGCAGGAGGAAGATCATGAAGAAATGAAAATAATGGAGCTGAGGGACCGTAGAAAACTGCAAAACCAGCAAAATTTGAAAACTTTGTTATGAAAGCTGTTGCAAATGTTTTAAAAATTAGTGCTCCTAATAACTATGAAGAAGCTGTAATGGATAAAGTGATGGTTAGCTGTAATGGATAAAGAAATGAAGTCACACGAATAAAACAAAAATGAGTTTTACAGAGACTTCCAGAAGACAAGAAAGCATTAGGTATAGTACCTATCTTGTAAATGGATATACAAGGAAGAGGATAATTCCGGATGGATCAATAGAAAAATACTAGGCGAGGTTGGTAATGAAAGGTTGTTGACAAAAAAAAGGTGAAGACTACGACCAAACGTTTAACCCTGTAGTCATATCTGGAATGATAATAAAAGGAATAAGCATATAGCTGCTGGTGAAAATGTTGAATTGACTCGATGGATGTCTCTACAGCATGCGCTTATATCGAAAAATCGATGAAGATGTTTATGTGAAAAAACCAAAAGGTTATGAAGATTCAACCAATAGAGTTTTGTAGACTCCAGACAAGTTTTTATGGTCTCAAACAAGCACAATGGAGAAAATTGCGAACATTTTCATGTAAGCTTTACTTATTTAAACCAAAAATATTTTGAGAGGCTGTTACTCCTGTAAAACAATGGGCTTAACAAAAATCATCCAAAGGGAAGGATGTTGAAGATTGTAATATCACTTTTCATTTTTCTTATGGTGTATCCATGAAAATAAGTAAATAAAAAGTGTCAAAAACCAAAAATAAAAGCATAATTATTCGAGTATTTTAGTCTCGTGTACCAAGTGCTTTAGGACTTCGACAGCTCTGAAGAAAATTGTTAATTCTAAAGTTTTCTGTATGTACATAATAACACCAATAAACACCAATTATGAATTGAACATGCCTATACGTTTAGAGTTGTTTTATTATAATGTAGTTATCATTACTTTATTTCCTAAGCTAAAAGTACCATATAATTATATTGTGTTTTCCCTATTTTATATTTTTAAAATTTTCTGTTTATTGCTACCTGCTCATTTCTAAACTTTTCAAAATACAAACACATGCTCAAAATTTGTTCGTCTATTCTAGACATGTCCAGTGAGAACCATTAAATATTAGCAGTATAGTCACTGATATTAGTAATTAATTTTAAAATATAAACGAAACGGAACAGGTAGGTACGTTTTACCGTTTATTTCTCAAGAAATTGGCAATAAATTGATTTTATTTAATATATAATAGTCATATCGATAAAAAAATCGATACTGGATCTGGATTCACAATATCGATATATTTTTTAAATAGTCCCACCTCTAATTTGACGAAACATGGCGGCCGTGTCGCCACTGTCTTGTATAAAGCCACTGTAGGCAAGTTTAATTTTTAGCGCCATCTGTTGCTTGTATCCAATATTGCTTTTGTATCCTTACGACTGTCACGCATTGGCTAACTAGGTATTCCATAGACAAGGGTAGAAGTGGCTATTTGGGGGTTGATTTTAGAAATCGACCCAGCAAATTAAAGACAACAAATTATTCTCTGTTGATGAAAACCATGTGGAGCCACAGTGCTCCTAGTCGAAAAAGGTGAGTGTTTTGCAAAAATTGAACCTCAACATGTAAGATGACTTGTAAATTTAAAAATGTCAAAAATTTTTGGTTGTTAAAATTTCAATTTTTCTGTGGTTACGGAAGGCAAACTAGGCATATTTAGAAAGTTCATAGATGTCTAGATGCAAAAATAAAAAAATAATAAAAATTGACACAGCTGTCAAAATTTGACAGAAATGTTGTGGGGTACATAGAATTTTCTGCTGAATCCGAATAATATGTAATTGTATTGTATAGTTTAGAATTTGCAACATTTTTTCTCCAGACCGAACTTTCAGTAGTTCATTTCCAAAAAGGCAGAGAGCGCCAAAGTGTTCAAAAAAATAAATATTTTTATAATTGTATATTGTTAATTACTGTATTTTGACCAAACAAAAAGTTGCTGCTCAGAAAAAGCGACAACTTTTGGAACGAATGCTACTCTGTATACTTTTTTGTTCTTTTGATACAAACACTCAGTTGTCGACGTTCGAAGGGTAACAAATTACAATTAAGAATTTAAATTAATTTAAGGCTCCCCTGCAATGTTATTCCAGCATACAGTGGTTCATAAATTTAATTTTTTTTCTCAAAAACGATTTAATCTAGAAACCTGAATTTTGGGACACGTTACAAACAGTTGGAAGACACGATAGAATTACTTTTTGCACCCTAATCATCCTAAGGGTAGAAACCTGAAACACCTATTCGTCTTTTTTACAGAACTTTTTGTTTGTTGGTTTATCTGAAAATAAGTACCTGTTGTATATAGGGTGTCTAACTTTATAACTGTACAAATCCGTAAAATCTTTGATGTTTCGAATATTGAAATCAACAGGTGTTTTGGGGCACGTTTTGGCAATTTAAACGCAAGCGGTTGATTTGGGCATTATGGAACAAGAGTACCTTTTTGTTGCAGAATGAAAAGGTGCGCTAAAATGACAAACCTGCAGGACCAAAAAGATAACCTCACAAAAGTTACGAGTAAAAGCGCGATCCAAAAACCGCGCAAGTGGCGCCCTCTGTGAGATACGCTGAAATTGACATTTTCAGCTTATTCTCCATCCCCAAAAACATAGCAGTGCCAAATTTCAGTTCAGCAGCTTGATTATTTTGGTAGATATAGCCATAATTCAATCTAAAAAAGAAGAACTTGAACGCACTGTATCTCTCAAACAAACAACATTTGTTTAAGCAATGTTGGACTCAATCGCAATATTTTGGTCTCCCCTACCCCCAGTTTCGGGATTTCCCATTCCCAATGAATCACCCTGTATACTGTGGCCTAATAGCAGGGCCGTAGTCAGGACAGAACGGCCTGCCTGACAGAATGTTTGCTCGGCTTGGGCCAGCCACAGGTTCACCATTCCAAAGCCTTTAAGAGAAAGAAACAAAAAAGACATAATGGTGATTTGATTTTGTAATTTACTATGCCCTATTAAAACTATTAGTCTTTAAAATTTCAAAAAAAAAATCCCATGCGGCGCATTTTGGTAAGCAAGTACCTCTACTTTTTGAATACCCGCTTACAATAATCTTTATTGCCTCACCTTCAAACAAATTTCAATTTACCTATATGACACTGGTCAGAAGAATATTATTTGCAAAAATTATAGATATAATAGGACACTTGAAATGATATGATAATTTATTGGGTGTCGCAAAAATTTTATAAGTAGGTACTATCTTATGTGTTTATTTCCATATCACTAAGGAGTGTTTAGTATTGTTATTGATAATAATTGAATTTTTGTCAGTTAGAAATCAACAATAAAAATATAACTTTAACTTTTCTTCTGTTACTACTTTTGTCTCTTCTATGAAAGAAAAAAGAGTGTTCTTGCTTACTGCACCAGGGTTGCTTTGATTAAAATCAGTTATTTAAATCGCGATTTTAATCGTTTGATTAAAATAAAAAAATCATTTGATTTAAATCAAAATTTAAATGTAGTTACATTA
Organism: Pseudeuparius sepicola; assembly: GCA_963920635.1. Classification (NCBI taxonomy): domain Eukaryota; kingdom Metazoa; phylum Arthropoda; class Insecta; order Coleoptera; family Anthribidae; genus Pseudeuparius; species Pseudeuparius sepicola. The sequence continues at coordinate 24,394,668 of OY987298.1, read as the reverse complement.
TGTAAAAAACCATGCCACTGGCTCTGTAACTGAAGAGGAAATTAGCAAACGTATAAGCAACTGCATACTGCAGTAGCATCTTCAGCAGGAGTAGAGCGTATCTTTTCATCTTTTAATTTGGTTCATAGGAAATTAAGAAACAAGCTATTGTAGGTACCGAGAAGTCTGCAAAACTTGTCTTTCTGCTGAAATCCTTAAATAAAAAAACAACAGTAAAACGTTTTCATTATCTATTTATACGTTAAAAAATCAAATATAATTTCCTAATAAAATAATAAAAAGAAAACCACTTTAAACAAAAAATTCCATATACAATGTCCTCCAAAAAGTTCGCACCATAGGGAAGGAAATTTTTAATTAACAATTTATTTTGAAACTTAATTTTGGGTACAAGAAAAAGTGATAATGGGCACAAGCACTCAAAGTTAGAAAACAAAACAAAACTAGTAACCGCATACACGTGTTTCATGCTATTTGGCAATCATCAGTACGGTGTAACATCAACCAAATCAAAAAGATAGGAACGATTTGGCAAACAATTAGTACAAATTAGTACAAGCCCCGAATTGGGGATGTGCTGACTGAAGCTGCAAATGTGCTGTTGGCTCCTGCCTGGACTTCATTTGTTGCTTCCCAAATCGTTCCTATCTTTTTGATTTGGTTGATGTTACACCGTACTGATGATTGCCAAATAGCATGAAACACGTGTATGCGGTTACTAGTTTTGTTTTGTTTTCTAACTTTGAGTGCTTGTGCCCATTATCATAGAAGAATTTACGTCGTAGTAAATTCTTCTATGCCATTATCACTTTTGCTTGTACCTACTTACATTTACACTCACAATCTTACATCTTTGGTGTCATTGTATCTTGGGCTATGAAGATTTCCACGCAGGTCGCTTTAGCAGCCTCCGTGGCAATGTTAGTTAGTTGTTGCAATGTTAATGTACAGGCTAGCATTTGGGTATAAATTTAGTTACATCACGTTTCCCAGTTCTAAATTGATGCCAAAATAATAATAAATTAAAATATCATCAAACTATTTTACGTAGGTATCTAAACAAAATTCTTGACTTTTATGGAACAAATAATTATTACCTTTAAGTTTAATTTCACATTAATCGATATTGATGAGTAGGCCATGGAGAGAATAGAAGCAATTGTTTTTATTTGACAGTTGTTTTTATTTGACAGTTATCAATCTGTCAAATAAAAACAATTGCGTATATTCTCTCATCAATATCGATTAATGTGAAATTAAACTTAAAGGTAATAAGTATTTGTTCCATAAAAGTCAAGAATTTTGCTTAGATACGCAAAATAGTTTGATGATATTTTAATTTATTATTATTTTGACATCAATTTAGAACTGGGAAACGTAATGTAACTAAATTTATACCCAAATGCTAGACTGTACATTAATTTTGCAACAAACACAACAGAATTTTAAAGCGTAAATATAATTTTCTTTTGAAAAATACCTATTATCGGTAATTAGTAATAAAAAATTAATAGAATGATAAAGCTAGTGATATAAAATAGTTTTTAAAGTTTCGAGTTTTTAATATTTTCAGAAATTTCATAAATATTAAAAATTGGCAAAAAATGAACATTTTAGTAGAGCGTTCCAATTTGGTACACTTACGTAAAATTGAAAAAAAAAAACAACTTTTTCAAGTAAAACTTTTTGATATTTTAACAACTAAATTCATTTTTGGCGATATATTTTTTTAAATGTCATTTTTGACAGTTAACGAAAGTCAAATGACCAAGTTTGAGTAGGTCATTTTTCATCTTTTTTAAAGCAAAAGGTAACCCCAAAATTAAATTTCAAAATAAAACGTTAATTAAAAATTTCCCACCTATGGTGCGAACTTTGTGGAGGACACTGTATAAATAAAAAATCCTATTTTTTTTTATTTAAATCCGATTTAAATAAAATAACTGATTAATTTGATGTTTCAAAAAAAATCAGCAACCCTGTACTGCACAAATAATGACTATGGGCCCGCATAGTTAACAAAAAAATTGCCACCACTTGGTTGATGTAATATTTTATGTTAGGTTACTTTCGAATGTTTTTCTATCATTTAAACTGTTTGACCTTAAAAAATTACAAATTCTCGCTTGCGGCGCATTTTTAACCACGAAAATTAAATTTCATTTTTGTTGTTTCCTCCCCACTGACAAAATATAGCTCCCACCCTGTAGGTACCTTACTTCTCAAAAAATAATGTGTACATCCCTGACAGGAAAGTCGTTCGCATTGACTGAAGTTTCTGTCTGGCTATGGCCCTGTTCAGTAAGAAAAGAAAACTTTCTTTTCATCTATAGTAACTCTGTAAATACACGTTCTACTATTTGCAATATGTTACCGCTACCAAGTACCTACGCTGCAATCACAGGAATAATTAATTATACATATCACGCTATCTTAATTTCCCTGCTACGTTTGTTGTAATATTGTACCTTCAACCAACATTATTTTGATATTTGTGCTCCCGAACTCCGAATTTTACAAACACAAACTTACGTTGTTATTGTATTCACTCATTTCACCAGCACACTTAGTTCCGAAACTCGCTTTTCTCGTTTTCAGCTGTGATTTCTTCTAGACTGAGGCTGCCGCTGCTATTACATAAGACGCCAATAAGTGTTATCCAATTCCCAACTTTCATTTTAGCGCACAGAGGATAGGTGTGCAGAGCCGAGTAAATTTATGCAATATTCGACCGGTAGTATTGACACGGAATAAATAGTATACGGTTATTAGTAAAGACAGCACAATGTAATTCCGATATCTATCTAATCCTTGAAATATTGATTCGACTAATAAACGAGTTAAAGTGCAGTAACCTCCGATGAAAATTAAACGTTTTGAAGTGATTGAGGGACTGGCTTGGTAAGTTATTAATCATATATAGGTCTACTGCCAATAACGAGAAAATTTACATAATAACACGGAACAATAGTAAAAGATGGTTCAGGTCAAATTCGATGAATTTTTAATTTGTTGTATTGGACCGGGAGATAGTGACAGATTTTTGGACGTGATTTTACTCAGTATGCCTTGCAAAGGGCATTATGTGGCACATATTCTCATAATAATAAGGTATGAATCAGAGAGTCATCCTGGGTTCTTCATGTGAAAAACTGAGTTTTCAATTCCAAAAATATGCGTTTTGATATGATTTTATACAGGCTGCCATGTTTTTTATAATGAAGTTCAAATAGAAAATTCCTCGGAAAACCATAGGCATACTGTTAGGGTGGGTCCAAAGGGCCATTATTGCCACGTGATCTTGTATTTTAATGATTAATTTTTCCACGTTTCTGAACAGGCTGCCAATGAGAAGTATGCAAGTTCTTATTATGAAAATGCTGAAAAAAGGATGGAATACCTTTCGCGCATGTCCAAGTACACTTTACATCGAATAACTCGTTTAAATGATTAAATAACATTCAATTCATTCATTATAAAAAACATGGCAGCCTGTATAAAATCATATCAAAACGCATATTTTCCGAATAATTGAAAACTCAGTTTTTCACATGAAGAACCCAGGATGACTCTCTGATTCATACCTTATTATTGTGAGAATATGTGCCACATAATGCCCTTTGCAATGCATCGTCCAAAAATCTGTCCAAAAATCTGTCACTATCTCCCGGTCTATATAGCCGCCCTGAGTAATATTAGTATGAGAGCCGGTCGCATGATTTCAACCACATACATATGTATTATAATATAGGTATGTGATTTCAACTCTCATAAGATTATAGAATAAGATGTTATGTAAAATGTAGACAGTATATTTCTTTACTTGAAGCGAGTAGGTTGCCTCAATTAATATGGGACCGATCATTGTTATTTAAAGAAGTTGTGGTTAATTTTCAGGCAAATCTACTCTCATATGATTATAGAACAAAATAGGAAAGAAGGCCCATGGAGCAACAATAAAAAAGGTACCCTTGGTCCTTTAGAAATCCGATAGGCGTATTTTCACTAGTAATAGCCCTAGTGCTTGAATTATCGCCGAAAATTTTTTGAGTACACGAATTATTTGAAAATTATCACGAGTCGCGTAGCGACTAGGGATAATTTTCTTACAAAATTCGTGTTAGAGAAAAATTTCCGGATATTAATTCAAGAACGTGGGGGATTCGGTAAGAAAATTCCATACCTACACGTAAATTAAACGAAATTATTATCAAAATTTTTGTTGAGTATATGTTACAATGTCACATTATAATAATGACATCTGTCAAAAAATTTCCGCTGTAATCACCTCCTGCTGCCTAGAGCAAGTGAGAATGTTTCCGGAAATTTTTTGAGTTGACATGACAACGAAGCAAAAAACGAGCCTCTGATTGGCCAAAAAAGGTAGGTATGGAATTTTCAGGAAAATTATTCCCCGTTTTCGAGTTATTAAGGATTTTCGGCGAAAAAAACGACCAACGCAGGTGGGACGCATCTTTTTTACGTGATTGGTCGGCATTTCCCGTCACCTAAAAGCCAAAGTCCGAAAACTGTCAGAAATTGCCCTTTTTCGCCGAGCTACAGCTATAAGTTATTTCGGCTCGGGGCTCTGGGGTCGGAATTTTTAAAGCTTCCCTCAAGTCTTCAGGTGAGGCGCAGATGCTTCCGGTGCCCCCGAAAAATCAAAAAATGAGAAAAAACACGCAATTTCGGTTCCTCAGGATATCCAGTCAATTTCGCTAATTCTACAGCTGTCCCGTTTCTCGAAACTTGAAAATCGGGTGTCGGGAAATTTGGTTAAATATCGGATTTTCGAGGTTTCTTTCGATACTGGAGAAAAGTACAAGACTCAATTAAGAAATTTACCACCTCCTTCGATTTTTAGAACGTCACTTTTCGAATTTATGAAAAGACTTTTGCGAACAAGTAGTAAATATGTTCGTGAGACGGGTTGTACCTATTAAAAAATTAAAAATTAACCACAACTTCTTTAAATAACAATGATCGGGCCCATATTATCTGAGGCAACCTACTCGCTTCAAGTAAAGAAATATACTCTCTACATTTTACATAACATCTTATTCTATAGTCTTATGAGAGTTTAAATCATGTGGCCGGCTCTTGGACTATATTATGTGATTATAAAGAAATCCTGCAAATAGATACTTCACTAGTTTTTGGATATACCTACGGGGCTTATTTCTTAAATCTCGTTTCCGCTATCCCCATGATTTTTTGTTTTAAAATCGAAAGTTAATAATTATTTTTACTTTTAATAAGGTAGAAAATTGAATTAGCATTTTTAAATATCAACGTAGTGAATCTTATCTGTAAAATTGTCTCTTCTCGGTTACTCTTATTATTCGGATCAAGTCACCAGGGCTACATAAAGGTAAAAAGTAAAATATGAGCAGGCAACGTTAAAAAGGGTAAAAATGTATAGTGGAGGGTTGAGAAAAAAGAGGAGGAAATAGATCATGGTGGTATAATTTTATAACTTTGTATGTTTCAGTTAAACTATCCTTAAAATTTCTAAAAAATTTCGCATTTTAATAAACAAACACCTCATTTTAATACCTGCTTTTAAAAATCAATAATCTTATTTATGAAAAAGAAAAAAATATAGAATGTGGCAAAAAATTATAGGTACTAACTTATAGGTACCTATTTCCACTTCACTCAAGACGTTCCGAGTGTATGCCTTTTCTGTAAAAGAAAAAGAGTTAAAAAAATTAAATTTGACGAAAAAATCTGTATTTTAAAAAATATTTAAAGACAAAGTTCCGGAGTCCAATGCTTTCTGTCGGCCCCCTTGGAAAAATATAGTTACTTCATTTTAACATTTCCTTACAATAATTGGAGGCATCATCCACCATGTCCTCTATTATGTTTTATTCATGTACCATGAATGCCATGAAAACAAAAAGGACAGCGTCAACATATTTGAAAGTTACCTATGGGGCTAATGTAAAATCCATGTTTTCTTTGGATAATTTTTTTCAATAAATGATTCCTTCGTCAAATTTCGGCCCCATTTTGTTTATAACTAAGAGTATTGATATTTTGTACTAAGGGTTTTGACCTTTGGTCAATTCGATGGCACTGTCCATTTTATTCTTAAAGGAATACATATTAATAATCTAATACGATATTCTGAAAATAATTGGTCGATTAAGAAAACATAGCTAGCCATGGAATAATCACCCAATCGAATTAGTGTGTCTGTGAGGTATCTTCCCTTAGGCGAATCTAAAATGATATATAATGCTGAATTTTACTAAGCCCTTCATAGATTTCTAGAGCGTTTACAATCAGACTCGGACACACTGTAGAAGGGCTGAATTCTAGAATAAATTAAATCGGTTAAACTGTTGACAACCATTAATTTGTATATTCAGTAAGACATCCAAATCTACTTGGTATAAAAATGGTATACAGGGTGTTCCTAAATATCATGTACATACGGAAGGGGGTAATTCTTTGGCCCATTTTAAGAAAAAAACTTCATAATGAACGTATGTCGTAAACGTCCTAACTTTTGAGAATATTGAAGTCAACAGGTGTTTTGGAGAACATTTTGGCAATTTCAAAGCAAACAGTTGATTTAATCGTTATGAAACAAGAGTACCTTTTTCTTGCAGAATGAAAAGATGCACTAAAATGATGGACCTGCAGGACCAAAAAGATAACCTCAAAAAAGTTACGCGTAAAAGCGTGATCAAAAACAGCGCAAGTGGCGCCCTCTGTGAGATACGGTGAAATTGACATTTTCAGCTTATTCTCCATCCCCAAAAACATAGCAGTGCCAAATTTCAGTTCAGCAGCTTGATTATTTCGGGAGATGTAGTCAAAATTCAATTTAAAAAAATTAACTTTAACGCCCAGTATCTCAAAAGTTAGGACGTTTACGACATACGTTCATATTAAGTTTTTTTCGTAAAATGGGCCAAAGAATTACCCCCTTCCGTATGTACATGATATTTAGGAACACCCTGTATAGATCGCATACATCATAATTGCTATTAAAGCAATTTTCTATCCAATGATGTCTTTATAATGCCCAGAAGATCTTTCCTTCTGAAGTTACCGATTCACTTTTCCTTTTTCCAAAACATGTCAAATTTGCACAGCCGAGTGATAATAATTCTATTATATTATTTTAGCACAGAGTTGTGTACAAACTTAACACGGAAATTTTGTTGTACTTATAAGAGCTTCATAAAATAGTTGCGAAATAATATATAAATAGCTTTCATGTATTAGGACTTCTACAGAGAACATTTCCCTTAAAACAATTTGGTTGTAAAAGGTCTTAAACATCATTATTGAACAGGGTGTCCCGAAATTAGCCCGCCTTAATTTACCAGCGCATTCTGCGACCCCAAAAAATGAAAAAAAAAATCCTATAAACATGGTCTCAAAAATGCCTCCTAAGGGGCCTCAGAAATGGACACTTGGGCAAACGGTTTTTCTAAATATTTCCAGAAGGAGAGAAGATAAAAATTCTGAAATTTGGTAAGTATGTGATACACCCTTGAGATTTTACATTCACACAGGTAGAGATAGCTTGACGTTCTTCATCATAGGCGTCCCAAATGGGGGGGTCAAGTGGTTAAAAATACCCCAAACCTTTTGTGCGCTTTTTATAAAAATGAATTTATGAAATTTCAGGGTATTCTACGAAAAAAGGTGCTCTCGTTGAACTTCGATAGCATGCACTGTTTTCGAGTGAAATCGTTTTGAAATTTGTTTGCAATGTGTCATGAAAATGCGAATTAGCAATTAGCCTGCCATAATTTACCAGCGCGTCCTGCGGCCCAAAAAAATTTAAAAAAGTTCCCATAAACTAAACACGTCCTCGAAAATGCCCCCTAAGGGGGGTATAGCCCCCGAAATGGACACTTTGGCAAACGGTTTTTCCTAAATATTTCCGGAACTAGCAAAGGTAAAATTCTGAAATTTGCTACCTATGTGACATACCTGGGAGAAGAAATCGTAAAAAAACGCACAAAAAAGAATTTTAACTTTTTTTAACATGTGGGACGCCTATGAAGAAGAATATCAAACTATCTCTACCTCGGTAAATGTCAAATCTCACAGGTATATCTATCACATACCAAATTTCAGAATGGCATCTTTGCTCGTTCTGAAAATATTTAGAAAAAACTGTTTTTAGAAATAATGTCAAAAGTACTTTTTACCAAACACGATTTTTTGACATTTCTTGCCGAAACTTTACTTCTATTCACGTAGGTAGTGAAGTAGGAGTAAAATGCCCAATGAACACATTTCCTACTAAACGCACCAAAAAGTAAAAGAAATGTTGATGAACCATGATTTATTTTTATGATTAATGATGAACCATGATTTATTTTTATTCCAAAACAAAAAACCGAAATCGTAACCAAAAAAAGTCCCAGTTAATAAATGTACCAATTTGGACATAAAAATTGCGTCCCCTCCCCTCAAAATCGGAAAAGCTAATCGTGTATAAAGTTGTTTATTATTTTCAGGATTTCTTCACCTCACTCAAGGCGAAGCTTATACCTAATACAGTGTCTGCCAGAAAGTTGGACACAAATGGGAAGTTTCTTTATTTGAAGTTTCACAAAGAAAATAATCTTGATAAAAGTTGGTGCTTGTGCTTAAACTCAAAATCCACCAGTAAAAATTTTGAAATTTTTATTCGTATACAGGGAAGGTTGAAAAATATGAAAATTCCTCAAGAGTAAAGTACACTTATTTTTAGAACTACAGCAGTATGGCACTAAGAAAAGTTGTTTGGAATCCCAAGACAATATCAAATATGAATTCATAGCCAGCTGCTCAAAAGAAGAAGAAAAATCACACTTTCGCATTTTTTATTCATCACTCTGTATAGTATAATTACAAGATCAAACGAACTTACCAAGTGATGTTCGATCTTGATTATATGAAGGCCTCGTCGAAGTAAATAACAAATTGTAGTATCCCATCCCTGTGCGTCCCGACCACAATATTTTAAAGCAAAAACACCACCACCTGCTCGTTCCCACCCTAACTGTCTGTCAAGCCCTTTTAGTCACTTTTAAAGCAATAATTGGTGCAAACAAAATTTCTTTTTTGGGGTTATATTTTAGTTTAGGGTAGGGTATTAGGGAACTTATTTACTTCGACGAGGCCTTCATATAATCAAGATCGAACATCACTTGGTAAGTTCGTTTGATCTTGTAATTATATTCGGCCTCGTCTCGTAAATAACAAATTGTAGATGTTTAAAGAAGTTTGCAACAATTTCTTCTTCTTTTTTATTAATATCCTTCAGCGAAACATTCCTCTTTAGATAATAGTAATACTCTATTATATAAACAACAAACAAAAATAACACAACTACTATGTGTAAATAAAACGTGAATTATTAACCCGCAAAAACATAAGTATTTGACGTTAAAAATTCACTTACAGAATATGCTATTAGCAAAGGCTTCCTTGTCAACAATTGGTCTGTTATAGAACTTTGCAAACGTACTAGAATCTTTTGACCATCCTGCGGCCAGCCTAATAGTGTCGAAGCTCACACCTGATCGAGCAGCTTTAGAAGTTGAAGCATGTCGCGTACTTTGTGGTTTAAAGAGGTCGGTATTTAAACCGCATTCTTTTAATATAGTTCCTAACCATCTACCAATTGTCTGAGAAGAAGCTCGATGATAGGGTTTTTTATATGTAATGAAAAGGAATTCACATAAATCTCTTAGATCCTTAGTTCTAGTGAGGTATTCTAAGAGAGCCCCCGCAACACAAACCTGCGGATCTGAATTATATCTTGGCAGTATTAATAATGGTTGTGGTTTATTTTTACTTGAAGTCTTTATTCTGTCGCTAATTCGTATTTCAATTCTTTCGTCAGTGATAAAAATATTCTTTATATTTATGAGGCTCAAGGTTTGTATCCGCTGGCCGGTTGCTAGAGCTAATAAAACTACTAGTTTGAGGGTTAAAACCTGTAGTGGGATTTCACTATTAGTTTGAGATCTTACGTAATTTAGCACTATCTTAGGATCCCAGGTATTTTCATATCTTGGTCTAGGTGGCCTCTTGCCAAAAATACCTCTAAAAAATCTCTTCACTCTAAAATCGACTCCTATCTCTGGACCAGCTATCTGTGCAATCGCAGATCGGTATGAGTTCAGGCTGCCATAGGAAGCCCCACTTGAAAACTGTTGTGTTAAAAAAACTAATAAGTTTGGGACAGTTACTACAAATATGTCAATTCCTTGTATAGAGCAAAATTCCCACCAAAGCTTTAAACCACTGTTATATTGTTTTAATGTAGAACTAGTTATAGAATTTAAACAAATATCTATTGCGTCTTTTGGCACACTTTTTCGCAATAATGCTTCCCCGATAATCGCCCTGCCACCAGGGAAAGGTTTTCTGACAGAGGGTGACTCATTCCACTAAAAAAAAGTAAATCTTTATTAGGTTTAAAAACTAAAGGTTCTTCACCTAACAACGATTCAAAAACAGGAAACCATATTTGCGAATGCCATCTAGGAACTACTACAATTCCCTCTGCCTTATCGTTAATGATTTTTTGCAGCGTTCTTAATATAAGAGAAAATGGAGGAAACGCATAAAAATAAAATTCACTCCAATCTAGCGTAAAAGCGTCAACTTTAAAAGCTTTTGGATCTCTTACCCACGAAACAAACAATGGACATTTTCTATTTACCCGGCTCGCGAATAAGTCTATATTCGGGATTCCAAACCTATTTATTATGTCTTTAAAAGCGTAATCTGAAAGTGCCCATTCTGTTTCGTGGTGCACCTGACGAGATGCCCTATCGGCGTGGAAATTGTCAGCGGAATTTATATAAGAGGCAAATATATAAATATTCCTTTCTTCACACCACATCCAAATCTTACGAGCTATTCCATTTAAATTTTCAAATCGGACACTTCCCATACGATTAATAGAACAAATCGCTGTCGTATTATCTATTCTACATAATATATTGCAATCTTTCATCTTGTTGACAAAGCACTGCAAACCAAAATAAAGTGCTAAGAGCTCTAGCTCATTTATGTGACATTTCCTTTCATCATCTGCCCAGAAACCGGAAGTAATGTCATTATTACAGTACGCTCCCCATCCCGTCTTGGAGGCATCCGTAAATATTTCGATCTTGAATTTGTCATAACGAATAGAATTAACTGAAGACTGCACGTTATTGAGCCACCAAAGAAAATCTAAATCTAAGATCGGCGGTAAAAACATTTTTGCCTCATAACTTCCCCGAGAATTTCTTAATGCCAAATATTTCTGACGCTCGAATAATTTTATGTATAGAAAACCATATTTTACAGCTGGAGCTGCAGAAACCAATGTTCCAATAAATCTTGAAAATTCGCGTATCTTGCATGATTTAAGTGTAGAGAATCTTTTCAACATCACGATTAATTTTTCTCTCTTTTCTCTGGGTAAAGCTAAAGTTCTATTTTTGGAATTATATACAAAACCTAAATATTTACATTCAAAACTGGGAACCAGGGTGCTCTTTTTATAATTTATTAAAAAACCTAAATATTCTAATAAATTAACTGTTTGTCTTATGTTGTTTAAACATTCCGACTCACTTCTCCCAAACAGGAGGATATCATCTAAATAGATTACCGAAAGTAAACCTCTTTTCCTCAGTAACGATACTACTGGTTTTAGTATTTTCGTGAAAACCCACGGAGCACAGCTCAGTCCAAAAGGTAACACATTATACTCGTACAAAATACCCTGAAAAATAAATCTTAAATATCTCCTATGAGATGGTTTGATAGGTACTAAGTAATAGGCATCTTTAAGATCTAAAGTAGCCATAAAACAATTAGGAGTAATTAAACGAGCTACCGCTCTATAGTCTTCAATTTTAAAATGCGATGTTTTAAAAAACTGATTAAATAATTTGAGGTTTAATATTAACCGATGAGATCCATCTGACTTGGGAATAATGAAAATGTTGGAAATGTATTGATTCTCACTTGGATCTACTACAGATATAGCTCCCCCAGACAGCAAATTCTTGATCAAGTCTCCAATAATTATTATTTCCCTTGCAGACCATTCCTGAGCAAGAGGTAAGCAGTCTTGTTTGGGTTTCTTAATTAAAGGTATCTCAAAATTTCGAATGTAAGAAACTATTTTCCTATTAATTGACAACCCTTCCCATCTTTGAGAAAAATATTTTAATCTACCGCAAATTAGACTAACCTCTACGGGCGGCGACCTCTCTTGTCGCTCTGAGAGTATGTCTGTTGAGAGCTCCGTCGTTGGTGTGGTTGAGAATTTCTCCGCGGAATGATGGGAGCCCGATAAGATTGTCCACTCTGCACTGCCCCCCGTTTTGGCAGAAATGGACGTTTCAAGTTTCCCTGGTTCTTTGGACTTATTGTCGTTTTAACTACTGTATTCTTCTTCGGAATTTTTAGTTGTTCCGCTGATTTTTCCAGGTCCTTAGCTGTCTTTATCGTGTTGGACAAATCACTCCCAAATAACCATTCGGTAATAGGCGTGTCTTTTAACGTGTCTCTCACGTCTTTATTTAGATTTATGGTTATCAACTCTCTTCTTGACACCGATTCACTATGATGGACATTACACAGTAAACGGCCCGAGTCATTGAGGACCTCTATATATTTCTTATTTGCCTCCCCCCCCTTTTTTAACATGTCAGTAATTACCGAAGCAATTGCCGATGTAGCGGCTGATACTTGTGTTTGTAACTGAACTAAGCGTACGTCTCGGCGGACCGTATTCTCTTGGAGAGCAACTTTGATTTCAGCATTAAGATTGGGGGGGTTTAATTGTTGACAGTTTTCAGGCGTGAGGTATTTTTTAATCAACTGAAGATTTGAATCTTCGGCCAATCCTGACCGTAAGATTGTACTCCAACGTGAAGCCATTTCAGGGTGTATAGGATCAGAAAACACTTTTTCCGAGATCTCATCATTTCCAAGCAACTGTAAAATATCAGTTTCAATATGGGACAACATCTCTTGTTGGTTCAAATTTGCGTTGAGATGACCACCTGCAAAGAAAAACACCTCTGTGTTACAAAAAAATTAGTACTTCTCTAGTACCTACAAATTTTAAGAAAGAAAATCTAACACCTGTCACCCTAGACAGTATTTTCTCTTTCTCATATTATCACCCTAGATAATATTATTTACTGTGTCTATCAGCCACCCTAGGCTAACCACAGAGTTTATTATACATGCCACCCTAGGCACATTTACCAGATATTTCTACTTACTATTATTTTCATCGTTTTCCTCCTCCAACAACGTATCAACGATTACAGGCTCAGACATTACTGGAGACGGTGTATAATCACGCTGTTGTAGAGATGTGGACGCCTCCGGTGAAGGAGATCTCGTGCGTCGTTTCTTTGTTTGTTGCCTCTCCACCTTATCTAAACGTTTTTCTAATCGCTTCAAAATCTTCCCAATATCGTAATTGCTATCCAAATCCGACGACGGAGACCCACGTCGTCTTTTCGAATGTTTCGGCATGATGCACACTCCTAACGGGACGATACGATGCGGTCGGTCCGGCACAAAAACGAAGACTAAAAGGGCTTGACAGACAGTTAGGGTGGGAACGAGCAGGTGGTGGTGTTTTTGCTTTAAAATATTGTGGTCGGGACGCACAGGGATGGGATACTACAATTTGTTATTTACGAGACGAGGCCGAATATAATACATAATGTTAGATATGTATTTTGAGGCACATCTTCGAGCATGACAGTACGATACCAATGATTTTTATTTACGTTCAACTAGCATCAAAATTTGTAGTTTTTTTGTGTCCAGGTAAAATACTCCTACAATTTCAAACATAACATAGCCACTAATCTGTGGAACATAAAAATATTTTAATACAGCAAAAATTTAAGAGTTATTTAATAAATGATAATTCAACAATAAAAATATGACAACAAAAAAGTTATTATGAGAATAAACATTTCAGTGACTACTCTACATATGCCTTTCCTTTTCTATGCAGACTATTTGGTATGTACGTTTTGTAACATCTGTTCCACAGATTAGTTGCTATGTCATGTTTGAAATTGTAGGAGTATTTTACCCGGACACAAAAAACGACAAACTTTGCAGAACTTTCAGTTATTAAGTGTTTTTAAGATGCTAGTTGAACATAAATAAAAATCATTGGTATCGTACTGCCATGCTCGAAGGTGTACCTCAAAATACACATCTAACATTATGTATTATACAGCGTGATGATTTTTTTTCTTCTTTTGAGTAGGTGGCTGTGAATTCATATTTGACATTGTCTTTGGGTTCCAAACAACTTTTCTTAGTGGCATTCTGTTGTAGTTCTAAAAATAAGGGTACTTTACTCTTGAGGAATTTTCATATTTTTCAACCTTCCCTGTATACGAATAGAAATTTCAAAAATTTTACGGGTGGATTTTGAGTTTAAGCACAAGCACCAACTTTTATCAAAAATATTTTTTTTGAGAAACTTCAAATAAAGAAAATTCCCATTTGTGTCCAACTTTCTGGCAGACACTGTATAAATATCCAAAACTTATTGAGTTTTAGCAAAGAAAATGGTGCGTAGTACCATTTTCTTTGGTTTTAGCCAGATATTATTTTACTTGGGTCCCCTCCTCTAGTTGGGAATTAATTATGTTATGAACTTTATTACCTTTAAATGTGTACTTTATTGAAGCTTACGATTCTGATATTATTCACTGTTCACATATCATAATATATCAACAGATGGGAATGCACTCTCGGTGGTTGGTATAGCATTTGGATTTGATTAGCAGTGCTGGAACATTATATTATTATCGTTCGTACCTATGTATTCATTATAGTTGATGTTTTGAATAACAGTCAGTCAGGTGACGATAATTTTGTCGAAACTCGTGTTTAAGGTAGGTAATTATTTCGTATACAACGAGTACCATGCACAATACACACATTGCACATGTCTCAAAACGTACTTCCTATGGCGAAGAGAAGAGAAATTTCATTTCGGTTTAAAATAAAAGGAGTGGTTAAAACATTAACTAACTTTTATAAATTATAGTATTTCTAAAGTCACTTGAAACAGCATCACAGTGACAGCATAAAAACTATTGGCGTCGCAAAAAGAATATAGGACATAAGCGTCACGCAGTTTTCAAAAATGTACATATTCTGTGTACAAGGAACATAATATTTCACTTTTAAGGTTTTTTAAAGGTTGTCGTCAAACACAACGTAAAGATATAATATTATCAAAAGGTCTCAAAAAAGCCATATCGATTATAACTATTTACGCAAGTATATCCTAATAAGATCTGTGAAATTATGGCACGGCAATCCACCGCATTTCGCTGCACAAGTGGCCAGCCGTCGAACAGTATAAACCATGCAAGTATAGGTGATATTATATTAGGCGAGCATGCAGTCACTTGTTTTTACTACAATATCTTTGTTCCTTGTCTCCTTCATTTCTTTTTACTACTAATACCAGGTGTAGTTTAATAATGGTTGAAAAAGTGTTTTGTCTCGTATTTTATTGCCGAGGCGCCTGTTCTCGAGCTACCCTGGTAAAATATAAATGAACTCACTTGGAACACAGTGATATACGAGATGCGTTCTATTTCATAGCCTTTACCACGCTCTGCTACTGGTAAAAATACCAGACTTATCGGCAGAAATCACCCGTATAAAATTCAAAGATTTCTATGCTGTTCCAAGTGACTTCATTTAAACCATACCTACCTATAGAAGAGATATAATAAATATATCTAATATAATTTTAAAAGCCTCACCTTTTCTAAAACCTAATCTAAAAATGCCAGTAAATGGTAAGCACTTACTTTGATTACTTTGATTACCATTTGCATTGGCGTAATTACTGGAACTGTTCTTGTTTGAATTGAATAAATTGAGAAATATATTGGAAAGTAAATAAATTGTAAAAAATATTTTCTCTAAAAAAAATGTTACACCAAAAATCATTCGTTCTGTATGTAGAAAAATGAGCTCTTTCAAATGTCGCTAGCGAAAGTGGTGCTTGCAATAATAAAAAAAAGATCTGTAAAGCCGATGACGTCGCATGACGCATTTATATGTCAAAATTTGTGCATTAAATTAAGCTTGACATGTCCGCGCGATTTTTTTTCCATTAGATTTTATTGAATTTGTCCCAACCTTCGCATGCTCACTGTATAACAATAGGTACAGAATAAAAATTATAAATATAATACAAATGTTAAACAATTTTCTGTTTGAACAATGAACGCCTCACTTGCACTTTAGGCGTCTTTAGGATCCTTTCTTAGGGTCATTTCTTTATCTTATGAAGACTAGAATAAACCCACACAGAAATTTTGCCCCTTTTTCATGTATTTGAACGAAGCCAGAGGCGGATTAAATGTCGAGAGCGCCCTAGGCAAGCACCTCATCGGCGCCCCAAGCGTGAAAGTTCCAAAGGACGAGGAATGGGGAACTTGAACATTTTTTTTATTTCTTTAATATATTTTCCTACCTATAGAAAGGGCACATAACAAATATCAGCCCTCAAATGGCAATATTTAATTTGCAATCAATAATTATAGAAGGGGCACATAACAAATATCAGCCCTCAAATGGCAATATTTAATTTGCAATCAATAATTAAAGTTGTGACCGCAAGCTATTCATTTGAAACGACACGAAAAGCGCGGGAATGGTTGTGACGTCACACGGCTCGATCGCAAGGCCTACTATAAAGACAGGCCCTGGCGCACAAAAATCACGTGACCATCTTAGTCAGACGTTACATGTCATTTGTCACATAACTGAAAGCGGCAGCTTGGGTTTTGAGAAGTTTTCAATGTTTAAAGTGTTTTTAAACGTCTTAGTTTATATTTTAGAAACAAGTTTGTGTCTAGTGCGCGTGTGTCCTGGCGGAGGGGAACCGCCCAGGTGTTATTATGGCCTCTGGGTGTCTGGGTGAGAGTCGAGCCGTCCAACGTCCAAGAGTATTGGTGCCGTTCGCACCGACACGACGCGACGCGTTAGCGCTGTAAGGGGAATTCTCCCCCGAACCACAGAATAGGGAACCCGGAATGGACTATTATGGACATGGGACAGTATTAGTATTGGACAGTGGAGCCTGAGACACAGAGGGGTGAACTGCTTACGGGAGATCCGCGAGTTCAGACGGTCCGGGTAGCTGGAAGCCGTTCCCGTTGACCACGTTCGGGTTTGTGTATTTATTGTATTCACTATTCACCTTGTGCGAAATAAATCAATGTTGTAACGTACTCGAGGATTTTCGTTGTCGACCTACGCCCTGATATGGTCTTTCACGCTGCCGATCAACTAAGACCTCGTCAATATTTACAGTATACCTACTAAGGTTAGTTTTTATTTTTATTTCGTAAAAAATAGCCTAAATACCAAATATTGGGTCTGTTTATATTATATTTATGCATATTACAAAAGCCAGGAAGAAAGTGTCGCCATAACAAACATTTGTTTTGCCTCGGGATAAAAATTTCCGCCAAAAATGGATTCGTCAAATCCCAACTGAGATTTAATTTCTAAAAAACCCTTAAGTATGTGTGGCTAACACATTTTCAAGAAAGTGAAACAATAATTAAAGTGGACAAATGTGTTGTGGGAGGGAAATACCTATAGAGAATATCACCTAAGCTAAAGAAAGGTGATGTCCCAACAATTTTTGAGAATGTGCCAAAATATTGTGAGTGCAGTGCCGTTTACCTCTCAGCCTAAAACAGCTGAGGCAGGTTGAAAATTTTGAAAACACAATTAGAGAAAGCTTGGATGCACAAATCCGATAATGTAATAGATGAAAGAAAACTCGCCAAATTGTTACGAAATTTGTTTTTTCTATTTATCTCCAAAAATGCTTTTCATTATATAGAACTAAGTAGGTCACGTGACTACGCGATTATGCGTTAGCGCCGTGGCCTGTCTTTATCGTTGGCCTCGGCTCGATCGATTGGAAGGCAGTGACAGGAGTGACAGCTACACGGAATTAGAGAAGGAACAATGGAAATTGAACATTAAAATAAACAGTTCGGCGACCCATTTCCAGACGGATCCGACGTAGGTCAAAAATAAGAACCGCCTAAAAGTTTAAATTTAACAAGCACTTCTTTAACTGAATGGTGAGGCTACGGGACTAGTAATTCGTAGATCCTTGGTTCCATCGCACAAGAAGTTTTCTTAATTATCACTGCATTATACCTTTTATATTTATCACTGAATATCATTTTTTTAGTAATAATTGGGCAATGGTTATTATGAAGATTATTACTCAGAATCTACTCCATAGTGTATTTAAATTCAAAGTACTTATACATATCTACCTAATTTGAAATTGTCGGTAACAGGAAAAATGTAATACATTGCTCGATACCTAAGCCCTTTTTGGCCTCGGAGAGAGTTTTAAGACCCGAGGCTACACGGGCCATAGGCGAAAAAAGTACGCTTATGCATCTCGCAATGTAAATAACTATTTAATACAGCACACTTTTTTCAAACGTTATCAACATGCAATATCAAGACTGAGATAGACTATAATAACGGATAGACAAGGATTGGACGTTCTCGTTGCTCTTTCTAAACAAAGCTTGCGTGGTGCTGTAGTTTTTATACATATGTGCTGCCTATATTAGTTTATACATGGTGCCGCCTCCCACCAGAGACGCCACCACCAACGAGCTACTTGACGTCACAACCAAGGAGGGCGCGTTACAAGAATGATTTGAGTTATGCAGTTTTTAATTGCTTGTATTTTGTACATAAAAATAAGAAATGAGTTTTTTGTGAACTGTGGTTCATTTATCTAATGGCAATAAATTACGTTTGAAAGTAATATTTTTCAAATTTAATTTTTGTGCAAGTTCCCCATTGTCTCATTGCATAGCTGGTAGTTGGTGATTATACTATTAGGTATATGTGAACCACTGAAGGACATCACTTGACACTTGCTATAAGGCGGTTTCGGTCACTCCAAGATAATACTAGTAGGGATAATTAGGTAGGCCAGGACATGTGTACTTACACTTAGGCGTGAATGAAATATGTGATGAGAGTGAAGAAAGCAAGAGGGACAGAACGAATGTGGAAATCCATGATGTCTCTCTGTGAAACAGATCTGACTGTGTATGTGTGTTATAATTAATTATGTAAAAGCCTATAAGAATTTATTAATATTTCATAAATAAAAAATTAAAGTTATGAATTATTTATTTCAAAATTAAAAGTTTCTGCGTCTACATTTTTGTTAAATTCTGCGCCCGCGCCGCCCCTCTGTAACCTCGCGCCCCTAGGCACGTGCCTAGTTTGCCTTACGGATAATCCGCCTCTGAACAAAGCACAACTGCGCTATCCATCATAATATTTTAAAAAAACGCTGTCATCATTCTAATTAAATTCATTTAGTCAATTCCAATATTGCACACAATATACCGCCATAATTTTCACTTTTTGTATTGCGAAGAACTAGAATCTGTTAGTAAGCTATGAATTATTAAATTTTAAAGCAATGTTGCTCTCACCTAATTCATCCTAAAAATAATAAAGTCCATCAGCAGCACTCACGTTGTGGCCAATAGTAACTGGACATCTCAGGCTTAAAAAAAGAGCGCTGTATGCGAAATATTTAGTAAGATTATGCTTTCACTATCTTGTCTCATTGGGTAAATATATCACTCTTATCGTAAAACAAAAATAATTTCAATATTAAATTTATTAAACAAGAATCTTAATTAAGCAATTAGAGGTCTATTAAAAGTACAGACATGTTTGCATAATCGGTCCATTCGGGACCACCGCGAATATGGAAATATACAGGGTGTTTCAAAAACGGGACATTGTTCTATGACCTAAAAACCTAAACCTAAATAGGTACTTCGAGATGTTCAAAATTAAAAACATGATTACAAACGTTGTTGGAGCACCTCTTATTATGTACACTTCAGTCCAAGATCTGAGGTTGCGCCTAATAAGAGTGACACAAGGCAACAGGCAAACGTTGTAGATATGCTGACTTTGATCTAGAGAAAAATATGGTACACATTGTATGGCTC
Organism: Pseudeuparius sepicola; assembly: GCA_963920635.1. Taxonomy (NCBI): domain Eukaryota; kingdom Metazoa; phylum Arthropoda; class Insecta; order Coleoptera; family Anthribidae; genus Pseudeuparius; species Pseudeuparius sepicola. The sequence goes on along the minus strand of OY987298.1, from coordinate 24,374,596 downwards.
GCTGTATGGTCAAGGTTATACAGTTGCACGTTTAATTTTATATTTTGCAACAGAACTGTTGTGATTATATTGAGGTGTTGGATTTAATTTTTTTAAGTATGTTCTCTAAAAAATGTTGTATGGTGCAAACCAATCAGATTGTTCAAAATATGTTCCACAAGAAATATGATTGGCTTACAGAAAGATTCTATTCTCGAAAAATAATTTAAAAATATCTGCTAATACTTGTTTTTGGAGTCTAGGTATTTGACAGATGCCGAAACCTTCTATTGTTATTGTAGGGCTATATTTTCTGTGACGAATACAAAGTTGAAAGGTTATGTTTAAACAACCATTGACATTAGCCTGCAAATACTGATTTTCTCTTGTTTCCTGTCACTAAACCAGTTCTATTTTGCCGCAGTTATCGGCAAGTTATCGGTGGAACACGAAACACAGCCACAGACAAAAATTTTTACCCAACCCTTGAGTTTTATAATTCTAGAGCATTTTAAAGCGATTTAACGAATATTTTTTCCGCAACAATACCATTTACGGCGTCTAATAAGTGATGATCTTCAAATAATGATGGGACCATCTACATAGGCGACTAAACTTACAAATCAAGAGTTACCAAAAATAATCACCTGTTAGAAGTAGGAAATGGTACAATTTTTGAATGCAGTTCGCACTAATAGTGATAGTGTTCGATGTAAGTTATGTTTTTTAAAATGGAAATGGAAAGGTAAGTTTGGTCCATATATCGAACACCAGCAATTTTAGTAAAAACGGCACTGAATTCTACGTGAAAATATCTATAAGATACAGTTTCTGCCATTTCAATATCATTAACCGTTCCCAAGATACGCGGTATGCCCCAAAAGCGCAAATTTTCTATTTCGCCCTGTATCTTAAAAACGAAGGTGGCTATGAAAAATCTGTTTACGGTATCTTTCGTTTCACAAAAAAGTAGCAACGGTTCGCGAAAACCGCAACTCCCTATCTCTAAAAATAACCGAGATACCCCGCATTTACAACCAAATCTGGACACCCTGTACACCATCGAATTCTCCTTAATTTTTACTACAAACTCATTTTTTGAATGACGATTTTATGTTAACCTGTCTCCTGTTAACACACTTTTTCCGCTTGGATGGGCCACCCTGAACAGGGTAACTTTAAGTGGACTAAATTCAGTAAAAACTTTTTCTCAAAAAGTCCTAGACAGGTCGTTTTTTATTTTTAGTCGGACACATTTTGAGACCGCTGCTGAAATTTTTGCGTGAAATCCACCCAACTTTTTTAACAGTATGGCTTATTGTGTCACTTCGTTGGAAACCTATCTACATTAAAAAAAAATCATGAAATAAAATGACTTACTGCCGAAAGAATGAAGCGAACGCTCAAAAATATTATTTTTAATACTATTTTTAGTTTCAGAAAGATATCACCCCTTTTCGGAAGCAACGAGCTTATCTCATAGTACAAGATCTCGAACAAACTCCACCTACTCTCATCTGTATTCCTAATGAAAGATGTTTTTTTATTCAAATTGCCCATAGGTTGCCTAATACTTGCACAGCTACCTTTAATTAAAAACTTTTCTAGAAGAGTTTTGAATTTTTTAGGCCTACCCAGTTTTTCATCACGAATAAATAGGTCACTATTAGTTTCTTTAGGGAAAAAACTCAGAGAGCCTAGGCTTTTGAAAATTTTCACACCCATCCAATTTTTCATCATGAACAAGTTTCCTTAATAACATTTTAACGTGAAAACTACAGAAAGGGCACTCTTCTAAAAAAAACTAGTTAAATAATTTTTAATTAAAGGTGGCTGTCTCAGAGAAATATTCTTGGTTATTTCTCTGAGATAGCTGTGTAAGAATATGATTAGGTGGACTTCTCTGCAGACAATGAGATGGACAGAACGTACAGGGTGTCCCATTTTGGGTGTTTTCCTCAAAAATCTCGGTTATTATTAAAGCTAGAGGGTTGCGGTTTTCACGTCACTGTACTACTTTTTTGAGAGGAATTTGGTGGACCAATCAGATTTTAGATAAGTTTTATAGTTTTCGCGCATTGGCGCAGGACTGAAATTTTTGGTTTTTTGGAAACCTCTCTCCTGGCTACAACTTATATAAGTATGTCGTAGGAATAATGCGAATTTATGCTTTTTATAAACTTCCTAGCCATTTTATAAACTTCCTAGCCATTTTATAAAAAGCCGGCAAAACGCGAGCATACGATGCATTTTTCATTTTGACTACACCAATTCAGGCAAATTGATAAAATGCCGGCAAGACAAGAACAGAAGAATGTGTATTACCCTTGTTTATGAGACGGGTATCACGTTGTGACTGATTATTTTTAGGCATTTTACGAGCGGTGCTGCCAAAACGTGAAAATACAATAAAAATATAACATTTGTATGTGCCTAAACACATCAAAATGGATAAACAACAAAACAATTTCACTTTTTAGTTTGGCGAGTTTTATGTAATATGTACTTTTCGATATAGATACAACTGATTGGCGCGAACTATAAAATAATAACGCAATATAACGACTACAAATCGGTAAGTAATTCCTAAATAAAAAAGTCAACTCGTTTTTATTTTCACGTTTTGACGGCACCGCTTTTGGTAAATCGTAAAATGCCTAAAAATAATCAGTCACAACGTGATACCATTGAGTAAAGGAATAATTACTCAATGGTGATACATATTCTTCTGTTCTTATGTCTTGCCGGCATTTTATCAATTTGCCTGAATTTGTGTAGTCATAACGAAAAATACATTGTATGCTCGCGTTTTGCCGGCTTTTTATAAAATGCCTAGGAAGTTTATAAAAAACCTAAATTCTCATTATGCCTACATATATATCGACAAATTTAATCAACTATTTTTATAGATTTTTTGGCGTAGAATCGAATGGAATAATTAGTTTTTTGGTAGCGTTAATAGTTTTTGAGATATGAACTATGGTTTCCATTTAAAAAAAATATAACTTTGGTTCATATCTCAAAAACTATTAACGCTACCAATAAACTAATTATTCCATTCGATTCTACGCCAAAAAATCTATAAAAATAGTTGATTAAATTTGTCGATATACCTATACAAGTTGTAGCCAGGAGAGAGGTTTCCAAAAAATCGAAAATTTCAGTCCTGCGCCAATCCGCGGAAACTATAAAACTTATCTAAAATCTGATTGGTCCACCAAATTCCTCTAAAAAAAGTAGTACAGTGACGTGAAAACCGCAACCCTCTAGCTTTAATAATAACCGAGATTTTTGAGAAAAACACCCAAAAACACCCAAAATGGGACACCCTGTACAAAGGAAAGACTCAAAAATTTTAAATTTAATTCCGTCCAGGAGGGTCATGACTAGAAATGGTTGGATAAATAATGTTGATAAATGAGAAGGATCCGCATGGATGCAGTAATCTTGTGAAGGAAATGAATGAAAAAGGAAGTAGCAAATTTGAAGGAAAGGGGAAGATGGGTTAACTCAGCTAAATTGCTGGCTAAATTATGCAAATAGATAGAGGCCATAAAAGGAAGAAAATGATTATGCAACCCATGTGCGGTTTGTTTGTTAATACATTATCTTTAATAAAAAAAAAATCCTTTGATTAGGAATACAGATGAGGGTAGGTCGAGCTTATTCGGGATCTTAGGTTATTAGCTCTGTGTATTTTGTGCAATCATAATTTATTTTATCTCCATTTCACCTGTTGAGCATATGGTAATATGCAATTAATTGTACTGTAGGATATTTAACTTGGATTCAATAAATACCCCTGTTATCTTAGCAAATTGTCTACAAAATGTGATTTTTTACTGGCGATTTCATAAAGTTTGCATGAGGACTGTTTTAACTTTACTAAAATGTTGATTTAGAAACACAAAGGGTAGCTAGGTACCTACTCTTCTGATAAAGAATACCCTTACCTTAGCTACCATAGCTCCACACTGACAATTTTCACGTTACCATTTTAGAAAACCTTAAACACTATTCACAACACAGGACTACGAACTTATCAGATCTTTTCTGTCACGGCACTTCGTTACATACTTTTCCAGTGACATCTCCTGTCAGGATTTAACACCGTTCGATGATAAAACCCAAAGGCATATACGATGCCTTTGATAAAAACAAACTCTTCCAACGACAATAATGTCGCAATAATGGATGTGGCGATAAACAAAAAACAAACAAAAGTCTACAGAAGCACGAGAGATATGCGGCTTGAATGCCGTATAAATCTAGAGTTAAATTTACTTAAGCGGGTTGTACAATTGCATCCCGAGGACTAGCCTTACAGTTTACAACTGTTGTTAAGTGGGACTTGCCGCATTGCATTTCATTTTGCGATAAAACTCAAACGGGCTTGCAAAATCGCGAGAAAATACCTACCTCGCCATAAAAAAAGCTAATGACTAATTGTTGTGTTCTAGAAGAGCACCTAATAATTAATAGTAAAAATAGTTTCAGACCGACATTTAAAAGCGATACAGTATAAGCACATTCGCTGGAATAAAAAAAAATACAGTTTTGACCACTCCTAAATCTTCATAGTCATATTATAATATCGTCCTTGGTTTTTGTGGCGTTGAACTGCATTCGCTGGTTCAAAAGAAGCACAGAAAACGAAAATTAAAAAAAAATCTACCTGTTCCGTAATATTTGTAACGCTGTCCTAGGACGTCACCATTGGATGTCTTAGGACATGTTAATGACACGGAAAGAAAAGAGTTTTCGGGATGTAATAAATTTTTTTAAATTTTACTCTTCTATTTTGGACGATTTGGGAATGTTAATGTTATTAGAGTCTCGAAAACGGCTGGTTGGAATCGATTTTTGCGACATCTACAGGCCGCAGGCCGCAACCTTCATTCGAAAAACACATATTCGTTTCAGTTTTTTTGTTTTTTTTAATTAATTTAATTTTTTAAGAGTTCGCTGACCGGCCATTTGCGGGGATAAATTAGAGGAATTTGGAGGTTGGTTTCGTATTCTTCTACGGGACGATTTACCTACGTCGGATAGACCCATATTCTAATACGCTCCATTTTGATGTTTTCATGAACATTTGCTGTTTTCATGAACATTGCGTGCTGTTGATTTAGTACCTAAATAAATTACATTCAATATAAAACACTATAAAGTCAATCCATAGTTTAACAGCAAATGCGCCCATAATCATTTCATCAGTTTAATATTTAAGTGTAACACCTAGGCTTGATTATAAATCTGAAGATGCAGTCCTTTTGTGCAGTGGGAACAGGGAGAATTGTACCTTTCCATCGGAACCCTGCAGCTCTTTAAAACATGATAAAAGCTTAATTTCGACATTGAGTGAAATCCAGTTGAAATATGGACTAATTTGTTCCAGATATTTTTTAAGGGGTAATTTAACAACAACAAAAATGAAGAAAGTAGAATTGTTAATGGCTTTGTTTAGTACCCTTCCAACGATATCATAAGCATTTCGTTTTACTTGTTTCACACCAACATTCTGCACTATCCGAGGCACTATCCAAATTCGTAAAATTTTAAAAATTGCAAGATAAACGCTGTAGAAACGGAGTGAGGAACAGATAATTCACCATGTCGAGGATGCCAGATGCCAACATCTGTTGTAGCTTTAAGCACTTATGGATCGTCAACAACTTTCATTTTGTCTTAATATCTGCACTTAACATCTTCATCAAGATACTTGTAATAATCACTACTTTCTATTTTACAGAGTAGAAACACGAAAAATTGCACAAATCTTAAACAAAGCCACACACTAAATTTATTTTGTTTCCCTATCATTCAAATTTTGAAGATCGTAAATAGCACCTACTGGGAAATTGGTTATTTTTTAAAGTAATGTGAATCCTCTTGAATTTTAAATTCACTGATGAGTTTTTTATTTGCCTGATTGCCGATTTCATATATACAGGGTGTTTTAAAACTATGCGGCACCCTTTCAGGGGCGTACTTTACTCGTCAAAATAAGATGAAAAGTTCATATTAACATAGGTCCAAAAACTCTTCGTTACAAAAATACAGGGTGATTAAACTTTCAAAAAATCTCGATTATCAACCAATTATTTCTTTATGCCTTAGCGTCTTACTAGTAACAAAAATTACTTTCCGCGAAATTTCTGGAAATTGTAAACAAACAGCTGGTATAAAATGTCAATAGGGTCGAGCGTAATTGTCAAATTTAATCCGGGCATCATATTACAAACATGCGTTGTGTATTTTAGTTTTACCAATCTTAAGCGTTTTATTTCTGTCACAAAATTTGTTAGGTAACTTAAAACGCCCAGTCCGGCAACACTGGAAGTAATATCTGGGCTTGGTTCAAGGCATACCTACTATTCGATACAGCCAGGTTAGAAGAAGAAGAGATCGCGGAAAAACTTACATAGCACCAAAAATAGGAAAAACTATTGTGACGTATACAGGGTGGTCCAAACTTTATCGGCAATACTACATATAAGCAAAGTCTAGAGAATACTATAAGTCGGCGCACTCGGCCTTGCGTAAACAAACGTTTCCCCCCTGCCGTCTCCCGCTCCCTCGGCCCGCCGTCATCGGAGTACGGCGATCGATATCTTATTTGATAAGAAAAAAAAGCTTATAGACCGGGAGATAGTGACAGATTTTTGGACGTGATTTTACTCAGTATGCCTTGCAAAGGGCATTATGTGGCACATATTCTCACAATAATAAGGTATGAATCAGAGTCATCCTGGGTTCTTCATGTGAAAAACTGAGTTTTCAATTATTCGAAAAATATGCGTTTTGATATGATTTTATACAGGCTGGCGGCTGCCATGTGTTTTATAATGAAGTTCAAATAGAAAATTTCAAAACGCATATTTTTCGAATAATTGAAAACTCAGTTTTTCATATGAAGAACCCAGGATGACTCTCTGGTTCATACCTAATTATTGTGAGAATATGTGCCACATAATGCCCTTTGCAAGGCATACTGAGTAAAATCACGTCCAAAAATCTGTCACTATCTCCCGGTCTATATGTAGCTGAGAGCGGTTCGAGGCTGATTTACGACCAGTCGCAAAAAATTGTTGTTTTCTTCGAGAGAACAAAGCACTGAGCTGACTTATAGTATTCTCTAGACTTTGCTATAAGAACTGCTAGAAAATTTCAAAAAAAGGAGATTTCTTCCTATAAACATGTATCGAAATCCTGACGGTTTTCGATATACAGGGTGTCAAAATTCAATTTTTGTTCAAATTTTCTTTTATTTTTCGTAAAGGAAGACAGTTAAGGCAAACATATTTGGTATAGTTTTGACACTAATTAAATACTATAAATTAAAAATAATTCTAATAATTATACAGAGTGTCTCACTTAAGAGTGAAACAACCCTATAACTTCTTTAATTTTTAACCGACCAGAACGAAATTTTTACCAAAGGTAGATGGCATTGTTGCCTACTTATTTCCAAAAAATTAGTTGCCTACTCCAAAGTCAAAGCCACCTGCGATGCCACAAACGAGGCTACAAATCCGAAAGTCATATTAAGCTTTTTTTTTCAAAAAAAATTACTAGAAAAAGTTGTTCAGAATCGATTCAAAACCCTAAATCCAAAATTTTGTCAAAATAAAAAAATATTAATTAAAAAAAATTAAATTGCAAAAACAGCAATTTAATAATTTTCTGTGTTTAGAAAAGTGTGCGATGGAAGTTTTGAAGGCAAATTGTTTTCATAAAGTAATTATTTTAAAATAAAAGCTACAAAACAAAAATTAAAAAATTAAATTTTCAATTTTTACTTAAATTTTATTTATTTAATATTTTTTGATTTTGACAAAATTTTGGATTTAGGGTTCTGAATCGATTCTGAACAACTTTTTTTAGTAATATTTTTTGAAAAAAAAAATGCCTAATACCTATGACTTTCGGATTTTTAGCCTCGTTTGTGGCATCGCAGGTGGCTTTGGCTTTGGAGTAGGCAACTAATTTTTTGGAAATAAGTAGGCAACAATGCCATCTACCTTAAAAATTAAAGAAGTAATAGGGTTGTTTCATTCTTAAGTGAGACACTCTGTATATATAAAATATAAATACTATAAATTAAAAATAATTCCACCAGTGCCGTAGAGACGAGGGTCAACCATCATATTTTTTTAATAAAAAAAAGGTACCTACGCCACTGGAAAAGTAATTTTTTGCCTTCATTAAGTTTTCCAATCAATTATGAGAAAAAACTATTCTTGAGTTTTCACTTTTGTGCGTTTTAATTTTTTTAGCAGAAGAAAATCAAAGTAAGTCTAGGCTTTTGAAATTTTGCACACCTACTGAGTTTTTAATTCCAAACAACTATCCTTAATAATATTTGGTCCTAAAACCTACAAAAAGGTTTCTAGATTGGAAAATTCATGTGTCTTGGGAATTAAAAAAAATCTAATTTTTCGCACCAGTAAAGTGGGCTTAAAAACGCACAAAAGTGAAAAAAGCCAAGAATAGTTATTTTCTTATAATTGATTGGAAAACTTAGTGAAGGAAAAAAAATACTTTTCCAGTGGCGTACCATTTTTGTATTAAAAAATATTATGGTTGACCCCCGTCTCTCCGGCACTGGTGGATGTAGATGGGCTGAATTATTTTTAATTTATAGTATTTAATGAGTGTCTAAATTATACCAAATATGTTTGTCTGGATTGTCTTCCTTTAGGAAATAAAAGAAAACTTAAAAAAATTGAACTTTGACGAAAACCGCTAGGAGTTCGATACATGTTTATATATAAAAAAAACTTTTTTTTGACATTTTCTAGCAGTTTTTAAAGTATTGCTGATAAAGTTTGGACCACCCTGTATTTTTAAAAAACGCTCAAATTGGCGGGAAAACAGAAAATGGATTTTTTTCTCTAACAAAGCTCCAAAATAAAAAATAACATGTATTACAGTAATATTGAAGATAAAGGGAATTCCATATACCTATAGGTTATACAGGTATATGGGAATTCATTACCTGGCACTAAATTTGAAAAACCGCCAACTTCCCTATTTAGTTGGGTCGGGTAGTTCGGTGGTTCATTAAGATTCACGTGAAGTAATTTCAAGTTACACTACTACTGTTATTCCCAGTTGTTATTTATTTATTCCACCCGCATGCTATCGCACGCCAATGCACACTCGTTATTTTACTATGATAATTACATAAAAAGAATTCTGGATGGGAAAATTTCAAGGATAGCAACACAAATATTCAAATCGTGTGTAGCGACTTCAACGCTGCTCTTTTATTATTTGTATTGTTTATTGTAAATGTCGCAGTCTTTTGCGGATATAACACCGAGACAAGTGCAAACTAAATAAATCCGGATAAAGTACACAAATCGTTATCTATCTATCTCTACGTCCAAAGTTAGTGCCTTATGATATCAGAATCGGGGTAATTCTTATTGTTTGATATTAAAAATATTGTGTTGACTTTAGTGTTTCTGATACACACTGCACACGATGATCAACCGAAGCACCGAAGTCCTTACCCAGAGGAATGTCGAGGTAAGTTTTTAATAATATCATCCATAATTTGTTTATGTTTATCTTATCGTTATGGTTTGACATGATAATATTTCAACGGGTGTATTATTGTTAGTTAGCAATTTTCTTATAAAACTCATCCATGCATGGTGATTCATTTTAAATGGAACACAAAGAAGAAGTTTTAAACCACCGCCATGAAAAGGAAAACGCACTACGTGGGTACTATGTATGTACCTATACTATATAATCCATCTGTTTTCGGGTAAAACAGTAAACAGTTTGACTTGACCCTGATTTTTTTAAATTATAGAATTTGATAAGCTGCATTTTTATGCCAGTTTTTAGGAGCAAAATTTTAATAAATCACGTATTATACAATGTGTCCACGGCAAAGCGGTATTATAGGTGTATACCTTGTTTACTGTATAAAGAAGGGTGTATATGACAATTTTTTTTTCATTACAAACACAGTCTTTTGTATTCTGCTCTTGATTCACCCAAAAACTATTTTTAGAATCTTGGACTTTAAAAAATTTATAGAGGGCGCTGGTAACAGCTTAAAAATAAAAATCGCATTAGGTAAAGTTCCTTTTCTGTGCGAAATATTGAAAAAGTTTGTTAGAAAAACTTGCTCAGAATTAAAAAATATGACGTATGACGTTGTATCAAATTACAAAACTGAATATTTTTTTATTTAAATATTTTTTTAAATAGTATATAATTATTATATGTAATCATGATTTAAATTTATTTATTCTACCCATGTTCCTCCAACAATAAATTATTCTGACACAAAGACGGATCACTTTTATTTTTGTTTTCATGGCATACTCTTCTTAAAACATTAAAATTACAAATGCTATAAATTCAATTGACCTTCAAGCCATTCAAAATAGCTACGAAGAATTCAAGAACAGAGTTGAGATGTGTGCTGAAAATGGAGGAACATGGGTAGAATAAATAAATTTAAATTATGATTACATTTTTTATAATATTTAAAAAAAATTATAATTAAAAAATTATTTTGTTCTGTAATTTGATAAGTCATATGTTTTAATTCTGAGCAAGTTTTTCTAATAAAATTTTTCAATACTTCGCACAGAAAAGGCACTTTACCTGATGCGATTGTTTTTTTAAGCTGCTACCAGCGCCCTCTATAAATTGTTTAAAGTCCAAGATAATAATAGTATATTATACACTTAGGTTGAGAAGTGAGCCATTATACAGGGTGTCCCGATTGTAAATGTCATAAATGAAAACAATGGTAGAAAAACTAATTTTAAGCATAAAAGTTTATATGTACATATGCCCTAAAATGCATATTAAAAAAGTTACAGGGCGTTAAAATTTTATAAAAAAAATATAGTTTTTATTTTCTTATTTACCACGTTTTAAAGGTAACTAAACGAAATTCGACAGAAATGTCACATTGACGGAGAGCCATAAGAGTAAAAAAATTTTAAGCTCCTAAATTATGCAGTGGCGGAGATACGGGTAATTAGTTAGATTAATTTGCTAAGGGAAGTATTACCACCCTGTACAAAATTAAAACAGATATTTTTTCCGAAACGGGCATTTAGTCTCAGACAAAAAATGACTCCTGACAAATTGTCGTAAAATGCTTAGATTTTATGTGAAACTCAAAAGTAACAACTAACCCTCCCGAAATAATGTATCGGTTGCTGAACAGCGAAAAATGATAGTTCAAGTAAAAAAAGGAGTGAAGGCATCTGATTTATAGTTCTGTTATTAATTTAGACGAACTTTTTCAATAATATGCAATATTTGTAAAAAAAATGCACGAAAAAATAAATAAAAATAAAACAATTAAAATACCTAAATTGATTTTTGGTTGAATTGTCATTTTTCTGCCCTACCTAACCGATAGATCTTTTCGGGAGAGTACGCCGTTTTACACAAAATCTAAGCATTTTACAATAAATTGTCAAGAGTCATTTTTTGTCTGAAACTAAATGTCCGTTTCAGAAAAAATATCGGTTTTAATTTCGTACAGGGTGGTAATACTTTTCTTAGCAAATTAATCTAACTAATTACCCGTATCTCCGCCACTGTCTAATTTAGGAGCTTAATATTTTTTACTCTTATGGCTCTCCGTCAATGTATTATGTCTGCCGAATTTCGTTTAGTTATCTTTAAAACGTGGGAAATAAGAAAATAAAAACTATATTTTTTATAAAACTTTAACGCCCTGTAACTTTTTTAATATGCATTTTAGGGCATATGTACATATAAACTTTTATGCTTAAAATTAGTTTTTGTACCATTGTTTTCATTTATGACATTTACAACCGGGACACCCTGTATACCGAGCTGTTTTATATAATATGCGAGGTAAATAATGGCCTTCTCAACCGAAGTGTATAGTGTATATAGAATTTTTTTTACTACTAACATTGAAATATTGCCATATTTTAGTCATTTCTCGCTTTTTTCAAATACTTCGAAATATCAAGTAGCCTGGGAGTTCAGTTGTCAAGTTGATAAAATGACACTAATCTTTAAATGTCATATAGAAAATTTTTCATTATTTACCTAGGTATTTTTTTATTATCATTATTTACCTAGGGTGAGAAATATTACTTCTTATTAGAGGAATGACTTAAATAATGGTGATTTCTCGGGTTAGTAGTAAAAAAAATAGTTTTTTGGTAAAGCAAGAGCAGAATACAAAAAATTGTGTTTGTACTGCAAAAAAAATTGTCATATACACCTATAATACCACTTTGCCGTGGACACATTGTATTAAAGCGATTTATTTAGAAAAAATCTGTGCACGTCACTGGATTCAACACCCCTCAAAAACGGGTCTGTACCAAATTAAAAAAGTAATAATTTAAAAAAATATTTCTAGTTTTTGTGATGGAATTTTCATTTTTTTTTCTTTTCTGTATAAGCATAAAACCAATTAATTTCATTAAGTTGTTAGAGTTTAATCTTATTTTTTTATGGCTTACTATGAATTTTCGAAAGTAAATAACTATACAAAAATCAAGCAACTCTTACGCCTGGTCTGCACATAAGCAGAGTTTTTATAAATTTTCTCAGCCGGAAACGAAAAAGATTAAACAACGGGAAACATAAAAGAAAAATCGTACGTTCTCCAAGCCAGTTACCCAGTGGGTGAGTCTGTTGACGGGATCACCGCACTGGACAGCTAGCTTACAGGGGGTGGGTAAGGGCCATTCCATCGGGCCCGGCGCCCAGCGTCAAGACCTCAAATACTGTATTATACACGGTGTTATTTAAGTACGTAGCCAAACTTCAAGGGGTGATTCTTTGAGTGATTTTAAGAGGAAAAGTTTATATAAACATAGGTCCGTTATCGCTTCGTTTTCAAGATACAGGGTGTCAAACTTTTTTAAAAAAATCTTTTTTTCAACATCTTAATAATCCTTTAGCCGATTTTGCTGAAATCTGGCAGTGTTATTTACGGTAGAGAGGGGTTAATTTAGCCATAAGTAGATTCAAATTATTAAATCCAGTGGCGTCCCGGGGGGGCACCGTGACCAATATTTTGTAAGAAAAAATGTACGCCACTGACTTTGTTAAAACTTTTATATGTTTTTCGCATTAAGGAACTAAGAATACAACTTTTTGGTCTCTTAATTTTTTGTCGTATCTGGCTTCTTTTCGAGAGAAAAAAATAAAAACCACTTTGTTGCATGTCATTGCTTTGTTGTTGCATTGCTGCTTTCTCGAAAACGAAGCAAGATGCGAACAAAATTTAAGAGAAAAAAAGTTGTATTCTTGGTTGCTTAATATGAAAGTTTTAAAAAAGTCAGTGGCGCACATTTTCTTTTTCTCAAAAATATTGGTTAAGGGACGCCACTGGACTTAATAATAATTGTAATCGACTTTTATATTTTTTTCACATTAAGCAACCAAGAATACAACTTTTTTGTCTCTTGAATTTTTTTCGTGTCTTCGTTAGTTTTCGAGAAAAAAATAAAAACCACTTTATTGTATGTCATTGCTTTGTTGTTGCATTGCTGCTTTCTCGAAAACGAAGCCAGATACGAAAAAAAATCAAGATACCAAAAAGTTGTATTCTTAGTTCCTTAATGCGAAAAACATATAAAAGTTTTAAAAAAGTCAGTGTCGTACATTTATTTTTTTCAAAAAAATAGGTCACGGTGCCCCCCGGGCGCCACTGGACTTAATAATTTGAATCTACTTAGGGCTAAATTAACCCCTCTCTACCGTAAATAACACTGCCAGATTTCAGCAAAATCGGCTAAAGGATTATTAAGATGTTGTTGAAAAAAAGATTTTTTTTAAAGTTTGACACCCTGTATCTTGAAAACGAAGCGATAACGGACCTATGTTTATATAAACTTTTCATATTAAAATCACTCAAAGAATCATCCCTTGAAGTTTGGCTACGTACTTAAATAACACCCTGTATACAGTGTGTCCCCGGATAGGTGTAACTATACTTGTAAACTTTTTTATTTTTCATTTTTCGGCAAAAAGTCATTCTTTATCAAAAGTTTTGCTTGTTTTGAAACTGGGAAATCCAATACCAGATTTTCGAAAAGTTATACAGGGCGTCCGGAAAGTTCAAAATACTAAAATCGTGTCAAGAATAAAGTGCTATTTTTTTCAAAGTTAGCGAGAAATGTTATTTGAGAAAGTGGTTCCTAACACAAAAAAAGGTCCAAATCTCCGATATTAATAGATCCTAATAAACTTCAAGAAATATTATATTTATAACTTTTTGACGTTTCTTTTTTGTAAACAGACCGGATGATCGGATGAACCTGTCTATGGTACGCCTCAAACACTTCAGGGCTTACATTTTTACTTGTTTTCCAATGCCTCCTGGATAAACCGTAATAACAAATTATTGCTCTTAATATCTTTAACCACATTTTAAAAAATCGACTATTTCGTGAATTTTATTAGAATCTATTAATATCTGAAATTTGGGCCCTTTGTTTTATTAGAAACTACTTTCTCGAATAACATTTTCTGCTAGCTTTGAAAAAAGAGCACTTTACTCTTGACACGATTTTAGTATTTCTGGATTTCCCAGTTTCAAAATAAGCAAAACTTTTTATAAAGAATGACTTTTTGCCGAAAAATTAAAAATAAAAAAGTTTACAAGTATAGTTACACCTATCCGGGAACACACTGTATGTATAGTAAAATGCAATGTGAGTCAAGACCATAGAAAGCCCCTAAGATGTAATGTGAACAAACCATTGAGGTAGTATGGGGGGAGATGCTGTCACGTGACCCGAAACTGGTTCACCTACGTCATAGATTACCAGAACAACGTCAATTTGTTGACTCGGTGCTAAAAGTGTATTAAAAGTGGCTAAAAGTGCAGTTTTCCTTGTTATTGCGAGCTATTGACCTTTGGAAACATATATGTCATGTGCTGTACGTTGTTGCAGTAGCAATTCCAAAGTGGACAAAAAGAAATTCACAGGAATTACATTTCACAGGTAATGTAAACAATAGACAGAGCCGTATCAATATAATTTATAATATCCACTTTGGTACTTTATGAAAAGAAAAATATTACATTTATAACTACTCTAGGTATGTATTTGACCGACTGACTGACTAAACCCAGCTTTTGATTTCGTCGTTGTTAGTTTTCGTTTTTTTTTACATTTTTTATAATTTTACTAGGAATACTGTTTAATCATACCCTGGCGTGTCAGCCCTATTGATCACAGACTTAGCCACACCCCCTGAACCCGTTTGCTATATGGGACAAAGTAATGTCATAGCGCCTCCCCCCTCCCCCCATACTACCTCAATTGAACAAACCAAATAAATATCTTTGCTTGCTTGCTCGTACGCCTGGCGTAAATAAAAGCACGTGATCGAAATTGTTCCGCGAAATAAGGCGATTGGTCAATAGGCCATAAAATATCAGCGCGTCTGGTAACAGGGATGAACTCGATCGCGAAAGCGTATTTGTGCGGTTTTATCTTGTCGTTTTCAGCTATGTAGATACTGCCACAAATAATTTTATCGATGTTTTGACTCATTTTGATTAAGCCAATAATTTTTTTCCGAAATATTTTGAAAGTAAAATTATATAAAGGTTGTGCCTCAGTGCGGCTCTGGAGAAAATCTCAATGCACACGTTCTTGTTTACATCAGGCGAGTTATTTGATTTTAGTATAGTTAACTAATATGTAGGTATTTTTATTTTTTACAAAATCGTTATCGTTACTTGAAAATCGTTAATGTAATTTATTAAAATGTTGCTCCTAGAATTGGGTTTTTAGAAATATTAATTATAGAAATTATTGCAATATGTAACTGTTTAGATTATTTTATAAAAAAATGCAAATTAAAAAGAAATGGCTCGAGACATATGGGATAAAATGGAACAAAAAAATATGAATATTGATTAAGAATAATTAAGTTAACAATAGTAAATCCCTATAATTGAAAACAAATTTAATGCATTTCTTTCTTATTTTAGAACAATGAAAATTGGTTCAGATAGGTTTTGACTTAAATAGGAATCCGTAGTCAGTTTTTTTTAAAAATGAATATTAGTGGTCGAAGTTGGAGATGATTAAACTCAAGAATAAAGTTACTGACTCATTCAATGCGTATTTTGAATACCTACCTAATAAATAAAGATTTTACGAGGGCGAGAGGTTCTTAAAGTGGACACACTGTAGATAATACTTTTACTAAAAAGTCTCGGGAGTTTTCTACACGTAAAAGTCACTGCCTGTGCCTATTTCTGTAGTAATTTGCAATCAAATAGTCGCTGATAATTGAGGGAAAACATTATTTACCCTAAAAATAGGTATAATATTATTCCTTTATCTACTCAGTGGTATACTGCATTATAATTACCTGTATGGCTGTATGTATTTTAAATTGACCTATGTACTGGATTTTTTTCTCGTTTCTAAAGATAATTTCTTTGTGATAATTTGAGATACCACATAATGAGTGATTCAATTTAAGAAAATTGAAAGTAGACATTTATGTTAGTAAAATCAAATATATATGTATATTAATCTTATCAATTTAGGTACTTAACTAAAGTATCCATACGAAAGTAAAAAAAATAATAAATTTTAGTGCGTGCAAAATCTCATAACATTAGGTATACCTAATAGTTTTTTGTGTGAGCTCATTTCGTTATTTTAAAATAATTATGGAGGACAAGGTAAATTACTTTTCTAAGTTTGGCATACAGGGTGTTCAATAACTGTATAAGGCGATCCTTGATGCCACATCGAAAATATCTCATATTTTTTCAACAATTTTGGCTTGTTCCAAATTTCGATTTTTAACAGTGTTTTTCGATCATAACTTGTAGGAAACGTACGTATGTGGATTGATTTTTGGTAATTTTACACAGGGTGATCGTATTTCGACTCTATGCATGGGATCTTGGTTATCTTATAAGAGAAACGAGGTTGGTTAAATTGGAACAAAGTTGTGGAATTTGGTGCCGAGTAACATGGTAACAAAATTTTGGCTGCCCCTTCTCGTTTGAAAATAATTCGAAAAACAGAAAATTATTGTCGTTTTCGTTTTAATTTTTTTAAACGAAAACAAACGGGCTAGACATTTCTAAGTTCAACATTATTAACGCACTTTTTTTAAGGAATCTAAATATGGCTCTGAATTCTTTGGCGCCAACCTGCACAAATATATCTTTTTCTTATGGGCGCGATATTAGACTTTTGCATTAAAAAAAATTCTGGTTAAAATGACATGTCACACTTTATGCTTTTCTTTGTTTTTCTTGCCGTAATGTCAAATTAATCGTTTAAGCCTAGTTACCCATTGTCGCGAAGGGTGCTTTGGAATATTTACGACTAAAAATAAATCATAAACATACCACGAAAGTACCTACATGGTCTGTGACCTTGTTATTTATTCGTTGTTTTCCATATAACATATAACACATTAAAACTAACAAAGTCAAACTGGAAACACAAAAACAATAAAAACAGAGCAATAGACAATCCTATTTTACTTTACTGAACTGTCAAACGTTATGTGGCTTATGTTTCCATGCAAAAACGATTAATTTCACCTTACGGCAAAAAAACAAAGTAAAGCATAATGTGTGACGTGTCATTTTAACCAGACAAAATTCTAATTTTTAAAAATGTAAAAATCCTATATGGCGCCCATAAGAAAAAAGAAAAGTTGATCGCCATATCTTTGCCGACAAAAAATGCGAGCGAGGTCATATTTAGACTCCATATAAAAAAGTGCCTTAATAATGTTTAACTTAGAAATGTCCAGCCCCTTGGTTTTTGTTTAAAAAAATATAAAAGGAAAACGACAATTTTCAGTTTTTTTTACATTATTTTCAAAACGAGAAGGACCAGTCTAAATTTTTTTTACCATTTAACCGACCTCGTATCTCTTAAGATAACCAAGGTCCCCATGTATAGACTCGAAATACGTCCACCCTGTTTATGTAATGAACCATAAAGTGCTAAAATATATACATTTTGGAGCTAATTCGAGTGGTACAGCTAAAACCAGACCACTTCCATAAAATTTGTATTAATTATCCGTTTTTTTTAACGATAGGACATCAAAAATTTAGGGCAAAGCGGCACATTTTACTTTAAAAAACCGAGGCCTTCTACGGTTATTTAAATTTTAAAATATTTTAGGTAAGAATAATTCCTACTACTACGTACATCATGGGCGACTTGAAATGTTACTTGTGAATTTTAACGCTATTGTTCCTTATTTTTCAAAAAAAGGAATTCACGATAAAGTTTTTGGTGTCATTGGGCACTAAGTCATTACGAGGAATTAGCTCGGTAATAGACAGTTTTCGAAAAAAAAAGGAATAAAACTGGGTTTGTAGTTCAATCTCGTTTAAGGCATTTTTTCCCGAAACTATCGATTATCCAAGTGGGTGCCCGATGAGCTCAAAGACTTTCTTGTGGATTACTTTTTGAAAAAGAAAAGGAACACTAGCGAAAAAATCCAGAAATAACATTTTAGCGAAGTGTACAGAAATATGCCTTCTTAAATCCCAGTTCAATAACTTTCAGACAATATTTTATTTGAGGCATCTAAAACCAAAAACCAAACGATATACCATATATCATAATATCGTTATTTGCCCTTATTCTCCGCGTGGAATATATCAAATTCATTTAATTGCATGGGTCTAAAATTACTAACGTATACCTATCACCAAACGAATACAATATCTAAAATAATACACATTTTCTTTATTCCAGGCTAGCACCCCTCCAACTCCGTCAGGTTCAAAGTCCACTAAGACGTCGGTTCTAGTGGGATGGGACAGACAGAAATCTTACACTTTCCTCGCTCTATCCATATGCTTTATCATTTGGGCCTGTGTGTTCTTCCCACTATTGTTGAAGAGCAATGACAACGACTCGGACTCGGATATGGATATGCCAAATATGTGATTGTGATTGTGACCTATCGGTTCCATACAGGTGCATACACTCAAGCTTTATACATTACCTATTTAACTCTTTATAAATATTTCTATGTATCTAGGTATTATGTAAAAAATGGTATTACTGTAAAATAAATTATTATTTTTTGTTTTAGACGTGTACTTTATTATTTCTGAAAACCTTATTAATACATACAATAATGTTTTCGAGTCGTCCTGTAAAAGTTTATTAATTGTGTGATTTGACCCCGATTTTTAAAGCTTGAATATTTCAATTGTTTTTTCATAGGTGAATAGATTTTAAAATAAATTTGAGAAAACTACAAAGTACCTAAAGTCTTTCTAAGATACAGCGGCAGTGGATCAAAACATTGGCCCACACGTGACCTATTCTCTTATTGGTCTGGCCGTCATAAAATGTCAAGTGTTTACGCGGCGAGCAGAATGCAGGGCCGGCTCTTCCCTGAGTCGAGTTTTCTGCATATTTTTAGATCGGATCGCGAGCAGTATATTCTGTAAATTTCTTTTGCTTTTTAATTTAAGGAAATTTATAAAGATCCACGAAAGGCAGAAACACACATTTTAGATCAAAAGCATTAGTTGAGAATTACATGCCACTTGGAATCTCATATTAGTCCGACCCTGGTAATCGATCGCAAGGCGGTCATGTGACTTTGTTTATATCTACTGCCGCTGTATCTTGGATAGACTATAGTTGCATTTTTAATTTTTGAGTGGTGCTGAATCCAGTGGCCATATTTTTTTCTAAAAAAAACGCTAATGCGATCTATTAAACTTTTGCTCCTAGAAACTGGCATAGTAGTTCTTGGATTTTTTGCATGAAAAAGGTCATTTTTGTTAAAAAAAAATGCAGTTTATTAAGTCTTACAATTTACATTTTTGCTCAAAAAAATGCAGTTTATTAAGTTTTACAATTTAAAAAAATCCGGGTCAAATCGCACATAATTAATAAACTTTTTACAGGGTAAGCCTAAAACAAATGAGTCATATTGTCCCTGTATACTTTAGTAGCTAACTTTAGTTATACAGGGAGTCTACTTAAAAACAAAACTAATATAAGTAGAGATACTAAGAGAGCACCAGACCAGACTTGTCGAAACCTGTCTGGTCTGGTACTCTCCTAGGTTTTGCCCGTCTCCCCACTCTCTCCCCACTCCTATTGAAACAGCTATATAGGAGAGGTTCAACTAAGATCTCATCAGACACGCAGATCATTTACAACATGTCCTTCTTAAATAGTTTAAACAATTTGCTGGTGAAAAATCTGGTGAATGTTCGAGATTTGGAAGTAAATAAAAAATTTGAAATCCAGTGTTTTAAGAGAATAAATACCAAGTTTGGGGAAAAGGTAGTGGTAGAATTTGCCGACTTCAAGACCATCCTGCCTCAGCGTTTTACGGAGCAATTAACTCAAGAGCGAATTGACGAATTGAATGGTGACAAAAGGTATTTTTTAACAAGCTTGGGGCCCGTCGGCAAGACTACAAATATTATATTTTCTGAAGCATGAGCGAGAGACTGCGGCGATATATGGAGGCACTCGAAGAGCTGAGACGCTTGATTATTATGTATGAACTAACTAAAAAGTTTAGAAATGTAAAGTTGTGAAAATAAAAAATATTATTTGTTTGTGTGTTTTTTATTTCCCTATATAAGAGGGTGTGATTGAATAAACCTGTGTCAATCCAATGCTGGTTGTTAAAGGGGGTGGAGTGTTGAACACATTAATTGACAAATTACCGATCGAGTTACATTTTCCGGGATACCAGTATTGTGGCCCTGGTACTAAATTAGAAAAACGTCTTTCTAGGGGTGATACTGGCATAAACAAGTTGGATGAATCTTGCTTAATTCATGATGTTGCATACAGTAAAAACAAATCATTAGAAGAACGACGCAAGGCAGATTGGGAACTGGAAAATCGGGCTTGGGATAGAGTCAAATCAAGAGACGCCAAATTTGGTGAGAAAACAGCTGCCTGGTTCGTTACGAGTGCAATGAAAGTTAAAAGGAAATTGGGTATGGGTATGAAACGCCCATTTTCGTTTAGAAGAGATATTGTAAAGAAGGTTGAAAAAGCCCTAAAGAAATCTTTTACTAACAATGAGTTGAATGATCTAAAAAAATTGAAAAAATCATCGTTAGCAGCCGTGAGAGCAGCACGCGTGCACATAAAAAAAGCGGGTGGAAAAAGTAAACTAAGAATACCTAGAATTATTCCCTTTGAAGAAAAGAAAGGAGGTTTTCTCCCGCTTCTGCCTATACTGGCTGCTTTAGGGGCCCTTGGTTCTATAGCCGGAGGGGCTAGCAGTATAGCCAAAACAATAATTGACGTAAATAATACAAAAAAGCTGATGGAGAATGGAAAGCAATCTATGAAGATCGTCGGTTCTGGACTCTATTTGCGGAAAAATAAACGTGGGTTCGGTCTTTTTTTAAAGAAAAAAAACTATTGAAGCCGCCCAACAGACCTTTATCCAACCTAGATTTACTTAAATATGCCGATGGAATTCCTTACTTTAGAGGTGTGTATATGAGAGATACACTACCTAAAAAACCGAGAAAAAATGAGTCGGCCATTTTAAATTTGGATGTGCAGAGGAACTCCGGGTCTCATTGGGTGGCATATCGCAAGAGAGGAAGAAAATGCGAGTATTTCGACAGCTTTGGCAACCTGAAACCGCCAAAAGAACTCATCAGATATTTGGGAAATGAGGTTGAAGTTGAATATAACAACAATTCTTATCAAAACTATAACGAGATGAACTGTGGTCATTTGTGTCTAAGCTTCCTAAGAAACTAAATAAAATTTCAAAATATGAAGTGTGTTTAATTTGTTCCCAAAAGTCGCCGAAAATATTCTGAATACCAATTAGACAATAACAATAACAGTTTTCAAGTTTTTCTATAAAAGGGGTAGTTGAGGAGAGAATTCATCAATTATGTCGCTGTTGTTCACACTACACGGATTTACTTCCACACTGTCTATTGACTTTAATATTCCTATACATTTAGAATCAGATTTTGAGTATGGTTTGGCCCTGCTAGGATTTCACACATATAACAGTATACCCAATATAGATGTTGGTGTCAACAAATTTTATTATATAAATGCTGATGGGTATCGCAAATGTTTAGTAATCCCCACAGGCTCGTACGAAATTGAGGCCCTAGAAAAGTACATAGTTGGCGCTTTAAGAAAGGAGGAGTCTGATCAGAAAAATCCAATTTCAATAAAAGCCAATAACAGTACTTTAAAGTGTGAAATTTACAGTGATAAATATACAGTAGATTTTCTACCAACAGACTCTATTGCTCATGTGTTAGGATTTTCTCCTAGTCTATTAGAGTCTGGACAATTACATACTTCTGATATATCTGTAAATATCGTGAAGGTCAGAACTATACATATAGATTGTAACGTAACATCTGGAGCATACTATAAAAATCAACCAACTCATACGATTTACGAGTTTGCAGTTAGCAGCGATCCTGGTTACGCTATAGACGAGTCTCCGAAAAATCTGGTGTACATGCCAGTTGCAAAGCGTGAGATTAATAATTTGACTGTAAATATTCTCGATCAGAACTCTCAACCTGTAAATTTTAGAGGTGAGGAAATAATTGTACGGTTGGAGTTGAAGCGTGTATGAAATTTTTGTGAAAATGGTTTTGGTTTTTGATGACAGATATCAACCGTATAAAAGGCAATCACAATGCTCCAAAAATTCACTAACAAATATTTCACCGAAGAGTGCAGATCGTCTCTCGTTGGAAAATCAACAATTTTTAAAAGATATTTCACCGAAGAGTGCAGATCGTCTCTCGTTGGAAAATCAAGAATTTTTGAAAGCACTTGGCTATGTCCCTAACACCTCAAGTGTTTAATGTGCATCGCACCCCAACCTATGATGAATCTATTCAACGTTTAGAGAAGCGCACCTATTACCCATTTGTAAAGTCATTTAGGAATAATGATACTGTGGAAATAACCATTAATCAGGGTGATGCATGGTTGTTGATGTACGATGCGTCGATTTTTGTCAAAGGTACAGTGGCTAAGAAAACCGGTGCTGGACAATGCAAACTAGCCAACAACGGTGCCGCATTTCTATTCGATTCAATTTCTTATGAACTAAATGGCAAGGAAGTAGAAGTAGTGAGAAACCCCGGAATTGTGAGTACGATCAGATCGTATCTTTGCTATACTGCTAATGACGAAAAATGCATGTCAACAGCAAGCTGGGTTGGGGTTAATAAATCTTTTGCTGTTAACAATGATGGAACATTCAATGTAAGAATACCGCTAAAACATCTGTTTGGAATATTCAACGATTATCAGATGGCAATTTGTGGTAAACAAACAGTGAGACTAATACGAGCTCGAAATGATAACAATGCCTTATTACTAACCCAAGACGCTGCAAGACCAGATCCTGCCATAACTGCAGAAATAACAATTTCCAACATTGAATTAAAGGTTAAACATATTCAGCCGAATGATATCATTAGATTGGATCTGCTTAAATCTATAAAAATTGATCGTCCAATTATAATGGCGTTCCGCAAATGGGAGCTACATGAATTGCCAAATCTTACTGTAAACTCCCAAAGAGAAATATGGGCCGTAAAATCGTCAGCAGCCGCGTCAACTCCTCGGTACGTCATAGTTGGATTTCAGACTGATCGCAATGATAATTCTAAAAAAAATCCCACGTCATTTGATCACATAGATGCGACTGATGTAAGATTAATTGTAAACGGTGAATATTTTCCATTCGAACGTCAGAGATTGAATTTTGCTGCTAACGACTTTTTGGAGGCCTATCACAACTATGTGGAATTTTATCCGAGTTACATGAATGCAATGGAGAGTCGCCCGCTACTTAGCTATGCAGATTACAAAAATAATGCAACCCTGTTTGTAATTGACTGTTCTCGCCGGAATGAATCTATAAAAATAAACACAGTTGATGTTAAGTTGGACATAGAAAATAGTGATGGATTTCCTGATAGAACTCGAGCCTACTGCATAATTGTGCATGACTGTACCATGGAGTATTTACCTTTAAGTGAAACTGTACGAGATTTAATGTAGATCCGTATATATAAAAGAACATTTACTGATACATTTCAGTTATAATCAAGATGTTGCTGAGTTTGGGTCACATTATTTTGTTCTCATTAATAAATAATGTGTTCTATATTTACAACCCTGAAGATGCTAAGGTATCTATTTGCGAACAGGATAAAAGGTGTTTCCCATTTAAAACGGTAGTTGAAAAAATTTCGGTAGCAAGACTGCCTAAAAATGCTACTCAGTTTAAACTTCGAGCAGTATTCCAAAATCATACGATTGCTGAAAGTGTGTGGAGGGAGGTCCCACCTTCCACCACGCCCACAATGGCCACACCCAGAGACCTCAGTCAAGAACAACATATAAAAGACCTCGCTTTCGTGCCACTAATTTACTACATTACTATATGTTCTTCATTGCTAGTAGCAAAATTATTTATTGAAATAGTAAGAGTATTACTGAATGAGCGATGGAGCATAATTACGAGAGTCTTATAAGAACGTTTGAAAACTGGTCAAGCCCCCTATCATCAGAGAAGCTTGCCCGAGCAGGATTTTTTTATACGAATTACGAAGATGTTGTCCGGTGTCCATTTTGCAATATTGAAGGATATAAATGGGAAAAGGATGATGATCCATGGCAAGACCATGCTAGCTGGAGTCCCAGTTGTCCATTTATTAAAGGTGAAATCAAGCCTGTGGACATCCCACCTGAAAAAGTAAATAACACCAATCCAGACTTTTTATGTATAGTATGCTACTGCAGAAACATAGAAGTCTTGCTGGTTCCATGTGGACATTTGGCATGCTGTATGAGTTGTGCAAACTCCATGGAGAAGTGCCCGCTGTGTAGGAGTATTGTGCAGCAGAAGATTCGAGCTTACATGCCTTAAATGTATTGTAATAGTTGTAGAAAATAAATATTCTTAATCGAAAAACTGTTTATTATTTACATCCCGATAGGTATATATGCATCAAGCATACGCTATCTTATTAGATGTATACAAGATGCGTATCGAATCACATCAACTATCTCTACCAATCGAAAATCTAGATTTTGCTCGAAGTGAGAAATCTAAACATGGCGTACTCTTACCAAATTCAATTAGAGCAATATTTTGCGGTCCTAGCGGTTGTGGTAAAACAAACAGTCTGCTTAGTTTAATATTCAACGAGAATGGCTTAAAATTTAAGAACATCTACCTTTAC
This sequence comes from Pseudeuparius sepicola, assembly GCA_963920635.1. Taxonomy (NCBI): domain Eukaryota; kingdom Metazoa; phylum Arthropoda; class Insecta; order Coleoptera; family Anthribidae; genus Pseudeuparius; species Pseudeuparius sepicola. The sequence goes on along the minus strand of OY987298.1, from coordinate 24,349,374 downwards.
AGTAAATCTCTATACCAACCTAAATATCAGTTACTACAAGACGTGCTTAAAGAAGCAAAATGTGTTGGATATTTTCCATTTAGCTCAAACGATGACGTCATTGCAACAACAGAGGCTAGAGAAAATTCAATTTTTATTTTCGATGATGTGGCTTGTGGGACACAGGAAAAAATTAGAGAATATTACTCCATGGGTCGTCATAAAAATATAGATGCTGCATATCTCTGCCAGACATATTCAAAAATACCTAAGCAATTAATACGAGACAATTGTAATGTAATCGTTTTGTTTAAACAAGATGAGGTAAACCTTAGACATATTTATGAAGAGCACGTATCACCAGACATCTCATACGGTGATTTCAAGAATCTCTGCTCGCTTTGTTGGAATGATAATTTTGGAACTCTAGTTATTGTTAAAGATTTCAATATGAATGAGGGACGCTATAGAATAGGTTTTGATAGGTATATAAAGCTATGAGAAGCACAATACGCTTATTATTAATCGAGATGTCGATGCAAGAACAGATTCAAGAAGCGCAGCGCGCAAAGAAAATCAGTGAACTAGCTCGAACGATTAGAAAAAAATACACCGCCTTAAAAATAGGGAAATTTGATGAGAATGAAACTTTACAAAAAATTTTCAAACCTGTGACAAGCTCTCTAGCAAATTTACAAGTTAAGCAAGAATTAAAACCGGAAGTAAAACCGAAAGTTGAACCAAAAGTTGAATCATTTATGGAAAAGTGGCGCGAGTCGTTGAAAAGTCCAATTGCACTTTTAGGAGAAATGAATGAAACGTTAAATGATGTTGAGAAAGGAATTGACAAAGTGTACAGGCATTTTGATACTGTGTATCCTAAAGTATCTATACCATGTATAACAGACTTTATGGCTAATTCACTTAAAATCGATAGGACATATGGTCCTAAGTATGACGAAACTAAATCAGTATGGATGCTAGGAAATAAATATATCGATTTTGAAAAAACGTCTGGTGATATAATCATCAACAATAGCCGATTCGCGGGAACTGATGGTCTCTACCAGCTAATTTTCTATAATAATCCAGAAGGTACTGATGATGATTTGAAAAGTTACAGAGATATTTTAAATCTCACTGGTGCTCATCTTACTTCAAACGGACGATTAAAACATAGCTACAAAAATAAGTATTCTAATATTATTAAACCTCTTATGAAGGGCCCGGTGGCTACCTCCACACCTGTAAAGGGTTCTGGCATGCATCTTAAGTATAACACAAAACCTGTGGAATATGTTTACTGGGATGATCCTAATGAACTTGTGGACAGGTTAAGGTTATTAATAGCATCAAAAGATGCCGGAAATACTTCCCACGAAAACGAAATAACAGCAATAATCAATGAATTGAAAGAAGCAAAAATTATTCTCTAACGTTATTTATAAGATGCCTTTAAACAAGTTCGGACGTGTTTCAAGGACTATTCCTTACTCGTTGAATGACGGGGATTATGATTTGAAAACCCGCAGACTGTGCAACGTTAATTATCCGATTAGCAGCAATGATGTTGTGACAAAGCAATATGTTGACAAACAAATGAATGAGGCATTCAAAACTTTTAACGTCACGCTCGAACAACATGATGTTAATATTGAGAGTAGCGTGAAAGACGCTTTGGAGAAAGAGATCGATGAAATAAGAAAATTATTAGACAGATTTGTCCCTATAGATCATTCAAGTTAGTTAAAAGATGTCCTTAAACAAGTTCGGACGTGCCTCGAAATCAAGGAGCAGGTCTTGCCCACCTGTTTACACATTAAATTTGACTCTAGAAGGAAACTATGATTGTAGCAACCGCAGACTGAGCAACGTTAATCACCCGATCGATGAAAGCGATGCCAGCACAAAACAATATGTCGATGAGGGGGTCATTCATACATTACAATATTTTTACACAAATCTTAAACAGCATTCTGATGAATGCGATCTTCATATTCGCAACACAATGATAGACAATTTCCAAGATAAGATCGATGAATTGAGAGAGTTGGTTAAAACTATGGAAGATTATTATTTAAAAATAACTGGTAAGAGCATGCAATCCTTACTATCTCTCAGACTTGCAGAGATCCTTGAGGGTGGAGCATAGTCATGCATAGTAAAGAAAAAATTCAAGTAGTTAAGGAATTACATAAACCAGCGCGAAAAAATTATCCACGTCGTCGAACTATCATTAAAGGTTTAGACGATTTGTGGCAAGCTGATCTTGCGCAGTTAGATCAGTATGCTAGTCACAATAATGGCTTCAAATTCATACTGGTTGTAATCGATTGCTTCTCTAAATTTGTTTGGTGCAGACCGCTCAAATCCAAGTCTGCCGAAGATGTTACCAACGCCTTTGCTGATATCCTATCGGGAACTCGAAAGCCTCGCAACCTTCAAACTGATCAGGGCAAAGAGTTTTATAACTCTAGATTTCAAAATTTGATGCGAAAATTCAAAATTAGTCATTACAGCACTTTTAGCATCACGAAAGCCGCCATGGCCGAGAGAGTAATACGAACTCTAAAAGAGCGATTATTTAAGTATTTTAGTCTAAATGGTAAATTTAAATGGGATGATTATTTGCCTACGCTAGTTGCCGAGTATAATAACAGAAAGCATAGAGTGATTCAGATGAAACCCAACCAAGTTAATAAAAGTAACGAACAATATCTGCTTAAAAAAGTGTATAGTCACGTGAAGATTTTCAGAGGTAGTAAATTGAAGGTTGGAGATATTGTGAGAATAAGTAAAGTGAAACACGTATTTGCCAAAGGATATATGCCTAGTTGGAGTACAGAATTGTTTAAAATAAGCAAAGTACAAATTACCAACCCGCCTACATATCTTCTAGAGGATTTAAATGGAAGTCCTATAAAGGGCGGGTTTTACCGCGAAGAATTGCAAAAAACTGAACATCCCGATGTCTACCTGGTTGAAAAGATTCTTCGTAGAAAGAGGGGGAAGGTGCTAGTACGATGGTTGGGCTTTGATAAAGACCATGACTCGTGGATCTCTGAGTCAAACGTCGTGTAGAGCTTCAAGTGTTAAGATGGTTGACAGCGGCTATGAAACCGATGGTAGCGACCATGAAGGAGTAAACAATGTAAGCGAAGATTCTCTGCTTCTATCATCATGCTTCACATTACCTACATATATTATTAATAATGGTTTGAGCATTATGAGATATTTCAAACCCCAAGTTAATATCCGATCAACAGTGCGACGAAATGTGATTTCGCTGGACTATTTGGAGTGGAAAGAATTAGTGAATAATTTAAACAACTTTACCAACAACCTGGGTACCCCGATGTTCATCAGATTTGACGATATATTGTTAAGAACCATGTTGACTGCAGATGGAAATCAACGAGTGTTGCTTGCAAAATATGGTGTTAGCCAATGGTTTTCCATAGCAGAGGTTTTCGAGCTACTAAATATCGCACCATATGTGACTTTAAGGATGAGCTTTTTGATTAATTTTGAATTGTATGATTTTTACCTTAATTTTTTAGATAAGGTCAATGAATTATTAGTACGTAGTAACTATGCCATAAATGTAATGGAAATTGTATTTTTAATGTGCAATGCGGTATGTAGCATGGAAACATATTGCATTTTTGAACTGTACTCTTATTATAATCAATTTTTGTTAGCAGACTTGTATAGAAGAAGGTTGGAATAAAGCACTGATTAAAAAATATGACTTTTATTTTACAATATTTTTATTTTACAACATTTTTATTCCGGGCCAATCCTGGGATTTCTTATGATCATCGACGGCTGATTGTTGATATGTCGATAATACTCTTCCCAATTGATTTCAGGCACATGTCCCAACTGTCGCCGACACTTCACCAGATGATTCTGCAGTCGACTTCTCCGTACCATGTGGCTGGCAATGTAGGGGCAGGGCACCATGTCTGATTCGATCTGAATGGTCTGGTTGTACATGTTGCTGCGAACTCTTGTTACAAGTTTTCAGACTGCAGAATGAGCTCGATGTCTCGGTTATATATACAAACTGGGCGGTGGGACGTCAGGGGTGGGGGGGCTACAAGAGAATGAAACACTATTTGTAAAATATATTTTTTATTCATCCACACGTACATCTTTATGACCCCAAGGAAGGGTTGAAACACTATCAACTAAATATCGCTTATCGTCAAATGGATTTAAACCAATCTTAGATTGACTTATGCTAAAGACGTTATGAGAAAACGATCGTATAGATCGTTGATTTACAATTTTCTCTGTCTTATCGAATAAACAATCGAAATAATCTTGATACGTTATCTGCTTCGCTACAACACTACCTCTAACACCTTTGGATTTTTTAACACACAAATTTTTTCCTTGAACCTTATAAGTATACATTTTAGATCTAAGTCCAACAAAATGTGTTAAAATACGACCATTTAATTCGTCCTTCATCAGTCCTGACACCTTCTTATTTACAAGCGGAATTCCATATTGATTATCTGCAGGATAGTCACTAGTGTCAAACCGATGAATATGATTCTTAATTACATCCTCGAACATGTCCTCACAGCGGATTTCGTAAACTAAACTATCAGTATCAGTATATAATAATAAGCAGTTAGTTGGTGAAAATGTTTTCAACATAAAGTCATAGTGAAATTCGTAAACACAGGTTTTTGATATGTCCAGAATAGACATCCCAACGTACAGAGGTTTATCAAACATAATATTTGTCTTATTTAATTCGACACTTATTAAATTCTCTTCAAAAATTATCCTATGTCTAAAACGAGGGCTAGAAATTAAATTTTTGGCGCCGTATCTACCCTCCCACGTCCTTAATAATCTCACAATCCTATGTTTTCTAACATTTTGCATTGTTTTGCCGTAGATTGCATTATTCATTAGTTTCATTATATTTTTTTCAAAATCTAATGTTGTCACAGTTCTTAAGTGGGTATTGAGTTGTATATAGGGAGCTAACCAGGTAGACTGCTTAAATTTCAAAACTTTGTGAATTTTTTTCAGAATTAAACCATGTTGTAAAGCTTGCTTAAGCGCTCTATAATGAATCACATAATTCTTCTTATCATCGAGAGTGGTCATGAGCTTTTTTATTTTGGAACCTGGAGGTTTACGATGTTCAGGTGCGAAAGGAAGATCTTTATGATGGTCATGAAGATGATCGGGATACGACAAATCCACTTCTAAAATATATCCTTCATCGGCATTGTCAGCAACCTTGGTGACGTCAGTATCGTTGGAGGCCCACTCAAATCCTCCGTAAGGAAGGGGTTCACACATTGCCCAGCCATAAAGGTTGTTAACGTCCGCATAAAGAATATATTTTGATGGCATACTAGCATCATAGTTTGCCATATATTTGTTGTTGGCCTGAGAAAAGCGGTGGCTTACCTGGCTTACCCCACCTCGAATTGCCCTCTCGAAAAACATTAAGATGTCACTATCTTGGAAGGTTTCTAATTTACATTTCGTATATCGAAGCATGCAATCCCAACTGAATCCAGGCAAAGTATAGTACCAGGCAGGATCTAAACCGTAATTTTGAAGACAAGTCGTTCTAAAGTGTTCAAATATATCTGTGAGCAAGAGCACGTCAGTCTTTAAGTACAGATCTAAATACTCACCCAAGGTTTTTACACCAAACCTGTCCCAAATTAATTGCGCATGTCCGTAATCCTTCTCGTTAATATTAGTGTCATTTAATTTGTTATAAAAATGTTGAATCGATGGTAATGCGGTTTCTTCCAATTTTTCCAGAGAATCGATATAATCATAACAAAAAACCCCTTTCCTAGTTAACAAGTCAAAATTTTCGGAAGACAATCGAAATTCATTTCTAGTGTTTTAGAAACTATTTAGAGATGATGCGAGTTTGTCGAGAGGAAAGGCCAAGAACTTGAAAGAATCGATGAACCGAAATTTAATATTTGTTTCATTATCGAATACTGTAAAGCTTATATATTTTTCATTATTAACAGGAAGTAGGTTGACATGATTCCGTTTGGCAAGTTCTCGTATTATAAAGTGGCTGTCATACCCACTAAGATTGTGGAAAATGATGGGAACTACAAACGAGTTTTTATAATTTAAGTTGCACGCTTGATGTGCATAACCTCGAAACATAGATGACAGGTGACAGTGGTCACGTACAATTATGTCGTTAACATTGAATTTTTTCTCGCAAATGTGACAATTAGGGGTGGCATCTTTAAGACTTATGGCTTCATCCATAGGTTCAACAAGATTCAATTTGGATGATATAAACTTAGCAATTTCCTCTATTTGATTGGCAAACCATATCATACAGTCTCCCCCGCGATAAGCTTTGTAGAAAGAGAGCGAGTTGTCAAAAGAGCACTTGAAATAATAACCGGCACTGAATGCTTCGTGTCTTTGATATTTAACAGTTTTTAGGCTAGCATCAGAATCTCCGCAGGGTTTTAGCATTGCTTCAAAGTCAGCATACAGGGTGAATGGGGTGCGTTCTTTATTAACAAAATTTTTGAATTCGATAAACTTCTCTTTGGGAAACTCGATTTTACAATTATTTATTTGCTCGCAATAAACTGTATGCTCTTCTAACTTATCTTGCGATGAAAAGTAATTTAAACATCTCTCGCATATAAATTTTCTACCGTTATGTTTACTAGACTGTTTCGAAATCAGTCTAGATAAATCTTTAATCCAACAATAATGGTATTTTATATCAACGTGCGCATCGTCGACAGACGGTGCTTCAAAGTCGCTAGTTTTCAAAAAATAATGACTTTGAATTAGAAGTAAATTCACATGTCTATCCATTTTATTTTTAGTTAGTCGAGCTGGAGAGGTGATAAATTGACGTGGAGTCTCACTTACCAACTCCAAAATATACACATTTATAGAAATTTCATTTAATTTTTCGAATTTCGATATTTGAGATAATTGCATTGGTAGGTCTATATCATCTAATTTAAATTTCAGCCTGTAGTGAGGATATGAATTAACCCGATCAATATGCTTTTGAGAGGGGTAAAGAGCGGCAATAACACTCCAAAAGAAGCATGCTTCATCACTATTTTTTACATTGACACATGCTTGTTTTTTGGAAATTTCAACGGGGAGTGGCAGATATGAAGCACCGTTTCCTATCTCAACTTTATTTATACTGATGACTAAACTCAAAATTTTGCGTAACGCCCACCCCGATCCATTGTCATGAAAATCTTCAAGCTTCTTTATAATCCTATCCTTTATATTATCTGTAAACCACAACTTTAAATCACTCCCCTGGTCAATTATAGCATTTTTTGTGTTGAAGCATTTGTTGTCACTTATGACTGTATCTTGAGACATTTTAACAAATTCACCATTAAAAACCGCATTTACCTTAACAATGTGAAAAGCATTTAAAGTTCTAGTTATGCGACTCTTAAAAAGAATAAATGCATCGTCAAAAAACTGGAATAAATCGATGTGCCTCATATTTACTATAACACCTGTGCGAAGACGACTCTGGAACGCTGCTTGAACGTCCACCCATTTGACTCGATGACTTCTATTGAGGTGTTGCTTACCAGATCCAGTTTTGCATAATGTTTTGAAGTATAATTGAAGTCTTTTGAGATGTTGCAGATTGGCATGCAACTTTGACAAAGTGCCTTGGTGAAAATGACATCGGAGTGCTGAGGAATGCTGTCTCACCGACAATTGCAACTTTTGCTGCCAACGTTGTAATACTTGTGGAAGTGTAGGTCTGTCACTTTCATTAAGTATGTTAAACACCTTCTCATATGCCTTTACAGTTTTGTCGCTCTCTGTAGCTATTTCATTACCATCGATCATCTTCGAAGCAATGAGTAGAGCAGTGTGCTAGAAATAGGCAGAGTTCCTACCTATATAGGGTAAGAGCGTCGAAGGATGGTCCCCTCTCCAAAATTTTAGTATGAAAACAGGATCTGAGAAAAGGTTTTTTTTTGCTCCCTTTTTTATTTTAACATTTTACCATTTTCTAAAACATTAATTTCACGAAGCACGTCTTTCCTGCAGCGGGAAAGTTTTTAAATTGACTTTTTTTCATAATCATTCTTTTCTGCTGGAAATGAAACAGCAGAATAACTTTACATTTTTATTTACATTTTCACAAAAACTAAATTATTTACATCGTCTTATAAATTCAGAAAAAAACATTAGTTCTACCCTCGGGCAGTGAAATGCTTTTCCAGGCCTCGTGATGTGTCGCTCACATTGGTTTGCACGCACTCGCTCGTAGAACCTCTGCTGCTTCCGAACAAGGACGTCGAACTTGGGGCAGCCTAGATCCTCGATATTGTAAGATAAGTGGGCATACCCCGCGGCCTGCAGCAGATTCCTTTCAACTTGTCCTCCCTTGTAAGCTATAAGTTCATCGCCAGCGGACTCCCCCAGACGCCGAATCTCTTCTAACGCACTTTCCTGGGCTTCATCCGTTGCACAATCTTCAAACTTCAAGCCGTGCAAGTTCATCGTTAACCAACGAGCAGTGCATGCATCCTTAGAAGATAGGCTGCGGTAGTTTCCCACACGATAATACCTGGATGTCACTTCCCTCGATTTCATATCGTATATCGACATTTCTTTTATAACGAACTTTCCACTAACTTGAAAGCCATCAGCGTCGATGATATACCTGATGTTAGACATTACGATTTGCAGAAAACTAAAGATTTGTAGAAACTATCACTGAAAGCAAAGATATGACTCTTATATTCCAATACTTCTTACTATGCGGAAAGAAGGGATGTGGGCGGTACCATGTAGGAGGGCACTGATGGGGCGGGGTTGGTGGGGACTTTCGGTAATCTGACAACGTTGCCTCCGGTGGGCGGGTCTCCCTAACGTTCAGGAAAAATCTACCAAACTGGCAACACTGTTCCGATATACACACGATGCGTGGCGCGTTTCCTCTTCAGTTCACCCGTGTTTCACAGTCGTGTTCCGAGCCGCTTTTACTCAGTTCACCCGTGTTCCGAACCGCTTTTACTCAGTTCACCTGTGCTTCGTCGCTTTGAACAGTATGGAATGATCAAAAATTAAAATTCTAAGTGATTGCCGTTTGGTAGCTGTAAGTTTTTTAATTTAATTTCTCATTCGATTCTCATTGAACCCATTTACTTGTAGCCAACTCGGAGTGCCGACGAGACGGTCAACCCTGTGGCGTCAATTTGCCCCGAACCTGTAAGTTTGCATTAATCAGTATTTTCCCATATAATGTTTTCCTTTCATAGCTGCCCAATCTCAACTCAAGCGTGTTGAGTCTGCTGGAGGAGCCATTCATCGCAGGGCTCACCAACCAGCAACTCTGCGACATGGCTCTTGATGATTATGGTTCCGATTTTGAAGTTGGACGTCTTCCATCACCGGCAGCATCGTCAAAGGTAAGCTAACATTTATAAAATTCGCTATTTTCAAATAAGGTTTCTTCCTCACAGATAGATAATCAAAGCCGGTGTGGGGGCTCCAGGGCTTCATCGCGGTCGTCATGCAAGAGGTTAAGCGACGAGGCAGACGATTTGGTAGCGAAGCGACCCTCCCAGGAGTCACAGACAACGCGTGGGGGAAAGAATTTGACAATGCTAAATGAAAAGGGGAGATTTGTGAACGAGCAGCATCAAAGTGTGAGTGAAGTATTTATGAATATGAGAGAGTTGGCAGATGGGGGCATTTCAAACGCAAACGAAAAAAAGAGAAGGTTTGAATGTGTGATGAATCGAATGCAAAGGGAGTGGGATGAATGTGAAAAGAGGATGTTGAAAATAAAAGCCATTTATAATCGTGCGAAAGAAGGGCGTGCCTCATGTATGAATGAAGTTGAAAAACTTGAACGCATGAAAAAAAATCTCCCCTAAATATATTTAGTTATACGTATATGTATAGATAAGTTTCATTATTTTATCCAATTAGATGTAAGTGTGTATATATTTAGAAATTAGTGTTTATTGTATATATATATATATTTTTAATATAAAACATAAATATATTTCTCTTGTTTCATTCCACACATTAAATATCTAACAAAATCATTCTGAGCCTTTAATTTTCCAGTTTCTTAAACAAAGAAACCAATATAATTAGTCTGGAGAGCGCTCAGTCAAACACTCTGTATACCATAGAACTCTGAAAATATAAAGAAAAAACTATTTTTATAATAAATAGAGAATAATTTGTATAACACAGCCGTAAAGTTTTCAAAATAAACTATAGTCGCCCCCAGTTAATTTTCAAGAATGTTTCTTAAGCATAGAAACCAATATAATTAGTCTGGAGAGCGCTGAGTTAAACACTCTGTATACCATAGAACTCTCTGAAAATATAAAGAAAAACGATTTTTATAATAAATAGAGAATAATTTGTATAACACAGCCGTAATGTTTTCAAAAATAAACTATAGTCGCCCCCAGTTAATTTTCAAGAATGTTTCTTAAGCATAGAAACCAATATAATTAGTCTGGAGAGCGCTGAGTTAAACACTCTGTATACCATAGAACTCTCTGAAAATATAACGAAAAACGATTTTTATAATAAATAGTGAATAATTTTATATAACTCAACCATAAAGTGTTCAAAAAATAAGTTATAATCAACCCAAGACCACAGCTTCCAGCCCGAAGCGTCGTCTGTACCGCACGTCGACTGGAACCGCGCCTCGACCTTCGATGGAGCGCGTGGCGCGTGTCCGCCACCTTCTGGAATGAGAGCGCCGAGTTAAACACTCTGTATACCATCGAACTCTCTGAAAATACCATAAAGAAAAAACTATCTTTATAATAAATTTGTAAATATCGAATAATTTTGTATAACACAACCATAAAGGGCCCAAAAAATAAGCCATAGTCAACCCAAGACCGTAAGGTCGAGTCCAGTTCGAAGCGCGGTTATTCTACCTGCCTGTCTGGACTGTACCGGAGGAGCCCCGACTGAGCGGTATTCTAGCGTCCGACTAGACTGTACCCTCGGCACGCCCGCGGCAGCATCCCCCGAGAAGCGGTACCGCTGACTGTACCACCGCAGCGCGGCGTTTGATACTTTCTCCTACTGGCCCACCCACGTTGCATACCCCAATGACGTCAGAACCTCTAGACAGGTTTGTTTTGATAAACGCCAGAACTAATCACAATCTAAGCGCTCCATTAAATTATTCCGAAAATGTCGCGAGATTGTCAGAAATAACCCCTTTTTGTCGGGCCGTAGCGAACTTATTTCGACTGTGGGCTCGGAGGCTGGCGTCGTTAGACCATCCCCCGAGTCTTCAGGTGAGGTTCCGATGCTTCCGGCGCCCCCAAACAAGAAAAAACATGCGATATCTAAGTGTGATTCTGGAGGAACTATAACCGGGAATCACCGGGTGTATAGTTGGTTGATGGTTGACTTTCTGTCTTTGTTTGCAGCATGTTTTTAGAGTAGTGTGGATATATTTAATCTTGGAGTCAAAATAAAGGGCATTTTAACAATGAGGCACCACGTCTATAGGTTTTGACGTCATTGGCATACCCCAAGCAGGCGACTTCAACGCGCTACCTGAATAAGAAAGGGTAGAAATTTTCAAGAAACCCCTTTGGAAATACAGCCGTGGTTAAGAGACAAGCGTCTTTTGCTACCAGCTAGGTGTCTCGGGTTCAATCCCCGGGTATTTCAGAGCACTGAAAACAAAACTAATGGGGGGAGGGGGGGCCAAGGGGGCCAAGGGGCCAAGTGGCTAAGTGGCTAAGTGGCTAAGTGGCTAAGTGGCTAAGTGGCTAAGTGGCTAAGTGGCTAAGTGGCTAAGTGGCTAAGTGGCTAAGTGGCTAAGTGGCTAAGTGGCTAAGTGGCTAAGTGGCTAAGTGGCTAAGTGGCTAAGTGGCTAAGTGGCTAAGTGGCTAAGTGGCAATTAAAGCAATTGGCAATATTTTTTTAAATAAAAAAATAAAAATTACTTTTTCAAAAAATGTTTTACTTTTTTTTTGCATATTCTTAGAGCAATTGTCTAATTGGATATTATGTAGAATATTTTCTCACTGTCCTTGGGAAATTCGCTAGGCATTTTTTTTATGATTTGTTTAAAATCAGAATATCTGTGCCCAGACAATATTGGGATTTGTAGTAAAAAACACACAAACAAATAATATTTTTTATTTTCACAACTTTACATTTCTAAACGTTTTAGTTAGTTCATACATAATAATCAAGCGTCTCAGCTCTTCGAGTGCCTCCATATATCGCCGCAGTCTCTCGCTCATGCTTCAGAAAATATAATATTTGTAGTCTTGCCGACGGGCCCCAAGCTTGTTAAAAAATACCTTTTGTCACCATTCAATTCGTCAATTCGCTCTTGAGTTAATTGCTCCGTAAAACGCTGAGGCAGGATGGTCTTGAAGTCGGCAAATTCCACCACTACCTTTTCCCCAAACTTGGTATTTATTCTCTTAAAACACTGGATCTCAAATTTTTTATTTACTTCCAAATCTCGAACATTCACCAGATTTTTCACCAGCAAATTGTTTAAACTATTTAAGAAGGACATGTTGTAAATGATCTGCGTGTCTGATGAGATCTTAGTTGAACCTCTCCTATATAGCTGTTTCAATAGGAGTGGGGAGAGAGTGGGGAGACGGGCAAAACCTAGGAGAGTACCAGACCAGACAGGTTTCGACAAGTCTGGTCTGGTGCTCTCTTAGTATCTCTACTAATATACATTAATATTACTTATTATATGAAAGATAGGAAATAAAAAATATTTGAAAAAGAAGAAAGAAACATACCTACCTAACGTCAAAAGTGTCCACAACCACAACCCGTATGTAGCTGGCTTTAACCCGGGCCCGTAGCTAGGGGGGGGGCAGAGGGGGCAATGCCCCCTCTGGGAAAATTGTTGCCCCCTCTGCGCTTGCGCCACCCACTACCCTGCAACTGGCGCAAATTGTTCTTTTCTAGAGTATTAATATCGGGCAGTAGACAAAATACTACTTATTACGGGTGGTTCCCGATATAAGGAAAATATGGCAACTGACGATAGTTGCCCATAAATGAAATTTAAAGATTTTCGCTACCGATGAAGCAGGATTTTACATTCGTGCTTTCGACTGTAAGTAAGTAGCATTGTTATTCATAATACTGCCTTTTTAATAATTCAGTTAATTCAGTTCAGTCATGCTTAACTTTTGGACCAACTTGAAATGAACCAATTGACAACTATTACTGCCTAGGTACAGGGTGCCCCACCGAAAATTATTGCCACCCCCTTAACTTATTGTTAATTTTTGCAGTTAGAAAAAAAGGTTCACACAAAAATTATAGGCAATAATGTAAAGTTTTTTGTAGCGACAGGGGGTTCTGTAAAGTTGCAGCAACATATATATATATATATATATATATTTTAATAGCACACCCTTAATATTATTATATTTTTTGATTCTGATTGTATAACATCCACTATCACCACTAAAAACTTTACATTTTTATCTACAATTTTTGCTGGAAACTTGTTTTCCAACTTCAAAAGCTAACAAGTTAGGGGGGGGGATGAAAAGTTTCGGTGGGACACCCTGTACCTATTGTTGCAACAATACATCAATATACGCAAACTTGGTATATTTAGCGTTTGAAAGCAAACAGGCCCCTCAAATTAATTTTGATTTATTTGTACAAAAATTTTAATTCACTTTTAAGATCCATACAGTGTGGTCATTTAAGTGTGCAACATATGGGACTTTTTTTTGTTAATTGCATAACCGAAATACAGATATTGCCGAAAGTTGACGCATGTTCAGTAATCATATTAGGTGCACTTAGAATGGTTGCAAGTTAAACAGCATACAGGGAGGTCAAAAAATATAAAAATTGTACAAGAGTAAAGTACCCACCCTTATTTCAAAAATTCAGCGAAAGGTGATTAAGAAAAGTTGTTTAGAATTAAAAGCTATGCCTAAATACTAAAACATAGCCTCCTAAGAAAAATAATTTTTTCGTCAATTAATTTCCAGTTTCTTAATAAAATAATTTAAAATAAAAATTTTTGCACCTTAAATGAGAGTTTCTTAATATACATATTATTATTGCTAATGTTTTACTTCGTTTAGAAGATTTTTTGCGAAATTTTAAAGTTTTGTTTAATATCGTTGCAACAAACATGAAGTTTGTGATTCCCTAAAAAATTAAAAATCTAAGTTAGTTTTACAAATATGCTTGAATTCGAACAAAGTTATGCGAAATTGTTTAGAGTGAATATTAAAACAAAATTTTTTTGGAGATTATTAATGTTTTTCAAAAAAAAATAGTTTGTTTTGTTAGGAGGCTATGTCTTGGTATTTAGGCATAACTTTTAATTCTAGATAATTTTTCTTAATAAAATTTTGCTGAATTTTTTGAAATAAGGGTACTTTACTCTTGTACAATTTTTATAGTTTTTGACCTACCCTGTATGCTGTTTGACTTGCAACCATTCTAAGTGCGCCTAATATGATTATCGAGAATGCACCAACTTTCGGGAATATTTGTATTTTCCTCAGAGAAATAACCAAGGATAGAGGGAGTAAGAACAAAAAGTAAACAAAGCCAACATCTTTTTGAGTGATGCCACGTACTCCATTGTTTACAGCATTTCATTTCAAAATAGAAGGGTTTAATAATGGGATTCAATGAAGGCACACCTCCCATAACGCTAAATTAACAAATGTAGTTATTAATTTCTTGTATGTAACCATTTTAAACTAAAACTAAATTGCTCTGTATATAGTATCTAATTATCAATTTAATAAAATCGTCACAGATACCTCAAACCGCCCGACATGGCAACGCTGCTGTTGATGCCCCGCCTGCCGCGGGCGCCGCGTCCGTTAACTCAGCGGTATTTGTATTTGTATTTTTCCCGTTTTTAATTGTTTTTCTGTTAATTTATAGGCTATTTATTAGGATTTAGGATATAGTGACTGATTTTGTATACTATGGGACGCAGAGAGTGGGTGGTATGTGGCTAAATTGATATTTCTCAGGATATAACCTATCTCAGGTAAACGTTGTACACACGGGCCTAATGTTTGTTTACTTCGGTAAATTTGCATAAGATGTTGGTTGACTACAAACGTATGTATTTTGAAGCTGTTGCTCCCTCTATCCTTGGTTATTTCTCTGAGGTATTTTCAATAAAAAAATCCCATATGTTGCACACTTAAATGACCACACTGTATAGAGTGTTCTTATATGAATTATCTTGTATGGTAGTAGGTTTTTTGTTTAAAATAAGTAGATATGTGGTAGTAGTATACATACCTACTTAATACTTTGTTTATTTTTTGTATTTTTTATATTATAACTGGTGATGAGGCTGAGTTAAGTTTGTGATACCTACGAATACATATTTTTAGTATTCGCGCATTAGATTTTTTTTTGTTATGAAGAAGAAAGAAAATATTTTTTGTTATCAATTTGTTTCTTTTAAATAAACATAAAAATTGCTACTTTCCCTTTTTTCTTTTTTTGTATTTTGAAATTATGGTCAAATCTCGCCCCGCCCCCTCAAAAAATATTGTTGCCCCCCCTAAATATTGAACCTGGCTACGGGCCTGCTTTAACCACTGAAGAATACCTTAATCAATGCTCTAACTCTAACATAAAGCTCATTGGCCACTTACCCGGGCACATTGAAAGTAGGTACGTGGCACTCGAATAAGGGCTAATCCTAGCTTTCAGTAGAATATGCTTATTTTTTATGTTAATGTTATTAGAGGTAACCTAAATATGCCGGGAATTTTGTGTGAGCATACAGCTTGATACACAAATGAGGCCCAAAGTTGATGAAAATTGTGCACCAAATCGGCCACTTTTAAAAGCATTCACTTGCTCTGGCCAGCAAAAACGGAAACAAGTCTTGGATGTGAAATATTTGGAATCTATAGGTATAGTAAAACATAGGAGGGAACGCTAGAGACGCAGAGGGGAAGTAAAATAAAAAACGAGTGAATATGCCATAAAATTGCTGCCGCCACAGGCGTCGGTAATAACTGCGGTGAAAATTTTGGTAGTCAGTTGAGTCTGTCTGATAAAATAAGTAATTTGAAAGCGTTATTAGTTGCCCCCTCATCGCAAACCCTTATTACGTTTGCGATAATTTCCCTGGCTTGGCTATGTATGGTCTTTCCTCGGACACTTGTCATTATACAACCACTACTAACACCGCAAAACTCAAATTGTCTTCCTTCGCGCACGGCTATGAGGCGAAGACTTGTGTTCGTGATATTTGCAACCGCCAGTCGCTCTAAGAAATATTCAGCTTGGAATACTGATTGCAGGATGAATCTTTACTGGGCTTCCTAGGCGTTGCCGGATCGCAAAAAACCTGTACAATTCTGGTGCACTAGCGTAATGGCTTCGGTTTATTATATTTCCTAAAGAGAATTATATTTGGAAGTTTGGCAACATTCGAAATTTTTTACTTGCATTCTTGAGGCTCGTATTCTCTGGTAAGGTGGACTATATATGCCGCATGGTAAATTGCCATCAGAAGTTGGTTTGGTGGGTATCTTATATTTTTTTTTCTAACATTTACATAGGTACCGAATGGAATACGATGCTGCAATGTCTCGGACCATATAGCCCGGGAGCCAGTGACAGATTTTTGTTAGTTATTTCCTCTCGGCCGATAATTCGTAAAATGCTCCATTCAGTTATGTTATGAAGCATCGTGAACGTCAGCTGGGGTACCAGTGGTGGGTTGGACAATGGCACCCCCCCATAAATGTAAAAAAAACCTTTTTTCAACCATTTCCTCCCGGCTGAAAATTGGTGAGATAATAGTTAATATAATAATTAAAGGGAAAAAAACCGTCAGCTGGCTGTAAGGTGGTGCACTATACGTCAGCTGCTCATACGAACATGAAAAAATAAAAACTATTTTCAGTGATTTCCTCTCGGTTGAAAATTTGTCAGTTGGTATACTTAGGGGTTTGTTTAAATTAAAAAAAAAATTCAATGGAGGCTAATATGCCTCATAGAAATGTTGTTTGTTTAAGAGATACAGGGCGTGAAAGTTCATTTTTTGAAATTGAATTATGGCTAAATCTCCAGAAATAATCAAGCTGCTGAACTGAAATTTGGCACTGCTGGGTTTTTCGGGATGGAGAATAAGCTGAAAATGTCAATTTCTACGTATCTCATGCGCTGTTTTTGGATCGTGTTTTTACTCGTAACTTTTTTGAGGTTATCCTTTTGGTCTTGCGGATACATTATTTTAGTGCATATTTTCATTCTGCAACAAAGAGGTACTCTTGTTTCATAACGATCAAATCAACCGTTTGCGTTGAAATTGCCAAAACGTGCCCCAAACACCTGTTGACTTCAATATTCAAAAAATAATATATTCACCTACTGCTTTCAAATATTGCACAACGACTGTACCATTTAAAGCGAGAAAAAAACCTATATAAACAATGTCCCAAAAAATGTTCACTTTCAAAATGGAACGGATTGAAACTCGACAAAATTTGGACACCCTGTTTCAAGAAAACGAATGTGTTTCGATAAATGTTCATTTGGCATTTTTTTCTTCATTTTTTAATAGACAGTTGATCTGTAACATTCGAGGTACCTAATTACAAGACGGAAAAGTGCCGAATGGTTTAGAACTTCTGAGTTCGAATATCGACCTTATTGGGCCTTTTAAAATAATTAATTTAATTTGAATTCAACTCAAGAATAAAAAAATCTAATATTGGGCACACATACTAATCAACTAATTCGAAAATTAAGTAATGATACTTTTTGCACGACTTGTTTCCGTTTTCGGCAAATTTGGTTCTCATTTGTGGATCACCCAGTATACATATACCCGCACAAAATTCTTGGCATAATTTAGCAACATACAAAAAAATTAGCAACTGAAAGCCATTCATTTTCATGTCAAAATTCTTGAACATTGTATTGTACAACCAATTTGGAATCATAATTAAAATCGATAAAAAAAGTAATTTTAAATAAATTTTTGTTCAGCGTCCGGGCCCAGGAATACTTTGGTGGATTTTTTTAAGAACCATTTTCACAACCTCTGGGTTGGATTGGATCACGATCTCATTGTAATTTCTATCCAATCTTGCTTTTATCCGCACCGTATATAATAAATAAGAATATATCAATTTCATTTATTGGTGGCTCGTGTTGATACAGAATGAACTACAATCATATTTTGCTATTTTACAAACCACATTTAGGTTACCAACGTCAAATTTGTAGAAAATTTCAAAAACAAAATCTTGAGAAACCATCATCTGTAGATAAGCACTATAAGCAGTCAACGCTATAAGTATTACTCGAACAATGTTTGTTGTAACCTTATCGGAAATGCCTTGTAATTTATTTATATAGTTAAATTTCTTTCAGAGGTTTGCTTGCAACGATGTGTTACAATTTTTGTGAATTGTGCTGTTTCAAATCGTTGAGGTTAATTAAAACGTGTACCCTTAACTTTAGGAACTACCACAGTGAAAATGTGTTCGGATTCAAAAGGAAACATAAGCAAATATATCAAGGTAATGTTGTGTGTACATTACTTCTATATCCTAACCTATCTCAACCATATTGAATAATTAGATCAACTTTATTAAACAATGCTATAGTTGAATGGTTGATTGTTATTGGTTGATCTGATAAAAATAATAAGATAGTTATATTGCTTCATAACAAAGATCATAATATTCGAGATCATGAACTTTGTTCATAAATAATAGGTACCAAAGAAAATACATTTGTAGATTGATAGTACCCAATTGCCTATTATCGAACGCAATTTTCAAGGACATACATATTCAAATTAAATTATTTATATGACACAGTTTCCTTAAAATGTGGGAATTATTGCAGTGCCGGAAGAAGTATTATCCAGCCGTTGTAAGGAAAGCAATTTTTATAGATTAGTAACTGCATACAGAGAACATGGTCACAAATATGCAGATATTAACCCAGTAGCGTTTACAAAAAGTTATAGGTAGGTAAAGTGTTTTATTTTTGGTGAGTCAATGTGCAGAATAATATTAAGTACCTACTCTATGCACACAGCTCAGCTTATTATAGCTAGTCAGTTCGTCATGCCGTCATGCTCTGCATGCTCATAACTCATAACATATCAGGTTTTTCATAAAGATTGTCATTTTAAATATCTCGGCATCTATAGACTACAGCCATGATTTTTTTCTAACAATCTACTTTTTAGTCCTGTTCCCGAATTAGAGATTAAAAGATATGGATTTTCAAATTCAGATAAAGTTAGTTTTAAGAATGTACTCAATGTCAACAAGGAGGATGGCACCATAGATGAAGCAGTAGATTTCTTGAATAAAGTTTATAGTAAAACTATTTCTGCGGAATTCTTGCATTTGGAAGTGAGTAAAAATATAATTTTTAACGTTATCTAAATGTTTTTCTCACAAACACTATTCTTTTTATAACACTGTGTTCTATTAATTTAGAATGAAGAAGAGAAGGAATGGTTTTCTAGTGAAATGGAGAAATTACCTGATCAAACTATATCGAATAAAGAAAAAATAGCTTTAGCTACGGAGCTACTAAAATCGCAGGCATTTGACTATTTCCTAGCAAAAAAATACACCGGACTAAAGCGATACGGAGGCGAAGGAGCTGAGACAATGATGGCCTTTTTCAGCGAAATTTTTAAAATGTCTGCCAACAGTAAAAATTAAATTTTTCAACAAAATATAAATAAAACTAAATATATTTTTTGTGTAGGTAGCATTGAACAAGTCGTACTTGCTATGCCCCATAGAGGAAGGCTAAATCTCTTGACTGGCATGCTGAAATATCCTCCAGTTAACATTTTTACCAAATTAAGAGGAAACCCTGATTTCCCAAGCAAATACACGAGCACTGGGGATGTTCTAAGTCACATAAGTGTGTAAAAGCACAGACGAGACAAAAGCCGTTTTTCAGTTTAGAAATATTTCAGTTTCCTCGACTGATTTGGAGTACAACAACAACAAAGTTCATGTTAGCGTATTGTTTAACCCTTCTCATCTTGAAGCAGTGAATCCAGTGTCTATGGGAAAAACTAGAGCCAAACAAATGACTCTCGGTGATGGAGATTATGGTGAAAGCGGCAGATGGGGTGACAAAGTTCTTAACATACAGGTAACATTTTTTTCTTTACCAGAAATCTAATCTAAGATTCTGTTTCATCTAATAAGGTTCATGGAGATGCTGCAATAATAGGACAAGGTGTAAACCAGGAGTGTCTGGTTTTAAGTGGTGCCCCCCATTTTGAAATCGGCGGTTCCATACATTTGGTCGTCAATAACCAGTTGGGATTTACTACACCCGCAGACAGGGGAAGATCTTCGAGATATTGTACAGATTTGGCGAAAATTATTGCTGCTCCAGTTGTACATGTCAATGGAGACTACCCAGAGGTGACGCATACCAAATGAGAAGTACCCGTTTCTCAAAAAAAAAAACAACTTTTAGGAACTTCTGAAAGTGACTAGACTCGCTTTTGAATATCAGAGACGATTCAGGAAAGACATATTCATAGATTTGAATTGTTTTAGACGGTGGGGTCATAATGAATTGGATGATCCTACTTTTACTAATCCAGCATTGTACGGAGTTATACATAAGAGAGGGTATGAAAACGGTTTTTTTGAATAGAATAGTTATTTATGTACCAGGGCACTGAAGTTCAACTTTTTATGACTCATGTGGAATTTACTTGCCGAGGCCTCTGGCCGAGGCAAATAAACCACATGAAAAATAACTTCAACAAATTTGTTGAAGTTATTTTTTGAGTTACACGTTTAAAATTTCGTGTTAAGAATTTATGAATTTTCGAGGCAACTTGAAAAAGTTGTCTTTCAATCAGTTTGGTGGCGAAAAACCCAATTACAAATTAAATGAATAATAAGGGATCACCCGTCCATGAACCGACTACGCGCGGCGTTGCTTGACTTTGACGATCGCTCTACCTAGGTCAAGTAAGACAAGACACTGCATCTTCGTACAGAAAAACCAAACTGCTTCTTCTTGTGCAGCCTACACAACAAATCTATTGATATTCAAATTTACTAAAATATGTATACTGAAGGATTGCGCTTCTATAGGAAACAATTTCGCAATGTGTACGAAAAGTTAAATGGGCCTTTATCGGCCCGGTTTTGAATATTTGGTCACTTTTGACGGGCGATTTCTCCGCGTCTGACGTTTGATGTTTACATCTCGCCAAGGCCTACTTATTGAAAAAATCGTACAATACTGTAGCCCATTATTGTACGATTTCTGTGCTTTTAATGACGATTTTGGGACACTTTACTGCCGATTTCAAGAAAAAAATATTTTTTAATGTGGAACAGTGTGGCCTTAATCTAAAAGTTTTCAGAACAGTGCCTGATTTATATGCCCAACAGCTGGTGAAGGAAGAGGTCATGAATGAAGAACAGTGTAGGTTTATATCTGACAACCACTACGATTGGCTGAATGAAGAACTCAAACTCGTTGATAAACATGAACCAGAGGTAACGTACAAAAATGTTATTTAAATTCAGTTGATTCGGTTTGAAATAAATTATATAAAATATTTATATCCTGTTATCTTTAAATGATAACAGTGCCTTGATTTTTGCATATTTTGGTCATAATTTACAAAAAAAACGTTACCGCCAACATTCTGGTCACTTTGCCTTGCTGTTTGTTTCAGGATATCTACTTCAGAAAACAGTGGGAAGGTTATTGCCAACCTGACGAGGCAGTCACAACTTGGCACACTGGCGTCGATACTGACTTGCTGACATATCTTGGTACGCAGTCTGTGAAATTTCCAGCAGATTTCGTAAGTTTACAAAAGTTAATAACAATTATTGAACTTGTAACTCTGAAGCTGTGGCAGACTTATAACGCCTACGAGCCGCCTCTCGATTCTGCTTGGATGTCCTATTTTAAAACTCATTGTTTTTTAAGAACATCCATCCAACGGTTCAAAGAGCCCACATAAAAAACAGACTTGGTAAAGTGGCCGAAGGAATCAACATCGACTGGTCAACAGCAGAAACTATGGCGTTGGGATCACTGTTGTTCGACGGCAAGTATTTTTTAAGTTTTCTAACTTTTTAAAAACGGCACCCTTTCGATTAGGTTACAACGTAAGACTCAGCGGCCAAGACGTGGGAAGAGGAACCTTTTCCCAGCGCCACATGATGCTCGTCGACCAACAAACCAATTTAACTTACATTCCTCTTAACAACATGCATGAAAATCAGAGTGGCTTTCTGGAAATCGCCAACAGCATTTTGTCGGAAGAAGCAGTCCTAGGGTACGAGTATGGTATGAGCGTGGAAAGTCCAACAAATTTCATCATTTGGGAGGCGCAGTTCGGAGATTTCTTCAATGGTGCACAGATTATTTTGGACACGTTCGTTTCGTCTGGAGAAAGTATGTAAATAAGGGTTTTCACAGTAGGTATATTAACTTTAACTGCTTTCTGCTTTTAATTTGTTGTATACCTGGTGTTCAGTAATTATATACAGGGTGTAACTGAACTGATGGTCAAAAATGAAACCACGTATTCTTGGAGTCAAAATAAGGGCACTTCTTCGTATATTTTTTTCTTCTACGGGCCATATTTTTTTTTATACAGAGCATAGAAGTTTGGAGAAAAATACACATATTTCTTAGTATCTCTAGAAGTATACGAGATATTTTCTTCAAACTTGGCGTATCACATGAGCAGATGAGCCGTCAAACTTAAGGTTGACATGAAGCTTCTGAGGCTCCCCGTTGCGGAGATACAGGGTGTTATTAAAATTAATTAGTTCAGAAAAATATGAATACCCTGTATAATCACATTTTTTAAATTTGTTTTGAATGGAAACTTCAATGGTTAACAAAAAGTATCTCTTAGTATTTTTCATATTCGCAGCCGTTTCTTAATTATTTTTAAAGAACGGCAACGCTGCAATGAACAATAGTCACTTTAAGAATAAATATCTAGCAATCTGTGGATGTCAATTAAACTTTATTTAACAAAATACAAAAGCAAAATAGATAATAAAAGAAACGTAACTAGAAAATTTAATTATTAAATGTTCAAAATGACCGCCGTCTCTTTCAATACACGCAACTATGCCATTCCGCATGTTTATTATTACCATTGGCAAGTCCATAGCAAAAGTGCATATCAGTCAATTCTTCGAATGAAAATATCATTTTTTCAAAATATCGATACTAGTGCAAAGTTGGCAGCCAAATGATTGAAATAATGCCAAGTTTAATTGACTTCCACAGATTGTTAGATTTATTCTTAAAATGACTTGTTTATTGCAGCATTGCATCAGTTCTCTGAAAATAATTAAGAAACGGCTGAGAAAATGAAAAAATACTAAGAGATACTTTTTGTTAACCATTGAATTTACCACTCAAAACAAATTTCAAAAATGCGATTATACAGGGTATTCATATTTTTCTGAACTAATTAATTTTAATAACACCCTGTATCTCCGCAACTGGGGACCTCAGAAGCTTCATATTAAGCTTAAATTTGACAGCTCATCCGCTCATGTGACACGACAAGTTTGAAGAAAATATCTCTTATGCTTCTAGAGATACTAAGAAATACGTGTATTTTTTTCTAAATTTCTACGCTCTGTATAAAAAAAAACTATGGCCCGTAGGAGAAAAAAATATATGAAGAAGTGCCCTTATTTTGACTCCAAGAATACGCGGATTCATTTTTGACCATCAGTTCAGTTACACCCTGTATACGCCCTATGTATTCTTTGAATCATCATCATCATATGATGAGTTGGATATATTGTTTCCTGATTTATTCAAAATCATTCTACTGTAAGTCATTAACTATTTTTAAAATTAACTATTATAATCGGGGAATCTCCCACTAAAATTTTTTTGTTATTATTTTTAAGCAAAGTGGCTCTGGCAGAGTGGTTTAACCATGCTGTTGCCACATGGGTACGATGGTGCTGGACCTGAACACAGTTCTGCGAGAATTGAAAGATTTTTACAGTTAACCGACTCCAAGGAAGATTCTGTTGACGGAGATACAGTGAACATGCAAGTCTGCAATCCAAGCACACCAGCGCAGTATTTCCATTTGCTTAGAAGACAGGTTACTTTTAGAAAAGAGTGAGTGAAATAGTTATGATAGTTGTTTATTTTGCAGATGGTACGAAACTTTAGGAAACCGTTAGTTATCATTACTCCAAAAATTATGCTTAGGTCTCCAGCTTGTACCTCAGATTTCATAGATATGATCCCAGGAACGTATTTCCAACCAGTTATAGGTTAGCTCGAATTTGCTTGTTGCTTTTAAAGGTTTTAATTTTGTCGTGTTTAAGGTGATCCGATGTTTTCGTCAGATCCCACAAGGGTGGAAAAAGTTCTAATAACATCTGGAAAACACTACTACTCACTTTTAGAGAAACGGAGCTCTGTTGGCTCAAAAAACACAGCCATCGTTAGGTTGGAGTCATATTGTCCATTTCCGACCTTAGAACTGAGGCAAGAAATAGACAAATATAAAAATGCTCAACGTAAGAATCAATGGTTATGACTTTTTTGTCGTCGTAAAGGGTCTTTTATATATTTTAGATATAATTTGGTGTCAAGAAGAACCACGGAATATGGGCGCGTGGAGTTTTGTGAAGCTCAGGTTTGAAAATTTGGTTGGTAAGAAAGTAAGTGACGACACCAAAAATCAAAAGTAATAATGTAAAAAATAAATTAAATTGTAATTTCCAGTTGACCTACTGTGGAAGGCCAACATTGCCAACTACAGCAGTTGGGGTAGGCAGGGTACATTTACAACAAGGAAGCGAAGTTGTTACAAAGCCTTTTTTGATACAATGAGAAATATATGTAGGTATATGCATTGTTGACCAAGTAGGAAATAAAATAAATGTTTTCTTTATTAATTTACGTAGATAGGTTCTACTCCTAATTTCTAATTTGATTATGCGTTTACTCTACAAGATAAAATTTTCGGCAGTTGCGATTTGTTCTGATTTTATCCCCAATTATTTCCCTAATGCTGCTTGTATCCAATAACGTGGCCCCCTTTCTTAAAAGTACAGGGTGTCCCATTTTGGGTGTTTTTCTCAAAAATCTCGGTTATTATTAAAGCTAGAGGGTTGCGGTTTTCACGTCACTGTACTACTTTTTTGAGAGGAATTTGGTGGACCCATCAGATTTTAGATAAGTTTTATAGTTTCCGCGCATTGGCGCAGGACTGAAATTTTCGATTTTTTGGAAACCTCCCTCCTGGCTACAACTTATATATATCGACAAATTTAATGAACTATTTTATAGATTTTTTGGCGTAGAATCGAATGGAATAATTAGTTTTTTGGTAGCGTTAATAGTTTTTGAGATATGAAACAAAGTTATATATTTTTTTAAAATGGAAACCATAGTTCATATCTCAAAAACTATTAACGCTACCAAAAAACTAATTATTCCATTCGACTCTACGCCAAAAAATCTATAAAAATAGTTGACTAAATTTGTCGATATACAGGGTGTTCCTCAACCTATACGCATAAACTTGGGAAATTGTAGCAGAGGACAAATAATGGCCAATTATCGAAAAAAAATGTAATAAAATATTTTTTCTTTCGGAGATACAGTGAAAAAACTTTTACAGATAATAAAAAATTAAGAAGATAACAAGTCATGATAGCACGTACGGTATTTAGCAGTACTTTGTTGTCAGCTGTCTTCAATGACATCTTAACTGTAAGACAAACCCACATAACACGTGTTATGTGGACAAACCCTCCCTAATCTGTGTGTAAGACGCTATTCGTGTTTATTTTCACGCGATTAGAACAAAAGTATGGTACGTAGTTTCACAAACGAAGAACTTATGGACATATGGTACTAGCATATGGAGAAGCACATCAAAATTCAGTGGCTGCATGCTGCATCTCATCTTTATGCTCAAAGATTACATCCCGGACGTGAGATGTTTTTTGCGTGTTCAGCGAGGCAAAGAAACTGTACTAGAACAGTTTTAGCTCAATTTGGAATATCACATCAGTTTCTCCACAACAAAAATATTTTATTACATTTTTTTTCGATAATTGGACATTATTTGTCCTCTTCTACAATTTCCCAAGTTTATGCGTATAGTTTGAGGAACACCCTGTATATAAGTTGTAGCCAGGAGAGAGGTTTCCAAAAAATTGGAAATTTCAGTCCTGCGCCAATGCGCGGAAACTATAAAACTTATCTAAAAATCTGATTGGTCCACCAAATTCTTCTCAAAAAAGTAGTACAGTGACGTGAAAACCGCAATCCTCTAGCTTTAATAATAACCGAGATTTTTGAGAAAAACACCCAAAAACACCCAAAATGGGACACCCTGTACAAATCATATGCCTTTGCTAGCGATAAATTTCCTTGGAAAATACCAAAGCGGTAAGATCACATGTGATTTTATCACTTCCTTCCTTAGCAACTGCGGATCTGCTCAATACAAACGCCGACTTGCCAAAATTTGTGTTACCAGGCATTACATAGCTATAAATGAATTTATGTAATCCATGCATTGCTAAACTGACACAACGGTTTCTGGGATGTTGGAATCTTATTTTTATATATAGTCCGGTATGGTCTAGTGGCTAGGATACCTGGCTCTCACCCAGGAGGCTCGGGTTCGATTCCCGGTACCGGAAATAACTTTTTTCATTTTTTCTACGCTTTTAGGTATAGAAAATCCCATATTTTCCAATTGCTTTATTCACATTTAATTTTTACAATAACAATATACATCTACACAATTTTCGATGCACTTCATCTGATAATATCTATGGGTTATCTATGATATTATTATCTAGTCCCAAATTGTTACATTTATTCATAAATATTTCACCTACAATTTGCTAATTTTTACTCAAAGTTTTCCTTAAAAAACTACTCGACTGCTTAAAATATTTCAGAAATTATTTTAGTACATCTACGGAAGACAATTTTTAAATAACTTTGTTGTTTTCTGGAAGACTAGGATTTGTCATTTCAGTCGAATTAGTTTGTACAATCTAAATGAAAAAAAAAATTAAGCAACTAAGTATGAAATAGGTAGCAATTTTTTCATTAAAATTGCATAGTCAAAAAGAACCACCTTTAGATTCAAATCTAAAACTAGCACCAGTGTTTTATGCCATTTTTAAATAAAAATGTTCCAAACACAAGCGTATGCCGTCTGCTTAAGTTTTGCAATACACAATTTTGAACACCACCACAAACATAAAACAAATTCTTAATTCCCTTATATACATCCTAAATACCTACCATTTTACTCCACTAAACAATTGGCAGTTTTAACAACTTTGTACAAATTCAACAATGATAAATTATATATCACTCCACAAAATACCGTCACCACGACTTTTATTTTTTAATGTACCGGCTGGCCCATCCAAACGGAAAAAGTTTGTTATATACGTGGATTTGATATACGGGGGTCGATAAAAAAGTTACAGGCAGAAATCTTTCTTTGCAAAATAATAAAATATAATAAAAGTAGTATTATTGAATATTGAGTTTTTTGAAATAACTTCTGGTTTTAACGGAAATGAAAGTGATTTTCGTTATTTTACAACTTACACATTTCATTTAACCATTATAAGATTCCTTTTTTAATTCTGAATCCGACCATATATAATTTCCGATATATTTACCAAAGAAATGCCATCAAACTAGAGAACATGGTAACTAGTGTCAGTGTGTCTGATGTTCGGTCCAAGTAGGCCAAACATTATAGGCTGTCAACATTTCTACTTACCTGTCGGATTAATTTAAAATTTTGTTGCTGACGCTATAATAGTTACTAGTTACAGTTTAAAAAATGTTTTTGAAAGAAGAATGCTATGGTATTTTAGAGATCTTTTATCAGAAACAATAAAATATACGTATAAAGTTTGAGGGGTATTCTCGTAAATATCCAAAGCTGTAAAATTATTAAAATTTAGGTTGACAGGAAGTGAAATTAATCTAACAGGTAAGTAGAAATGTTGAATTGACAGTCTACTTGATTACTTGATTATCAGTTTTATTATGTCATGGCTGACTTGATTTTTCATAAAGCAGGTTACTGTTTGGCCTACTTGGCTACTCGGATCGAACATCAGACAGTGACACAAGAGAACAGGGAGATTCAGCCATGATGTAAAAAATTTTAACCACAGGTGAAAAACATGAATCCGAAATTGAAATATTCCGAAGTTAACCAAAAAATTTAAAAATATTTTCCGAAGTGGATTAACTCCTTCTTAACGGCGCTTTCCTAGTCAGCTGGTAGGTAAGCTCGCGCGTCAAGGCTGGTGCGCAGTTGCCAATTGCACAACATATCGTAAATTTACCTGTTGTGTTCACATAAATTTCAAAAATGTATAAATAGTGAGAAAACCCTAAAAGGACAATATATATTTTTTGATTTTATTAAATTTTCAGGTATAAGTTAATTTATTACCTTTTTGACCCGCTTTTTGATTTTCCAACGTAAATCCCAATGTCCAACAATGTGTTGAGTATCAATTAAAACCGCATAAAATGCCACCAGTAACTTGACTACACAGATTAAACACACAAGTTTATTCTGTTGGTGAGCGTTATAACTTAGCATTATCTAGCTGTTATGATACAGTAATAAGCCCACTAGCGTATAATAAAACTGCCAATTCATGACGGGATATTTCCATAAGGTTGTAGCAATTTTCTCCTGCAGCAGGCGGATTCTACCTGCGCTGTAGCAACACCCCCATTATCGGTGGTGTTGGCTGTAGCCTGTCGTAGACGGTATGTGAGAGTACAAGCATGGTGAGTATGATATCCAAGAATCTGGGGGTAGCAGCGGTTCACCAGCGCGGATCCGCGGGTCGGAGAGACGCACGTGTACTTCCCTCTACCTTCGATTAGGCACTGAGTGCACGATACGATATTTATGTGTGTCGTGACTAAGTGGTGATTTGGTGATTCGCCTCGCCCGCCGTCGGCCGCCGACGGGCCTGGCGGTCGTTCGCCCGAACAGCTGATGGCGGAAAGTGGCACGGTGCACACAAGCGGCAACATAGCATACCGAAGCGCCGAGTTACTCGGATACTGAGGTTGATTTGCCCCATGTTTTAGACTTCGACAAAAGAACTTTTTTTTTCGCATTTTCCTCGTATTGGTAGGCCTCCACTGCTGTGTGGTTAAAATTTTTTACATCGTGACAATCACCTAGTTTGATGGAGCTCCTTTGGTATATAGGTATCTCGGAAACGATTGGAGACAAATAGGTCAAGTTATATATCGTTGGATTCAGAATTAAAAAAGGGATACTATAATGGTTAAATGAAATGTGTAAGTTGTAAAATACAGAAAATCACTTTCATTTATGCTAAAACTGGAACTTATTTCAAAAAACTAAATGTTCACGAATACTACTTAAAGGTTCGCTAATGTTTGTGTAGGTAAAACAAATTATATTTTATTATTTTGAAAAAAATATTTTTGGCTATAATTTTTTTATCGACCCCCTGTATACAAATTCCGAGTACACCTTCGAATTCCCCTTAATTTTTACTACAAATTGATTTTTGAATGACGATTTTATGTTAACCTGTCTCCACGTTACATACTTTTTCCACTTGGATGGCCCTCCCTGTACCTAGGAGTATTTCCATTTCCAGCTTTTCCAAAATATGCCTCTTTTCCAAAAATTTTGGGAGTGATATTTTTAGGACCTTACATTTTAGCAAAGCTAAATAAATATTCTGGATAAAACCAACGAAGCACCTATATACGGAAGGTTCTCAAGTAACATTTTATACTGCAGTTAGAATTTATAGAGTTTGGCAAACAATATTTTTTTACAGTTATTATTGCATCAGCTACACATTTTATATACTTGTATCAGACTATATGAGCAGAGTATGCTAGAGATTCGAGATACAGTAGTATCTAATTAATTACACAGTATAATACACATTCAGTATTAGGACAAAAACATTAATAATAATTACTATTGTTACAGTCAAAGAATGCATCCCCTTGACTAGTTCAAATATTAAATAATTTTTGTTAATTTATTCTTAGGTTCCCATCTACCCCTTTGAAAATTTCCAATTTAGAAAACTTTTCTATACAGTGATAAAATAATACAAAATATTGACAGAGTAACGAATTGACTATTATATTTTTAAAATATTGAATATAAATTATATCCAAAGAATAACATTGTATTTTATATATTTTTAATTTTGAACAAAACAATTCTTTTTCCATTGGATCGCCGATGCCGATTTAATCATTATAGATTATTCTAGCATGATATGTTGTATATTGATAATATTGGTTGCAATAATTTTTGTAATATAGGACAATTATATTTCCTTTTGATTTTTCTCATATTTATATATAATATATGAATATTAAAGTTATCTAATAAAGCAACAGAAGTAAAAAAATAATAAAAATTAAAAACAAAGGTAACATTTATAAATATAAATTGACTAATATTTACCTACATTATAATTGTATTCAGTGAGTGTATATGAATAAATATATAATACAATAATTCTATAGAATAACGTAAAGAGCACCTATAATAAAACTACTATCTATAGTACTAAATCTTCCTTCGGAAATTCAATGGAAATAGCTTGGGTAACAGCCCTACATTTTATCAAAATATTGACATATTCTATTATAACTATTGTAAAATTTAGGACAAAAAGGTATCGTTAAATTTATTATTTATTACTAAAATTATAGCTAAAAAGAATGAAGCGTTAATACATAATTTAATATCCGATAAATAGCAAACATACTCATTCAGTTCAACGTTTCAAATTTGATTTAAGTTTCATTTTCGCCTTTCAAAATATAAGTATAAGTTCAATTTAAATTATATTATGTAGGTATATAAATATTTTGCAAAATATGCTACAAATTTTATATGATCAATATGTCTAAAAGATTGAAATTATCTGAAAATTACCTGGGAAAATTCATTTTTCACGTTTTTTTTCATAATGAAACAAAATGCGTAGTTGACTACAACTTGACAATACTTGACAAAAAAAGTTATGACTTATGGACATTATTATAAGTATCTACTTTACCTCCACAAGTCCACAATGAGTAAAAACAAGAAAAAACAAAGAAAAGTGCATTGAGGAGCAATTTTTATGTTTTTTTAAAGATTTTCTTAGTAGATACCTACAATCGTTATCTGATACTTGCGCGCTTTGAAATCTTTGTCTTTTATTCAGAAAAGTTAGTAAGTGGCAATTCGTGCACCGATAAGCATAATGTAACTTAATTTTACTTCCACATCACAAAATGAGTGAAAATATTGTTTGGCAAAAAATGCGCTAAAAAGTCGAAAACAAAATCTTAAGCTTTAATAATAGTAATTGCCAGCCCTCCCCTACAAACATCTGGTTGCCTCTGGAGTACCTACTCCTAGTTTGAAATATTGTCAGGGTGAGAGTTATTATTATTATATTATTATATCGAATGGAAATCATTTAATTGATAACCAATAATTTGTGATAATAATTGAGCTAGATTAGAACATATTTCCTCTTTTCAAAATTAATACAAGTCTATTATCGATTACAAAAATTGTTCGGCATTGTTGTAATTTGGGCATTAACAAAAAAAAAAGATATAGGAGAAACACTAAACCTAATTTATTATATACATATAGCCAACCATCCTGAATGCAAGGATGGCCAAATACATACCCATATATAATACGCTATGCCTTTGAGGCAAAATCTAGAAGCACAACGTCAACAACAACCACTATTTAGTATATGAAGAATATATATACCATATACCAGAATAAATATGCCATTATACCATTATACGATTAAATATGTCCTTAAAATATTGGATAATATATACTTATTATAGATTTCGTCTTCCATTAAATGCGACTGGTTGGTTACAAGTCAGAATGTTACTTGCGATATGTGGGAAAATTATAATGTGGCCAAAATCACAAGTGTAGTGGTGACTTTCCACATTTTAATATCCATTTTTTACAAATGACGTTTCCTAAATAGAACACTATCATAGTGTCACTATGCGGCAATATTTAAATAGAAATAGAACACCATCATAGTGTCACTATGCGGCAATATTTAAGTATCAAAAATACTTAAATTGCAAAGAAGTTATGTGAATGTTTACCAAGAGCCAAAAAATATATCAGATTGGTAGGTTATATATTGAATAGCTCCTGATATCACATTTTTTTGTGGATCAAGCGTGTAGATTTTAAAGTGTTCTATTTAAAAATACTTGTATAATTTATTTAGTTTGATTTTTTTTGTTATTACCCTTGATTCTCCATCACGTTTGACAAACGAAGATTCAAGTTTGACAAACGCATCTCATGCACTTGCAACTTTTGTATGAATAGCTACATTTCATTACAGATTACAGAGAGGAAATGACTTGAAAATAGGTTGTTCTGTTTTAGCGCAATAATGTCACACCAAAAAATAAAGATAGTAAATAATATCGAAAATATATAAGACGAGAAAGAAGTAGTAAATAATATCGAACATCTATAAGAAGAGAACAAATTAGATACTATCACAGACCTACATAGGGCGATTCTTAACCTATACGCATAAACTTGGGAAATTGCAGCTTTTAGCAAGTACTTAATGACTATTATGGCGAAAATGTAGTAACAAAAAAAAGTAAATTTCGAATGTCACAGCAACTGTTATTTACACCATTCTCAATGCACCATTCTCAGTACATTATTTCGGATATCGAAAAAACTTATTGTCAAACTAGGATTATTATTATGTAGGCGCTTTTTTTAATTTTCTGAAATGAAATTCAGAATAAATTTGAACAACAAATTTCCAGTCCCAGTTTCATTGAAATACTAAAGCATAAGTGGAAAACGATCTAAAATGGATATTTGTCATAATAGGTTTTTCATTTTCAGCATTTAATCTTTGCAATTAAATTAAAAAAAAATATATGTCTGGTGAAACTTTTCTGCGACAATATGTTATAGAAATCAGGAACTCCCGGATTCCCCGATAATTTATAAACATAATCGTCACCGCATATAGGTTTCAAAATAAAAATATAAGTATGGAGGTATTACCTACACAATTTTTTAAATTTAATTTCAACGATCTAATGCTGAAAATAAAAAATCCTTTCTAATTATAATTGACTGAAGATTGAAGTACGAAGTACTATGAATCATAAGTAGAAACTGAACTAAAATTGATATTAATAATTTACCGTAATATTATAAGGCGTTGTAGAAAGACCTGACCACTGACGAAAGGCGCCTAGGAGTCAGATTTTAGCTTATTTTAACACAAAACTAGATGATGACTGAGTATAGATGTCACCCCCTTTAGCGTTTTAATTTTTGAGGGTTAGAAAAAAGTTTTATACAAAAGTTGTAGATAGGTACTTATCTGAAGTTTTCTATGGCTGCATCAAGCTTTCTACGGGGTGTTCCAGAAAACCATGGTAAGAAAACTTATGGTATTTTCATCAGAGCACATTGTAAGTATATTTTTGATTGATTATGATTATTAGATGTTCTACCTGAGTCCTTGAAACTTTAAATTATGCACTTTTTAGGAATATTACTTCGGAAAAGTATTTTATATATAACAAAATATCATAAATATGACGATAAATATTCACCCTTACAATACAAGTAGTTGCATTTACCTATTCCAAATTTGACATATATATTTTTTTTTAATTAAAATACTTACTCTAATGTTCATCTGTATATTTTAAGGGCAAATAATATATTTATGGCATTTTTTCCTCTTAAATGTATATGTACCCACAATACTAAGGTTTCAATTTTCGAAACAATAACCGACAAAAGTGCAAAATTAAAAGTTTAAAAATAGAATAAGTATATTTTCCAAACGGGTGGAACAAATTATATATTATATATGGAATCTTAGAAATGATTAGATTTTAAAAATGTAACCATGTGCAGGGTGTTCTGATTAAAAAAATCATAAATTTGGTACACTACGATTTTCCTGTAGAAAGTTTGGGACACCCGTACAAAACTTCAGAAGTACCTACAACTTTTGTATGAAGCTATTTTGAACCTCAAAAGTTAAGAAATTAAGTGGTAGACATTAATTTACACTCAATTTGAAACGTTGTCAAAATTAACAATAAAAATTGGTTTTATTTTATAATTTAACTATAGGTAATAACAAAGAAAGATGGTTAACCGAGAACAAACGCCAAGATTTCAGAGAGAAAGAAATAGGAAAGGAATATATAATAATATATAAGTATTTATACAAAGCGTTGTTAAGGAATTTTATCATAGATCATGTTATACGGGTGATTTTTTTTGATGATCAGTATGGAGATCTCGAAAACTAGCGGAGATAGAAGGAAGGTTAAATGGGGAAAGAATTGCAGTTTTGTGGGCCCAATTTAATGCGCCTTGTGGAATGGCTTACTAGATATTTTGAAAAACGAAATTTTGCCGATTTATTTTAATCCGTCTATAGCTTCGTTGTTTCTGTTTTTAGATAAAAAGTGCAAATACCAAAGTTGGAGAGATTTGTGTCCCCAATGCGGTTATTGTGTCCTACTTCAGGCATTTTTAGAGCTTTCCAACGATATAATACTGGATATGGTTATTCAGAAAAATAACGGAAATTACTATGGTTTCCAATTAACAAACACAAGTTTGTGTCATATCTCAAAAATGGCAGCTGTTGCGGAAATTAGGACATGATAACCTCATTGGGGACACAAATCTCTCCAACTTTGGTATTTGCACTTTTTATCTAAAATCAGAAACAACGAAGCTAGACGGATTAAAATAAATCGCCAAAATTTCATTTTTTCAAAATATCTAGTAAGCCATGACTTTTTTCAAAAATCTACGCGGCGCGTTAAATTGGGCACACAAAACTGCAATTTGTCCCCATTTAACCTTTCTTCTATCTCCGCTAGTTTCCGAGATCCCCATACTGATCATCAAAAAAACTCGCCCAGTATAATATCTTAGGTAATTTTTTCTTGGCGCTTGTCTAATCATATAATAGATAGCATATCAAATTAGGCATTACATAAGGTATAATATACAGGTTGTTCCAGGACAACAAAGAGGTATGAAACATCGCCACGTTTTGGAACAATGAAAGTAGTAGGTAACCTACTACCGATTTTCCCTGTTGTGATAATTATAATAGATATTTCCAATATTAATAATTGCTCGTCATTCATTAAAAGTTTGAAAAAGTTTGAAATATTGAATTTTCACAAAAAATCGGGAAAAAATATTTTGAGCTGTATTTTCAACATAGGATTCATTCAGGATCGACTCATTCAATTTCCATGTAGGTATGAAGTGCTCTTTACAATGCATGGTATATTGAAACATAATATATAATAATAATAACAATAATTCTCACCCTCACAATACTCAAAATTAGGAGTACCCCAGAAGCAACTGAATGCTTGTGCAGGGTGAGTCGGAAATAACTGGCATCCTTCTTTTGGGTAATAGAGATGGTCATTCCGAACCACTTTTCTTAATAATTTTTTTTCCTAGCACCGAGATTTTTCTATAATTCATCCCCTCAAAATCCCCCCTCTATGAAAACACGGCATTGGCGCCCTGCCAACAACCGAGTAGAAAATGGTAAATCATCAACTATATAGTATAGTATTTTGAGACCGAGTTTACACTATTCGTCAGTGCCTTGTCTTCATAGAGGGGGCATTTTAGGTGGGTAAATTAGAGAAAAATTTCGGCGATAGGAAAAAAATTATTAAGAAAAGTTGTTCAGAATGACCATCTATCTTACCCAAAAAAAGGATGCCAGTTATTTCAAGCTCACCCTGTATACAAGGCCATTCTCAACCTCTTAACCTATACGCATAAATGGGAAATTGCAGCTTTTGGAAAGTATGACTAACAATGAAAAAAGCATATACCTACCTTTTTTTGACTTTTAATGACAAAACTTTAGGAATCTATAGAAAACGTCAAAATAAGTAGATTTTTTCATATAAATCTGTATCGAAGTCTTAAAGTTTTCTCTTATTTTTCCTAAAGGAAGATATTTAAGGCAAGCATATTTGGTACAGTTTAGATACTCATTAAATGCTATAAATTAAAAATTATTCAGCCTATCTACTTCCACCAGTGCCGGAGAGGCGGGGGTCAACCATCATATATTTAATAAAAAAAAAATGGTACGCCACTGGAAAAGTAATTTGTTTTGCCTTCACTAAATTTCCAAATCAATTCTAAGAAAAAAACTATTCTTGACTTTTTTCAAAAAATGTGTTACTTTTGTGCGTTTTAATTTCTTTATCACAAGAAATTCAAAGTAGGTCTAGGCTTCCATTATTTTGCACACATACTAAGTTTTTAATTCTGAACAACTTCCTTCATAACATTTTGCCGTAAAACGTACATAAAGGCCACTTTACTGGTGCGAAAAAATATATTTTTTTAATTCCCAAGACACATGATTTTTCGAATCTAGAAACCTTTTTGTAGGTTTTAGGATCAAATAATATTATTATGGAAAGTTGTTCGGAATTAAAACCTCACTAGGTGTGCAAAATGTCGAAAGCCTAGACCTACTTTAACTTTCGTCTGTTAAAAAAATTAAAACGCGCGAAAGTTAATTTTTCAAGAACGGTACATTTTTCAGTCAAGAATAGTTTTTTTCTTAGAATTGATTGGGAAATTTAGTGAAGGCAAAAAAGATTACTTTTCCAGTGGCGTACCATTTTTTATTAAAAAAATGGTGAACGTAGACAAGCCGAATTATTTTTAATTTATAGGACTTAATGTGTGTCTAAACTGTACCAAATACGTTTGCCTTAACTGTCTTCTTTTAGGAAAAATAAAAAAATACTTTAAAAAAATCGGTCTTTGGCGCCCTGTATAACGAAAACCGTTAGGATTTCGATATATGTTTACAAGAAGAAATCTACTTACTTTGACGTTTGCTATAGCTTCCTAAAGCTTTGTCACCAACAATTGGACCACCCTATATATAGAAATAGATATTGAGAAAATGAATTGGAAACGTAATTTTCAAAGTATTAATCGAAAATGCATTATACCTAAATGAACGTCACAGCAACTGTTAGACGTTATTTTCACCATTTGGTTATTTCTCTGAGCGTGAGGCCAATTAATTTAAATATATTAATAAAATAAAGTATTAAATTTAAGAAAAAATTAGAATAAGCGAAGTAGGCAACAAATTTGGTGTAAGGGAATAAATTTTAATTCTGGTTACCCTTTTTACTAAAATGTTTGTTTGATATCTTGACAGCACTTCACCTACTTTTACGGAAAATAAATAAATAGTTCCTGTCTAGGATTATTTAAAGCTAAAATATGCTGGAAATAAATTTCAAATAATTAAAAGCAGGCCTTTAATACCTCTGTTTACTTATCCTGGGACGTACCTGTATTTCAACGAAAGTAAATATAATTAGTAAACTCTATCTCTCGAAGCAAATAGCTTCGCTTATGTTTTTTATCATAAATTACAAATTTGGCTCTTGCGACATATTTCATGTTTCGAAAAAATAAGAGATTTCCTCTTTAGTGTTTATTTAAACTTTAAACCCATTTCTTTCCTAAAAAGATTTGTTTTTTGTAGGATCAGTTTCAGGAATATCTGCTTATGTGTTCAGCTTCACCATCTTTACTGTCTTGGTCTTGTTTTGCTTGATGTTCCAACGATATAGTTACCAGCTGATGTTCAGCCCGTATATAGTTTAGTCACAGTATATAGTTTAGTCACAGAAGAATCTTCTACGATGTAGTAGATTAGATTCTTCTATGATCATATCAATCACATCATTAAAAAAGATACGTATCTTCTATTATAAGGCAAGAAGGAACGTATAAGAGACCATAATATGTCTAAGAGATAGAGTTCAATGTTAAATGCATTGTACCACGGAAAACCAGCGTAGGTAATGTTGATTTTCCATCAAATTATCTACACAAAAAAACATCTGAAGACCTCTCTGCGCCGTTAAGTTACCCTGGTTACCGGCAACTTACAAGTCGTGCCCGAGACGATCCATTTCGCTGAGAAGGAAGTCGACGTCCTTCTCGGTGACGGCCGCTGACGAAATGATGTTGCGGAAGAAATTTGGCCTCCGGTCGTCGGGCTGGTAGCCGACCATCAGGGTGCCACTCTGCATCATTCGGGACTTTAGGATCGGGCAGATCTGAAACAAAAGACGATTCGAAGACTTTGTCGGTAATAATATAACGGCCAGAGAAGGATCCCAGTCCGTAGATGAAACCGTCGATGGTGCTCAATCAACGATGAAACACAGTGGGTTAATATTAGGTCGTTGGGTTATGGCGTTGATTGACCATCGACGCATGGGCGTCATTTGGAATAAAAATAAGTACGGGCCAACCGGCCCAAATTTTTAAACAATATTTCAATTTTTGACAAAATAATTTGTAAGGTCTTCACGCGAAAACTCCGGCCGCCCTATTATTTCCCTAATTTTTGCAGATCGAAAAAAAGTTTTATATAAAAGTTGCAAGGTAAGTATCTGGCTTTAGAATGGTAGACTTGTGGTTTATACAGGGTGTGTCGTAAAAGTGGGACAACATATATTTTTTGTTTCTAATAATAAATTCCTGTATATTTTTGCATATTTTAAAAGAGCTAATTTTTCTGATTGCAACGATATATAACATATAACAAATCGATAAAAAATGTATTTTGTGAGATATTTTCAAAAACCTTTTTTTGTTCGAAAGGTCTTCAAAAAACGCTTCTTTTGACGTTTTTACCTTTGTCAAAATGCAAATCCAGGGACGGCTACGATTTTTTTATACCCCGATTTTTACAAAAACCATTTAGCGATTTTTTCATTTAAATCTGACCCCACAGCGTTAATCAGAACACCCAAAAACCCCTATATACCAAATTTGAATAAAAAATATACAGGGAGTTCTATTCTGCAGGGTGTCAAAGTTGAGCAAAATAGGAATTTTAAAGGCACCTGCAAAGTCAAGTGTGCCATGGAATCCCCTCAAAACAGTTAAATGGTTAATAGGACCACTCAAGGTGTTGGTGTCCAAAGGTCCAATTCAAAATATACAGAATGTTCTTATCTGTGCCATCTCAAAATGCTGAATTTTTATGAAACT
Source organism: Pseudeuparius sepicola (assembly GCA_963920635.1). Taxonomy (NCBI): domain Eukaryota; kingdom Metazoa; phylum Arthropoda; class Insecta; order Coleoptera; family Anthribidae; genus Pseudeuparius; species Pseudeuparius sepicola. Next base: position 24,310,163 of record OY987298.1, on the reverse strand, counting down.
TTATACGGGTCATGAGTGCTGTGGAATCATTGAAAAAATATTGATAAACACAAAAGTAATGTATTTCTTTACAAAATGCCAACTAACAAATAAAAACAATTTAAATTATTGGACCTTATACTCAACAAAGTCACTGTCTAAGAAGATACATTTTCTGTGCGTTTCCTGTTGTGGCACACCAGCCACCTTAACTGATATGGACTTATTGACTGGCAGACTTCTGTATTTTTTAGATTTAGTTCGTCTCTAGTGTGTGTAGCGGTTTTGATATACTCGATTTTTGACTAGTATAAAGTTCCAAAAATTCAGTAATTTGAGATGGCACAGACAAGAACACTCAAATTTGGTATATAGGGGTTTCGGGGTGTTCTGATTAACGCTGTGGGGTCAGATTTTAAATAAAAAAATCGCTAAATGGTTTTCGTAAATATCGGGGGTATAAAAAAATCGCAGCCGGCCCTGGACTTCCATTTTGAAAATGGCAGAAAGGTCCAAAGAAGCGGTTTTTGAAGGCCTTTCGAACAAAAAAAGGTTTTTGAAAATATCTCACAAATACATTTTTTATCGATTTGTATACACTTAAAAGTAGACACCCTGTAGAAATAAAAAGTATTTTGTTCAAAATAAAAATGCTGCTGAACAAAAAAACTTTTTCGTCTATTTGACCCGTAAATATCTAATGCTTGTTCTATATTGTGCTGCTTATTTTTATTAACTTTTTCCCAGTGCACACTTAACATGCACAATCCAGAGAGTCTTTCTTTGGTCATAGTACCTATATACTCCTCAACCAAGTTTTAACGCGTCTAAGGGTACTAAAGGAAGGATCTTCTATTATACATGTTGTCGGAGGCATGCGGATAAATTTTTTTTATGGCTTTCGAAACTGCTGGAAAAAATTCGCAGTGCTTTTGCAAGAGACTTCGAAGTCGCGATATTCCCATGCAGATATCCATGTATGCCCATTTGTATTTGTTACTGATTTACTTATTTCTTCTTGCTAAACGCAAGTACGGGTCATCCTCCCCCCCCCCCCAAACGACGCCCATACATCGACGGTTATGATGGTAATACGATGAAAGGTAACCTACCTTGCCAAGTTCTTGTTCCCTGTGTCGGGTGTGCTGCATATTGCGCAGGCGCGTCGGCACGTACCAGAAGCTCACATTCACCATTTCCGGTTCCATGATCAAGTAAAACTTGTCAGTTTGGTCTTTGATGCGCTTCACTAGGTACTCGGACAACTCCATCAGCTTGTCCATGTGCTGCTCGAAACCCAAGTCACCCTGGAACAAACACCTGGTTACGAAAAGATTCTCAGAACAAGACAACCAGGAAACAATATATCTGCTATCAGTGTCTACATTGTGTACTTAGACAGATTAAAAAAACGTAAATACTGCCCGTGTCCACAATTCGCCTTTAAAATTTGGTAGAAATACCGACTACGGAAGCTCGTTATCATGATATCTACTTCTACTCGCGCATGCCGTCACCGCGTGACAAAATGTAGGTATGGCGATAAGGCGATAATCAACTTGCCATCACTTCCCATCGCTTTTCACGTTATAAGCAATATATGAAAAAGCAGAAATGTATGCCTTTTCTATAATGTGTAATTAAACAGTCTATAAATTCACTACCACAACCTTCTCAAGCTTACAAGCCCTGTGCAAACATGTGGCAACGCTGCAGGGTGACGGTTCAACGGATCTATGCAGGATAGAGCATTCTGCACTTTGGTTTAGTTAATCTTTTCTAATAAATGTTCAACCCACTTTTTAATTATATTTAGATACAACTTTGTTTCAATAATTGTGCATGATACAACAAAAGAGAGATATGATATTGCGCAGGTTGGACACCATATTGGCGCGTCACGCGGTTATAAACAATGATACATGTTGTATCATCTGGTTATAAACAACCGAAACGTCAGAAACGTCTGAGTGTCATTGTAGTGTGTGTGTGTAGCCGATTTGCGAAAAAAAAATGAAATTGCTCTTTGTGAACGTAAATTCTAACCAAGCAGAAACTTTTATGACGAATGACTTTTTTTGCATCTTATTTCACTCTTTGGTCCATTTGTCCCTTTGTAAACTCAATCAGTGGACATACTGTAATACTTTGCATGTCATAAGTGGGCGGGAACTTACCGCGTGACGTAATTGCGCAGAAGGGAACGAAATTGAGGCGGCTAAATATCATATCTCTCTTTTGTTGTATCATGTAATTGTTTACCTAAGTAAGTAGGAACGTTTGTTTAACATTCAATAAAAGCAGTAGCAAGTAACGAAATATACACAGAAGTATAAGTATTTATAATAAGTACGATTCCTGGTGTGGATAGGTACATTTTCGATAAATAATATGCTAAATTTGGGCAAATAGACAAGACTACATTTTGTTGTAAGAAGTAAGAAATTGGAAGAAATTTTTGTGAGAATTTTTCGCAAAGTGCGCCGTCAGGGAAATGACGATTATCTTCCCTTGGTGGTTTTCATAAAAATAAAAACAAGCGAGCAGAGAACTGCATGTTAATTGTGAAGGAGAGTAATCTCTTCTGATTGAAATAGCAGTTTAGGGCCAATTTCATAATACATTCAACTAAATTATCTTCCGACTTTAACATTAGGTAAAGAAACTTTTGCAACAATACTAATATAAACAATGGTTGGATTGTTAGAAAGCTCCTTTAATTTTAGCACTACTTTAGCGCACGAGAATAACAGCGGCGCTTTGACCACGGATACAATATTTTTCTACAACCGTTTTAAATTTAAAAAAGCAAGACGAAATCGTTCCCTCGCGGCTGGCTGACAGTTCTATAACTTTATGACGTTTCTTCTTATCCGGCGCTAGAAATCATAGTACCTATTTTATTTTGCGCGCTGTTTTGAAACAATGAAAAAATCGCGAGTTTGCGTGCATTGCAAACAATGCTTTTAATGTCTACTTTTCTTGATGGTTGTAGAAAAACATTTTTGATGCGGCATATGGAAGGAATGAAAATGCTAAAAATGCGAAAAACAGAAGTAGGCATGTAGGTACAGTCCTATATTGTTATGAAGTGTTGTGACAAAAATGAAATTACAAAACATTTTAATTCTAAAAGCGATTTTAGAATAATTTGTAAATATGTCCAGAAAGAGTTTTATTTCGACATTATAAAAGATCGATAAAATCGCACAGCCATTCACTAAATCGTTAAAACGTTCTAAAATAAAATCTTGGTTCTTCTCACTTCGGGCAAGTCGTTGTCTTCATTCACAGCTTGTAAGATTTTATTTAATGTTGGTAGCTCTTTTTTCGAAATAAAACTGCTGATGCGTCGTGAACATTTAAAAGTATAGTTCTTTCTTCTTTCTCTTGCAGAAAAAGAGCTTTTGCAAACCTGGTTCGAGGCTCTTGGTATAAAACATGAACTCGAAGTAATACTACTATACAGTATACTGCCAAACCACAAATGAATATTTCACCTTTATGATTATTCCATTTATAAGGATTTTAGGCAAATAGGTATGAGGCGCCATTTCGGACTAAATTATTATTTTTGAATATATAAATTTCTCGCGCTAATATATTTTTGTAATATGATATTTATAGAAATTTGCGTGAATAATCTTTTTGTAGTCAAATTTATATATTACGCATCGCCCAAAAGTATATATTACAGTAAACGCAAAAAAATATATCAAAACACGATATATTAATTTGGTGCGCCAATATATAATAATTTAGGGTACCACTGGTCGTCACCAGAGGTCGCGCCGCGCATCCCTAAAGTGCACCGGCAACGCTGCAGCAGAAAGGGCAGGAATTAAGATAATTACCTACATCCTAAATATTATACATAATTGCCTCAAAAAGGGCATTAATATTGTACTCTAATAAAGATAACTTCTTACTTTTAATTTCAAGGTGTAAATAGGAAAATTATCCATGAAAGTATGGTTGTTGTCTGAAAGAGATTTTGACAATAAAAAAACAAAATTCAGCATACGCTACTCATTTGATAGACAACAACCATATTTTTAAAGATAATTTTACTATTTTACACATTGAAATTGAAAATAAAACAGAATAACGCCATAACGCCGCCTATGGTTTACGATCATTTTATGGCCTGGAACCTCCTCTGTGCTATCAATTCTTTTTGAACAAAGTATAGCAAAATAGAAATTTTAAAGGAATCTGGTGGGTCAAGAGTCATGTATGAAAAGGAATTACCTCAAAACAGTTGAATGGTCAACAGGATCACAAAGGGTATTGGTATGCAAAGATCCAATAACACATATACAACTTGTATTTTCTCTGTGCCAACTCAAAGTGCTAATTTTTTTTAAACTTTACCTATACGGATCGAGAGCGATAAAAATCGATTAGGTGTTAGGTGTACCAGAAGCCTGAGAGTCAATAAGTGTAGTGTGTGTAGTGTGCCACAACAGAAACCCATATAAAAAATGTATAATTTTATTAGAAGATAGCTTTGTCGAGAAAAGTCCAATAATTTAATTCGTTTTTACTTGTTGGATGATACTTTGTAAAAAAATATTTTTTAATTTATTAATACATTTCCATTAATTTATAATAATTCCAGGGTGCATTTGACCCGTATAAAGTTTTAAAAAATTCAGCACTCTGGGATGACACAGTGAAAAACAACCTGTATACAGTGTGGATACAAATTGTGGAATATTGCTTATTTATATTTCTTAAAATATTCCTCATATCAAAAACATGTTTTAATAAAAGTGTTATGGGAAATTATTTCCTTTTTAGTAGTAATAATATAATAATAATTTCCCCTAACACTTTTATTAAAACATGTTTTTGATATGAGGAATATTTTAAGAAATATAAGCAATATTCCACAATTTGTATCCACACTGTATTTGTTATTGGATCTTTGCACACCAATAGATTACCTTGTATAGTCCTGTAGACCATTCAACTGTTTTTGAGGCAATTCCATGGCATACTTGACTCTTGCTTCGCCAGACGCCAGACGCCTTTAAAATTCCTATTTTGCTAAATTTTGGCACTCTGTAGAATAGAACTCCCTGTATACTTTTTGTTCAAATTTGGTATAATATGCTGCGGTTTCTGTGGTGTCAGACTTTAAATAAAAAATCGCTAAATGCGTTTAGTGAGGGTATAACAAATTGTAGCCGGTCCTGGATTTGTATGTTGACAAGGGTGAAGGTCAAAATACGCGGTTTGAAGATCTTTCAAACAAATAAAGGGTCGGGGAAATATCCCCAAAAATAAAATCATTTTAAACGCTACGTCATTTGCGAAAAACAAAAATTAATATTTTAATGCGTTTTTGAAGAATAACTTTTTAACGGAAGAGAATAAAGAAAAATGACATTAATGAAAAATGTTCAGAAAATTTAGGGCTTTCGAACAATGTAACAAAAGTGGTATGTTGGTGGGGAAAAATATTTCTTGGCGTCGCGACGCCTAGCGTCGTATTTGGAAAGAGTCGCTAGATGGGCCAATTTATTCCTTTATACACTCTATATCATCTCCCATATACCAGTAGGTATATCTTTGACCGTTTTCCACTAACAGATAGCCTGGGCGTCTAAAAACGATCACCGTGTACATGTAAGGTAAACTGGTATTAATGTATGTTAGTATTATCATAGAAGAATCTATAGATTTTTCTATGGTTTTATTTGATTTCAACATTTGATATGAAATAGATGCTTTTTATACTATAAAAAGTCTGGCACTAAAAATTTTGACACATTATTTTGTATACCTACTTTATTATAATAACAATATAGCAGATAATTATTATAGTCTAACCACCGAACTATATTCTAGTTCAGTGAGTCTAACAAATAATTATTGGCAGTGGCGTAGCTTCAAATTTTGGACCCCCCCGCCAAATTAAATTTTGGCCCCCTCAAACTGGAAAATACACACGGAGGTGAAACTATCACAAACTTTATTTCTTATAGTAAATAAAAACAAAAAGTTTTTAAAACAAAAATATATCTACAAGGTGTCCAACTGTCCAACTTTAAAACTGAACAAATCCGTGAAATCTTCATTTTGAAGATAATCGCCGGAACTTTTTTTTGTTCAAGTCAAGTGTGCCATAGAATCCCCTCAAAACAGTCAAATGGTCAAGAGAACCACTCAAAGTGTTGGTGTGCAAAGATCCAATACAAAATATACAGGGTGCTATTATCTATGCCATCTCGAAGTAATGAATTTTTGGAACTTAATACGGGTAAAAAAAAGAGTAGGTATATAAAAACTGCCCCAGACACTATGAATGAACGAACTAAGTCAACAAATACCTGCCAGTCAGTAAGTCCATATCAGTTTAAGTGGCTAGTGTGCCACAACAGGAAACGCACAGAAAATGTATCATCTTGTCTTATATAAGACAGTGACTTTGTTGAGAAAGGTCGAATAGGTAATTTGAATTGTTTTTATTTGTTGGTTGGCATTTTGTTCAGAAATAAATTAGGTACTTTTGTATTTGTTAATATTTTTTCCATGATTCAAAGCATTCTTGATCCGTATAGTTTTTTAAAATTTCAGCATTTTGAGATGGCCCATAGAAAAACAGCCTGTACTTAAACCTTTGCGCACCAACATTTTGAGTGGTCCTGTTGATTATTCAACTGTTTTGATGAGATTTCATATCACACTAGACTCGCCAGATGCCTTTGAAATTCCTAATTTGCTCAACTTTGACACCCTGCAGAATGGAACTAGGTACCTGTACCTATGTGTTTTGTTCAAATTTGGTATATGGGGATTTGCGGTGTTATGATTAACCCTATATGGTCTCAGGTTTTAAATAAATAAATCGCGAAAAGGTTTTCGTGAAAATCGGGGATATAAAAAAATCGTCGCCATCCCTGAATTTGAATGGTATAAAAGTCAAAAGAAGCGGTTTTCGAAGGCCTTTCAAGGCGATTGATGCACAATGAGTTTGCTACCCTAACGTACAAAGAGTGCTTAATATACTTAGATGACATCGATGAACTTTAATTATAGGTAGTTCGCTTTTATCCATTGCTGCAGCTTCTTCAGCTTGTATAGAAAGTAATTCTGAATTGCTTATTCTGTCTTGGGAACAACAATTTCTCAAACAGTTACAGGAAGGATCAAAAATATAATACCAAAACAGAACAGAACAGGGAGTATAGGCCCGGTCGAGGGGAGGTCGTCGAGGGTTCGAGGAGGCCAGGGCCCCCCGCGACCGCGGGGTTTCGCGGTATGGTAGCTACGCCACTGATTATTGGGTCTTTTACAGAGCAGTTTTATTATTGACTAATATCCCTTCACTCAACGCTAATATCCATGATAGGTACCTAATTTCTTTGTGATCTGCGTTCACAGCGCATATTTTTCAAATTCTAACAAATATCCTAGTTCTTCTCAATTTAAAATTAGTTACGATAAAGAAATTTTCGTAAATCATGCGTTAGCTTGTTATTGAACGTGGATTAACGCGTGTCATCAACTCAGTGATTCATAAATTTTAATGGGAGCCATCGCCGAGCACGACAGTGTCCGCGCGGAGCTGGTTTTATGAATCCCCAGTGGCGCAATTGGTTAGCGCACGGTACTTATAAGACAGTAGTTGTGAGCCATGCCGGGGTTGTGAGTTCGAGCCTCACCTGGGGAACTACTTTTTTTTATTTTTTTTTCGATGCCCATTTTCCCTATAATATGTTGATTTTAGCTGTCACGAATACAAAGAGACCAGTTGTTACTTTCCAATAAAATATACAAAGGTAAAAATTATTTACTTTTGAAGACGTAAAATGAAATCGGTTGTTGTTTGTTCCTAGCGCACTAAGATTGTTCAGATAAAAATTATTTTCACCTACTTCAATATGATAAGGTGATTACACTATACAGTGTCTTTCAAAAAGTTTGAAACATATATGGAGAACATTTCTATTACTTTAATGTTAATGATTTATTTTGGAATTTGACTTAGGTGCTGTGAAAAATGAGTCACCCAATCTACGGTTGTTGATGAGTTTCGCCTGTCAAAAATAATATTATTTTAAAAAACACGGCCTATGAAAATTTATATTAATACGAAATTTGTGAAAACTTAAAAAACTTGTAACTTTGAAAAAACTCTTTTATATGTATCGTTACTACGATAGACCAGAACCATTGTGAAAATTCCGCACGCTACATCAAATATTTTGCATAAAATTTTATATAAAAACCAAGAACTAAATTAAAATACCTATACCTCACGTACTGTAGAGTCCCAAGAATTATAAGACATTACAATTTATCTGTTTTAATTTGTTTTCGCTCCGAAATTAAAGTTTGAAAAAATTTTTGGGTAGGGTTTGAACAATGCTTCTGACTATCTATGACTCGTTTAATCTATGCTACTACTAACTTTGTATTTGTATTACTATACAGGGTGGCCCACCACGAACTGCATCGATCTATACATATGGAAAACTAAAAGTAGGAAAATTCTGAAAATTTAACACCTCACCAATGCCGATGGGCGCTGCTCAACTAAAATATTCTGGTGAATCTGGCACTTTCGGTTATACCGGAAGTCGATATCAACTTTCTTATCTCAAATGGAACACCCTATATATTATTGCATTTTTGGATTCTAGGCATCATTTTGGAACAAAAACATGCAACATGTCCTATGTCTAAATACAACCGTTTTTGAGATATTTGCATTTTTCCGAAAAAAATTACAGGTGCAGACCTAAAGTCAATTAGCAATTTATACGAGGAAACCGCGAAATTTCAAAACGAATTTTTGGCATCGTGTAACAGAAGCCCTGACCTAGTGATCTATGCTGAGAAATAAATCCGTTCTTATACAGGGTGTTCACAAAATGTGAATAAAAATTACATTTAAAATGTGCTTAAATCTCGAAATTTTCAAATGGAAACCTCCATTTTTTTAATGCGATCTCATTCACCACTAAAAATGATGACAAATTTGTGTAAGGTTTCCTATACCTAAATGCAGTAATTTTCGATTAATTTACGAAAAACCCACTTTTCGCCCATAAAATGCGGGGTTTGCTTAACGCTTGGAAAATCATATTAGCCGTGGACGTTGAAAAGACAATCGCGGCCGAGGAAATATCACTTGGTTTATAAATTATTGTCAACAATAATGCCGGCGCGCTTTAATTTACACAAACGAAGATTATTTAAATTTGTTTATTATCTACGGAGAATGCAACAAAGTAATATTAAGAACGTGCGATACATAATCTTCGTTTGTGTAATTTAAGCGCGCCGGCATTATTGTTGACAAGTGACCAAAGTGACATTTCCTCAGCCGCGATTGTCTTTTCAACGTCCACGGCTAATATGATTTTCCAAGCGTTAAGCAAACCCTGCATTTTATGGGCGAACAGTGGGTTTTTCGTAAATTAATCGAAAATTACTGCATTTAGGTATAGGAAACCTTACACAAAGTTGTGATCATTTTTAGTGGTGGATAAGATCGCATTAAAAAAAATGGGGGTTTCCATTTGAAAATTTCGAGATTTAAGCACGTTTTGAATGTAATTTTTATTCATATTTTGTGAACACCCTGTATAAGAACGGATTTATTTGTCAGCAGAGATCACTAGGTCAGGGCTTCTGTTACACGATGCCAAAAATTCGTTTTGAAATTTCGCGGTTTCCTCGTATAAATTGCTAATTGACTTTAGGTCTGCACCTGTAATTTTTTTCGGAAAAATGCAAATATCTCAAAAACGGTTGGATTTAGACATAGGACATGTTGCATGTTTTTGTTCCAAAATGATGCCTAGAATCCAAAAATGCAATAATATACAGGGTGTTCTATTTGAATTAAGAAAGTTGATATCGACTTCCGGTATAACCGGAAGTGCCAGATTCGCCAAAATATTTTAGTTAAGCAACGCCCATCGGCATTGGTGAGTTGTCAAAGTTTCATAATTTTACTACTTTTAGTTTTCGATATATAGATCGATGCAGTTCGTGGTGGGCCACCCTGTATGTAGTTTTTTAAAATAAAATGATGAGTAATAACTCTTTAAAACTCTTGTTATGTTTGATGGTTTGATTAATGTTTTTACAAAAAAAAACTAAGTAGGTTGGTGTCTAGTATTTACATCAAACTACATAAATGCGTATCTACTATTTCACGAATCTTACCAATATTTAGAACTCATCATTATTAATAGATACCACAGAATGTCCAGGGCATACAGTGTGTACACACATTTTACTTACATACATACGCCCCTATGTGTTTTGTGAGAACGTATAAGTCTTAATTGAAATTTTTCCAAAAACTTACGGTCTTATACGGCCATCAGTGTCGAAATTTTATTCAAGTTTTGCTTTTGAGGGATCCAAAATCTGCAAACGCGCGGGACCGGTTGAAAAAAGCAGAAATTTGTGCTTTTCCAATAAATTTTTAATGTTGTGTAATTCAACAGCCCATATTGTTCAACAAACCATATTAAAAGTTATTTGTTTTGCTCTCAAAACCCACAAAAAACGACTTACAACTAACTTTCGAACGATGGCATATACAGGGTGAGTCAAATCTAAAGGCAGAGCCGAAAACACAAGGTAGAACTCGCTAAAATAAGCACATATGCTTAATAAACATTAGCCCAAAAAAGTTTGGTTCTCCATATACAGCGTGTTGAAAATTTTCCAAAAATAACTAATTTTTTTAATTTCTTTCGATCCCATTTAGGAATTCCAACAAAATTTGGTACACATTATATACTGGACGGTTGCCATTTTGTGGAATAATTTGACCCCGTTCCGATCACCAGCGGCGTAGGTACAAATAGTTACTGGAAATAATTGTAGAAAAAAAGTAGTACGGCCCTGTGCAAAACCAAAAATTGTGCCTTTTTTGGATAGCCCATTTAATTTGAAACAAAAAGTGCCTCTTGGTATTTTTTTTTATTTCTGGTACAGTTTCTTCGTAATTTCGGATTTTTTAAACTAGTGTCAAGGTGATTATGCTGGCATTTAAAATAAAAGTATTTGTATCTACGCCGCTGCTCATCTGAACAGGGCCAAATTATTGCACAAAATGACAACCCATAATATGTATAAAATAATTCCTAAACGGGCTAGAAAAAAATTAAAAAATATTTGGAAAAGTTTCAACACTCTGTATATGGAGAACCAAGCGTTTTTGAGCTAATGCTTATTAAGCATATGTGCTTATTTTAGCGAATTCTACCTTGTGTTTTCGGCTCTGCCTTTAGATGTGACTCACCCTGTATACGAAACGTCAATTATGTACCTTAGCTTATCTTTACAGTTATTACAGTATCCTCCATAGTACCTACTATACTTAGGTACTTTCATGAATTCTTAAAAACTTGACTTACCTTGGCACGCCACTGAAGCCAAAGCTTGAAGATATCATTATGTCTCCCACATTGGATGACTTTGTCTCCGGTATCATACCTAACATCGTACAACTTATCTTGCATAAAGAGATAGTCCGCACTCATTTGGTTACAGCTCATCAATAACCCCTGAAAGCATAAGTTTTTGTTTAAGCATATTTTAATAATTGCGCAAAGCTTACGTCTTCTTTAAAGTGAATAGTGGAGCACTGGAGCAGAGCACCCATGAGCTTATGTGGATTCCAAGTTACAGACTGAGCCCTGTAAAAAAGAAAAACATATTTTTTATTGCAACATTATTATACATATCACATTTTTCAAAAAAAATTGCTGGGTAAACATCGCTCATCGTTTGTTTGTTTTTTAAGCCAGATTGCTCTAAAAAGTAGAATATAATTTTTTTCAGCGATTATAAGCTGATCAGAATAATACTTATTGTCAACATTTGTAAAAAGAAAACCATTGGGCGCTCATAAAATATTAATTATCTCCCCCGCACAAGCATTCAGTTGCTTCTGGGGTAGGTACTCCTAGTTTGTAGTATTGTGAGGATGAGAATTATTATTACTAGATATTATTACTATATCTAATAATTTTGATTTAAATTTACATTCTTACCTTTATTAATAATTATTGATACTCGCAGTATGGAACATCAATCAGCATTATGGCATTATGCATAGTAATAGTAATATAGATAATAAATATATATTCCTCAACAATGACCCTCTATATTTCGACATCTCCTCCCACCCGAGGAAAACAAAATAAAACAATAACTTCGGGACTAACATCGGTCACCCCCGCAATGCCAGCTAGAGTCTTTTTCACACCCCTAATTAATAGTTGGCTTTGGACGGTCGCCGTAGTGATTAATGACGGTGCTAATTAATAAGGGCACGTCACGGCCACCGCGATCGGCGTTCTAAAGCGTGCCTGCCGGGGGTGGTTCTTTTTAGGGGCCTTTGTGCTAAGCCGCAATTGAGAATTGATGCGATGGAAATATTAACGGCGTAATGGCACTTTTGAATTTCGTTTTTTAATTAATTTTATTCCGTTTTTGCACTTACAGGGCCGCGCACCGAATTTAGATTTTAGCGAATAACAACAGTTTTTTTGCTGGGAATGTAATACTTACGCTGAGGTAAACATATTGCGAGTTCGGAAATTAAGACAGATAATTCTGTAGTACCCAGGTAATTACCTAATTTCTAGGTAAGAATGTTCTCATGTGGTGTTTTTTTTTATTGTAAGTGCACCTAAAGCCTCGTATACATTTGCAACACCACCGCGTAATGCAACCTCGTCGCGAACCGAACAGCGCGCCGCGCGCCCTAGTTTGGACGGCTCCGCGAACGCTGTCGTGCGCGGCGCGCGACGGCGTTGCGACCTGTTCCCGACGGCTGTCGGTTTTTGGTGCAGATCAAAGGAAATTCGCGCGGAGGCGCGCGGCGGCGTTGCACTAGTTTAGACGGCCGAGACGGCCCTCAGAACGTCTCACAGTTGACCAGCCCCAGCGCAGTGCCGCGGACTACCCAACAGCGGCGTCGTTCGTTTCCACAATACCAATGGAGTGGACCGAAGAAGCGGCTCTAAATTTAATAGAAATTTATGCCCAATTAAATTTAAAATAAATTCAAAATCAGTGGGAGCCATTCTCGTAAAATTCTTATAATGGCCACTTATCGCTTGAAATTTCAAGTCCAACAATAAACTGGAAGCACCTTCCTCTAGTCTTCTAGTAAATAGATTAGTTTGCCACCACCTTCTTCTTCGTCGTTGTTTCAACTTCTTTTTCTTGTCGAGTAACTCAAAATGAATATACAGTGTGACCCATTTGTTTTGGGGTCAGTCTGTAAAAAGTGTATCAATCGTGCGATTTGGCTGATTTTTTTTTTAAATTGTAGAGCTCGATGAACTGCACATTTTGAACAAAAATTGCCTGGTTCGCATAAAATCCAAAGCCTACTATGACCGTTTTTATGAGCAAAATTTTAAGAAACCATATTAGCGTTTTTTTTTGAAAAAATCTGTGTGCGCCAATGGATTGAGCACCCCTCGAAATGGGTATGTACAAAATTTCATCAAAATATTTCAAATAATAACGATTTTGTAGAAAAATTAAAAATGCAGCCAAGGTACGTCTTTATTTTCAAAAATTCAATGTTGGCCATGGAAAATAATTGAATTGTTTACTTTTATTAAGTGTCAAACTGTCTAAATTGAGTTCAGAAATTGTTTGTGCTCAATACAATTAATTATCATAATTATGGAATATTTAAGCATAAGAGACAAAATAGAAATTGTTCGACTCGTGGGCGACAACGAGCGCTCGGCAGCAGAAGCTGCGGCCGAATTTAACAATAGACACCCAGGTAGATCAGTGAGTCGAAGTACTGTACAACGTATAAACAATATTTTTGATGAAACTGGATCGATTTCTAAAAATTTATTAAAAACTAGGCAAAATGAACGCCGTGGACTTGTTGAAAATAACAATCAAATTCTGCAATACTTTAGTGACAATCCTCGAAATAGTGTTCGAACGGCTAGTTTAGACCTTCATATACCCAGAGAGAGTATAAGGAGATGTTTGAGACAAAACAAAATAAAACCGTTTAAGCCAAAATTTTTGCACACCCTGGAACCAGGAGATGAGGAGAGAAGATTAGAATTTTGCTATTGGCTGCAAGGTGAATATCTCCATAATGGCAACTTTTTAAATGAAATTTTATTCACCGACGAAGCCACGTTTACTACAAATGGTGTAGTATCAAGTCAAAACTGCCGTCACTGGTCAGCTGAAAATCCAGAGTTTATAATAAATGCAAGGAGACAATATTCACAAAAAATTAACGTTTGGTGTGGAATACTACGCGACAGAATAATTGGCCCATTTTTCTTTGAAGGGAATTTGAATGCGGCTGGCTTCTTGAATTTTCTAGAAATTGAATTTAGAAATGCTTTAGATGAGTTACCATTAAGATACCGTTTAAATTTAAAGTTACAGTTAGATGGCAGTCCTATTCATAATGCTCGTTTAATCAGAAACTGGCTAGATAATAATTTTGAAAACTGTTGGATAGGGCGAAATAGTCCTTTCTGTGAGTGGCCACCGAGATCTCCGGACTTAACTCCTTTAGATTTTTTTCTTTGGGGTACACTTAAGCAAAATGTTTATAAGTCAAGACCCCATAATTTACAAGAACTGCAAGCTAGGATAAACCGTAGTTGTTAGGAAATTACTCCACAGCAAATACGAAATGTAATTTTGAATGTACGCAAGAGGAACGACAAATGCATTGTAGAAAATGGAGGCTTGGTAGAAGTTACAAAAATTTTATAATTTTAATTGTTTTTATGTTTTGTGTTTATAAGCATAAGGTTGTATTATTACAATTCAATTATTTTCCATGGCCAACTTTGAATTTTTGAAAATAAAGACGTACCTTGGCTGCATTTTTAATTTTTCTACAAAATCGTTATTACTTGAAATATTTTGATGAAATTTTGTACATACCCATTTCGAGGGGTGCTCAATCCATTGGCGCACACAGATTTTTTCAAAAAAAAAACGCTAATATGGTTTCTTAAAATTTTGCTCATAAAAACGGTCATAGTAGGCTTTGGATTTTATGCGAACCAGGCAATTTTTGTTCAAAATGTGCAGTTCATCGAGCTCTACAATTTAAAAAAAAAATCAGCCAAATCGCACGATTGATACACTTTTTACAGACTGACCCCAAAACAAATGGGTCACACTGTATATGTACGCCGCTGCAGCGACCTCCATAGCGTTGCACACGAATGACTGACAACCGGTCTCTCTCACGTTTGGGAACAACTAGCGATGGCATTGCAGGGTTCGGCGCGGGCAAAATTTGTTTGTCAAATTGGCGGCGCGGCGGGCGGCGAGGCGCACTGTTCGGTTCGCGACGAGGTTGCATTACGCGGTGATGTTGCAAATGTGTACATACCTTAATATTGTAGCCGATTTACAGGGGCGAGCTGACCCGGCAGCAGAGGTCTGCGTCGCAGACGGGCGGCCAAATCCAGGGGCGGCCACAGGCCGCCCTTCCGTCGCGAAAAAATATTTTTTCAGAAAAAAGGTAGTAAGTCTCTACATTACTTGCATTCGCCCTCAAAAAGAATATCGTCAACAATGCAACAACACCATATTGACACAGAATAAAAAAAACTATCTAAGATCTTCTATATGAGCCAGGAGAGATTAACCGATTTAGCAATAATTTCCATTGAAAGTATCCTACTTGATACAATAAATATCAGCGATATAATATCAGAGTTTGCCAGTGTTAAAGCCAGAAAAGTACAATTCGTTTACCTTGTAGATATCATGTGCCTTGTACTTAAGGGATAACCCCAATATTTTAGAAATATTTTACTTTTTTTGTTTCATTTAGAAGAAAATGTTTTATTTATTTTTACAAGTACCTGTACTTTTCTTTTCCGATTTATTTTCAGTTGTATTGTTACTTTGTAAGTGATGTTTTATGTTTTACTTGTAGTTTTGGTTTTTTTTTCTATTTTGAAACATTTTCATTTTAAAGAAACATTTACCTTGTTCCTTTCAGTCTGGAAATTCTACCAGACTCAAAACACATTACTCGTTATAATAAGACTGATAGTGGCGTACGCGTATGTCTGCGGTATTTTATTGTAATAAATATACAGGGTGAGTTTTTTTTTGATGACCAGTATGATGATCTCGGAAACTAGCAGAGCTAGAACAAAGGTTAAATGGGGAAAGAATTGCGGATTTGAAAACTCAATGTAATGCCCTTTTTGGATTTTTAAAAAAGTTCATGGCTCGCTAGATATTTTGAAAGGAGTGATTTTTTGCTATTTCATCATATCTCTGCAGCTCCGATATTTCTGATTATACAGAAAAACTGTAGAGACAAAAACTGTAGATAATTTTGGGCTTAATAAGATAATCTTATCCAATTTTTTATGTTGTTTGTGATTTTTGATATATGACATAAACTTGTGTTTTTTAAATGTAAATCATAGTTGGCTGTGGCCTTATCAAATCGGCCATTTTTTGAGCTTTCCAAAGATATAATACTCGGCATAGTTGTTATAAAAAATAAAAGACCTATGGCTAATTTTCTGATTTTTTTTAAAATTTTCACATAGTCAGCCATGGAATATTTTCATAATTACGTTCTATTTTGTAATAAGACAATCAAACTTTCTAATATTTTGTTTTTAGCTGATAACAAAATGAAACAAAATAAAACAAAAATTGAAAAACTCAAATTCAAATTATTATTACTTTAAAAGGTCACCTTTTAAAATAAAAAAAGGTGGTCAAACAATCCACCATTATTATTTATGCAAATATTGCATCTTTTTAAAACTGAATTTGTCGCCTTTTTTAGAGAGCGCCTGTCAATACTGGCAATTGCTTCTAAAGCAGCTGCTCTTAATTCAACAATTATTGTCTCATACTTTATTTTGTACTGTTCCACACAAAAAGAAATCCAAAACAGACAAATCGGGGGATCGGGGCGTCCAGGAAATAGGTCTATTTCTCCCTATCCAACTATTTGGATAGAGCTGATCCAGGTAATTTCTTACGGGCAAATAATTATGTGGTGGAGATCCATCATGACAATTTTTGTTTTATTTTGTTACATTTTGTTACCAGCTAAAAATAAAATATTTGAAAATTTGAAGTATGTCTTATTATAAAATAGAACGTAATCATGAAAATATTCCGCTGACTATGTGAAAATTAAAAAAAAAAAGAAAATTAGCCATATCTCTTTTATTTTTGATAATAACTATGCCGAGTATTACTATATCTTTGAAAAAGCTCAAAAAATGGCCGATTTAATAAGACCACAGCCAACTATGATTTGCATTTAAAAAACCACAAGGTCATGTCATATCTCAAAAATCACAAACAACATAAAAAAATTAATAAGATTATTTTATTAAACCCAAAATTATCTACAATTTTTGTCTCTACAGCTTTTCAAAATATCTAATGAGCCATGAACTTTTTTAAAAATCCAAAAAGGGCATTAGATTGAGCATTCAAAACTGCAATTCTTTCCCCATTTAACCTTTGTTCTAGCTCTGCTAGTGTCCGAGATCCCCATAGTGGTCATCGAAAAAAACTCACCCTGTATATTTTTGAGAATACCTATTATTATTTTTGTTATTCCTACCTAATAATTTTTGCAATTATTACCTCGTAGGTAATAATTGACATGGAAAAGTCTAGAAATTCAAGATTTTTGAAGTTTTTATAACCTGAAAGAATTTTTTTATTACATTCTGCAGACGGGCGGCCAAACATCTAGGAACGCCTCTGCCGATTTATATAAATAAGTAAACTATCCGAATTTTGAATAACCTACACCAAATGAGTAGGTTATTTTTGGTGAAAAGAAAGATCATTAAATTTTGACGAACTAACAGCTAAAGTAACTGGAGCGGCAAGAAGGATATTGCCTCCCATTGAAAAATGTGAAATCTTTTGATAGGAAACTCTGATAATAATTGTGCATTGATAGTGCTCAACATTTTCAAAAGTTAATGCAGTAAAAATTCTTAGTATTATCACTCATCTGTGGTATTATGATAAGACTATTATCATAGCTGTTTTGATTTGTATTCATGTTTTGGGTGCCTATGCAATGCATTGAAATTTCATTTCATTTCCATGGCTAATTTGATTTCAACTGGATTAATGAAATTCAACCGAAGTAGGTGATTTTTAGGAAATTGTATCTTATTCTTTTCTATGGAACCCCATTAAAATCGTATATTGATGTATTCAGAAAATGACGGTCTTTCAAAAAATGCAAAGAAAATCGTATTCATGCCATTAAAAAAAAATAAAGTTGGTTGCCATAGCAATGAAATTGAACTTATACGGCATGAAAAACTGAATATCGCCAGTTTATGACAAAAAATATGCCTAAAAACCTTTATTGTTGTTTATTAATAACGTTATTTCAGGAAATATGAACATCGTGTATAATACAGTGTGTCCGCGTTTTCGTAAAATTTCATTTTTTACAAACACCCTGTATGAGCTAGACTGGCTATACTAGGTACAGGGTGGTTCATTATAAATTGACACCCCCTCCTTAACTTGCTAGTTTTTGAGGTTAGAAAATAAGTTTTTTTACAAAAGTTTTAAATACTATAATACAAAGTTTTTTGTGACGCTATTGGACCGTGTACAGTGTGTTCTAGAAAGCCGTGGCAGACATAACTTATGTTTTTTTAAAATGGAACACCTTATATATTTTTGCATTTTTGAAATCGGCTCATCAACTTTGTGGCATTATCTTTTTCCGTTTTTGAAAAATTCCGTTTTAAATTTGTGGATCTCGTGATAAAGATAGATGATCGATGTAATAACAAAAATATTCGTTTTAAACAAGAGAGTAAAATAGTGAAAATCCAAAATGTTTAGGAGCCTTTTCAAATTTTACTGATTATATTCTCGAAATAAAGAATTTCAGGAAAATCGTAAAAGCTCCTAAACATTTTGTAGTTTCACTATGTTACTCTCTTGTTTAAAACAAATATTTTTCGTTATTACATTGATCGTCTATATATGTATATATATATATATATTGCAAATTCGAGTTAAATAAATTTAGTATAAAATTTTAATACGGAATTTTTAAAAAACAGAAAAAGATAATGCCACGAAGTTTAATATCATTTTGATTGCCTTGATGAGCAGATTTCAAAAACGCAAAAATATATAGGGTGTTCCATTTAAAAAAACATAAGTTATGTCTGCCACGGCTTTCTAGAACACACTGTACACGGTCCGATAGCGCCACAAAAAACTTTGTAATAGTATCTAAAACTTTTGTCAAATTTTTTTTTTCTAACCTCAAAACTAACAAGTTAAGAGGGGTAAAGTATACAGGGTACTCTGGAAAATCAAATAATTGTGAACTTTGGCCCCACTCTATGAACTCCCTCTATAACTTAAAGTGTTGAGATATTTGGTTTTGAGCTATGCCCAATTCAATAGCATTATCCATTTTATTTTTAAAAGAATGCCTAATATGGTTACGTTATCTGTGCTAAAATAGTATTCTCTCTAAATAAATCACAGCTAGCCATGGAATAATCACCCAATCGAAATAGTAGTGTCTAGTCTAGTGTGATATTTTCCTTTAGGTGAGTCTAAAAAAATATAATGCCAAATTTTACCAGGTTTTTTATAGATTTCTGGAGTGTTCACAAGCAAACGCGGACACACTGTATTTAAAATAAAACATACAGGGTGTTCTAATTTGATCAGCAACATCCCTGTAAAATTGTGATGCGCTACACGATTTTGATGATTTTTTTTGGAAGTAGGAAATGTCCTTATGCACCCGTTTCCAATCTTTTGGAAAATGCTATAAGGGATTTTTGTATCGGAAATCTGGCTACGTAGCTGTATTTAGCACCATCTGAAAACCCATTGTCTCAAGTTTTATTAATTAAAATTAATAAAAATCAGGAATGCTTTGAGAATATTTGAAAATCGGGTAAACCTAATTGAAACATCCTCAAAATGTCCCACTAATAAAGAAAACTGAAAAAGGACACGATCCTTCCGTTTTAAAATAGTTCGTAAATATGGCATAACTGTTTTCTGTGATTATGAAGAATAGGCCATATACAGGGTGTCCAACTTTAAAACTGTACAAATCGGTAAAATCTTCACTTTTGGAGATAATCGCCTAAACTTTTTTTTGTTTGAAAGGCCTTCAAAACCCGCTTCTTTTGACCTTCTTGCCATTTTCAAAATGCAAATACAGGGCCGGCTGCGATTTTTTTAACCCCCGATTTTCACGAAAACCATTTAGCGATTTTTTTATTTAAAATCTAACACCACAGCGTTAATCAGAACATCCCAAAACCCTTATTTACCAAAAAAAATATACAGGAAGATCCATTCTGCAGGGTGTCAAAGTTGAGCAAAATAGGAATTTTAAAGGCATCTGCCAAGTCAAGTGTGCCGAGGAATCCCCTCAAAACTGTGGAATGGCCAACAGGAGCACTCAAGCTGTTGGTATGCAAAGGTCCAATACAAAATATACAGAGTGTTCTTATCTGTGCCATCTCAAATTACTGAATTTTTGGAACTTTATACGGGTTAAAAATCGAGTATATCAAAACCGCTCCACATACTATAAACGATCTAAATCTAAAAAGTACAGAAGCCTGCCAGTCAGTAAGTCCATATCAGTTAAGGTGGCTGGTGTGCCACAACAGGAGACGCACAGAAAATGTATCATCTTAGACAGTGACTTTGTTGAGAAAGGTTCAATAATTTAAATTGTTTTTATTTGTTAGTTGGCACTTTGTAAAGAAATACATTACTTTTGTGTTTATCAATATTTTTTCAATGATTCCAGAGCACTCTTGATCCGTATAAGTTTCATAAAATTTCAGAATTTTGAGATGGCTCAGAGAAAAATACCCTGTATATTTTTATAGTAAATCTTTTCACACCAACATTTTGAGTGGTCCTGTTGACCATGCAACTGTTTTGAAGGGATTCCATGGCACACTTGACTCGCCAGATGTCTTTAAAATTCCTATTTTGCTCAACTTTGACACCCTACTACTGTATATTTTTTGTTCAAATTTTGTATATGGAGGTTTTGGGGTATTCTGATTAACACCGTGGGGTCAGATTTCAAATAAATAAATAAAGGGTTTTCGAATAATGTACCAAAAATTATTCGCTTTCAAAATTGAAAGGATTGAATTTGACAAAATTTGGACACTCTACTATTTCAAGAAAACCAATGGTGTTTTGACCAATGCCCATTTGGCATTTTTTTCATCATTTTGAATGTACAGTTGATCTGACTCCCTACTCCCTGTATACTTTTTGTTCAAATTTGGTATATGAGGGTTTTGAGGTGTTCTGATTAACGCTGTGGGGTCAGATTTTAAATAAAAAAATCGCTAAATGGTTTTCGTGAAAATCGGGGGTATAAAAAAATCGCAGCCGGCCCTGGATTTGCATTTTGAAAATGGCAGGAAGGTGAAAAGAAGCGGTTTTTGAAGGCCTTTCAAACAAAAAAAAGTTTAGGCGATTATCTCCAATACTAAAGATTTTACGGATTTGTACAGTTTTAAAGTTGGACACCCTGTATAGTGACTAGGCCTGAGACAAAATATCGATACTATGGATTTTATCGATACTCGATATTCAATTTCGATAAATCGAAATATCGATCTTTTCGATTTTATCGATCTTTTCAATTTTATGGATCTTTTCGATTTTATCGATCTTTTCGATTTTATCGATCTTTTCGATTTTATCGATCTTTTCGATTTTATCGACATTTTTGATTTTATCGATCTTTCCGATTATATCTATCTTTTGAAACTGTTTGCAAAAATACAGGAAATTGCTGCACCCATTGCGTCCAGACCGCGCCGCAGCAGGCCGATCGGCCTTTTTTTATAATATGCGCGTCCAGAGCCCGACTGAGGCCGACACGTGCCGATCGGATTTGCAGTTCGGCATCGCCGCGCGGGTTTGTCCGTCTGGCGTCGATTTCTTAATATATTCGATTTTCCAAATTGTCTAGCTTCTTAAATAAAATCGATTATATCGATTTTATCAATGAGATCAATTATATTAATAAGATCGATAAGATTGATTTTATCGATAAGATCGATTTTATCAATAAGATCGATAAAATTGATTTTATCGATAAGATCGATTTTATCGATAAGATCGATTTTATCGATAAGATCAATTATATTGATGAGATCGATTTTATCGATAAGATCGATTATATCGATAAGATCGATTTTATCGGTAAGATCGATTATATCGATAAGATCGATTTAATCGATAAGATCGATTTTATCGATATTATTTCAGTATCGATTTTCGATACTGAAATTCGGAGATCGAACAGCCCTAATAGTGACCGGCAGAAAGTTGGACACAAATGGAAAACTTTTTTATTGTTAATTTCTCAGAAAAATTTTTTCTCGATAAAA
Organism: Pseudeuparius sepicola; assembly: GCA_963920635.1. Classification (NCBI taxonomy): domain Eukaryota; kingdom Metazoa; phylum Arthropoda; class Insecta; order Coleoptera; family Anthribidae; genus Pseudeuparius; species Pseudeuparius sepicola. Next base: position 24,287,745 of record OY987298.1, on the reverse strand, counting down.
GTTGGTGCATCATTTTAAACCTAAAACGCACATATCAAAATTTAAATATCTCTTTTTGGATACAAGGTAGATTCAAAAATGTCAAAATAACTCAAGAGTCAAGTACCCTTATTTTTTAAAATACAGTAAAAAGTTACTTACAAAAGTTGTTTGGAATCAAAGGTGGATGTCACATTTAAAGTCACAGCCACCTAGTAAAAAAAAAGAAATTCAACTTTTTTGTATTTTTTTCGACCACCCTGTGTACTACAAAAAAAAAACTGCAAGCTCAACTTATCATCGAATTTGCTACTAAACTTTAATTTTGTTCGATTAGCGGCTAGAAATTTAAACTAATCGAAATAAGTTTAAAATTTTAAATTTTTGTGTCCAACTTTCTGCCGGTCCCTGTATATTTAAGTATTATCTTAAAACGGTAGAATTGTGGGTGTTTCCGTTTTCTTTATTGGTGAGTCTTTTTGGGGATGTTTCGATTAAGTTTACCTGATTTGAAAATATTTCCAAAGTATTCCTGATTTTAATTAAAAATTTAACAAAATCCCAACTACAAGGTCTTGTAGAAATGTTAGTTGGCTATATTTATGTAAATTCATAACATTCAACAATAATAGCATTGTTCTAAATTTCGCCTGGAAAAATCAATACTCCTACTTAATATATTTTAAAACGATAAATGGGCTGTCTTGAATAAGTTTGCTCGGTTTGCAGAGATATTTCCAAAGCATTCCTGATTTTAATTGAAATTGAAAAAAAATCATTTCCAGACCTTTAAGTGCCTTTAGAAATTTATATCGACGATGTAAATTAATAAAACTTGGTACATTGGGGTTTCAGGGGTGCAAAATAAAACTACATAACCAGATTTTCAATAAAAAAAGGCCTACTACCATTTTCCCAAAAATCGTATCGAAAAAATCATAGCAGGCCGTGGAATAGCGCTGTCACCGTGACGATATGTCGCACGAGTGCAGAGGAACACTTCCTACATAAAAATAATCATCAAAATCGTGCAGCGCACCACAATTTTACAGGGGTTTTCCGGGGTGTGATGTGAAGATCTTGAGAGCTGGAGATTTAATTCTCCGCTAGCGATAGATACGGTATTGTAGCTATTCTGTGACTTTCCTTGATGGCGAAAAAATACCATCTACCACTTAACCTTGATTAAATGATGCTCGCTGAGGGGCACTTAGCGCCCCCGCCTCGGATAATGGATGAGCTGCGGCAGTCAATTCAGATCGCCCCCCACGCGGCGCACGGGGTGTTTTTAAAGCCCATAGTGGGGGCGTGGGATGCAAATTGATGCCCACTTTACGGCTTATCGGATTATTGATCCCGTATTTATCTGAGGCTACGGCCGTATTTGGGGCCTAGGTTTTTTAGGGTTTAGGGCGAGGACAGGCAAACTGAAAAGTAAGTAGATATACCAATAATGGATCGGTTCTTCTTACTCGCGAACCATCATTTTTGAATAATTGACGGGGTCGTTTCAAGAAGAACCGTCATTCATCATAATCACAATTAACAATTAAGGCACCTCTGTAAAGGACGCCATTACTTGGGTTCTGCAGCTTTTTGTATACGCACCGCACAGTTTATATCGATTTTGAAATAGTCCGCAAGCTTAAAATTCACTTTCACAACACTGAAAATTGTACGATTTCGCTAACAAATACAAAATCACAACAACTGCCGCCATTAAAATGCGTAACGTAAACTGATCGATGAAGAAATGCTGCCAACGGAATAATGTTGCTAACCTTTCTGCCTCCGAATTAAAATCGGCAAATTTGATTGGCTGACGCGCTTAAGTAGTCCCAAATAAACAAACGATCAGTGTTTTCAAAACAAATGGAATAATGTTGGGAAACACTTTTGGTACTATACTGTATCCAAGTTACAGAGGCACTGAATCACATTGGCCACTACGTGGTCGCGATGTGACCTATTCTCTTATTGGTCTGGCCGTCGTAAAATCTCAATATTTCCTGCATAGGTAGGATCGCGTGGAGACTTGTTGCAGAATCTCATATATTAGACCGACCCTGGTAATCGATCGCAATGCGGTCATTTGATTTTTAACAGACTTAAAAAAAGGAGGAGGTTATCAATTCGGTTGTATTTTTTTATGTTTGTTACCTCAGAACTCCGTCATTTATAAACCGATTTGGACAATTCTTTTTTATTTTAAAGGGTATACCTACGGAATGATCCCATTTAAATTTGGAGAAAAAAATTCCACCCCTAAGGGTGGACAAATAGGGGATAAAATTTCATATTGGACCGATTTCGATGATTCTCTTTTTATTAGAAAGGGAATACTTTAAGAGTGGCCCCATTTAAATTTGAAGAAAAAATTCCACCCGTAAGAGTGGAAAATAGGGGATGAAATTTCATATTGGACCGATTTGGATAATTCTTATTTTATTAGAAATGGGTTACCTTAGAGGAGGGGTAGTCACATTTAAATTTGAAGAGAAATTAAATTTGAAGAGAAATATTTCAATCCTAAGAGGGTGGATAAATAAGGGATAGAATTTAATATTGGACCGATTTCGATAATTCTCAATAATTCACTAAAAAATAAGAAAAAAAAAAACAAAACCTACTTCAAAAATTTGCCCGTATGCACACTCCACTAAAAATAAAAAAATAAATAACAAAAAATAACACAAATTTGCCCGTATGCACATTTCAACTAAAATTTTAGAAATATTTTTCTCTTTCTAAATTGAGTTATCTTTGGAGAAGGTGACAGTAAGTTATAATGTATGTAGATAACTCAATTTAGAAAGAGAAAAAACATTTCTAAAATTTTAGTTGAAATGTGCATACGGGCAAATTTGTAAAGTCGGTGTTATTTTTTGTTAATTTTTTTTTAATTTTTAGTGGAGTGCGCATACGGGCAAATTTTTGAAGTCGGTTTTAATTTAGGTATTTGTTATTTTTTTCTGTTTATACAGGATGATTTTTTTAGGTCTACCACCGCCATTTTCTCGCTTATTTTAGGCCCTACAAAAAAAGCGTAAAAAACAAAAATGTTGCAATTTTGGACAGCTAAGTGGTGCTGCGAAAGAAATCGGCATCCATATGGGCAACTTGTCTCGCAATATTAAAAAAACTTCAAATTGAGCAAAACTATTAATAGCGGTGGAATGTTTATTTTAAGAGACAGAGGATAACATATATATTGAAAATTGATGGCACTAGACTATTACCCTTGTTTATAACGTCTCTGTTATAAACAAGGTTATTACTCTAAAAAAGAGGCGAATTGCAAGCCTACATTCTAACATCATCAATAATTACATCATAGTCAAATACCGAACTGAAACAAACGCCAAGTTACAAGCTGTGACATTCAAAATGGGACGATTAAAGTGTGCCTCTTTTGTCACATTTAAAACTAATTATTCGTTTGCATTTTATTAAAAATTTAACCGTGTCGGATCATTCTTTACTATTTGTTCTTGACGCTGGAAATTTCCCTCGCACAGACGATGGGGGCGCGGAGGGGCCGCCCCAAAGAGCGAACCCGTGTCGGGGGGCAGCCGCCCGGACTAATCCGGGCGGGTCGCGTGGGAAGGACCGCAGCTGGAGGAATCCGCCCTACTCGAGCCTCGAGCGGCGCGCAAAACGGGATGTGGGTCTCTGGGGCAATCCCTGGGATTGGGTTCGACCAGCGCCGGTTTTAGCTTGACTACCGCCGGGTGTTAAGGTTAAAAAACGCGTTATCTTTCCTCTCAATTTTTAACTTTTGCCCAAAAAACTTTTTAGTTGGGAGGTAGTCGGAAATTTAAAAAAATGAATCTTTGTGGTACAAAATTGCGCCGCAGGCGAAAATTTTTCAAATATTCAAAGTCAAACAGTTTAAATTAACGAAGAGATTCCAAGCAAAACATATATTCTTGCTAACTGATGGTATTTTTTTTGCTCACTATGACTCATAACATTTGTAGCCAAGAAATCCTACTCAGTCTTCTTTTATAGAACAACAACTGTGACCAATAGAAATTTCGAAATTTGTTTTAGTGTGAACCCATAAAAATCATTGCTTTTTAAACCGGCTATACAAAAGAAAGCAGAGGAGTTTGGTTACTAAAATGCGTCGTAGGCGAAAATTTTCAGAAATATAAAACACAGATAGTTTAAAAGAGGTATAGGAAATTACAAAATCATAACAGTATAATGTATTTTTCGTCTTTTCTCGATGTAGGCGGCTTGAATCCCCAAACCATATACAGCCCTGGGATTATGTATATGGGAAAAGCCAGGTCTCGTGGAATCGGTAGTTAGCTTTGACAATAATAAGTATATTTTTCAATAAATGTAGGTGTTACATTTCATTACCTGACAATTTTCCAATTTATAATTCAATCAATGAATCAACGTTGTATATTCCGAGTTTAGGATATTTTCACATAGAATTTTTATTTTCTTCCAAAAATCCAAGGGGGGGAGTAAAATCTTCAACGTACAGATGAATAAGATGATGAATAGGAGAACGTTTCAATTGTTATGTTTGCAGACGACGATTAAAATGAAGGTGTCGCGTCGTGAGCGACATAGCAACAAAATGTGATTTATTTTTAGTTGTTAGATCCGCTTATACCGCCTAAAATTAACCGCCGGGTGCTATTAGCGCCTTAGAAAGTAGGTATACCCGTGTCCTACAGTAAGGCGTACCACAAAGGCATAACCGAAGGACTACTTCGGTTCACACTTATTACTTTTGAATAAAAAACACGAGGAAAGAGTCGAAGCTCTATATGGGCAATGCGATGGAAACGGCCAACTATAGGCTCAAAATATGACTCCATATTTTCACATCGGACATGGCGGTGTGTGGTGCTTCAACCCTCCTGCGCATAGGCGTAGCTAGCCTTTTTTCTCCGGGGGGGCTTAAGCCCCTGAAGGAGATGAGATTCAGTAACCCGCAAAAGCGCCGGAGCGCCGCATATAAACACTTTGGTGTATATGTGTTTACCTAACTCACTATAAAACGACTAAAATTTCCGTTTAAAAATCAAAGTAAGCCATGATTTTGTCGAATAAGCGTCACCGTTTACGTCACAGCACCTGCGCGCGGGCATACCGTTTTCTGTGTATCGTGGGTTATTGCTCGGATGAATGAATAGTCAACTGTCAATTAATTAGGTAGGTACTTATTTGTAAATGAACTTACTGAACTAAATGAAGAAAATTAAAGTACTTACGCAAACTATAGCAGAGCTTATTTACTTATTAATCGGCACAACGTTATTAATTTAAATACACACAGCTTTACTGCATACAGGGTGAGTTTTTTTCGATGCCCACTATGGGGATCTCGGAAACTAGCAGAGCTAGAAAAAAGGTTAAATCTAATGCCCCTTTTGGATTTTTAAAAAAGTTCATGGCTCACTAGATACTTTAAAAATAGTAATTTTTTGCTATTTCATCAGATCTCTGTAGCTCCGTTATTTCTGGTTATACAGAAAAACTGTTGAGACAAAAATTGTAGATAATTTTGGGCTTAATAATCTAAATCTAAATCTAAATAATCTAATACAATTTTTTATGTTGTTTGTAATTTTTGAGATATGACATAATAAACTTGGGTTTTTTTAAATGTAAATCATAGTTGGCTGTGGTCTTATCAATTCGGCCATTTTTTTAGCTTTCCAAAGTCAGCCATGTGAAAATTTAAACAAAATCAGAAAATTAGCCATAGCTCTTTTATTTTTTATAATAACTATGCCGAATATTATATCTTTAGAAAACTCAAAAAATGGCCGATTTTATAAGGCCACAGCCAACTATGATTTACATTTAAAAAAACACAAGGTTATGTCATATCTAAAAAATCACAAACAACATAAAAAATTGGATCAGATTATCTTATTAAGCCCAAAATTATCTACAATTTTTGTCTCCACAGTTTTTTTGTATAATCAGAAATAACGGAGCTACAGAGATCTGATGAAATAGCAAAAATCACTCTTTTCAAAATATCTAGTGAGCCATGAACTTTTTTAAAAATCCAAAAGGGGCATTAGATTGATCGTTCAAAACTGCAATTCTGCCCCATTTAACCTTTGTTCTAGCTCTGCTAGTTTCCGAGATCCCCATAGTGGGCATCGAAAAAACTCACCCTGTATACTGATACTGCATAAGTAAAAATATAGATGTACATTGGGGTCTTCGCAGTATTACATATCAATCACAGTAAGCACTCACGTCCAGCCGTCCAGGTTCGTAGTGATGCCAGAGACTCTTTAAAGTAAGGGGACCCAACATTATACTTTCCAAAGTGAGGCCTATTCTTTCCACATTCTGATGGTATCAGTGATGCCAAGTATGCCAATTTATTGGAGAATCTATTAATAAAACAGGTACTTTGATTGTTATTGTTAGTAAAAATTAATAATGGTTTCCATGATTTCTAAAAATTATAGTTGACAATGTTGTGTCTACAAATACAGAATATGGCAACTGTCAAATGAAACAAATTTATTGTATAGTTGAAATTCTTTAATTGTCACATCTGAGTATCTGGAAGTTAGAAAACTTAAAAATTGTGGATTATGATGGGAAATTTTTTGCCTCCTTTAGAATCTTATCACATAAAACCACTTATGTGGTCTCCCTGCAGTCTACAGAAAACAAACTTCCGTCAAGGCTTCACTTTTCCTATGTGATAGACTGTGAAATGCTGGGTCCCCTTATTTTAAAGAGTCCCTGACTGATGCTAATTCTGTGAGTGGGGCGTGTGGCGGACTGACGGGGTCGGGTGCGGGGTGAGTGCGTGACGGCAGTGTTGCCGCTGTTTAGTTTGTTTTATTTTGACATTAGTGTTTTAGTCAGTGTCTATTACTATACGCAATAACACGAACACGCAACAAGATTAAATCAGCTTAGTAAGGTTTTTAATGTAAACCTATAATGTCAAAAAAATTATAAAAATAAACGCTAGAATTTGTCAGGGGGGGCTATTTTTATAGCAGGGGGGCTTAGCCCCCCCCAGCCCCCCCTTAGCTACGCCAATGCCTACTGCGTACTATCGTACTGTACAGGGTGTTCCAAATCAACATGTAGATATTTTAAGAGACGGTTGCCAGGCGCGGCTCGTGAGTTATCGTACAGGTGGAGGTGGGTCAAAATGTGGTGGATAGTGCCGCAGGCACTGGCCCGCACCCGACAATTTTGTCGTAGTGATATCTACACACAAACTAACTTTTATGTATTTTTTTTATGTTTTTCCTTTTAAATGGAGCAATTAAAGATGTATCCCTTGAGATATCCATTAGAGAATAATTATTCTGAAAAATAATACCTAATATCAAAGAAAATGGTATGCGTAGTACCATTTTCTTTGCTAATATTGAGATAATTCCGAGGATGATTCACCGCAGAATGGGCCTGTTTCACACTTTTTTTTATTCTTGATTATGAATATTAATAGTAAATAAAACACGAAAATATTTGTTCCGATTTTTTTTCGGGCGGGAAATGACCTAAAAACGTTTTGGAAATTCAAATTCCTTGGGTCCGTGACGTCACGAGCCCAAAAAGCTGATTGGCTACTGTTTTGCGACGTTGACACGATTTACGGCAATGTCGATATGTTTCTAGTTGAGATTTGTGAAGACTGAAGAAGAAAAAATTACCTAACTTATGACATTTTTGTGGCAAAAGCCAAATAGACATAATACATGACCTCAATATCAGGGGGCGGCGCGGTGGTGCACGAGTGGGTAGGTCTTTCGTGGTACCCCACGCTTTGGCAATGTACGTCGCCCCATAGTGGCTGGATCGGTCGAAAAGAGCAGAGGCCATAAAAATAAATAAAAAAATAACCCCAATATCAATTAATTTAATAATATACCAAAATCGCAATGTTTTTCCGTTATATAAGTCAACGGTTTTTCCTTTTTCGAGTTAAAAGTTACTTGCAGAATGATCACCAACTTGTAAGTTGTCCAAACCTAAATAAATCTGATTTATAACAACATTTTGCCAATCAACTACATATACATAATCTCGACAATCCAAATTTAATTTATTAACTCAACATCGTTGTTTTTTGCCGTTGATCTTCTTCATTTCGCAATTATTCTTAAAGCAAACTCTCGAATGTGTTTTCCATCATCCCCTAAAATGGCCACTAAAAGGTTTTCCGGTTGACCAAAATATTCCTTTCTCCTTTCTCTCAATTACGGGATCTATCACTTTTTTCAATTATTCAGGGAGGTAACAGTATGATAATGCTAAATTAGTGCCTAGCACCATCCTTATTACAAGACCAATTAAATTTGATTTCAAATCAGCATACGGTATACACTTTGCAGGTTTTCAAAAAAAACATTCAGTTTTATTAGTTCGATTTACATTAAAGACTGACAGAATGACATGGCCAGCCCACAGATTATTATAGACACGACACACGACCCACAAAACAACTACCCGTGTCTGCACGTTCGAGTTCGGACAACCGTTTATACAACTGTCATTCTCTAGAGAATCGATTTCGATTCAATGTGCACGTCTGAGATTAGAACGGAGATCGAATTTTTGGGGCTTCGATTACTAGTATAACCGGTAACGTCGTAAACTCAATTTCATTGCTCCAAATTAAGGCGCGCAGTTTAAATTTTTTATATATTTTTTTAGTTAAGAGCAATGGCACTGCAAATAGTACAGATCAACGCACGGAATTCCGCTAGCTTTCTACCGTATACTTTACATGGAATTAGTCCCAGGGCGTCCACCAAAAATGCAAAACAAAATTTGAAACTTCAAAATCTATCTCCTCTGTTATACGTAAACTGATTTCTGTCAAACCTGTCTCAAACTGTGGCGAAAATATAGGTCTACGATTCGTATGGACAATTTTTTTGTTTTTAATTGTAGTTTTTTAATGGTAACAAAAATACTCCTTCAAATACTCCCGTGAAAATGAAACGGTAGCATTTTTGTAAATTTTACAAGTACCAACAATGTTTTTTTTTTAAAAATTGTCCATACGAATTGTTCCTCCATCTTTTAGTTACATTTTGGTAAAAAAATCGAATTTCTGGAACTGAAAATAAAAAAGTAGATCGACTTCTAGAAAAACACTGCAAAGCCGAAATCAATATGAATACACCGTGCCCCCACTCCTGCCTTCTCCTCAAGCGAGCAAGAAATTTTGCATACTCCTTTAGTTCCGGTGATAATGCAATATGCAATACTCAATATTGTAATACTTTCTACTTTATAATACTTAATATGGGTATCAAATGAAAGGGGTTGACGAGTACAAAATAATAAGATAAGTGACGTCATACTAAATCCAATATGGCGGACTAAATTTCTTTACCACTCTCCTGATATGGGAATCAAATATGTACTAAAAAGCACAAAATAAAATAAAAGATAAAAACCTTTTTTAAAAACAAGCTTTTATTTAAGCCATGTACTAAAACGAATAAAATGAAATAAATCATGTACTACATCGAATAAAATAAAATAAAATAAGTCTAGGTTTTTGTTAGAATAATAATTCAGTGCCAAATTGCGCCAAGTCGTTTTTGTAATTTAAAAAGCTTGTCGCGAGAAATGCTCATAGAAAGTAGGTACCAATTAATTTTAATATACAGTGATTGGTTGATAAGCAAGTACCTACTTGCCAAAGTATGTATTTTCTTTAGAATTCGCGCGACTAGCTTTTTGATTTTCAAAAATTTGTCGCAATTTGGCATTGAATTATCGAACGAAAACCTAGATTTATTTTATTTTATTCCTTTTAGTAGATACAAGACGTAGGTAGGTATTTTATTTTATTCGTTTTAGTACATGACTTAAATAAAAGTTTGTTTTTAAAAAGGTTTTTTATCTTTTATTTTTTATTATCTGCAATAGTTATCTAGCCTAATCTTGATTGAAGGCTTCTATAGGCTGAATTTGATGTTTCTGAAATTCTTCCCAATGGAATTCACAAGTATATAAAACCATAAATGCAATATTTTAAATTTTGGTTGTGTTAGTTCGTCTTTATGTACAGGGGGATCATTTTTATACGCCGAGCCTCTCTTAGTGGAAAACGGTCGAAGATATGGAGATATTATATTATATGGGAGATGATATAGGGTGTATAAAGGAATAAATTGGCCACATGTAGCGACTCTCTGCTAATACGACGCTCGGCGTCGCGTTGCGGCGCCAAGAAATATTTTTTCCCACCAACATACCATTTTTGTTACATCATTCAAAATCCCTTAGGGTAGTTTATTCATTTACACACTGCCCTAAAAAAGGGTAAAAACTAACAACCCCTATTTTTTTTTCCTCGAACTTTTTTGTGGGTCATTTTTACATATAACAAAAAATATGATTTGTGTAGCCCTTTTATTATGGACATATCATTTTGGGCATCTACTGTAACATTATATTTTTGTTTTTTTTTAATGTTCAATAATAGTACATTATACACTTAGGTTGAGAAGTGAGCCATTAAATAATGGCCTTCTCAACCGAAGTGTCTATATATTTTTTTACTACTAACATTGAAATATTGCCACATTTTACATATTTGATTAGATTTTGATATTTTAGTCATTTCTCGCTTTTTTCAAATACTTCGAAAGCCTGGGAGTTCAGTTGTCAAGCTGATAAAATGAAAATAATTTTTAAATGTCATATAGAAAATTGTTCATTATTTACCTAGGTACTTTTTTTATTATCATTATTTACCTAGGGAGAGAAATATCACTTCTCATTAATTTCTCAGGTTAGTAGTAAAAAAAATAATTAAATTGTTAACGCCCGTCTACTATGAATTTTTACTTGATTTTCTGTAGTCAGGGGAATGGCATTTATCATGAAATAATTTTTTTGTAGGAAAAATATTGTGTTTTCGAGAAAAAATGTACAGGGAAAAAAGTTTCTTAAATAAAAGGGCTACGCAAATCATATTTTTGTTATACGTAAAAATGACCCACAAAAAAATTCTAGCAAAAAAATTAATAGGGGTTGTTAGTTTTTACCCTTTTTAGGGCAGTGTGTAAATAAATAAACTACCCTAAGGCGTCTTCCCGTAAGTAGATAACACATACCAAATTTCAAATTTTTAAGTAGCACCGGTATTGAGATAAAAATAAAAAATATTTGGGTCACCCTGTAGACCTGAATAACTTGGCAAGGAAAGCCCAAATCGAAAAATTTTATATGAAAGACCCCTTAAAACCACCTGCCGAACACCCCTTTAAAGTATTTACTGTACATTCTGACTCACCCTGTATAAGATCTCCATATCTTTGACCGTGTTCCACCAAGAGAGGCTGGGCCTCTAAAAATGATCACCCTGTACTTTTTTTTGTACGAAAAATCAAACTTTTAAAATTTTTATAAATGGTATTTTTAAGTACAGGGTGGTTCATTATAAATTGACTTTTGAGGTTAGAAAAAAAGTTTTTTACAAAAGTTTTAGATACTAATACAAAGTTTTTTGTGACGCTATTGGACCGTGTACAGTGTGTTCTAGAAAGCCGTGGCAGACATAACTTATGTTGTTTTAAATGGAACACCCTATATATTTTTGCATTTTTGAAATCTGCTCATCAAGGCAATTAAAATGATATTAAACTTTGTGGCATTATCTTTTTCCGTTTTTGAAAAATTCCGTTTTCAAATTTTATACTAAATTTATTTAACTCGAATTTGTGGATCTCGCGATAAAGATAGATGATCGATGTAATAACAAAAAATATTTGTTTTAAACAAGAGAGTAATACAGTGAAACACCAAAATGTTTAGGAGCCTTTTCAAATTTTACTGATTATATTCTCGAAATAAAGAACTGTACACGGTCCAATAGCGTCACAAAAAACTTTGTATTTATCTAAATTTTTGCCAAAAATTTTTTTTTTAACTTCAAATACTAACAAGTTAAGGGGCGTGTCAATTTATAATGAACCACCCTGTACAAGGGCAACTAAGAGTAGCCAATAAAAGTGGGGTGCCTTTTTGGCATTTGGACTGGGAAAAATTGAAAATTTTATACCTAAATATAGACGTCGCGATTTTTTGGAAAAACAGATGGAGCCAAAATTGACGAAGTTATATTTAAAACGTTTGCTCCCGGAATTGGTAGATCCGACCACAACACATCTAAAGAGGCACAAAGTAGGAAAAGAAAAAAGTAATAGAAATCCAAAATACCACATAGATATAGCATAACCTACCTACCTACTGTGGAAGTAATAATTTATTGAAACACTGTTCTACTTTGGCTGTTTGATTGATAGGAATAATAATTTCATGTCAGAAAAAATTGTAAAAAGTTATAAAAAAATTTCTTTCCAATTCAGTGCACTTATCAGAAAAACAATTATTATTGCATAGAAAATATCGAAATATACAGACAAAACTTATGTTTTTTTATTAATTTCTATAACCCAATTTTCCGCAAGGCACTGAAGAAAAAAACAGGGTTAGTAAATAACAAAAAAGACCCGAAAAGATACTTTCGGAATTCGTACAAATAGGGGTAGGTATGTGTTTAATATTGTGTTTAATATTTTTTCAACAATAGCCCAACAAATACACAAACCGAGTTAACAACAAAACGCCATGAAGTAGTCAGGTTGCAGCCCTACAACTTTTGTATTTGATATATTTTTTTCTAAGTTGATAAATAAAAAAGTTATGAAGTGGCCTAATTTCGCGGAATCACCCTGTACACCGGCGCCCTTCCGACCGATTCAGCTCTCGGCTGTCTGGCGGTCCGACTCGCTCGGGTCCGAAAAAACGTCGTCCGTCGTCCGACACCGTTCCTCGCGCTAAACGCGCCGCCGGTGAGAGGGGAAGGGACGAGAGTGCGTGGTGAGGGGTGACTAGAGGAGAATATTCCTGAGATTGGAGCCGGTCGCCGCGACCGTTAATTTTAGATCTTGTCTGCGCGGTCATGACTCTTAATAACAAAATTAGGTATTGACGAGAAATATACTGAGGGGGATTTTATTAAAGAGTTATGTGATTAATTTCATTCTAGTAGTAAGAAATATCGAAATTCGATTGAGTGAACGAGGCCCATTTTACAGTAATAATTTTGTTAAAAATACACCTATTTTGACTTACTATATCATTATAGTCTTTTATAGATTTACAATAAGCACTATTTAATTGAGTTCTTATATCAACGCGTCCAAAGCTACCGAAATTCATAGCATTATGCGTATGCTACAAGGAGCCTGTTTTGCCACTTTTTCTTTTAAATGTTATATGTCAGTAATGCCAGTTTTAGTGCATAAGGAATCATCAGTACAAAACAAAGTACCTGCAGATAAAACAATAAAAAACGCGTTTTTACATTGGATCCACAAATCCAGTCAGAAATGATGTCCATAAAATACCTGTTAATTTCTTTCCTTCTGTCTTTTGTGTTTTGTTTTCGATCTAGAAGAGGTTCCTTTTATTTCTAAACGTTTTTCATAAGTCAATGTGTCGCTTATTTTAGTAGGTATTTCTTGAACAGTAATTTTTAATTTGTAACATTTTTGTAGGCCTATAGTGTTTAGAAACTACCAAAATTATTTATCAATTATTGTCTCCCTGCATCGTCGCTCCTCGGTCTGAATTTACATGCCATTTTGTTTGTATTTACAGAAATTACGGGCTACGGCGGATGATTGGAACAAAATTTGCCAACACGAAAAAAATTATGAAACATTGCAAGGAACATTTACTTGATGATTTGCCAATGTCCGAATAAGAATAATAAAATTTATTAATCCTTGATAGGTGTTTTTATGCAGACCTATACTATTACGCTTTTAGAAAAATAATTTTATAATTAACATTTTTATCGCTAGCATAGAGATACGCCAATGTTGCCCGTACTTGCCATGCAAATACCGTGGTTACTAATGGGTGGAGCTAATATCTGGGGGCGGCTGAACTCTAGTAACAAAATGGCAATAAATATTCAATATTCACTATTTTAACTTTTTCGTCTATTCATGGTATACTTAAAAAAACTGGTAGGAAGAAATTCTTAAAATGTATTGCCATTTTGTTAGTTATTGTTTCAATTTATTAAAGTAAGTAAATATCTCTCAGATCAGAAATAATCTAGCATAACCTTCAAAAATCCGCCTTAATTTTATGGCTTACTGCGATCTTTCAAATGTTTTTTTTTGTAAATTTAAGCCCACATAATTTGCTAAAGGGAAAATATATTATATTATTAGATCTTTCAAAATATCCACAAATACACAGGGTGTTCATTATTAAAAATAAAAATATATTTTGTCCAACTTTTACGATACACCCGGTATAATCCGAAAGCCTACGTGAAATTGAAAATAGCGAGTGATCGTTTTCTATGATTTTAGGGCCCAGGAATTAAATTGTGCCTTTATTTTACAGAAACAAAGTAAATGATAATGGATACGAGGGAATGAGAGCCTAAAAGGAAGTGAAAATATGTCGGTACATTGTGGCATTTGTGCGCAATATTGGAATTTTACGTTAAATAATGGATTTGAAGAGTGATGTAGAAGCAGTAATTTCACTGGCGCAGGGGTTTTTATTTCTAAAACAACTTCAAAACAATTTTTCGCTATCTCGGACAGGAAAAAAATAAAAATGAAGGACTTGTAAGTAGATTTAAGAGGGGTTGCCGACAGCGAGAGTGACGTTACATTTCGTATTTTTTTAAGTTGTATAGCATAAAATCTAATAACATTTTACCTGGCAAAAATTTAGTACAAACATCTCTGTCTTCATTTTAATCATAAGATCTTAAAAGCATATGCACTGGAATTATTATTTTTCCCAAGGTTTTCATAACCTATAAAACAAAACACTGCTTGTAAGATCTTATGATTAAAATGAAGACAGAGATGTTTGTAGTAAATTTTTGTAAATTAGATTTTATGCAACTTAAAAAAATACGAAATCTAACGTCACTTTCGCTGTCGGCAACCCACTCTTAAGTTAAGTTTTTAAAGAGCTTTAATTTGACACTAGGCTGCATAAAATAAAGCAAAAAAGTGGCGAGCCCTGTATAGATAGCATTTCGAATTTATTTAAACTGATTGCACCTAATATCTCTTACCTTTCGACTCCGGTGAGACGTGGATGCCTGTATTTCTTCGACAAAAGCAGTCCTCCACCCCAAGCAGCCTGCAAGAATAATATGCTACTTGCCAGCAAAAAAATACAAACGGAAGAAATGGGTGTCGGAGGAAAGATGGTAAAAATATTTCAGTTTTTCCAGTTTTCAACTCACATCAACGTGGAGCCACATCCCGTACTTCTCGCAAATATCTGCGATCTCGCTGATTGGATCGAAAGCACCAAGCACTGTTGTTCCAGAAGTACAGTTCACGAAGAACGGGATATGTCCTCTATTTTTTCTTTCAACGACCAGTCTTTCCAATTCCTGCGCATAATGAACGCAAAAATTATTATCTCACGGTTGGAGTAAAACAGAAAATATGTTTAGTGAGGGTTAAATAATATAATAGCAACAATTTTACATAAGGTATTAACTTATCCCACACCTGACATTGCTTGATGCATGTAAGTATTTGATAATATCACAGAATTAGACGAATAATTCTGTGATAATATACAGGATAGAGGTAGAATAAATGGATATTTAAATCAATTCTTGCTTGATCGAATAATTAGTATTAAATTAAAAAAATAATAAGCCATGTCGTATGAAAAAAACTTATGTTATGCTTTATAGGAAACCTGTAGTTAAAAAGAGATCGAATGAAATATCTAAATGAAATATTATCAAAAAATAACGAACAATTATTATCACTCACCTGTGAAATCATGCGTCCTCTCTCATCCGAAGGCACCATGATACAATTGTCAGTGCCGAGCCCGCAGATCGAGGCGCATGATTTTATGCTGTAGTGACTCTGTAAAGAACAGAAAACTTTTGGAAATTCCAATCTTATAACTGTTAAATTTTGGTTATATAGACTACGTTTATCTCGACGCGTTCGATCCGATTAAGAGAGGTTTGAATTCACTGGAGCGGACTCAAACAGACGGCGTAAACCCTACAGATTGGAATTCAATCAGATTTAAAATTTCAAGTCAAGCCGCTATTTCCAAAGATAAGTTGGCCAGCATGTGCACCAACCTTTTGTGGAATAAGATTGAAAACAGTAGGATTCAATACTCATGATGTAAACGTAGAATTATAAAAGATCTGACAAACTCAATCGTATTTATAGATTTTGTGGAATAAGTATAATAAGTTAATGTCCCTAGAGAGGATTGAAAACCGTAGGATTCAATACTGATGATGTAAACGTGGAATTATAAAAGATCTGACATAACTCAATCGTATCCATTACAATCTGATCGAGTTGTCACGAGATAAACGTAGTCAATGTTTATTATAAAAAATGTAATCATCAAAATCTACGAGATCTATTATCTTGGAACAAAGACAAAATAAAGCAAATAAACTGCAATGTCTTATAATTCTTAGAAGTCGATACTAAGTTAATTTAAACATGGTTTCAATAGGATAAGAACTCGTAGGAAATATTTTTTCTTAAGTTTACAACCATGAGTCTCTTTGTTTTGTGCCATCTACCTATTTTGGTTATGTTATGACAATTTTACTTTGACACTGACATTACAGTACATGTCTCGAGGAATTTAAATTTGAAAATTTGGTATAGTCAAATTATTTTAAGAAGTCCTTACTGGGACTGCCAATTGGTAATTTCGCCATCCTAAGTTGGCAACAATGCAGCAAAAAATTCAACCGAGTCATAAGTCCAGGTCAGTAACGAGCCCATTTGCACAATGAATAACTACTAATAACCCGAACAAGAATAACACAGATAATGGTAAAACACACGAAATGTACAAAACCCGCGAATATTTTCACTGCCCAAAGTTTGAACCCTTTTGAACGATCCGGAAAACTTTCACGGTCACTTCACAACACCGAAATAAAATTTGCCTGAGTACGCACCATAGAGGCAGCCGCAAGTAGCTGATTATACCAAAATACCAAAATGAAAGTGTTTCCATGACGTTTGAAATTATTATTAAAATGCGAGTTGTAGTCACAGTTGTTTTTATTTGTAGCGGTATAATGCAATAGAGTTTTTATTTTATTTTTTGTTCTTTTTTCACATCACTTTAGTAACTTTTCACATCATAAACCAATGAGTGACGTCATTAACTGGTTGAGACACATATACCAATGTTATACCAATGTTATACCCATTGTTAACAGAAAATTCCTATTTTCCGGAGATTTTGTGGAGAATGTCATCTGACAAAATCGGGACTTCTTACAGTAATCGGGTATTTCAAATTTTTACTATGAGCTCTAAGAATGCAACAGAATAGTTTTGTTTGTGTTGACTGTCAGAGACTTAGCGCGTCAGATGCGCCGGTAATTCAATAATTACAGATTACTAGATTACTTATACGGGAGGGCAAGTTCAGACCGAGGTTCAGGCACCGCCGGATATACGGGGTGTTTCTAAATTGCACCAAAATATTTTACAGGATGATTTTCGCGTTAAAATTAAGGAGGGTCTTTCATATAAATTTTTCCTTTTTCGCTAATTAATTCTGGAGAAAAATAATTTAGGGGTTGGTTTTTTCATCCACATCCAGTCATACTTTAGGGTTGAAAAAAATGTCACAAAATGTCATTCCATGAGTGCAACTAGCCCACCAAATTTTAACTTTCCATAGTGGAGAGGGGGGGGGGGTTGAGGAAAAATGTATATGAAAGACCCCCTTAATTTTTAACACCCTGTATGGCTCCTCTCATCTCGCAAAGTAGGAGGATGATTTCTGCGAATAAGTTATTCAACCGCAGCTAATTCATATCAGTAAAATTACTTAAAGATATTCGTTGAAGTAAATTTAGCTTCCCCTGCGCTTCGTTGATGTGAAATGACTGGGGTTGAATAACTATTCCTAAAACAAAAGCAATGATCGGGTGGTGAACTTTCCGCGATTCGCGAGGCTATTTTTATAAGTTTTGATGCATATTTGCACATTTTCTGCTTAGTTTTGTGTTTTTTCTGCTACTGCAGTCTCCGTAAACAACATGCATCCGTTGCGGAAAACTATGAGCTCTCTACAGTGTGGTCATTTAAGTGTGCACAACCAAAATACAGACATTGCCGAAAGTTGATGCACGTTCAATAATCATATTAGGTGCACTTAGAATGGTTGCAAGATAAACAGCATACAGGGTAGGTCCACAAATATAAAAATTGTACTAGAGTAAAGTAGGTACCCTTAGGTATTTAAAAAAATTCAGCAAAAGGTTATCAAGAAAAGTTGTTTAGAATTAAAAGCTATGCCCAAATACCAAAACATAGCCTCCTAAGAAAATTTTTTTTCGTCAATTAATTTCTACAGTTTCTTAATAAACATTTCAAATAAAAATTTTGCACCTTAAATGAGAGTTTTTTAATATACACATTATCATTACTAATGTTTTACCTTGATCAGAAGAATTTTTGCGAAATTTTAAAGTTTTGTTTAATATCGTTGCAACAAACATGAAGTTTGCGATTCCCTAAAAAATTAAAAATCTAAGTTAATTTTACAAATATGCTTGAATTTGAACAAAGTTATGCGAAATTGATATAATTTTGATTGATTTATGAAATTGTTTAGGGTGAATATTAAAACAAAATTTTTTTAGGAAATTATTAATGTTTTTAAAATATATATATTTCTTTTTCTTAGGATTCCATGTTTTGGTATTTAGGCATAACTGTTAATTCTAGACAACTTTTCTTAATAACATTTTGCTGAATTTTCTGAAATAAGGGTACTTTACTCTTGTAAAATTTTTATATTTTTTGACCTACCCTGTAAGCTGTTTGACTTGCAACCATTCTAAGTGCGCTTAATAGGTTTATCGAACATGCACCAACTTTTAGGAATATTTGTATTTTCGTTGTGCAATTAATAAAAAAAATTTCCATAGTTGCACACTTAAATGACCACACTGTATACTCCTATACACTAAAAAGGTAATACATTCGACTATGTAATTTTTTTTTTGAAATATCTGGGAAAGGTACAAGCACAACATATTGTGCAACTGGTAACTGCTCGCCCCGGGGTCGCCGTTAATAAGGGTTTTGTACACTTCTGAAAATATTTTTTCTTTTTTGTTGACTTTTTGAATTTTTTAATTTCGGATTAGTATTAAGCTATTTTTTCCCACCTGTGGTTAAAATTTAGTTTATCAAAACAAACCTGTCTATAAGTTTTGACGTCATTGGTATAAACGCATGATCTTGTTTTAGGATTTATGGAAAATACTGGGATTTACTAGAATCTTAAAGAGCGATTTTTTTTCAATAATCGACCACCCTCAGTTATCCATGTCGTGGTGGTCGTGGCCGGAGATCGAGATCCGCTATTTCACGCTGTGGTGGACCTGCAAAGGGCCGGAAATGTGCACGGTTTCGGTTGCGGGGTATTCGGTAGGTCTGGTCAACCGGAAAATGGCCCTTTATTGTGCTTCTGAAGTGTGTGTAAATGGAGGCTTGATGTGCTTGATTGATTTATCGGTATTTCATAACATGCGAATTTCATTTTGCGAGTTATAAAGCTTCTGCGCAGAACCAAGATAATGAAATATATTATAATATGAAGTTAAGAGTTTCTTACCTGGTCTGAAGTGAACATAACTAACTGAGCCTGTACAGTTGCTATCCCTTTTTCCTTATAATTTGGGAACATCTTGTGCCTTGCAGCTAGGAAAGCGTATAAATTTGATATAGATCCACCTGAAATGAACAAAGAAAAATAGGATATAATAACAAGTCAGTCAAAGAAAACAACCGGAAATATAGATGCGTTTTTTGGCAAGTTTTTTTTTATCTCAGATCCACAAATATAGATTTGGTTCTATTATCTTAGATCGGCAAAACTGCATATTGAAAATCTCTAATAATGACTGTGTAGGAACAAAATCTCTATTGATGGCCTTTACCCACTTTTCCCTTAAAGTGGGGTCTTTAGGGAAGGAAAAAGCGGACACTTTAGGACCGCCTTTGTAGTTTCCCTTGCAGTTGGGAAAGGAACACGTCCACGGCATGGTTTAAATAAGTCCAAAACTATAGACACAACCTAAAACCTATAAACTAAAATTGAATTTTAATTACTTTATTGTGAATCACTGCTGTTTTACCACCGTATTAATAAAACTCCACGTCCTATATTACTAAACAACACAGCCCAACACACAATAAACACAACAAACGTTCTCTCCCCCCCCCCTTCCCTTCCAAGTCCTCGAATGTCCTAACCTTTCTATAAACTAACCTTGGTGTATCCCTGAAAATCCTTGGTATTTCAAAACGGCAAAAAAGTGCCATGTAGCTAATTCGTCTTCCTGTATCACCTTGTAGGTATATAAAAAACAGAGTGTAGTTTATATGTTTTGATGCCCACTGAATTTTCCACCCCGTCACCCGCAATGTCGCGTGGCGGATAGCTTCAATTTGCATTCTAAATTAACCGGATTGGAATTTTGGTTACGACAAGTCCGCATCTGCGTTTAATGACCGGAATTTCAATCAAACGCATTAAGAGCTTAACCCAACGCTCTATGCTCTATAATTCATTATTTTCGTTTAACCGTTAACGGAATAGTAGAATCAATTTCAGTCAGATAACTCGTAAAAATAACATATTTATAAGGAATGATTAGAGAAAATTTGAAATAAAAACTGTGAAAATTTACGCTGGTCAAAGGCGTGTTTCTTGTTTCCCTTAGTTTGTGCGTAAATTTATTATATTGCTTTGGCTATTTCCCTCTTGAAAAGTCTCGACTTTCGGTAACTGCCTTACCTCTTATGATACGCCACTAGTATCAAACTGTGAGAAGAACAAGAAGTTGATGGGCTGGCACCGTTGTGCGACGTTGCCGGTGGTAAGATACTTACCTTTGGTTTTGTTTAAGAGTGGGGGAATGTCCTAACCTTCCTATCACAACAACTTTGATTAGTACAGAAATTTTAACTGGGTAGATTTCGACTCCAAAAGTACGCCTATGAGGGTTGTTTTTGAATTCACCAAAAATATGGCAAAATTACTATTATATTTAGAAACATTTTCATGTCACTGGTTCACGAATAAAGCGCATTGCGCACCACTCTCCTCAGTCCGAATTACCGAATCGTTTGTTTCCGCGGTTTTGAAGACGAATAATAATAATAGTAATCGTACTTGTTCTTGCTGGACAATAAAAGTTGTTTGCCGAAATCTCCGTCAGGTGTGTAGCTGCGAACGAAATTAGAAATAGCCGCTATACTGCAATACAAAATCTATGCAGCGAAGAGTGGAAGCTTGTTAGGAACAAAGGACGATTTTTCGAACAAATTCTGTGAAAAAGTTAGTCGTTAAGAAGTGAAGTGCTGAAAAGAAATTAGTGAAGTTGTAAATATGATTATTACTAGGTTCCGGTGAGCGCTACGTCATTAAGAAGTGGTGTGTTGTGTCGTGAAAGTATAGTGAAAAGTGAAAACGAATTAGTGAAGTGATACATGTGATTCCGAATCACTTTGAAATGACATCAGCTGATATCGAGTGTCCCTTTTACAAATAAATGTTCAGTTGACTATGAATAAGTGATTTTTAATGTTCCCCCTTCTTCTCGTTCACCTACTTCATAGAGGATCAGTTTAGGTAGCAAATCGATTTTTATGTAACTTGTGTTGGTTTTCGGTGTTTTTGGGGTTATGTTGGTGAAAATATTGAAATATATCATGAATTTGCGGTAAACCAGTAAAATCCTGATATTTTGATGCTTGATGGATTTAAATATAAAACAATCCGAGAAAATTGTTCTCACTGATGGTGAGACAGGGGAGACATCTGAATTATATGTTCGCGAATAAATGCTGATGCTAAAAAAAAATAAAAATGGAATCCCAAAAGATTGAAGTAGTAAAAAAATACTTTGAGGGTAAAGCTTTCGCCCAATAATAATATGACAATTATGAGGTGATAACCGAGAAGAAATATTTGTTTGAGTTTGTACACAGCGTTGTTTTTATCAGAACCAAAGCTTTTTAAAAAAAATGTGATGACCAGGTGATAACCTTCGACCGAGTCCTCAGCTTTCTCCGTAAATGATAAAACAATATTTTAGTGTTTGATATGTGGTGTCACACACAATTTTTTTAGGTTAGGGAACAATCAAAACAAGGGTTAGATTATGGATAACGTGGTCAAACACTGTTCCATTTACCAATAAAAAAATCTTTTCACTATCAGATCACTTCATGTTCATTTCACTTCAAATTCACTTTTGCAAAAAGTTAAACGGAGGACAACTATTATTGCTAAGTTATGGTGAGTGCTCCTGTACTAGGCGAGTCTTGATATTATTATACTTTATGCGGATTTTTTCTGCTAAAAAATTAAAACGCACAAAAATCAAAGTAGACTTAGGCTTTCAAAATTTTTCACACCTATACAGTTCTTTATTGTGAACAAGTTTTCTTAATAACATTTTGATGTCAAAGCTGCACAACGTTCACTTCTCTAAAAAAAGTAGGATAAATACCAAAAAAATCAAAGTAGGCCTTAGACTTTCGAAATTTCGCAAACCTACTCAGTTTTTCATTCTGAACAAGTTTCCTTCATAACATTTTTTCGTAAATCCTACAAAAAGGGCACTTTACAGATGTGGAAAATTAGTTTCTTCATAATTTCCAAGGCATACGTGATTTTTCGAAACTAAAATTATGTCACAAATTTAGTTTCAAACCAAGCAGGGCTGATCCCCTGAAGCTCAAATTTCAACTTGAACTTTTTTGTCAGTTACACCCGAGTGTGAACTCAATCCGGGGACACACTGTATAATCTTGCGTCATAAGTAATATGGCAATCCAGGTACACTGTGTACCAGAAATAACCTTTCTGGTTTAGAAATTATAAAAAAATTTTTTTACAACATCGATAGAAATGGCTTTTTTGACAATGAATTGACATTTGTGCAATGTAATTAGAATGAAGTAAGTAGTAGTAAAAATTGAAAAATGTCTTTTTTTTAATTGGTCCTAAAAACGTTACCAAAGAATTTTGATGGAATTTGGTAGGTATGGTATAAATGAAGTTACTTGGAACAGCCTTTGAATTTTATACTGGTGATTTCTGCTGATAAGTCTGGTATTTTTACCAGTAACAGAGCGTGGTAAATGCTATAAAATAGATCGCGCTCGTATATAACTGTGTTCCAAGTGAGTTCATTTTTTATTAACTTGAATAACAACCATTTAATGAAAAAATGATTCAAATAAATAGATTGTAAGAGGAAATAATTGCCCAAAGAAAGAAGTCACATTTGTTGAGGTCTGGTGACCGTGGCGGCCAAACTTGTGGGCAATTATTTCGTCTTACGATCCATTTATCTGGATTATTTTCCATTAAATGGTTGTTATTAAAGTTTGACGTTTAATTTCATAGCCAACTTTTGAATTTTCAAAGATTTTAAATACCACATCTGCAATACGTGTTCTCAGTTATTCGCGTTTTTGGCGAAAGCGATAAAGTTTTTCGAAAAATAACAAGAGCAAAAAAAGTTTTAAAATTAAATTCTGACACAGTAGCAATTTTGTAAGTCCGCCAACGGACAAAAAAGTTCTGTCACATTTTTAGGGTGCATCACTCTGTATCAATCCTTTAAAATTGTACAATTGACCTATGTTTTCTGTCGATTAGTGCCCTTGGTACACCCACAACGTGTTCCAAATTTGGTTTTTCCAAGTTCAAAAATAACTGAGATATTTATTTTTTTCGAAATTTCTAAGCCCACTTTGAAGGCCTATAATAACTTCTCAGGGGTGCAACTTAGTATTGTGTGTTGCGTAAAATCACCTTATTTTGAGCTCCCCTATATGGTCCTGCTCTGTGTCGGTTCTTATGCGAAACACCCTGTATTTTCGAAAATGTTCAATAAAACGGTGTGACAGGACAGATCTATATATTATGTCTATGTAGTAAGCATCCTCCGCTCACACATACACCATAAAAAGGAAACATATTTTATATCAAAAACCAAACATTTAAGTGGAATATTACTTTGACGCTGTATTACCCGATTTTGCTGACAAAGGGAACCTAAAGCACAGAGGCAGTGGATCAAAACATTGGCCACCACGTGACCTATTCTCTTATTGGTCTGGCCCAAGGTCTTTGACCTTGGGTCTGGCCGTCATAAAATGTCAAGTGTTTATGCGGCGAGTAGAATGCAGGGCCGGCTCTTCCCTCAGTCGAGTTTCCTGCATATTTTAGATCGGATCGCGAGCAGTATACACTGTGTCCCGGATAAGAATGAACAGCATGGGGATATTGCAAACGGTGAGAGATAGGGCAACGGTTAAATGGGGAAAAAGTTGCGCAATTTCGAGGTCAATAAATTGGCACAAACAGATTTCTAATATCTTTTTTTCGTTTTTGAGTTATTTTGAAAAAAGTAAAATTTTGCGTTTTCGATTTTATTTTTTTCTGAAGTTGCTATCACAGATAGAGAAAAAAGAAAAGCACTTTCTTATGGCACTTTTTAACGGGCCTTAAGATGGCGTTTTTAGATTTGTTCTACAACGTTTCGTTTTTGAGAAACCATCTTCAACTTAATTTTTTTAAATACGGACCTGGATTTTTTTTTTCAGATTTTGAAAGCACTTTTCATTGCAAATACCATGATGAATGACAAGAAATATTTTTAAAATATTTTGAGACAATTATACTGAAAATTCCTTTTTTCCATTAATTTTTTTCTAATGCGGTCCTGTATTTAATAATAAGAAGTCTAAATATTAATCAGTATTGTCAACAATTTAACTTACAACTTATCTTTCTATTGGAGAACTAAAAAAAGGACGGCACATACGATAATAAAAAATAAATAAAAATCCTCCACCTAGAAGGCTTTGGAACAACGAAACCAATCCCTTGTTATTTGTCATAACTCCCACTGTATCATTTAGTTAACAATTTATTTCATTACAAATGGAGGGTGCTTTTTCAAATGACGACAAATTTAACACGTCAGCATGTTATATCTTATCTTGTGTCACAGAAATAGTGTATAGGCCGAACGAATGTATTTTTGCAATTAATAAATGGCAAAAGTTATTGATTACGTTGGCTTAAAGCTTTCTTCTCGCAATTAGGAAAAGCGAAGAATTTACTCCAAAACACAATGCGACACTGTTTGCTGTACATAACAACAGAGGAAAACACTTTACCAGACGCAGGGAGGTAAAATTTAAAAATATTAAGTTTTCAAAGTAAAAATAAACTGTAAGTTAAATTGTTGTCAATACTGATTAATATTTAGACTCCTTATTATTAAATACAGGGCCGCATTAGACAAAAATGAATGGAAAAAAATGAATTTTCAGTATAATTGTCTCAAAACATTTTAAAAATATTTCGTGTCATACATCATGGTATTTGCAATGAAAAGTGCTTTCAAAATCTACAAAAAAAATCCAGGTCCGTATTTAAAAAAATAAAGTTGAAGATGGTTTCTCAAAAACGAAACGTTGTAGAACAAATCTAAAAACGCCATCTTAAGGCCCGTTAAAAAGTGCCATGAGAAAGTGTTTTTCTTTTTTCTCTATCTGTGATAACAACTTCAAAAAAATATAAAATCGAAAACGCAAAATTTTACTTTTTTCAAAATAACTCAAAAACGAAAAAAGATATTAAAAATCTGTTTGTGCCATTTTATTGACCTCAAAATTGCGCAACTTTTTCCCCATTTAACCGTTGCCCTATCTCTCACCGTTTGCAATATCCCCATGCTGTTCATTCTTATCCGGGACTTTAGTTATTCTGTGCCGGGACACAGTGTATTCTGTAAATTTATTTTTTCTACTCCTATGCTAGTAACATACCTATTAAGTGACAGTTTAGGTTATAAGTAAATCCATTGTTACAAACACTGACACGTAATGACTGACATGTAATGACTGACACGTAATAAAGAAAATTACGTATCTGTTCTTAATTAAAACGCAATTATCACGGGTGCCTTGTTAGCGCGGCATCCGCGTCACCATAGCAACTAACCAACATACTAATTGTTGCCTGCCAGATAATCAGAAGTAAAGTTTATCTATTATAATAGTTTTTCTTTCGTCAAAGAAAAATTATAATACAAAACTCGAGTTGTAAGCTTATTACATACTCGTGGAATTACAGCACTCGCCGCTGCGCGGCTCGTTCGCAACATTTCCACTCGACTCATACGTAATGAGCTGTTTACAACTCTCGCCATGTAATATACTATTGCTACTTAATTTAAGGAAATTTAAAAAGATCCATGAAAGGTAAAAACACAATTTACAGAACTTCTAAAGGAATTTGTTCAGAATTACAAGCCACTGGGAATCTCATATTAGTCAGACCCTGGTAATCGATCGCAATGCGGTCATGTGATTTTGTTTATATCTAGTGCCGCTGTAACTTGGATAGACTTTAGTTCACACTAAAGATGGAACACCCTGTATATGTATATGTTACCTAAAGCATAACAACCATGAAAGTGGTTAGTTATATGTGCTGTTGGTTGGACTGGACCTGCATAATGTATGGGTAATATACGAGTATTAATATAGGTTGTCCGGTTGTCGTAATAGGTAAGTATCTATTGATTTCTGCAATAAACTGAATTTTTCTACTTACCTGGTGCAAGGATGGAATCGCCGCTCCGCCACTCGGCGCCGATGATCTCGCGCATGTGCGTCATGACGACGGTCTCCATGAGAATGAAAACGGGCGCGATCTCGTAGGTGAACATGTTCGTGTTCGCCGTGGCGGTCAGCCACTCGCCCACCATCGATACCAGGTCCAGCCCGCAGGACAGCTGGTTGAAGAAACGGGGGTGGCCTGCGGGCAATCAAAAACCATACATAGTAGTTAATACAATTAGTTTGCATGGCGATTTCAATGTGGGAAGTTTAAACAGCAACTCTCTTTCCTATTCGTTTGAGCGCCTAAAATTACATTTAGGCCTACTCAGATGCAGATGCAAGTTGGCAACATATCTTTAATCACATGATGAAGGCTGAACTTAGCTGCAGTTGTCGGCTTTTCGGCAGTGTTGCCAGAGAAAGTACAAAGGGCGAAAGTTTTTGCATCCTTTATAGAAAAACGCAGAACATTAGAATCTGATTTTTATCTCTGCTATAGCCTCGGTGAGCGACAAGATGTTTTGTGATGAGAATATGAGAAGTGACAAATAATAACAGATGTCATACTAAAATCGAGCAATCCTTACGCCTGGCGTAAATAAAACCACGTGTTCAATGACGTTCCGTGATTGGTAAAATTTTACCCGACTCGGCAACAGGGACGTACTCGATCGCAAATAATTTTATCGATGTTTTGAGCCGTTTTAATTAAGACAATAATTTTTTTCCGGAATTGTAACACATCAAAAGAATCTAAGGTACAATGATAAAAATTATGAAACAAAACACAATTTCCTGCCATATTTTTTCATATTATGGAAATAGATTTATATGTGATAAAATTCCCAAAAGAATGAAGAAATTCTTTAAATTTACACAGTTTCCAGAAAAAAATATGCATGTTTTTGCAACACATATCTACCTAATTAAAAACATTAAATAATAATTAATACAGAGTGTTTCCACCATGACTGTTAACAAGCGCTCTGCATCTACGCAGCATACTCAGAATTAGGTCCTCAATGTCATGTTGTTCGATGGCGTTCCAATCATTTGAAAGGCACTCAAATATTTGTTGGTCAGTTTGAAACAATATTTTGCACCAAAAGTCTTCGTCCGAGCATATCCCATAATGCATAAGTGCTCGATGGGATTAAGGTTAGGGGATTGAGAAGGCCAAGGCAAAACATTAGTTTTATTGTTCTGCAGAATTTCGCGCACAACTCTTGCCGTATTGGGACGCGCATTGTCGTACATTGTGATTGTGAGTATTGTGCAGCTGAATAACCAATTCAGGGTGTCTACCAAATCGAGCTTTTAAAATTCCCTGACTTTTCAAGGTTTTCCCTGACCAAAAAGCAAAAAAATCCCTGACTAATACCTACCTACTGAGATAAATATGCGAATTTGAATAAAATGGAAGAGTCAACAGATCCCCTAGGATGAAATTACTCTGAACGATCGTGCTTACTAACAAAAAAATTCAAAAGCGGACTTTTAGTTTTAGTGATGTCATCTGACATTAATTAAATAAATGTGCAAATTATGTCCGATTATGTTTTCGAAGAAAGTTATAAAATGGCTTGGAATTTCAACTTTTTGGCAGAAACTGTTGCTAACGAGGTTAATAAAGTACAGTATAAATTGACACCCCCCTTAACTTGCTAGTGTCTGAGGCTAGAAAAAAAAGTTTTGTTACAAAAGTTTTAGATTCTAATACAACGTTTTTTGTGACGCTATTGGACCTTATACAGTGTGTTCCAGAAAGCCGTGGCAAACATAACTTTTGTTTTTTTAAATGGAACGCCTTGTATATTTTCTACGCATTTTTCCGATTCCAATGAAGCATGTATGTTATCTGTTTGCTCCAACCGTTCGTTCAGAACAGCCTTTTTTGAGAGGGATTACTCCTTGGGTCATAGGTTGCCATGGAAGACAAAGGCCAAATTATAGTAACAATTATTGACAGTTTGCAAGTATATTCACGCGTTGGAAAACAAAATGGGCTATTTTAAGTTTTCAGAGAAAATTAAGAATGGAAATTGAGAGAAATGAGAAATTTTAAATAATAAGTGACATAGTTAATAAACTTCGTTGGATTTATTGTTCGAAATTTAATTTTTATTGAAAACGACAATGACATTTAGAAAAAGGATATACGTATGAATTTATTGATATTTGCTACTAAGTTTCTGTTTATTGGGGCAACAATAAAATTGCTGTGTTCGGTATTTTATATGTGGATTTCTTCCCGAATTCTACTTTTCAGTGTTTCTACATTTTTCGGTCTGTCATAATAAATTCTGTTTTTTTTAAATAATCCAACAAAAACATATAAAAATATATCCTTTTTCTAAATGTCCTTGTCGCTTTCAAAACATTAAATTACAAACAATAAATTTGACGAAGTTTATTACCTATGTTACTATTTAAAATTTCTTATTTCTCTCAATTTCCCTACTTCATTTTCCCTGAAATCTTAAAAGAGCCCATTATGTTTTCCATAGCATGAATATACTTGCAAACTGTCAGCTATTACTATAATTTAGCATTTGTCTTTCATGGCAGCCTATGACCCAAGGAGTAATCCCTCAAAAAAGGCTTAGTTCTGAACGAACGGTTGGAGCGAATATATAACAAAAATATACAAGATGTTCCATTTAAAGAAACATAAGTTATGTCTGCCACGACTTTCTAGAACACACTGTATAAGGTCCAATAGTGTCACAAAAAACTTTGTATTAGTATCTATAACTTTTGTAAAAAAAACTTTTTTTCTAACCTCAAAAAGTAGCAATGGCGTGTCAATTTATAATGAGCCACCCTGTAAAAAATAAAGATACACGATTTATTGTAAAAATATAAAATCACGTATAAAACAAACAAATATCTTTTACACATTCTCCAAAATAAAAAAAACATATAAAAAATAAACACCTTCAAAACAAAAATAAATAGCTTCGTAAAATCTTATTTAGTTAGATTATCTTTGGAGTATAGTAGAAGCACAGGGATCACATATAAATAAATACCATAATATGTGATCTCTGTGGAGTAGAATCAAAATGAATATGATATAATTTTGATTAGTTTTTGTAAGAATTAAAGATTTCCTATTTTTATATCTATTAAACCACAAATTTCCAGGTTATTTGATAGATTTCCCTGACTTTTCCCTGATTTCCCTGACCAAAAATAATTCCCTGACATTTCCAGGTTTTCCAGGTTTTCCAGGTTGGTAGACACCCTGCAATTGCGACGCAGTGATACTGCGCTATCGCAAGGCTAGCAATTTTAGAAATATATCCTTAATTGGGGTAGTTCACAATTGTACGGCATGTATGCCGTTCTCTGACGTCTTCTGTTTCTCGGTATCTTATCCATAAACGAATACAACATAACATGATGAATAATTAAACAAACTTGTTTAACTTGCTAGTACAAACTGACTTCTGGTAATGGTAATAATAATAACAAATTAATAAAACTTCAAAGCGCACACACCGACTAATGTGGTCTTTAGGGTAGGTATTTCGTCGGGATAATTATATTCAAAACGCGATTTGAACAAGAAAAGGTAAGAGTATATTATCGACGTGAGCTTATTACAATGGCTCGAGCGCGAATGTCACTGTCTAAAATTATTATACAGCTCGTAGCCATAACAACTGTGATGTCGTCAGAGTCAGCACCGGCATGATAAAGACAGGCCATGGCGCACAAAAATCACGTGACCATCTTAGTCCGACGTTACATGTTATTTGTCACATAACTGAAAGCGGCAGCTTGGCATTTGAGAAGTTTTAAATGTTTAAAGTGTTTTTAAACGTCTTAGTTTATATTTTAGAAACAAGTTTGTGTCTAGTGCGCGTGTGTTCTGGCGGAGGGGAACCGCCCAGGTGTTATTATGGACTCTGGGTGGGAGCCGTGCCCGCTCGCGCCGACGCGTGAGCGCTGTAAGGTGAATTCTCCCCCCGGAATGGACAGTGCAGCCTGAAACGCAGACGGGTGAACTGCTTACGCGAGATCCGCGACTTCAGACGGTCCGGGTGGCTGGAAGCCGTTCCCGTTGACCACGTTCGGGTTTGTGTATTTTGTATTCACCATTCACCTTGTGCGAAATAAATCAGTGTTGTAACGTACTCCACGATTTTCGTTGTCGACCCACGCCCTGATACGGTTCCTATTCGGCCTTTCACGCTGCTGATCAACTGGGACCTCGGCGTCAATATTTACAGTATACTGAGGTGAGTTTTCATTTTTATTTCGTAAAAAAATAACCTAAATACCAAATATTGGGTATGTTTATATTATATTTATAAATATTACAAAAGCCAGGAAGAAAATGTCACCATAACAACATTTGCTATGCCTCGGGATGAAAATTTCCGCCAAAAATGGATTCGTCAAATTACAACTGAGATTTAATTTCTAACAAACCCTTAAGTATGTGTGGCTAACACATTTTCAAGAAAGTGAAACAATTAAAGTGGACAAATGTGTTGTGGCAGGAAAATACCTATAGAGAATATCACCTCAATTAAAGGAAGGTGCTGTCCCAACAATTTTTGAGAATGTGCCAAAATATTTGAGTGCAGTGCTGTTTAACTCTCAGCCCAAAACAGCTGAGGCAGGTTGAAAATTTTGAAAAAAAATTAGAGAAAAAACAATTAGAGAAAATAAGTGTAATTTGATTATAATAAAAATGTGACATAGCAGCTGAATAGATTCCTAATTAAAAATCTCGTTAAGTATTTCAAGTTCCCCAAATAACACATCGAATCTACTACTTAGGTAATATACGGTTTTTGAAAAAAAAATTGGTAAAAATAGGGGCCTGCCGGAATGACGTTTGTAGCATAAATACAAGAAAAATATGTAAAATCTAGTTTTTTTCCAGGAAAATGATAAAATTACAGACATCAAATTCTTCGTTTTGAAAATTTTTGGATACGAGGGTTCTTCTTAGGAGGGCAGTAGGTATATGGCTTTGAAGTTATTTTGTTGAAATTGAATTGCGGCTGTGGCTATATCTACCAAAACAATCAAGTTGGAATGGAGAATGAGCTACTGAAGATGTCAATTTCTACGTATCTCACAGAGGGCGCCACTTGCTCTATTCTTGGATCATGCTTTTACTCGTACCTTTTTTGAGGTTATCATTGTAGTTCATATTTTTATTCTTCGATAAAAGTGTACGTATACTTATTTCGTAATCGAAAAATAAAATTAACCCATAGCATTTATCACCAGTGTGGGACCTCTGAACTTGGTTATAACGAACTATCATAAGAGTTGTTTTCTGGCTGAAGGCTGTTTTTGGACCGCCATGATGTGTCCATTTCTTGGGTTACTGTTGGTATAATTTAGGTATAAAAAGCTGGTATTACACTTGTCAATTTCTTGGCCAATAAATTGCACAATAAATTGGCCAAGAAATTGTAGATAATGTGGTATGTTTTACACCATCAATAAATTGGTCAATTTATTGTGCAATTTCAATACTACCAACATGAAAGCACAAATAATATGCAAACAATAATAAGTAAATAAATCCGTGAATCTCTCAAATCACACCCAAAAATCTAATAAAAAATAGTTATAAATTAGTACATGTGAATACTGAGTGAATTGGAGCATAATCTCATTTACAGTAATTTTTTTTAAGTCACTAAAATTGGTAGGTATTATGAGGTCGGAACACAGAAAATCCCTAGAAATACTCAAACTTGCCACAATATTTTAGAACTTGTGTCAATTTCTTGGCCAAGAAACTGATACAGAAATTGAAGGTAAATTGACGACAATTTCTGTTTTACACCTACAATTCAACTTGCACAATTTATTGTACAATTTATTGACAAAGAAGTTGACAAGTTTAATACCAGTTTAAGTATTCTTCTTCCTTCTCTTTTTCAATTCATTTCAAGTATAGGTACTCGCCAAAAACAGAAGTGTTCATACTTCGAGGACACAATTGGACAAATACAAATGTTACATGATAACCTTTATTTTTTTATTATTATTAGAAAGTCAAAATTAAACGAAAAATAACATTTTCCCACCTCCCAGATATGTACCTAATGTCATCAAAAACATGTTTTTTTATTTCTGAATACCACGGAGTTGACAGCCGTATCACGGAGCTGATAAAATTAGCATTTTACCTAAAATAACTATGTGTAACTTCCAAACGAACATAAATAAATGGTTCTACAAAAATAAGTACACCCTGTGTACTTCGACTACACTAACAAAAAATAGTTTGCATGCTTCTTATAGGCTTTTCATTTTTTATAATGCCATGGAGCTGAGAAGTCATCACAGAGCTGATATTAAAAATAAACAGAATTTTATTTTACCGTGATGAACTGGAAATGCATTTTTTAGTGTCAGTTTTTTTAAGCTTCACACACAGAAAAATAATCCCTGTGATTTTCACTTAGGTCTAGCATGTTGAGCCAAATATATCAACTCCGTGATCAATTCTCAGCTCCGTGGCAATGAACAGTAACGGAGCTGAGAACTACGGAGTTGAGAATTTTTATATTTCCCGCAATTTTTAGCGACCGTTTTTAAACCATATTTCTTGTAACTTGGAACACAGAATTGGGCTTTGTTTTACTACTAAATACCTACTAACGATGTTAGTGAATAATAACTGTCATTAATTAATTAGGGATGTCACCAGTGACTATAGTTCTATAGTCACTGATGTCACGGATTTGATAAGGCATGGTTGTTGATGATGGCTTTTGCAAAAAACATACCTTTTTACCCAAAAACTGTCACAACTGCACAAGAGCACTGCACTCTATATTCATCACCTGATGCACTAAAAGCAAGCTGCTGTATGTAGCGAAGCTGGCACCATCTATGAGCCAGTTTACCTAAGTTTATATAATTGACCACGGAGCCACAGAGCTGAGGGATCCTATCGAGGACAAACTTTGCATTACACAAAATATGGACAAAATATAATAAATAATATATTTAAAATACATTGTAACCAGTGACTATAGAGGCGGCAGAATTTTTCCCGCCCCCTCTTCGTTCTCCCGGCTGCACAACAATGCAACAATTAAAGTGGCCCCCATTCGCCCCAACCCGTCCCACGTTGACTGACGATAATCCCCGAATTCCCGTCGTCCCTCCTGCTAATCCACGGATTCACGTGCCAACAGTGCAGGGGTCAGGAGTCACAGTTTCATTTTCGGCGATTTATCGATTTGTTTCTTTCAAACAAACTTAAGTGGGTACTAAAATTCGCAACTCGCCTCTTCTACCAACTTTTAGAAGATAAAAATTATTTGCAACAGCGATCTGAAGACTTGATTAGAAGGTAAATGGTAAATAATAAATGAAAAATAATGTGGCAAAATGCTACAGATTTTATAGCATATTTCCCTAAAATAGTGAGTAGCAAAACTATAACACAGGGTGATTCAGTTCCGGTGCTCAACATGGGGATTTCGGAAACCGTAACAGATTCGAAGTCGGTCAAAGTTGCGCCTTTGAGCACCTAACAATATGACGTTAAGAAAGTTAAAATATTTTGATGGGTTGCTGTGATATATTTTTGAAAATTAGATTTAATTTTTTTCTGGCGTTATTTGCGATAATATTGAAAAATAAATTATATTTTTTCTTGCAACTTTTTCTGGACTACGTCATGGTATTTTTAGATTTTCGGAGCGACGTTTCATTTTTGAAATAGAAAGATCATCTTTTTTATTGCATATTTCGAAATGATGTATGACACACATATTTTTCTCATTTTAACCGCTGAAATGCAAAATTTTACTAAGAAAAAATTTAATACGGCCCTGGACTATGCATTTTTCTCTCTTTTTTTTCAAAGCTATATTCTAATTATAATATAGGTGATCACTATTTTAATACCTACTGGATTAATTAAACTCTATGTTTGTCATATTTTGAAATTATTTTTTATACTTACGGTAAATAACAGTAATTATTAACAATAGTGGGATACATTTTACCTAGTACACAAAACCACAAAACCGCTTTAGTTTCATTATTTGAAATTTGAGAACCTACTGTGCTTACTTTAATTTAGCGTCATTTTCGATTATTTATTTTCATGGGTAACTATAGACCTTTTGTCAATCACAAATGTGACATAATTTTTCTTAATTTGTTTTAGTAAATACACATCAAACTGGGAAGTGTGATGTATCAAATTAAATGGGATATTTTGCTTTATAAAAAATGCGCCAATAAATTGTTTTCCAGATAATTTAATTTTTGATCCCAAGGGAGCCCAAAGTTGGTCATATCAAATATTTCAAAATTGATACAATAGTTGTATTCTCACAATTGTGGCAAACAATTTTCATATTAATAGTATATTATACACCTAGGTTGAGAAGTGAGCCAGCTACGCGCCTCAGGATATAAATATGCTCGGTAAATAATGGCCTTCTCAACCGAAGTGTATATAGAATTTTTTTTACTACTAACATTGAAATAGTGCCATATTTTAGTCATTTCTCGCTTTTTTTCAAATACTTCAAAATATCAAGTAGCCTGGGAGTTCAGTTGTCAAGCTGATAAAATGACACTAATTTTTAAATGTCGCATAGAAAATTTTTCATTATTTACCTAGGTATTTTTTTATTATCATTATTTACCTAGGTAGAGAAATATTACTTCTCATTAGAGGAATGAGGTAAATAATGGTGATTTCTCAGGTTTGTAGTAAAAAAAAAATAAAAAAACTTTTTTATGTACCTCTAGAAATAAAAAAGTTACAGCGGTTTAAAACTTTTGTTTTTTTTTATTTCTGGCCATGGTTTTCCTAGGTGGCCATGGACCGCAACTTTCATGTTGACAAAAGAAGGCTGCTGGGAAGAGCTATCGATCGCACCCACCACCGATTTTTTCTGTCAAAAAATAGCCGAGATAATACGCCCGGACAAATTTCTATTTACCCGCGATACTGGTAAACAATTTGTTTTATGCAAAATTATAGTTATATTGTGTCCTTTTAAAAGGGCATGATAATTTATCGGGTGTCGTAAAAAATTTGAGTGTTGTCATTGATAACACATAATAGATTTTTGTCAGCTAAGGGAACATTTGGCACTTAGTTCTAGTTCTTTTGCTTAACTCTACACACCAAAACATTGTTTTTTTGCACCCGACGCGCGTTTCGCTAACCATGTTAGCATCATCAGGAGATGATTAGGTAAGTAGATTAAAAAAAAAAAAAGTTTTGGTGTGTGGAGTTAAGCAAAAGAAGTAGAATTTTGTCAGTTCAAAATAAACAATAATAATAACTTTGCCACCACCTTTGTCTCTCTATAAAAGAAAACCTAGTAGGGGAGAGTCGGGTAATATCGGACAGTGGGTAGTATCGGACAACAGCATCTTCTCAATTTCCCTAATAGATGGCGTTCCGAATTTTTTAGAAAATGCTTTGTTAGAATTGCCGTAGACACATATGTTCAGTATGAGGCCGAGCTTTTTTATTTTTTGCCCAAAACAAATTTCCCGGACATAAAATTTACCAGTCTATATTTTATATAAACGTTATAAGTTCTTTTAAAATGTTCATAAGTAGTAATACAAAGAGAGTACGGGACCACTTTGACCTCAGTTGACCCCTTGATCCTGAGAGTCCCCTACGGCCCGAGGTCACGGGAGCAAAGTGGCTACGTCATGCCCGAGGTCACGTGACGTCACCGGATGACCCCAGTTGACCCCTAGATCCTGATAGGTTGACCTTTGCCCTTTTGGCCACGTGTGACCCCCAGTTGACCCCCCAGCCCCCACTCCAACGACGGGGCAACCCCCACTCCAACGGCTTGGTGGGGAGAGGTCTATATATCCGAGCGCAAGAGCAGTTTCCCCTTATATACACTTGCAGTTTTATACAGTCTAATTTGCCGAAGGCCTCCGTCCGACTGGCGTGTAGTTGCCCGAACAAAATCCACCCTTCCCCCTTGCACGCGTTTCGCGCATGCGCAGTTCCGCACTTTTGAAAATTTTTTATTCAAAAAATGTAATTTTAAAAATATCCTGATCCTATAATCCTGATAACATTTTGGGAAATTTTCATTTTTTGACGGTGAAATGTACAAGACAAGACTCAGACGAATGTTTTATATACAAGTGCAGATAGAATTTTTTCGAGTGACTGATAAAAACAGTTATTATAATAGTTAATCGGAAGGCCCCAGATAACATAGGAAATTTTGTTTGAACAAGATCTGTAAAAAAATCCAAGACGTGAAAATGTAGGTAGAATTTTCGAATAAGTTTTGTATACCGGTAAAAATATATGTAAAGGTAAAAATAACGTCAGTTTCACTTGGAAAGAAATGATGAAAAAATTTCAGTTTCAGTAAAAAAAATACGATGTAGAGGTTGTACCAAAAAAAATTGGAAATAATTATTTATTCCAGTAAAATATACACAAGACCGAAAAAGGTAATTGCGCGGCTGTCCCATTTTATACACCCTAGCTGTTTCAGTTCATCTCGTTTGGAAAAATTTTAGGGGTTATTACTTTTTTAAATACCGGTTTCCTCAACCTTATTTGAAAGTAAATATTTTTTAGTTCCCCACAGAAGGAAATAATGACGATATTTTATACCGGTGGATTCAAAAAATATATAAGGTTAGGAAAAAACCTTGGTAGGCAAACGCGGCTCTGCTGACCAGACAAAAAAAACCTTAGTCGACAAATAATGGCCTATAAGAAGGGTGCGTGATTCCACGTATCAGTTCGAGTGCTCCAAGATGCAAGTAAGTATATACCAGCTGTCCCATTTTTAAACAGCTAGATATTTGGAAACCTTTCGTAAAAAAATTCCCAAGGATTACATGAGAAAAAGAAAGAAAAAAATGTAAATATACCAGCTGTCCCATTTATAAACCGCTTGATATCTTGGAAACGAAAACTTATATAAAGTAAAAGCCATATCTTAATAGGCGGAGGACCGACTGTCATTCAGACAGGTGAAAAATTTTTGTGATTTTTTGTAGAAGTTTTTTGACAAAATTTTTTTTGTCATTTTTTTTTTGCCAAAATTTTTTTTTGGCAGAATTTTTTTTTTGGCAAATTTTTTTTTTGTCAAATTTTTTTTTTACAATTTTTTTTGGCAAAATTTTTTTTTGCCAAATTTTTTTTTGCCAAATTTTTTTTTGTCAAAATATTTTTTGTCAAAATTTTTTTTTGTAAAATTTTTTTTGAAATTTTTTTTTGCCAAATTTTTTTTTGTCGAATTTTTTTTTGCCAAATTCTTTTTCGACAATTTTTTTTGATACAAATATAATTGCTAACGTTTAATTTGTTTACCCCATTTACGAAAATGATAACAAAATTGGATCAGACAAGATATTTTTTCGAAGTATAGTTTTTAAACACAGGGTGCCACCACCGGTTTTACGATATAGGTTTCAAAATGCGACGCAAGTACATAAAAAAATACCCTAGAGATAAGAAAACAAAATACAACTCACCGAAAGATTCTTGATGATGTATAAAAAGAAATCAGGTTACATCTAATGCCCCAGACAGTAAAATAAACATCCCCGAGCTATCAGATATAACCAAACATAATTTTTCTAACGGCACAGTCATTTTCACGGGAAAAACAACCAGTAACCGTTCAAATTCCATAGATAGGTACTGCCGTAATCCAAAATTTCACTGAACTACGCGTATCTATTATACTGAAGTAGGTACTGATACACTTCCATCTTTCCAAAGAAAAACAAACACGAAACTCAGACTTTTCATATATTTATTACAACGCCTCGATAGAGTCTTTATCTGTGGCCACGACCGAGAATCTACTGAAGCAAGTGCGACGCATAGGACGTGAAAAGTGCCGAGTTGGTTTTATTAAACAATGAAACTTATACCTACGTATATATAAAATAAATGAGAAATATGCCAGAGATGTGAAACCTAATTGTGTTGCAAGTTTGAGGGTCCAAAAAAAATATTGGCTTTAATTTTTTTAGGTGAGAAACACATCTAACAGCCAGTTTGGAAATATACAAGGCAAAAAAAGTAGTGATGTGGCTGTCCCATTTTATGTTTTATACAGGTTGGGTTATTTTAGAATAGTTGTTCAATAGACCGAGACAACATCATAAACGCTTCCCGTTAGAACAGAATCTGATGAAAAGAAAAATTCCATCTGGGTCAAGCTACTACATAACTAAAATAAAAAATACTGAACGTTATAAAATTTAAAAAATCATATTTTCAACGGATTTTTATCCTCTGAAAATTGTTCTTGTGTAAAATTCAGTTTCACTGGGTCAAGCTAGGTGGTAACTATATAACCAAAATAAAAAATACTGAACGTTATAAAATTTAAAAAATCATATTTTCAAGGGATTTTTGTCCTCTGAAAATTGGTTTTGTGTAAATTGAGTTTCAATAAGTTACTAATTGAGATAATAGGGAAAAAATCTTAAGAATCTCTTATAGAATTCTGAGACAACGACCCTGAGAGTAAATATCATACAAAAATCTTTGTGCGTTGACTTTCAACTCGATTTAATAATTAGGTTTAATAATGACAATTTTCTCGATTATCTAGAATCAAAAATATTGCGAGTGGCAATTCACAATTTTCTAGATATCATGTGAAGCCTTATTATTGCGTCGTAAGTTAGAGGATCCAAAAATATTGGCTTAAATTGTTTAGTAAATGCGATTAAAATATGTTTAGTTTATCAACAGTTAATTGTAACAGCTTATAATCTTAGAAGCTAAACTCTTTAAAAAAATTTTTAGACAAAAAGTTGTAGTTTAATAATGGTCAGTTGGATTCCTTTTGAATCATGTTTGCATATTACCTACAAGGAGTTACAACCTCAAAACATAGAAATCGCTCATTTTAAACCGATTTAATAAAAATTTCACCAAAACAATACTTTCACTCATATGATACACTTCTGATTAATAAAAAAGGCACCATAGGTAGTAATAATAAGATATTCAACGGAATTTTTATCGACTGTTTGCCCATTTTGCTAGCTTTTGGGGGTATTCCTTGATATTTTAGACTGATAAAAATGAATAATAAAAATTAAAAATAAAAATTTCACCAAAACAATACTTTCACTCATATAATACACTTCTGATTAATAAAAAAGGCACCATAGGTAGTAGTAATAAGATATTCAACGGAATTTTTATCGACTGTTTGCCCATTTTGCTAGCTTTGGGGGGTATTCCTTGATATTTTAGACGGATAAAAATGAATAACTAAAATTCAAAACGCACTGTTGACTTTACTTACGTGAATAGTAAGTCTATAATACGTATCGAAAACAGAGAAATATTCAGGTCAAGAAAAAAATGGCCTAATTTACAAGTTTGTAAATCAAAAACTACCTTTTGGCTTTTCATTTTGATGAGAAAATACGTCTAATTAGTAAGTCAAATAAATGGGACATCATGAAAGATATACTAATAATTGAACAAATGCTATCTTAGTTCTATAGGCAGAAAGGTACTATGGGTAGTAATAGTTTTGGGATCAAAAGACGACCTGTTAGCTTTTAAATTTGTTAAGAAAATACGTCTAATGAAATTGAAAGTAGTAACTAGGTTTTGGTTAACATTTCGTTAACGCGTTGATGAATAAGAATGCAAGTGAAAAGTAGACCGAATTTCCCAAAAAACGGTGAGTGACCAAACAAGTTATTATAAAAAGTGGCTCGGGAGACCGATGTAACCTAGGAAACGCCTTT
Organism: Pseudeuparius sepicola; assembly: GCA_963920635.1. Taxonomy (NCBI): domain Eukaryota; kingdom Metazoa; phylum Arthropoda; class Insecta; order Coleoptera; family Anthribidae; genus Pseudeuparius; species Pseudeuparius sepicola. Next base: position 24,247,300 of record OY987298.1, on the reverse strand, counting down.
CCTTCGAATAGAAAGTAAAAAAAAGTTGCAAAATGGGACTTAGATGAATATTTGATGCAAGTGAAAAGTAGGCAGAATTTTCGAAAATCGGGGACGGATCAAAAAATATTAAGTTGATCGGGAGGTTGAGATAACCTATGAAACACCTTTCATTCCCACAGAATCTGACAAAAAATTCCAAGAAAATTTTAGACGACTGTTTGCAAGTGAAAAGTATACATAATTTTTTTGAAAAAACTGCGACTGACCAAAAAAAATAGATATTAGAAAATTTTGCTCGGGAGATCGAGGTAACATAGAAAACGCCTTTCATCCGAATATAATCTGAAATAAATTCCGAGATGGGACTTAGATGAATGTTTGATGCAAGTGGAAAGTAGACCGAATTGCCGAAAAACGCGGGAGGTCGAGGTAACCTCGGAAAAACGCCTTTTATTCGAACAGAATCTGACAAAAAAAAATCCAAGTCGAATGTTTGATGCAATTGAAAGGTAGACAGAATTTTAGAAAAACGGCAACTGATCAAAAAATATATATTCGAAAATTTTGGTCGGGAGCCCGAGGTAACCTAGAAAACGCCTTTCGTTCTAACAGAATCCGACAAAAAAATTCCAAGACGGGATGGTAGTGGGACGAATGTTTGACGCAAGTTAAAAGTAGACAGAATATTAAAAAACGAGAACCGACCAAGTAGTTATTAGAAAAAGTGGCTCAGGAGGTCGAGGTAACCTAGGAAATGCCTTTAGTTTGAAAAGAATCTGACAAACAAAAAATCCAAGACGAATATTTGATGCAATTGAAAGGTAGACAGAATTTTAGAAAAACGGCAACTGATCAAAAAAATATATATTCGAAAATTTTGGTCGGGAGCCCGAGGTAACCTAGAAAACGCCTTTCGTTCTAACAGAATCCGACAAAAAAATTCCAAGACGGGATGGTAGTGGGACGAATGTTTGACGCAAGTTAAAAGTAGACAGAATATTAAAAAACGAGAACCGACCAAATAGTTATTAGAAGAAGTGGCTCGGGAGGTCGAGGTAACCTAGGAAATGCCTTTCGTTCGAACAGAATCCGACAAAAAAAAATTCCAAGACATGACTTTGAAAAATATTCATTTGATGCAGATGAAAAAGAGACAGCATTTCCAAAAAAAACTTCGACTGACCTAAAAGTTATTAGAAAAAGTTGCTCGGGAGGCCGATGTCTAGCAAAATATAACACCATTGCACCAGAGTTATTTCCATCTACGTAACATTATTGGCGTGGTGGTCGACTAATCGCGTTCACTATTAAATTAATTATGACTGGTCAAATACGTATATAATGCAAATTAAAAAACGCTTTAACGAAGCGTTTACAATGCGTTAACGAGGATTGACAGCGCGTTAACGAGGCGTTACCAACGCGTTAAACGCGTGAAAGAAGCGTTATCAACGTGTTAAACGCGTGAAAGAAGCGTTATCCATGCGTTACGCGTTAACGAAGCGTTATCAACGCGTTAACAACGCGTTATCCATGCGTTAACTACTAGTTATCGATTCGTTAACAATGCGTTAACGAACAACGCATTAACGAACAACGCGTTAACGAAACGTTAACGACGTGTCAGCAAAGCTTTAACAAAGCGTTAACGAAGCTTTAACATCGCGTCAATGCGTTAAGACGCGTTAAAACCGCGTTAACGAATCTTTGACGACGCATTAACGAAGCGTTGACGAGTGTGGAAGTGCGTGGACCCTCCAACTCCCAGAATCGCAACTTACACCAGATCAAACTCAACTGTGGAATCTTGTGACGTCACAGAGATGCTACTTTACATTTCTTTTAAGTAGTTAACCTAACCTAACATTATTGTCGCGGTGACCAAGAGGTTATCGACTGGTGAACCGATTACCATTGGTCAAAACTGACTTAATCCGCCTTTGATACACCTCTCCCAAATCCAATGGCAATCGGTTCACCAGTCGATAACCTCTTGGTCACCGCGACAATAATGTTAGGTTAGGTTAACTACTTAAAAGAAATGTAAAGTAGCATCTCTGTGACGTCACAAGATTCCACAGTTGAGTTTGATCTGGTGTAAGTTGCGATTCTGGGAGTTGGAGGGTCCACGCACTTCCACACTCGTCAACGCTTCGTTAATGCGTCGTCAAAGATTCGTTAACGCGGTTTTAACGCGTCTTAACGCATTGACGCGATGTTAAAGCTTCGTTAACGCTTTGTTAAAGCTTTGCTGACACGTCGTTAACGTTTCGTTAACGCGTTGTTCGTTAATGCGTTGTTCGTTAACGCATTGTTAACGAATCGATAACTAGTAGTTAACGCATGGATAACGCGTTGTTAACGCGTTGATAACGCTTCGTTAACGCGTAACGCATGGATAACGCTTCTTTCACGCGTTTAACACGTTGATAACGCTTCTTTCACGCGTTTAACGCGTTGGTAACGCCTCGTTAACGCGCTGTCAATCCTCGTTAACGCATTGTAAACGCTTCGTTAAAGCGTTTTTTAATTTGCATTATATACGTATTTGACCAGTCATAATTAATTTAATAGTGAACGCGATTAGTCGACCACCACGCCAATAATGTTACGTAGATGGAAATAACTCTGGTGCAATGGTGTTATATTTTGCTAGACATCGGCCTCCCGAGCAACTTTTTCTAATAACTTTTAGGTCAGTCGAAGTTTTTTTTGGAAATGCTGTCTCTTTTTCATCTGCATCAAATGAATATTTTTCTAAGTCATGTCTTGGAATTTTTTTTTGTCGGATTCTGTTCGAATGAAAGGCATTTCCTAGGTTACCTCGACCTCCCGAGCCACTTCTTCTAATAACTATTTGGTCGGTTCTCGTTTTTTAATATTCTGTCTACTTTTAACTTGCGTCAAACACTCGTCCAACTACCATCCCGTCTTGGAATTTTTTTGTCGGATTCTGTTCGAACGAAAGGCGTTTTCTAGGTTACCTCGGGCTCCCGACCAAAATTTTCGAATATATATTTTTTGATCAGTTGCCGTTTTTCTAAAATTCTGTCTACCTTTCAATTGCATCAAATATTCGTCTTGGATTTTTTGTTTGTCAGATTCTTTTCAAACTAAAGGCATTTCCTAGGTTACCTCGACCTCCTGAGCCACTTTTTCTAATAACTACTTGGTCGGTTCTCGTTTTTTAATATTCTGTCTACTTTTAACTTGCGTCAAACATTCGTCCCACTACCATCCCGTCTTGGAATTTTTTTGTCGGATTCTGTTAGAACGAAAGGCGTTTTCTAGGTTACCTCGGGCTCCCGACCAAAATTTTCGAATATATATTTTTTGATCAGTTGCCGTTTTTCTAAAATTCTGTCTACCTTTCAATTGCATCAAACATTCGACTTGGATTTTTTTTTGTCAGATTCTGTTCGAATAAAAGGCGTTTTTCCGAGGTTACCTCGACCTCCCGCGTTTTTCGGCAATTCGGTCTACTTTCCACTTGCATCAAACATTCATCTAAGTCCCATCTCGGAATTTATTTCAGATTATATTCGGATGAAAGGCGTTTTCTATGTTACCTCGATCTCCCGAGCAAAATTTTCTAATATCTATTTTTTTTGGTCAGTCGCAGTTTTTTCAAAAAAATTATGTATACTTTTCACTTGCAAACAGTCGTCTAAAATTTTCTTGGAATTTTTTGTCAGATTCTGTGGGAATGAAAGGTGTTTCATAGGTTATCTCAACCTCCCGATCAACTTAATATTTTTTGATCCGTCCCCGATTTTCGAAAATTCTGCCTACTTTTCACTTGCATCAAATATTCATCTAAGTCCCATTTTGCAACTTTTTTTTACTTTCTATTCGAAGGAAAGGCGTTTCCTAGGTTACATCGGTCTCCCGAGCCACTTTTTATAATAACTTGTTTGGTCACTCACCGTTTTTTGGGAAATTCGGTCTACTTTTCACTTGCATTCTTATTCATCAACGCGTTAACGAAATGTTAACCAAAACCTAGTTACTACTTTCAATTTCATTAGACGTATTTTCTTAACAAATTTAAAAGCTAACAGGTCGTCTTTTGATCCCAAAACTATTACTACCCATAGTACCTTTCTGCCTATAGAACTAAGATAGCATTTGTTCAATTATTAGTATATCTTTCATGATGTCCCATTTATTTGACTTACTAATTAGACGTATTTTCTCATCAAAATGAAAAGCCAAAAGGTAGTTTTTGATTTACAAACTTGTAAATTAGGCCATTTTTTTCTTGACCTGAATATTTCTCTGTTTTCGATACGTATTATAGACTTACTATTCACGTAAGTAAAGTCAACAGTGCGTTTTGAATTTTAGTTATTCATTTTTATCCGTCTAAAATATCAAGGAATACCCCCCAAAGCTAGCAAAATGGGCAAACAGTCGATAAAAATTCCGTTGAATATCTTATTACTACTACCTATGGTGCCTTTTTTATTAATCAGAAGTGTATTATATGAGTGAAAGTATTGTTTTGGTGAAATTTTTATTTTTAATTTTTATTATTCATTTTTATCAGTCTAAAATATCAAGGAATACCCCCAAAAGCTAGCAAAATGGGCAAACAGTCGATAAAAATTCCGTTGAATATCTTATTATTACTACCTATGGTGCCTTTTTTATTAATCAGAAGTGTATCATATGAGTGAAAGTATTGTTTTGGTGAAATTTTTATTAAATCGGTTTAAAATGAGCGATTTCTATGTTTTGAGGTTGTAACTCCTTGTAGGTAATATGCAAACATGATTCAAAAGGAATCCAACTGACCATTATTAAACTACAACTTTTTGTCTAAAAATTTTTTTAAAGAGTTTAGCTTCTAAGATTATAAGCTGTTACAATTAACTGTTGATAAACTAAACATATTTTAATCGCATTTACTAAACAATTTAAGCCAATATTTTTGGATCCTCTAACTTACGACGCAATAATAAGGCTTCACATGATATCTAGAAAATTGTGAATTGCCACTCGCAATATTTTTGATTCTAGATAATCGAGAAAATTGTCATTATTAAACCTAATTATTAAATTGAGTTGAAAGTCAACGCACAAAGATTTTTGTATGATATTTACTCTCAGGGTCGTTGTCTCAGAATTCTATAAGAGATTTTTAAGATTTTTTTCCTATTATCTCAATTAGTAACTTATTGAAACTCAATTTACACAAAACCAATTTTCAGAGGACAAAAATCCCTTGAAAATATGATTTTTTTAATTTTATAACGTTCAGTATTTTTTATTTTGGTTATATAGTTACCACCTAGCTTGACCCAGTGAAACTGAATTTTACACAAGAACAATTTTCAGATGATAAAAATCCGTTGAAAATATGATTTTTTAAATTTTATAACGTTCAGTATTTTTTATTTTAGTTATGTAGTAGCTTGACCCAGATGGAATTTTTCTTTTCATCAGATTCTGTTCTAACGGGAAGCGTTTATGATGTTGTCTCGGTCTATTGAACAACTATTCTAAAATAACCCAACCTGTATAAAACATAAAATGGGACAGCCACATCACTACTTTTTTTGCCTTGTATATTTCCAAACTGGCTGTTAGATGTGTTTCTCACCTTAAAAAATTAAAGCCAATATTTTTTTTGGACCCTCAAACTTGCAACACAATTAGGTTTCACATCTCTGGCATATTTCTCATTTATTTTATATATACGTAGGTATAAGTTTCATTGTTTAATAAAACCAACTCGGCACTTTTCACGTCCTATGCGTCGCACTTGCTTCAGTAGATTTTCGGTCGTGGCCACAGATAAAGACTCTATCGAGGCGTTGTAATAAATATATGAAAAGTCTGAGTTTCGTGTTTGTTTTTCTTTGGAAAGATGGAAGTGTATCAGTACCTACTTCAGTATAATAGATACGCGTAGTTCAGTGAAATTTTGGATTACGGCAGTACTTATCTATGGAATTTGAACGGTTACTGGTTGTTTTTCCCGTGAAAATGACTGTGCCGTTAGAAAAATGATGTTTGGTTATATCTGATAGCTCGGGGATGTTTATTTTACTGTCTGGGGCATTAGATGTAACCTGATTTCTTTTTATACATCATCAAGAATCTTTCGGTGAGTTGTATTTTGTTTTCTTATCTCTAGGGTATTTTTTTATGTACTTGCGTCGCATTTTGAAACCTATATCGTAAAACCGGTGGTGGCACCCTGTGTTTAAAAACTATACTTCGAAAAAACATCTTGTCTGATCCAATTTTGTTATCATTTTCGTAAATGGGGTAAACAAATTAAACGTTAGCAATTATATTTGTATCAAAAAAAAATTTGTCGAAAAAGAATTTGGCAAAAAAAAATTCGACAAAAAAAAATTTGGCAAAAAAAAATGTCAAAAAAAATTTTACAAAAAAAAATTTTGACAAAAAATATTTTGACAAAAAAAAATTTGGCAAAAAAAAATTTGGCAAAAAAAAATGTGGCAAAAAAAAATTTTGCAAAAAAAAATTTTGCCAAAAAAAATTGTAAAAAAAAAATTTGACAAAAAAAAATTTTGACGAAAAAAAAATTTGGGGAAAAAAATTTAGACGAAAAAAAAATTTAGGGAAAAAAATTTTGCAAAAAAAAATTTGGCAAAAAAAAATTTTGCAAAAAAAAATTTTGGTAAAAAAAAATTTTGGTAAAAAAAAATTTTGGCAAAAAAAAATTTTGGCAAAAAAAAATTTTGGCAAAAAAAAAATTCTGCCAAAAAAAAATTTTGGCAAAAAAAAATGACAAAAAAAATTTTGTCAAAAAACTTCTACAAAAAATCACAAAAATTTTTCACCTGTCTGAATGACAGTCGGTCCTCCGCCTATTAAGATATGGCTTTTACTTCCTTTATATAAGTTTTCGTTTCCAAGATATCAAGCGGTTTATAAATGGGACAGCTGGTATATTTAAATTTTTTTCTTTCTTTTGCTCATGTAATCCTTGGGAATTTTTTTACGAAAGGTTTCCAAATATCTAGCTGTTTAAAAATGGGACAGCTGGTATATACTTACTTGCATCTTGGAGCACTCGAACTGATACGTGGAATCACGCACCCTTCTTATAGGCCATTATTTGTCGACTAAGGTTTTTTTTTGTCTGGTCAGCAGAGCCGCGTTTGCCTACCAAGGTTTTTTCCTAACCTTATATATTTTTTGAATCCACCGGTATAAAATATCGTCATTATTTCCTTCTGTGGGGAACTAAAAAATATTTACTTTCAAATAAGGTTGAGGAAACCGGTATTTAAAAAAGTAATAACCCCTAAAATTTTTCCAAACGAGATGAACTGAAACAGCTAGGGTGTATAAAATGGGACAGCCGCGCAATTACCTTTTTCGGTCTTGTGTATATTTTACTGGAATAAATAATTATTTCCAATTTTTTTTGGTACAACCTCTACATCGTATTTTTTTTACTGAAACTGAAATTTTTTCATCATTTCTTTCCAAGTGAAACTGACGTTATTTTTACCTTTACATATATTTTTACCGGTATACAAAACTTATTCGAAAATTCTACCTACATTTTCACGTCTTGGATTTTTTTACAGATCTTGTTCAAACAAAATTTCCTATGTTATCTGGGGCCTTCCGATTAACTATTATAATAGCTGTTTTTATCAGTCACTCGAAAAAATTCTATCTGCACTTGTATATAAAACATTCGTCTGAGTCTTGTCTTGTACATTTCACCGTCAAAAAATGAAAATTTCCCAAAATGTTATCGGGATTATAGGATCAGGACCTTTTTAAAATTACATTTTTTGAATAAAAAATTTTCAAAAGTGCGGAACTGCGCATGCGCGAAACGCGTGCAAGGGGGAAGGGTGGATTTTGTTCGGGCAACTACATGCCAGTCGGACGGAGGCCTTCGGCCTCCGTTCCTCCTGGCACGTAGTTGCTAGAAGATAATTAATTGGGTGAAATTTGTAGCCTATTGTTCTATATGCGGTTTCAGCAAAATCGCTGAGTGCTCGACCAAACAAAGCAGGCGTCTGTCGTGAACTATTCCACGTGTTTTCTCTTACTATATATTTACTATGCGGTCACGCGTTCGCAGCGAGTAACCCGATGCGACGCAACAGCTGAGTTATAATTTTGTGTACTTGAACAATTCGGGGTTTATTTGCACAAATAAATTAAAAATTATGGTTCATAAGATCACAAACGCAGACCTTATCGATAACAATTTTATTAGACTTTTTTTTTCATTATTAGCCATTACTTGACATAACCTACAATTTTCCAAATTTATGTGTATAAGTTAAGAATCACCCTGTATACACATAACAGTGGAATAGAGTGATATTATTGCTTAGAGTGAGAGTTTTATTATAATATGATGCTTCAGGTGTTTTCCCTTCAACACAAAGATTCTTATAAAAAAAACACAACAAAAGATTTTTAAACGTTTATTAAAAATTAATTGTGTAAGTCAATATGTTTTATCTTCATTTTAATTTCATATAACATAAGTTCATATTTCAATGCTTCTAAATTCTTCAAATATTGTTGCAGTTTTCTTCTGTACTCCAGCTTCGCCATGGTTCTACAATAAATTCGATATTTGTAGATCGGCCGACGGGTCCAAGACTCTTCATGTAATACCTCCTTCCGTTACCGATATCCCTATTAATTTCTTCGATCCCTTGGGGCGTAAACTCGGCCGTGTATCGTTGCGGCAGCACCGTCTTAAATTCTTCGAACTCTACGTAGACCTTCTCTCCGTATTGCGTGTTCACTTTGTCCACGCTCGTGATTTGAAAATTTTCATCCACGTCCATATTTTGAACGCTTTCGAATTTCTTGACGATCAAATTCTTGTTCAGGTGATTCAGGAACGACTGCATTTTGAACTCGGCAAATCAGACTGTGGGAAATTGTAAGTGTATATAACGGGAAAACTGCTCTTGCGCACGAATATATAGACCTCACCCCACCAAGCCGTTGGAGTGGGGGTTGCCCCGTCGTTGGAGTGGGGGGGGGGGGGTCAACTGGGGGTCACACGTGGCCCAAAGGTCAAAGGTTAACCTATCAGGATCTAGGGGTCAACTGGGGTCATCCGGTGACGTCACGTGACCTCGGGCATGACGTAGCCACTTTGCTCCCGTGACCTCGGGCCGTAGGGGACTCTCAGAATCAAGGGGTCAACTGAGGTCAAAGTGGTCCCGTACTCTCTTTGTATTACTACTTTCATATTATATAACATTTGTTGGTTATTTTGGAATATAAAAATGGTTTTATGGAAATTATCGGAGGGTCGTAAAAAATAAGTTGGCCACTTTTTTCCAACGGTGCTGTTCGGGTAATATCGGACACACGTACCTATTTCGGGTGATATCGGACACACTGAAATTTTAACTGAACATTCTTATTTTCGTATTAACTATAAAAAAATGCCCAAGCACACAAAAGGAAAAAAGAAAAATTGAGCAACTAGAGGATTACATTGAAAAAAATAAAAATGTAAAGGACAAAAAATATAGCAAAGATAATGTGCTCTGAACGGCAACAAGAAGCAACGGAGTGTATCATCTGTGGTGAAGACTTGGTAGCAAATTAGATACAATGCATCTAGTGCCATGGTTGGACCCATAAAAATTGTTCTGGGGCAGAAAAACATCAGGTTTATTATAAATGCGGCATTTGTAAGGGGAATTAATTCGTGTCCGGTACTACCCGACGTTTTCAGAAAATTACAAAAAGAGGCCCACTTTTGTTTTTAACGAGTGGAGTTTTTGTTTAAGTTTTTTTGTTTAATTTGATTATGTATTCTATTCTGCAAAGTGTATAGTTTATTTCAAGCAAATATATGTTAATATATCAATTTTTTTGATAAAAAATATTTCAATTTTTCGATATGTGTCCGATATTACCCGTCTCTCCCCTACCTAAACGTCTTTGCTTACTGCACAAATGACGATGGACCCATAGTTTACAAAGAGAAACCGGCAATTGATTTATGTAACGTTTTATGTTGATATTTTAGGGCTCTATATTAGTTTACACTTACACCGTTCCTTCATTTAAACTGTTTGAACTTGAACATTTGAAAAATTTTCGCCTGCAGTGAAAATTCAATTTCAAGTATTTTTTTATTTGCGAACCCCAACATCAACTAAGGTCTATAGCTACGGCCCTGGAGTTGCGCCTCGTTTCTCTTAGCTATTATTTTGTGACATTTGGATTTTTTTATTTATAGGAATATTTTATGATTTTGTAAAATTAAAGGGACTGTTGTTATGACTTTATGATGAATGCTGTGATAAAATTTTTCTTTCATAATTTTTTAAATAAAAATGTTGTAGAGGAGGGAGCTATTTTTAATAATTGCTTTGGGGCCTCAGATACTCACTTCGGAATCCATACAAGAGTGCAAACACAACTAGGATAGCTTTATCCAGCATCCAAACAAACATTATGCGGCCGTTTGCTTGCATCCGAGAGTCCCTTATGTACTGGATTTGTAGTGAGCACTTCTGGCTCCATCTCCATCATTCATCCTCAGCCATCGGGCGGGCGGCGGCAGCTGGCCGCGACGTGCGCGGCCCTTGCCTCTCTGTTTGTGTGGGGGACTGTGAAATGGCCGCGTTTTGTCACGCTCAGCCCGCCGCCGGGTGAGTTATTGGATTTTTTCTGTTCTGATTCCGACGGGGGCGGGCATAAGTATGAGATCCAGAAGGGCCGGCTTAGAGAATTATTTTATGCCCACAGGGAAAGAAAATTTTCCTACTTCCCTCAGTAAGGAATAGTTATTTACATTTCAGTCCACTTTTTTGGCCGAGGAGGTTGTTTAAGGACCGAGACAACGCTCGCGTTTATTACGCGTCAAGACAACACCACCTCTACTAAAGGTCTAAAGCCAAACAACAATAGCGCTACGTCACTCTGACGTCACTGCCTAGAGGCCGAGGCGAACGATAAAGACAGGCCACGGCGCTAACGCATAATCGCGTAGTCACGTGACCAACTCAGTTCTATATAATGAAAAGGATTTTTGGAGACAAGTAGAAAAAACAAATTTCGTAACAATTTGGCAAGTTTTATTTCATCTATTACATTATTGGATTTGTGCATCCAAGCTTTCTCTAATTGTTTTTTCAAAATTTTCAACCTGCCTCAGCTGTTTTAGGCTGAGAGTTAAACGGCACCGCATTCACCATATTTTGGCACATTCACAAAAATTGTTGGGACATCACCTTCCTTTAGCTTAAGTGATATTCTCTATAGGTATTTTCCTCCCGCAACACATTTGTCCACTTTAATTATTGTTTCACTTTCTTGAAAATGTTAGCCACACATACTTAAGGGTTTTTTAGAAATTAAATCTCAGTTGGGATTTGACGAATCCATTTTTGGCGGAAATTTTCATCCCGAGGCAAACCAAATGTTTGTTATGGCGACACTTTCTTCCTGGCTTTTGTAATATGTATAAATATAATATAAACAGACCCAATATTTGGTATTTAGGTTATTTTTTACGAAATAAAAATGAAAACTAACCTCAGTAGGTATACCGTAAAATATTGACGAGGTCTCAGTTGATCGGCAGCGTGAAAGACCATATCAGGGCGTAGGTCGACAATGAAAATCCTCGAGTACGTTACAACACTGATTTATTTCGCACAAGGTGAATGGTGAATACAATAAATACACAAACCCGAACGTGGTTAACGGGAACGGCTTCCAGCCACCCGGACCGTCTGAACTCGCGGATCTCCCGTAAGCAGTCCACCCCTCTGTGTCTCCGGGTCCACTGTCCAATACTAATACTGTCCCATGTCTGTCACCAATACTCTTGGACGGCACGACTCCCACCCAGACACCCAGAGGCCATAATAACACCTGGGCGGTTCCCCTCCGCCAGGACACACGCGCACTAGACACAAACTTGTTTCTAAAATATAAACTAAGACGTTTAAAAACACTTTAAACATTGAACACTTCTCAAAACCCAAGCTGCCGTTTTCAGTTATGTGACAAATGACATGTAACGTCTGACTAAGATGGTCACGTGATTTTTGTGCGCCAGGGCCTGTCTTTATAGTAGGCCTTGCTAGAGGCTATCAGTTATAAGTTGTCAAATAATGTCAGTCGTGCTTCTTGCGATAGAACCTATATTTGTTTATTTATAACATCTCACAGAATCATATACTTGTATCGTTTGTTGTGCTCGGCATTGTGTAACTGAAAATGGTGAACAAATAAATGTTGTGTAGGTACCGAACTGTCCCGGTAATTATAAAAGTATCAATAAAAGCAGTAGTGAAAAGGCGTACACCCTTTCAAGTTTCCTAAGTGCGATAACTTACGTACTCAGCGGTTTCGGGCTATTCACAGGGAGAATTTTCAAGTTTCAGCACACATAGAGATTCACGGCTTGACTTGATATTCAAGCTACTTGACTTGACTTGACTTGAAATCAAGTCAAGTTCAAGTCAAGTAGTAATTTTCCAATATCAAGTCAAGTCAAGTATTTATTTTTCAAGTACTTGAAAAATCAAGTTTTTCTTGAAGCTACTTGATTACTTGATTTTTTATCAATTTAAATTTTTTTTATAAGTTAGGGAAGTTACAAGTAAATAATAATAATAAACCTTTGCATTGTACACTTTTTTGCAAAACTAGGAAAGGACTAGGAAAGAACAAAAATAAACTATTTCAAGTCCACTTTTTAATGTTATCATTTTCCATCCACGACTTAAGGCACATTAGGCATCTAGTGGATTTGGCGCTTAACCGATTTCGCGTTTTTGTAACTGTCAACCAGCCCTGGAAAACTGTCTTTCAATAGGAGCTGAAGACGCTGGAGTTGACAAGAATAGAGATTCATGGCTTGACTTGATATTCAAGCTACTTGACTTGACTTGAAATCAAGTCAAGTTCAAGTCAAGTAGTAATTTTCCAATATCAAGTCAAGTCAAGTATGTAATTTGTCAAAAGCTTGATTTTCAAGTCAAGTCAAGTAATTTGTTAACATGTCAAGCTACTTGACTTGATGAAACCCTAATCATACACTGTCGTGAGTATTTACCTACATAAATCTAAAATCAGAATGTTTTGTTGTCTTCACTCTTCAACAGGTTTAAATGTTATTAAACAGTATCTGCTTCTGTACAACTAGCTATTCTCATAATACGTTCGATCAAAATAGCTATACCTACATAGGTATGTAGGTATAGTTCTTCCAATATTAATTTAAACAGCAAAAAAACCCGAGTCGGCAAATGCCTGCGTCGCAGAATGTGTTAAAATGACAGCTGCTGATAATAAAAGAAAACGAAATCGAAAACTTGAAACACTCACCAAAATCTATCCGGATCCCTGAAAAACAGGTCATGCCTATCGGACATAAAAACCATGTAAAATAAGAGGCTCTCAAATACTACCTATATAATATTATGCAAGTACTTATTAAGATGTAATATGGTACGCGACTGCCGGACTTTATTTTCCATTTATCCTAATTAATTTTCTTTCAATTTTGTAACTGGTCAAAACGTTGTTTCTTTCACATTTTCTGCATTTTCATAAAATAAACATTATATATTAAACATGTTCATTAAAATGTGTGTTTCTATGTCTTTCTCTCTATACCTAGAATTTGATATACAAAGGTGATAAAATTGGTACATATTTAATCTATTTTTCAAATCTTCCCTTGGGGCTTTAAAATATGTGTTAGCTCGGCCTTTTAAGCGTGACGTCACTCTGTTGTTGTTTGGCTTTAGTAGAGATGGTGTTGATTATTATCCTCAAACATTTAGTTTTGCAAGCCAGGAAAGCAAGGTTGTTGGAGTTTCCAACAACCTTGCCAGGAAAGAGCCACAAGCCGCAGAGCTAAGCATAAATGTATCGAAACGCCACATACTGGCACCTAACGTCGTGTCAGATATTCAAATATTGTGTCAAAACTTGGTTCCTACACAGGGCGCGATTTTCATCTTCGTTCAGATAAACTATGAATATTATAGATTTATTTGAAACTGAGAAAGAAGATCCATAGTGACCTGCAATGGATTAATTACCGTTTAAAGTTGGGCTCCATTTGACATATTTGACAAGATGAACTCTCTGTATTCTGGTTTTCTCTGTGGCAGTAGCGTATTCGAAAACCCATATAAACCCATATAAACCCATATTTATTGAAATTAGTATTTTTAACATGGCTTTACCTCGGTCCTTAAACAATATACAGGATGTTTCGTAACTGGTCAGCCAGCTACCAGTATGATATTTAAAATCGAATTTTAAACATGAAATAAAGAGTAACTTTTTATCATATCGATTTTCGTTTAGGAGATATTCGAAAAAATATAAAACAAAGCAGCAATGAAAATAAAAAATAATTAGTTTATGTTGAGCTAATTAATACTATTGAACAATTAGAAGATATAATTTTAAATTCAGTGCATAATATTCAAAACACTGTAAATTTTGCATAATTATACTGAATGTTTTTACGTTCTAGTATTACCATAGGCTTGTTTACGAATTCAAACTCGCGTGCACACTTTTATAATAATTCGTTTATTTTTTGAAGCAATTTGTTACAATACAACTGCGTCTTTCGTTACCGTGTCGAAAAGTGACTTATGTTATGTTACAATTCCACCGCTAAGCGGCGCCACAAGACCAGTCATCAGGCAGACGGCGGAAAGATCAAAATATTACATAACTGATCAAGAACTGAACATGCCGCCGGCCTTGAAATAAGTGGTTATTTCAACGAAAAGATATGTGATAGGTTAGTTTGATTACAATAAAGAAATCTTATAACTATTCTTCGGTAGGCAAAGGGTATACTTTGTTGATTGCTCTTTTTACAACACCTTTCTTCGTGAACACTGACACTACGCGCACCAAATTGTCACTGCCAGGGTGCACTTCTGTGATTCTTCCTCGGGACCAGTGCATTGGTGGGGCGTTATCTTCGTGTAGCAATACCAGTGCTCCGATTTTGATGTTATCGCTGGATTTAAACCATTTTGCTCTTTGTTGTAGCGTATGAAGATAATCTCTTTTCCATGCTCTCCAGAAATGCTGGACCAGCTGCTGCATCTGTTTGTAATGGTTAAGTCTGTTGGTTGGTATTTGTCGTACGTCTTCTTGTGGAACAGCGGTCAGACTGCTTCCAATGAGGAAATGTCCTGGTGTCAGTATTTGTAAGTCGGAAGGATCTTGGGATAGAGGAAGGATAGGGCGTGAGTTTAGGATAGCTTCGATTTGAGTCAATATCGTATAAAATGTTTCGAAATGTAATTTTGTCTCGTTCAAGATACGTTTGAGAAAATATTTGAAAGATTTGACTGCCGATTCCCACATTCCTCCAAAGTGGGGTGATCTTGGGGGAATAAAGTGCCATTCAACTCTGTTTTCCGTTAAATATGATTTAACCTGATCGTCCGTAGAAGTATTTATGACCAATTCATGAATTTGCTTCAAATCATTGTTAGCCCCAACGAAGTTGGTGGCATTATCACTATAAATATGTTTAGGTAAGCCTCGTCTGGCTGCGAATCTCTTGAATGAGTTTAAGAATGCTTCGGTTGTTAGACTAGTCACTAGCTCAACATGCACAGCGTGTGTCACCAAACATATGAATATACAAAGATAACATTTTAAGTATGTTCGACTTCGTGTAGATCCGTCTTTTATCAAGTACGGTCCTGCATAATCTATGCCACAAAAGGTAAATGGTCGTGAATGTGTGATTCTATATTCAGGGAGTGAACCTAAAAGTTGTGTAACCGATGTAGGTTTTACTCTAAAACACGTAATGCATTTTCTTAATACGTTTCGTACTTCGTTCCTACCATTCAATGGCCAAAATTTAGTACGAATTTGTGAAAGAACGAACTGAGGCCCTGCATGCAGGTACTTGTGGTGTGTATGTCGAATCAATAATCGTGTGAATGAATGCTTGGCTGGTAGGACGATAGGATATTTATGATCGTAAGGCAAATTTGAATTTTTTAAGCGACCTCCAACCCGAATAAGACCATCGGAGTCAATAAATGGGTTTAGCGTCAATAATTTGCTGTCTTTGGTAACAGGTTTGTTGTCACCAAGCGAATTGATTTCCTTTGCAAACGTTTCTGCTTGGATGATTTTTGTAAGTTTAATAATTGTGTCGTTTAGCTCTGTGGGTGAAAGGTGTTTGCTTAAACCCTTGCCCTTAGATTTACTCTTCGAAATAAAACGATACGCATATGTCATAACTCTTATCAATTTTGAAAATGAGGAATATCGTGAAAAAATATCGTTCTGATTTAGTATTGAAACAAATGAAACTGAGACGTTTTCCTTTCGCGCTTCTGGAATGTCTGGAATTTCGACTGTTTGACTGTGAGGCCACTCATGCTTTTCCTTTACTAGGAAGCTTGGTCCATGCCACCAAAGTTTATTGTTTTGTAAATCTTGGGCATTTGCTCCGCGTGAAGGAATATCGGCAGGGTTTTCATCTGTATCTATATGGTTCCACCTATCGTTTTCGGTAAGTCGTTGTATTTCTGCTACGCGATTTGAAACGAAAATTTTCCATTTGTTAGGCTCTGAGTTTAACCATGCTAAAACGATAGTAGAATCTGTCCAGTATGTTGTGTCACTTATCTGAACTCGTAGAATACCCTTGACCTTGTGCATAAGTTCCGCTAGCAAATATGCTCCGCATAATTCTAATCTTGGTAATGAAATTGGTTTTATTGGCGCTAGTCGTGATTTAGAACAAAGTAGATTTGACGTAATTTTACCATTATTAGGATTTGCCGCGACCACATATATACATGCGCCGTATGCAGACTGAGATGCATCGCAATAGCCGTGCAACGATATAATGATATTGTCAGATGAGATTACGCAACGAGGGATTTCCACTGATTTTAAGTATGGTAAGTGTTCTAGGAAGTCTAGCCAAGAATTTTCGATTTTTGGCGGTACTTGTTGATCCCAGTCACATCTGAGTTGCCACAGTTGTTGCAGAATAATTTTAGCGTTGACAATGATTGGACTAATAAGGCCAAGTGGGTCGTATATTTGTGCTATGCCAGATAGAATTGTTCGTTTGGTAATAATTTCTTTGTTTATATTTTGTGGGATAAAATGTTTGAATACATCCTTTGTTGAATCCCAAGTGATACCTAGTGTTTTAGTTTCGGTTGTGCTACCTATGTGGAATTCATTAAAACAACAGTCTGAATCAGTGATGTCATCTTTGAATATTTTGGAGTTGTTTGACTGCCATTTTCGTAGTTTAAAACCAGAATCTAGTAGTATTTTGTTAATTTCCGAGTATATTTGTTTTGCCTTATTTAGTGTGTTAGCTCCCGTTATCAAGTCGTCCATATAAAAATCATTTAGAATGATTTTGCTTATTTGAGGGTTTTCATGTTTACATTTGAGACCTATTTCATGTAGAACTCTAGTTGCTAGAAATGAAGCACTTGAAGTACCGTATGTTACTGTATTTAGGGTATAATGTGAAATTTCATCGTTCGGATTGCTGCGCCAAACAATGCGTGTTAGATTTCTTTGGTTTGGATGAATGTCGACCATCCGAAACATTTTTTCAACGTCAGCTACTATTATGTATTTATATGTGCGCATTCGAATTACGATGTCAAACAAATCATTTTGTACTTTAGGACCTACCTTTAGCACGTCATTAAGGCTTAGACCGGAAGAAGTTTTACACGACGCGTCGAAAACTACGCGAACTTTGGTTGTCGTACTTGAGTTCTTAATTACAGGATGATGTGGTAGATATACGTGAATTTTGTCGTGTTCGTCGTGAGACTGGTTAACCTTTACCTTTGTCATGTGTCCCAATTTTTCATATTCCGTAAGAAATTCATCGTATTGGATTTTGAGTTCTGGATTTTTAGCTAACCGTTTTTCTACTGCATATAATCGTTCTATGGCGATTGTTAAAGATTCACCTAACTCGTTATAATTGTTCTTGACTGGTAATTTTACAGTGTACCTTCCCGAATCCTTGTCTTGTTTTACGTTTTCTCGAAAATGCATCTCACACTCTAGCTCTTCGTTTGATAATTTATTTTGTGCTAGATCGATATTTTCGGTCTGCCAGAATCTTTCTAGTGCATTTTGAATGTCATTTGTGGTTATGTGACAGTTAGATGTCTGATAGGTTTTTGTATTTTGTGCGAGTGCAGGTATTTTACCTGAAACTACCCAACCTAACTTAGTTTCTTGTAAAATCGGTTGATTATTTCCTAAGTGAATTTGACCATTACGTAGAAGATCGAAAAATATTTCCGCACCTAGCAAGACATCGATTGGTTGTGGTATATTGAACCTTTCGTCTGCTAACTTGATATGCTTTGGTATACAGAGTTCTGAAATGTCAACATAATTTTGTGGAAGTTGCGTGGTGATGCGCTCTATTACTAAGAACTGCAAGTTAGTTTTGTATGAATCGTCACATGATTGAATCTGGGTTATAAACGAGTGAGAGATAGTGCAGTGCATTTGACTGATACCTTGAATAGGTATTTCTATTTCTCTAGCGTCTTTTTGTAAACATTCGAAAAGATTTATTGTGCAAAAGTTAGACTGACTTGCCGAATCCAATAAAGCTCGACATTCTATTGACATATTTTCGTCTTGCATGCAAATGATAGCTGTCGCGAGAAGAATTTGCCAGTTTTCTTTTGGATTTATTTGAGAGGTTAGGGTTACCTTTGAAGTGTCGCTTGTGTTGCCTACAACTGCATTTTCCGCGTTATTGTTAGTTATTGTTGATGTTGGCTTGCTTGCTCGCATGTTTGCATTATTGTTTATTGGTTGATTGTTGGACTGATTGCTTTGTTGATACCCTGGGCGATAATTAGAATCATGCAAAATTGTGTTGTGACGTTTTCCACATAAACGACATTTTCTGCCAATGCAATTTAAAACACTATGACCTGCTCTTAGACAATTCGTGCAAATGTTTAGATCTTTTAGTTGTTTGAAACGGTCTTTGATAGGTAAAGAAAGTAATTTTTGGCACTTGAATGTGTAATGTGAATTTTGTTTGCAATATGTGCAATATATTGTATTGTCATTATTTGTTGCAACGTGTACCATTGTTTTATTGAAGCTTGAATTTTTATTGAATTTGTCGAAAGGTTTTTCAAAAGATTTGTTGTCTAAGGTTTCTAGGATTTGACATTTGTTTTTTAGAAAAGCAATTAGATCATCATATCTAGGACTGTCACGTTTGTTGTTGATTTCCCAATCGCGACGTGTGTGTACATCTAGTTTCGTGGTTATTAGATATATTAAAAGAGTGTCCCAATATTCTGTTGGTTCCCCTAATACGTTTAGTGCTCGAATATTTATTGAGAAGCTGTCTATTAGTTTTCGTATAGCCACGTGATTTTCCTTGGGAATCGCTGGAAAGTCAAAAATATTTTTTACGTGTTTGTGTATTGTTAATCGTCGGTTTTCGAATCGTTCTTTTAACAATGAAATTGCAATTTCGTAGTTACTCTCACAAACCTGTAGTGAACTTAATACCTTTGAAGCTTCACCGCATAGACATGACTGTAGATAATAAAATTTTTGAACCTTCCCAATTTTTTCATTGTCATGGACTATAGACTTAAAAATTTCGAAAAATTGTAGCCACTCATCATATTGGCCTGAAAATTTTGGTAAATTGATAGGTGGTAAATTTGACATTTGGGGAATAAGGTTTAAACTTGTTTGGTTTTGCGACTCAGTGTTTGAATTTTCAAGAATTGATGTACGCGATGGTTTTTCTGTTTCATGACGTGCGATTAATTCACTTGCTTTTGCTGAAAATTGAAAGTATGCATTTTCAAAAGATTCGCGCTCGCGGGCTTGTTGTAAATCGTCGTTATCTATTTCTTCTATGCTTAATTGCACGTCCATAAATTCGTCCCAAATAGCTTCTATTTTTTGTAAGCGCATTTTTAATTCACAAATATTTTCCGAAGTAACGTTTTCGAGAAATTTGGAAAATCGAGTTAATTGGGCTTTTAATTGACCCCTGCGGGTTGTGAAACCTTTCGGGTGAGCTGCGTTTTCGTCTGTCATCTTGTTTTTTCGGTATTTGAAAGAAAAACTCAAAATTGTTGAAAGGTTATTTTATGAATGAATGTTTTATTACGTAAATACGAATGAATGTTCTATTTTTATTCTTTTGTTTGACTCGAAGCGTGGGAATAAGGTTTTGGGGAATTTTTGGTAAAAAGACTTACTCGTATCGCACCTCTAGGTAGTCGGTTGTGTTGTAACCTCTATGGTCCGTGATTCGTTTTGGTTTTGTTGAGGTTATGTCCTGCGGCCGTCTCGTTGGTCCCGTCCAGGAGCCCCCTTTTATGTTGTGATGTCCCAATTCCACTTGGTGAACGGGAATGAATGCTTGCGATACCGCCGGCCCTCGTACTATGCCGATTGTCGCCTGTTTGAAGTCTCGCTGCTTCGATGATATGCCCCTGCGTCGACCAGGGACACGTGATTCGATGAAGACGTTCTCGCTGTAGAACTGCCTTCTTGTAGCGCTCTCGTTGGCGTCGTTGATATGCCTCTGCGTCGTCCAGAGACACGTTGCTTTGATGAAATCAAGACGTTCTCGCTGTAGAACTGCCTTGTTACGCTCTCGCTGGCGTCGTTGATTTTTTTAACGAATTTTTTTTGTTGACGTTTACGTCGCTCGGGTTTTTACGAACTCGATCGCGACCCGTCACTTTCGACCCGAAGGTTACTTTTTCTTTTTAAGCGTTTCGCGACGCGAATTTGGTCATCCGGCTCGAAGGACCAATGAATGTTTTTACGTTCTAGTATTACCATAGGCTTGTTTACGAATTCAAACTCGCGTGCACACTTTTATAATAATTCGTTTATTTTTTGAAGCAATTTGTTACAATACAACTGCGTCTTTCGTTACCGTGTCGAAAAGTGACTTATGTTATGTTACAATTCCACCGCTAAGCGGCGCCACAAGACCAGTCATCAGGCAGACGGCGGAAAGATCAAAATATTACATAACTGATCAAGAACTGAACATATACAATTGTATTGTTTTGCGTTGCCAATGTAAATGGTGGCATTTTGAAACATCTACTGTAGTTTTTAACGTGGTTAATAACTTTGTCGAAATTTATTATTTACTTTAGTGGGATATTACAAATTGTGGAATAAAATAATAAAGTATTTTTATAACTGAATATCTCCTAAACGGAGCCCGATCTGAAAAAAGTTACTCTTTATTGCATGCTTTCATTCACACAACACCCTGTATAAATGTTTTACACTATACTAAAATCGAGCAATCCGTACGCCTGGCGTAAATAAAACCATGTGTTCAATGATCCGCGATTGGTCGGTAGGCTATAAAATTTCACCCGACTCGGCAACAGGGACGTGCTCGATCGCAAAAGTGTAGATATTCGGTTTTATCTTGTTTTTTCAGCTATTTAGACACTGCCACAAATAATTTTATCCATGTTTTGAACCATTTTAATTAAGCCAATAATTCTTGTCTGAAATATTTTGATGTACACCATTGTAAGACTAAAATTAAATAAAGGTCGTACCTCCGTGCGGCTATGGCAGATATTTCAACGCACGTGCTCTTGTTTATGCCAGGCGTAAGAGTTGCTCGATTTTAGTATAGTACAAAAAACCTGGGCACAATGATTTCTAGAAACTAAGATAATTATGACCCAAATTAGTTTCTAAACCAAGCAAAATAATTTCTTTCAAAATAATCTCAGTGTCAAAATAATCTCAAAAACGTTTCGCATAGGTACAAGGATTGTGGAAAGAAGAAAAAGAAGGGATGGGCAAAACATAAGCTCTTGCTGAGCTCTGATAATTACCTTTCGATCTTCGCATGTAAAACGTTAATTCCTGGCGGAAAAATTCTTACTTCACAGGGTGTTTATATTTGACCCAAAACAGCCCTGTACAATTTTGATGCAGCGTACGATTTTAATGTTATACGTTTTCCACTTATGGAACATACCACCAGGGGCGGCGGTGTCCGAGTGGGTCTTTCGATTAGACCCACGCTTTGGCACCGTACGTCGTGGGTTCGAGTCCCACCACGGTATGTGCCATGGGTGTTGGTTTGTCTTTAGGTTTAAGTTAGGATAGGATTAGAATTAAGGTAATTTGAAATGGCTATAGTTGGGGGGAATGGCTCAGAGCCAGACGAACCCCCCAACCAATCGAAGGGGGTTGCAATAATACCCCGAAAGCTGGTTAAAATGGCCGCAGAAGCCAAGCCCCCCCCCCCCAAAAAAAAAAAAACATACCACCATAGTGACAGTCCGCACCACTCATTGCCTACAATATGATTTTTTAAACTCGACTTTTTGAAAAATCGCTTTATGGATTTTTTTTTGCCAAAAATCAGGCAACGCAACATTATTCAACAACAAATATCTCAAGTTTTTAAAATTTTTAAAATTTCGAAAACTGGATATTTTTGCTTCCATGTCTACATTGTTTTGTAGGCAAATAGGTACCTACAAATGGAGTAAACGTAAATGAAATAGGTCGAAAAGGCCATCTTTAAAAATTGGACGTAACAAGAAACTTACATGGTACACACTCCTTAATGAGGTGTATCTTTCTCTATATTCGACAATAAATGAATGTTTGGTAAATTATATGTACAAAAACTGAAAAACTCTTCTCGTCAAAAGGTACTCCTCCTTATGAATTTCACACCTGACACTAGTATCAGGTGTGCCTGTTTTTCAAAATAAAAATGTCACTCCTGTGTTACTCGAATTATGTAAATGAAAATCGTGGGTCCTTTCAGCAGATATATTATATTAAAATGTCGGCCGATCAAAATCACAGAAACAAATCACACAATCCTATTGAAAGAAAACAACATAGCTTTGAACCTTGTAACTTGCTAAAATGCGCACTAGAAAATTGTCAAAATAAGGAATGCAAAAGGTACTAGATTTGTACATTTTCTGTACCTACTAGCTCTGGCAACATTGCTGAAAAACCGACAAATGCAGCTAACTTCAGCTCGTGGCTTCGGAAACATCTTTCAGTTTTATCAGCTTGAGCGAAGGAATATCGAAAATTAAAGACCGTTCCCACACAACACAACTTATTTTACCCCGAGTCACGTTTCGTCGCGGACAATGGGGCGCTGTTTAATCTTATCAACCGCCGCAAGAGGATCCGGTGCCCCTGGGGGCGCAGGCCCGCAGGCCGCACTCAATCAGCCCTGTTTGTGGTGCAAATGAAAATAATCAGGGCGCGCTATTCACGGCGAGAGGGCGACACGCGCCGTCGACACCTAGGGGAGATGGGGGTTGCGGATGATTTTCGCCAGTGGTCATATTACCAGTCCTATAATTTCATTTTACAGGGTTTCCCAACGAAAACTTGACCCCCAAAAATTAGAAAACCGAAAAATATTTGAAAATTCCCCCCTTGTGGTGCATCATTTTAAAGCCCTTTTTATTGCGAATACAGTGATGCGTCGTTTTTAGAAATCTGTTGAGATTTAACAGAATCATTGGCTAAAAACGGAAAGTTCACAATCCACTGAACGCGTAGTAATTTCTTACACAAATGCTCGCCACTAATAAGTTTTTTTATCTACTATGCATGACCAAATTACCTAGTTTTTATTGACGTGTCGATCAGTTTACAAAAAAGTCACAAATGAAAAAGCTGAAGCAAAACAAAAAAGTTCATACGAATTCAAACCTTATATCTTTTTAAAATATGTAACAAAAAGTCACTGTCACGAAAAAAGTTCCCGTTTTTTTGTTTGTAACCACGAAATCGTTAGTTTCAGCCTGCTATTGAAAGTGGAAACGTATTTTCGAAATGGTTTATTCTATCGCGGAAAGGGTAGACATTGTTGCAATTTGTTGTCGAAATCATGATTGCGGTAAAGCTACAGCACGAATTGCAACAATGTAGGTATATCAACCTGAGCAACAGTTCCAAACATAAAGTTTCCTTTGGTGTCATAACAACTGCTCTAATTATATTCTTCTGATTGTAAGAACTGCTGCATTAATAAATAAATATAAGGTTACACATTATTACGCGACAGTCTTCACTCTCGGGATTAAAAGACGCACTTTTAGTCCCTTGGTACATAATATACTATTATTAGCCGAGCTTTGAATATCTGGCCACGTTTCACGGACTACGGGCCCGTCTGACGTTTGATTTTCACATCGTTTCAGATCAGTGCCGATTTAAAAAAATGTTTATAGGTATCTACTAACATGATTTTAAAAGTTTTCTAAATTTCTTGTGTCTTGCTAACCTGTTGTTAAAAAATAATGAATTGTCTCGAGTAAAGTGATACACAATGTATATTATCCTTGTCTATCCATTTCTAGACAAGGATATAATATATGTTATATGACTATCTCTGCAGAGACAATGATTTTGTGTGATAACTGTCCTCCACATATTTCAGATACTGCCGCAGCACTTAAAAACCAAAATCCAAACACTTAATTCTAGTAGGAAAATTAATGCCTGCATAACCAGAGGTTACGTTTCCTATGCCACAAATCCAATACTTTACTCTTCCCATCGTTCTTAAAACTAGATTGATTCACTAATTATTACTAACTTAACTATATTTTATATCTTTTATCCAATAACCCCAAAATCTCCTCAAAAAAGACAAGAATAACGAAAAAGTAAACACTCGAAACACATCAACACAAACCGGCGAAATCTCAACGAACTCTGGATCAGCTGTAGGGGCATAATAATGAAAATGCGCATCGGTCACAAAGAGCTCGTGCAACGTTGCCATATTAACCAGAATAAGCAATTTATTAAAGGATATTATTTATAGACTTTTTACTATATTTATGTAGATTGTAGGTATCAAGTAATTATTGTTCCAAATTTATGTTTTTTAAGGTTGGTTATATATTTATTTCGGACAAGTACAAGATAAATTTATGAAGACAATGGTGAAATCATTGCATTGTTTTGTTTTAGATTTTTCTGTTACCAACTCAGACAAATAATGTTACTAAAAATTTTTTTATCTTGGCATATCCGTACTTTATTGAATTATTAGTCTATGTTTATTATTTGTCTGATGAGAGTATAACCGAGGCGGAAAACCTTTCATACAGCCGAGGGATACGTTAGATCGACCGAGGCACGTAAAATGTGAGAACAAATCAGAGACGAAAATTTTTAAGTTTATTCCGTGGCTACCACTGGCGCAATACACCTCCATCCCCCGGACAAGCCGGGCGCCGGAAGTGTAGGCCGCCTCCGGTGGCTTGTAATGCGTCGATAAGAGAGCGCCCTCCGGGAGGCGGGACGCCAACTAGCCTGGGGGCGCATCCCCAGCTTCCCCCCCCACTCCTCCGCGCATAAATTTCGAAGATTACCGGCTTTGCGGCTCGCCGATTTGATTTTAAAAAGTGAATTACGGTAATTAAAGGAAAACAGGGGGCGGAGGGGCCCCGCCGTCCGAGGTGTGAAGAATGGGAGGATTATACAAAGTAAACGCAGAGTTACTGACGGCGGGAAGCGGGAAAATAAACAATCAATTCTCATTCGAAACATTTTTGAAACAGGAGAGGAGAGAGACATGCATATACTGATCTGGCAGTGCTAAAGGTGGGATATACGACAACTGGACGCGGGAAATAGGACGCGCGACAACTGGACGCGGATAATTGGACGCGCGACAATTGGACGCGTGCGACATTTGGACGCGCGAGAATTGGACGTGTACGACAATTGGGCGTGTATAACAATTGGACGCGACGAGATCCGGACGCAAGATTCTTGGATTTACGAAAAACAATTATGTTAATATAATAATAAATTATCTTAATTGGCCCAGAATAATTTTCAAATGATTTGTGAAAAGGCTCAAATGGTAGGTAGGTAAATAATATTTTAAATTAATCCTTTCTCTTCGGTAATCCCTTTATTATTCATAGTGTCGAGTGGTAGGTAGGTAAATAATATTTTAAATTAATCCTATCTTTTCGGTAATCCCTTTATTATTCATAGTGTCGAGTGGTAGGTAGGTAAATAATATTTTAAATTAATCCTATCTTTTCCGTAATCCCTATATTTTTTTATATAAAACTGAGGTAACCTACCCCTTTGGCATTAAAACCTTCGCATCCTGTGCAAAGTAAAGATGGTTCTCCAGTTTGTGACGAGCGAAAGGGGAAACCCCATGTTGTTGCACAATGGTTATCTTCACAAGAGAGGGCGAACAATAGGCGAAAAGATTATTTGGAAATGTTCCGACTACAACAAAAATCACTGCCGAGGAAGAGTACACACGATTAACCAAGAAATAGTCCACAGCACCCATCATCTCCATGTTGCCGATGCTGCCAGAGTTCAAGCGAAAACTGCAGTTACCGAAATGAAGGAAATGGCAAAGCAGGTTGATCTATCTACACAAGCAGTAATTGCCAGTATATCCGAGAATGTATCACCTGCAGTCTCAGCACAATTGCCTCCCGTTGTTAGTTTAAAGAGAACTGTTCAACGCGTGCGGAACAGAGCGGAAAATGTCCCGCCAAATCCACGTTCGCTAACAGAACTCAGCCTTCCCAGTGATTATATTACCATCAATGGTGAACCCTTTCTGCTATTTGACAGTGGTCCAAGTGATGATCGGATTCTCCTATTTTCAAGAACACAAAATTTAGAATACATGGGTCACTGTAACCACTGGTATGCCGACGGGACATTTTCTTCGTCACCTGCTTTGTTTGCACAACTTTATACCATTCACGGGGTTCAGTACAACAATGTTATACCAACTGTGTATGCCCTTCTGCCGAACAAGACTCAGAGCACCTATAGCCGTCTTCTTCAAGCATTGAAATCGCTACAACCAGGACTCCGACCCTCTTCAGTTATGGTTGATTTTGAAAGGGCGGCCATAAATGCCTTTTCTGAAGAATTTCCCCAGACCGCCGTTCGTGGTTGCTTCTTTCATTTTACGCAGTCTATATGGAGACAGATACAACAATCTTGGCTCCAGAGAAGATATAGTGAAGAACCGGAATTTGCATTGCAATTAAAATTATTGGCAGCGCTGGCCTTCGTTCCTCCAAATGATGTCATCGGAGCTTTTTATGACGTCGTCGAAAGCCAATTTTACTCAGAGAACGAGGAACTATTGTTGTCAGTTATTAATTACTTTGAAGGTACTTGGATAGGCCGTACGGACAGGCGAAACCGTCGAAGATCACCACTGCCATCAGTTTGTGGAACGTCTATGATCTGGCCCTGGAGGATATCCCACGAACAAATAATGCAGTTGAAGGTTGGCATAACAGCTTTTCTTCCATTGTTCAGGCGACACATCCATCCATTTGGAAGTTCATTCATGCGTTGAAAAAGGAAGAAAGTTTATCGTGACACGGCTCAGAAAATACAAACAGTGATGGCGGATTACGCAAATAGACCAGTGTTAGAGTATTTACGGGGTATCGCATATAGTTTTCAATTCCAACATACCTAATAGTATGTATAAAAATTATTATGTATGTGCTATTATAATATGTTATTATATTAAAACAAATGTATATTTATAACTGACAAAATTGATTACTTCAATCAAAAGAATTTAAACAAATATTTTTGTATTAGCCGAATAAACCATTGTTTGATGATAATTCGCCATTTATTTGACTTGCCAATTTCGTGTTTATTTGAACTTGAATTTTTTTTTCAGAAAGAAACCTACTAATTGTCGCGTCCAATTGTCGTACGCGTTCAATTGTCATATTCGTCCAATTTTCGCGCGTCCAAATGTCGCACACGTCCAATTGTCGCGCGTCCAATTATCCGCGTCCAGTTGTCGCGCGTCCTATTTCCCGCGTCCAGTTGACGTGACACCCTAAAGGTGTCCTCTGGCGAACAGTGCGTTAGAATATAAATATCCTGTTTTCTGTTTTCAAATTTCAAACTAAGGTAAGCTGAATCCAGGCGAAACTCGAGTACCTAAATCTAGCAGCGTTGCGGCTGTACAGATTCAATTCGATTGTTATTTATGTATTTTTTAAATTTGTTTGAGTAAAAAGGTATTTTCATCCTTCCTAAAACAACGGCAACACCGCGGACAATCACTTCCAGCTGATAGTACGTTCTGAAGCCATATTGGTTGACGTAACTAGAGGCGGAGATTTACAGGGAAAATAAGGGTTTTACCCTTTTTTTAAAGATCGTAAAAAAATCTAAAAATATTTTTCTATGTTTTCTTAAGCCACCCTGCGCACGTAGTAAAATTTTTTGTACTAATTGATAGTTAACCCTGTATATCCATAATAAGAAATCGAATAAGCATAAGAGAGATGGGTATGAAGCTGACGTTGCCACTACAATCGAAGCGGTTCAACCCATCGCGGTGGACGGGCACTATCCGCAAGTAAGTTCTCCCTACTAATCGATTAGGTAGGGAATCCGTCAGGGGAGGCGTGGCGGTGCCTCTACTATCCAATTTGCCCGTGCTTCACCCCACCACTAATTCAATCCCTGATTATAATATTTGATTATAATCAAATCCCATTTGCTATTCGCTCGTGCCTCTCTGGTAGTAATGTTTTATTGCTCTCAAGTAGTAGCAACGTCGCATTTATACCTATCCCTTTTCTACATACTTGATTTCTCATTATGGATATATTCTTACACATTGTTCGCCACCTTTAGAACTATCAGATCAGTATAAGGTAATTTTTCAAAACAAATTAAAATCATTTTCCAAAGTCTATTAAAACCCTTCGTAAACCCCTTAATTAAACGGCGCTTATGGCTTACCGAGCCGGTAAATATCGCGTGCAAACACATGACTTCCGGCGCGCCGTTGCCAGTTGCAAAATATGTCGTAAATTTACTTATTTTTTACCTTTTCATAGAAATTTCAAAAAAATGTCGAAATACTGACTAAGTAATACGTGGTCTCGATTTATTCGCGAATCGCGAAATGCTCCACGCCCCCGCATGTATTAACACCGACTCAAGAATCGCCATAGTCGGTATTGCTCCTACCGTCCTACCATTGCTTTTGCAAAAATTTCCACGTATTACCCGTACGTTTATGTTATAGTAAATTTTCATGAATTGGCACACATCACTACTAGCGCCCCTCACCTTCACTGATAGAAACTAGCTACGATTGAATAACTTCTAAAAACAATTCTCATACCGATACCTATCAAAATGAGTGGAGTGTCTAGTAGACAATAAACTAGCTACTCGTCAACGCTGTAAGCGCCAGCTGCCAGTGAACAATCGCAGTCATAATATCCCAACTTGTATCTCTTAAAAGAACCAATAAAAAACTGAAAACGTATAATACGGATCGAGGTGTAGGCGTCGTTAGCAGTAGCGATAATGAAAAATGTGTAGGTACCTATGCTGAAATACCCTCTATTAAGTCCTCAAGCAAGCTTGTGATGTGAATATAGCACTTTTTCAGTATGTTTCAGGTATTTCTTATTTCTCTCTAACGTTCAACCAAGCCTTTAACAATAACCAGGGCCGCGCCGTCCACGTGTGCAATGTGTGCGGCGCACACAGGCGCCAGGTGCGAAGGGGCGCCAAAAAACGCCAAAATTCGTTGGGCGCCATAAGGCGCCAAAATTCGATTTATAAGCGCCTGAATGCGGCCTTAAACCGTATTAGGCATAACATATTTTTTAGCTCAAACCTTAAAAACAACAATCCATTAATTATTAATTATTATTGCGGCAAGAGAAACATCAGAAAAGTTACATGGTCAACCTAATTTTCAAACAGACACATCGTTACGGCGTCGGCGACGACAAAAAACTAAACACTTAGATTACGAACATAAAGATGAACCAATTTCTGATCCGCAAATATTTTACAAAATTAATATTTTTTACTGCATTATTTTATTTTGTGACATTAGGTATTAGCGTTGATTGATCCATCGACGGTATTAGGTATTAGCAGTGACTATAGATAGTCACTGGTATTAGGTAGATACCGAACAGAAAAAAAATATTATTTATTTTCATTGATAGTTAGACCTTGCCCAGAGTACCTATTTGTTTTTTTTTTAACCAAAGAGATTTTTTAATTTTATAATTATTTGTTTTGTATTATATTTTACGTTTTTTTTATATTATATACAGGGTGTAACTGAAATGTTGGTCAAAAATGAAACCACGTATTCGTGGAGTCAAAATATGGGCACTTCTCCATATATTTTTTTCTCCTACGGGCCATAGTTTTTTTTTATACAGAGCGTAGAAATTTAGAGAAAATTACACATATTTCTTAGTATCTCTAGAAGTATACGAGATATTTTCTTCAAACTTGGCGTGTCACATGAGCGAATGAGCTGTCAAATTTAAGCTTAATATCAAGCTTCTGAGGTCCCTAGTTGGCGGAGATACAGGGTGTTATTAAAATTAATTAGTTCAGAAAAATATGAGTACCCTGTATAATCGCATTTTTTTAGTTTGTTTTGAATGGTAAATTCAATGGTTAACAAAAAGTATCTCTTAGTATTTTTTTCATATTCTCAGCCGTTTCTTAATTATTTTCAAAAAACTGCAATGCTGCAATAAACAAGGAATAAATCCAACAATCTGTGGAAGTCAATAATTAAACTTGGCATTATTTGAATCATTTGGCTGCCAACTTTGCACTAGTATCAATATTTTGAAAAATTACATTTTCATTCGAAGAATTGACTGATATGCACTTTTGCTATGGACTTGCCAATGGCGATAATAGACATGCGCAATGGCATAGTTGCGTGTATTGAAAGAGACGGCCGCGGCGGTCATTTCGAACATTTAATAAATTAATTTTCTAGTAGCATTACGTTTCTTTTATTATCGATTTTGCTTTTGTATTTTGTTAAATAAAGTTTAATTGACATCCACAGATTGCTAGATTTATTCTTAAAGTGACTATTGTTCATTGCAGCGTTGCAGTTCTTTGAAAATAATTAAGAAACGGCTGCGAATATGGAAAAATACTAAGAGATACTTTTTGTTAACCATTGAAGTTTCCATTCAAGGCAAATTTAAAAAATGCGATTATACAGGGTATTCATATTTTTCTGAACTAATTAATTTTAATAACACCCTGTATCTACTTCTATTCTAGAGATACTAAGAAATATATGTGTATTTTTCTCCAAACTACGCTCTGTATAAAAAAAACTATGGCCCGTAGAAGAAAAAAATATATGAAGAAGTGCCCTTATTTTGACTCCAAGAATACGTGGTTTCATTTTTGACCATCAGTTCAGTTACACCCTGTATATTATACTTAATAAATTTTTGTTTGTTTCTACTTCTCTACTGTTTTATTTAACAAAACCATAACCAAATATGTTTTTGAAAACTAAATTTTTATGGGCGCCACGAAAATTTGTACACACAGGCGCCACCGATTGTTGGCGCGGCCCTGACAATAACTTTGAACAATGAAATGTGACAACTCGTGCGCTAAGGTTGATTTGACCCACGTTTTAAACTTTTTTTAGTGGACTTCTACTTTGTGGTTAAATTTTGTTGCATCATGATTGAATCGCCTAATATAGTGCTGGCTCTTATTGTGAAAAATAAACGACGAATGTGAAACGTTTCTGAGGGGAAATACCTCGATATATAGATAAGCTTTCTCATTTCTCGTAACAAATATTTAGGTATTTTTGTATTTCCCCCAGTAATCAGTAGATACACTTCTACGGGCGGCAGTCTGCGTAGGCTTCCCCCTCGCCTCGGCGATTCCCACAGGAAGGATCTCGAGTTGCGACACGCGTAGTCCCCACCCTCCGTCCACGGCGTCAATGGGGCCTTAATAGCCACCCCCGCGCTATCTGACACACATTCAATTACGGCTCTCCGCCGGGACTATTATTTATTTTGTCACCGCCAAAGCCGCAGACGTATGAAATATGTCCGTTGATTGTATTAAGATATACACCGACTTTTTTAGCCGCTGGGAGGACCAGTCGACGGGGGAGATTTCGTAGAGACGATATTTTATCGCTTGCTTTTTTATTACGCTTGGGTGCGAATTCGAAATATAATATACATCAGGCCAAAAATAATATGAAAGATCTTTTAGTATGGCACTGTAATGGTACACCCTGTAATAGTAATAGTGGTATCTGTAAAGCCCACGAGAGGTGTTGTAGGTGACAAATATTTAAAAAACTAATTGTTAAAGCAATCAGTAAAGTAAGGTAGGTAAAGTTCGGGAATTTGCAGTACTTAGGTATTTTTCTGAAAATTCTTTAATTGTTTAAGCAACTTAAAATTTCTGTACTTATCAAAGAGAAACACCCTGTATAAGTGAAGTGTTTTAATAATTATTGTAATTATATAAACTATTCCCACACTGGACTTTGACACGCCTCGAAATATTTCAAGTCAATGATATTTTAAGAGTTGTTGTTAAAGACTTGTGCCACATAACCTTCTCAAACTTACAAGCACTGTAGTTCAGGAATATTACGGTCCATAGTGCGATATATCCGAGAAAATTCATAAAGTTTTGAAAATTGGTGGAAATAATCAGGACAGCATATGTAATAATAAACCGAAAAGTTCCCATCCCTAAATTGTGTGCTTCATCCCCCAGGACGTTCTTTCTACCCCCATTTTGAGGTTTTCTAGATTATATCGGCAACCGTGTAATTTTCGACAAAAATACCTATATACAAAATTGTTCCTTGGAAAATTCTCTATCAAAAAGGTTTTTAACACTTTTTCCTAAAATGGGAAATATGGCGCAAACATAAGGGTTGGTTCCGATTAGCACTCCCTACAGTACGATCTAAAACGTTCAACGCTTAAAATAGCAGTAGCAGTAGGCACTAAAATGTATTTACAATTTTAATAAATAAACAACTTTCACCCCCTCACCTCTATAAAAAGAAAGTGTTGTACTTATTTCCACACCACCCTATAGAGGTAAAGTACTTATTGGCGCTTTTTTTTAAGTGGTATTCCCTGTAGGCCTAATCCACTAATTATCAAATGTTAGTTATAAATCTTGGTCGTCTTCCATAAATTCAACATTTAAGCATGATTGTCCATGGCAATGATAACACCTTGTAATAGAGCAACGCAAGCCTGCTCTTCTGCAACTACACCTGTATTCGCACCCTAATTTACATGAACATGAAATAAGCGTTAAAACAGATTCGGGAGCTGGTTCTTTTAGTCATTGTTGGGACTAATATACCGCCAACTTTTTTCCACCCCCAATCGGTAGCTTTGAGCGTCACATTTTCCATGTTTGAATTTGGTGAAAAACTCGATAAGAGTGTTGCCGAGCGGCAGCAGAAGTTGGTGGAAGTTTTGACAACATAACAGTGTTGCTGGCTTTACCAACTAGTCTGTTAAAAGACATAAATCTGTATTGGGGATTTAGGGATGGGAACTTTTTGGTTTATTAATCCTTATGCTATTCCTAACATACCCACCAATTTTCAAAACTTTATGAATTTTGTCGGAATAAAAACGTAATATTCCTGAACTACTGTGCGAACATGTGGCAACGCCGCAGCGGGATGGTTCAACGGGTCTATGCAGTCTAGCGGGTCTAATAACGATCTGCCTTTTTGACGAACTTTTCGGCACTTTGGCTTTGTTTCTCTTTTCTAATAAAATTTTCATCAATTTTTATACTTACAATGGATTAAGTAAGTATGTTTGTTTAACATACAATAATATAATCAGTAACAAAATATACACACAAGTATAAGTATTTAAATTAATACGATTCCTGGTGTGGATATATAGGTACATTTTCGACAAATAATATAGCAAATTTGGGCAAATAAAGGAGACTACATTTGTAGAAAGTCGAATTTTTGTTAGAATTTTTCAGAAAATGCCCCATCATACAAATGATGATTATCTTCCCTTATGGTTAAATTTTCGAAAAAATATCAACAATCGCACATAAATTAATAAATAAATAAAAATATCAACAGTCGCACATAAAACTGCGTTTTGCGAAGGAGAGCAATCTCTTATGATTGAAATGGCAGTTAGGATCAATTTCATAATACATATTACTAAAGTATCTTTTGACTTTAATTAAGTAAAGAAAATTTTGCAATAATATTAAACAATGTTTGAGTTATTACAAGAACTTATTTAATTTTAAAGGGTAATTTTTAATTTGTCTATTAATGATTTTATAATTAAATTTTCGTCCTTAGGAACCAAAAGGAATAAAAGTCGACCGCCTGCCGTCAAGCAAAGAAAACATAGCTACTTTAAGTAACTTATCTAATAATAACTGTTATTATTACGATTTGACTTACAGCCAGGTATTCAACTAAGTTCTAGCTTCCCTCGACGATTCTAGGCTTCAAATTGTAGAAGGAACCAATAAATTCTTTCGCTTCTTTACTTCAAATTTTTACAAATATATCAGTTTTGCTTTTGCACAAACAAAACATAAAAAAAGCTGTCGCCAGCGCTTCGAGCAGTCTGTTTCCGCCCAGGGACATACTTCCTGGTAGTAGAAATCTTACGAGGATACCACTACCCTCACTATAAAACTAATTATTATAAGTTTCAAGTTTGTTATGTAAAATCAACTGACACGGAGTGACAGGCCACGCCACGCAAACACGCAAGCCATGTTGCCAGTTTTCTCAACTTCAGGGCTTGCCTAAAGTCGGCTGAGCCTTTGTGCATAGCGCTATTTCAAGCAATCGCCACTGGCGCCACACGACGAAAAAAATG
Source organism: Pseudeuparius sepicola (assembly GCA_963920635.1). Taxonomy (NCBI): domain Eukaryota; kingdom Metazoa; phylum Arthropoda; class Insecta; order Coleoptera; family Anthribidae; genus Pseudeuparius; species Pseudeuparius sepicola. The sequence goes on along the minus strand of OY987298.1, from coordinate 24,212,564 downwards.
GACACAAGGTGGTTTAATGTTAAAAACACCATTGTTGCACTATTTTTGTAAAAACATGCTAATGTGCCCGTTACAACGAATTTAATATTTAAAATAAAATGCTTGTTTGTTATGTTCCTTTAATTTGATAAGTTTACATGGCGCATTTTATCAAACATTTTCTTAAGAAAAACGTGTCTAAAAATCAAGCAAGAGTATTTTCGTAAAGTCCATGGCTATTTGTAGTGTAAGTAAGTATATAATGCAAGAGATGTTTAGTTCCTTCTTTTTGTAGTGGACCATTAGTTCGTTTTGGGGCTTCAAACAAATTTCTCTATCTTTATTCTTGCATACATTACAAAATACTTACTCTTTAAAATATAATATCTAGAATTCTCGCTTCTTCAACTGGTTGACCAGATCATCCCATAATTCCAAAATATTGTTTATTCTTCTGCAATTCACGTAATGATCTGCGTATTCGATTTTCGTCATGTGCATAGAAATTTCTTGTTTTCACAAACAAATCTACATGTTAATGTGACAAAACTGCGAAATACTGACCTCAAAGAGAATTCGTCACCGTAGAAAGAACGTAAATGTTAATAAAGCTGGATATTTAAAGTATTTGATATTATAAAAACGCCAGAAACTGACATACCTATAACCACAGACACAGCCGACTCTAGGAAAGCCCTGAAGTTGAGAAAGCTGGCAACATGGCTTGCGGGTCGGCCCCTCGTGGCCTGTCACTCTCTGTCAGTTTATTTTACAAGAAATTTACCAGAATTAGTTTGTGTAGTGCATCGTGGTATCGTCGAGCGATTGCTATGACGAGGCAGTGTGTCTCTGGGTGGAAACAGACTGCCCGAAGTGCTGGCGACAGCTTTTTTATAAATTTGTTTTGTTTGTGTAAAATTGAAACATGAAGTGAAGAAGCGTCCCTTCTACAAGCCTAAAAATTCCACTTACAACAAATGTAGTCTCGTCTATTTGCCCAAATTTACTATATTATTTGTCGAAAATGTACCTATCCACACCAGGAATTGTACAGACTGAGTCATTTTCGATGGTTTTATGGGGTATCTGCGTTATTTGTATAGATAGAAAAAAACAAGGTAGGTGTTCATTAGTTAATTTTTTGAGATATTTACGATGCTTAAAACAGATCTCTGATATCTCCAATACTTTAGGAGATACAAGGCGTTTTTTAAATTTTTGCTATTTTTTACAATTATCATAGCTCATTTGTTTTTAAATCTATATATTTCGTTGAAAACGCTTTATACGCACTTTTTACGTATAATCCATTGGAGTAAACAGTTTTTCTTAAAAATAGTTATTTTACCTACCAAGGCACTGAAGTTCAACTTAATAATTCAACTTCAGTGCCTTGGTACATAAATAACTATTTTATAGAAAAACTGTTTACTCCAATGGATTCTACGTAAAAAAGTGCGTATAAAGCGTTTTCAACGAAATATATAGGTTTAAAAACAAATGAGCTATGATAATTGCAAAAATTTCAAAAACGCCCTGTATCTCCTAAAGTATTGGAGATATCAGAGTTCTGTTTTGAGGATCGTAAATATCTCAAAAAATTAACTTGAACACCTACCTTGTTTTTTTCTATCTATACAAATAACGGAGATACCCCATAAAACCATCGAAAATGACTCAGTCTGTACTTATTATAAATTATTATACTTCTGTGTATATTTTTTTACTTGTTACTGCAGTTATTGTCTGTTAAACAAACGTACCTACTTAGTCAGGTACCCAATTATTGAAACAAAATTCACAAATGTATCTGATTAAAAAGAGATTTGAACATTTATTAGAAAAGATAAATTAAGCCAAAGTGCAGACTGCTATTGCACGGCCACACATAAGGCGAACGGCGGACCGGAGAGCAGAGCGGAGATGGTAGCGGAGCTTTCAAGTCAGTTAAAGCCCCGTACAAATCAAAATCGATGCTCGAGAACTGCTCGCGAATTGCTACCGAACTGTTCGGGAGCAGTTGGCGAACAAGGTGTCCAGACCAAAATTTTATTTTGTTCGGCTTGTTTCGTATTGTCATTTTTTGGAGTTCGGAATATGTTCGCTATCGAGTTGCAAAAATAATTTTGAAAATAATGAATACAGATGATGAAGAAGATGCTCTGAATATTTGTGGTGTTTTTGTCTCGAAAAAGCCTGTGAGGAGATATTTTTTAGCATTTAGTTTTTTATAAGTAATTGGAATTTTTTGGATTCCACAAGTTCGGATGCTCGTTCGGATGCAATTAATTTTGGCCGATTAATTCGATTATTTTCTCGTCACTCCACTCTATTTCACTTTGGCAAAAAATATTCAATTAAACTGCCACTCTTGGAATGCTAATTCATAAAATGATACGAGACGTCCACACCGCCAATATGTGCTCGCGAACAATTCCTTTGATCTTAATAATTTACCGCCTATCAAGCGAACTTTCCGCGAGCAGCTCGCGAACTTTAAAGGGTTCTCGAACTGCTCGCGAACCCGCGTCTACACCAAGTTTGCGAACCTGTCGTGAACTGCTCTAGAACGGTTCTCGAACTCGGTCTGTACGCGGCTTAACATTTTCCGGCGTATTGGCGCGTATTTAACCTCGAAAATAGAGCGTTGTATTCTTATATACCTACTTAATAATTAGTGTTTCACAAGACTCTTGCAAATTTCTTGTTCTTGTCTTGTTCTTGCTGCAAGAACAAGAACAAGACTCTTTTAAATTTCTTGTCTTGCTTTGCAAGACAAGACAAGAAATTATTCTGCAAGAGTCTTGCAAATTTGCAAGAAATCTTGCCAAAAGCAAGAAATCTTGCAAAAATCATTATCTGTAATTAGAATTTCTGCAAAACTCTAATAGGATAAATCTCAGACAAATAATAAACTATTTGTCTGAGGGATAAATAATAAAACGTAGGTACGTGACGACGATATTGAATAAATCTGATTTTTGCAAAACGAGCATAAATATAAACGGTTATTCAAGAATAACTGTCTCTATATGGTGGATTAATTTATTTTTTATAAGTTTGATTAAGTAACTATATTTTTGCTAAAATACTTAAAACAACCAAAGAAGTCTATTGGATTTCCTAATTTCCTAATGCCTTGTTTGGCTTCGTATTATTGTGGCATACTATAGATCGGGTTATTTTAACAGGGTGGGTTTCGAATTTTTTGTCCACTTCCACACAAATATCGAAATCCATAGACATTAAAATAACTTTAACAGAAAGGAAAGTCTTATATATTTAGAGGCATTTCGAATTGAAAGTCATGAAAACATTAAAACAAAATTATTATTATTATTATTATTATTATTAAAATGGAAAAATAAATACAAATAATAACAAAAAAAAATCTGGGCCAATAATTAAATGTACCTATTATGGATACTAATTACTTAGTTCATTTTTATCAAGAAGTTATAGTGCGTAATAGCACCTTTTTAAGTTTTTATGATAATCAAAAGAACGAAACTGTTTTAGAACTGGGTAGGTATATTTAATTAATCCGATGAAGACAATATTCTAATACATATACCTATGTTTTGTTTTTCATTTGTATTCTACAAAATGATGGCTTAAAAAATATTGTTCAGGCAGTCATCAAATTTTAAGATCAATAAAATATTAAATTTTTGGAAAAGAAAAATCGCCTTTCCATATACTAAATATTTCAGTTATCTAACTACCTTAAATTAAAAATATTCCTTCATAATCCAATTAACATTTTCGCCTGTTCCAATCATCATTTCAGTATGTATGATTTGTTTTGTGTTTATCAATGAATTATTCAAAATATCTGAGTACAGACCTACATTATCCCTTCACTACATTCTAAATACGGCCCTGTCTTCTAAACAGAGAACATGGCGACTACCGGCTGCGCCAAAAACCAAAGGAGCCGCCGCGCGCCGTCGAGTCTATATTCTCCCCTTCCTTGTTCTCTGGCACTGTGGACCCCGCGCCCTGCCGTGCCGCGGCTCTGCAGTGCTGCGTCAACTTGTCTCGGCAAGCTTTACACGTAATAAATAATGCAAGAGTCTTGCTAACAAGAGTCTTGGTAGCAAGACTCTTGCAAACAAGAGTCTTGCGATGACGTCACTAAACGAAAAATGCAAGAACGAGTTTATATTCTCCCCTTCCTTGTTCTCTGGCACTGTGGACCCCGCGCCCTGCCGTGCCGCGGCTCTGCAGTGCTGCGTCAACTTGTCTCGGCAAGCTTTACACGTAATAAATAATGCAAGAGTCTTGCTAACAAGAGTCTTGGTAGCAAGACTCTTGCAAACAAGAGTCTTGCGATGACGTCACTAAACGAAAAATGCAAGAACAAGAAATTGCAAGAAATCTTGCTGGCAAGACAAGATTTTTTCCAGCAAGAGTCGTGCAAGACAAGAATGAATTTAATTTCTTGTCTTGCTTTGCAAGACAAGACAAGAATGGGCCTTACAAGACAAGAAATCTTGTCTTGTGAAACACTATTAATAATAAACAATAGAGATTGCGAAATGTTAATTAGTGAAGTTTTTAGTCGCATTATGGGACATTACTCATGCACATCACCACAACCGAGGTGTTTCAGACCAACTTTGGGTCGAGATTATTATAAAAGATTACTTTTGTACAGATGATGGAATTCACCAAGTGTTTCCCTGCTTAGGTTTATTTCATGTACCCACACTGCACGTTTATTTTGCAAAATCCGAAGTTTGAGTTGTGAATTTTCACATAAAAATAATGTAGAAATCGACATTTTTACAGCTGTTTCTATGAAGTCCGACTTTTCAATGTTTCCACTTTACTTCCAACCTCTCTGCGCAATACGCCTTTCAAAGCTGTCACAATCCGCTGACTGTGTGGACACTACCCGCAATACTCTCCGCTTTCCGCCCTGCTCTCAGGTCCACCGTCCGCGTTATGTGTAGCCGTGCACCTAGACTGCATAGACCCGTTGAACCGTCCCGCTGCGGCGTTGCTTCATGTTTGCAACAGGGCTTGTAAGTTTGAGAAGGATGTGCCACAGAATATCCCCATAACCTATAATAAATCGCCTTTTTCATCGAGTAGCGCCACTCCAGTCCGCAAACAACGATGAAATATGACGTCATGCTCGGGTCCACGGGCGTAGCCAGGATTTAGTTTTGGGGGGGGTTTAGTTTAAGAAGTAAATAAAACAACAAAAATATACTTACATGAAATTTAATATCTATATATTCATCCGAAAAACTACGACATATTTATAAAGTTCTTAACTTTAAATGAAATGGATAAATTAATTTCGTTCCTCTGCGCTAAATCTAAAACCATTAAAGAAGAAATCTTCGGCTTTTTCTTTTAAATATATCCACTACTTCATCTGCATGAATTTCTGTTCCATAGTGAATGTTCACTAACCATTAAGTCTGTTTTCACTTGTAGTGTTTCGTAAATAGTTTTTCAGTCTCCTTAGGCTCGAGAAAGACCTTTCTGGGGTAGCAGTGGATTCAGAAATGGTAGCCAAGATTTGTAGTAATGTGTAAATATTAGGATAAAGGTTTTTATCGCACATATCTAGGCATTCCAAACTAGATTTCGGGGTAGGCAGTCTTCTTATCAGCATGCAAGGTAGCTGAAGCTTTGATAGCTAAATCCAAATTTGTTTCTTTATTAGAAACCCCTTGACCTTGACTACACCACTTTTTCCAGTAGTCCATACCTTTAGGTGTATCACCCTTCCTTTTTTTCCCCTCCATTTTTCGACAGTAATAATGATTCACGTATCTATCCTTAACAAGGTTATCGAATAACAGTGCACTAAAATTACTCACTTACACGGTACACTTAATTCTCTTCACTATTCGTTCACCACTTTTCACTTTTATTCGCTTCGAGTTCGCATGGAACAATACTGTCGTAAGCGCGGTCACGCGCCGCGGCGCCGCTTATATAGCAGCCCAGTAGCCGTCCAGAAACTTCCACGAACTTCCACAAAGTTCCGCTCATTTCGACCTAGGGGCGTGGCGAATAATCGAGAAACAACGCAAAGTGTCCCTACAATACAAAATAGTTCGGCTGCAACTGCGTCTGCCTCTCGTCAAAAGATGGCGCTAGGCGCTACTATTACTACATCATATATTCAAACGTAATAATAATTTAACTCTTCACTCCTCGTATTTTTTCGATATAATATTAGGTAATATTTTGCTTATTTCGGGGGGGGGGGGTTTGAACCCCCGAAACCCCCCCCCTTGGCTACGCCCGTGATCGGGTCGTTAATATAGTATCGGTCCAGCCGTAATACGCATTCCTGTCGAGTTTTCGGCTAATCTAAGTTAGGTTATCTGTGGTAGCGCTATGCTAACACATGAGAGTCATAGACCGGGAGATAGTGACAGATTTTTGGACGTGATTTTACTCAGTATGCCTTGCAAAGGGCATTATGTGGCACATATTGTTACAATAATAAGGTATGAATCAGAGAGTCATCCTGGGTTCTTCATGTGAAAAACTGAGTTTTCATTGATTAGAAAAATATGCGTTTTGATATGATTTTATACAGGCTGCCATGTGTTTTATAATGAAGTTCAAAATAGAAAATTCTTTGGAAAACCATAGGCATACCGATAGGGTGGGTCCAAAGGGCTATTATTGCCACGTGATCTTGTATTTTAATAATTAATTTTTCCACGTTTCTGAACAGGCTGCCAATGAGAAGTATGCAAGTTCTTATTATGAAAATGCTGAAAAAAGGATGGCATACCTTTCGCGCATGTCCAAGTACTGTTTAAATTGAATGTTATTTAATCATTTAAACGAGTTATTCGATGTAAAGTGTACTTGGACATGCGCAAACGGCATGCCATCTTTTCTTCAGCAGTTTCATAACAAGAACTTGCATACTTCTCATTGGCAGCCTGTTCAGAAACGTGGGAAAAATAATTATTAAAATACAAGATCACGTGGCAATAATAGCCCTTTGGACCCACCCTAACGGTATGCCTATGGTTTTCCGAGGAATTTTCTATTTTGAACTTCATTATAAAACACATGGCAGCCTGTATAAAATCATATCAAAACGCATATTTTTCGAATAATTGAAAACTCAGTTTTTCACATGAAGAACCCAGGATGACTCTCTGATTCATACCTTATTATTGTGAGAATATGTGCCACATAATGCCCTTTGCAAGCCATACTGAGTAAAATCACGACCCGGTCTATCAGTACTGCTTGGCTCCTATAACTTGAAAGCTTCACTCCCATTACTAATGCTTTGCCGCCGAATGCAATACTAAACAGGAGCAACCATTAGATTTCAATACAACAAACGTTAAACTATGGTATTTCGCAACGCCGTGCGAAGTGGGGTGGACAAACCATCCAATATAATTTAACTATGTAACGGCATGTAGACGGCCAGGTTATCGGTGCCAAGCTTTACAGCAGTATAAGATACCTTAATCAATGGTATAAGGTATAGCATCAAAAAAGTTACTCCGATTCGAAGCTCGTCCTCTCTGCCACGTCACTCTCTGGGGCGGAGGCTTTACCGAAAAAATACAAACCGCCCATCACTGTCAGGCCGGAGGCATCTCCCCGCCATAAACGTCAGCCCGAATGGAGAGAGGCATTACACAGGCAGTCAATGGCCCCCGGGCTCGGGGCGCCTTAATCCCTGGGAAATCCCGTCGGCGTGATGCTATGTGCCGTCCCGGAGCAGCTGCTGCATTCGGCGTTCTGTTGGATTCAACTTGCGGAGGAACACAGGACGAACTTAATCTTGTAATGGTTAGTTCTCGCATGATTGACTCTGCTTTTGGATACTTCTAACCCTGAACTTTTGTTGGTAAAAATATTACTTCCAAGATTAGTATCTAAGTACCTACTAATCTTGGGTATCATCATCGGACAGTCGTTATTCCGTTATTGAAAGATTGAGGCTATTTGAGAGAAGCAGAAACAAAAACTCTATTTAACAATATTGGCTCCTCACCATTACCTTCCTTGCTTGCTCCAGACGGTACCATAATACCACGGTGAAATCGGTGAATATTCCAATTAACGAATAGTCAAATATGGGTTGTAGACTGACTTTTGTGCGAACTTTTTTTGACTTTTGGGCTACGTTCGGAGGTATTTGGAGATGAATATACCAAAAGTCCCCGCGTTTGCGAGAGGAGCTAAGCCCAGACTCAAGGGCGTAGATACGGGGGGGGGGGGGTAGTAGTAATACAAAGAGAGTACGGGACCACTTTGACCTCAGTTGACCCCTTGATCCTGAGAGTCCCCTACGGCCCGAGGTCACGGGAGCAAAGTGGCTACGTCATGCCCGAGGTCACGTGACGTCACCGGATGACCCCAGTTGACCCCTAGATCCTGATAGGTTAACCTTTGACCTTTGGGCCACGTGTGACCCCCAGTTGACCCCCCCCCCCACTCCAACGGCGGGTGTCAGCCCCCACTCCAACGACGGGGCAACCCCCACTCCAACGGTTTGGTGGGGTGAGGTCTATACAGGGTGTAACTTTGATAAGTACAGAAATTTTAAGGGCAGGTCGGGAAAAATGCACTTGTTACGCCTATGCAATTAAAATTTTTCTAAAGTGCATATTAACGTCAGAAATAATTTTTTTTAAAACGCTATTAAAACCCCTTTTTCCGACGCTACGGCCATGGGTCCTTGACCTTGCCGGGACCAGCTGGAACTGAGGCCGGTTCCGGCGGATCCCCCCCAATTCCGCCGTGCAGCGTTGTCAGACGTATAGCTCCTTCACAGTATTTCAGGAATAGTCTTTCAACTAGTTTTTGAACAAATCTTTAATGGTTCTTTTAGCGAATAGCATGCAAAAAAACTACCTTTCGGATGCCTGGATGATTTTCCTTGCGGGTGTCGTACTCCTTTCTTATGTTATCCAAAAATCCTCTCGAAAATCACAAGAAGCACTAGGTAACTGGTTGCCAGTCGAATCGCTTTTTCCGAGGCTTTTTCGCAGTATTTGAAGAATATTGACGCAACCATGTATCATTTGGTGTATGTGGAGATTAAATAAATAAATAAATAATTTTTGGACAACTCCTTAAAGGTTCTTTTAGCGAATAGCTCGACGAATAGCATGAAAAAGCCTACCTTTGAGATGCATCGATTATTTTTACTATTTTCTTGTGTTTAGATACTATCCAAAAATCTTCACAAAATCACATAAAGCACTAAGTACCTACCTAACTAGTGGCACTGTTTTTATACGATGGTCGCGAAGGTATAACACTTCGTAGTCTCTTTTTACGGAAATACGAACAAAACACTTGTTTTTTTTTCACTGCACACTTAAAGCGGCGCGATGCCAAATATTAGGGACGTCTCGGTTTCCCTCAGCTGATTTATTCCAACGGGGACTCGACTAGGTGGATTGTACAATTAGATCCATACCGTATGCGTCTAATAAAACCCGAATTTTCGCGAACCCTTGAAGCTGCTTCTTTTATCCTCGCGCGTAATTGGGGTACCTAGTAGGAACCTATCTAGCACTGTTTTCATACGAAGGCCGCGAACGTTTAACACTGCATTTCTTAACGGAAATATGAAAAAATCACTTGTTATTTCACTGCAAATTCGTAGCGGCAATTGCAACAGGTTTGGACATCACTGCTGGTCCAAAAAATGGCGAACGGATCTGGAAAAATGTACAGAAGCAGGTTCACTTCCGACGAAGCAACGGAACAATATCGGTTAGCAAGACGCGACGTTTGCATACGCGTCCACGTTTTGGAAACAGAATTGTTATACCACAGAATAGCCACACGTAAGGCATTCTGTATAATAATAAATTGCTTGTTGAAGCTGGCGCTCCCAAAAATTACAGGCGGACGCGGATCGATATCAATCAGCTGTTAAATCCCATAATAATCGGACGGACGATCTTCGACTAGCGCGTCGGCTACGGCGCGGCGGTACGGTGACGGAGACTGCGTGCGTGCGCACAAGCTTTCCCCCATACCATCCAATACCACTATTCGGTGTTGCCGTTTATGCCGACATGTCCCCAAACTGACTTAAAGTCCCTTAAATCCGATTTTTGATTTTCGCGGATTTATACGGGGTTTCATTCGTTATAAGTTCATCTACTATCTCGTATAATTATTACGCACAAAAACGGGTAAATCCATGTAAAAATCCACTACACAATTAAATTTATACGGAATTAAATTACTAAATCAGGTAAATTTTCAGCACACTTGGCAACATAGTAGCGCCGCCCCGAGGGAAGTAGGGCCGCGAGCCGCGATTGGCTAATATCGCGTACAAGTTATGAATGGTGGGAATCACCTGTGGTGTCGATGTTTGAAGTGGGTAGCCGGCGCCCCGCACCCGCGCCCCTCGCCCCGCTGTGCTGAAATTTAGTAGATCGGCCACGCGGCGTGGAATTGGAGCAAAATCGAGTGAATCCGTGAATTTATTCGTAATTATTGCGCGATTCGGCCCGGCGTCGTTCTCGTGGTGTGCAAAAAGCGACGCAAAAAGTGTTTTAAGTTTTTAGTGTTGTGGTAGGTGATAATAGTGATAAAAGATGGCATTTTATTCCAATGCAGAAATGGTAGATATGATGAGAGCATATTTTTTGTCAGGAGAGGTAGCAATGGCCGCACAAAGAATGTATCGTGAAGAATTTCCACAAAGGAATACTCCGAATGCGCGAACTTTTGTTAGAATTGTCCAAAGGTTAAGAGATTTTGGAAACTTTGGACACCAAAGGCAAGATATTGGCCGTGAGCAAACCGCCCGAGTAAGAGAGTTAGAACCTCAAATTTTAGATGCAATTGAAGAAACTCCTGGAACGAGTACAAGAAGATTGGCCGCTAGATTCAACATTTCGCACATGACTGTTTTTCGCACATTGAAAGTTCAAGGTTTACATCCTTATCACGTACAAAAAGTGCAAGCTCTCAAGGAGGAAGATTTGCCAAGAAGAGTAGCGTTTTGTGAATGGTACAGGCAAAAGAGCACTGAAAATGATAATTTTGGGAAACATGTCTTATGGACAGATGAGGCCGCCTTTACCCGAGAGGGAATTTTTAATGTGCACAATACTCATGTCTGGGCAGATGAAAATCCGCATGAAGTACGGGAAAGCCATTTTCAAGAAAGATTTTCTTTAAATGTGTGGGCAGGAATTGTTAATGACAATCTTGTTGGACCACATATTTTTGAAGGGAGGCTAAACGGAGCTATGTACTTGGACTTTCTGAGGAATAATTTGGAAAATTTTTTGGACGATTTGCCATTAGATTTGATCAGAAATTTGTGGATACAGCACGATGGTGCCCCGCCCCACCGGGCAAGAATAGTACGGGAATGGCTAGATAATAATTTTCACGATCAATGGATCGGTCAAGGAGGGCCTGTTGCCTGGCCACCGAGGTCACCGGACTTAAATCCATGTGATTTTTTCTTGTGGGGTCACATGAAACAAATCGTTTACTCCACTCCTGCAAATACATTAGAAGAGCTACGAGCTCGTGTAGAAGCCGCTGCAAATGATATAAAAAATAGCCACGATACATTAGACAAAATAAAAGAATCTATGCAGCGAAGAGTTGAGGCTTGTATCAGGAATGGAGGACGACATTTCGAACAACTTCTGTGAAAAGACATTGATTAAATTCTATGGAAAAATCTCGGGAAAAAGTTAGGTAGGTACCTACGTCGCGTCGTGAGTGAGAAGTGGTGAGCTGTGTAGTGAACTTAATATTGTGAAAAGTGAAACAAGTTGTAGTTAAGTGGTAAATGTGATTATTACTAAGTTACCTACGATGAGTGCTTCTGTGCTAGGTGAGTTTGATATTATTTTCGGTAATTATTTAGCATAGTGCGCCCCCCCCCCAATTTTCTTGAAATTTTGGCTACCCTCAGTTTTCGAAGTCCTTGAACACGAATCGCTTGCCTTGGTTTTTGGTGCTAGGGCGTAGTTTCCGAGAAAATGAATTTGAATTTTCAACTTTGTGAAAATGTGAAAACTCATTTTCTCGGAAACTACTCCGGAGCACCAAAAGCTAAGGTCAGATTCGTGTTCAGGGGGGAACTCAGGAATAGGGGGTAGCCAAAATTTCAAGAAAATCAGCGGGTGCCTGCACTAAATAATTACCAATTTTTCTTTACGCGGGATGATAGGGCTACAGGCGAACACCCGCTAAAAAAAGTAACGCGCCGCTGCTCTACCCCATGGGTGGTGTGGAAATTTGCATATGTTTACAGATAATTTGTATTTTAAAACGATACTTTATTCAGTTGATTGTTGATCAGAAATTTATTGTCCCAAGGTGTCCCAAGAGATGGCTAATTATTATGATAAAAAATTGCGGCCTGAAAATCAGTTGTAAAGTAGATAGGATAGGTACTCCACAAAAGACTTGTCAAATAATTATGAGCGTGAAAGCAGCAACGAGTTTTGTAGCAATGACTTCTCCGGGCGGCGCTCGGATACATTTCTGCTGCCTAGGTACTTAAAATATCGGTAAAGTGATAAAAAGTGACGTGTTTGTTAAATTATTGTATGCGCGCGTGAAGAAGCAATAAATAACGCGTGAAGAAGCAATAAAAAACGTGGAAACCTACCAACAGGAATTTTCAAAGGTAGCTAGGTACCTAATTCTGCAAGCAGATTTATTCCACTCTGACATGCGGCAACGTCGCGGTATTGCCCCTCCTAATCTAATGTTATTCCCCTCCATCTCCTAGGAAGAGGTTAGACCTCCCCTCTAAGCGCTTCTAGTGACGATCCAGCGGCGTGCATTGAGCACGGATAAAGATTGATTTGCCCCATTTTCTAAACATCGAGTAAAAAAAATTTTTTTTCATTTTCGGTTTTATGAACGTCCCCGATTACGTGGTTAAAATTTCTGTACCTATCAAAGATACACCCTGTATATTCGTGCGCAAGAGCAGTTTTCCCGTTATATACACTTACAATTTCTCACAGTCTGATTTGCCGAGTTCAAAATGCAGTCGTTCCTGAATCACCTGAACAAGAATTTGATCTTCAAGAAATTCGAAAGCGTTCAAAATATGGAGGTGGGTGAAAATTTTCAAATCACGAGCGTGGACAAAGTGAACACGCAATACGGAGAGAAGGTCTACGTCGAGTTCGAAGAATTTAAGACGGTGCTGCCGCAACGATACACGGCCGAGTTTACGCCCCAACGGATCGAAGAAATTAACAGGGATATCGGTAACGGAAGGAGGTACTTATTACATGAAGAGTCTTGGGCACGTCGGCCGATCTACAAATATCGAATTTATTGTAGAACCATGACGAAGCTGGAGTACAGAAGAAAACTGCAACAATCTTTGAAGAATTTAGAAGCATTGAAATATGAACTTATGTTATATGAAATTAAAATGAAGATAAAACATATTGACTTACACAATTAATTTTTAATAAACGTTTAAAAATCTTTTGTTGTGTTTTTTTATAAGAATCTTTGTGTTGAAGGGAAAACACCTGAAGCATCATATTATAATAAAACTCTCACTCTAAGCAATAATATCACTCTATTCCACTGTTATGTGTATACAGGGTGATTCTTAACTTATACACATAAATTTGGAAAATTGTAGGTTATGTCAAGTAATGGCTAATAATGAAAAAAAAAGTCTAATAAAATTGTTATCGATAAGGTCTGCGTTTGTGATCTTATGAACCATAATTTTTAATTTATTTGTGCAAATAAACCCCGAATTGTTCAAGTACACAAAATTATAACTCAGCTGTTGCGTCGCATCGGGTTACTCGCTGCGAACGCGTGACCGCATAGTAAATATATAGTAAGAGAAAACACGTGGAATAGTTCACGACAGACGCCTGCTTTGTTTGGTCGAGCACTCAGCGATTTTGCTGAAACCGCATATAGAACAATAGGCTACAAATTTCACCCAATTATCTTCTAAATAAAAAAATCTGAAAAAATTGCAGATAGAATAATAAACGGAAAATTTGGGAAAATCTACGTGCCAGGAGGAACGGAGGCCGAAGGCCTCCGTCCGACTGGCATGTAGTTGCCCGAACAAAATCCACCCTTCCCCCTTGCACGCGTTTCGCGCATGCGCAGTTCCGCACTTTTGATACCTTTGAAAATTTTTTATTCAAAAAATGTAATTTTAAAAAGGTCCTGATCCTATAATCCCGATAACATTTTGGGAAATTTTCATTTTTTGACGGTGAAATGTACAAGACAAGACTCAGACGAATGTTTTATATACAAGTGCAGATAGAATTTTTTCGAGTGACTGATAAAAACAGTTATTATAATAGTTAATCGGAAGGCCCCAGATAACATAGGAAATTTTGTTTGAACAAAATCTGTAAAAAAATCCAAGACGTGAAAATGTAGGTAGAATTTTCGAATAAGTTTTGTATACCGGTAAAAATATATGTAAAGGTAAAAATAACGTCAGTTTCACTTGGAAAAAAATGATGAAAAAATTTCAGTAAAAAAAATACGATGTAGAGGTTGTACCAAAAAAAATTGGAAATAATTATTTATTCCAGTAAAATATACACAAGACCGAAAAAGGTAATTGCGCGGCTGTCCCATTTTATACACCCTAGCTGTTTCAGTTCATCTCGTTTGGAAAAATTTTAGGGGTTATTACTTTTTTAAATACCGGTTTCCTCAACCTTATTTGAAAATAAATATTTTTTAGTTCCCCACAGAAGGAAATAATGACGATATTTTATACCGGTGGATTCAAAAAATATATAAGGTTAGGAAAAAACCTTGGTAGGCAAACGCGGCTCTGCTGACCAGACAAAAAAAAACCTTAGTCGACAAATAATGGCCTATAAGAAGGGTGCGTGATTCCACGTATCAGTTCGAGTGCTCCAAGATGCAAGTAAGTATATACCAGCTGTCCCATTTTTAAACAGCTAGATATTTGGAAACCTTTCTTAAAAAAATTCCCAAGGATTACATGAGCAAAAGAAAGAAAAAAATGTAAATATACCAGCTGTCCCATTTATAAACCGCTTGATATCTTGGAAACGAAAACTTATATAAAGGAAGTAAAAGCCATATCTTAATAGGCGGAGGACCGACTGTCATTCAGACAGGTGAAAAATTTTTGTGATTTTTTGTAGAAGTTTTTTTGCCAAATTTTTTTTTTTGACAATTTTTTTTTTGCCCAAATTTTTTTTTGGCAGAATTTTTTTTTTGCAAAATTTTTTTTTGCCAAATTTTTTTTTGCAAAATTTTTTTTCCCCAAATTTTTTTTTCGTCAAAATTTTTTTTCCCCAATTTTTTTTTTCGTCAAAATTTTTTTTCCCCAATTTTTTTTCGTCAAAATTTTTTTTTGTCAAATTTTTTTTTTGACAATTTTTTTTGCCAAAATTGTTTTTGCCAAATTTTTTTTGTAAAATTTTTTTTGACATTTTTTTTTTTGCCAAATTTTTTTTTGTCGAATTTTTTTTGCCAATTTTTTTTTTGCCAAATTCAAAAAGTATAGACTAAATTTTCGTATAGCCCGCGTGATCGCTCGAGGTGGCGGTATCCTCTGGACTAGAAAATATCATATCGGCTCAATCTCCAAACATTTTCATTTTGAATTATACGTTTTCATTGATGATAGGTATAGCAAGAAAATTGGACTGGACTCGATATTAGAGACATTAATCTAACTTTCACTAAACTGCACGTACTACTTGGAGGGTTGTAAGCCGTTTTAATAAAAGCAACAGACTTGCTTAAAATTCATGGCTAAACGTTAACATAATGTCATACATACATGCGGCACGCAAAATATTTAATAAAGAATAGATATATGAGCTCAAACATTATGTTGATCAAAAAAATATATTCATTTCTGGCGATTTAGTTTACCAGTTATCATTTAAAAACAAAACCTGGTCCCAATATTCAGTGAAAATAATAATTAAAAACTTTGAACCTTATAAACCACCACTAAATAGCGAGTCGGAAATGAGTAAAAATTATATATAAATATATTATTTTGATATAAATTATGGCCGAAACTGAATTTATTGGGGTGAAGATGCAAGGAAATATTTTTAGCTAGGAAAAAGTAATGCAATTATCATAGGTACTGGTTGCAGAACCCGTTGTCAGTTTTGTAAGGATTTTTGATACAAATATAATTGCTAACGTTTAATTTGTTTACCCCATTTACGAAAATGATAACAAAATTGGATCAGACAAGATATTTTTTCGAAGTATAGTTTTTAAACACAGGGTGCCACCACCGGTTTTACGATATAGGTTTCAAAATGCGACGCGAATACATAAAAAAATACCCTAGAGATAAGAAAACAAAATACAACTCACCGAAAGATTCTTGATGATGTATAAAAAGAAATCAGGTTACATCTAATGCCCCAGACAGTAAAATAAACATCCCCGAGCTGTCAGATATAACCAAACATCATTTTTCCAACGGCACAGTCATTTTCACGGGAAAAACAACCAGTAACCGTTCAAATTCCATAGATAGGTACTGCCGTAATCCAAAATTTCACTAAACTACGCGTATCTATTATACTGAAGTAGGTACTGATACACTTCCATCTTTCCAAAGAAAAACAAACACGAAACTCAGACTTTTCATATATTATTACAACGCCTCGATAGAGTCTTTATCTGTGGCCACGACCGAGAATCTACTGAAACAAGTGACTTTGTGCGACGCATAGGACGTGAAAAGTGTCGAGTTGGTTTTATTGAACAATGAAACTTATACCTACGTATATTTAAAATAAATGAGAAATATGCCAGAGATGTGAAACCTAATTGTGTTGCAAGTTTGAGGGTCCAAAAAAATATTGGCTTTAATTTTTTAAGGTGAGAAACACATCTAACAGCCAGTTTGGAAATATACAAGGCAAAAAAAGTAGTGATGTGGCTGTCCCATTTTATGTTTTATACAGGTTTGGTTATTTTAGAATAGTTGTTCAATAGACCGAGACATCATAAACGCTTCCCGTTAGAACAGAATCTGATGAAAAGAAAAATTCCATCTGGGTCAAGCTACTACATAACCAAAATAAAAAATACTGAACGTTATAAAATTTAAAAAAATCATATTTTCAACGGATTTTTATCCTCTGAAAATTGTTCTTGTGTAAAATTCAGTTTCACTGGGTCAAGCTAGGTGGTAACTATATAACCAAAATAAAAAATACTGAAAGTTATAAAATTAAAAAAATCATATTTTCAAGGGATTTTTGTCCTCTGAAAATTGGTTTTGTGTAAATTCAGTTTCAATAAGTTACTAATTGGGATAATAGGAAAAAAATCTTAAGAATCTCTTATAGAATTCTGAGACAACGACCCTGAGAGTAAATATCATACAAAAATCTTTGTGCGTTGACTTTCAACTCAATTTAATAATTAGGTTTAATAATGACAATTTTCTCGATTATCTAGAATCAAAAATATTGCGAGTGGCAATTCACAATTTTCTAGATATTATGTGAAGCCTTATTATTGCGTCGTAAGTTAGAGGATCCAAAAATATTGCCTTAAATTGTTTAGTAAATGCGATTAAGATATGTTTAGTTTATCAACAGTTATTTGTAACAGCTTATTACCTTACAAGCGTAAACTCTTTAAAATTTTTTTTAGACAAAAAGTTGTAGTTTAATAATGGTCAGTTGGCTTTCTTTTGAATCATGTTTGCATATTACCTACAAGGAGTTACAACCTCAAAACATAGAAATCGCTCATTTTAAACCGATTTAATAAAAATTTCACCAAAACAATATTTTCACTCATATGATACACTTCTGATTAATAAAAAAGGCACCATAGGTAGTAGTAATAAGATATTCAACGGAATTTTTATCGGCTGTTTGCCCATTTTGCTAGCTTTTGGGGGTATTCTTTGATATTTTACACGGATAAAAATGAATAACATTGAGTTCCCTAACTAAAATACAAAACGCACTGTTGACTTTACTTATGTGAATAGTAAGCCTATAATACGTATCGAAAGCAGAGAAATATTCAGGTTAAGAAAAAAGTGGCCTCATTTACAAGTTTGTAAATCAAAAACTACCTATTGGCTTTTAATTTTGATGAGAAAATTCGTCTAATTCGTAAGTCAAATAAATGAAACATCATGAAAGATATACGAGTAATTGAACAAATGCTATCTTAGTTCTATAGGCAGAAAGGTACTATAGGTAGTAATAGATTTGGGATCAAAAGACAACCTATTAGCTTTTAAATTTGTTAAGAAAATACGTCTAATGAAATTGAAAGTAGTACCTAGGTTTTGGTTAACATTTCGTTAACGCGTTGATGAATAAGAATGCAAGTAGAAAGTAGACAGAATTTCCAAAAAAAAAACCGGTGACTGACCAAACAAGTTATTATAAAAAGTTGCTCGGGAGACCGATGTAACCTAGAAAACGCCTTTCCTTCGAATAGAAAGTAAAAAAAGTTGCAAAATGGGACTTAGACGAATATTTGATGCAAGTGGAAAGTAGGCAGAATTTTCGAAAATCGGGGACGGATAAAAAATTATTAAGTTGATCGGGAGGTTGAGATAACCTATGAAACGCCTTTGATTCCAAGAGAATCTGACAAAAAATGCCAAGAAAATTTTAGACGACTGTTTGCAAGTGAAAAGTATACAGAATTTTTTCGAAAAAACTGCGACTGACCAAAAAAAAATAGATATTAGAAAATTTTGCTCGGGAGATCGAGGTAACATAGAAAACGCCTTTCATCCGAATATAATCTGAAATAAATTCCGAGATGGGACTTAGACGAATGTTTGATGCAAGTGGAAAGTAGACCGAATTCCCGGAAAACGCCTTTCGTTCGAATATATGGGAGGTCGAGGTAACCTAGGAAAAACGCCTTTTATTCGAACAGAATCTGACAAAAAAAAAATCCAAGACGAATGTTTGTTGCAATTGAAAGGTAGACAGAATTTTAGAAAAACGGCAACTGATCAAAAAAATATATATTCGAAAATTTTGGTCGGGAGCCCGAGGTAACCTAGAAAACGCCTTTCGTTCGAACAGAATCCGACAAAAAAAATTCCAAGACGAGATGGTAGTGGGACGAATGTTTGACGCAAGTTAAACGTAGACAGAATATTAAAAAACCAGAACCGACCAAATAGTTATTAGAAAAAGTGGCTCAGGAGGCCGAGGTAACCTAGGAAATGCCTTTCGTTTGAACAGAATCTGACAAACAAAAAATCCAAGACGAATGTTTGATGCAATTGAAAGGTAGACAGAATTTTAGAAAAACGGCAACTGATCAAAAAAATATATATTCGAAAATTTTGGTCGGGAGCCCGAGGTAACCTAGAAAACGCCTTTCGTTCGAACAGAATGCGACAAAAAAAATCGAAGACGGGATGGTAGTTGGACGAATGTTTGACGCAAGTTAAAAGTAGACAGAATATTAAAAACGAGAACAGACCAAATAGTTATTAGAAGAAGTGGCTCGGGAGGTCGAGGTAACCTAGGAAATGTCTTTCGTTCGAACAGAATCCGACAAAAAAAATTCCAAGACATGACTTAGAAAAATATTAATTTGATGCAGATGAAAAAGAGACAGCATTTCCAAAAAAACTTCGACTGACCTAAAAGTTATTAGAAAAAGTTGCTCGGGAGGCCGATGTCTAGCAAAATATAACACCATTGAACCAGAGTTATTTCCATCTACGTAACATTATTGGTGTGGTGGTCGACTAATCGCGTTCACTATTAAATTAATTATGACAGGTCAAATACGTATATGTGGGCAAACGAAAAGAGAAAAAATATATTTGCTTCCGGGGTCTTAAATGGGGCCAAACTAAGATAAATTAATATAAAATTGAGAATATTTGACAAACGACGCTCTGCGTTGCGGCGCCCTTCGAATTTTTTTTGTAACGAACGTTCATATTTTATTTGATATTTGGATAGACCTGCTTTTTATCTATAACAAACAGAGAGATAGTCGATCAATACAGTACT
Organism: Pseudeuparius sepicola; assembly: GCA_963920635.1. NCBI lineage: Eukaryota > Metazoa > Arthropoda > Insecta > Coleoptera > Anthribidae > Pseudeuparius > Pseudeuparius sepicola. The sequence continues at coordinate 24,192,588 of OY987298.1, read as the reverse complement.
GTTTCGGGACGGTAATCCCTCATCAGTATGGCTCACCCACTATAAAGTGATATAGACAAACGTTGCCTAGACGATGAATTCAATAAGGAATCAATTAATTACCGAAGCAATCAATTGATCATGGAGATCAAGGTGCGGGACAAAGCCACTGGTCTTGATCGGCAAAGGCTCATGTCACATTTATAGTCGGGTGAACCATACTGATGAGGGATTACCGTCCCGAAACAGTACTATATATGGTCGACTATCTCTCTGTTTGTTATAGATAAAAAGCAGGTCTATCCAAATATCAAATAAAAAATGAACGTTCGTTACAAAAAGAAATCGAAGGGCGCCGCAACGCAGAGCGTCGTTTGTCAAATATTCTCAATTTTATATTAATTTATCTTAGTTTGGCCCCATTTAAGACCCCGGAAGCAAATATATTTTTTCTCTTTTCGTTTGCCCACATATACGTATTTGACCTGTCATAATTAATTTAATAGTGAACGCGATTAGTCGACCACCACGCCAATAATGTTACGTAGATGCAAATAACTCTGGTGCAATGGTGTTATATTTTGCTAGATATCGGCCTCCCGAGCAACTTTTTCTAATAACTTTTAGGTCAGTCGAAGTTTTTTTGGAAATGCTGTCTCTTTTTCATCTGCATCAAATTAATATTTGTCTAAGTCATGTCTTGGAATTTTTTTTGTCGGATTCTGTTCGAACGAAAGGCATTTCCTAGGTTACCTCGACCTCCCGAGCCACTTCTTCTAATAACTATTTGGTCTGTTCTCGTTTTTAATATTCTGTCTACTTTTAACTTGCGTCAAACATTCGTCCAACTACCATCCCGTCTTCGATTTTTTTTGTCGCATTCTGTTCGAACGAAAGGCGTTTTCTAGGTTACCTCGGGCTCCCGACCAAAATTTTCGAATATATATTTTTTTGATCAGTTGCCGTTTTTCTAAAATTCTGTCTACCTTTCAATTGCATCAAACATTCGTCTTGGATTTTTTGTTTGTCAGATTCTGTTCAAACGAAAGGCATTTCCTAGGTTACCTCGGCCTCCTGAGCCACTTTTTCTAATAACTATTTGGTCGGTTCTGGTTTTTTAATATTCTGTCTACGTTTAACTTGCGTCAAACATTCGTCCCACTACCATCTCGTCTTGGAATTTTTTTTGTCGGATTCTGTTCGAACGAAAGGCGTTTTCTAGGTTACCTCGGGCTCCCGACCAAAATTTTCGAATATATATTTTTTTGATCAGTTGCCGTTTTTCTAAAATTCTGTCTACCTTTGAATTGCAACAAACATTCGTCTTGGATTTTTTTTTTGTCAGATTCTGTTCGAATAAAAGGCGTTTTTCCTAGGTTACCTCGACCTCCCGTATATTCGAACGAAAGGCGTTTTCCGGGAATTCGGTCTACTTTCCACTTGCATCAAACATTCGTCTAAGTCCCATCTCGGAATTTATTTCAGATTATATTCGGATGAAAGGCGTTTTCTATGTTACCTCGATCTCCCGAGCAAAATTTTCTAATATCTATTTTTTTTTGGTCAGTCGCAGTTTTTTCGAAAAAATTCTGTATACTTTTCACTTGCAAACAGTCGTCTAAAATTTTCTTGGCATTTTTTGTCAGATTCTCTTGGAATCAAAGGCGTTTCATAGGTTATCTCAACCTCCCGATCAACTTAATAATTTTTTATCCGTCCCCGATTTTCGAAAATTCTGCCTACTTTCCACTTGCATCAAATATTCGTCAAGTCCCATTTTGCAACTTTTTTTACTTTCTATTCGAAGGAAAGGCGTTTTCTAGGTTACATCGGTCTCCCGAGCAACTTTTTATAATAACTTGTTTGGTCAGTCACCGGTTTTTTTTTTGAAATTCTGTCTACTTTCTACTTGCATTCTTATTCATCAACGCGTTAACGAAATGTTAACCAAAACCTAGGTACTACTTTCAATTTCATTAGACGTATTTTCTTAACAAATTTAAAAGCTAATAGGTTGTCTTTTGATCCCAAATCTATTACTACCTATAGTACCTTTCTGCCTATAGAACTAAGATAGCATTTGTTCAATTACTCGTATATCTTTCATGATGTTTCATTTATTTGACTTACGAATTAGACGAATTTTCTCATCAAAATTAAAAGCCAATAGGTAGTTTTTGATTTACAAACTTGTAAATGAGGCCACTTTTTTCTTAACCTGAATATTTCTCTGCTTTCGATACGTATTATAGGCTTACTATTCACGTAAGTAAAGTCAACAGTGCGTTTTGTATTTTAGTTAGGGAACTCAATGTTATTCATTTTTATCCGTGTAAAATATCAAGGAATACCCCCAAAAGCTAGCAAAATGGGCAAACAGCCGATAAAAATTCCGTTGAATATCTTATTACTACTACCTATGGTGCCTTTTTTATTAATCAGAAGTGTATCATATGAGTGAAAATATTGTTTTGGTGAAATTTTTATTAAATCGGTTTAAAATGAGCGATTTCTATGTTTTGAGGTTGTAACTCCTTGTAGGTAATATGCAAACATGATTCAAAAGGAAGCCAACTGACCATTATTAAACTACAACTTTTTGTCTAAAAAAAATTTTAAAGAGTTTACGCTTGTAAGGTAATAAGCTGTTACAAATAACTGTTGATAAACTAAACATATCTTAATCGCATTTACTAAACAATTTAAGGCAATATTTTTGGATCCTCTAACTTACGACGCAATAATAAGGCTTCACATAATATCTAGAAAATTGTGAATTGCCACTCGCAATATTTTTGATTCTAGATAATCGAGAAAATTGTCATTATTAAACCTAATTATTAAATTGAGTTGAAAGTCAACGCACAAAGATTTTTGTATGATATTTACTCTCAGGGTCGTTGTCTCAGAATTCTATAAGAGATTCTTAAGATTTTTTTCCTATTATCCCAATTAGTAACTTATTGAAACTGAATTTACACAAAACCAATTTTCAGAGGACAAAAATCCCTTGAAAATATGATTTTTTTAATTTTATAACTTTCAGAATTTTTTATTTTGGTTATATAGTTACCACCTAGCTTGACCCAGTGAAACTGAATTTTACACAAGAACAATTTTCAGAGGATAAAAATCCGTTGAAAATATGATTTTTTTAAATTTTATAACGTTCAGTATTTTTTATTTTGGTTATGTAGTAGCTTGACCCAGATGGAATTTTTCTTTTCATCAGATTCTGTTCTAACGGGAAGCGTTTATGATGTCTCGGTCTATTGAACAACTATTCTAAAATAACCAAACCTGTATAAAACATAAAATGGGACAGCCACATCACTACTTTTTTTGCCTTGTATATTTCCAAACTGGCTGTTAGATGTGTTTCTCACCTTAAAAAATTAAAGCCAATATTTTTTTGGACCCTCAAACTTGCAACACAATTAGGTTTCACATCTCTGGCATATTTCTCATTTATTTTAAATATACGTAGGTATAAGTTTCATTGTTCAATAAAACCAACTCGACACTTTTCACGTCCTATGCGTCGCACAAAGTCACTTGTTTCAGTAGATTCTCGGTCGTGGCCACAGATAAAGACTCTATCGAGGCGTTGTAATAATATATGAAAAGTCTGAGTTTCGTGTTTGTTTTTCTTTGGAAAGATGGAAGTGTATCAGTACCTACTTCAGTATAATAGATACGCGTAGTTTAGTGAAATTTTGGATTACGGCAGTACCTATCTATGGAATTTGAACGGTTACTGGTTGTTTTTCCCGTGAAAATGACTGTGCCGTTGGAAAAATGATGTTTGGTTATATCTGACAGCTCGGGGATGTTTATTTTACTGTCTGGGGCATTAGATGTAACCTGATTTCTTTTTATACATCATCAAGAATCTTTCGGTGAGTTGTATTTTGTTTTCTTATCTCTAGGGTATTTTTTTATGTATTCGCGTCGCATTTTGAAACCTATATCGTAAAACCGGTGGTGGCACCCTGTGTTTAAAAACTATACTTCGAAAAAATATCTTGTCTGATCCAATTTTGTTATCATTTTCGTAAATGGGGTAAACAAATTAAACGTTAGCAATTATATTTGTATCAAAAATCCTTACAAAACTGACAACGGGTTCTGCAACCAGTACCTATGATAATTGCATTACTTTTTCCTAGCTAAAAATATTTCCTTGCATCTTCACCCCAATAAATTCAGTTTCGGCCATAATTTATATCAAAATAATATATTTATATATAATTTTTACTCATTTCCGACTCGCTATTTAGTGGTGGTTTATAAGGTTCAAAGTTTTTAATTATTATTTTCACTGAATATTGGGACCAGGTTTTGTTTTTAAATGATAACTGGTAAACTAAATCGCCAGAAATGAATATATTTTTTTGATCAACATGTTTGAGCTCATATATCTATTCTTTATTAAATATTTTGCGTGCCGCATGTATGTATGACATTATGTTAACGTTTAGCCATGAATTTTAAGCAAGTCTGTTGCTTTTATTAAAACGGCTTACAACCCTCTAAGTAGTACGTGCAGTTTAGTGAAAGTTAGATTAATGTCTCTAATATCGAGTCCAGTCCAATTTTCTTGCTATACCTATCATCAATGAAAACGTATAATTCAAAATGAAAATGTTTGGAGATTGAGCCGATATGATATTTTCTAGTCCAGAGGATACCGCCACCTCGAGCGATCACGCGGGCTATACGAAAATTTAGTCTATACTTTTTGAATTTGGCAAAAAAAAAATTGGCAAAAAAAATTCGACAAAAAAAAATTTGGCAAAAAAAAAGGTCAAAAAAAATTTTACAAAAAAAATATTGACAAAAAAAATTTGGCAAAAAAAATTTTGGCAAAAAAAATTGTCAAAAAAAAAATTTGACAAAAAAAAATTTTGACGAAAAAAAATTAAGGAAAAAAAATTTTGACGAAAAAAAAAATTGGGGAAAAAAATTTGGGGAAAAAAAATTTTGCAAAAAAAAATTTTGCAAAAAAAAATTTTGGTAAAAAAAAATTTTGGTAAAAAAAAATTTTGGCAAAAAAAAATTTTGGCAAAAAAAAATTCTGCCAAAAAAAAATTTTGGCAAAAAAAAAATTGACAAAAAAAAAATTTGGCAAAAAAACTTCTACAAAAAAATCACAAAAATTTTTCACCTGTCTGAATGACAGTCGGTCCTCCGCCTATTAAGATATGGCTTTTACTTCCTTTATATAAGTTTTCGTTTCCAAGATATCAAGCGGTTTATAAATGGGACAGCTGGTATATTTACATTTTTTTCTTTCTTTTGCTCATGTAATCCTTGGGAATTTTTTTACGAAAGGTTTCCAAATATCTAGCTGTTTAAAAATGGGACAGCTGGTATATACTTACTTGCATCTTGGAGCACTCGAACTGATACGTGGAATCACGCACCCTTCTTATAGGCCATTATTTGTCGACTAAGGTTTTTTTTTGTCTGGTCAGCAGAGCCGCGTTTGCCTACCAAGGTTTTTTCCTAACCTTATATATTTTTTGAATCCACCGGTATAAAATATCGTCATTATTTCCTTCTGTGGGGAACTAAAAAATATTTATTTTCAAATAAGGTTGAGGAAACCGGTATTTAAAAAAGTAATAACCCCTAAAATTTTTCCAAACGAGATGAACTGAAACAGCTAGGGTGTATAAAATGGGACAGCCGCGCAATTACCTTTTTCGGTCTTGTGTATATTTTACTGGAATAAATAATTATTTCCAATTTTTTTTGGTACAACCTCTACATCGTATTTTTTTACTGAAATTTTTTCATCATTTTTTTCCAAGTGAAACTGACGTTATTTTTACCTTTACATATATTTTTACCGGTATACAAAACTTATTCGAAAATTCTACCTACATTTTCACGTCTTGGATTTTTTTACATATTTTGTTCAAACAAAATTTCCTATGTTATCTGGGGCCTTCCGATTAACTATTATAATAACTGTTTTTATCAGTCACTCGAAAAAATTCTATCTGCACTTGTATATAAAACATTCGTCTGAGTCTTGTCTTGTACATTTCACCGTCAAAAAATGAAAATTTCCCAAAATGTTATCGGGATTATAGGATCAGGACCTTTTTAAAATTACATTTTTTGAATAATCAAAAGTGCGGAACTGCGCATGCGCGAAACGCGTGCAAGGGGGAAGGGTGGATTTTGTTCGGGCAACTACATGCCAGTCGGACGGAGGCCTTCGGCCTCCGTTCCTCCTGGCACGTAGTTGCTAGAAGATAATTAATTGGGTGAAATTTGTAGCCTATTGTTCTATATGCGGTTTCAGCAAAATCGCTGAGTGCTCGACCAAACAAAGCAGGCGTCTGTCGTGAACTATTCCACGTGTTTTCTCTTACTATATATTTACTATGCGGTCACGCGTTCGCAGCGAGTAACCCGATGCGACGCAACAGCTGAGTTATAATTTTGTGTACTTGAACAATTCGGGGTTTATTTGCACAAATAAATTAAAAATTATGGTTCATAAGATCACAAACGCAGACCTTATCGATAACAATTTTATTAGACTTTTTTTTTTCATTATTAGCCATTACTTGACATAACCTACAATTTTCCAAATTTATGTGTATAAGTTAAGAATCACCCTGTATACACATAACAGTGGAATAGAGTGATATTATTGCTTAGAGTGAGAGTTTTATTATAATATGATGCTTCAGGTGTTTTCCCTTCAACACAAAGATTCTTATAAAAAAACACAACAAAAGATTTTTAAACGTTTATTAAAAATTAATTGTGTAAGTCAATATGTTTTATCTTCATTTTAATTTCATATAACATAAGTTCATATTTCAATGCTTCTAAATTCTTCAAATATTGTTGCAGTTTTCTTCTGTACTCCAGCTTCGTCATGGTTCTACAATAAATTCGATATTTGTAGATCGGCCGACGGGCCCAAGACTCTTCATGTAATACCTCCTTCCGTTACCGATATCCCTGTTAATTTCTTCGATCCGTTGGGGCGTAAACTCGGCCGTGTATCGTTGCGGCAGCACCGTCTTAAATTCGTCGAACTCGACGTAGACCTTCTCTCCGTATTGCGTGTTCACTTTGTCCACGCTCGTGATTTGAAAATTTTCACCCACCTCCATATTTTGAACGCTTTCGAATTTCTTGAAGATCAAATTCTTGTTCAGGTGATTCAGGAACGACTGCATTTTGAACTCGGCAAATCAGACTGTGGGAAATTGTAAGTGTATATAACGGGAAAACTGCTCTTGCGCACGAATATATAGACCTCACCCCACCAAACCGTTGGAGTGGGGGTTGCCCCGTCGTTGGAGTGGGGGCTGACACCCGCCGTTGGAGTGGGGGGGGGGGGTCAACTGGGGGTCACACGTGGCCCAAAGGTCAAAGGTTAATCTATCAGGATCTAGGGGTCAACTGGGGTCATCCGGTGACGTCACGTGACCTCGGGCATGACGTAGCCACTTTGCTCCCGTGACCTCGGGCCGTAGGGGACTCTCAGGATCAAGGGGTCAACTGAGGTCAAAGTGGTCCCGTACTCTCTTTGTATTACTACTGGGGGTAGAGGGGGTAATTACCCCTCCCAAGAAAACCAGAACCTTATCCAAATTTACCAATGAAAGTAAGGATCTGATAGCTGCTAGTTTACTAAGCGAAATAGAACTTTGGAAAATTAAATTTAAAAATTTTAGCAAAGAAAGTCTGCCAAATTCGGCTTTTGAAACATTACCTTTGTGTGATCCTATAATTGTATATCCAAAAATATATGAACTTTTGAAAATTCTGTGTACACTGCCTGTAAGTGTAGCCTCGGCCGAAAGAAGTTTTTCATCTTTAAAAAGACTCAAATCTTGGTTTAGGTCCACTATGGGACAGGAGAGGCTTGTAGGGATGGCGCTTTTACATATTCATAGGGATATAAAACCTTGCCCTGAAGCGGTGCTAAACAGATTTGCCAATAATAGTAACAAAAGGATTTTAGATTTAGTTCTATAAAAACTGGTTTATGTGTGCATATATTTTTATATTTTTATATTTTGACTAATTTTTTAAATGTTTTTTTAAGATTAGGGTTTTTAAAGACTGATTTATTTTTTTTTTCTTGTTATTTTTTTTTTGTTTTGTTTCTGTTTTCATCAAAGAAAAAGTATATATTTTATTTTTATATTTTTTATCATTTTTTATTTTGAGTTTGTTTCATTGTTCTTTGTTTTAAGTATATAGTACCTATATTGTTATTCAATATATTACTAGTGTTGGTTTTATTTGGCTTTATAATAGTCTTTACTTATGCATACCTACCCACCTATAAAATCGCAATAAAACCTAATAATTGGGGAACAGACGAATTATAAATAGTAGGTATTACCATTACCCCCCCTGGAAGAAAAAGCTATCTACGCCCTTGAGCCCAGTATAGTAACTCCGTTTCTGACCACTTTTACTCTAAATATAATGGTTTAGAAGGTACATAACTACCTACGTGACATTGTATGTTCAAAACCGTGGTGTGAAAGTTATTTCCGAAGAAATAACAGTTTTCAATGGTTCGTAACTCGAAAAGGGTTAAATGCAAGAAAAAATGAATAGACACTATTTTCGTTGGGTGAGGATTCACTCTTCAGTCAACGCTATTTTGTTACTTATTCTGCGTGAAAAGTTGCAAAGAAAGTTGAAATTTCAAAATTCTAGCCTCAGACCTCCAGACTTAGGATTCCCCGTGAAACCACATTTAGTCAAGAAGTGTTTTTTGGTAAATATTCAGTCGCGTTTTTCTGCAAATCTTTTGGAAAGGTTGGGCCTAGGTACGGAAGGCGGGCTCAGTACTTCTAAGCACTATATGACGCCTTCATAAAAACGCCTTCAAGATGGTCCCTACGTTCTACGTCGGATTGCATGAAGGCATTCAATTACGGCAAATTATCGGGATTTCACGTAATCCTTGTCCATGATAATTTACCTACACTTCACAACAACTATAACAACACGATAACTACACAAACAATATAATAATCAGATCGCACAGATATCTACTACTGTTTTGATTGCCCGGGATACGGAATGCCAGCATGACGGGTGGCATTGCCACATACCCGAATATTTCCGCATTATTGAAGTTTGAATATTTATCGTATTATGTTCCATATACACATACTTTAACCAAAGTGTCACATGAAAGAGATTAAGGATATCTATAGTTTCCAGTATGTTCAGCATAAACATACACCATTTTGTTATAGAGAAGTCGATACACGGAACACATTCGTAATAAAGAAAACCTATTAATGTGACATCAGTTTTGTGTGCAATTGCATTACTTAAAGCTCAAAGATTGCAATACATTAAATAATAGATATTCCCAGACAAGCTGGAGACATTTTTGAATAGAAAAGTAAAATTTGCCTTTGTTTCGCGAATTATTGCAAACGGGCACCGGCAACATTGCAATGCCGTTTCTCCTGACAGGCACAAAGGTTGCCACAATTGACGTTATAGACAATAAACACCGAAACTGTAGATTTCAGCCTGAAGAAAATTATGCAACTTCGTGTTTAATTAGCATAAGTAAATAAGTGTTCAAAGCCGTTGTTTAATTTATTACGTGTTATGTTGGTGCCTCTACTGTAAACTAAGTACGATTTTGGAACAATTAAAAATATTGTTAAGTACCTACCCTATTTACTACATATATATTTTTTATTAAACCATAATCGATTTAGTTAACCCTATATTAACCATACATAGACTACGTTTATCTCGTGACAACTCGATCTGATTGAAATGGATCCGATTGAGTTATGTCAAATCTTTTTTATTATACTTCTTTGAAAACATCTTATTATCATCTGTTTTAGCAATAATGAAAGATGGGGTTTCTCGAGCTAGCGCACGGAAACAGCGCATGGAAAAACTTTCCGTGCGCTGAATAAAAATACCGATTATATGGCTTTAAAATAGAAATATACAGCAAAGTAAACTAAATTTAAGAAACTCTATATGCTCTCTGATATTTAACATGTACCTATTTTGTATTTTAATTCGTAAGTGTTTCAATATTTAGATACATTTCTGTAATATTTTTGACCTAATTTACAACAAAGCACCTTTGAAATAATTTGAGAGTAACCATGGAAACGCATCATACATACCAAACACTATATTGTCTGCATTGTTTATTTTTTGTCAATTAAATTTATTATAATATGCCGATAAAATGTTTTAAGTTTCCATTTTCAAAGAAGTATAATAAAAAATATCGTTCATTACACGTCCAGAAATAGATTTTTCCAGACTCGTAATGAAATATACTATTATAATTCAACGTTTACATCATCAGTATTGAATCCTACGGTTTTCAATCCTCTCTAGGGACATTAACTTATTATACTCATTCCACAGTAGGTTGGTGCGCACATTCTGGCCAACTTCTGTTTGTAAATAGAGGCGTGACTTAAAATTTTAAATCTGATTGAATTTCAATCTGTAGGGTTTATGCCGTCTATTTGAGACCGCTCCAGTGAATTCCAACCTCTCTCAATCGGATCGAACGCGTCGAGATAAACGTAGTCATATTATCATTAGGTACATAAAATATCTATTTAGTTACGTACAGTCGCGGACAGTTGGTATCGAACGACCTGAAGAGGTTTCTCGTGGCTATCGTTACAGGGCGCGCGGAGACGGCAACAGCGCGCGCCTTCGGCATCGGATGGTTCGAACGGGTGTCTTGTTCCGAGAATTCTTTGCAAGCGATTAAGCCGATGTCACCGAAAGGGTTAAAAAAAATTAAGGAATCAGTATTAAACTATTTATTAAAACAGTTCACAAGTATACAGTATGATTTTTTAAACTACCACCGCGATTTCCTCGCTTATTTTGCGCCCTACAAAAAAAACATGAGAAACAAAAAGGTGACAATTTTGGACAGCTAAGTGGCCCTGAAAAAGTAATCAACATCCATGGTCAACTTGTCGCGCAATATAAAAAAACCTCCAATTGAGCAAAATTATTAAATAGCCGTAACATACCTATTTATTTTAAGATACCGAAGAAAACTTTTATATTGAAAATTGATGGCACTGAGAAGCTTTATGCAACTGGGTGCTCAGATAGTTTCTGAAAATTACACAGGCTCTTCGGCTCTGTTGAGGCCATTGTTTTAGTTATTAAAGGCCATTGTTTTAGTTTATTAAAGTAGTTATTTGGCTCCCTACTGAAAAATCTTAAGAAACAAAAACGTGTAAATTTTAGATAGTTGGTTAATGTTAAAAAAAGAAGTCGGTATCCATGGCCAACTTTTCGCGCAATACCAAAAAAAACTTAAATCAACAAGAATCTGAAAACAATCAATTTATTTTGAAAGTCGAGGGAAAATTTTAATTGGAGATTAGCGGCAATTAGATCACGCAAGAACATTGACAAAAGAAAATTTTCATACAATTTGTACTAGTTTTCCCGCTAATTTGTTTAAAGTGTGAAGTCGAAATAGCAATTAAAAACATCAACAGTTATTCAAATTAAAGACAAATTTTCTCATATTAAAGATCTTGTTTGATCAAAAAAAAATTAAATAAATTGATAGTTTTGTTTTCACATTTTTGTCGACTTGAGTTTTTTTTTGTATTGCGTGAAAAGTTGGTTATGGATGCCGATTTATTTTTTAACATCACCTAGCCGTCTAAAATTGCCATATTTATTATGCTTATATAAGCTTACTTACATAAAAAAAATATATTTAATGCAGTGATAGGGCCAAAGCGAAAAATGTTTTTCAAATAAATCAAAGTGTGCCAATTGTTTCTAAAATTGGTAGTATGGAGTATCCTTTACTTTTGAACAACTTTTCCTAGCAACTTATTTCCACATAAGAAATGTTAGCAAAGTTTTTATCAAGAGTAACTTTTTGCGGTAAAATTAAAGATAAGAAAGTGTTCCTATTCAACACCTCTTCTGTGGACATACTGTATATACATAGTGTATTTGGAAATGAAAGGAAGGTTTATGGCTTATTATAAATATAAATGCAAATTCTTTATCAGAGGCTCGAGAGTCCGTCATAAAATACTACATAACTCGCCCGAATATTAATTTGCGTATTTATCCTCATCAGATTTTTAGCAAAAGAGCACGCCACTGAAATGGTCGAATTTTCCTTCTCAATCAATATTTATGGCCTCCTTTCATTTCCAAATACACTAAGTATAGTTGTCAGCGGTTTTAGACATTAAGTTAATAAATATTTTGCGTTGCAACAAAAATGTATTTTTATGTTATAATAAAAAAATATGTAGTAACACTAAAAATATATTTAGCTAATAACCCTAGAATTAAAAAAGTTAATTAAAAGGATTTTCATAAATTATTCTTTTCTTTGCAAAATAAGTATTTGTTCCAACATTTAGTTGTTAGGTCTCGTAGTCCTAAACATAAATGATTATAAAATAAAAGGGGTGTCCCTTTTATTTATTTTTTCTTATTTTTGAAGAAATTGGTCAGAAGTTTTAATAAATTGGTTTTCGTGGTGCTGCAATGCTCCATTGTTTCTCATAAAATGCCCTTCAACAGATAAATGAGATTAGGGGGTCACAGACATAAAATTACCCTTGTAACTTAATAGAGAGTTATTGCAGAAACTGTTTTTGGCATTAAGCAGTATTTAAGACGACCTTATTTGAATACTCTCATACGTTATTTATGATTCTGACAATAGTTATTGCAAGTCGTAATTTATGTATCCAAATTAAGGGCTTGTTTACGTTTACTTTATTGTTTTGTATTTCTACACTTTCACTAGAATATTATGTGCTTTTATAATTTTGCTCCGGAAAAAACTGGGAAAACAGCCAAATAACCACGGAACACCAAGGTGAAAGACTAATGAAAACAAACAAGGTGCAAACGCAAACAAGCAACGAACATTCTAGGTTAAGTCCTACTTTCACAGAACACTAGCGTTTTCTGACAAATCAGAATTTATTTTAAGAATTGTGACAAATAAGGTAAAAATAACGTATATTATGGTATACACAATAAACAAAAATAAAGGAAAATAACCTTATTATGGACGACCTTATGTCAAACTACGACTGCGCATGCTCAAATGTCAAAATAACGTCAAAAAAGAGCGCGACGTTATTTATTTCTGCAATAACTCTCTATTATTTAAATTGCATACCTTTATCAATAACATCAGAAGACACACAGCAGGGACACGTGTCAAGCTTTACACACCTCCCTGGACCTCAATGTGATTACCTGGATAAAATAAAATAATTTCAGGTGATTGAGGACTTCCACAAGCTGGATATAATGATTACGAAGTTTTATTAGAACCACCGACACAGGAAGAATCCGAAAAAACTATAAACCCATTAAAATCTTTATGACTATAACATAATTAAATAAAGGCAAGAAATCAAATGCATTTTCCATTATTATATTATATGTATATTAATATTTAGTATACCCACCTTGGGATAGGATGACTTTCTGAACTCTCCTGCTCATCGAATCTATGAGTTGGCAGCAGAGATCATGGGTTACGACTTCATCCCACGTTTGTTGAATCTTCTGCCAAAGTGCCTCCCTATTTTCGGGTACGAAGTTCTCCATTGTCCGCGCCATTCTGCCCCACACATTCTCAATGGGATTCAAGTCAGGACTCTTCGCCGGCCATTGCAACTTTTCTACGTTGTTTTCGGTGAACCATTCGCGAACTATTCTTGCTGTATGCACATGAGCGTTATCATGCTGGAAAACGAAGCCATCGGGATACATTTCCGTTGCAGTTGGTAACAATCCGCCTTCGAGTATCTCGCAATAGCGAGCTGCTGTGAAGCGGTCGTCGATTCTCCAACAAATGCCAGATCCACGGTAGCTTATCCAGGCCCATATGTTGACGGAAAAATGCCCACTCCTTTTCCTGGGTGACACAAATCTTTCGTCATATCTTGAACTCACCGAAGGTCTATATACTCGCACTTTGCCATTGTAATGGCTTTGAAAGATCTTTTCGTCGCTAAATATTACCTTCTCCCAATAATGTGGCGGTAAACGCTGAAACTCTCGGCATATCTGCAACCTGACTTCCTTATTAGCCTCGGTCAGCTGAATTTTGTTGCTGGCCGTGCGAGATTTCAGATTGGCTGCATCTAATCTCCTTCGGGCAGTTCTAACACTTGCTGGAAATTGTGTTGCAGATACTGCTTCAACGGCGGATTTAAACGGATTTGCAAGGCAAAAATTAGCTAGTTGCTCATCTTGTTGGTCAGACGTAATTTTCACATTTCCTCCTCTATGTATGTTTTCCACGCTTCCGGTTTCGTCATATTTCTTCTTTATATTGAAAATGGTGCTTTTAGATACACCAAATTCTTCGGCCAGTCGGGAAATAGCCCAACCATTTTCTAGTTTGGCGATGATACGGTGCTTGACGGATTCACTCAAACGAGGCATAACGAACACTGTTAGTTACTCTCTCGAATTAGGATACTGACTAAATAATTTTAGCCCACCCACCTTAGTATTTATACAAAGGGCTAGGAGCAGGTATAATCGATATTTTCAAAATCTACATCCAATTCAATATTACAATTATTAAGTTAATCCCCAAAATTTAGTTATATTAAGTGCAGGTAGGTATAATTAATAAATACCTATTTAAAAAGATATAAATATCTATGCTAAAATATTTCAACTCAGGTAATCCGATAATCCATTAATTTTGTGCCATACATTTTCTAATTAATATTAAGAGCCCCCATATCTACTTTTAAACATATTATACAAATCCTTGAAATCTTTAATTTTTGAGATAATCGCTTGATCTGTTTTTTGTCCGAAAGGACTTCAAAAGCCGCTTATTTTAGCAATCCTGCCATTTTCAAATTGCAAATCCAGGGCCGGCTACGATTTTTTTATTCCCCCGATTTTCACAAAAACCATTTAGCCATTTTTTTATTTAAAATCTGACACCACAGCGTCAATCAGGACAGTCGAAAACCCTTTATATACCAAATTTGAACAAAAAATATAGAGAGAGTTCTATTCTACAGGATGTCAAAATTGAGCAAAATAGGAAATTTAAAGAAACCTCTTCAGGCATCTCTGGCGAGTCAAGTCATAAAAATTCAGCATTTTCAGATGGGGCAGAGAAAAATACCCTGTATTGAATCTTTGCACACCAACACTTTGAGTGGTTCTGTTGACAATTAAACTATTTTGACGGGATTCCATGGCACACTTGACTCGCCAAATGCCTGTAAATTTCCTATTTTGCTGAACCTTGACATCCTGTAGAATAGATCTCTCTCTAAATTCTTTGTTCAAATTTGGTATATAAAGGGGTTTTAGGGGGATCCTGATTAACGCTGTATTGGTAGATTTTAAATAAAAAAACACTCAAAAATCGTAGCCGGACCTGGATTTGCCTTTTGAAAATGATAGGAAGGCTAAAAGAAGCGATTTTTGAAGGCCTTTCACACAAAGAATGTTCAGGGATTATCTCCAAAAATAAAGATTTTATTAATTTGCATATGTTTAAAAGTAGACACCCTGTATATTAAATTATTGTTTTTGAGAAATTCTTCGGAATTCTATTGTGGCTCAAATTGACTATGGATTTACCTAATTTCATATTCCTAATTAATACAGGGTGCTGGCAGCAAAGGAAGGAAACTCGAGAAAAAGCAACTTTTATTGTGGTGTTGATTCTAATCTCAGCCTTGATATTTATTATTTTTTTATTTCATTATCATAAATACTAGACGGTATAGTAACATGATAAAATAGTACGAAATATTAAATACCAACACTGGGGTTGGAATTATTACCAGCACAAAGTTGCATTTTCCTCGAATTTTGTTCCTTTGCTGTGAGAGGCTGGAGGCTGTAATTTGCATTTTATGGTTCTATTTTTAGCAGACCGGCCGGCTGCAGACTCCAGCGCGATGTTGCCGTCTCCGCGCGCCCTGTAACGATAGCCACGAGAAACCTCTTCAGGTCGTTCGATACCAACTGTCCGCGACTGTACATATATATCATTTCATAGGTACCGCACAAATATTATATTTTCTCTAACGTTTACATTAAATATTTGTTGCAATTCTTAATATCTATCATTTATTTATTTTAACTGAGCTGGCTAGTGGGCTGTTTTCACTTATTTATCTCTCACTTATCTAAGACCATAATCCCTAGGCCCGTTAAACCCGTAACAACCAGGGAAGCTCCCGACTAGACTTATAATATTTATTTGTCCAACATTAACATCGTGTTCGTGGATGCTCGCAGAGATTGGTCCACCCGCCGCAGATTTCGGTCGTCCATGCCCATAGTGCCATCCTTCTGAGGTACAGCTTGGCTTGGTATACTTCTTGGCCAAGCAGAAAGCAGAACCAGCAGCTTTTTTAAAAAATACATTTTCTATTTGTCGCAATGTTATACGGTACGTATTTTGTCTTTCACTCGACTATATCCATTGAATCGGTTTAACGACACCATCAAGGCGAAGGCATCTCCGGGGATAAGCGCCCTAATCCCGATCGGATACTTTCGGCTCAAAGAAGATCCTGCAGGCCGAATGCCGCCCCGCTCCTCCGGCCGGAGATCGAAACAACGTCCGGGCCGCGCGTCCCCCATCAATCTGCCATTATGCCGCGCTATTGCACGATGTAATTGAATGCCGGCCGGCCAGAAACAAAGACGTCGTCCGCCACCCTTCGGCGGGCTGTGTGCTGTGTGGGGCGAGGGGAGCGCAAAGTTAACCCACTCATTGCTAACCTATAGCCATAGCTACGGAAAATAGCATTCCTTGCTTTCTTCCGTGTAAAAAGTCGTTCAGTTTTTTGGTAGGCTTCTGAGAGAAATAGCCAAGGATTGTGGGAGCAAAAGCGTCAAAACGCACACAACGGTAGTCAACCAACATATAACGGAAACTTACCAAAGTAAATAAACATTACGCACGTGTATACAACGTTTACCTGTGATAGGTTATGTCCTGAGAAATATCAATTTGGCCACACACCACACACTTTCTGCATACCATTTATAAACAAAATCAGTCACTATATCCTAAATACTAATAAATAGTTATAAATTAACAAAACACTCGAAAACACGAAAAATACGCACCTAAACAATCAAAGAATATGACACACTGGAGTAAACAACACGAACAATGAACAATGCAAAGATATTGAATGCGGCGGACGGCGACGTTGTCATGTTGGGCGATTTGAAATGTCTGTTGACGATTTTATTATTAACGTGATAACTACCATACTATAATTACAGCGCGATTTAGTTTAAAATTGTCGCATACAAATAATTAATAGCTGCATTTGTTAATTTCATGTTTTGGGAGGTGTGTATTCATTTAATCCCATTATTAAACCCGTCTATTTTGAAATGAAATGTAAACAATGAAGTACATACGTGGCAACACTCAAAAAGATGTTGGCTCTGTTTACTTTTTATTCTTACTCCCTCTGACCAGGGGCGGACTAAGGGGGAGGGCGGCCCGCCCGGGACTATGATCCTGGGGGGGGGGCTCCAAAGTTGTAGTAAAAATTAAGAGGAATTCGAGGATGTACTCGGATGTTGTATAATTTAACCTGGTTATCTCCTACCAGTTCCGGGATATTTACCAAAGAAGCTCCTTAAATTAGATAAAACGGTCTCTTATGAGTCTAGTGTTTGATGTTCAATCCAAGTAGGCCAAACATTGGAACCAGATTTATGAAAAATCAAGTCAGCCTTGCCAATAAAACTGACAATCAAATAGGCTCTCAATTCAATATTTTTACTTATATTATGTCATATTAATTATTTCACTCGATCTAAATCTAAATAAGAGACCAACTCTTACATTTTTTAAACGGTAACTCGTAACTATAGCTTCAGCAACAACAACAAAATTTGATATTAATCCGACAGGTAAGTAGAAATAATTAATTCACTGCCTACTTGATTGTCAGTTTTATTGTCATGGCTGACTTGATTTTTCATAAATCTGGTTCTAATGTTTGGCCTACTTGGATCAAATATCAGACAGTGACGCAAGAGACCATGTTATTAATTTTCTTTGGTTAATATCTCGGAAACGGTTGGACACAAATAGATAATGTTATATTATATCGTTGGATTCAGAATTAAAAAGGAATCCTATAATGCTTAAATGAAAGGTGTAAGTTGTAAAATGCAGAAAATATAACTTTCATTTCCACTAAAACCGAAAGTTACTATTTCAAAAAACTGAATTATTCAGGAATGCCACTTAAAGTTTCTCTAATGGTTGTGAAGGTAAAAAATTATATTTTATTACAGGGTCCGGCATTGAAACTTTCTTTTTTTAAGGTAAAAAATAAAAGTACCTATAAATTGTACATTTTATTTTTTTATTATTAGTAGGTATATTAAGCAATAACATGGGAAGTTTAAAATTAAGATATCTTAACAAGAATATTTGACAAGTGTCTATGCATTGTTGTAGCCGATTTCTGAAGTTGATGTGTGGACTCTTTCGAGCATTGCAACCGGTATATTGGCTATCTCGTGACGAATATTGTTTTTCAATTCTTCCACAGTTGCAGGACGGTTGTTATGGACTTTGGATTTAAGGTAGCCCCATAGGATTTTAGAAAAAGTCACATGGGGCTAAATTTGGCGAGCGTGCGGGTGTCACCCCTGTTGGAGACAAGTTGCCTGGAAAGATTCGGATTGTCTCATCATCCAAAGCCTACTTGTTGAAAGCGCGCGCTTCCAATTATACACATAAAATCATAAAAGCTATTAGTAATAGGTGTTATATATTTTTGGAATGGTAATTTTTTGCTCTATTAAAAAAATGCAAAAATATAATAAAAAATATATTTTTTTCATCGGTAATTCTTAAATCATTGACTTGAAAAAAAAACGTAGTAGCAGCATTGGATTCTACGTAAAAAAGTTTTAGGAATGTTTTTACAGAAACACCAAATTTTCAAACAGAAAAAAGTTACGTCATGTAACTCAAGAACGGTGACAGATATCGATTTTCGGTTTTCGCCATTAAGTTTATCACAAAAAATGAGCCTCAGACACCAATATCAGTTTTCCATCAAAAATAGGAGTTTCCCTATAAAAGTGTTCAATTTGGCCCACCCTGAACATATTAGACATTAAGTTTGTTGTCCTAAGTGATTTAGGGGCCGAGATATTATTGATAACGTACCTATATTTCAAAATGGAAGCTAAAAAATCCAAGATGGCCGACGGAGGAGTTGGTTTCTATCAAAAATTGAAAGCTATGTACCTAACTATTACCTGGAAAAAATTGATAGTGTGTCCACATTAGTGTGTCCACATTAACGCGAAATTCCACTATACGTTAGGTCTATACCATATACCCACTAATAATATTTCCCAAATATTTTAAGTACTTACATACCCAAATATCCATATCAAAAACATACGATACTGTTTCATGAAAAGTGTTTGATAAATATTTTGTTCCCAAAAGTTATCATCCTTAACAAATAATTGGATGTATGGACAAATATGTATTGACGTCATTCATGAAACGCTGATATCATAAAACGCTACCTATACTACAGTGTGTCCTAATTTGATACTGGACACCTCTGAAATATACAGGGTGTAACTGAACTGATAGTCAAAAATGAAACCACGTATTCTTCGAGTCAAAATAAGGGCATTTCTTCATATATTTTTTCTCCACAGGCCATAGTTTTTTTTCTACAGAGCGTAGAAATTTAGAGAAAAATACACATATTTCTTAGTATCTCTAGAAGTATACGAGATATTTTCTTCAAACTTGGCGTGTCACATGATCAGATGAGCTGTCCAATTTAAGGTTAATAAGCGAAGCTTCTGAGACCCTCATTTGCAGAGATACAGGGTGTTATTAAAATTAATTAGTTCAGAAAAATATGAATACCCTGTACAATCGCATTTTTTTAATTTGTTTTGGTTGGTAATATCAATGGTTAACAAAAAGTATCCCTTAGTATTTTTTCATATTCTCAGCCGTTTCTTAATTATTTTCAAGGAATGCCAATGCTGCAATAAACAAGTCATTTTAAGAATAAATGTAACAATCTGTGGATGTCAATAATTAAACTTGGCATTATTTGAATCATTTGGCTGTCAACTTTGCACTTTAGTATCAATATTTTGAAAAATGATTTGTGCTATGGACTGAAAGGGACGGAGGTCATTTCGAACATTTAATAATTTAATTTTCTAATAGCATTACGTTTGTCTTCTTATCGTTTTTGCTTTTGTATTTCGTTAAATAAAGTTTAATTGACATCCACAGATTGCTAGATTTATTCTTAGTGACTATTGTTAATTGCATCGTTGACGCTCTTTGAAAATAATTAAGAAACGGCTGCAAGTATGAAAAGATACTAGGAGACACTTTTTGTTAACCATTCTATTAACTCTTAACCACTCAAAACAAATTAAAAAAATGCGATTATACAGGGTATTCATATTTTTCTGATCTAATTAATTTTAATAACACCCTGTATCTCCGCAACTAGGGGCCTTAGAAGCTTCATGTCAACCTTAAGTTTGACGGCTCATCTATTCATGTGACACGCCTAGTTTGAAGAAAATATTTCGTACACTTCTAGACTTCTAGAGATACTAAGAAATATGTGCATTTTTCTCAAAACTTCTACGCTCTGTATAAAAAAAACTATGGCCCGAAGGAGAAAAAAATATATAAAGAAGTGCCCTTATTTTGGCTCCAAGAATACGTGCTTTCATTTTTGACCATCAGTTCAGTTACACCCTGTATTATGAAGATCAAGGAAAACAAATGGTCTTTGTTTTTTTATTCGTAGACCGTAGACCCAAGGCATAGTATCTTATAGGAGGTAGTATTTGGTCGGGGTAATTATTTTATGGCCTGCTAAGATTTTTTAAAATAGCAAATTTTCAAGAAACTCTATTTGCGTTTTTTTTTTACAGTAAATCTGACTTTATAGGGTGACTCAGCACCCCTCAAGACTCACGTATACCAAATAACTCAATAGTGTTCTTTTTACAAACTTTTTATTCCTACAGTAACAATATTACGATTAAAACAAATTAATTCGCACCAGAAGTCATCGTGGTAATTCAAGACACATTACCTACTGCCTAGGCCTACTTTTTCCCTAAAAAAAATAAAACGCACAAAAATCAAAGTAGGCCTGAGCTTTTGAAATTTTTCACGCCTACCCAGTTTTTCGTGAATAAGTTTCCTTAATAACATTTTGAAGTGGAAGTAACGAAAAAGCTAAAAATCAAAGTAGGCCTAAACTTTCGCAAACCAGTTTTTCATTCTGAACAAGTTTGTTGTAAAAAATCGCTAATACGGATTTTTGAAAATGGAAATAATTACCCCGACCAAATACTATCTCCTATAAGGTACTTTCCCTCGAGACTACCAATGAAAAAATATAGACCATTTGTTTTTACTTGACCTTCATATATTTCCGAAGTGTCTAGTATCAAATTGGGACACACTGTATTACACAGGGTGATTCAGTCATGATGTAAAAGTAAAAATTTTGAACCATGCACACACTGAAGGTTATGAAGAAATAAGAAAAATACAGCACTAATCTCTCGTCCACATTTTGTCCGTGTTGTCAAAATGGCAAGGTTGTATAAATTGTTGTATGTACACACTACACGATGATATTGCTAACGGCAAAACACTATACAAAATCGTAACAACGTCTATAGAGCGATCCGCTTTGTACGTTTTTAAAAGTAAGAAAGAGATAAGTTCGAGGGTAATGGTGCCGCCATGTCTACTAGCGTCTAGCGCACCTGGAGGCAAAGAAAAAATGGAATAGGCAGGGTAAAGTA
The DNA here is from genome assembly GCA_963920635.1 of Pseudeuparius sepicola. Classification (NCBI taxonomy): domain Eukaryota; kingdom Metazoa; phylum Arthropoda; class Insecta; order Coleoptera; family Anthribidae; genus Pseudeuparius; species Pseudeuparius sepicola. The sequence goes on along the minus strand of OY987298.1, from coordinate 24,170,727 downwards.
GTATTTTGAAAAAGTGGCGCAGTTGCTAGGAAACAAATTAGAATAATTTTATGCAGCAGAAAGCGCGCACTGAAAGTAATGCTGGTGGTATGGCCCAACTCTTGTTTTTGGATTTTTGGGGAAGAAGTAAAAAGTAAGTAAATTTACGATATTATGTTGTGCAACTGACAGAGGGCGTAAGGGGTCAACAGCCTTGACGCGCGAGTTTGCCAGCTTACTAGCAAAGAGTCGTTAAGTAGGGGTTTTAATACACAAAAAAATGTTGACTTTAAAATGTCGGATGTTATTTTAAACTTTTTTTCACCTGCGGTTACAACTTGTTACATCCATGACTGAATCGCCCTGTACATAGTTATCCTAGGAAGACATTATTGATTTCACAGTAATTTTCATATTAGGCCTACGATAAAACCAATTTGGCACCGTTAATTACAGTACTAATACCTACACCGGGAAACTGTGCCATATGCCAACAACAAAAAAATCCACGGTAGAAAAGGGAACAAGGCCCCCAGCAGGAATCGCGCTAATCTTCGTTTGAATGGGGGGATCTGGCCCCCGGGCCATCCGATCGGAAAATCACACGGCGGGCCAGCGATTACACCAGCTGTCGAGGGGGACAGGGAGAGGTTCTATAATATACAGCGTGTTTCACTTTGAGCCGAGACAAATAAGATGCAATTTAAAAGATCAACCTATATAGTTCTCAACGAGTTATACATTTTGGGATTAATTTTTTGAAATAGTCCTATTAAATGGCCTACTTTTATTAAAAGAGGTTCCCCCAAAAATCCCCCAAAACCATATAAGGCATTTTTTAAGAATAAAATGGGTAGTGCCATCGAATTGGCCATAGTTCAAAACATTTTGTACCAAATTTAAACACTCTAAGTTATACAGAGTGTTTCCGGAGTGGAGTACCTCTTGTATAAACCACAAGGCATATTTTAGTGATCGTTTTTGCGAATCGATCAAGCCTTTCTCAAGGTATTATTTTACATATTATAGTTTTACATATAGTGTGATTTGGTGGTGGTAAGAACTAATACTTAATATACAAAATAAATAGATAATATGGGTCATATAATATGGGTCACGCAATTTCAATATTCAGGGTTCTGGTTATAAAACTCCCCGTAATATTTTTATCTTTTAGTTCAATTTTTTAACTTGGCATTAAAATTAAAACAAACTGTTTTTAACCGGACTTTAAACATTGCAAAATCATAACCTTACAAGAAATTTTTGTAAAGCATAGTGCGATCGTCTGAGAAAATCAATATTTTAGGAATTTCAATTATTTACATACAGGGTGACCTATCTGAAATGGAAGCATCGCATACAATTTTTATTTTTGATCCGATTTTTGTCTTTTTTTCTATTGATAGGTCATAAAAACTGTTATTTTGGTGCAAGATTTCAGGGCTTAATCTCAATTTTCAATTTCATTTACCTTTTTACCTCAAAACTAACTACGCCATTGAATTCGGGACCATCTAAAATGAGTTTGTACCAAGTTTCGTTAAAAAATAACAAATATTATAAATACTGGGTTTTCAATTTCATTTACCTTTTTACCTCAAAACTAACTACGCCATTGAATTCGGGACCACCTAAAATGAGTTTGTACCAAGTTTCGTTAAAAAAATAACAAATATTATAAATACTGGGATATCTATAATCAATATTGATAGGTAATCAAGAGGGATGTTTTTTTGGCATTTCAGGTAAATGATAATCAGTTGAAAATAATGCACTCCAACCGAGATTCTAACCCAGGACTTCTATGGGGCCGTAGACGATTTGAATCAACTAAGCTACCGGAGCATATACGGGTTACATCGGCATCAACTGCTTATTAGCACAGACATAAAGCTATATGTCTGTGTTATTAATAAGTAGTGGTTAGTGGTGAGATGTAGGAGACTCCGCCGTCTTCTACAACTACTAGAAGGTATTATAGTTTTCTTTTGGTTACTGGGTTGGCGACCATTAATTACGCATTTTTAAAAAAATTTTTTGTCATTTAATGAACAATTATAAAAAAAAATTTTCCATTACACAACACGTGTTTCGGCATAGGGCCATCATCAGGTATATCAAACTAAAAAACAACATGTTTCCTACTATAACAATGTGTACATTCAAAACGGTATTGTTAATACCGTGTACCGTGTACATTCAAAACGGTATTGTATTAAAAAAAAATTTTCCATTACACAACACGTGTTTCGGCATAGGGCCATCATCAGGTATATCAAACTAAAAAACAACATGTTTCCTACTATAACAATGTGTACATTCAAAACGGTATTGTTAATACCGTGTACCGTGTACATTCAAAACGGTATTGTTAATACCGTTTTGAATGTACACATTGTTATAGTAGGAAACATGTTGTTTTTTAGTTTGATATACCTGATGATGGCCCTATGCCGAAACACGTGTTGTGTAATGGAAATTTTTTTTTTATAATTGTTCATTAAATGACAAAAAATTTTTTTAAAAATGCGTAATTAATGGTCGCCAACCCAGTAACCAAAAGAAAACTATAATACTACAAAAACGACCAGGAAAGAAAAACAAGAAATTTTTTAAACTACTAGAAGGGGTAAGAGGGTGTAGGTCAACTTTCTATTTTCTACGTGGTATTTTTCTAGAATTAATCGATTTTACATTTTACAGTGTTCAAGGGTACATAAAAAACGGTGCAAAATGAAATTTTGAACAGCATGCTGGAAGTATGTTCTCTTTTGCACTAAAATAATAGTTTTTTTCTTGAAATCGGCAGTGAAGTGTCCCAAAATCGTCATTAAAAGCTCAGAAATCGGCACTGAAGTAGCCCATTATTGTACGATTTTTTCAATAAGTAGGCCTTGGCGAGATGTAAACATCAAACGTCAGACGCGGAGCCATCGCCCGTCAAAAGTTACCAAATATTGAAAACCCGGCCAATAAATCCCATTTAACTTTTCGTACACATTGCGAAATTTTTACCTATAGCAGCGCAATCTTTCAGTATAAACATTTTAGTAGATTTGAATATCAATAGATTTGTAATGGAGGCTGCACAACAAGCAGCAGTGTGGTTTTTCTGTTCGAAGGCGCCGTGTCTTGTCATACTTGACCTAGGTAGAGCGATCGTCAAAGTCAAGCAACGCCGCGCGCAGTTGGCTCAAGGACGGGTGATCCCGTATGATTATTTTCTTGCCTAATAAATGTGGTTTATTTGCCTCGGCCAGAGGGCTCGGCAACTAAATTCCACACGAGTCATAAAAAGTTGAACTTCAGTGCCTTGGTACATAAATAACTATTATTGTATATCTCGTGAATAGTACGAAGTACGATTTAGGTAAGTATACCACGTTTTATTTGCTAAGAAAAATTCGTCTAGTTATATTCGGTCTTTCATCACTCACCGGTCTTGACCTGATACTTCAGGGTGGTGGCGCAGTCGTGCACCAGCTGCTGCAGCGAGACGCCCTGGTCGGGCACGCGCAGGTCGAACAGCTTCTGCATCTCCTCCGGGTGGTGGAAGTCGAGGATCTTCTCGGAGCGGTCGTTGGTGGCGCGCACGAAGTCCAGCAGGATGTCGACGACGCGCTGCAGGAACTCGCGCGTCGCCTGCTCGTTCTCCGTCTTGTACGGCAGGATGTCTGGAAGCACAGGGGCGGGTGAGGGGGGTCGGCGGCAGGCGGGCACGTTTCGAAGCGCTGTTTGTTGAAAGGGATACGTCTACGAAACTAGTCTAAAGACAAATATTGGCTTATAGTCCAAGAAAATTATCATTTTTGTATAGAGGTAGAAAAATTAATTCTTATCAGGTAGATATTTTCAGGGTTGGTTGGGGGTAGCGTCTTGAGTATAACCCCAAAAAATCACCATCGAAGTCGTGTTACGAACCCCGCAATAGGGGTGGTTTTGCAAACTTTTTTTTGCAATTTTTATTCTTATGTGTACATTATTACATTCTCTACAACTTTCCCTTATGAAGTTTTTTTAACTACTTACTTCACGAGATATAGGTAAAAGATCACCACTAGCTAAAGGGCTTTATAAGGGTGAAAAAAAAATTCTTTAAAACAAGCTGATTTCTTCAGGGCTAACTGGGGGTGCACTCCTAAGTACCCCCGGTAATAATGTACAGGGTGTTCCCGTATATTTTGACCCACCCCTAGAGCCTTTATTTTTCGAGTTAGAAAAATATTACTTAAATGAAAGTTGTAGGGTTTCTTCTGAACCGCTAGGATCTGTTACTAGATAAAACAAATGAGCGTCGCAAATTTACGAAAAAATATAACTTACCTTTTTAATGGAACACCCTGTATATTTGAATTGCACGCATTTTTCCGATACCAACAATATAAATAATATGTTATGTGTTTGCTCTAAGCATTCGCATGATATTCCAAATTGCAGATAAATACGATCTTTATATTTTTAATCAAGGTTGCCATGGAAAAACAGTTCAACTTAGACAAGAGCATTCCTATCAATCCATTATTTTGCAATCCATTAGTTTGCAAAACCACTCCTATTGCGGGGTTCGTAACCCGACTTCGATGGTAATTTTTTGGGGTTATACTCATGACGCTACCCAGAACCAACTCTGAAAATATCTACCTGAAAAGATTTTTTTTTCTACTTGTATAATTTTCTTGGACTATTAGAAAAAATGCACATACAATCGCAAGATACAAGAAAATTATTATATACATTTTTCTTTTATTTGGAGCCTTAGTCCTTGCATTTCACCATCCAAAGACATGGAAATAATTTGTATAGCTCTGAATAATAGTTCAGTCAAATGGTACACAAGGAGAGCTCGAAGTGGAAAGTTCCGGTGTAATTGTTTTTAGTGGTTTATTTTATGTTTTTTTGACGTGCTGAACACGAACCGAATAATGTTTTTTTAGTGATTTTCAGCTTATAACATGCATAGCAAGCTATTTATGCAAAAAGTGGTCCTGTAGTAAAATAAAGAGGAGACAATTATCTACAATTTATGTCTCTTCGTGTTTTTTTTTTGTACGTCATATGGTTTTTACGCAAAAAAGAGTGTTGAAATGTCAGGGAAATGGGTAGTTTTTGGCAAATAGCAAAAAAATAAGTGAAAGGAGACTTTAACCGAATTAGTTTATCTGTGCTTCCTTGCCTTTCAACATACAGAACAATATCACATTTGGCGTCCCTACCTGCTATATCTATGCTGCAATACAGTAGCAACATTCTTTGGGTTTGAGAGTAGATAAAGGTATTTTCAAGTACAACAATGGCTTGGAAATAAAAAAGATCATGAGCAATCGGGTTAGAAGAAAACCAAAGGGGGTCTGCAGCCACTACCAACGCTACAGCCACCAGCACCAGAAGCAGTTTTAAAACTTATTTCTTGCAAATGCATGAAGACCTGTCAGACCAACTTTGGATGAAGAAAATAAGGCCTTAACTGTACTAATATGTGCCCGAACTGCGAGAACAGCTGTAGTAACATGCCGGTTGCAGAAATTGGGATAATTATATCCCACCTTTATTTCTTGACTCACTGTTTATTTGTGTGTTCAAAATATGTTTCGAAATAGGTATTCATAATATGTATTCAATAAATTGTCAAGTATTTGGAATTAAGTAATTTTATCTGTTTTAGGCAAGAACTGGGAGGCTGCCCTGAAAAAAGTATGCAACAGAAATTCGCTTATAGAAAAATCTTTTCTCCACGACCATTCGTGAATGTAACTATTCTAAAATCATTTTTAATAATAGAACTTAAATTCTCACTCTAGGGCGAGATGATTTATTCTTAAATACTAGCTTCTCGAGTGTTTTGCATGTACCTATTTCCAGGATCTTAATATAATTTTTGTAATCTATTGCACATAAATAAACAATATAATAATAGGGATACTAATATTTCGTACCTACTAATAATAATAAATCATTGCATTATTTTATATATTTTCATTCCATAACAAGACAATGAATGAATATACGCTAATCGAACTAAACACGGCATCGAGTGCCATGGATTTCAAGACTATCAACCTCGCTGTCAACAATAGCTGCGTGGGGGTTCGTATTTTCGAACGTGTTTTAAGTTAAATAAAATGAGTGAAAAATCGAGTGATTGAACCTGCTGCAACAAAAATTGAAACATGAATATGAAAAATATTATGCGTTGTTAAGGGAGTGGCAACAAGAAAAGAAAACGACCTCATTTTCTAAAAAAGTTTTAATTGCATTTTTTGGTGATTTCTTAAAAAAAATGGAAATCCTCGACTCTATGGAAAATGTATTCAATTTTAAAAGCAACGATAAATTTGAAACAGAAGAAAATGTTAGGCAATTCTTAGAAAATGCTCCGGATGTGATATATTTAGTTACAAAGGTAGTAAAAATTATCTCTCAAATAACTTAATAAAATTTAGTTATTGGTGTTTTTGGGGCTTGTCGTAAGAATGAACTTTACAACATGAAAGTTTCTGATATTAAAGATTTAGGTTCCGCAATACTAATTATTGCAGTTCCTAATACGAAAACTAAAAAACCAAGAGAATTTACAATCACGGGAGATTTTTATTATAATATTGTAAAGAAATACTGGGCACTGAGACCTTCTCTTGTTCCGTCTGATTATTGTTTTATTAATTTCCAAAAAAATAAATGTACACGCCAAGTAATTGGCATAAATAAACTGGGTAATATGCCTAAACAAATTGCCACGTTCCTGAATCTAGAAAATCCACAAGAATATATACTGTCCACTGTTTCCGCCGTATACGTCAGCGACTACGTTGGTAAACGCAGGTGCGAATATTACAACATTAAAAAGACATGGGGGCTGGAAGTCTTCTCAAGTAGCAGAAGGAAAATTATCTACAAAATCGAATAAATGTAGCAAATCAATTAGTCTCGTCAATTACTGGATCGTCAGTAACTGCCTCTTCATCTTCCAATTCGTCTTGCTATACGTCTGTTAACTCCACATCTAAAAACCAATCTGTGTTGAAAAAAATTACGGAAAATATTTCCAATGCACCAGTTTTCAATTTCAATAATTGTACAAATACTATAAATATACATACATATTAATACAATGTAACATGCAAAATGTGTGAATAAATAACTTGTTTTGTTCAAATTTAATTAAATTGTTTTTTGACTTTCTGGTCGTGGAGAATAATTACATTCACGAATGGTCGTGGAGAAAATACAGTCTGTTACTCGGTTAGAATGAAAAAATTCGATACTCGCTAATGCTCGCGTTCGGAATGTTCCACTCGTATCGAATTTTTTTATTCTAATTACAGAATCTACTATACCTACATGAAATAAAAAATATAAAAATGGTGTTTTTTGCTATTTTCCAAAAACTACTGAAGTTCCTCGATGTTTCAACACTTTTTTGTGAGGAAACCATACCGTACCATGTACAAAAAAATGTTAGGATAGGTAAATTGAAGATACTTGTATTGTCTTTATTTTACTACAGGACCACTTTAAATAAATACCTTGCTTTACCAGTTATAGGGTGAAAATCACCAAAAAACATTATTTTTAGTGTTTTCTTGGTGATTTGTCATATTTGCGGGGAAACTTTTTGTCGGACAACTTTAGATTCATGTCCAGCGCCCAAAAAATAAACCACTAAAAACAATTACACCAACACTTTCCACTTTAATCTTCCGTTTGACTGAACTATAAAGAATCCCAGGAAAGAGTCAAAGCTCTATGTGTAGTAGTAGCTAAGTTTTGACACAGTATTTTGGTATATGACACGGTGATAGGTGTCAGTTTGTGGTATTTAGATACGTTTTCCAGTTATTATGCTTAGCTGTGCGGCTTGTGGCAGCAAAAAGTAAAATGTTTAAGGATAATATTCCATCGATAAGAATATTTTAATTTAAATTAACTTTTAAGGCCATGCACCAAAGTGGCATAGGCGTTTGTGTCTTCATGGTTCGAAATTTAAAATTAGAATTTCTATATTATCAAGAATTTCTAAACTTAAAGATATAAACGTGCCTTATAATTTTTTGCCTGTATTATGGGTACTGATTTCACGAAAAATGACGATTTCTGCCTCGATTAGTTTGTCGAAACAACTCAAAGGTGCACGCCAATGTAAAAACGGAAACGGTATCCCTCCATATGCAGAGACTATCCAGGTCCAGAGTTAAACCCAAATTTGCTCCTTCCTGGGGTTCTTTATTCAAAGGTATTCTAGCTCTATAAATTAATTTAAAAATTGTTTTTCGTTTGTTTTCGGCACATAAACTAATCAGGATTACTGATTGCTGAAATCGGTATTGTGTAGGCAACTATTAAAAGACTATTTTAAATAGAAAACTCTCTTATCGTCAAGGCACAGATTCAATATAACAGTCTCAACGAACGTCAAAATTATGTGTGCAGCACATTTACACTGTCAGATATATACACCAATCTAACGGAACAAATTTTACACAGGCCAAATAATTGTCGATTTCTATTTACATTCTTCAACTATTTATTTTCAGTTGCACAAACTATGGCTTGCATAATGCTTAAGCCGATTTATATAAATTAACTGAGAGTTTAAACCCGCAACAACAGTACCCACAACAGTTGAAATGTATATGTACGAAAGTCAAGAAACTAGAGAACGGAATGTCATGATGACCGAACACTTTTCAACAAAACGCAGCAAAGCCAATGAGTCGGTATTTGACAATAATAATTATTTATAAAAGGAGTAGGATAGTACTTATCTGAAAAGGATGATAGATGCTTTTGTTGAAAAGGTGTTTAGTCATGACACCGCTCAAAACACATATTTAAAGTTTTATAGTTGCGGAAAATATAGAAGTACAAAGTAATGTTAAATAATAAAGTACCAAGGAAGTTGACTTAAGACCCTTTCAACAACAAGCAATTCAAAACGATGATGAAGTAACTAATGAATAAGAAAGATTCATGTGAAAATATCGAGTAAAGTACAATGCCCAACAATACAATTTCCATTGTAGATCATTGTGACGCAGGGATCAAGCTTCGTCTCAAATTTGCTATTGTCTATTGGTGCCGAATTAGCATGCGCCAGCCAACATTTTGTTCAAAGATAACTTGGCACCAGTGAACTGTCAATTGACTATTGGTGTTCGTTCCTCTTTAGAAAATAATAAATTATTCGATTACTCAATGGTAATAATGGCCAAATGATTGTTTGATTTTTAAAATAAGGAGAAAAATCTATTATGGGTTTGTGGAACAAGCACACAAATGTTTTTTTTCTCATTTTCACATGAAACTTTTTAGAAAATATGAGGAAAAATGTATATACTTGTTATAGGCACTTTCTCTTTAAAAAATGTGGGAAGGACATTAACCATCTTATGGACTATTTCTCTACCAGCTGGGACTTCGTCTGAATGGTATGGAAGGATGTCTGAAAAAATCGTCAGTTTTCTTAGTTTCTACTCAAAAACCTCGTTTTTTAAAAATCAAAACTACATGCAGCTTACTCCGTTTATAAAACAACTATGATCTACGTGTCTCATGCATACAGGGCAAATAAAAAAAAAGTGCCTCACCGTGACAATGTTTGCACATTGCCGTGACCAGGATTCGAACCTGGGTTACTACGGCCACAACGTAGGGTCCTAACCACTAGACGATCACGGCTACCGAGGCTTGTGTGAAACTTACGGGAAAGTAACTAGTGTAGGGAGTGAGCTGTTCAGATACATAAAATCAACGTTACACTTTCTATATCATTATATGTTGTTAGTGATGGTCTATAAGAACAACTAACTGTGTATTATGTAAATCTATTTCAGCGCAAAAAACAAATATACAAGGTGTCCATGTCCATTCGAATCTCCCACCAATATCTTTTAACTTTGTGACTATTATTCTTTGAAATACCTACACCTACAAATAATTATTTTTTTACTACTGACCTGAGAAATCACCATTATTTACCTCATTCCTCTAATGAGAAGTAATATTTCTCTACCTAGGTAAATAATGATAATAAAAAAATACCTAGGTATTTGCGTCCAGACCGCGTCCGCAGCAAGCCGATCGGCCTTTTTTGTCTATCTTCTTAAATAAAATTGATTAAGGTAGGTGCACCAAAACCTGACATAGTCCTAAAAGCTGACACGTTTCTTTTTTTTAACAAAAACAAGCTTATTCATATAGATGGGTCTATACCCACCATCTGCAATTATTATTTCAATATTCTAGTCGACACTGACATAGGCAACCAATCATTCAAGCTAAAACATTTTAATTCAGTGTAACCTAAAATTCAAGGTGTTCTGTTTCTTTAAGAAAGTCATTTTTCGTTAACAATTTCTTAAGGCTTAGAGTCCCTGGTAAGTACATTTCTTTAAATATTTTGAAAGTTTTGTTGAAGTGGCATGTGTACAATCATTAGGGAGGTTTAAAATAACTAAAATTTTGTAAGAATAATTTTATAACCTCAAAATTGTAAAAAATACAACTCATGTCAGGTTTAGGTTCAAAAATCTGCGTTTTTCTTAAACCTGACAGTAATGTCAGCATTAAGAATGTTACATTATAATTCTTGTTCCTAATCCTGATATTGTATGTACCTACCTTTTTAGCCAAAGATGCCTCCCAAGAAAATTCAAAATTATTCTGAAGAAGCATTAAAAAATGCAATGAGGGATATTAAAGATGGAATACCATTAGCCACGGTATCAAAAACATATAACATTCCTCGTACTACCCTTTACTATAAAAAAACTGGGAAATATCCAGAGCTAGGAAAAATAGGTTCCCCTACAGTTTTGTCTTCCAATGAAGAAACTGCCTTGGTCAGTTGGATGCTGCACCTATCAGATACAGGTTTTCCAGCCACAAAAACCCAACTCCTTGATAGCATTGAAATGATTTTAAAGAAATTGAAGAGAGATTCTAAATTCAGTAATAATCGTCCTGGCCGTCATTGGTATGAGCTTTTTTTAAAAAGACACCCGGAGATTGCAGAGAGAATAACCCAAAATTTAACAAGTGGAAGGGCGAAGGTTTCTGAACAAAATATCAGAAGCTGGTTTAAAGAAGTAACCGACTATTTCAAAAGCAAAGATTTGCTCAAAATTGCGAATGATCCTACGCGAGTGTTCAATGCGGATGAAGCCGCTTTTTTTTTAAGTCCTAAGGGATCAACAGTACTAGCTAGAAAAGGACAAAAGTCCGTATACAGCTTTATAGCTAACGATGAAAAAGAATGCTTAACAACTCTTGTATGCGGTAAAAAGTTCTATTCCTAATAGGTTGCCTTCTAATAATTCTGTCCTAACTTTATTTTAGGAAATGCAGCTGGTGCTATAGCTCCACCCATGACCATTTATCCTTACGAAAGAATTCCAATGGCAGTTGTTCATATGTTGCCTAAAGGATATTGCCTCGGTAAATCAGAGTCAGGTTGGATGACTTCTCAGACATTTTTTGAGTACATCACAAACTCATTTTACCCATGGCTAGTTGAAAATGAGTATACTTTTCCAATCTTATTATTTGTTGATGGACACGCATCTCACCTCACTCTGCCATTAAGTGAATTTTGTACCAAAAATAAAATTGAGCTTATCGCTTTATACCCAAATTCCACACACATACTGCAGCCAATGGATGTTGCTATATTTCATCCACTTAAGACAGCGTGGCGGAAAGCAATACACAAATGGCGAATTGAAAATGGGGGTGCTAAGTTGAAAAGAGAGAATTTCGCCCCTCTCTTCAATTCCGTTCTAAGATCAAACATTCAAAGCGAAACTTTGAAAAATGGTTTTAGGGTGTGTGGTTTGTGCCCTCTTAATGCCGATGCAGTAGATTATTCTAAAATTAAACAGTTTTCTTCCCAAAGTAAAGATGTTGCCAGTCAGAACACAGTTCCAGTATTTTCTGTTCAAGAAATTTATACAATTTTGAATTATATGGACTCTTCAATTGCGCCAGATAAATTAAAACTATTTAAAAATTCCGGTCCATCTTGGCAAGGAAATGTTGAAGACACGTCTCTCTTTAACTTTTGGTACAAAGTTAAATTAGAGAAAGAACAAAGATTAGCATGTTCTGAAGATAAAGGTGAAACAGCATCAAGTAGTGAATATGAACCGATATGGAACCTCACTGATAATGATGAAAGTATTCCTTTCTTAAATGACGAAGAATTGATTAATGCCGCCGAAAATATGGAGAATTATTTAATAGATATTACACACTCCTTGTCAGAAAAAAATATTACTGGGAAAGACTATGTTTTAAATGATGAAGCTCAAGCCCATCAGGTAAAAGACGAAACTTTTACTGAGATTAATAGAAAATACATAGACATGGAGCTAGACGAATATGAATTACCTGGGATAGAAAATGTCATAAGCGAGAACAAAGGAAATACAAAAATAAATGTTTATAATGAAGCAGAGATTATAAGAAATGTTGAAAAAACTCCAGAAGACTGTAATATCACAAGCGAAAACAAAAAAAATAGAAATAAAATCAATTTTGATAAAGAAGCAGAAGTTATAGAAAAAATTCCAGAAGAATGTAATGTCTTAAGGGAGAACAAAGAAAATAGAAATGAAATCAATCTTGCTAAAAAAACAGAAGTTATACAAGTTATGGAAAAAACTCCAGAAGAACCCACAACACCAATAAATCATTTAAATGTGCCAACTCCATTCAAAAAATGTTTATTTTGGCCTGATACCCCTAAGACAGCAGATGCAAAGAGAGTTTTAAAAGATAAAATTCCCACAGTTGCAACTTCAGAGCAATGGCAAACATATTTTAAGAAAAAGGAATCTGAAAAGAAGCAAAAAGAAGTTGAGAAACAAGAACGCAAAAAGAAAAGAGAAGAAAATAAAATGAAAAGGAAAGATAAATCACAGAATAAAAATGCCAGCAAAGAAAATCCTGGAGCTAAATTTGCCTCGTCAGTTTCAGAAGAGCAAAAAATAACTAACAGTGACGTAGGATGCAAAAAAGTATTCAATGATATTGTTGAAAATAGTTATGTTATTGTTAAATATGATTCAAACTATTATCCAGGCAAAGTTACAAAGAGTTCTAATGAAGGTTACATGGTTAGTGCTTATGAAGCTAGTGGTCCATTTTTATATAAATGGCCCAAATGTAAAGACGAAATCCTTTATGCCCCAGGTGATATTGTTGAGTTGATTTCAGAGCCAGTACCTGTTCAAAGGGGGTGTTTCAAAATTAAAGAAATGAAAAAATACAAAGAAAGTTTTTAAATTTATATTTGTCTAATAAAATATTCTTGAAATACTTATTAACGAATGTAACAGAATGTTTCTTAAAAATAACAATACAGGTTTTAATAATATTTGTGTGTGTAGTGTATTATTACTCGTACAGTCCTGAAAAAAACATTAGGTGTCTGAAATAATAATTAAATTTATTTATTAAGTTGCTTAACCTACTACTTACCTTTACTTACTTACCTATTACTAAATTTGTCATGAACCGTCGTGGTATGGTTATGATGCTTGCCCTCTAAAAATCAAAAAACTTTGTGGGAAAAGTTCCAAAATAATTTGTAAGCATCTAAATAATAAGCAAAAACATTATCTATTCATTTAAAGCAAAAACAACAATTAAAACAATAATTAATTAATAGATAACAACATATAATAACCTATATCAGGTTTAAGAACAAACATATTCAGCTTTAGGAACACCGTTGATAAACACTGTCAGCTTTTGGTGCAGGCGTAGGTTTTAAATAAAAGTTAATATTTTACACTTAAATATAACATTTTATTAAATGTTTGGCATTTTTTCAGCACGTTGAAGTTGTTTTCTACCTAAAATGGTTTTATGACAACAATGGCAAGTTAAATATTCGTGTGGAATACTTACAATTGCCTCCAATATTCTTAAAGTGTCAGGTTTTGGTACACTTACCTTATATCGATTTTACTGGGAGTTTTGGTAGGTAAGTAGGTAGGTACATGATTAAATAAATTATCGCAAATTTTCGTAAATTGTAAAATTTTCTTTAAAATGTAAATTTTTACTGGTTCGCTTTTACTCGATCCCTTGCTTTTTACTTTTTGGCACTTGCAGTTTTCCTATAATTTTGTTTACAGAAAACTCATCTATGTCTTCTCCGTTGGGGAAATATAATTCATTGTCTTTTACACTTTTACGAAGGTATTTACACTTTTACGGAAGTTATTTTACTATAAAATTTCAACTATATACATATCGGGTCCCGAGGATCAGGACTGAATCACCCCGTGTAGGAGTTGAAATTTGGCACAGATTTGTTTGTTATTAAAAACACATTTCTGTATAATTTTAGTCAACAAAATGAAAACTATCAGTTTGTGTTTAGAGAAAAATTATACCAAATTTGGGGTCCTTTTCCATAAATAATTTTTTATATAGGCCCAATCCTAAAATTAAGAAAAAGCTCAATACCTACACAACAAAATAAATTGCAATGTCTCAACTAAATATCTAAAGTAAAACTAGGCACTTCAATCCTATTGGAAATTTGTGTAACTTGGATTTTTTAACTGGTAGATACTTTTTCTGTTTTTTGTTAGGTTGACAGACAGAATTCTGTTTGACCCTGAAAATTCGAACAATTTTCGCCTGCAATCTTTACATACGAAAATTAAATATTAAATGTAATGAAATAAAGTTTATTTTTAAAGTAACATTTTGGTACCGGTACCTAACAGCTATAATGATACACCCCATCCCTCGTAGAAAAGCTCATCCTGCCACAAGCTACCATATTATTACTAATTTTACTACTACTAAATCTGTTTAAATGTCACGCTACGCCACTGTACAGGAGTTATTAATAAAATTAGTTTTTTTTTTCAACTTTAAACTTAAGGGGGGGGGGGGGTTGCCCACAGAGAAAGTGAGGTTAGATTTCGTATTTTTTTAAGTTGTATATCATGAAATCTAATAACATTTGACCTGGCAAAAATTTAGTACAAACATTTCTGTCTACCTATAAAACAAAACACTGCTTATAAGATCTTATGATACAAATTAAGACAGAAATGTTTGTACTAAATTTTTGTCAGGTAAAATGTAACTAGATTTTATGCTATACGCGACTGAACTAACGCCCCCCGACGCGTCGGGGCTATGCGAACTATTGCGAATTAACTAATATACTTATGGGCCATCGTCACCATGTGAACGGTGCTAGCCTTGGGTCTACACTGCGTTGTTCTTTGTTCTTGTTCATTGTTGGCATGGCCCATAGACTAGTTTAGCATTGAGCTTATAGGGGGCGTATTTCTTATATTCAATGGCGTATACAACTTAAAAAAATACGAAATGTAACCTCACTTTCTCTGTTGGCAACCCCCTCTTAAAGTTCAACTTTAATAACCTGTATTTTGAAAGAGGGACGTCTAAATGAAAAATGGCAAAAGAAACTCATATTATTTTGGTTAATGTGCATAAAATAAATGGGTTGACCTACTTTTTTGTAACACTCTGGTATGTACCTATATGAATTTATCGGACCAAATGAAACTGAAGACATCTTACAAAAACGAACTTTGATTGATGATTTTTGTATATTTTTGACGGAATTCTTGTAAATTTATCGTTCCTGTGAAATATCGCTTTTTTCTCCCCAAAAAAAGATTTCACACTCTGTGAAAATAACCAACCTTGTTCACGGGCGAACACCGAACAGTCTGTAAAAGAGAATCACCATTTTTATTATTATTAATAGCGTTTTCACCGAAAGAAATCCGGGTCTTCCTGCACCCAGGGGAAGCTTCGGTTTTCCTGTGAGCGACAGCGGTAATCCAGGGTAATTCCGCAGTAAATAAACTGGGGGAGGGCGGATTACCTCGGAAAAATCCGTCCCAGTCGGACAAAGGAGTCGCCGGACCGGTTCTTATGCAGAGATGCTTAAAACTTGGTTGGTCCTCTTTAAGACGAAGAAAAATGAAAATTGAATGTCTGAGCATCGGGAAAATTTAGAGACGGAGGGCCTCGGATGATCTGAATTTATCCCGGTAGGATGTGACAAATTGCGGTTAATGTCGCAGATGTAGATCTTTTACGAAATTAATTATTTTTCGTGCTGGATGTAGTAGAGTTTTGAGATCCTTAAAGTATAAAATAATACACCACAAAAAATAAAAAATGATAATTAATAGTTCAATAAACAATACAGCATTGAGTAAACTATTATGGTTGGGTGAGGATTATTCAGTCAACGCTATTATCACAGAATAAATAGATCCCCAACAGAAGCCCCCTTAAGGACGTGTGTCAAAAATAAGCGAGTCTTCATTTCAGTTACAGAAAAATGCCTGTATTTTAGCATAAATTTGGTTCTAATACAATCTCTTTGCTGGGTTGATTCAAGAAGGATTAAAGTAAAACCAAATAATATGCACAATGTTTATTTCTTTAGAAGATATACACTGTGTCCCGGATAAGAATGAACAGCATGGGGATATTGCAAACGGTGATAGATAGGGCAACGGTTAAATGGGGAAAAAGTTGCGCAATTTCGAGGTCAATAAATTGGCACAAACAGATTTCTAATATCTTTTTTCGTTTTTGAGTTATTTTGAAAAAAGGAAAAATTTTGCGTTTTCGATTTTATTTTTTTCTGAAGTTGCTATCACCGATAGAGAAAAAAGAAAAGCACTTTCTTATGGCACTTTTTAACGGGCCTTAAGGTGGTGTTTTTATATTTGTTCTACAACGTTTCGTTTTTGAGAAACCATCTTCAACTTAATTTTTTTAAATACGGACCTGGATTTTTTTTTGACGATTTTGAAAGCACTTTTTATTGCAAATACCATGATGTATGACAAGAAATATTTTTAAAATGTTTTAAGACAATTATACTGAAAATTCCTTTTTTCCATTAATTTTTTTTTCTAATGCGGCCCTGTATTTAATAATAAGAAGTCTAAATATTAATCAGTATTGTCAACAATTTAACTTACAACTGATCTTTCAATTGGAGAACTAAGAAAAGGACGGCACATACGATAATAAAAAATAAATAAAAATCCTCCACCTAGAAGGCTTTGAAGCAACGAAACCAATCCCTTGTCATTTGTCATAACTCCAACTGTATCATTTAGTTAACAATTTATTTCATTACAAATGGAGGGTGCTTTTTCAAATGACGACAAATTTAACACGTCAGCATGTTCTTGTGTCACAGAAATAGTGTAGAGGCCGAACGAATGTATTTTTGCAATTAATAAATGGCAAAAGTTATTGATTACGTTGGCTTAAAGCTTTCTTCTCGCACGCATTCATATCACACCGCAATAAGTCGAGCAAGCCGCGCTCCTAATGTTTTCCACTGATAACTGAGTATGGTGCAGCAAAAAATATAGAAAAGTGCATTAAGAGGTTTCCCGAAAACAACTGCATATAGTACATAGAAAAGGTACGTAAAAAGAATCTTAAAAGTACCTAAAACGCCTAAAATATCTAATTAAATCTGCATGTAAGGACTATATTTGCCTGACCATCATTTCCCACAAAAAAGTGCCTGACAAAAATAAACCTAATAAACAGTGCCGCACAAAAGTGTAGATCGACACAGAGTTACCTATATAGGGGAAATGAGTAATATAAATAAAAACAAAGAGTTACCCAACCAAGAACTATATGACCTATTAATTGATTCTCAAAATAAGCAGACAGAAAAAATTACGACAGAATTTTTAAAAACCCAACAGGAACTGCGTAAACAAATAGAACATGCAGAAAAAAATATACTGGAACTAAAAAGAGACAAACTGAACGCAGATCGCAGGAGAAGAAGGAACAATATTATTGTTTTTGGCCTGAAGGTTGGAAGCGATAAGCTACTACAAGAAACAACCGAACAACTAAAAAATCTATTGGGAATAAATTTCTCCGAGAACCACATAAATAATTTGTATTGGATCGGCAAAAAAGAAGAGCAAAAAGGTATATTGATTGAACTCTTATCCTACCTTAAAAAACAAGAAATCTATCAAAATGCACACAAATTAAAGGGCACACGTACTTATAGCCATAGTAAACGACCTGTGCCCCCAAGATCAAAGAGATCAGAAGGCCTTGGTGAAGCATTTAAGGGAGGCGAAACAAAATAACAAACAAGCAAAAATAAGAGGAAGAAAACTCGAAATTGACGGGAAACTCTACTCTTTGGAAGACTTGGAAGAGAAAATACAAACTGCGAGTGAAACTTGCACTGACGAAGATATCCCAGAAGAAGAGGACAAAGAGGAAGTGAAAAGGGGAAGACAAAACGAGACAAGACCCATAAATCGCGTAGAAAACAAGGGGAAGCCATTCAAGAAAAATACAAATACTGTTGTAAATACTAGGAAGAATAGTAAACAAGTAAAGTAGTGCAGAGGAGAGGAGAAGAAAAGGGAGCGAAACTGCATCTATCTAAAAATATTATATGTATGATTACTTATTTTTTTTGTTGTTGATTATGTTTTAGACTTTCATCTGTGCAAATGGAATTATTTTCTTTTTTGTTCTTTCTCTTGAACTGAAAGATGTCTTTGTAATATGAATGAATACGTAAGAGATTTTCAGATAGCAGATTATAACACTTTGCATGTATCAAATACAAAGGAGTTTGTTACACAGGTGAGTGCAGTGTCACCACATAAATTAAGCTTAATACATATAAATATAAGAAGCATTAATAAAAACTTTAATGAAATGCTACTTTCCTGGCTGACTTTGCTGATAAAGACTTTAATTTCAACTTAATCGTTCTCTCAGAAACTTGGCATATTCATGACGAATCATTTTTTAAAATAGATGGTTACACTATGTATTACAATGGAGGGGAATATAACCAGAACGATGGTACTGTGGTGTACGTAAGAACTGCTACAAATAAAAGCACTATACATGAAATATATATAAGTTGGGAGACCTTACACTTCTGAGTGTCAATATACTTAGAACATTTAGATAACAAAAAAAAAATATGTTGTAAATGCAATATACAGACCTCCAGCATACAATGTCGATAAATTTATTACAAATTTAAGGTATTTTCTCGAAACATTCCAGGATAATTCATACACGCATCTTTTCATAGGAGATATTAATATCGATATTAAAGGAAATAAGGATAGCACACATGATTACTTGAATCTGCTATCAGAATTTGAATTTAAAAGCCTCATAAATGCATATACAAGAGTAAAAAACGGGTCAAAGACATGTATTGACCATGTATTTATTAAAAATGCACAAGTTACTAATTGTAAAGCTTTTATATACATCACAGACATAACTGATCACTATTCTACAATTATTGTAACAATGGCAGGTTCAGTGATCGGTGGGAGCGGAAATCCATGTGAAACTGTAAAAAAAGGGCTGATATTAACTATGTTAAATTAAAGGAATTTTTAGAGAGGGAGAACTGGGAGTATGGTTATATACGGTACTGATCAAAATGTAGACTGGTTGACGGAAGCCTTCATAGGCAAGATAAAATCACTAACAGAATTAGCTAGTGAAAGTACAAAAAAACATGGTAAATTCAATAAGAGAAAAGGGTGGATTACAAATGGACTTGTAGAGTCTTCCGCCAAGAAACAGGACTTGTATCGCCGGCTCCAACAGGACCCCGATAATAAGACTAAACTACGCGAATATAACAGATATAAAAATAAATTCCAAAAATTTGTACAAGCTGCAAAAGAAAATTATTATAAATTACAAATAGATAAATGCAACAACGACAGCAAAAAAATCTGGACTCTAGTAAATAACTTCTCAGGGGGGGAAAAGGAAAAACATGCTGATATAATAAAAATAAAAAATGGACGTGAAATTTTAACAGATACGAAAGATATGGCTGATACCTTCAATGAATACTTTACAAAAATTTGTAAAGAACTCTCAAACGCTACTTTGACACCTTCGCCATCCGTATTACGTAGAACTATACACGAAAAGACCTTTTTTCTAAACCCAACGGATGAAATGGAGGTTCAAAAAGTAATAAACAATCTGAAATTAAATAAAGCACCCGGTATTGACCAGATAACATCGAATACCTTGAAACAAATATCTCCATACATAAGAAAAACGTTAGCATGTATAGCTAATAATATATTTGAACGGGGTTATTTTCCAAAAATTTTAAAAACTGGTGTCATTATACCAATATTTAAAAAGGGAGACCCTTGTTTGGCATCAAATTACAGGCCAATATCCTTACTACCAACAATAACGAAAATCATTGAAAAACTTATTAAAATTCGGATAACTAACTACATTGATAAATACAAATTGCTGTCAGAACATCAGTTTGGATTTAAGAGCGGGGTGTCTGCAGAGGATGCGGTGTTGCACTTGACAAACCAAGTGTAAAACAAACTTGATGAAAGTAAATGTGTAATCGAAGTCTTTTTGGACTTACAAAAGGCCTTCGACACTGTTCGTCACTCCAAACTAATAGATATTTTAAACGACATGGGATTCAGAGGGATCACACTTGGGTTATTCCAATCATATCTTAGCGAACGGAAACAGTATGTTAAAATAAATAATACTTACAGCAATGAAACCCAAGTAGAGTGTGGCGTCCCTCAAGGAACAGTGCTGGGGCCTATTCTTTTTTCCATTTACATAAACGGGCTCCTTAAGATAGATTGTGGGGGTAGCATCTCGTCATTTGCGGATGACACTGTAATCTTGTATGAATCCAAAACGTAGACAGACCTAAAAATAAAAGTTGAAAGAGATATGAAAAAAGTAAAAAGGTGGTTTGACGAGATGAACCTCTCAATAAATTTTGATAAAACAAAATACGTACCCTTCAGCTGTAACAAATCCAAAATCCCACAATACAACACACTTAATATAGATGCAAACAGAAATTTAAATATTACAGAAGTTGACAATATACGCCACCTAGGCGTGGAAGTTGATAGACATCTAAAATGGAATAAACACGCTAGTACTCTTCTGAAAAAACTTAGACAAATATTATATAAATTCAGACGCTTAAGAAAAATAATGAATTTTGAAGGCATTAAAATGATATATTACGCTTTGGTTGAGCCGTTTCTGATGTATGGAATAACAAGCTGGGGAGGTACATATAAATGACACCTTAAACACTTACAGACAATCCAAAAAACATTTATCAGAATAATATACAAAAAAAATAATACACACCCCACTGCAACACTATACATCGATAGCAAAATCTTAAATATCCGACAAAACTTTATATATAGAACTGCGCTATTGCAACATAAGAAAAAACACAGTTTAACCAGAATTGACCATGGTTATAGAACCAGACACAAGGAACTTATGGGTATTCCAACTTTTAAGTGTACTAAAGATAAAACGCAAAAGTCCTGCTGGTATATTTCTCCCCACATATATCGCCTCATACCTGAAAACATAAAAAACACAACTAGTAGGTATAAATTTAAAACGCTAATAAAAAATTGGATAATTCAAAATAATAAAAAATTCCAATATCTATTCTCATAGGAAAACATTTCTTACCACGATTATTATATGTTACACAGATATTATAAGTGTACTTACCTGTTGTACCTGTACTTGCTTTTGCTTACCTGTAACTTAAACTCTATATATATACCGGGTAGACAAAATACTTCCCTGTTTTGAATAAACAAAATGCCCACGCACTAGTCGTAAGACTTCAGTGGACTATTATTATTATCTCGACTTAGCCAAAAGGCATTCGCACTCCGTGAACATTCACTCAGATCCCGGGCATCCCGGATACCAAAAGGATCTGGCTCGGACGAGACCCTTGCCATGTTATCGGGCCTTAGGTGACATTGATGTTGTTGGACGTTCCTGCACTCCCCATGAATTTCCTGACAGTTCGGGCTGTCGCAAGTAGTACCGCTTTCTGCATGGACCTGTAAAGATTATCAGTTAGACCAAGCTCTTTGATGTTTCTCAGCAAACTTTTTGGTATGACACCAGTTGTTGACATGATGATTGGAATCGTCTGGACGTTCTCCATTTCCCATTGCCTTCTAATTCGTTCTTCTAAGTCTCTGTACTTCGCGATCTTCTCGACTTGCTTCACACGCAGGTTGTTGTTGTTCGGGATGGCCACATCAATCAGAGTTGTCTTCCTAGAAATTTTATCAACTATTATAAGGTCCGGTCTGTTATGGGCAACTCGTTGATCTGTCAGAACTGTACGATCCCAGTACATCTTGTAGTTGCTGTTCTCAAGAACAGGCTCCGGTGTGTAGCTGTAATATGGGATCCTCTCTGCCTGCACAAGCAGAAGTTTTTCCGCCAGTTCCTGGTGCAAGATCTTGGCAACCGAATCGTGTCGTTCCTTATATTCCGTTGATGCGAACATCTGACATCCTCCTGTTATGTGCTGGATTGTTTCTGAAGTTGGGCACCCGTATCTGCATCTGTCATCCACTACCGATGCATCTCCTACAATGAATTTTAGGTAGTTGCGAGTTGGTATAACCTGATCTTGTATGGCCAGTAGGAAGCCTTCCGTCTCGGGGAACATTCGTCCCGAGGTCAGCCAATAGTTCGACGCTAACTTGTCGACATGTTCCTGGTTAACCTCATTAGGATGCCTCCCGTGCAGCGGCTTCCCCAACCACCTCTGTAGTTTATCGTTGTCGGTTCTGTGGTGATTTTGACGCTCGTGTTCCGTCAGACGTAGCGGTGTTGAGACGTCTGCTCCGCATATAGCCCTATGTAGTGTGGAGCTGTTGGCCTGCCTGTAGAAATAATTACGCAGATTTAATATTTGTTGGTCCAATTGCTTGCTGAGATCTGCCAATCCTCTTCCTCCTAGTTGACGTGGCAGAGTTGTTCTTTCTACGGCGCTACGGGGATGATGTTTATGAGCTTTTGTCAGTAGTGTCCTAACTTTTCGTTGCAGGTTGTTGATGTCCGTGTTGGTCCAATTCACTATTCCGAACGAATAGCTGAGTACAGAGCACGCATACATGTTCAGGGCCTTAAACAAATTCCTGCTGTTAAGATCAGTTCGCACTACTTGTCTTACTCTCTTGATGAATTCATTCGTTAAATCAGTCTTCATTGTTCGATGGTCTATCCTTTGAGCTTGTTTCATCCCGAGGTACTTGTATGTATCTCCCATGCTCATTGCTTCGATCTCCTGGCCGTCCTGCATCTCGTGTGCGCTTTGTTCGAGCTTTCCCCTTATGATATTAAGGGTGCGGCACTTGTCCAGTCCAAACAGCATTCCGATGTCCCTGGAGAACTCCTCTACAATTTTAAGCATTTGCGTTAGTTGGTTTTTGGTTGCGGCGATCAGTTTTAAATCATCCATATATAATAGGTGATTCAACTTGATCGCTTCTGCGTTGTTGCTTTTGATAGCGAAGCCATATTTTGTAGAGTTCAACCGATGTGATAGAGGGTTCATCGCCATGCAGAACCACAGTGGACTGAGTGAATCTCCTTGGAAAATCCCTCTTCGGATGTTGATTGTGTCGGTCTCGATGTTACTGTTTGCGGTTCTGAGTTGTATCTTAGTGCGCCAGGTTGTCATAACGTGTTCTAAAAAGGAAACTGTATGATGATCTATTTTATACAGCTTTAAGATACCTGTGAGCCAGTCGTGAGGTACGGAATCAAATGCTTTTTTGTAGTCCACATAAGCCATGTGGAGGTTTCGTTGCTTGGAATGAGCCTGGTTGCAGATGACAGAGTCTATGATGAGTTGCTCTTTGCATCCCATTGCGCCCTTCGAGCAGCCTTTCTGCTGCATTGCAATGATGTTGTTCCGCTCGCAGTGAGCATATATTCGCTGCGTAAGGCAAGATGTGATTATCTTGTACAGCGTAGGCAAGCAGGTTATTGGGCGGTACTTGGCAGGGTTATCCGTATTCCGCTGGTCTTTTGGTAACAGGTAGGTTACACCCTGTGTAAGAAACAATGGCATTTTCAGAGGATCGAGCAAGACTTCATTAATTAAGGCAGTTATTTGCTCATGCGTGCACCACAGCTTCTTAATCCAATAATTCTGGAGATGATCTGGACCTGGTGCCTTCCAGTTGTGGGAATTCTTGATGACATCGGAGACCTCAGCGGTTGTGAATTGCTCGTGTTGCATCTGGCTATAGTTCCGGCCCATCTCGCGTTCTTCGCTGATCCAGCTTGCACTGACATTGTATGGACCTGGTGTGGCAAGTTGATTTCTCCAGAAACCGTCGACCTGTTCTCTGCTAGGGTAACTCGCATTTGTGGCATCGGCGCTAGAATTAAAAGCACGGTAGAAACCCTTTTCTGATCGTTCAAAGAGTTTGTTGTCTCGTTTCCTGTTGTTACTAGCCTTGTATCTTCTCAGACGCCCTGCGAAAACAGAAAGTTTTTGTTTTAATGTGTCAAGACATTGTTGAGCAGTGATGTTCGCGGGGTCATGCCGAGAATGCATTTGGGTGCGGCTCATTATTGCCTGAACCGCCCTCTGGATCCTTCTAGTTCTAACTCCTCTGATATATTCCGTCACTTGTCCTATGTCTTTACGGAGACTCTCGATCTTCCGATTCAGTCGCATTTCCCATTGAGCCATTCGTGGTTCTGGTCTTGCACGATTCAACTCTTGGGCCGTTCGGATCTTGGCACCCATTACAGTGATGACTGCCATTGCGGCACAGTAGATTAACATGTGCATACGTTCTAATGTTGGTGTCACTGAAACATAGCTTGGTAAAATTCTTGTGTTCATAAGATCGAGCACGATCGCAAGTTTCCTGGAAGAATTTAATCTTGGTAGCGGTGGCCTGCTAAGTGGGTCTGTGCCTTCGTATCGCAATACTGCCTGTCTCATATGTGTGTCCAAGCCTTCAAAATGTTCTTCGTTAACCGATTCCAGACTCTCGGTTGTTGGTTCTACCGTTTCGGCTTCTAGTCGTTGTCCAGGCTCTTGAAATTCCCCATTGTTGTTGTTATTATTATTATTATTATTATTATTATTATTATTATTACAAATAGGAAAAGCGAAGAATTTACTCCAAAACACAATGCGACACTGTTTGCTGTACAACAACAGAGGAAAACACTTTACCAGACGCAGGGCTGTAAAATTTAAAAATATTAAGTTTTCAAAGTAAAAATAAACTGTAAGTTAAATTGTTGTCAATACTGATTAATATTTAGACTCTTTATTATTAAATACAGGGCCGCATTAGACAAAAATGAATGGAAAAAAAGGAATTTTCAGTATAATTGTCTCAAAACATTTTAAAAATATTTCGTGTCATACATCATGGTATTTGCAATGAAAAGTGCTTTCAAAATCTACAAAAAAAAATCCAGGTCCGTATTTAAAAAAATAAAGTTGAAGATGGTTTCTCAAAAACGGAACGTTGTAGAACAAATATAAAAACGCCATCTTAAGGCCCGTTAAAAAGTGCCATAAGAAAGTGTTTTTCTTTTTTCTGTATCTGTGATAACAACTTCAGAAAAAAATAAAATCGAAAACGCAAAATTTTACTTTTTTCAAAATAACTCAAAACGAAAAAAGATATTAAAAATCTGTTTGTGCCATTTTATTGACCTCAAAATTGTGCAATTTTTTCCCCATTTAACCGTTGCCCTATCTCTCACCGTTTGCAATATCCCCATGCTGTTCATTCTTATCCGGGACACAGTGTATATCGCCTAAAAGCGAGTCTCCTTTTGACACATAATGTCGCTAAGTAATTGTCTGTATTACTGGTGAATCTGTACTAAACTCTATTTAAACTAAACGCAAGTGAAACATAAACACAAGTTGTTGCATGGCTAGAGCTTGATACGCACGTGATCGGCTTGCTATTGGCTAGCCGGTAGCCGGCAAAAAAGTCTGACCCGGCGGGCGAGTGCAAGTGGACCTCTATTTTTTCCGATATAATTCTTTCGCTGTTTATTAATTGTTGGAGCTACGATTTGTGTTAATAGTAGAAATTTGCAGGTAAGTGAATGACTAGGTGTGCCATAAAAAAGTTTGTTTTTAAAGTTCTTAATACTGGGGCATATTATTTTAATATTTTATATTATAAAATTCATAGAGATCGTCCTTAATGCGGCCCTGCCTCGTATTAGCCCTCATAATTATTGTTCACGTGCTTCCATCGTGTAAATGTTTACGCGCCACTTGCATTTAGTTTGAATATAGTGTAGGTATTATCCAAAAATAGAAACAATAGCTGTTAAATTTGACAGATCAATGGTGCTGAAATAGCCTGTCGCCATCTATTGGAGAAAATTAGTAGAAAGGCTCGGTCGTGGATCGATGTGTGAGAGCCTATTAAAACTGAGAATTATGACACGAGCCATAGACGAGTTTCGCAACAAATGCGAGTGTCTTAAGAGCCATTAATTGCAGTTGCATACGTTATTTTTCTACGACCAGTCGAAAACAAAAAGAAAAATAAGTAGGTAGGTGTACTTCAATTTTCGATTTGATTTGATTTTTGATAAGTAGGTATACATATAAATCAGGTGTAAAGTTAAATTAGAAGTTATTAATTTATTGTGAGCTGTATTGGCTGGGTGGTGGATTATCAGGACTCTACAGTAGAATTAAAAGTATCTATTTAGCAAACAACATGAAATTGGGAGCAGTATACATTAAAAATAATAATAATAAAACGGACAAGTAAATATAGATTTGACATATTAGTGGGACAAAACAGCAGATAGTTTGAATTTTTAATATGTGGAGCTGCGAGTATTTTAACAGATAACGAGTTTATACAATACAGGTAGGGTGTCCGAAATTGGACACTCTTGGTAGGTTTTTCCTATTTCCCGAAGGGATAGACAAAAAGTAGCTAAGTTGAATGCTGCAAGCCCATATTTCTCTCAATATTTTGATTAGTTAGGAGGTACAAGGTGTTTCTCAAAATGGGTCGTTTAAAGCACAAAGTATATATTTTTTAAATGGGAAATTAAAACGTTATAACCTAAAAAAGGGTAAACTACAGAAAACTACGACAAAAACTTGCACAAAAATGGTTTTTAGAGCAATGAAAACTATTCACAAATAAAAAAGTTACAAGAGGTTTGTAGGTTGTCCAAATATCATCATTATGGGACGTTTCGTTTAAACCTTCAGTTTCGTAATTTTTTTATTTGTGAATATTTTCGTTTCTTAAAACCGTTTTTTGTGAAATGTTTTGCAACTTTGCCCAAAAATGGAATCTCATTTATTTTGTTCTCTCGGAAAGGAAAACATTTAGAAACTTGCCGTCTACTTCAGGATGATTTTACCTTTTACGAAAATGAAAAAAAAAACATAAATAAAAAAGTTACGGGACTTTGGCAAATATTCCCCATTTTGAGAAACACCTTTATCTTTAAAACTAATTAAAATATCGAGATGCGGTTTGCGGCATTCACCTTGGCTACTTTTTGTCTATCTATTCGGAAAATAGGAGAAACCCCCAAATTGGACACTTTTAAAGGGAAACTCCTATTTTTGACGGAGATAGACGAAAATTGATATCGGTGTCTGAGGCTCTTTTTTTAGGATAAACTTAATGGCGAAAACCGCAAATCGACATCTGTCACCGTTCTTGAGTTACAGGGCGTTTTTCGAAAATGTGCGTTTTCGAAAAGTGACCGTAACTTTTTTCGGGTTAAAAATTTTGTGTTTCTGTAAAAGCATTCTTAAAGCACTTTTTTACGTGGAATCCAATGCTGCCACTACTTTTTTTTTCTAGTCAATGATTTAAGAGTTACGGATAAAAAATATTATTTTTTAAATGGAACACCCTGTATATTTTTGCATTTTTTAATAGAACAAAAAATTACCATTTCAAAAATATATAACACTTAATGATCGACTTAAGTAGTTATCAATATTACTAATAGCTTTTATGATTTCATGTGTATAATTGGAAGCACGCCCTTTCAACAAGTAGGCTTTGGACGGTGAGACAATGAAACAACCGTGGAAAAATGTTTACTGTTACCTACCTGTCAAATTTTCAGTTAGGCAGAGTAAAGATTTTTCTATTTTTGTGTAATTTATAAACTTTATAACATACCTACAATGAAATTTAAAAGTTATGAAAAAGTTACAAGTCGTATAGTTTATCTAATTTCAATTGAAATACATCAGTCGGAAGTGATTTTACGAGGGTAGCTCATGAACAGGCGCTTCGGCAATAAAATACGAGACAACACATGTTGTTTAACCATTTAAACCGAACCTGCTATTCGTAGTAGAAACAAATAAACATTTGAAAATAATAATAATAACAATTTTGTTATTATTTTTTTGTATTAGGTTACGGCCAAGCAAACATGTGATGTGTCGGTTATAACATTTTGAGCTCCCAGAGCGCTATCCAAATTAGGGTCACATACGCCCCTGCCTGCTGCAACAGCTGCTTCGCCGCCTCCCCTCCTCCCAATCCAGCGTGTGCCGCGGAATGCGGGGAATTGAAAACGGGCCGGCCGTAATTAAAATGCCAGCCCTCTGCCCGGCCCTGATTTATCACTGCCCCGGCGCAGCTGAGGCCACCCCTGAAAAAGTCCGGGGTCCGGGAGTTTCTCATCACAGCGTAGCAGACGGCAACCTTATGACATGACTCCAAACTTATTGGATTTAGGCGTGGGGTGCAAGCTGGGATATGACGTAATAGGCCCAAATTTGTAACGACTGACAAGGACCTACAAGCGTCGGAAATTAAGCCCTTGATCTACAGAATTAAATTATGAGCAAAAAATTTAATACTTGGTGATTCTGTGGTATTTTTTAAGCAAAAATTAAGAATAAAAAATTCCCCAAGCGTTTTGCTTTTGAGATAGAAAAAGTAATTTGATCTGCACTAATTGTCCACGCCCTGTATTTTGAACACCAACGCATTAACGGGATAAGGGATAAGTTACATTCAATTTGATCATTTTCTATTTTGAACCACAGTTTTCAAGCAAATATCTTAACTAATATTTTTATAAAAACAAACACTGAAATAAATGAAAAAACGAAAGTTTGCCACGAAACAATTACTACAGTTTCCCACTTTACAAGTCAAGTTTGTATATTCTGAGTGTTGGACAGTTTCAACATGAACGCCTATAAGTTTTTATTTTTGTCAAAAAAAAAAAACAGAGGGGTGACCGCCCCCCCTTGCCCCTAGGTAATAGCGCCCATGGTCATTGGTCTATAGCATGTTAACGAAAAGAGGTAGAAAGTGGGAATTCAAAGTTAGGTTACCCTATATATTATTATCTTTTCTGACAGAGTATGTCGCTGATTATTTCCCTTATACTGCTTGCATGCAATAAGGTAGCTCCTTTCATAAAAATCCAACCAATCATATGCCTCTGCTAGCGATAATTGCACTTGTGCAAAAGCAAAGCGGTAATACCACTTGTGCAATTATCACTTCGTTGCTTAGCAACCGCGAATCTGTTCGATACAAACACGTACTTCTTAAAATTGGTGTGTTTTACACTGTTCTAAATTATGCAGCTTATAAATTATGTTGCGGTATTATTAAGCATTGTATCAATGAATTTATATAACTTTTACATTGCTAAATTCTTATTGTTATTAGACCTCCGTCTCCGTTTAAATGTATGACACATTCAAAAAATAAACCAACGCCAACAGGGTGTATTGTAGGTATAATCGCATTTTCCTTGGATATCCAAACGTCATGTTTGTTTACTCGAACGTTACGCAGTCGAAGCTGTCAATAAACTCGTTCAAAATGCGTCGTTTTGGAAATGTAAACATATGAAAAATCAATACAGAAAATATGGAAACCGTATTCGTGAAATAATCTAGACAAATACCACTCGTGTTGGAAATTTTTCCAAATAATTTTATTTCGAGCTTCGCTCTCGGGATTTTATCAGAAAATAAAAGACCAATTTATACTCGTGATCTTTCTAGTCAAAATAGCGCTTTCGAAAAAATTATCGATAAAATTTCCGGCACTTGTGATATTACATACGATGGTACCTAGTAGTACAACAGTAGGTACCTAGTTTTTTAATTTGCATGTTGGGGTTGCCAAGTATGGCGTTTTATATGAAAAAAATCAGAATGCATAGGTTTCTTTATTGGTTAGCTCCAGAAAAATATTCACTTATCAATTATATCCCACTTTTTACAGAGTATTGGTCCAAATTTAGTTTGATCATACAGGGTGCTCTTAGTAGAACTGTGCAACTTTCAAAAGACCATAGAGTTGTTTCTTTTTTCAAATGGAATACTCGGTATATTATAACTTTAATAGACTGGACATATTACTACTTTAAAGCGATATTAATTTATGTATTGTTAATTTCCATAGTTTTTATGAAAGAACCATTTTCTGAATGTATTATTGTAATTGTCAAACAATATTTTGACAAAATTGCGATATCTAATACTCAAGAGAGCTAAAGAAACAAAATTGGCGTTATTCGCGTTATCTATTTTTTGCCTTAACCGATATGGATGGAACTTAAATTCTCCTAAACTTAAACTCTCGCCGCAAATAATTTATGTGCCCATGCGCGAATTTTCTACCGCATTCTCAATTCATTAAATGTGTTTATTCTGCCCTCCAATAATTTTTTTCACGTTATCAAGATACTAATTTTTGAAATATAATATCAATTTGTTCCGACGTAGGTATCTCTAAATTATTGGAAATTCATTCAATATTACGATTTTTAACAATATTATAGGGGGCGGTAGATGTCATGAAACTTCATTAGATGCAGCGTTGTGACTGTAATGTGCAAATTTTAGTATCCGGCAAGCGGTTTTTATTTTTTTTTAGCTTTGCCGAATATTAAATACCACAACTTTGCAAATATTGTTTGAAAATTAAAATATACTTGGAAACTATTCAGAAACTGATTTTCTTATAATAACATAAAAACTATCGAAAACAATCCCATATATATTATTATCATTTAGAAGCTAGTAACTATGTGTGCCAGTTCTAATAATGTAATAATATACCGGGTGTTCCATTAAAAAATGCAGTTAAATATAACTGACCATATTAATGGTCTCTTGAAAGTTGCACAGTTTATTGTTCTACTCCAAGCACCCTTACACGAATTTTCTTATATGGAAATTATTGCGAGACATCTTGGCTAATGCATAGGTAAAAATTAAGATATAACTAATAAGTGAACATTTCTCTACAGCTCAGTAACGAAACCCCTGCATTCAGTTTTTTTTTCTTCATAAAAGTTGACATTACTTGGAGACTCAACATGCAAATTCAAAAAACTTGGTACCGTTGTATTACGGGCGACATACTCTAGCCGTTGTTCTAAAACCGTTTTTAGAAAATGTGATCTTGCATTATTATTATTATTATTATTAAGAGAAAGTGAGGTTAAATTTCGTATTTTTTTAAGTTGTATAGCATAAAATCTAATAACATTTTACTTGGCAAAAATTTAGTACAAATATCTCTATCTTCTTTTTGATCATAAGATCTTACAAGCAGTGTTATGTTTTATCGGTTATGAAGACCTTGAGAAAAATAATAATTCCAGTGCATATGCTTATGATTAAAATGAAGACATAAATGTTTGTACTAAATTTTTGCCAGGTAAATGTTATTAGATTTTATGCTATAAAACTTAAAAAAATACACAATCTAACCTCACTTTCTCTGTTGGCAACCCCCCCTTAAACAAAATGAATATTTAGCGACCCCAATAATAATTATTTAAAAAAATGGATTGTGGCATATATTACAAAATGTTTTGGTTCTTGGCAACACCAAACTAGTTTCCAACATCTAATGGAAATTTAGTGCGGATCTCTCGGAGGTGTGCAGACCACGACAGGCACCTGTTTCGGACTTGTTGGTTGACGCAGCGCACCTCACCGAAATGCTAAAATATTGGCTGGCTTTGTGGAATAAGAGTACAATAAGTACAACGCGTGAGCATTACACCACCCAATATTTAACGTCCCCAATAATAAATAAAAAATAAAAAAATAAATGACATATATGGGACAAAATATTTTGGTTCTATTATTATTGTAAGGAATATTATGATCACAGAAAAGGATTATTAACATGAAACCACCCCACACCTGACACCACAATAATATAATCTAATGTCAGGTGTGGGGTATATTAGTAGGTATGTAACACAGGCAGAGAGATTCAACTTTGAAATGAAAGATAATTTAGATAATATGCTATAAACTTGTGTAATCTTTGTTTTGATATTTTATACGTTAGATCAAAAGTCTCATGTACGCGAGATAGTCAAGGGCAGACGCAAAAACCGGTTATTGTAAATATCTTTGGTCCTTTGCTCTAAACAGCATTTGGAGTTATGAAAAAAACTGTAGAGCATACAATTCTCTACAAATTTGATCTTAGGCAGTATTATTAATCGTTCTAATCATTACTAACAATATTGTAATTATTAATAAATCTTAATTAACAACTAATTGTTAAATGATATTTATAAATATTGTTCATAATTTAATAATACTTAGTTAATTTTTTATATTAATAATCAGATAGGGGAAAGTGGCCCAAAATGATCCCCCTAAGGCAAAAACCCAAGGAGCGTTCACGATAAGTGTGGTGGCGAAATATAAAATTGTCCCTTGCACTCTTTAGTGCTTATGCCAGTAAATTAATATCCAGTTTTTTGTTTCAAAACTAATGTGTACCGTTTTTTTTTTTCAAAAATGTAAAACTGTGTAAAAGGGTCATTTTACCCTAACGGGTTGGGTAAAATGATCCCTTAGGGTAGGGCAAAACGATCCCGCCATTTTATTACCGAAACAATATGTAGGAAAATTAAATGAAACAATCCAGCTCTGTCTTTCAGTCTTGCGCTAGTATTTATGCACCATTTTTACACATGCAATGAATCTGCAAAAAAATAATTATTATTTGTTTTCATTATTCCAAAGTTCGGGTAAAACGATCCCGATATCATCATTTTGCCCAAGATTTTGAGGGATCGTATTACCCGACAGAGCGTTGTATTTAACAACGGCATTCTACAAAACAATGGCTACGCCGCGCCGGCACAAGTATTAAACCTTCTAAATTATAGCCAAATATATGTCTTTGTTACAGGTAAATTGCAAAATTGTGAGAGATATCCGTTATACGCGCTATACTAATTGTTTTGTATAACTTACCTTAGATTAAAATCACAAAAAATCACTTTTTTAAGTTATAGGCGAATAACGATGTCACAGTTCGGTAATTGTTATACTACTGAAAGCAGCGCCACCTAAGACAATATTAACGATGTTAGAACCTAGATAGCAGCACTAGTTTTATGAAGAACATGGGGGATCATCTTACCCGCAGGGATCATTTTGGGCCACTTTGAATAATAGTTTAAATACATTTTTATTTTTTACCATTTTATCGTAAAGCCATTAAAATTCAAGTTTGAATGAATTTAAATTAATTTTACTATTTAAGTTTAAAAATGTGTATTTAAACTATTTTGTTTTAATATCTTATTAATATAAATTAACTTAATATTATTAACCGAATGTCTTATTTATGAATAATATCCCTAAATATAATTTATTAATTAGTAAATAACTAGGTAACATTTATAATAATTATTATACTAATTTTAGTAAACAATTAAAATTATAAATCGTACTATGAATCGCTCTATCTCAAGAACGGTTAATTGCATAAAATAATGTCTAAGATCAAATTTGTAGGGAATTTTATGCACTTTTCTCATAACTCCAACGTTATTTAGAATAAAGGAAACAAGATACTTACAAAAACTGGTATTTGCCACATTTGACCTTCAATAGCTTGACTCGCGTACACGAGATTCTAGGAGACTTTTGAGTTAACATATATAACTTCAAAACAAATATTTATGCAAGTTTATAGCTTATTTAGAATGATTACAGAAACACAATATTTTGTTTTAAAGCAGGTTGTACACGGGAATAAATTTGTGAACAAATTTGTTCATAACAGCAGGCAGCCAACATAAATTTAGTTGTTTTTTGTAAATTTCCCTCGGAAATTATCGAAGGGTGTGTTGTTTACTTTCTGTTATGTACAAATTTGATCACAACTCTACAGGGTGTCCCAATAAGGACTCCCGTCGCCGATATCTCCGGAACAAAAAGAGATATTTTAATTCTGCAAACGCCGTTCGCTAGGACGTGAAGAGGGCTTTATTTGCAACTGCTAAGCGTTCATTTTGACATTGGCGTATAGATGGCGCTGCGGTGCAAACAAACATTTCGATCCTAGGAACGTTGGAACGTAGCGCATCTGAAAGACTGGGTAATTTGGAGAAACTTTTTGTTCTATGAACTATTTTTCTGCTGTTACTAGTTTCTGAGATAACCGTTCTACAATGTCATTTACAAAAAATGAAATAAAAACTAGCTTAAAATTAACTTTAGAGGAAAAAGTTATTAAAAATATCTTTGTAGTGCACTAAGACGAAGAAAATAGCGGCGCGTGTCAAATTATTACACCTCCGGTTTGACCGGAAGTACCGGAAGTTACCCATTTTTCAGTTCAAAATGAACATAATACTGTACAATTTTCCCTCAAAATTGGAAAAAGTATACCTAATAACAATAACACCTTGTAGGTACATGTAGATAACGACAATTTGTCTGAATTTATTTTTATTAACCGAAGGTGACATAGAAATTAAACATGTATGTTTACAATAAATATGTTCAAAATTATTTCCATAATTAAATACGAGCAGCGGCTACACTAGCTACAGCACTGTTTTTACCGCATTCTCGATAAACTAATGCCATATTTTAATTTATCCTCATTATTACAAAAATTAATAAACTAATTAGGCAAGAAACAAATTGACAACGATAGAGAATTATCTGGGCGTTTGAAGCTAAATATCATATAGGTATTGAAATAATAAAATAATAAAAATAAATTCAGTCAAATTATCGTTGTCTAGATGTATATACATGGTGTTATTGACACAGGAAATTACCTTTTTGCACTTTTGCGGGATAAATTATACAGTATGTTCATTTTAAACTGAAAAATGGGTAACTTCCGGTACTTCCGGTCAAACCGGATGTGTAATAATTTGACACGTGTCGCTGTTTTCTTAGTCCTAGTGAACTACAAAGATATTTTTAATAACTTTTCCTCTAAAGTTAATTTTAAGCGAGTTAGCTCATTTTTTGTAAATGACATTCTAGAGCGGTTATCTCAGAAACTAGTGACAGCAGGAAAATAGTCCATAGAACAAAAGTTTCTCCAAATTACCCAGTCTTTCATATGCCATACGTTCCAACGTTCCTAGGATCGAAAAGTTTATTTGCACCGCAGCGCCATCTATACACCAATATCAAAATTAACGCTTATCAGTTTGGAATAAAGCCCTCTTCACGTCCTAGCGGACGGCGTTTGCAGAATTAAAATATCTCTTTTTGTTCCCGAGATATCGGCGACGGGAGTCCTTATTGGGACACCCTGTATTTCCATGTAAAACCAGCTTTAGATTCTGAACACAACAAAACTTTTTCCAAACTTATGAAATCTCATAAAAATATATATCCCGAAGTTATAATAAACTTTCGCCGATGCATGTTATTGACTGTCATATAGAATTTGTAAAAATATTCATTAAAAGTTTTTTATTATTATTTTCACTGAAAACGTACTTTTCAGAGTGGGGGGCGAAAAAGTGCAATATTATATTGATGTTCGCGTATACTTATATGGTATATTGGTATGTCATAACCACATACCTGTCGCTTTTAGCCTACTGGGCACGGAGAGGCACAGGGAGCGAAAAGAGATAGAATTCGCCGCCATTTTTAACCCGATATTGGCAGATTTAATGATGGTTAAATAAAAGTCGTTGGTGGATATTTTGTACATTTAGAAAGCCGCCTCAGAAATATCATATACTTTTGAAATCAGGTTTCATATTGCCTTTTGATTCATTTTTGGACTAAAAACAAATTATTAGTTGATGTTTAGGTGTTGTCGAGGATTTACCATGTTTCGCATGGTGTCCTAAAGAAATGACGGGTTTCATAAGGATCCGAAAAATGCGAAGAAGCTTTTACCTTTGCCTCCAGACTGTGAGATTACATTCTATGGGTTAGCAAAAGGATGTTTTTTTAGCAAATGGACCATATTTTTCACCATTTTATGAAGGCGAACAATCAGAACAAATTAGTTAGTTTATCCACTATAATGTTTTGAAATTTTCATGTTTTGGTTTCCATAAGAAGACATGCTTTGGGAATGGCTGACTACATTAGCTAGAAGCAACAACCACACAGTGCTGGAACAAATTTTGGACATGAAGAATCGGTCGCATCAGGGACTCTTTAAAATAAGGGAACCCAGCATGTCACAGTCTATCACATAGGAAAAGTGAAGCCTTGAGGGGAAGTTTGTTTTCTGTCGACTTCAAGGAGACCAAAAGGGGGCTTGTACAAGGTTACGTTATATGTCAGTCTCCAACTTTCTAATTTCCAGATACTCAGATGTGATAGTTAAAGGTAATGCGCACATTTTACTTTGCCCTGAAGGTTTATTAATAAAATCGCTGGCTTGGAAATAATAGCAGCAAATTAATGCCCTCTTCGATAAAGGGACCTCTAGTAGTCCCGATAATTCCAACCAGATTTTTCCTCTATTACTATTAGGAATCCTACAATTCCCATTATGTGGGCATTACATATAGGTAATAATAAATAAAAGTCGTATTTCGTAAATTTTAAAATATTAAGCAGGTAGCTTCAGTCAGCTCTTCAGTTTATTAACTACAGTATTGTACAAAGTTTTTTAAGAGTTTATATACGAGTTTATTTTAAGTTTGTGAGATACCCTTGATAGATAAATAAAATTTAAAAAAATTATAAGGACTAATGAACACCGAGAAAAACTACATGATTAGAACTTAGTAGACCTAATCTTGTTAGACCATCCCAAAAACTGTGAAAGTTCTTTAGGTAGATACTTACATTCAACAAGGGAATAACATTCAAGTATACACATTAACAGATTAAACGTACCTACTTTTCTGGCTAGAAACACGCCACTGAAAATTATTGTAACCGATATTTTACAATTACATCGGTTCTTACCTGTGGAAAGCTAAGTGGGCGTGCTTATAATTCAGCTTTTTGCAAAATCGGTATACCCGATTACTGTAAGAAGTTCCGATTTTGTCAAAATCCCTAGGAATTTTCTGTTGCCCATGGGTATAACATTGGTATATATATGTGTCTCAACCAGTTAATGACGTCACTCATTGATTTATGATGTGGAAATTTACCCAAGTGATACGAAAAAAAGAACATAATAAAATAAAAACCCTATTGTAATCACGATTATACCGCTACAAATAAAAATAACTATGACTACAACTCATTTTAATAATAATTTTAAACGTCAAGGAAACACATTTCATTTTGGTATTTTAGTATAATCAGCTGCTTTTGGCAGCGTCTATGTGCGGACTCAGGCAAATTTAGCTTCGGTGTGTCAAAGTGACAGTGAAGGTTTTCCAGATCGTTCAAACTGGTTCAAACATTCGGCAGTGAAAATATTCGCGGGTTTTCTACGTTTCGTGAGTTTTACCATTATCTGTGTTGTTCTTGTTCTTGTTACTTTTCGTGTTATTAGTGCAAATGGGCCCGTTACTGACCTGAACTTATGACCCGGTTGCATTCAAGAACGCAATCGATGCCAACTTAGGATATCGAAATTACCAATTGACAGTCCCAGTAAGGACTTCTTAAAATAATTCGACTATACTGGCTTACCATACTTATATATTTGTTTCATTTGGCAGTTGCCATATTTTGCACTTGTTGACACAACATTGGCAATAATTTTTAGACATCATGGAAACCATTATTAATTTTTACTAATAATAAAGGTACCTGTTATATTCATAGATTCTTTAATAAAATGGCCCACTTGGTATCACGGTTACCATTAGAATGTGGAAAGAATAGGCCTTATTTCGAAATAGTAGACTCTGTAATGAAAAAAAAAAATGAAAAAATTCGATACTCGTGGTTCCTCACGCTCGCTAACGCTAGCGTTCGGAATCTTCCACTCGTATCGAATTTTTTCATTCTAACCGAGTAACAGACTGTATTTTCTCCACGACCATTTTCATATTCATGTTTCTCACAATTGCACAATTTGTAATTTCAGGTGGAGTATTATCAAATTCCATATCAGAATCACTCGATTTTTCACTCATTTTATTTAACTTAAAACTCGTTCGAAAATACTTATTATGACCCGCACCCATTGAAATGACAAGTAGATGGAAGGAGTGTAGAGAGAGAAACTGGCAGCCAAACTTGAGTAAGTGAAATAGTAAATAAATCAGCTGATTCCGGCAAAAACCACATAACACAAAAGAGATGTTTGTCCTAACTTTCTATTTTTGTGTCCTGTGCTTCAAAGGAGTTCCGCTGTCAAACGTCATTTTAATTTTCCTTCTGGCAGTCCCAAGTCCCAACCCAATACGAATAGGAGTATAATAATAAGATAATTATTGTATTATTTATATTTGATTTGAGTTCCGTGTCGTGGTGGCAGTTTCGTATAAAACGGCGTTGAGTTTTCTTAGTTGGTTTTTGGTTTAATATTATATTTTTAGATCGGAGAGAAAATTTAATTTAGCTAGGTGGTTATATTCTTTCTGTTACAAAAAAAGAGGGTCAACTCCTGTTGTGTATTTGGATGTACCAAACGGGGCCGGAAAGAATAAGAGTAGTGGTTTTTCTTTTCATTCGTAAGTCTTATAAATCTTTGCTAATAACTTTGCAGTTTTCCAAGAGATAAGGTGATATTAGAGACAAGTGGATTGCAGCAATAAAAAGGAAAAATTTTGTACTGTCTACAAGTATTTACTTGCATTTGTAGTCAACAATTTATTGAGAGCAATTTCATAGATAATTTTGGGCAGCGGAAACTTAAAAGTATGTAATTACTACAGTTTTTTATTTTCCAAGTCATGATAGAAACTATTAAGGGAAAAACTGGCAAAATATTGTGCTAATGAACCTAGCTCTTCGTAGTCAAAGATGGAATTAATCTTGAGGTTCTGGTCCCTTTAATAAGGTAATTATTTGTAATTCTTTTTGTTAGATGCCTAAATATTAAAAATTATATAAAAATATGTAAAAGCTACCCGTCTTGCATGCTTTTCCTATTAAATTGAATTTTAAAATTAATAAATCAATTAAGATAAGTAATTAAAGTTGAAAATGTATACCTTGTCCTAGATATTTTGTCGCCTTTATTTTAAAATAAAGTTTTATTTTGTAATTTGTATTTTATTTGTCTCAATTTACTTCCAGGTACATAAAATTGCCATGTAGGTAATTTTCTCAATTCACTACTTTTTTTCTGTGCAATATTTACATAACTGTGGTTATATAGAAAAATTCCCATTCCTACAAACAAGCCCCGAATTTCGGAATACAGATCATACAATAAAGATAATTACGGAACATGCCCATTAAATTCGTCCATTAATATGCAACATCCCTATATACCTCCTTTGCCTGAATCAGCTGACACGTTCATTAGGCGTCCTTGTCTTACTTATTGCCATTTGAAACCTATCTCTCTCTAGAGTTGGCTGCCCCAAACAACAATGAAAGTGGTACCTGTGCGACTTCCATTGTACTTATCAATTCGATGCCCGCACCCCTACGCCGCTATTGTTGACAGCGAGGTTGACAGTCTTGAAATCCATGGCACTCTATGATGTGTTTAGTTCGATTAGCGTATATTCATTCATTGTCTTGTTATGGAATGAAAATATATAGAATAAGGCAATGATTTATTATTATTAGTACAGGGTGGCCCATCCAAGCGGAAAAAGTGTGCTACGTGGAGACAGGTTAACATAAAATCGTCATTCAAAAAATGAGGTTGTAGTAAAAATTAAGGCGAATTCGAAGGTGTACCCTAATTTTGTATACGGGGGTCGGTAAAAAAGTTATCGCGAAAAAACATTTTTTGCAAAATAAAAAAAATATGTTTTTACCTACACATCCATTAGAGAACCTTTAAGTAGTATTCCCGAATATTCAGTTTTTTAATATAACTTCCGGTTATAGCGGAAATGAAAGTGGTTTTCTCTATTTTACAACTTACACATTTATCTTAACCATCACAGGATTCCTTTTTTAATTCTGAATCCAACGATATAAATTTGACTTATTTATCTCCAACCGTTTCCGAGATATTTATCAGAGAAGCTCTATCAAACTAGATACATGGTCTCATGGTCGGTGTCTGATGTTCAATCTGAGTAGGCCAAACAATAAAACCAAATTTATGACAAATCAAGTCAGCCATGATAATAAAACTGACAAGCGAGTAGGCTGAATGTTAAAGTGGCTATAGCCATTCAACTGCATTCAACCCCAGAAAAGGACGAATCAGAAGTGGCACTTGGCTAATTTAAGAGGGCAGAGGGGTATTTTTATGAGGTGGTGGGGACGGAGAGTATTGCTAGGCCGCCAGATCCTTAGAAAGGTTAAAACATGTCAACATATTTTTCACTATCATTTATTCATTTTGGGTAGGTATACCAATAAAATTAATATGAAAGCAATTAATATTATCTGTGTGCCGGTAGTAAAATTATAATGTTTTACGAACCATTTATTCTATTTATCTGAGCCCAGAAAACCCACAACCTGACCCCTGTTTTCTGGGACTTGATTATGAAAGCGGAATGCTTGACAACAGCGCGGCGCCACAGATTCCGTTCTTGCGGTACTGCCAGATCGTCCAGTCGGGAGCCGGTAACCAAGGCAACCCACAAAAATATAATGCAAATTAATTTAGTATAAAATGAAATCGATGATAATTTACTTATAAAAATGTTAGTCCTTGATAGTATTTTGGTTGATATTAAATTGAAGGCGATAAAAATAGCTAAATGAATTTAAGGAAATTGTCAGGCATAAAAGCTGACGAAGTCCGGCAACGTCGTTCGTGGCCTACGACTGACGCGCCACCTAACGCCAGACGCCAGACAGCGTCAGTATGTTCAATTGAGGTTAAACTCCTTATAAAACGTAAACAATAAAACGAAAAACGATTACCAATTTCTAAGTAAAAAAGCCCAGTATTATTATCATGACTGTGATAAAAGTATCCAAAACAGGGACCAGATAAGGTGTACAATATGTATTCAGCTCAACTTGACTGCTTGTGTTGTTACTTAGAATACTTCGTTGCTGTATTTACACTAGTGCATTGTGCCCCAGAAAACCCACTTTGTGCTTAGGTTTTGTGACGAAATGGCCCCGCAATTATTGCTGTGTTCGTGGATGTTCTAACAACACGAGGAATGTTGGGATAAGTTTTTTTCAAAATACCTGCTGATGAAAACAGGTAGGTACCTATGTGTAGTTTGTCCCTACCTTGTTACCACATTATTATATCCATAGGTATTATAAATTTTATGTCCTACGTAGGTACTACCCCTTTTACTGGAGTATTGCCTACCCCAGAAAACCCACAAATGGTTTCCTACTGATAATACCTACCTAACTATGGTTTTTAATTTTTTTTCAAGGTGTTATGCATGGACGAGAAAGTGTGGAAGGCAGGATTTGTTAGAAAAAACACCCACACAGCTTTTTATTAATTATAAAGTTTGTTCAATGCACTTTGAAAATAGTATGTTTGCAAACCAGTCGAAGTCTGGGCTAAAGAAAACAGCAATACCAACTGTGTTCTCATCATGTAAGTACCTTCATTGGTAATTATGGAAATTAGTGTATGCACCGCCCGATTTTCTTGACATTTTGACCCCATAATTACCCCTTCATTATTAGATAATAATATGTATTTTTTGCTGATACTTGTAATTTTGCTGCATTTAATTTTTTTTACTAGGTTATATCGATGAAGCTTCTTCACAGAGTCCTTCTGTGTCTGTATGCAGCAATTTGACTTTGTTAGAACCTCAACGAGAACTTGATCAACCAGTCTCGATCGCTCAACCTTTGGATCAACCAAGTACACCCCATCTGTCACAGTCACCTATAGGCGATCTCCACAGCATTACCGAATTTTCAGTTGCATCAAAAGGTAATGATATATATTCACAAACTGTTATTATAGTATACACACCCAAACTTATATGACATCACGCATTATTTGCGATAATTTTTTTTGTCAAAAAAATTATATGTCATGGAAAGTCAAAAGTGTTTACTAACAAAAACAGTTAAATGTGAAAAACCCGACAATATAAATATATAATGAAAATATTAAGTGATTCCATATTATAAGTTTGGGTGTGTGTACATATATTGTAATTTTTTGTATTACTTATTTTGTTATTGAATAATTCTATTTTTAGATGCTAGTCAACAAACTTCTCTTAGTTTGAGTGCACATAGTCCGAGAAAGCATTCATTAAAGTTACAAATAAAAAACTCCAAAGAAAGTTGCATCCGAAGTTGGAGCAAGCTGTCGACAGTGCCGACACTGAAATAAATGACGAACAATTTCTTGCCATTTGTGTGAAAAAACTGTCTGCTTCAATGCTACTATTTGTAAGGCATTATTTAGAAAATCCCAAAAAAGATCCACAGGGATATCGTTACTCTTCAGATATGAAACAATTTTCCTTAACAATTTATTTTCTAAGCCCAAATGCTTATAGATTTTTAATGAAACCACTTTATTTGATATCTAAAAGCACTCTTCAAAGAATAACTAGCAAATGGCATATAACTGCAGGTCTTAACAGTTTCATTTTTGAGGTTATTAAATCAAAAGCTACAAATTTAGAGGGTTCTTCAAAACAGTGCATTCTTTGTATTGACGAAATGTCATTAAAAATGTTTTTATTTTACAATAGATCTTCCGATACCATTGTTGGCTTTCATAATACATTGAAGGAAAAAAGATATGCTCCTGCTAAATATGTTTTAGCTATTATGGCTAGAGCAATATTTGCTAAGTGGAAGCAACCAGTTGCTTATTTCTTTATTGATACTTGTTCAGGGGAGGAATTAAAATTTATTATTTTTGAAGCAATAAGGAAACTTAAATCTGTAGGATTACTAGTAAGTGCGTTAGTGTCTGATCAAGGATCAAATTTTGTACAATTTTCAAAATCAGTTGGTATCTCTCCAAACTCTTCACATTTTTATGTCGATAGCGAAAAAATATTTTATATTTTTGATGTGCCGCATCTCTTAAAATCAACACGAAATAATTTTTTCAATTACACATTCGAAACCTCTGAAGGATGTACAAATAAAACGTATAGGTATTGACCAAATTTATAATAAACAAAAACATAAGCCGAAGGCTGTGTCCAAAATTTACAGATGAACACATTAATTCGAATCCTTTTAAAAAACTGAAGGTTAGTTTAGCCGTCCAAGTTTTCAGCGCAATGGTAGCTGCGGCACTTAATTCCTTTATTGAATTCGGACAATTCCCCCCTTCGGCAAACGCTACAGTGTCATTTGTAGAAAAAATTGATAAGTTATTTGATATCTTAAATTCCTCAAAAATATCAGGCAGTAATACAAGTACAATAGACCTTTCAAAGGAGCAGATTACCAAGTCGATTTTTTAAAGGAAATGTTTACATATTTTGAGTATATTAAAATTTTAAAACAAAATATAGAGGTTACCAATAAAGTTAAATTTTTGAAAGGGTGGCAAATCACAATAAATTCATTTTTAGGTCTTTGGGAAAAATTTCATTGTTTAGAGGTTAGTTCCTTATACACTCGACGCTTAAATCAAGATTGTCTCGAAAATTTTTTCGGCACTATTAGGCAGCAAGGGGGAAATTGCTTGAATCCAACCCCCATCCAATGCGAAAGGGCTTTCAAAAAATCATTTTGTTTAAATTATTTCCAACACGCGGATGGGGCTA
This sequence comes from Pseudeuparius sepicola, assembly GCA_963920635.1. NCBI lineage: Eukaryota > Metazoa > Arthropoda > Insecta > Coleoptera > Anthribidae > Pseudeuparius > Pseudeuparius sepicola. The sequence goes on along the minus strand of OY987298.1, from coordinate 24,126,828 downwards.
ATTGTATTGAGGATTTTGATTCATTATTGTCATACGTAACCACCGAACATACACAAATTTACAACAAAGTTGTTGTGGGAAATGCAAGATCTATTTTTTCTGATTTAAGTTCGGTGGCACCAGATTATATTGATTTCGAACTACATGAATCAAATAGTATATCATATGTTTGTGGATATTTATTAAGAAAGTGCTTGGAACAACATTCATGTGAAGTTTGTATTAAATATTGTAAACGTCATACATTAGGGGATACTGATTTGTTTATGTAGTTGTAGTTTATAATATCTTTTGTATTTATAGGTATTATATTTTATATGTGCTATTGTTTTTGAATTTTTTTTATAGATTTTAGTAATAAACATTTTTGATAAATAACGTTTTTTACTACCAGTGATACGAAGGTCAACCAATTTTGCAAATAATAATTGTTATGGATCTATATAAAAAACAAATTAATTGTCAAGCTATGAGTTTGGACGCAAGTCGATTGAAATATTGTAATATTTCAACCACCCAAGTAGAATAGTTCACTTGAACCTAAATCATAGTTGTTTCTAATTAATATAGGTAAGTATAAAATAATAAAGAGGAAATATTGTGAAATTTCCATGTACAATAAAAAAATTTATTTTTCTCTTTAGTAAAATATTAATATTTATATTTTTTTCGTCAGTAAAATACCTACTTAAAATCACTTCTGGAGATTCAAATTTAACTAGATCTAATCCCAGAAAAAAACTATACTATTCTAAAAATTAATTTTGCTATATAAAACACAAAATTTTCTATAGCCCGGACCTGATCGTGCCAACGCAATGGGCAAGTTCTACTCTGTCCAAAATACGGTGGGCGTGGCCAATGCGCAGATGTCAACGGCGGAGAGTTCATTTCCTATGCGCGAGAGGGGAAATTGGAACCGCGACATCAAAGGCGCCGAAAGCAAGTGCCACTTCTGATTCGTCCTTTTCTGGGATTCAACTTAATTAAAAATCTCGTGGAAATTATGAAACATTTATTATTTTTATTACTGTCATATTTATTATAACAACAACAATATGATTAGTTATTAAAAATTAGTTAGAAGTTCATTTACATTAAATGTTCAAAATGGTTGCCATTATTATTTACACATAACCTAAGTCTTTTTAAGAAATTTTTTCGGACATTTTCAAAGATTAAGGGACGATTGTTTAAACTATCAATTTCTAATTTTACTCGTCTTTTAATTTCCTCAACATTTTAGGGGCGGTTCTTATAAACTTTATTTTTTAAATGCCCCCACAAGAAAAAATCCAAGGTGGCGGCCACCTTATCGTTCCATGTTTACCAATCCAATTTTCAAACGAATTGTTCAAAAATTCCGTTATGGGCCCACAGTTATGGAAGGAAGCGCCATCTTGCTGCCATATTAATTGTCTTTCTTGGAGTTGGTTAAGAAAAATTAATGGCAACTTGCCAAAGTATTGTTCCAATTCGTTCTGGATTAAATGTAGGTATTTCCTACCTGACATACTTCCTGAATAAAATAGAGGGCACATTATAAAATTTCCCACAATTCCGCACCAAAACGGAATTTCTGCCGGATTTCACAACTTCACGAAATTCCCGTGGATTGTCAACAGACCAAAATATACTATTTTTCCGGTTGTATATTCCCGCCGTTGTAAATGTAGCTTCATCGGGCCAAATAATTTGTTCAAAAAATCCAGCTCCACCTCTTGCAAAATAAAAGTTTAGGCAACATTTGACAATATTCCAGTCTTCTTGCAGCATCTCCAGGGAATAGCCTTTGAACAGGTAATATTTTGAAGGCTTTAAATTTACTTAATTTCATTACCCTTTGTATTGTAGACCGGGGAATTTGTAAGTCTCTCGCTGCATCTCTCTGAGATTTTTCGTTATTTCCTCTGAAATAATTTAAAATTCGTTCTCTCTCGTCCTCACTAATTCTAAACCCTTTCTTTCTCTTCCTAATCACACTTCCTGTCGATCTGAATCTTCGATACAGCTTACACATAAATGAAGCACTCGGAACATTTCTATTTGGATATATTTACGAGAATACTCCCTCAAAGTTTCTACGTATCTTTTATCATTTTTGATGAAGATCTCTAAAATATCACAGCATTCTTCTTTCAAAAACATTTTTTAAACTGCAACTACTAACAGCTTTAGCAACAAAATTTTAGACTAATCTGACACGTAAATAGAAATATTGAATTGACAGCCTACTCGCTTGTCAGTTTTATTATCATGGCTGACTTGATTTGTCATAAATTTGGTTTTATTGTTTACTCAGATCGAACATCAGACACCGACCATGAGACCATGTATCTAGTTTGATGGAGCTTCTCTGATAAATATCTCGGAAACGGTTGGAGATAAATAGGTCAAATTATATATCGTTGGATTCAGAATTAAAAAAGGAATCCTGTGATGGTTAAGAGAAATGTGTAAGTTGTAAAATAGAGAAAACCACTTTCATTTCCGCTATAACCGGAAGTTATATAAAAAAACTGAATATTCGGGAATACTACTTAAAGGTTCTCTAATGGATGTGTAGGTAAAAACATATATTTTTTTTTATTTTGCAAAAAATGTTTTTTCGCGATAACTTTTTTACCGACCCCCGTATACAAAATTAGGGTACACCCTCGAATTCCCCTTAATTTTTACTACAATCTCATTTTTTGAATGACGATTTTATGTTAACGTGTCTCCACGTAGCACACTTTTTCCGCTTGGATGGGCCACCCTCTACCAAATATTAGTATCCCTATTATTATATTGTTTATTTATGTGCAATAGATTACAAAAATTATATTAAGATTCTGGAAATACATGCAAAACACTCGAGAAGCAACTATTTAAGAATAAATCATCAAGTTCTATTATTAAAAATGATTTTCGAATACATACATTCACGAATGGTCGTGGAGAAAGTAGAATTCTGGGTCCCCTTACTTTAAAGAGTCCCTGCATAGCCGAAAAACCTACCTAAACACTAGTCTCTGGGTCGCATCAATATGCAAACGCTTGTAGAGTTATGATAATTTAGAAAAACTGTATAAAAGTATAATAAAATAAAAAACAGAAAATAAAATGAAAGATTCTTAATATCCCTTTAAATTCTAAATTTTACACAGGAACCTTCTCAATTTTCTCTGAACATATCATTAAATAAAAATAGTTCTCTGGTTACTGTGAATATTCGAAAAGACGTATGATAGTGGAGATTTGAACTTATAATGAAAAACTTCTAAGCTGAAAATTGGATCGAAAAAAGTGTACTCACTTTTACTTGCCTACAACTTTGATCCGGTTTTCCTATCCGCATATGCTCAAAATCCAGGCGCGCCCATGGTCCCGCAGAAGGGGCACAAGGGGAGCCCCCCGTTTAATTAAAAGTCCCCCGGGCCCCTTTATAGGAATCCGGAATGCCCGCAATGCTGTTCCGATGGGCGCCGACGGTGCGCTGCGAGTTTAATCTGGCCGTTTTTTAGGGACGCACCCCCCGACTTGGGTGCAGCAGTGCGTGTGCCGTGTGCCCCCCGTTCTAGGGCGGATTCCGTTCGCCTGTCTGTTTGGTTTTTGGAATTGTAGTGGAAGTCCAATGTGTTCGCTTAGAAGGATAAGATTGGTCATCAATCTAACCCAGGGAGGGTCATAATATTGCACACTTACAGGGGCGAGCTGACCCGGCAGCAGAGGTCTGCGTCGCAGACGGGCGGCCAAATCCAGGGGCGGCCGCAGGCCGCCCTTCCTTCGCAAAAAAATATTTTTTCAGAAAAAAGTTAGTAAGTCTCCACATTACTTGCATTCGCCCTCAAAAAGAATTTCGTCAACAATGCAACAACACCATATTGATATTGATATCAATAATATTTATATGAACCTGTATCCCGTCGGCGGCGTCGGTCGGCAGTCGGCACTACCACTACCTCTATTCTGGTCTTTGCCCTGCGGCAACTGCGCGGCGCGGCGTGACGTTTGTAGGGCGCAAATTTCGTGAGGGATTCACATAACGCGTGTAAGTGATGTTTTATGTTTTAATTTTTCATATATTAAAACATTTTTTATTTTAAAGAAATATTTACCTTGTTCCTTTCAGTCTGGAAATTCTACCAGACCCAAAACAATATTACTCATTATAATAAGACTGATTGCCTGTGGTACCTATTTTATCTTTATAAATATACAGGGTGGGTTTTTTTTTCGATGCCCACTATGTGATCTCGGAAACTAGCAGAGCTAGAACAAAGGTTAAATGGGGAAAGAATTGTAGTTTTGAATGCTCAAACTAATACAGCTTTTGGATTTTTAAAAAAGTTCATGGTTCACTAGATAATTTGAAAAGAGTGATTTTTTGCTATTTCATCAAATCTCTGTAGCTCCGTTATTTCTGATTATACAAAAAAACTGTAGAGACAAAAATTGTAGATAATTTTGGGCTTAATAAGATAATCTTATCCAATTTTTTATGTTTGTGATTTTTTGTTTTTATTTATGTAAATCATATTTGGCTGTGGCCTTATAACGTCGGCCATTTTTTGAGCTTTCCAAAGATATAATACTCGGCATAGTTATTATGAAAAATAAAAGAGCTATGTGAAATTAAAAAAAAAACAGAAAATTGGCCATACTTAGCTCTTTTATTTTTCATAATAACTATGCCGAGTATTATATCTTTGGAAAGCTCAAAAAATGACCGACGTTATAAGACCACAGCCAACTAAGATTTACATTTAAAAAAATAAAAGTTTATGTCATAACTCAAAAATCACAAACAACATAAAAAATTGGATCAGATTATCTTATTAAGCCCAAAATTATCTACAATTTTTGTCTCTACAGTTTTTCAGTATAATCAGAAATTACGGAGCTACAGAGATCTGATCAAATAGCAAAAAATCACTCTTTTCAAAATATCTAGTGAGCAATGAACTTTTTTAAAAATCCAAAAGGAGCATTAGATTGAGCATTCAAAACTGCAATTCTTTCCCCATTTAACCTTTGTTCTAGCTCTGCTAGTTTCCGAGATCCCCATAGTGGTCATCGAAAAAAAGTCACCTTGTATATTTTTGAGAATACCTATTATTATTTTTGTTATACCTACATAATAATTTTTGCTATTACCTCGCAGGTAATTACAAGACACGGAAAACCCTAGAAATGCAAGATTTTTGATATTTGTATAGCCTGAAAGAAATTTTTTATTATATTCTGCAGACGGGCGGCCACACATCTAGGAACGCCACTGCACACTAACCTACACCTACATCCATTTTATAGCCGAATTCAGTATACAGGGTGAGTAAAAAAATACTTTAAAGGGGTGTTCGGCAGGTGGTTTTAAGGGTGTCTCTCATATAAAAATTTTCGATTTGGGCTTCCTTGCCAAGTTATTCGGGTCTACAAGGTCACTAAGGCGCTACTTAAAAATTTGAAATTTGGTATGTGTTATCTATACTTACTAGAAGACGCCTTAGGGTAGTTTATTCATTTACACAGTGCCCTAAAAAGGGTAAAAACTAACAACCGCTATTAATTTTTTGCTCCAAATTTTTTGCTCCAACTTTTTTGAGGTTATCTTTTTGGTATTGCAGGTCCATCATTTCAGTGTATCTTTTCATTTTGCAACAAAAGTGTACTGTTGTTTCATAATGGTAAAATCAACCGTTTGCGTTGAAATTGGCAAAACGTGCCCCAAAACACCTGTTAACTTCAACATTCCAAACATAAAATTTTTACCTACCGCTTTTAAACGTTGCACATCGACTGTACCATTTAAACTGAGAAAAAAATTCTTATGAACAATGTATCAAAACTTGTTAGCTTTCAAAATGGAAAGGATTGAATTTAACAAAATTTGAACACCCTATTTCAAGAAAACCAATGCTGTTTTGACCAATGTCCAATTGGTAATTTGTTCCTTATTTTGAATGTACAGTCGATCTGTAACGTTTTAAAGCGGTGGGTTAAAATTTTATGTTTCGAATGTTGAAGTCAACAGGTGTTTTGGGGCACGTTTTGCCAATTTCAACGCAAACGGTTGATTTTATCGTTATTAAACAAGAGTATACTTTTGTTGCAAAATGAAAAGATAACACTGAAATGGTGGACCTAGAAGACCAAAAAGATAACCTCAAAAAAGTTGGAGCAAAAAAAATAATAGGGGTTGTTAGTTTTTACCCTTTTCTAGGGCACTGTGTAAATGAATAAACTACCCTAAGGGTCTTCCAGTAAGTAGATAACACATACCAAATTTCAAATTTTTAAGTAGCGCCGTTATTGAGATATAAATAAAAAAAATACGATTTTGGTTTTCTGTATAGATATTTTTGTGGTGTTTTGTGTGAAACAAAATTATTAGTTTGCTTAGGTTTGAATTATTTCAAAGTTTATTTTATTCTTTTTTAGAGAATTTAAATAAAATTTTTATAATATTATTAAGGGCCGCGCGCCGCCCAAGACTCTGTCTTGTTTTACAAAGCAAATGACGCCCAAGCGTGTTTATGCTGTTCCAAGTGACTTCATTTAAATTCAAATCTGATAGCGCTATAAGAGGTGTGTAAATAATCGTTGACAGCTAGCGCCTGAAAGCGCTTTCTGTTAGTGCTAGATTTTTAGTATCTTTTAGTTATGTTTATCTCCCGTTATTTCTGTTTAGTTGTTTTTAATAGCGTGCAAGATGTACTTTCAAACAGAAGAGCCTTTTCCATATTTTATATTTGGTTAAAAACAGTGAACAATAACAATTTTAGAGCCTACCTTACCAGCTTACTGCTTGTGGATCAAGCAGACATCTTGTATACAGGGTGTCCCATTAATAATGGTCCATAGAGCAACTGCACATATTTGGAGCCAAAATATGACGATTGAGGCTAATATGCCTTATAGAAATGTTGTTTATTTAAGAGATACAAGGCGTTGAAGTTCATTTTTTTAAATTGAATTCTGGCTACATCTCCCAAAATAATGAAGCTGCTGAACTGAAATTTGGCACTGCTGTGTTTTTGGGGATTTTGCTGTATCTCACAGAGGGCGCCACTTGCGCTGTTTTTGGATCGTGTTTTTACTTCTAACTTTTTGAGGTTATCTTTTTGATGTTGCAGGTCCATCATTTTAAGGCATCTTTTCATTCTGCAACAAAAAGGTACTCTTGTTTCATAACGATAAAACCAACCGTTTGCATTGAAATTGCCAAAACGTGCCCCAAAACACCTGTTGACTTCAATATTCGAAACATAAAATTTGTAGCAGCTACCACTTTCAAATGTTACAGATTCACTGTACCTACCATTTAAAGTGAGAAAAAATTGCTATGAACATGTTTTGTTTTCAAAATGGAACGGATTGAAACTTGGCAAAATTTGGACACTCTATTTAAAGAAAACGAATGGTGTTTCGACCAATGCCCATCTGGCATTTTTTTCTTCATTTTGAGTGTACAGTCGATTTGTAACATTTGAAAGCGTAGGTGAAATTTTTATATTTCGAATATTGAAGTCAACAGGTGTTTCGGGGCACATTTTGCCAATTTCAACGCAAACGGTTGATTTTATCGTTATGAAAAAAGAGTACCTTTTTGTTGCAGAATGAATAGATAGATGCCTTAAAATGATGGACCTGCAACATCAAAAAGATAACCTCAAAAAAGTTAGGAGTAAAAGCACCATCCAAAAACAGCGCAAGTGGCGCCCTCTGTGAGATACAGCAAAATTGATATTTTTAGCTTATTCTCACAGCAGTACCAAATTTCAGTTCAGAAGCTTCATTATTTTGGGAGATGTAGCCATAATTCAATTTCAAAAAATGAACTTCAACGCCCTGTATATCTTAAACAAACAACATTTCTATAAGGCATATTAGCCTCAATCGTCATATTTTGGCCCCAAATATGTGCAGTTGCTCTATGGACCAATATTAACAGGACACCCTGTATATCCTTTTAATTTTCAATCCTCCGACTTCTGAATTTTTAGGTCAGAATATGGTGTCTAATGGGTCAAATGCCAACAGTTTATTTTTTGCGGTTTATTATACCTTGGCGCTTCAAAGCGTTTTCAAAAACTGTAGGCATACGAAAACGATACATTTTCTCAGATGGGACAATATAGTCATTTTGAATCATATACGCGGAGGTTAATATAATATCATTAGTTGGACTTCGCATTGCGATGAAAAAAAAACCGCTTTGAATCGAAGCATACCGCAAATCAGACATTTCGCAACATCTGAATCCCAGCATTTATACCAACAAACCGTCCTTGTTCAAAGTACGCGTTGCCACGATGATATCACATTTCGAATGGGGTGTTAGTAACCATGGCAGAATGGAAAGTTGGGAGGAGGGCTAATTGTTAAAAAAAATTCGGTAATATTTACGGCAAAATTATTGTTTTAAAACAAATTTTATTTAGAAATGAATACCACGCGATAGATCTTTGGGGGGGAGGGGCTAAAGCCCCCAAAGCCCCCCTGGTTGCGTCACTGGGTACACTTAGCGTAACGCGCTCCTTTCAGTGATTACCTATTAATATACCCCATTCCTGACACCAGATTATATTATAGTAGTCAGGTGTGGGGTGTGTACACTCAAATTCAGGGACTCTAAGATGGCGGGTAATGTATTTTTTGTCAACCCCCTTAATATGGGTATCAATAGAAAGGGCTTGAAGAGTAGAAAACGATAGAGTTAGTGACCACATTAAATTCAATATGACCGCCGCTCCAAGATGGCGGATTACCTATTTGATACCCAACATGGGTAGCAAATGAAAGGGCTCGTCGGGTAGAAAACAATAAGGTGAATGACATACGAAATCCAATATGGCGGCCGCCCAAAGATGGCGGACTAAATTTCTTTACCACTCTCCTGACATGGGAATAATAGATACCTTTTTAAAAACAAGCTTTTATTTAAGCCATGTACTAAAACGAATAAAATAAGTTTAGGTTTTCGTTAAGATAATTCAATTGCAAATTGCGACAACTTTTTGCAAATTGAAAAGCGAGAATTGTAAAGAAAAAAATACATACTTTGGCAAATAGGTACTTGCTTATCAACCAATCATTGTGCAATAAAATTAATTGGTACCTACTTCATCAACATTTCGCGCGACAAGCTTTTCAATTTGCAAAAACTTGTCGCATTTTGGAATTGGATTATCTTAACGAAAACCTAAACTTATTTTATTCGTTAGTACATGGCTTAAATAAAAGCTTGTTTTAAGAGGTTTTTTTTATTTTCAATTTTTTGGGTGTCAGAACTCAGGACGCGTTGGTAAATTATGGCAGGCTAATTTCGGGACAGTTTATAATAAAAAGATACACCCACCTAGGATCTCAATTTTTGAGACAAACATTAAGTATTTTTCATAGATAGGGCAATTTTTGCAAGACACTAAAAGTAGAAAGAGTTCTTCGCAATTATTGGTTACTTGGGCCAATCTATTAGTTTAAAACATTAATAAATAAAATATTCAAGTACTTTAGAATACAAGGGTGGTATCACCGTTTTTTTAACTAACCTCAAAAAACCTTTTTATATATTTTGTTAATCGACATGATCCATTGGCATCTCGGTTTGAGACCAAGTGATTCCTAGAATTATTATAATCTAGCTTGAAAATTGTTTGTAATTTCCATTTATCTTGACACGTATTCGGTTACACGCTGTATGCATACTAAGTATTGTGTTATATCGCTAATGCCGAGTATTTTTCAACTGATTAGTTTAGAGGAATTTTAATAAAACTTGGATAACAGATGCCCCAACGATAGATTACGATACAAATAATGTTCTAGAAATTATCTATAACCAATTTCAGAAACTTCAGCCAAAGATCTATGGTTGTATATTGATATATATCCCTGCTGATATATATATATATATATATATATATATATATATATATTTCAGCTGCTGATATATATATATATATATGCTGATATATATATATATATATATGTTAGTACAAGCTCCAAAATAGGGGATGTGCTGACTGAAGCTGCAAATGTGCTGTTACACCGTACTGATGATTGCCAAATAGCATGAAACACGTGTATGCGGTTACTAGTTTTTTCTTTTTGTTAACTTTGAGTGCTTGCCCATTATCACCTTTTCTTGTAATTGTTACATTTACACTCGCTAATCTTACATCCTTATTGTCCTTGTATCTTGGGTTATGAAGATTTCCACGCAGGTCGCTTTAGCAGCCTCCGTGGCGATGTTAGTACAAGCTCCAAAATAGGGGATGTGCTGACTGAAGCTGCAAATGTGCTGTTGGCTCCTGTCTGGACTTCATTTGTTGCTTCCCAAATCATGCCTATCTTTTGATTTGGTTAATGTTACACCGTACTGATGATTGCCAAATAGCATGAAACACGTGTATGCGGTTACTAGTTTTTTCTTTTTGTTAACTTTGAGTGCTTGCCCATTATCACCTTTTCTTGTAATTGTTACATTTACACTCGCTAATCTTACATCCTTATTGTCCTTGTATCTTGGGTTATGAAGATTTCCACGCAGGTCGCTTTAGCAGCCTCCGTGGCGATGTTAGTACAAGCTCCAAAATAGGGGATGTGCTGACTGAAGCTGCAAATGTGCTGTTGGCTCCTGTCTGGACTTCATTTGTTGCTTCCCAAATCATGCCTATCTTTTGATTTGGTTAATGTTACACCGTACTGATGATTGCCAAATAGCATGAAACACGTGTATGCGGTTACTAGTTTTTTCTTTTTGTTAACTTTGAGTGCTTGCCCATTATCACCTTTTCTTGTAATTGTTACATTTACACTCGCTAATCTTACATCCTTATATATATATATATATATAAAATTATAACAATATTCGTGGCTATGAATTATAATTGAATATCAGTTGTTAATATATCAGAATAATTGTACAATAAATACTACTGTTGTTGGTACTTACAGAATATGAGTTCCTAATAGATACGTAGTATAGTGGTTGTAAATGGTCTCGATATAAAATTAAACATGGCAGATGATATTTATGATCAAAATTTTTGACATTGAATGAAATTGTCATTAAAATAATTTGGTAGGTGTAAATTATAAAGGTGCAAAGGTGAAGATCTTATACCTTATGGATTATTTTTTTTTTGGTTTAGGTTTTTTTATCCATGAAAAATAAATTAGAGAAAATAATGTTAAGGTCAAATATATGTATATATATATAAGGATGTAAGATTAGCGAGTGTAAATGTAATAATTACAAGAAAAGGTGATAATGGGCAAACACTCAAAGTTAACAAAAATAAAAAACTAGTAACCGCATACACGTGTTTCATGCTATTTGGCAATCATCAGTACGGTGTAACATTAACCAAATCAAAAGATAGGCATGATTTGGGAAGCAACAAATGAAGTCCAGGCAGGAGCCAACAGCACATTTGCAGCTTCAGTCAGCACATCCCCTATTTTGGGGCTTGTACTAACATCGCCACGGAGGCTGCTAAAGCGACCTGCGTGGAAATCTTCATAACCCAAGATACAATGACAATAAGGATGTAAGATTAGCGAGTGTAAATGTAATAATTACAAGAAAAGGTGATAATGGGCAAACACTCAAAGTTAACAAAAATAAAAAACTAGTAACCGCATACACGTGTTTCATGCTATTTGGCAATCATCAGTACGGTGTAACATTAACCAAATCAAAAGATAGGCATGATTTGGGAAGCAACAAATGAAGTCCAGGCAGGAGCAGTTAACTTTGAGTGTTTGCCCATTATCACCTTTTCTTGTATATATATATATATATATATATATATATATAAGAAAAGGTGATAATGGGCAAACACTCAAAGTTAACAAAAAGAAAAAACTAGTAACCGCATACACGTGTTTCATGCTATTTGGCAATCATCAGTACGGTGTAACATTAACCAAATCAAAAGATAGGCATGATTTGGGAAGCAACAAATGAAGTCCAGGCAGGAGCCAACAGCACATTTGCAGCTTCAGTCAGCACATCCCCTATTTTGGGGCTTGTACTAACATCGCCACGGAGGCTGCTAAAGCGACCTGCGTGGAAATCTTCATAACCCAAGATACAATGACAATAAGGATGTAAGATTAGCGAGTGTAAATGTAACAATTATCACCTTTTCTTGTAATTGTTACATTTACACTCGCTAATCTTACATCCTTATATATATATATATATATATATATATACCTTAAAATTAAAACATACGGGACCTTTTCACCGCCGCGCACTGTATCAAAAACGCTGGGGACAGGAAATCGATGGGGGCGCGATTAGCGGTGAAATAGTGGCGAGATTAGGCGTTTGACTGATGGCCTATTAAGAGCCGGGGGTCGCTCCCGAGGGGGCCCACAGCTCTGGCGGCGGCGGCGTCTTCAGGGAGGACGCCGTAATGCCGTAAGCCTCTATAGGGATTGGTGGTGTTGCGCGATCGACGGACGGCAGTGCACTATTGCTATATTGATAAATTTGAAAATACAGGGTTCCCCATCACGGGCGTAGCCAAGGGGGGGGTTTCGGGGGTTCAAACCCCCCCCCCCCCCGAAATAAGCAAAATATTACCTAATATTATGTATCCTTGTTAAGGATAGAGACGTGAATCATTATTACTGTCGAAAAATGGAGGGGAAAAAAAGGAAGGGTGGTAAACCTAAAGGTATGGACTACTGGAAAAAATGGTGTAGTCAAGGTCAAGGGGTTTCTAATAAAGAAACAAATTTGGATTTAGCTATCAAAGCTTCAGCTACCTTGCATGCTGATAAGAAGACTGCCTACCCCGAAATCTAGTTTGGAATGCCTAGATATGTGCGATAAAAACCTTTATCCTAATATTTACACATTACTACAAATCTTGGCTACCATTCCTGTATCCACTGCTACCCCAGAGAGGTCTTTCTCGAGCCTAAGGAGACTGAAAAACTATTTACGAAACACTACAAGTGAAAACAGACTTAATGGTTTGGCTCTAATGAACATTCACTATGGAACAGAAATTCATGCAGATTAAGTAGTAGATATATTTAAAAGAAAAAGCCGAAGATTTCTTCTTTAATGGTTTTAGATTTAGCGCAGAGGAACGAAATTAATTTATCCATTTCATTTAAAGTTAAGAACTTTATAAATATATGTCGTAGTTTTTCGGATGGATATATAGATATTAAATTTCATATAAGTATATTTTTGTTGTTTTATTTACTTCTCAAACTAAACCCCCCCCCCCCCCAAAAACTAAATCCTGGCTACGCCCGTGTTCCCCATATGAAGGTACCTACCCATTTTAACATGCGCATAAAATTCAAACGAGGCACGATACACAGATAACGATATGCCAACTAGGAGAACAAAAATCAAACTCTTCTGCGCACCTACATCACTTCGACAAAAGCGCGGCCAACTTATAAAAAATAGTCATAAAATTAGTTTCACTGACAGACGACAGTTATCATCAAATTTAGTTCAATTCAATTCATTTAGTCTAAATAATTCAGTCAATCAGTCAAGATCGTTGATCATTTTTAATTTTTTCATCGTTATTATTAATTTTTAACTGTTAGTTTCATACTGAAATAATATTCTTCAACTTTCATTAACCATTCAAGGTTAGGTCCACCGTTCTATCTTTAAGTTTATAAATTTCAGTCGCAAATCTGTACAGATTAATCTATTTGCATACCTATACCTACTTATCTTTTTACTTTTAAGTAATAATATAACTATTTGGCCGATGTAAAAGCGTCGACTTGTCGACTGCCACTACTTTAACAGAGATGGTTTTGTGTATCTTCCTGAAATGAATGGTTTGAGGTACCTATACTCTGCAAATTCCAACACTCAAAATTTTTCCAGTGTTTACAAAATATCTTTAACAGCTCGCGTGAACTTTTCTTAATAACAGTGCTCTTGTTATCAGACCTTGAACGTCTCGGATTGTGTATTTTTTAAATCGAATATTTTCCGCATTGTTTTTCAAAACTTAAATAGTAGAAAAAACTTCTCTGTTGTAAATTACAAAATTTAAGCTTAACTATTCATTTCAAAAGATAGAAACAACAGAAATAACTACTCCGAGGGCAAATACCCCTACCGGCATTGAATCACACTGTTGCTTCTCGATTTTCGTTGGGAATACCATTGCAGATTAAAGTTTTCTCCTTCACCAACGTAACGACAAAGATATTACAATCTTTGTTGGGACACGTCCTGCCATTCTGCAGGCGCAGTGATCAATGGTATTCCCAACGAAAATCACTAGGTATGTTACTGTCTTGTTTAAAACAAATATTTTTCGTTATTACATTTATCGTCTATCTTTATCACGAGATCCACAAATTCGAGTTAAATAAATTTAGTATAAAATTTGAATACGGAATTTTTCAAAAACGGAAAAAGATAATGCCACAAAGTTTTATGTCATTTTAATTGCCTTGATGACAGGGTGTCTACCAAATTGAGTTTTTAAAATTCCCTGACTTTTCCAGGTTTTCCCTGACCAAAAGGCAAAAAATTCCCTGACTAATACCTACCTACTGAGATAAATATGCGAATTTAAATAAAATGGAAGAGTCAACAGATCCCCTAGGATGAAATTACTCTGAACGATCGTGCTTACTAACAAAAAAATTCAAAAGCGGACTACGGACTATTAGTTTTAGTGATGTCATCTGACATTAATTAAATAAATGTGCAAATTATGTCCTATTATGTTTTCGAAGAAAGTTATAAAGTGGCTTGGAATTTCAACTTTTTGGCAGAAACTGTTGCTAACGAGGTTAATAAAGTACAGTATAAATTGACACCCCCCTTAACTTGCTAGTGTCTGAGGTTAGAAAAAAAGTTGTTACAAAAGTTTTAGATACTAATACAACGTTTTTTGTGACGCTATTGGACCTTATACAGTGGGTTCTGGAAAGCCGTGGCAAACATAACTTTTGTTTTTGGAACGCCTTGTATATTTTCTACGCATTTTTCCGATTCCAATGAAGCATATATGTTATATGTTCGCTCCAAGCGTTCATTCAGAACAGCGTTTTTTGTGAGGGATTACTCCTTGGGTCATAGGTTGCCATGGAAGACAAAGGCCAATTTATAGTAACAATTATTGACAGTTTGCAAGTATATTCACGCTTTGGAAAACAAAATGGGCTATTTTAAGTTTTCAGAGAAAATTAAGAATGGAAATTGAGAGAAATGAGAAATTTTAAATAGTAAGTGACATAGTTAATAAACTTCGTTGGATTTATTGTTCGAAATTTAATTTTTATTGAAAACGACAATAACATTTAGAAAAAGGATATACGTATGAATTTATTGATATTTGCTACTAAGTTTCTGTTTATTGGGGCAACAATAAAATTGCTGTGTTCAGTATTTAATATGTGGATTTCTTCCCGAATTCTACCTTTCAGTGTTTCTACATTTTTCGGCCTGTCATAATAAATTCTGTTTTTTAAATAACCCCACAAAAACATATAAAAATATATCCTTTTTGTAAATGTCATTGTCGTTTTCAATAAAAATTAAATTAAAAACAATAAATTTGACGAATGTTACTATTTAAAATTTCTTATTTCTCTCAATTTCCCTCCTTCATTTTCCCTGAAATCTTAAAAGAGCCCATTTTGTTTTCCAAAGCATGAATATACTTGCAAACTGTCAGCTATTACTATAATTTGGCATTTGTCTTTCATGGCAGCCTATGACCCAAGGAGTAATCCCTCAAAAAAGGCTTAGTTCTGAACGAACGGTTGGAGCGAACATATAACAAAAATATACAAGATGTTCCATTTAAAGAAACATAAGTTATGACTGCCACGGCTTTCTAGAACACACTGTATAAGGTCCAATAGTGTCACAAAAAACTTTGTATTAGCATCTATAACTTTTGTAAAAAAAAATTTTTTCTAACCTTAAAAACTATATACTATACACACCTTCAAAACAAAAATAAATAGCTTCGTAAAATCTTATTTAGTTAGATTATCTTTGGAGTATAGTAGAAGCACAGGGATCACATATAAATAAATAACATAATGTGATCTCCGTGGAGTAGAATCAAAATGAATATGATATAATTTTGATTAGTTTTTGTAAGAATTAAAGATTTTCTATTTTAACATCTATTAAACCACAAATTTCCAGGTTATTTGATAGATTTCTCTGACTTTTCCCTGATTTCCCTGACCAAAAATAATTCCCTGACATTTCCAGGCTTTCCAGGTTTTCCAGGTTGGTAGACACCCTGAGCATAATTCAAAAATGCAAAAATATATAGGGTGTTCCATTTAAAAAAAAACATAAGTTATGTCTGCCACGGCTTTCTAGAACACACTGTACACGGTCACAAAAAACTTTGTATTGGTATCTAAAACTTTTGTAAAAAAATTTTTTTTCTAACCTCAAAAACTCACAAGGTAAGGGGGTGTCGGTGTCAATTTATAATGAACCACCCTGTACATTTTTTAAAACTGCGTGACGCTAATGTTCTATATTCTTTTTGTGACGCCAATTAGAGTTTTTTTATGCTGTTTCAAGTGACTTTAGAAATACTATACCTGTGGCATTCAAATAGCATGCTTAATGTGCCTTGTTTGTGCAAGCGATTTGGCTGATTTCTTGTCAAAATATGCCCAATGTACTATACTGTTTAGTGCATTTGGTTTTTTGAAAACCTAATAACTAAAAAAGAACATCAAAAACACACTTGTGTTCTTGTCGCAGTAGGTATTCAAAGTAGTTGACTGCTGCCCGATATCACGTTACGAAATAACAAAAAATAAAAAGCCTCCACCGTGACAATGCTCACAACATTGCCGTGACCAGGATTCGAACCTGGGTTACTACGGCCACAACGTAGGGTCCTAACCACTAGACGATCACGGCTACCGGAGGCGATGTTCATTTTGCCTAGCACGTCTAGCGTTCTGTGGTGCAGGCCAATTCGATCGGGCACAGATTATTACAGATTAAAAACGCTAGTTGGAGTAATTTAAAACCAAGAAAACTAGACAATAGCCAAAGTATCGTTCGGCTATGCTGCTACCCTTGCCTCTGATCTATTTAGCTGGTTAATTAAGTAGGTATAATATCCAAAAATTCGGCAAAGAAATTGGTGTGTGTATCTGTATTCCCTCCCCGCCCCCTTAGGCCAAAAGCTGGGTACGCCCATGAGTGTTTTACCTTATTCCTGATATTTCTAATAAGTACCGGAAAAAATCTAAAACTAATCTTATGTAGAATAACTTAGAATTATGCTATGCTAAATATAGAAAAGGTTCAGCTGCTGGTTCAGGAAAATCTAGAAAGGAAAACATTTTTGTCTGCCTATAGCGTTGAAGCAGGGTTGTAAGTTTGACGTCATGAAAATATTCCCTCTCCGAGTAGATTTTCTTATATCGCGAAAACTAATGTTTTGGAAAGTTGTTTTAATTCGCATTTATTACATTAACTTTCCACAATGTTGCAAAACAATCTGCAAATAACAAAACGATATCTCCACTCTGATAAAACCGCCTCGCAAAAACAACAGGAACCTAAAAAGATTTTTGAGGGTTGAAAATACGCTTTTAATCAATGCTATTAGAGTCACAGTCCGCATCAATCACGTATGCCGTATGCTGAAAAGTAATCACGTGATTTTTATTACTTGTCATATTTAATATTTTTTGAAATAAAATTGCTGAAAATTGCATTATTTCTCAAAAATTTTGTATAGAAAAGTTGCTCTCCTTTCCATTATTATTTTTATTATGTAGCAGATTTCAGACCTCTAGCGTTGACTGTCGTATTTATAAAGACGTCTCACGGCTATAGCTTTAGTTCTTGGAAAACAGATGGCTCTGATGGCTAACAATGTATTCTGCATTGTATTTTATCTCCGGAAAGCGCATGGTGAGCCAAAAATGTGTCAGCCGTGACAGCCGTGAGCAGTCTTTAATAATATGTCAGTCAACGCCTCTAGATTGGTTTGAATTAATTATTAAGCATTACAAAAAGAGGTAGTTCCAATGATAGGCCGGTCCAGACGCAACGATGTATTGTACGATTTGCATGCGCAAGTAAATCGTTACAGATAAATCGTTACAAATTCAGTTCGTCCACATTATAACAACTTATTGTAGTAAAGCTGCAATTTTCGCTTGATACAATAATCATGGAGGAAGTGTTTTTGGAGTATTTTGGCGTTTTGTTTAAATTATAAAAGGAAAAGAGAAATCAGGACACGTTTAAATAGAACTAGATGGTCTAGTCTAGAGCATGGTTATTGAAACGAAGTGTATTTTCCCATTGAATTCTATTATAAAATTATGCAAAATGGTCGACATATTTTTTAACTAATTTGTTCTGTTAGGACTAGTAACGACTAGTAACCCTTTTGCTAGTCTGACGGTCGGAGATTGCTAGAGTCGATGTCAGACACGCCAAAAATACTCTGTACAAAATAAGTTGAATAATAGTATATTATTCAACGAGTAAGTAATGATGGTTATTACTCACGAAAATAAAGTTTGCAACACGAGCGTTAGCGGAGTGTTGTAATTTATTGAAGTGAGTAATAACCATTGCTTACGAGTTAAATACTATATTTTTTCTACGGCCATAACAGCGAATAAAATTTGTTTACGTATAAGTATAATATATGGATCACACATATCAAGATTACTTCTCTATCTTAGATTTTCGATGATATGTGATGATTTAGGGTGATAATTGTACACATTGAATACATGTTGAATAATGCAACCATAAGGACGATGCTTTGTATTTTTTCAACAATTCTTCGAAGTATACAAGAAGAACACTTTCGGAAAATTATTGTGTGTGTTTTTTGCTTCTCTATTCCATGAACTGTTTATATACCAATTCGTATTTTTTCCTCGATTTTTCGGGTAACAAATTACTTAAGTGAAGCCTCTTTCGCTGCATTTTGTGTTTCAGGAGGATTGCTTATTTTGGTGTCTTCGTCACTAGAACTCATGTTAAACAGGAAAGAGTTAAAAGAATTAGTTCAGAATTACAAGCCACTGGGAATCTCATATTAGTCAGACCCTGGTAATCGATCGCAATGCGGTCATGTGACTTTGTTTATATCTACTGCTGCTGTAACTTGGATAGACTTTAGTTCCAATTTCTGACTTCCGGTTTAACCGGGTGTCAGTAATATGACACTACCATTGACAAGAATGACAAGAAAAGAAACGTTGATAATAAAACATTATTAGCTATAGGGGGCATCGTGGATATTTCGACATTTGCCCAGTTGCTGAGGGGAATTAGAGGTTTCTGAACTCTCTAGGGAATATTAAAACTTCTGTTCGACCCATCCATAAAAGTTTTTAATATCGAGACAAAGTTTCGTCTGGCCTCGCCTGGCCGGAGTTCCAGAGCTGCTCCCAGCTTCGGCCGTCGGAATGCCGAGGCAGTCGGTATTGATTAAATTCCGAGCGCAGCTGTCGGTCGGCCAGATGCGGGCCGTCTCTCTCTCCACTCCAAACTTCCAGCAAACTCAGCCCACGTAAAATACCTACAAAAACGCTGAAGCGGTCTATTTGCATTTTACGTGGGAGGCGAAATATGGAGTTTACTTTGTTCTAAAATTCTCTGTGCTCTTTTATCTACTGCGGAATTCATATGTATGTATAGCGGCGCGAACCAAATTATGCTGAAAGGTTCTTGGGTGATTATACTGGAATGTTAGATTTTTGGAACTGGTTAGAATCTAGTAGGAGTGTACAGCGTGTCCCAAATAGTTTGTCCTACCCCCTGGATCTCAGGAATCGTAAGAGATACGAAAAAAACTTGAATACAAAAGTTGTAAGCTTGGCAGTGGACGTAACCTCTCTTTTATTTTCACATATGCAGGGCGATTCGTATTTGCGGGGCAAAAATAAAGTATTTAGATTTTGACAATTGCATTAATCCTTTGAAATATTTGCATTCTCCATGAAATTTGCTACAGAACCGTTTTTTTGTTTTGTATTTTGGATGCAGCGTTGCCAAGATATCGAATTTTTCTAGGAATTTAGGGACTTCGTGAAGGGTATGGAAACTGAGTGCTGTATCTTTATTTTAATAGATATCAAAGATATATTTTAGCCGAAGTATGACAGCACAACCGTGTGTGGTGTGGTATGTCGAAATTGGTTTTTGCATATACAGTGTGTTCATAACAGGCTCTCAAATTCAGATAATTTGTATCTCTTACGGTTCCTGAGATCCAGGGGGTAGGACAAACTATCTGGGACACGCTGTACATCTACAGTCCGACAAACGAAAGAAATCTAAGCGCCATCTGTATGTTATTAATGTGGTCATGGGCGTTAGACTGAGTTTTTCATTGGACTTCTCTCGTTTGTCGGACTGTACGTCTGGACCAACACTATATTAAAGACCTGTGCATAGCGGTGTTTGAAGCGATCGCCACTGGCACCACACGACGAAACAAATTTATCCGTTACAACGAATTTAATATTCAAAATAAAATAAAATATTTGTTTGCTATGTCTTAAGAAAAGGGAGTCTAAAAAGCAAGCAAGAGTATTTGGTACCTTTTGGTTTGAAATGAAGTCCATGGCTAGTTGTAGTGTAAGTAAGCATAAAACGCACTAGACTTTTCAGTTTCTTCTTTATATGGAGGACTATTGGTTCGCTTTGGAGCTATAAACAAAATTTTCTATTTTCATTCTTGCACACGTCACAAAATACTCTTCCAAAATAATATCTAGAATTAGAATTTTCGCTTCTTCGGCTGGTTGATCAGACCATCCCATAATTCCAAAATAGTGTTTATTCTTCTGCAATTCACCTAAGGGTCTATGCAGTGTGCATACTAGATCATATACAGTGCCCGCCAAAAAGTTGGAACCGTAAGGGAACTTTTTTTTATTTTTGGGCTAAGATGAAACTACTCTGGGGCGATCATCTCTGCTTCCAAAAAGATTCGAAATGAGATCATTAAACGTCGTGACGTCATTTGACATACTTGTCAAAAATGACATTTAATTAAATAAATGGCCAAAATACCCAGAGTAGTTTCATCTTAGCCCAAAAATAAAAAAAATTCCCTTATGGTTCCAACTTTTTGGCGATCACTGTACAGAGATACGGAAAAATATTAATTTTTGTTTCGTTTAGGATTTGATATTTTTTGTTGTGGTGTTGTTTCGTTTAGGAATGATGTTATTTTAATATTAGTTTTTCTAATGATAAATTTTTATTTTTAGAAAATTAAAACATGTTTGAAATAAACAAAAATAATAAAGTTAGAATTTCACTTTTGCCCCCCCCCCTAGATTTTTTTGCGGGCGCCCATGGCTCTCTCTCTCTCTGGACGTATTTCACATCAAAAAATATTTTAATATCTCTTATTTGGAAGATATAAATATAAAAATATTCCATATTTTTTTTTGACTTGTGACGCCCTGTATCTTGAAAACGAAGCGTTTGTGAACTTATATACTGATATGACAAATATTTTCCTTTACTATCAAACGAAAAACAAAAGCGGGGCAAAGCACAAAAAGTTAACGGCGAACAAAGGCCAGAAGTTAGACAAGAGCCGGTGGGCCATTATGCAAGTCATCAGGAGGTGCTTTTCAGGGTTTAATCCCGGATTAATTCCGGGCCGTTTGCCCCATTCCGGATCTCGGAACATGCTCAGATTATTTGTTGTGATGGCAGGGGACGAGATTAAAAGCAGCTGCAACGGATTGCAGACGACGGGAAATGTTTTTGACTCGGTTTTTGATTGAAACGCTTTTTTCTTTGCGCTGTCTTGTCTCGATTTGCCATTACTAAATTGTATACAGCATGATACAAAAGTGTCAGTTTTTGTAATCAAATTTTGAAATTTTTAGAGATTCACATTTTACTCTAACCAGACATTCGAAACTATAGTTCCGGTTTAACCCGAAGTGACATTACTTTATACAGGCTGTACCAAATTGAGTGTGCACAATAATTGCTAACTTTCTTATCTTTAAATGCAGCCAAAATCGTTGATTTGGAAAAGAAAAAATCTACTTGAAAGTTGATATTCTGGGGATCGCTGGTCTCAAACTAAGATTTTGTGAAAATTGGTTAAATCGTTTAATATATAGGGCGTATTTGTGGTGAACAAACAAGAAAACTTCAGTAGTAAACTACCCTTAATTTTGAAAATACGGGAGGAAGTTACTAAGAAAAACTGTTTTCTTTGAAACTGAAACTAATATAGTTTGCTTCACTCTGTACAAACGCCATAGAAAGGTCTAAATAAAGGTGTTTTTTGTCTCAACCGCCGCCAGTCACCTGATCGTCGCTAAAACCAACTCAGTGCTTTATTTTGTATGAGCCTGTACGGACGTGTCTCACTTCGCGATTTTCGTCGGGTTTTTCGCCGCGTAAAAAGAGGTGTAGATAATAATATGCAAGTCATTAAGACTGCTTCCAGTGGGGCGCAATCAAACGATTGCTAGTCGTAGGACTAGCCCCATTGTACATGCCCTGTTGAAAAACAAAAGATTATTACTTCGTGTCCACAAATAAATATTAGGAAGTGAAATATTACGATTGCAAGTCCTTAGGACTGCTTCTAAAGGAGCACAATCATACCATTGCTAGTCATACGACTGCCCCGGGCGTACATATTCCATAATCCAATCAAAAAATAAAATGGACAAAAGGCAAAATGCATTTAGGTTCTTAACTTAGAGAGATGTGACATTTATTAGAATATTTTTGTATAGAGGCGCAATCACACGATTGCAAGGTTTTTCGGCCTCTGGGTCCACATCGATCCTAGCACACAAAGACGATAGAAAGGGTAATCATATGATTGCAGGTCATTAAGACTGTTTTCCGATGTACACAAGAGTTTTTTAAAATAATCATGCAATAATTAGGGCGCAATCATACGATTGCTAGTCATACGACTGCCCCGGGCGTACATATATCCCATAATCCAATCGAAAAACAAAATGGACAAAAGGCCAAATGCATTTCGGTTCTTAACTTAGAGAGATGTGACATTTATTAGAATATTTTTGTATAGAGGCGCAATCACACGATTGCAAGGTTTTTCGGCCTCTGGGTCCACATCGATCCTAGCACACAAAGACGATAGAAAGGGTAATCATATGATTGCAGGTCATTAAGACTGTTTTCCGATGCACACAAGAGTTTTTTAAAATAATCATGCAATAATTAGGGCGCAATCATACGATTGCTAGTCATACGACTGCCCCGGGCGTACATATATCCCATAATCCAATCGAAAAACAAAATGGACAAAAGGCCAAATGCATTTCGGTTCTTAACTTAGAGAGATGTGACATTTATTAGAATATTTTTGTATAGAGGCGCAATCACACGATTGCAAGGTTTTTCGGCCTCTGGGTCCACATCGATCCTAGCACACAAAGACGATAGAAAGGGTAATCATATGATTGCAGGTCATTAAGACTGTTTTCCGATGTACACAAGAGTTTTTTAAAATAATCATGCAATAATTAGGGCGCAATCATACGATTGCTAGTCATACGACTGCCCCGGGCGTACATATATCCCATAATCCAATCGAAAAACAAAATGGACAAAAGGCCAAATGCATTTCGGTTCTTAACTTAGAGAGATGTGACATTTATTAGAATATTTTTGTATAGAGGCGCAATCACACGATTGCAAGGTTTTTCGGCCTCTGGGTCCACATCGATCCTAGCACACAAAGACGATAGAAAGGGTAATCATATGATTGCAGGTCATTAAGACTGTTTTCCGATGTACACAAGAGTTTTTTAAAATAATCATGCAATAATTAGGGCGCAATCATACGATTGCTAGTCATACGACTGCCCCGGGCGTACATATATCCCATAATCCAATCGAAAAACAAAATGGACAAAAGGCCAAATGCATTTCGGTTCTTAACTTAGAGAGATGTGACATTTATTAGAATATTTTTGTATAGAGGCGCAATCACACGATTGCAAGGTTTTTCGGCCTCTGGGTCCACATCGATCCTAGCACACAAAGGCGATAGAAAGGGTAATCATATGATTGCAGGTCATTAAGACTGTTTTCCGATGCACACAAGAGTTTTTTAAAATAATCATGCAATAATTAGGGCGCAATCATACGATTGCTAGTCATACGACTGCCCCGGGCGTACATATATCCCATAATCCAATCGAAAAACAAAATGGACAAAAGGCCAAATGCATTTCGGTTCTTAACTTAGAGAGATGTTACAATTATTAGAATATTTTTGTATAGAGGCGCAATCACACGATTGCAAGGTTTTTCGGCCTCTGGGTCCACATCGATCCTAGCACACAAAGACGATAGAAAGGGTAATCATATGATTGCAGGTCATTAAGACTGTTTTCCGATGCACACAAGAGTTTTTTAAAATAATCATGCAATAATTAGGGCGCAATCATATGATTGCTAGTCGTAGGACTGCCCCAATATTACAGAACTGCCAATATTAGCAAAAATAACCGTAACAGTGACTAATAGCACATCCTAATTTCCTTCTTGAGGACACATGTATTCACAATTGCTTAAAGATAATAGGGTAACAATGCGGGGAGCAGACACATAGATAGTAATGACCAAATTTCCACATTTACCCAATAATAATAATATGGTAAAAAATAGAGCAACTGCACGACCGACCAAATTTTTCCCCTGGAGGACACACGTACTCCACGTTCTCCATTTATCCAACAATATTACGACAATAAAGGGGAAAACAGGTACGGACAAGGCCTCACGATCAAATTTATCTCTGGCATATACAGAGGACCAACTTCTACCCAATAATAGTTGTCCTCCTTTTGACTTTTTGCACAAGTGAATTTGAAGTGAAATGAACATGAAGTGATCCGATAGTGAAATGATTTTTTATTGGTAAATGGAACAGTGTACGACCACGTTATCTATAATCTAACCCTTGAATGAGTTTTTCAATATTTTTCGCCACCTTAACCCCAGAAACACTTGAAACCAACACAAATTACATAAAAATCTATTTGCTGCGTAAACTGATCACTTCATAATCAACTGGACATTTGTAAAAGGAACACTCGATGTCAGGTGATGTGATCTCAAAGTGATTCGGAATCGTAAGAGGACGGCTAATAATAACATCGTAACAAAAAACAGAGCAATCAGACAGATAGCTGCATGATCTCATTTTTTTTTCTCTTTAGAGGACCCACGGACTCCGGATTTGCCCAAATAAAACGATAATTTTTTTATAAATAATTGCAAGACATTACTGAAATATCAAATTCCTTATCTGGATTACATTTTTGCACAAAAGGAATATATGAACAAAGAAGGAGAACAGGTATTTAATAACTGTATATCTACGGCTACGACCGATTTTTCTCTATGGAGAACACGCAGATAATAATGATATACAACAAGGAGGCATAATTTATAAATATATGCATATGGGTACAATAACTCGGTTAAATCGTTGAGGGAACTCAACGTTTTTCAACTTAAACCTCAACAGAGGGCGATGGCGCCCGCCTGGATAGCCGCCATATTGTGTGCATTCTAGGGGATTTAGAGTGCATTCTAGGGGAAAAGCGAAATTTGTAGTGGCAACGCAAAATGACATTTGACAACGACCAACCACGACCCTCGTACATTTGACATTTGACAGCCAGTGACGTGTGCGCCCAATATGGCCGACCTTTCGGTGGGACATATGTATGTATATATAGGTGGGACAAATGATTGTGTTGCAAAACCAGTCCAGTTTATTTTACGAGGGCCGTGTTTTGACTGGACCCGGCTTCTTGGTTGTTATTCTGAGGGCAAGACGAACCGATTTTGACGTCAAAAAAGTTGGCCGAAATTGCCGAATGTTTAATTTTGTGTTGTGTGAAACACTCTTTTGAAAAACTTTCTTGCATTTTAAGATTAAACTTTATAAACAGGATATATTAGCTTTGTTCCAACCAGGGAACTAGGGGTTAGTTCTCTGGTTCCAACACGTAGTCTTGAACCAGTTCTATCGAATGAGAATACAGAAAAGTAATTCCAGAACAGTTTTCAACCAATTAGCGTTGACTGACGTATTTATAAAGACTTCTCACGGCTATAGCTTCATGTCCTGGAAAACAGATGGCTCTGATGGCTAACAATGTATTATGCATTATATTTTATCTCCGGAAAGCGCATGGTGAGCCAAAAATGTGTCAGACGTGACAGCCGTGAGCAGTCTTTAATAATATATAGGTCAGTGCAATTAGACTGTGGAGAACCGGTTCAGAACAACTGATGTTGGAACAAACCCGTATTATAAACAGGAGTCATAAAAGATTTAGTTATTTGCATATATTAGGGTTCCTTTATTAGCCTAGCTTATAATAACCCTAACTTAAAGCAATAGGTAGGTCTGTATTATTTACCTATATTTTCTTCACGCAGCTGCTTTCATTACTGTTTCTCCCTTTATTAATTTTATGACCTAGCAAAAAATACATCAAAATGATACAACAACAGTAATAGGCCGATCTACGATAAACCTTGAATTCCGGCATTGCTTGAAAATCTACTTAAAACTACTAAAAACTTTTTATAGTAACTTTTTCTGTATTTTCAAAATAAAAATAAAATGTAGCTTACTCCTGACGTTTTTCCTTGTTTTTTCGCAACAATCCATTTTCACAACAACTTAGTTTGAGACCAAGAGCACAGCACATTCCCAAAATATCAACGTTCAACACGAAATTATCATTTATACATATTGTGCTCTCAACTCTCACACTGTATCATATACTTATAAATTTGTTTAAAAAATGGGCCTAGATAAACTGTCGACCTAAAAAGTAAATGCAGTGGCGAATTTCATGATGATACCTAGCATGAAATAGGCTTCCATTTTAAAAAATCATCAAATCTTACTTTTTGTTGAAATGAAAACTTGCTGAATAAAGGATATTCCTTTACTTATTAACTCTCTAATCTAAATAAACCACCTAAACATTTCAATGACATATTTTTGATCTGGTGTTGTTTTTGCGATTTCATGAACATCCAGTTTGACGTAGAAGGCCAGTTTATTTCAACGATATAATATAGGAATAGATGACTCACGCACGGTATAATACAAATAACACTGTTTCGTTTTGCTTCTACATTAGCGGGTCGGGGGGAAGAAAACGAGGTAATTTGTTTACATTGGCATTTCTTAAATTCAGTCTTTCCTATTTTGTAATGCATAATAAATCGTATTTTGATAGACTAGTATGTCGTATATATAATATGCTTTGGGATACTTATATTTACAGAATACAGAATAACCTAAATCGTATAAAAAAACTAGAAACCTTGTGCCAACAATAACATCTTTTTAAAATCATGAAACAAAACAAGTTGCCTTTGGTAATGTATCTATTCCTATATATCGTTGGTTTATTTAAATAGGTAATATATTTAGTAAGGTTTGGTTTTTGACAATGCCCTATTTGTCTTGTGAAATTTTTCAAATCTACGAAACAATTCGGGTGGATCAGTTTAACTGTTTGCCAGCTTAATTTATTTTTTTAATAAGACAAAAAGTCGACTTTTATGTTCACGAACATCTCGCTTTAAACATATTTACGTTTCCTATACGGTCAACGCTACTCGTTGCGCTCTGATCGCTCCGTTTCCTAGACGGTGAGCGCAACGCTATGTTAATAAATGCCGGCTTATGTAAAAAAGGTAGATTGAACTGTCATAACAGCAACAAACCCATCAACACATCAAGCCTATATTATTTGCAAATAACAGGTAAATGGTAAATAAATAAGTGTATCAACAGATACATTTTAACGATTAGATAGCTGTAAGCTTCTGCTACTGAAACTTTGTAGTCATGTATATAATATACCTAAGAGTATTTAGTATCTAAGAATTAAATTTAATATTAAATGTAGGTTCAGGGTTCCACCTCGGGTTCCACTACTCCTCCTAGAACCTTCTAATTTGTTGTCATAGAAAAAAATCTAAATAAAAGTTGTAGGGAATTGTATGCATCTTTCCGGGACGCTGAAATGTATCTGTTGATACACTTATTTATTTACCATTTACCTGTTATTTGCAAATAATATACAGGGTGTCTCATTTTGATCTGGAACACCCCTAAATAAAAAGTAAAATTTGAACTGGCTTACGGATTTTAACGAATTTTTTTTTGTATATAGGGCCTAGACGTACTTATTAAACACTTTTCAATGACCATACGATTATTCCAGGGCCGGATTAAAAAATTTATTTGACCCAAATTTTCGAGTTAAGGTATCAGCGACTTTTTTATCGGAAATCTGATAACGTGGCGTTAATCAGCGCCCCTGAAAACCCCCAGATTCCAAATTTCAAGAAATTATTCCCACAAATTATAGTTTTTACACTGCATCACAATTGCAAAAAATCAAAATTTCAATTTGAATTCAGCTATTAAGCTATGGAAACAAGTGAAAATGGTAAAGAGAGGTCCACATTGGACAATAGTAATAAACCTGATCTGAAACTGGACTCGGTTTCTCTTTTCAGTATTGCTGTACAGTACAAATTTTATGCCATTTGAGACACAAGAGAGCTCGCTGCCGTCGCAGGCAGTCGTGCAAGTGCAAACACTTTGAGAAACGCTAATTTGTACTTTTTTTGTTACAAATAATAAAGTATAAGATTATACACTATAAAGTACGTATTTGAAGAATGTAATTAAAAGCAGCAATATTTTAAACGACATAAATGTATTGGCGAATCGATTAGAAATTAAATTTTATACCCACTAAATTATTTTTAACACCTAAATTATTTTAGCAACATCAACCCCTGAATAACATTTGTTGTAAATGCATAAACTGACATTTCTGCAAGCCATTGTTTTTCCACGGCTGCCTGCGACGGCAGCGAGCTCTCTTGCGTCTCAAATGGCATAACATTTGTACTGTACAGCAACAATGAAAAGAGAAACCGAGTACAGTTTCCGATCAGGTTTATTACCATTGTCCCCTGTGGACCTCTTTTTACCATTTTCACTTGTTTCCATAGCCTCCTTAATAGCTGAACTCAAATTGAGATTTTGATTTTTTGTAATTGCGATGCATTGTAAAAAGTATAATTTGTGGGAATAATTTCTTGAAATTTGGGATCTGGGGATTCTCAGGGACGCTGATTAACGCCACGTTATCAGATTTCCGATAAAAAAATCGCTGATACCTTAACTCGAAAATTTGGATAAAAAAAAATTTTAATCCGGCCCTGGAATAATGAAGTGTTTGATAAGTACGTCTAGGAGGGCCCTGTGTACAAAAAAAAAGGTTAAAATCCGTAAGCCAGTTCAAATTTTACAGGGGTGTTCCAGATCAAAATGAGACACCCTGTAGGCATAGGTTTGACGTGTTGATGTGTTTGTTCTGGACCAACACTATAATATAGTGTTGGTCCAGGTTTGTTGCTGTTATGACAGTCCAATTTAATCTACCTTTTTTGCATAAGCCGGCATTTATTAATATAGCGTTGCGCTTACCGTCTAGGAAACGGAGCGATCAGAGCGCGTTACGTTTCTTAGCTGGCTGCCGCAACGAGTAGCGTTTACCGTATAGGCACAGATAACGTAACCTAGATTGGCAGGGTGGGTTGTTCCTTCAATCACCGCCAAAATATAAAAATTCTGGGTGATTCTTGTTTACGCCGAAAAGGTCTCCGCCCCCCGATCGATACGGATGTTGTCATAGCAACCGAACATGCTAGTCCGGGCAGAATATTAAAATAATTCCGGTTTCTTTGTATTTAATACGAGGTGGGTATTTTATGACATGCAATAAAACTGAGTATAATCAGAGAACAAGGAAGGGTGTTCTCTGGTATAATCCTACGGCTACTTCGCCCCATTTACAAATATTGCTAGGGGCTAAATAGTATTATTCATTCGATCTCTGCTCTTTCGGAATCGGAAGTGTACCTACCTATATTGTTATTCTGGTGAAGCGAATCGTAGTTTGGTTTGAATAATGGTAATATAGAGTGTCAGGAATCTAATCAAAGGAAACCGAAGAAAAGAAGAAAGGGTAACAAGTGTGTTTTTATGAATTGCAAGAATATTGCAGGCCATGCTGTCATGCATAGATTCCCCCCGAACGAAACAATACCTATCGAGAGAGTGGATTGTAAGATCAGGTATAATAAGCATATTTCGCACTATTGTTATTTACTTAAATGGCGTTATCTTTACGCTACCTCACAATTGGTAAGTTGTGAAATACAGTGTGTAACCGGGCAAAGATGTACCCTATAGATGAACATACAGCGTCTCCTGCTCTGATGTCCGGAAGAGAGAAAAGTTTTTTATTCGTGGGTTTACGACAAAAAGTCACTCTTTATAAAAACTCCTGCTTGTTCCAAAAAGTCCAAAACTGTTCAAATATTTTTGATTTTTTTATACAAGGTGTTCAGTATTTTGAAAAAGTTAGAAAAATATTGTTAGTCACCAATAATAAAGTAGTACCGTTGTTTTTGACAATATCGAAAAATATTATCAGGGATGTCATTTAGAATTCACAGGTGGTTAAAAATTCGAGTTTTCAGCATTTTATGATAATTTTTTTAACAAGGCCTGATTCTTGCCCGTATAATAGAAATTGAAATTTATTTTTGTACATTTCAGTAACAATATTCTTTGTTCATGAAATTATCCATATTGTTGGCAATAAATTGACGTAATAATATTAAAGAAATTGATTATTGTACAAATTCTGCAAATATCAAATAAAGTGGCACAGTTAAATTAGCTGCCCGACTTGTTAAAAAAAATAAACATAAATTGCTGAAACCTCAACATTTTTACACCTTATGGATTCTAAATGACGTCCCTGATAGTATTTTTCGATATCGTCAAAAACAACGGTATTTACTCTCTACTTTACTCTTGGTGACTAACAACATTTTTCTAAATTCTAAATATTGACTTCTTGTCATAAACCCCATCAATAAAAAAACTTTTCTCTTTTCCGGACATCAGAGCGGGACACGCTGTATGTTCTTCTTAATGAAACTTTACATCCAGAATTCCTTTGCGCTATTTCAAACTGCAAAAGCATAATATAGAATATAGGAATTTTTTTATGTCGTTTCGATATTTCGATAAATAACTGACGTTTTTTTCTTGTCAATGTCAAATTTGACAGTTACCACGTGACGACGAGACCACTTTTGCGAACGTAATTTTTATCCTTGTACAAGCACAAACTGCTGGCAAAGTCAAATTTTAAATAGTTCTGCAAAAAATTCCCTTATTATACAGACCTTATTTTTTGTCACATTGTATATTATCCAAAGGAGAAAAATGGTCATTATAACTTATATTATATAATCCTACATTGTCCTTCCCTCGCATTCATCTATAAAACGTTAAAATAACACTCCTACCACCTACCACATAAATGTGTAACCTAAATAGGTACTTCCACACTAGAGTTCAAGAAATTTCCTAGTTGTGATAATTTATAGTGGATGTTATAGAACTGCAACGCTGTCTGCCTTTTTTTTTATTTTTTTTCTGTACCTACCTACCTCTACCTATTCATAAATACAAAATCGCCTGTGCGGGTTCGCAGTATTTTTTTACACAATACTCTCATAATGAGCGCCCCTGGTAGAATTGCCTATGAGCCTTCCATTTTGAGAGAGGAGGGGCCACCGGCAGAGGGAATGGATTTATTGCACTTCTTGACTGCCGTCGACAGTTTTTGAGACTATAAAGTAGGGTTTTGGAATATTTTCTAATAGGTGACTCTGAGGCGAATCCGAATTCGGAGAACAAAGGATCTGCCAATCTAGGTTACGTTATCTGTGGTATAGGAAACGTAAATATTATGCTCGCGGCATACATAAAAATGCACCGCGTCCGAGAGATCGTCCCACGCAGAGACCTAATTATTTATTCGTGGCTTTATCTCTGCGGTGGAACTCTTTCGGCCGCAGGCCAGCCCAAACAAATTTAAATGGATTTTGTTATCGCGACACCCCCAGTGTGTACACTGAGATTTGCCACCCTATTTGCGATGCTCGGGGTGCACCCCGGGAGCCCCGATCTAGCATATTGTCATTCGCTACCCTCCAGATGCTCAGATGGCTGGGATGATGCAAATTAAATGATCTCTTGGGGGAGATACGCGGGGGAGTTATCAATTTCGGGTGGGTTCGAGAGCATATTGTGTTCATCATTTTTGAGGCGCGGAAGTTCCATATAGACATTGAATTAAATTGGAATTTTGCGATTTAGTATTTTCTGGTCGTTATTACTCTTATTTTGTCAAAGAATTTACAATGTTGTCCACAAAAGAGTGTCCAATTTATGAATCGGGATATTGATACAAAATACAAATAAGTGTATATTATACACGAGACGTCTCCAAATATCAAAGTTTCCCAGTTGTTTCTTTTCCTCCTCAACTAGACCAAACATTAAAATTGAACTTTGAAAGTTAATTAGGGGAAAGTGGGGCAAAGCGGAACGGATTTTCGTTTTTTGCTTAAAATTATTATATAATAAATAAAAATACTGTGAGAAATGTATGTACTAGAAGTTTAATATGATACAAAAAAATGACCTTGATTTCTAATGTCCATCGTCAAGGATTTTTTTCTAAACGCCATTTGGAAAATGTGCTACATATATGTTTCACTTTGCCCCACAGAGGGGGCAAAGCGGAACGTGTAGTGGGGCAAAGTGGAACATGTAGTATATTGTCTTACAATAGACAAAAAATATATTAGTGTTACATAATATCTATTGCATAGATAAAATAAACATCAGAAAACCTAAAACAAGCTAAGTGATTATTCACAAAAGTCACAAACAAAGAGATTTTCCGAATCTGCATTCCTTGTGGGCCCAATTTTTGCACCTGCTACACGATAGCCACCCTTCACCTGGTTTAGATTGTAGAAAGTATCCTCTACAAATTATGCACTGAGTATCATCATTATCGTCACTTAAGTCTAGCTTTTCTTCCAACTGCTTACTCTTCCGTATTTGCTTCTTTTTTTGGTTTAGTTTTATTTTTAAATACATTTTTCTTTACCATATTTTTCTTTACAGCACTTACCGAACCCTTGGGGGTAGCTTTGCTTTTTCTTGCAGTTCATAGTAATATGGGATTGAAGTAAGCACAGCAGTCCAAAACCATTACTTTCGTTTTTATTTAGTAAATTACAAAAAAGTAGCAGGTGGGGCAAAGTGGAATGCAACATTGGTGTGCCATTCCACTTTGCCCCAATCTTCTGTTTTTACGAAAATTTGATATGTGACAAAAATGCGATAAATGACTGACTTCTGATATTTTGCAAAACATAGCCAACACCTTACCTTCTAACTGTCTAGCACGAATTAAAAAAAAAGAACGCAGTAGTTTCCAAACACAAAAATTACGTTGCCGGAGATTAACCGATTTTCACTTGTTTTGACATTTTCGGCCATATTGCCTAAACCGTTAAAGGAATGAGTCTGCACTTTCTAGAATATAACTAGCGTGCTCTAGGGCACATATTTTTGCTACTGCCTTCTAGATGGCGCTACACGATACACACAATAGGGTAGTTTCCTCTAATCAAATTTTCAAATAAATTGCACATAACTTGATTCATCAAGTCCTATTTTATTTCCCGAATAAGTATCCACGAAGTTAGAATTTTCAAAATAAAATTTGAATTTATTTGAATTTGCGTTCGGGACCCGACCGCGTGTTGACGTCATAATAACGAGCCGAACATTTTCATTCGTTTTTTTATCATGTGGTACGGACTTGGACTGGAGACCTAATCTTATTATTTTGTGATTTGATATGTCACTAGTCAAATAATATCAGCTGGAGTTTTGTTTACATTTCAAAATTTGTAATTTTATCAAAGTTATTGAGGGGTTCCAAACGATTTTGAATTTTATATTTTATTAAAACCATTGTTTATCGCGTCGTCATAATAGTAAAAGACTAAATGAGGTATTAATTCATTTTTATACCTGACCTAAGTGTTCACAAATCAACGATTAAATAAGGTAAGCAAGTAGGCAATGTAAATTTTTATCATTGCTCCTTTCTTATAATATAATTAAAAATTGTGCTTGTGTATGAAATTGAGAGAGATAGTGTAATAAAATCTCATTAATTACAAATGCAAATCTTAACTTATGTACATGGTACAATCCTAAACCCTATAGTTTCAATTACAAAGAAAAATGAATAGGTACCATAAAATTGATATTGGTAGTAGTTAGTTCAATCCCCAGATAAAAGTGTTTGAGAGCAAAGTATAATTTAGTAAGCACTCTTTCTCAATTTGATTGTAGGTAGGTACCTAAAGAATATAAATAGGTAATCATTTAAATTCCAAGAAATACCTACCTACCTGATGCATTTATATAGGTATGAGAGTAGATAGTGTTTAATTTGCTTTCTGTTTCAGTGCGAAGAAGTTGACAAAGAGTAAAGTAATGGCTCCTCCTGTAGTGAATGTGGGTTTTGTTAAAGCAAGTTCAGACAATCTTCCGGAAATTGACATACCTATTTATGCTCTCACAATTTTTAAAGCGAGATGCCAAAGCGAAACAATCTCGCGAAACGCGAAAACCGCAAAGCTAGAAAGCTAGGTTATGTTTCGATACCCACAAAACATCAAGATTAGGTTAGGACGACACCGTTATCGTTACTAGTTTGCTGCACCGTTGCCAGATCCCCTTTCGGACTTGTATTCAGAAGTAAATTCTGTACTCCAAAGACCGACTATTCTTCAACAAACATTGAGAAAGTATATTATATCTTTACGGAATATAGTGTTTTTTTATAAAGTTAACTGCTGTTCTTATTTATTGCAATTAATAGGTTTGTTCTAGGAAGCAACCTCAAACTAGTCCGAACCAATAACCAGAGTTAAAAACAGTCAGAGAATTTGAACTGTATAATCAACTATATGTTGACAATTTGAGTTTCCATACTAGAACACAGCTATTCTAATAACAAAATATTCGACCAGCAAGGAAAAATCACACGAGTTAGCAGCGTACAATAAACGAATAAAGCTTCAAGGCTTCGCGGTCCTATTCACATAGCTCAAAATTATTATGACGTCAAAATTAAGAAAACCGTTAAAAACGGAAATAATTTTGAACTCAATTTTCTCCCAAAGGAGGTAAAATTTTTAGTTTAGAATTTTACTAGTGTAGTCTGCATCAATACAGGCTTTCAACAAAATAAAATTTGAAAAACGGTTAAATACCCTATTCCGCTTTGCCCCACTTTCCCCTACCTATTTGTTGACGTCATATCAAGAACCTGTACCAGAGCAGGGTTTCTTTATAGTTTCCGGCTAAATGATTTAAGAGGTTTACGGTTTAAATATAGGTTAATACTTTTGATTGTATAGTCCAAAGCACGAAAGAAAACGTTTCTAAAGAATGCGGACAGCGTTGCGAGATTTCCTATACGAGTGGTCGTTACTTATTGGCGAATACAAGTTTTATCATATTGAAGCCGAATTTCTGAACTCTGTTATACCGATAAAATAAAGCTCGCATCACGGGACCACTTACCCATTTTTGTTTATCATTTATTTTTGTGTGATAAAACACCTATTATATGTTTTCAACATCGTCGCGTCTACCATCGCCTTTGAAATACGGCAACACAGCATTTCTGCCAAGGAGTCGGCTGACAAAATCAGTTAGCCAACGCGTTTTGTGCCTGTTTCTATAGTACGTAAAGTTAACTGCGTATTGGGCTACCGCACAGACCTCATTTTGTAAATACCTATTTTATTATGTGTGATATACAGTTCTAACATCATTTAAGAATGTGATAAATAAATCGTTTACATTTTTATGCAATATTTTCCAACCTATATAATCTAAATGTGATTGTAAATGAGTTAAAGGCACACCCCACATTTTTTTTCAGGATTTTTACTTTGGCGTCTAACCACGATCTTTCAATCGCTTGTGTGTGGAATCGACGTAATTCTGCTGATGCTGATGGTTAACGGTGTTGTGTACATATCCCAACTGATTTAAGCGCCTGTAAGCCGGCCATTCATCTGAATGAATGACAGATCCTTGTTGAATTTCTGTTTGTATCAGTGGAATCAATAGCCGCGTTCCTTTTGCCAATACACTGAGAACTTTAGCTCAGTTGTTAGCCGAGCCAATCAGTTTGTTTTTTCCTGTCAAAGGCTCATCTTGTGAAAGGGTCATTTTCCCCACCACCAAACTGAGCCAATATGCTCGATAGTGAATGTCCTCGCGAGGATGTGCTTGAAGGGTGAAGGGGAAGGTAAAAAATCTCACTTTAGCGCACATTCTCATTTGTAAAAGGAACTGCCACCAACTGAGATAAAGTAAGAATTCTTATAAGAAAAGTGGCAAAAGGAACGCGGCTATTGTATTGACATCTCTCCTTTCAACGACGAAATATCTAGCCTCTGCGCCTTGTTCCTTATGCCAAACACCTACGGTCCGTCTATAATGCGTCTTCCATGGTTTCTGTTGTTGTCAACACTTGCGTCGGAATCTTCGGAATTTGCAGCATGGTCTCCCTGAAGCAGTCTTCCTCTTCCATATTTTCGGCGTCCAGCAAAACGAGCTTCATCTATTTGTATATAGGATCATCCGGTGTACCGTTGAGTTGCCCACGGGATCTGTATGACCCTTGTTTATGGAGGTTCAAACAAAGGTATGACACAACCTCTGTACAAACCTCACGACACATATTGAACCAATCAACTACTGTGGAACGTGCCCGACCAGTTATTGTGATTGTTGAGTCTATGGGCACATCCAAAATGAATCATGTAGGTAGGTAGGACCCCAGAAAAGGACGAATCAGAAGTGGCACTTGGCTAATTTAAGAGGGCAGAGGGGTATTTTTATGAGGTGGTGGGGACGGAGAGTATTGCTAGGCCGCCAGATCCTTAGAAAGGTTAAAACATGTCAACATATTTTTCACTATCATTTATTCATTTTGGGTAGGTATACCAATAAAATTAATATGAAAGCAATTAATATTATCTAATGTGTGCCGGTAGTAAAATTATTATGTTTTACGAACCATTTATTCTATTTATCTGAGCCCAGAAAACCCACAACCTGACCCCTGTTTTCTGGGACTTGATTATGAAAGCGGAATGCTTGACAACAGCGCGGCGCGGCGCCACAGATTCCGTTCTTGCGGTACTGCCAGATCGTCCAGTCGGGAGCCGGTAACCAAGGCAACCCACAAAAATATAATGCAAATTAATTTAGTATAAAATGAAATCGATGATAATTTACTTATAAAAATGTTAGTCCTTGATATTATTTTGGTTGATATTAAATTGAAGGCGATAAAAATAGCTAAATGAATTTAAGGAAATTGTCAGGCATAAAAGCTGACGAAGTCCGGCAACGTCGTTCGTGGCCTACGACTGACGCGTCACCTAACGCCAGACGCCAGACAGCGTCAGTATGTTCAATTGAGGTTAAACTCCTTATAAAACGTAAACAATAAAACGAAAAACGATTACCAATTTCTAAGTAAAAAAGCCCAGTATTATTATCATGACTGTGATAAAAGTATCCAAAACAGGGACCAGATAAGGTGTACAATATGTATTCAGCTCAACTTGACTGCTTGTGTTGTTACTTCGAATACTTCGTTGCTGTATTTAAACTAGTGCATTGTGCCCCAGAAAACCCACTTTGTGCTTAGGTTTTGTGACGAAATGGCCCCGCAATTATTGCTGTGTTCGTGGATGTTCTAACAACACGAGGAATGTTGGGATAAGTTTTTTCAAAATACCTGCTGAGGAGTTTGTCCCTATCTTGTTACCACATTATTATATCCTTAGGTATTATAAATTTTATGTCCTACGTAGGTACTACCCCTTTTACTGGAGTATTACCCCAGAAAAGGACGAATCAGAAGTGGCACTTGGCTAATTTAAGAGGGCAGAGGGGTATTTTTATGAGGTGGTGGGGACGGAGAGTATTGCTAGGCCGCCAGATCCTTAGAAAGGTTAAAACATGTCAACATATTTTTCACTATCATTTATTCATTTTGGGTAGGTATACCAATAAAATTAATATGAAAGCAATTAATATTATCTAATGTGTGCCGGTAGTAAAATTATAATGTTTTACGAACCATTTATTCTATTTATCTGAGCCCAGAAAACCCACAACCTGACCCCTGTTTTCTGGGACTTGATTATGAAAGCGGAATGCTTGACAACAGCGCGGCGCGGCGCCACAGATTCCGTTCTTGCGGTACTGCCAGATCGTCCAGTCGGGAGCCGGTAACCAAGGCAACCCACAAAAATATAATGAAAATTAATTTAGTATAAAATGAAATCGATGATAATTTACTTATAAAAATGTTAGTCCTTGATAGTATTTTGGTTGATATTAAATTGAAGGCGATAAAAATAGCTAAATGAATTTAAGGAAATTGTCAGGCATAAAAGCTGACGAAGTCCGGCAACGTCGTTCGTGGCCTACGACTGACGCGCCACCTAACGCCAGACGCCAGACAGCGTCAGTATGTTCAATTGAGGTTAAACTCCTTATAAAACGTAAACAATAAAACGAAAAACGATTACCAATTTCTAAGTAAAAAAGCCCAGTATTATTATCATGACTGTGATAAAAGTATCCAAAACAGGGACCAGATAAGGTGTACAATATGTATTCAGCTCAACTTGACTGCTTGTGTTGTTACTTCGAATACTTCGTTGCTGTATTTACACTAGTGCATTGTGCCCCAGAAAACCCACTTTGTGCTTAGGTTTTGTGACGAAATGGCCCCGCAATTATTGCTGTGTTCGTGGATGTTCTAACAACACGAGGAATGTTGGGATAAGTTTTTTCAAAATACCTGCTGATGAAAACAGGTAGGTACCTATGTGTAGTTTGTCCCTACCTTGTTACCACATTATTATATCCTTAGGTATTATAAATTATATGTCCTACGTAGGTACTACCCCTTTTACTGGAGTATTACCTACCCCAGAAAACCCACAAATGGTTTCCTACTGATAATACCTACCTAACTATGGTTTTTAATTTTTTTTCAAGGTGTTATGCATGGACGAGAAAGTGTGGAAGGCAGGATTTGTTAGAAAAAACACCCACACAGCTTTTTATTAATTATAAAGTTTGTTCAATGCACTTTGAAAATAGTATGTTTGCAAACCAGTCGAAGTCTGGGCTAAAGAAAACAGCAATACCAACTGTGTTCTCATCATGTAAGTACCTTCATTGGTAATTATGGAAATTAGTGTATGCACCGCCCGATTTTCTTGACATTTTGACCCCATAATTACCCCTTCATTATTAGATAATAATATGTATTTTTTGCTGATACTTGTAATTTTGCTGCATTTAATTTTTTTTACTAGGTTATATCGATGAGGCTTCTTCACAGAGTCCTTCTGTGTCTGTATGCAGCAACTTGACTTTGTTAGAACCTCAACGAGAACTTGATCAACCAGTCTCGATCGCTCAACCTTTGGATCAACCAAGTACACCCCATCTGTCACAGTCACCTATAGGCGATCTCCACAGCATTACCGAATTTTCAGTTGCATCAAAAGGTAATTATCTATATTCACAAACTGTTATTATAGTATACACACCCAAACTTATATGGCATCACGCATTATTTGCGATAATTTTTTTTGTCAAAAAAATTATATGTCATGGAAAGTCAAAAGTGTTTACTAACAAAAACAGTTAAATGTGAAAAACCCGACAATATAAATTGTAATAAATATTAAGTGATTCCATATTATAAGTTTGGGTGTGTGTACATATATTGTATTTTTTTTTACTTATTTTGTTATTGAATAATTCTATTTTTAGATGCTAGTCAACAAACTTCTCTTAGTTTGAGTGCACATAGTCCGAGAAAGCTTTCATTAAAGTTACAAATAAAAAAACTCTAAAGAAAGTTGCATCCGAAGTTGGAGCAAGCTGTCGACAGTGCCGACACTGAAATAAATGACGAACAATTTCTTGCCATTTGTGAGAAAAAACTGTCTGCTTCAATGCTACTATTTGTAAGGCATTATTTAGAAAATCCCAAAGAAGATCCACAGGGATATCGTTACTCTTCAGATATGAAACAATTTTCCTTAACAATTTATTTTCTAAGCCCAAATGCTTATAGATTTTTAATGAAACCACTTTATTTGCCATCTAAAAGCACTTTCAAAAAATAACTAGCAAATGGCATATAACTGCAGGTCTTAACAGTTTCATTTTTGAGGTTATTAAATCAAAAGCTACAAATTTAGAGGGTTCTTCAAAACAGTGCATTCTTTGTATTGACGAAATGTCATTAAAAATGTTTTTATTTTACAATAGATATTCCGATACCATTGTTGGCTTTCATAATACATTGAAGGAAAAAAGATATGCTCCTGCTAAATATGTTTTGGCTATTATGGCTAGAGCAATATTTGCTAAGTGGAAGCAACCAGTTGCTTATTTCTTTATTGATACTTGTTCAGGGGAGGATTTAAAATTTATTTTTGAAGCAATAAGGAAACTTAAATCTGTAGGATTACTAGTAAGTGCGTTAGTGTCTGATCAAGGATCAAATTTTGTACAATTTTCAAAATCAGTTGGTATCTCTCCAAACTCTTCACATTCTTATGTCGATAGCGAAAAAATATTTTATATTTTTGATGTGCCGCATCTCTTAAAATCAACACGAAATAATTTTTTCAATTACACATTCGAAACCTCTGAAGGATGTACAAATAAAACGTATAGGTATTGACCAAATTTATAATAAACAAAAACATAAGCCTTTGGCTCTTCGGCTGTGTCCAAAATTTACAGATGAACACATTAATTCGAATCCTTTTAAAAAACTGAAGGTTAGTTTAGCCGTCCAAGTTTTCAGCGCAATGGTAGCTGCGGCACTTAATTCCTTTATTGAATTCGGACAATTCCCCCCTTCGGCAAACGCTACAGTGTCATTTGTAGAAAAAATTGATAAGTTATTTGATATCTTAAATTCCTCAAAAATATCAGGCAGTAATACAAGTACAATAGACCTTTCAAAGGAGCAGATTACCAAGTCGATTTTTTAAAGGAAATGTTTACATATTTTGAGAATATTAAAATTTTAAAACAAAATATAGAGGTTACCAATAAAGTAAAATTTTTGAAAGGGTGGCAAATCACAATAAATTCATTTTTAGGTCTTTGGGAAAAATTTCATTGTTTAGAGTTTAGTTCCTTATACACTCGACGCTTAAATCAAGATTGTCTTGAAAATTTTTTCGGCACTATTAGGCAGCAAGGGGGAAATTGCTTGAATCCAACCCCCATTATATTAAAACTCTCAAAGTTAATTTTTGTACCCTCTTTCCAAAGTTTGCTTTAGAAGAAAATGTTGGTGTGAAATTAAAAAATAAGCTGCAAAACATTTCACATCAACATCCATGCCCTAGTTTTAATCATGCCTATTTATTATCCCTTTATGTAAGATTTAGAATCTATTCTTCTTTAAAATTTTTAAATCGTGATATTGTTTCTAATAAAACTAATAAAAATTATAAACTTCGAAATTTACAACATTTGTAAGTGCTGCCAGGGGTCATTATTTTTAAAAATTAGGCTAAGTTGATAATGTATGTATAAACATGTAGATATGCCTGTAGTGTGCATGTGCATAATATGTACGTAAGTATTGTATTTATAGATATTATATTTTATATGTGCTATTGTTTTTGATTTTCTTTTATAGATTTTAGTAATAAACATTTTTGATAAATAACGTTTTTACTACCAGTGATACGAAGGTCAACCAATTTTGCAAATAATAATTGTTATGGATCTATATAAAAAAATAGTATTAGTAATTAATTGCCAAGCTATGAGTTTTGACGCAAGTCGATTGCAATATTGTAATATTTCAACCACCCAAGTCCAATAGTTCACTTGATCCTAAATCATAGTTGTTTCTAATTAATATAGGTAAGTATAAAATAATAAAGAGGAAATATTGTGAAATTTCCATGTACAATAAATAAAATGTATTTTTCTCATTAGTAAAATATTAATATTTATATTTTTTTCATTAGTAAAATACCTACTTAAAATCACTTCTGGAGATCCAAATTTAACTAGATCTAATCCCAGAAAAACTTTACTATTCTAAAAATTAATTTTGCTATATAAAACACAAAATTTTCTATAGCCCGGACCTGGCCGTGCAATGGGCAAGTTCTACTCTGTCCAAAATAAGGTGGGCGTGGCCAATGCGCAGATGTCAACGGCGGAGAGTTCATTTCCTATGCGCGAGAGGGGAAATTGGAACCGCGACATCAAAGGCGCCGAAAGCAAGTGCCACTTCTGATTCGTCCTTTTCTGGGGTATTACCTACCCCAGAAAACCCACAAATGGTTTCCTACTGATAATACCTACCTAACTATGGTTTTTAATTTTTTTTTCAAGGTGTTCTGCATGGACGAGAAAGTGTGGAAGGCAGGATTTGTTAGAAAAAACACCCACACAGCTTTTTATTAATTATAAAGTTTGTTCAATGCACTTTGAAAATAGTACCTATGTTTGCAAACCAGTCGAAGTCTGGGCTAAAGAAAACAGCAATACCAACTGTGTTCTCATCATGTAAGTACCT
The DNA here is from genome assembly GCA_963920635.1 of Pseudeuparius sepicola. Lineage (NCBI taxonomy): Eukaryota > Metazoa > Arthropoda > Insecta > Coleoptera > Anthribidae > Pseudeuparius > Pseudeuparius sepicola. The sequence goes on along the minus strand of OY987298.1, from coordinate 24,084,147 downwards.
TCATTGGTAATTATGGAAATTAGTGTATGCACCGCCCGATTTTCTTGACATTTTGACCCCATAATTACCCCTTCATTATTAGATAATAATATGTATTTTTTGCTGATACTTGTAATTTTGCTGCATTTAATTTTTTTTATTAGGTTATATCGATGAGGCTTCTTCACAGAGTCCTTCTGTGTCTGTATGCAGCAATTTGACTTTGTTAGAACCTCAACGAGAACTTGATCAACCAGTCTCGATCGCTCAACCTTTGGATCAACCAAGTACACCCCATCTGTCACAGTCACCTATAGGCGATCTCCACAGCATTACCGAATTTTCAGTTGCATCAAAAGGTAATGATATATATTCACAAACTGTTATTATAGTATACACACCCAAACTTATATGACATAACGCATTATTTGCGATAATTTTTTTGTCAAAAAAATTATATGTCATGGAAAGTCAAAAGTGTTTACTAACAAAAACAGTTAAATGTGAAAAACCCGACAATATAAATTGTAATAAATATTAAGTGATTCCATATTATAAGTTTGGGTGTGTGTACATATATTGTAATTTTTTGTATTACTTATTTTGTTATTGAATAATTCTATTTTTAGATGCTAGTCAACAAACTTCTCTTAGTTTGAGTGCACATAGTCCGAGAAAGCATTCATTAAAGTTACAAATAAAAAAACTCCAAAGAAAGTTGCATCCGAAGTTGGAGCAAGCTGTCGACAGTGCCGACACTGAAATAAATGACGAACAATTTCTTGCCATTTGTGAGAAAAAACTGTCTGCTTCAATGCTACTATTTGTAAGGCATTATTTAGAAAATCCCAAAAAAGATCCACAGGGATATCGTTACTCTTCAGATATGAAACAATTTTCCTTAACAATTTATTTTCTAAGCCCAAATGCTTATAGATTTTTAATGAAACCACTTTATTTGCCATCTAAAAGCACTCTTCAAAGAATAACTAGCAAATGGCATATAACTGCAGGTCTTAACAGTTTCATTTTTGAGGTTATTAAATCAAAAGCTACAAATTTAGAGGGTTCTTCAAAACAGTGCATTCTTTGTATTGACGAAATGTCATTAAAAATGTTTTTATTTTACAATAGATCTTCCGATACCATTGTTGGCTTTCATAATACATTGAAGGAAAAAAGATATGCTCCTGCTAAATATGTTTTAGCTATTATGGCTAGAGCAATATTTGCTAAGTGGAAGCAACCAGTTGCTTATTTCTTTATTGATACTTGTTCAGGGGAGGATTTAAAATTTATTTTTGAAGCAATAAGGAAACTTAAATCTGTAGGATTACTAGTAAGTGCGTTAGTGTCTGATCAAGGATCAAATTTTGTACAATTTTCAAAATCAGTTGGCATCTCTCCAAACTCTTCACATTTTTATGTCGATAGCGAAAAAATATTTTATATTTTTGATGTGCCGCATCTCTTAAAATCAACATGAAATAATTTTTTCAATTACACATTCGAAACCTCTGAAGGATGTACAAATAAAACGTATAGGTATTGACCAAATTTATAATAAACAAAAACATAAGCCTTTGGCTCTTCGGCTGTGTCCAAAATTTACAGATGAACACATTAATTCGAATCCTTTTAAAAAACTGAAGGTTAGTTTAGCCGTCCAAGTTTTCAGCGCAATGGTAGCTGGGGCACTTAATTCCTTTATTGAATTCAGACAATTCCCCCTTCGGCAAACGCTACAGTGTCATTTGTAGAAAAAATTGATAAGTTATTTGATATCTTAAATTCCTCAAAAATATCAGGCAGTAATACAAGTACAATAGACTTTTCAAAGGAGCAGATTACCAAGTCGATTTTTTAAAGGAAATGTTTACATATTTTGAGAATATTAAAATTTTAAAACAAAATATAGAGGTTACCAATAAAGTTAAATTTTTGAAAGGGTGGCAAATCACAATAAATTCATTTTTAGGTCTTTGGGAAAAATTTCATTGTTTAGAGTTTAGTTCCTTATACACTCGACGCTTAAATCAAGATTGTCTCGAAAATTTTTTCGGCACTATTAGGCAGCAAGGGGGAAATTGCTTGAATCCAACCCCCATCCAATGCGAAAGGGCTTTCAAAAAATCATTTTGTTTAAATTATTTCCAACACGCGGATGGGGCTAATTGTATTGAGGATTTTGATTCATTATTGTCATACGTAACCACCGAACATACACAAATTTACAACAAAGTTGTGGGAAATGCAAGATCTATTTTTTCTGATTTAAGTTCGGTGGCACCAGATTATATTGATTTCGAACTACATGAATCAAATAGTATATCATATGTTTGTGGATATTTATTAAGAAAGTGCTTGGAACAACATTCATGTGAAGTTTGTATTAAATATTGTAAACGTCATACATTAGGGGATACTGATTTGTTTACTTATTTTAAAGCATACAAATCAAGTGGTAACGAAACCTTTGGACATTTATTTTCACCTCCTGATAATTTCCTAAATTATATTAAAACTCTCGAAGTTAATTTTTGTACCCTCTTTCCAAAGTTTGCTTTAGAAGAAAATGTTGGTGTGAAATTAAAAAATAAGCTGCAAAACATTTCATGTCAACATCCATGCCCTAGTTTTAATCATGCCTATTTATTATCCCTTTATGTAAGATTTAGAATCTATTCTTCTTTAAAATTTTTAAATCGTGATATTGTTTCTAATAAAACTAATAAAAAGTATAAACTTCGAAATTTACATTTATAAGTGCTGCCAGGGGTCATTATTTTTAAAAATTAGGCTAAGTTGATAATGTATAGTGTGCATGTGCATAATATGTACGTAAGTAGTTTATAATATCTTTTGTATTTATAGGTATTATATTTTATATGTGCTATTGTTTTTGAATTTTTTTTATAGATTTTAGTAATAAACATTTTTGATAAATAACCTTTTTTTACTACCAGTGATACGAAGGTCAACCAATTTTGCAAATAATAATTGTTATGGATCTATATAAAAAAACAAATTAATTGCCAAGCTATGAGTTTGGACGCAAGTCGATTGAAATATTGTAATATTTCAACCACCCAAGTAGAATAGTTCACTTGAACCTAAATCATAGTTGTTTCTAATTAATATAGGCAAGTATAAAATAATAAAGAGGAAATATTGTGAAATTTCCATGTACAATAAAAAAATGTATTTTTCTCTTTAGTAAAATATTAATATTTATATTTTTTTCGTCAGTAAAATACCTACTTAAAATCACTTCTGGAGATTCAAATTTAACTAGATCTAATCCCAGAAAAAAACTTTACTATTCTAAAAATTAATTTTGCTATATAAAACACAAAATTTTCTATAGCCCGGACCTGATCGTGCCAACGCAATGGGCAAGTTCTACTCTGTCCAAAATACGGTGGGCGTGGCCAATGCGCAGATGTCAACGGCGGAGAGTTCATTTCCTATGCGCGAGAGGGGAAATTGGAACCGCGACATCAAAGGCGCCGAAAGCAAGTGCCACTTCTGATTCGTCCTTTTCTGGGGTAGGACCTAGGTACTTATTTATTAAAAAAAAAAACAATTACCTAATCAATTTACTTAGTAAGGGAAGGTGGGGAAAGTGGAAATACCACTTTAACTTTTGTTTGTTTAATGACCTATACAGGGTGCTTCTAAATTATGTTGCCAACGTAATATGACAGGTAGAAAATGTAATTTTGAACAAAAAGTTTCCTATAAAAAATATTTTTTGCAAAAACTTCTATCGAAGTTATGCAATTTAAATGGAACTTGGTGCAGTCCTTTAGTCGCTGAAGGGCAGCAATTTAGTGTAAAAACAAAAAAAGGGTACTCTTGTTCCATTACGACAAAATCAACCGTTTGCGTTGAAATTGGCAACATGTCCCGCATAATTAACACTTGTTGACTCCAAAGTTCCAAAAATTGTTCGCTTTCAAAATGGAACGGATTGAGCTCGACAAAATGTTGACACCATATTTCAAGAAAAGCAGTGATGTTTTACTCAATGCCTATTTGGCGTTTTTTTCTTAATTTTGAACTCACAATTAATTAATCTGTAACATTCAAATGCGGTAGGCGATAATTTTATTTTTCGAATTTTGGAGTTAGCAGGTGTTTTGGTACACATTTTGCCGATTTCAACGCAAACGGTTGATAATATTATGGTTATGGTACAAGAATACCCTTTTGTTGCAAAATGAAAAGATGCATTAAAATGATGAACCTGCAAGACTGAAAAGATAACCTCAAAAAAGTTATGAGTATAAAACCCAACGAGCTACCCCGCTACTCCGGGAATAAATTGTTTTTACACGAAATTGTTGCACTTCGGCGACTAAAGGACAGCACCAAGTTTCATTTAAATTGCATAACTTCGTAGAAGTTTTTGCGAAAAATATGTTTTCCAAACTGCACCTTTATCATGCATTTATTATGCATTTTCGGACCCATGTTTATGGGAAAAATTTTGTTCAAAATGACATTTTCTACCTGTCCTATTATGTTGGCACCATAATTTAGAAACACCCTGTATAATGTATGCAAAACGTAAGGAAATTGTTTATTATGGGTTAATATCTTGGTTAGATATTTTTGTACAACCGGTAATTTTTTTGGATAGTGGTCAGTACACGGCCGGAGTATTTGATCTGTCTCGTGCGTTTGATACTGTGGACAGTGTGGACCCGGGTTTTGTGGATAATAAAATGTATAACTTGGCCATTAGAGAACCAATAAATAAGTGGATTATATCCTTCTTACAACAGAGAATGTTTGTTATTAAATCTGGAGCAGATCCTTCGGGTCCGCAGGGTCTGTACGGTGCTTTCGCCGCTTCCATTGATTGCCCGCCACTACGACTGCTTAAAAATCTTTAACGATAGACACGGCTTCAACAAACCTAGAAGGTCGAGTTGAAACACAAGTCGCTGTTTTAATAATAATCGAAGGACTGGACTTTCTATTTTAGGGCATGCAGTACGAAATTATTATTACCTTCATTTCGGTAAAATTACTTAAAATTCTGATGTTTGTCAAATGAAATGTGAGCAAAAACCATTCAAAGAGACGCCTCCTGAGAATAATGAAATAATCAAAAGCATCGACCGCAAACTTTAAAATCAAATAATAAATGATGTTTAGTGGCATATCAGGTGAAGGATATCAATTGAAAAAAATGCACTCCAGCCGGGACTTGAACCCGGGACTCCTACTGTGGCCGTAGGCACTTTAACCAACTAAGCTACCGGAGATATGGGTTCCATCGGCTAGGTGTTATTTATTCCAATTGATATATAGTTAGTAGCGGTGAGATGTAAAAGACTTCGGCGTCTTCTACAGCTACTAGAAGGGGTTAGAGGGTGTAGGGAAACCATTCATTATTGTTGGTTATGTAAACTTCCTATTTCTTCTTCCACCCACAATATTCAACATACAGCGACTTATTGCAAGTATCGAACGTGGAAATTCTAACCTACAATGTCAAAGCCAGAATATGAAACACAGAAAGATTTTTAGTACCTGTAATAATTATAAATAATAAATGATGTTTAGTGGCATATCAGGTAAAGGATGTCAATTGAAAAAAATGCACTCCAGCCGGGACTTGAACCCAGGACTCCTACTGTGGCCGTAGGCACTTTAACCAACTAAGCTACCGGAGATAAGGGTTCCATCGGCTAGGTGTTATTTATTCCGGCCACAGTAGGAGTCCCGGGTTCAAGTCCCGGCTGGAGTGCATTTTTTTCAATTGATATCCTTTACCTGATATGCCACTAAACATCATTTATTATTTATAATTATTACAGGTACTAACAATCTTCTGTGTTTAAAATCAAAATTAAAATTATGTTATTCGTGTACCCAATAGTACCCAATACTTGTTAGGATAAAAAAAGTGTAACTACAACGGATACAAGCGGTCAGCTAGATAGCTTCTGCGATTCTTTTTTATTTACCACTTATTACTCTGTGTAGCACTTGTTAAAATAGAAACAAAAGGATACTTAATGTCAGTCGGTCAGTCAGTGCCCTCGAACAGGTGCATCCCGATGCAAACACGGACCCAGGGCGATCCTCCCCTACTACAGCTTAAATCAAATCCGGTTCCGTAATCCGCCCCATCAATTTGGGGCACTCAGGTGCGACCTCATCCGTGGACCCGCGGGGGGGCCTAATGGGCCGTAGCGCCGTTCCCGCCAGTGGTGGCTCGAACTCAGCAATAGGCTGTACCTACAGGATGGGTCGTCCAAGAGAAATTGTTTCCTCATCAGTATAGTAATCGAAAAAGATGGTACCTAACAATAAATTTTGTAATTTTTTGTCAAATACCATGGTTTTATTTTACGAACAAATAGCTCTGAAAAGTGGAAAATATTATGGAACATCAGTCAGCATTTGTGATAATAGCACAGACCTATATACAGGATGATTTTTTTAGGTCTACCACCGCGATTTCTCGCTCATTTTGCGGCCTACGAAAAAAACGTAAGAAACAAAAATATGGAAATTTTTGACAGCTAAGTGGTGTTGCAAAAGAAATCGGCATCCATGGCCAACTTGTCGCGCAATATTTAAAAAAAACTCAAATTGAGCAAAACTATTAATGGCCGTGGAAGGTTTGTTTTAAGAGACAGAGGAAAACTTTTATATTGAAAATCGATGGCACTGAGAAGCTTTATCCACCCAGGTGCTCAGATAGTTTCAACAAATTACACAGGGTCTTCGGCTCTCTTGAGACCATGAAAATTTTTGTCGATTTTAGGTTTTTTTAGTACACCGCAAAAAGTTGGGTGTGAAGGCCCATTTTTTTTTAATGTCGCCTCGCTGACCAAAATTGCCATATTTTGTTTTCTTACATATTTTCTGTGCGGCCCAAAATATGCGAGAAAATCGCTTAATAGGAAATAAACAAAAAAAATTCATAGCCTCAAGAGAGCCGAAGACCCTGTGTAATTTTCTGAAACTATCTGAGTACCCTTTTGCATAAAGCTTCTTAGTGCCATCAATTTTCAATATAGAAGTTTTTCTCTGTCTCTTAAAATAAACATTTCACGGCCATTAATAGTTTTGCTCAATTTGAGGTTTTTTTAATATTGCGCGACAAGTTGGCCATGGATGCCGATTTCTTTTGCAGCATCACTTAGCTGTCCAAAATTGTCACATTTTTGTTTCTTACGTTTTTTTTTTGTAGGCCGCAAAATGAGCGAGAAAATCGCGGTGGTAGACCTAAAAAAATCATCCTGTATAGCGAAGCTATGTAGGTCTGTGATAATAGGTATTATCACAGATAACGTTTATCTGTGGTATTATGAATATGGGCGCCGTTACATAAGAGCAAGGGGGCGACCGCCCCCCTTATTTTTGGACGAAAATAAAAATTTCTGTGTTTATAATGAAAACGTTCTAAAAGCAGTATACAGGGTGACCGTATTTCGAGTCTTTGCATGGGAATCTTGGTTATCTTGGGAGATACGAGGTCGGTTAAATTGGGGCAAAGTTGCGGAATTTGATGCCGAGTAACATGGTAAAAAAATTTGGCTGGCCCTTCTCGTATCGAAAATAATGCGAAAAAACTGAAAATTGTCGTTTTCGTTTTTATTTGATTAATTTGATATTACGGCTAGAAAAACAAAGTAAAGCATAATGTGTGACATATCATTTTAACCAGAAAAAAAATTCTCTTTTCAAAAATGCAAACAATCTAATATGGCGCCCATAAGAAAAATAAAAGTTGATCGTCATATCTTGGTCCAGGGAGGCGAGAAAAAAATGCAAGATCATATTTAGATTCCTTGTAAAAAAGTGCCTTAATAATGTTTAACTTAGAAATGTCCAGCGCCACTCGTTTTCGTTTAAAAAAATAAAAACGAAAACGACAATTTTCAGTTTTTTCGAATTATTTTCAAAACGAGAAGGGCCAGCCAATTTTTTTTACCATGTTACTCGGCATCAAATTCCGCAACTTTGCCCCAATTTAACCGACCTCGTATCTCTTAAGATAACCAAGATCCCCATGCAAAGACTCGAAATACGGCCACCCTGTATACATAATTGTATCGTCTAGTAGCTAGTTACCGATTCCACGAGACCCGAGACCTGACCTGGTCGATACGTAAATCCAGGGCTGCAGATGGATTCGGGGTTCCAACCCCCTACAATTAGAAAAACAGAGAAAAAAATCAGTTATTACGAGAATAATATAAATGGAGATACTGCTGTGGAAATTTTCCGTAAGTTATATTTTATTTTTTCTGCAATTTTAGTCTCAATAAAAGGGATATATTTATAGATGGAAGATGGAACGTGATACTTTATTATGAATTAAATTAAATTATATCGAAGGTGTTCTATAATAATGCTTCCATTTTGTCAAACACAGAGTGCATATAAAATGCGATACTAAAGTAAGTCATCATAGTATTTTTTTCAGTTGGCCTCGGGGCCGTGTCTAGCGAAAAATTTTGGTGGGGTTCAGGATCGGCTCAAGCTTTTGGGGGGCTGGGTGCGGATGAAAGTGCGGGGCCCCGGCAAGGAATTATTTAATCCATTAAATTAAGAACAAATTTTTGAAAAATGGTACGCCACTAGAATGGTATATTTTTTGAATGTCACTTTTTAAAAAAGTAGGCCGGGGCCATGAGTTTAGATCACTTAAGTGACGTATATAGAAATTAATTTCGGGTGGGGAGGGACAATTTTTGTAAATTTCTTTCAAACAAGTGCATTTAAAATAATTCTGTAAAATGCGCCGCAGGCGAAATTTTTTAGAAATGTTAAGGAAAATTACTTAAAATTAGTTTTAGAAAAACCCAATATTTTCAGATGTTCAAGCTGCAGTGGAAAGGATAAACATACTTCAATTATCAAAATCCCAGGTAACCCAGATAAAGTTGCAAACGATTTTAGTTACAATTTAGAACAAAACATTTAAAAGTTACTAAATAAGTGCAGGGAAGTTTCATTTTCTGATAAAATTTGTTCCAATAGTAAATCTATGTTTGCTCCAAGAGTAAGTACAAAAGAAATAATTGAAATTGTTAACAGCTTCAAGTCCAAGAAAAGCAGTGGTTACGACGAAATACCTGTCACTATAATAAAAAACTATATTGTGAAGCCAATGAAATATATTGTTAACAAGTCTATTGAGAATGGAATTTTCCCAGAGAATTTGAAATTGGCTGTAGTAAAACCAATTTTCAAAAAAGGCGATGACACACTGGCTGAGAATTATCGCCCTATTAGTTTGTTGTATAGTTTCTCAAAAATTTTTGTAAAAGTGATGGCCCACAGGTTAATGGATTTTATGATGTCTTGTCAACTACTCAGTGCTGCCCAGCATGGATATCGCAAGGGAAAATCAACTCAGACTGCAGTTTTTCAATTTGTGCGGAGCATTCTGGATGCACTTGAAAGAGATGAATATACAATTGGATTATTCCTAGATCTATCCAAAGCTTACGATAGTTTAAATCACCAGAGTCTATTGCACCAAGTTGGAAAAATATGGTATAAGAGGCCCATGTCTGATGTGGTTTAGTTCATATCTTTCGAGCAGAAGACAAATAATACATATTTCTAAGGATAACATGCTGGGCAAGTCAGAAGCGAAATACGTCAGAACTGGTGTACCTCAAGGCAGCATTTTGGGTCCGATTCTTTTCGTGATATACAGGGTGAGTCACATCTAAAGGCAGAGCCGAAAACACAAGGTAGAATTCGCTAAAATAAGCACATATGCTTAATAAACATTAGCTCAAAAACGCTTGGCTCTCCATATACAGAATGTTGAAACTTTTCCCAATATTTTTTAATTTTTTTCTAGCCGGTTTAGGAATTATTTTGTACATATTATGGGTTGTCATTTTGTGCAATAATTTGGCCCTGTTCAGATGAGCAGCGGCGTAGATACAAATAATTTTATTTTAAATGCCAGCATAATCACCTTGACACTAGTTTAAAAAATCCGAAATTACGAAGAAACTGTACCAGAAATAAAAAAATACCAAGAGGCACTTTTTTTCCAAATTAAATGGGCTTACCCAAAAAGGTAAAATTTTTGGTTTTGCACAGGGCCGTACTACTTTTTTTCTACAATTATTTACAGTAACTATTTGTACCTACGCCGCTGGTGATCGGAACGGGATCAAATTATTCCACAAAATGGCAACCGTCCAGTGTATAATGTGTACCAAATTTGGTTTTAATTCCTAAATGGGATCAAAAGAAATTAAAAAAATATGTTATTTTTGGAAAATTTTCAACACGCTGTATATGGAGAACCAAGCTTTTTTGGGCTAATGTTTATTAAGCATATGTGCTTATTTTAGCGAGTTCTACTTTGTGTTTTCGGCTCTGCCTTTAGATGTGACTCACCCTGTATATCAATGATCTTAAAGATTGCTTTGGACTTAACAAGAGGTATGAAATTACAACATATGCAGATGATACTAACCTGTTGCTCCATAACAAATTACTCCCCCAATTATTATTAATGACAAATGACTATTTGGAAATGGTAGATGGGTGGTTTTGTAAAAACCAGTTAATACTGAATTCAGATAAAACCAATTGTATTTTCTTTAAAACAAATAGGTCTTCCAAAACAACACCAGACACCATTGACACAAGGACAGCCTATCTTTCCATATCCACTGAGGCCAAATTTCTTGGGATGTATATTGATACTGTATTGTGCTGGGACAAGCATGTTAAACATGTTTGTAAAAAAATAAACTCCGCTTGTTACGGCCATCGAACTATGTCGAAATACACTAATTTTAAAACCCTAAAAATGTTTTACCACTCGAACCTTGAGTCCCATATCAGATATGGGATAATATGCTATGGAAACAGCCGTGATATAGATAGAGTTTTTATCGCCCAAAAACGAGCTTTAAGAGTTTTATTCAATATGAAACCACGTAATTCTTGCAGGGGAGTGTTTAAATCCAATAAAATATTAACAGTGAGCGCTATATACATCCAGGAATGTCTACACAAAAAAATCTATATTCGATTTTAAAATAAAAGAGTTATTTTGAACCTATCGTAGGCACCCTATACAACCCACACGAAGTTAGCCACAGATTGATTCAAATCTTCAGATCAAACCTTAGACAATCCTTGATTGTAGTGAACAGTTATTTTGAGTTTTACGTATTGTCAAGTAAAGATCACCTTAAATCTAATATAGTTTCAAATTGTATTATCGTTTAAGATTAATTACAGTATACGCATAGTTTGTTTTTAACCCCATGTTGAGCTCTAATGTAGAATATACTAAAATCGTTTTAAATTTCGATTACTCTCAAAATTACTGTAACCTATTGTCAATCAGCACTTTATTATCATAGTCTCAGAAATACTTTAGTTTGTTTTTAACCCCATATTGGGGTCTAATATGAAATATTCTAAGATCATTTTGACTCTAGATTGCTCTCAAAATTACTGCAACCTATCGTCATTAAGCACTTTATTATTATCGTCTTAGAACTGATTTAGTCTTAATTTAATTCAAGTTAAATTAAATAAGAAAATAAAGTATAGTCAATTTGATAAAGTATTACCTAATTTTATATACAGAATGTCTCACTTAAGAGTGAAACAACATTATAACTTCTTTAATTTTTAACAGACCAGAACGAAATATTTTCCAAAGGTCGATGGCATTGTCTACTTATTTCCAAAAGTTAGGTGCCTACTCCAAAGTCAAAGCCACCTGCGATGCCACAATAGAGACTAAAAATCCGAAAGTCATATTAGGCTTTTTTTAAATTATTAAAGAAAGTTGTTCAGATTCGATCCAGAACCTTAAATCCAAAATTTTGTCAAAATCAAAAAATAATAAGTATGAAAAAATTAAAGTGCAAAAATAGCAATTTAATGATTTCCTGCGTTTATAGAGAAGTGTGCCATGGAAGTTTTGAAGGCAAGTTGTTTGCTGTCATGTCTATTGCCACAACTTGCCTTCGAAACTTTCATGGCACACATTTCTAAACGCAGGAAATTATTAAATTGCTACTTTTGGACTTTAATTTTTTTATTTATTATTTTTATTTTGACAAAATTTTGGATATAGGGTTCTGGATCGATTCTAAACAACTTCTTTTAGTAAATTTGTTTTAAAAAAATGCCCAATATGACTTTCTGATTTTTGTCTCGATTGTGGAGTAGGCAACTAATTTTTTGGAAATAAGTAGGCAACAATGGCATCTACCTTTGGTAAAAATTTCGTTCTGGTCAGTTAAAAATTAAAGAAGGTATAAGGTTGTGTCACTCTTAAGTGAGACACTCTGTATATATTTATTATTATTTTGAAAATAGGAGTATGTATATTTTGTAATTAAAATTATATTTGAAAGTGATCTGACTCCTAGGTACAGGTATTTTCATCCTATTCTAACCGATTTTTAAAAATTTTATTTAAATCGATTTTGTCACTAATTTTCAAATTTATAGGGAGGCTGTAAAATAAAAATTGAGAATAAATATTAATAATGTTTATTATATTTAATATTTATTTATAAAAAATAAACTTCCATAATTCTGTCTAACCACATGAAACAATTTATTTTTTTAAGAAAATATTCAACGTGAAAAGTCAGTTTTCTTACATAGAAAAGTTTTTACCACAGTCCATACACTTCATAGTAACTTTATATTATTATGTAGTAACTTAAAATAAATATATATGTATATAACATTTAATTGATAGCCTCTTGTAATAAAGCCAGGATTTTCACAAGACCAGAAGGTACTTTATCATATAGTGTGTGTATTTGGAAAATAGACTTTTGAATTAAAATCCACAGGACCAGGAGACAGGTACAAAAGGTACTCACTTTGAATGGGGTATTTCGCTGAGACCACATGAAAGTATTTAAACAAGAAATCTACAGCTTTCTTTGCTCCACTGAACTGATACTTGATTGCATCAACGACCACGAAAAACGAGGTGGGAGCCTGTAAATCTCCCACTATGAGCAGATAGGGCTGGATCGTGTATTTGTGAGATTCCGCTTGAATTTTAATTCTCCACAGTTTTTCTTCGATTAGAGACAAATCCTATAAAGATAATGAGTAAAATTATTGTTAATTGCAATTCCTATTATGTTTATCATGCAGATAGATAAATAAGTTTAACCTCCAGGTTAACAAGAATACAATGGGAAAGAAATCTCCACAATACAGCATATTTCAAAAATAGTTATAAAAATTGAAACTGGAGGATCCTTGGTACGCATGTTAAGAAAAGACTTTCATGTAAAAAATGATCCAAAATTAAGTAAATTCTACTTACCTATAATTTTTGAGATATTTCCGGAGAAAAACCCCACGAAATCAGCAAATCTTCCATGGAGCACTCTTGCATAAAAAAAACACGATTATCGTTCACCAATTAGAATTATATAGGTAACTAAATTATAGTTTGCGATGGCCCTCGGCCTCGGCCCTGTGTACACTAAACCAAACCGCAGACACACTCACACAGCAAGCTATGTTTGGTACGACCAGTACAACCCTTCCTTGTTCTCTGGCAATACCTGTCTAGTCAAGCGATAACGGTCGCAACGCAAAGGGTGGGGATATAGGATTATAATGAAACTAGTGCGATTTTTTAGGGTCACATTTGCCCTATATTCGCGGGATTATAGATTTGTTTAGATTTGAACCAATATTTTTATTGAATTGATTTTAGAATAAAATATGTATTGCCTTAAATTATTCTCAAACTGAAACCACCTTAAAAATTTTAGTTAGTTTTAATTTATTCCCAGCCTATAGTCATATACTAAATAACTATGTTTAACCTGAAATTAGAATTTGAAACTAAACTAATAGTTATGCCGACTGTAGAATAAAGTAATTATGTTTCTAAGTAATCGCAATCTGAATTTATTTTTTTGATGTTAACATTAGTTTCAAATTTGATCCTAGATTTTTCTGTGTGGCGTTGTATCTGTGGAAAAATAAAAACGAGTTCAGTGCGTACCTGCCATCTAATAATCATCCAAAAAGATCATTGAACTATGTTTATCCTAAGCATAGATTAAGCATGTATGAAAAGGGTCCAGTTTACAATTGTTTGAAATTTTTTAACAGTCTTCCAAATGTAATATAATATAGTAAAAACTTATTAGAATTTAAGAAGCAAATACACCAATTGTTAACCGAAGTAGAACCATATAGTGTGTCGGAGCATCTTGCATCGGTGCAGTAGCACTCCTTCCGGTTGATTCTTGACGATTTTCGTTTCTGTAAATCCTGTGTGTATATGGCTTTCGAAAAATAAACTGCTTATTTTATTTTTATTTATTCGAATTCTGAAATGGTTTCGGCCCCGCCCTTTTAAATACGCTACTGACTGGACAACCCTGTTCACGGGACTCGGAGGCGCGCGGCCAGTCAAAACGCAGGCCGCGTACGCCGCACCGTTCGCACCCGCTTAGAGCCTGCCCTGGAGGGGTAAGGCGTATTATGGTGTGTGCTACTTATTTGAAGAATGTTAACTTAGAATTTAGTAATTATTGTTCTTGATTTCTGACTCCAAAAATAATAAGTAGTAATACTCTTTAATCTGTTGTGGTTCTTCTTTATTTTTTTATATATATATCCCTAGCAACACGTTTTCAAGGAATATCTTATTTTATCAACAATGATAATATTAAACAATAATTATAATACCTGTCGATTCAAACAAGCACCACAAGGGGTTAGACCAGTGGCTGTTGAAGTTGAAATAGTTTTAGGGTTTAAAAAAACCTACTCTTTTAAATGGTTTTTAATAAAAAACTGAAACAGGTTTAAGTTGAACGAGTTTAACATTCAAACTTTAAAAATATTAAAAAATATTAATTATAATAATAGCTGAATATTCCTTATCGCATTTATACCTATCCCTTTTCTACTTATTTGATTTCTTATTATTACGGATATATTTCTACACATTCTTCGCCTGGCCTGACGACACCTTAAGAATTGCTTGTGGGTATGGTAAAAGATTTTTTCGTGCCACTTGCCTAACTGAACCTTTCATAAAAATAATAAATAAATCTTCAAATACAAATTATTAGAACTAATCTAAAAGAGACTCTGGGAGGCAATCCCCTATTCTCCTAATCCATGGCGCACGCAGCCATGCACCACCGTTCACCGTTTACTGTTGTCCAGTGTTGCCAGTTATGTTTTATTGTATATGAAAGCATATTCTGATAGTAAAACTGGGTACTGCACTGATCCAAAAATTATGTTTTGTTGGCAGTTTTCGGGCGGGTTTCCATGCTCTACTATGGAAAACCAGTTTAATAAATTATTGCACTCGCCACTCACTGATGCTCGAGGAGCTCGTTCTAGTGATGGTGGTATTTCGGGGGGGGGGAGGGGGGGAGACATTCAAAACCTCGCGAATAAAGTATCATTTATAACGTTTCAACCCCATTCCGAAATCGTTATCTATAACAATGCAATCTTTCAGTATAAGTATTTTGGTCTGTTTGAACATCAATATTATTTCCATGTAAGGCTGCATGTGATGCGCCAGCTTGGTAGTTTCTCCAAAATGCACCGGGGCATAATATCATGCTTGATCAAGGTATACGGGATGGTCACTATTTCAATGCTTACCATTGGGATTTCGGAAATGGTAAAATATAGAAGAGTAGTTCATTTAGAGAAAAGTTTTGCATTTTAGTCCTGATTCATTATCTGAAAAGAAATCGACGATAGCTCAGTCCGTTTCTGAAATATTATGAAAAAACTGTTAACCGCTGATTCCGGAAATAGCTCATATCTTTTTTATTAGAACTTAGAACACCTAACTTTGCGAAATTTTGTATTCTTATGAGATCACAATGGTGAGCATCGAAAAAGTGACCACCCTGTATAGAGCAATCGTTCAAGTCAAGCAACGGCGCCCGCGATCGAGTCATGGATAGGCGATTCCCTTTTTTACTTATTTTACCTAATAAACCTCCTTTTTTATTTCAAAAGATATATACAGGGTATCCCAACGAAAACTTGACCCCCCATCCAAAAAAATTCGAAAACCGAACTATATAACTATACAGTGATGTGTCGTTTTTAGAATTCTGTTGAGATTGGCCAGAATTATTGGCTAAAAACGGAAAGTTGACGATCCACTGTACGCTTAGTAATTTCTACACAAATGCCCGCCACTGTTACATTTTTTATCTACTAGACACGACCAAATTACCTAGTTTTTATTGACGTGTCGATCAGTTTACAAAAAAGTCACAAATGAAAAAGCTGAAGCAAAAAAATTTCATACGAATTCAACCCCGTTTTTTTCTTGTAGCTACGAAATCGTTAGTTTTAGCCTGCTATTGAAAGTGTAAACGTGTTTTTGAAATGGTTTATTCTATCATGGAAAGGTTAGAAATTGTTGCAATTGATAACAAATTTCAACAATTTCTATACCCTTTCCGCCATAGAATAAACAAACCATTTCGAAAATACGTTTCCACTTTCAATAGCAGACTGAAAGTAACGATTTCGTGGTTAGAAGCAAAAAAAACGGGAACTTTTTTGTGACAGTGACTTTTTGTTACATATTTTAAAAAGATATAAAGTTTGAATTCGCATGAACTTTTTTGTTTTGCTTCTGCTTTTTCATTTGTGACTTTTTTGTAAACTGATCGAGACGTCAATAAATACTATGTAATTTGGTCGTGCGTATAGTAGATAAAAAACTTAATAGTAGCGGGGATTTGTGTAGAAATTACTACGCGTACAGTGGATTGTCAACTTTCCGTTTTTAGCCAATAATTCTGTCAAATCTCAACAGAATTCTAAAAACGATACATCACTGTATTCGCAATAAAAAGGGCTTTAAAATGATGCGCCACAAGGGGGGTAGTTCCATTTGAAATTTTAAAGTTGGGGTTGTTAGGGATTAGGGGGATGAACATATCGGGTTGGCTTGACTGCCAAAAAAGCTTCCCACAAAAACAAAAATCGACGGGTCTCGGCGAATTTTCAAATATTGTTCGGTTTTCGAATTTTTGGGGTGGTCAAGTTTTCGTACCGCAGCACTGAAGTTCCTTTTTATGACTCGGAGTTTATTTGCTTCGGCCAGAGGCGTCGACAACTAAATTCTACATGAGCCCTAAAAAGTTGAACTTCAATGCCTTGGTATAACTATTCTTAACTTAGTGATTTTCTCTTGAACCAACCCATGTTCTTCGAAAATCCGAATAGCACAATTTGGTACTTATTTATCATTCCAAACACCATCGTTAATCATACCTGCACGCTTCCCGAGAAAAACAAAATAAAAAGCACAAAAGCACTAATTATTACGCTACAACCAAAACGATTTCTACTATACTACTGCGCATGACCAGCCGCCTCCTTGCGACCGTCCGCCATCTTGCCCAACGCGGCGGCGGCGGATCAATACGTCACCACGTCCAAATTACAATTCAAACTTAAATTGTTCTACTGAAAGCGGCAACATTTCGACGGTTTTCCAACTGAAAACTCACCACTATATTTGAGGTTGGCCGTCGCCGGGCTCAGCTTGTAGTTCGACGTGTTGCTGCCGGCCATGATCGACGTTTGTCCCCCTGCGACTGTCAAGCTTGTCCAGGCCTCCTAGATGTTCCTCGGCGATTCTTTCGTTTCCAGAGCCTGCTGCGTGGTGCGGCGGGGACGTGAGCCGCGGCCTGCTGCTACGCGTACTGGCGGCGGCGTCGGGGGAAGGTCACCCCGGGGTGACCCACTTCGGGGGACGGCCGTCGCGACGTCACAGGCGCCGGGGGCGGGACGCCGGCAGGGGGCGGATCGCGGGGGCGGAGCCGGGGGTGGGTTTTAGGGGTATCGATCTGAAGGGGGGAGAAATTTTAATTTTCGGTCGTTTTGTTGTGTTATGGGATGTAGCGGAATTAGCAGCGGGTTCGGAATAAATTATGGCAGGGCATAAAAGGTGTGATGTTTATTGAATTATTATAGTGGATGGTTTCTGAAACCATAATAAAAATAGAACGCTTAATTTGTTCAAACACTTTTAACACAGTATGTGACGCCGTGATGCACTAACGAATACTAAATTGAAACCATAAATGAATAATATCTGTCTGCGAAACATCTGACTTCTGCACTATACACAATTACCTATTATTTTGCTTGAGTAGCGAAATAATTCTATGTGGGCGAGAAATTTTCAAGATCATTAGGAGAAACGATCTTTATAAGTAATATAAGGCAAAAATTTATATCATTGTTCCCGTTTTAAGGTACAAATAAAGGGGAATAAGATCAGGGCGATTACGAGGACTAGGTAGATACCTAGTCGACGAATGGTTTCCAAACCGATGGACTGGAAGAGGAGTGCCGAAGCAGAAGCTCTGGTCTTACTCTTTGATTTTTAAGTAGATAATGTTAATGCCGAAGCTAATGCTCACAAAATTAAATTTTTATGGGCAGTTAGTCGAAATTTCAGATTGGAGTGCCTTATTTAATTTGGAACACTCTTTTATTTTGTATTTCTCTCTAAAATTACAAATTGAAGTTCTTTGGTGTTTGTTCCATATTTTCGGACATTTACATTTTCTTGCCTCCCTGTATGTCTGAGAAGAAACTATTATATACCAATTTTATTTATTGTGCAAGCAAACGTTTTCATGAAGAAGGCATTTTTTTGTAAACTCAATTGTTAACTCAATCCGAGGACATACTATACAGTGTGTCCGAAATTGGTGATGCATGTATTGCGATCTCGGAAACTGTTAGAGATAGAGAAACGGTTAAATGGAGAAAGTTTTAGATAATTCTGTTTGTAATTGAATGCCGTTCAGTTTGCTACTTTATCTCTTTTGGTTTTGAAGATATATTGAAAAAACTAAAATGATGCATTTTGGAAAATTCCAGGGAATTCCTTTATTTATCAAAATTTTTAAATTCTGTAAAAACTTTCTTAGGGCAAATTTTTAAGCCTCAAACGCCTGTGTAGTCAGATTTTATTTGCAACGTTTCTTTTTTTTTTGGAACCATCATCAACTTTGTTTTTTCATATTGGCGCCATATTGGATTTTAACGGTTTTGAAAAGCCTCTTTTTTTAGCTTTCTAATGATGTATCATACCTAGTAAAAAAAATCGTTTATGGGTAAAAAAAACAAAATTACGATTTTGTTATAAATTTGGCAACGTCGCACAATAAGGAGCTCATAGTGGATTTAATCTCTAAATTACAATTAATAAGAAAATATCCTTATAATTAGTTTCTCCTATATAAAAATGTTTTGAAATCATAGAAATAACCCTTTTATTTAGCATGGAATTAAATGTATATAAACTAGTGCTGGCAAAAACCAGAAAAAATCAAAACCGATTAATCGGTTTCGGTTAAAATCGGTTAACTGAAACTCGACTTCAAAACCTGTTTTTGGTTTAACCGATTAAGCGGTTAACCGGTTTTCGGTTAACCGGATTCGGTTTACCTGTTTACTGAAAGAAAATCGGTTTTTGCTTTAAATAACCGATTTTCGATTAACCGCGGTTCTGACACTGTTTTTTCCTTAAATTTAATTCAAAATCCGAAAACGTGATGACAACTGGCGAACTGGCAACACTTCTACTGCTATGAAGACGAGAGAGACAATAGAGACAAAATTCACAGAACGGAACTATAGCCTTAGCCTTCATCCACTACGTCACACGTTGGCGGGAAAGTTGTAAATTTCAATTTACAGAAAACTAAAGGAAAAATCGAAAACTGAAAGACACGGCTCCTTTTTTTCCCATTATCTGTCAATAAATCCAAAAAAAATATATTTTTTCGAAATTACACGAGCCCATCCATCAAAAATTGAAAACCAATTAATGGTTTCCTACTAGAACCGGTTTTGGTTAAAATCGCATAATCATTAACTGAAACCGAGTAACCGGTTAACCGAAAACCGATAAATCGAAAACCGATTATTCGAAACCCAAATTAACCGGAAACCGGTCATTCGAATAACCGAAAACCGGTTAACCGGTTAATGGAATAACCGGTTTTCGATTTGGATCAAAACCGCGGTTAACCAAAAACCGGTTAATCGGTTAACCGAAAAATCTGTTTCGGTTGCCAGCACTAAAGTATAAACTGTAAAGAATAATAATAGAAATAAAATTATCTAATCTGGTGTTCAAATGCAGCCCATTTGCTTCCATACATTATCTTGACGTCAAGGTTGTCTATTAGTCAAGGTTGTGTCTATTAGTCTGGTGTGTTTCGGAGGAAATTGGAGAGTATTTTCTGTTGTACGGCGCGAACGAAGGCTTCTCCGTTCAGCTACTATACAAACAGACCGACTTAATTTCAACGGTTCAGCGTAGTGTAGTGGTAGAACGTTCGCCTAGCAAGCGAGAGGTCCCGGGTTCGACCCCCGGCGCTGACAGAAAATCCTTTTTAATTTTTCTGAAATGATGTCCGACTTTCTTTCTTTCATGTCCATTGGTCTCTACGTTCTATACGTATGAAAGTTCTTCTCCATTTCCATTTTCATTTTCTAATTATAATTAGGTAA
The DNA here is from genome assembly GCA_963920635.1 of Pseudeuparius sepicola. Classification (NCBI taxonomy): domain Eukaryota; kingdom Metazoa; phylum Arthropoda; class Insecta; order Coleoptera; family Anthribidae; genus Pseudeuparius; species Pseudeuparius sepicola. The sequence goes on along the minus strand of OY987298.1, from coordinate 24,063,615 downwards.
TAAATTTTAAAAAATGCAGAATTTTATTCAATGCCTGTTTATGATCAAACGAATTATGTTTAGAAAAGAACTCAACAGACTTATCGCTGCAAATAAAAGTCAAAAATATGTTTAGTTGCCTGTATCAATATTTTAGCAGCAAAAAACTAGTGGATTTTAAAGGCCTGCAAAAAATAATGGTATTTTTAAAATACGTACACTTAGATACTAATGACACTATTTTAAAAGTTAAAAGTAGACAAACATTTTCGTCCGGTTCAAAACAGTGTACCTACACCTACAACGCTTTCGCAATATTTACCTGTGATAGATTATGTCCTAACTTATATAATAAATCAGTCATTATATCCTAAATACTAATAAATCAAACAAAAATCAATCAAACAAAACAAAACAAACGTAAACAATCAAAAAATCTGACACGGCGGCGTTGCCATATTGGGCGTTTTGGGAGTGTCTGTTGACGATTTTATTAAAGTGATAAGTATTAGCGTATTACAGGGAAATTTAATTTTAGTTTAAAATTGTCACATACAAGGATTAATAGCTACATTTGTTAATTTAATGTTATAGGAGGTGTGTCTTCATTTAATCCATTATTAAACTCGTCTATTTTGCAAATTAAATATGTTGCCTCTGTTTACTTTTTGTTGATACTCCCTCTATTCTTGATTATTTCTTTGAAGGTCTGCATCATAAGAGAAACATTTTTGTTTGCAGAATTATTGAAAATTTGACATTGCCAGCAATTTCTACTTGTGCAAGGATAAACAGAAGAACTTATAACTTATTTGATAATGTAGAAAAAACTTATTAGAAATAATTCTTCATTGCAATTCTTTGTCTGTTTACCAATTTTCATTTATTTACAACAATATTCATTTTTTGAAGTTTCTTTAATAATTATTTTCTTTCATTTTTTATTCCCAGTTCCAGCTATAGTCCTTTATTTTAAAGAAACTCACACTCAACACATTTTTGAAGCTTAAAAATTTTTCGTGCTAGATGCCAAAGTTTACTTAATTTCTGTGATTTATTAAAATTATTTTATTGCATACACGTGCTAAGAGAAAAACATCAAAATAATTATTTTTCTAAAATAATATTTTCCGGAATATTAAGTTTTAAATCTGACTTGACTTTAAAAACGCCTTACCTATTTGTTTGTTCAAGAAATTTATTGTTATATTATTATTATTTAATATAAGTTGTTTCGTTTGAAATTTTTATCCGTATAGTTACCTATAATATAGGTATTCACGGACTTACCACAACATTTATGACTTCATGTATCATTTTTAATAATAATAATTCAATAGTCTAACATTTTTCTATTTTTATTGTGAAATGATGAATTTGTGGAATTATTACGTTACAATTATTTTGTTTTTCTCTTCGCACGTGTATCTAATATTTGTTCAGCGAATGTTCGGCCCTACGTCACAACCACGACTGCGCAGCAGGAGTGGTATTTTCTTAGCATTGGAATTATACTGAGTGATACATTAAGGAAAGGTATTATCTATTATTAGGCATACCACGAGTTGTATTTAAAAAGATAATTTAACAACTGCAAATAGTTAGTTTGACAGGTAGCTGTCATTTAGATTGAACTTTCGGTTCTAAATATGTTTTTTGTGCTAATAGATATTTAAAGATCAATGTGTTAACTGAAAACATATATTCTAGACCTATATTAAATTTGGTAATGTGAAGAAGTTATCGGGTTATCAGTTTTAGCTGCCACAATATTGGTTTAGCATAACTAGGACGTAACTAAGATAGTAGGATTTCAGCGATTATTTCCCTCATACTGCTTGCATCCAATAAAGTAGCTCCTTACATAAAAATACAACCAATCATATGCCTCTGCTAGCGATAATTGCACTAGTGCAAATTATCGCGGTAATACCACTAGTGCAATTACCACTTCGTTGGTCAGTAGCCGTACTTCCTAAAATTGGTGTTTTACACTGTTCTAAATTATGCAGCTTATACATTTTGTTGCGGTATTATTAAGCATTGTATCAATGAATTTATATAAATTTTACACTGCTAAATTGTTCTTATTAGACCTCGGTCTCCGTTTAAATTTATGACACTCATTCAGAAAATAAACCAACTCTGACAGTTTGTAGGTATAATCGCATTTGTCTTGGATATCCAAGCGTCATGTTTGTTTACTCGAATGCCACAGTCGAAGCTGCCAATAAACTCGTTCAAAATGAGTCGTTTTGGAGATGTAAACATAAAAAAAATTAATAAAGAAATTATTAAAACGTATTCGTGAAATAATCTCGACAAATACCACTCGTGCCGGAAATTTTTCTAAATAATTTTATTCTCAAGCGCTATTTTGCCCATTAGCAAAACCGCTTGTAGAAATTGGGCTTTTATTTTCAGAGATAAAATCCCTCGAGCTTCGCTCTCGGGATTTTATCAGGAAATGAAAGACCAATTTATACTCGTGATTTTTCTAGGCAAAATAGCGCTTTCGATAAAATTTCCGGCACTGCTGATATTACATACGAAAATACCACTAGTGGTATTATCGCTGAAATCATTACCTGATTGGTTAATATTTCAAAAATCATATCATTTCATTGGTTCATATTGGCAGGCGTTGAATTCTCTAATTTATAATAATATAGAACCTGATCTTATTTTCTTTGTTTGACAAAAGTAAAAAAATGAGCCCTCTTTGTAAAAACCATCAACATTTCGCGCAGGTGTACGACTCAAATAAAATATTATGTCTACCTTCTTGAGCATAAAATATCTATAAAAACGACCCCATTTCCCAGCCGTCTATAACTCACCTCCGCGATATCGTCCCCCGTGCCGATATAATGCCGCGTTTTAGACATTTTTCAAATTTTATCTCGCGGGCCCGTCCTGCCGGGATCGAGGCTGGAACGATCGCCGCGTGACGTCACGAGCGGGGTAGGGGGTAGGGGTGGGAGAAAGGGAGGGGGGGGGGCAGAAGGACGGGATTGATTCTCCCGGAGTTAATGATTATCCCCAGCCGGGGAAGGGGGGATTATGGAAATCTGGGTGGTTTTTGCTCGAGCCGGGGTTGTTTAGTGATAAATAATGGCAGGAATTAAGTGGTGTGTATGGTACTGACCTGACGAATTTCTGTTTTTGTCACTCGATATCCTAATTGGTATTGTCGGATTTAGGCAGTGGCGTAGCTGGGTGGGGGCGAGGGGGGGGGCTCGCCCCCCCCCCGCCCTCTTAGCCTGAGCGCCCCCCCCCCCCCGCCCTGCCGCCTGCGCCCTGCGCCGATCTGGCCCGCTGCCCCGCAGTTTCCGCGAGAATGTTTTTGGCATGACACGCTTTTAAAACGAACTAAAAAAGCACAAAATGTTATAAAATCGGACTCAAAAAGTATAAAATAATTGCTCCTACGCCCATAAAGATGGGGAACGCACGTGCAACTATGTCACATGTGTTACTTTTGTTTTAAACCAAAGAATAACATGACTTATTTGTATAGGCATTATTTTATAATAAATAATATACAGTGCTATTCATAAAGTTTGCACCAAATGTGAAAAATTTGTATTAGGTATACGATTTTTTTTTAAAACATGATTTTGGGATATGTTAGAGAATATTAAGCCTCAAGATAGCCTTGAAGTCACAGCCCATGCCTGTCAAATTTGACATTTAAAACTAAAAATTGGAAAAAATTGGGTTTGCCTTTGGAAATATCGGAAAAAATGTGATTTATGCCAATTTTCAAATTGGTACAAGATATTTTTTCCCGCAAAATAACTTAAAGACACTTATTTACTGTTTTTTTCTTACTAAAGCATAAAAATAAAAATAAATTTCAACGCAAAACAGGGAAAAATAAGATTTTTAAAATAGTTGTTTTGTTACAACACAATATTGGTACAGACTCTTTAATTTTAAGCTAAGTGCATGCTCTGGGCCATTGTTGTAATATTTTTACATAAAGCACATCTGTATTTTGAAACTGAATGAAGCAAAATGATAAGTTTTGTATTGAATTTTATGGTTTCACTTTCAATTCCTGGAGTATCAATTAAGAAAAAAACGAATATCCTTCTAAAAATTGGCATAGCCGCACAATAATACAATACGAATACATTTTCTTAATAACCTTTTCCGATTACCAAGGTAAAACCCAATCTAATAAAAATTGTTTTTCTCATTTGGTGCAAAGTTTATGAATAGCATTGTATTTTCGGTGGATTTTCTAATTTTTGTCTACCTATTTCAATCCGGCTAAACATAGTAGACGGCAATATTTCACAAAGAAAAGATTTCGGAAAATTTCGCCCCCTCCGCCCCTAAATGCTGGCTACGCCACTGGATCTAGGTAGGTGTTTTAGAGCGCTATTTGGAACATCATTAACACGTAATTCAACAAATATGGAAATATGGAAATATGTGATTATTCTTAATTGAGAAAGGTCCCGATACCAACAAAAGGTCCCGCTAGCGACAAAAAGTCCTGGGTAGCAATCGACAAACGACCACATAAAATGTTGATTCTCGATAGTTTTTCAAACATAATCAATTTGTTTATAAACATATTGGGCATGAACATGGCAATTATCACAACTTTAAAAGACATACATCTATCGGGCGAAATCGAGCAAAAAACTTTGATATTATAGGTATAAAATGTTGTTATAAAGCTTAACCAATTTAATACCTTAGTTATTATTTTCAAATAAAGTAGGTGAGCCTAAAAAGGCCCGATAGCCTAATAAGTCCCAGCCCATAATTTACAGTAGGAATAAGTTTTGTGTTTTGTTACAAAATTGTTCAAGTCATTATAAAGAACACGAATCTTGAAATACAGCCACCACAAATACATCCATCCGACCATGCACACTAACGTCAATATGCTTTGTATTTCAACCTACACATTTATCGGTGAGTGATACCTATAAAAATGTGTACCTACATTTTTCAATGAACCGATATGGTGCCAACAAGGAAAAAATATAGAGGTACGTATGTGTTTATAAGTAAAGATTGAAATATGTAGATTCCATTGATATTTAGTATTTCTTCAAAAGTTATACTTTGTACTGAACTAAAAAACACGAGGCAATAGAAGGTCCTAGTAAGGCCCTCTTTAGATATGATTTACTTCCGTCCATGTGTCTGGTGATGTACACGAGCCCCATAAAAGAAGACAAACAACCTACATTCCTATGTCCTATGTCCTTCTTGCTATTAGGCACCTCATAGAACAATAATAACTTTTTCTCGTTATTAGCAACGAAAAATGTTTTGCATAGATCAAAGTTTTCTCCTTTACCAACGTAACGTCAAAGATACTGCTATCTTTGTTGGGACATGTCCTGACATCATTGTGCCTGCAGCATGTCAGGACATGTCCCAACAAAGATAGCAGTATCTTTGACGTTACGTTGGTAAATGAGAAAACTTTGATCAATTTTATTTTTTATTGTTTATTCCCAACGAAAATCGAGAATCAATGGTGTAGTTCAATGCCGGTAGGGGTATTATTAGCCCTCGGAGTAGTTGTTTCTGTTGGTTGAAAAATGTTTTGTTTTAGTGTTCAAAGAATTTTAATTATGCCTCCTTCCAAGTACTTATTTTGTAATAAATCCTGAAATAATAGGTACATGGTACATAAGCAACTTATTGATTAACCTTTTACTATTAGGTATGTTTTATTGGTGTCACTGTGAATGTTGTGACATCTGTTAACCCGTTTTATTGTATCTTTTTTTCTGTCACTAGATTTACCAATATTACTAGTGACGCACCAATAAAACGTAGCTATTGGGTTTTAAATATGTGTCACCTTGACAGTTACCTACTAGATAAATTGAGCGAAAATCATTGAAAACTGTACGCCATCCATGGCAATAGCGATCAATGTTGGTGCGTGACGTCACGTCGCCTGTGAATATATTTGTTCTTTAATCAAATCTCTATTGGTACGCCACTGGTACGGTATATTTCTTTGCGAGTATTTTCTCCGATTTTTTCGCAAATGTTTCTAATTCTTATGGTCTACAAGCTACATGTTAAAATGACAATTTTAATATGTGGATTTTTATAATTTCATGCTCAAAATTCTCGTAGATACGCATGGGGGCCGCCAGAAAACAAATAATAGAAGGGGGGGGAGGAAATAATCAAATTAAGTTATTGTTTTATCTTATTTTTAGTCTGATATTTTAGCGTAGAAAATTCGAATGTTTTCAAGTAGTAGAAATTGATAGGTGCAAGTTAAAAGGTCAGTGCCTGAAATAATGCGCCGCAGGCGAAAATTTGTTGAAATTTTAACGAAAATGCGTATTTTTAGGTCTATAAAATTAGTCTTAGGAAGTCCCAAAATCTTCGGATTTACAATAAGCTGCAGTGAATATTTTCAAATTACGAAATAGTTTTAAGGGGACCCAGATCCGCTTCTCGTCACTGAACGCAAGTAAAACCTTCATTTTAAAATGTTTTATATTACCTAACTGAAACATAAAAAATATATAAAAAAGTAAAGCTAAATGAAATGTTTAAAAAAAGAAAAGAGGCACTAAACAAAATTTTAAAAATGACAAATATTCTTTTATGGCAAAAAGGACTGAAACTTACTTAATTCTTACTTAACATAAATAAATTCAATATATGTATAAAAAACAAAACGTTCTAAAAACAAAAGCAAAATATAGCTACACCGACAGGCAAGAGGGGCCATCGCCCCCTCTCGCGGCGCCCATGTACCTACTAAAATAATTCATAATATTTCTTTCTCTCGGCAAAAGAGAAAATTTTATAATTTTATACAAAATTTTCAAAGCATTAGTTAACTTACCTACGTGATTTTTCGAAACTAAAATTATGTTTCAAATTAGTTTCAAAACAAGCAAGAGTGAACCCCGCAGAAGCTCAAATTTCAACTCGAAAACTATTTGTCTTTTACAAGAGTCGTTTCACTTATACGGGGACACACTACATATGATCCCCTTGATTTTGGCGTAAAAATTTTCAACGTTGAAAATTAGAGCCTATTTCTATAGAAAAGCGCCTTTCATTTTTGGCCAATGAGGCTATTTATTTCTGCAGTTTTCCGGACATCCTATATATTCTTCAGAGGAGTTTAACTTTACCACCGGTTACAATTTATTTGTATATATGATGTATATTAAATGCACGGTACATAGAAATTCACAAAACGCCGTAACTATTCTTATCAGGTCAGGGATGCTCTTGCTTTCGAGCTTCCACCTTGTGTCGCTGTAAGGTTTTTGCTTTCACGCTTTGAAAGCCGGTAGAGGCCAGCATAATACATAAGATACAACTAGGTGTTTGAGATTACGTGCTGTAGAAGAAGTAGAAGCACAAGCATCCCAACACAATTAAGGAAAATGCAAGTCATGAAGTAAAATATGTTCAAATCAAACTGCACTCATTATTGCCTCAACTTCTGTCCAAAGATTATTGAGGTCTTATCTGCTTAGCGAGTGAAAATGAAAAATCAATTTGATTAAAATTACTCTCTTAAAATACTTTAAAGCGAGCTTTAAAGTAATCAGGTCGTAGTGAAAGTTCCTTTCAAATTGAGTAAATTCTTGACTAATATTTTATATATGTATTTTATTTCAATAAATTAGTATTCAAAATGTAAAGTGCTTTGAATTCATATTTTTGTTGAAAAATTTCTTATGCGGTATTCAATTAATATGATTTAAAATAACTATATTTTATTATTAAATTTGGTATGGAAGTATAAAATTACATTTTTCCATATCTTGGAAAATAGAGGTACTTTATTGGTGCGGTGATTTTTTTATAACGCCAAATTATTTTTTTTCCATACCTACCTTCGTTAAAAATCATATTGCGTTATAACAGATCGGGGAGTGGAATAAAACCGAGCTATAGACGCCAATATTTTTTTTGTTTTCATTCCTTGAAATGTATTCACAGGAGAGTAGGTAAGTAGCAATACGTTTGAGTAGTTCTGGAAACAGAATATCTTGTAAGGGTGAATTAGCTCCTTATTGACCATACTCCCTCTATTGATATTAATTTTAACTGAGTGGTTTTGATTGAATTTTGTTTATCATTTCACTCAGAAATTTAACTCAACCTGTTCACTCAGAAAATTTGACCCATTCACTCTAGTCGATTTTTCACTGTATACAATGTTCCTGAGGAGAAAGGTAGGGGAGAGGCGGGAGGATTGGGACGGTATTTTTCAGGAGAATATTTTTATGGGTTGTAATACTTGAAAACTCTTTAAAATTCCACAACAGGAAGAGTAGACAACTATAAACCAAAATAAAACTTTATTTCTTATAAAAACTGAACAGTTTGTTTTGTACCAATATTAAAAAAAAAATTAAAACTGTCCCAAACCTCCCTACCATAGGGGTGTTTGGACCAACCTAGTGGGAGGTTTGGTACGTACATGATTAAAATTATCGCAAATTTTCGTAAATTGTCGAATTTTCTTTAAAATGTAAATATTTACTGGTTCTTTTACCCGGTTCCTTGATTTTTGGCTCTTGCAGTTTTCCCATAATTTTGTTTACAGAAACCTCTTCTATGTCTTCTTCGTTGGGGAAATAGAATTCATTGTTTTTTAAACTTTTACGAAGGTAGGTATTTCACTTTAAAGGAGGACATTTCAAAGTGCAGGACCTCCAACACCTTTCCACTGTATTGTACAAAGTTTTCTCTTTTGCCTTCTACTTTTAGTTTCACTAAAATGTAATCCCCTTCGATGTACGTTTTATCACTGACGTCTAGTTCAGTAGAATTATTGTCTTCTTCATCGCTACTAAATTGTAAACCAGAGCTACTATCTTTGCGTCTAGTTTTTCTGTCAATGTCTTTGTTTTCAGAGGAAGAACATTCTGTTGTCACTATCGGCTTTCTTATTGTAGCTTTTCTTTTCTCTGCCTCCTTTTTCTGCAAAGTTGTTGTTCCTCTATTTAATTTTTTTCGGGTGTCCCCGTTATTACCTACCCTTGACTTTTCAGGTCTTCGGCCACCGCTTTTTTTAATACGTGGAGCTGCCTTTGGGAATGGACAAATTCTTTTGAGGTAAAATTTCTCTATTTCCTTTATTCTTATATTTACGACGCATGATAATTGTTTTGAAATCCTCAAATATCCAGTAATTTTAGATAATCATTGGCAGAGGGAGGTTTGGGAATTTCTCTATTTCCTTTATTCTTATATTTACGAAGCATGATAATTGTTTTGAAATCCTGAAATATCCAGTAATTTTAGATAATCATTGGCAGAGGAAGGTTTGGGACAGTGTCACAAAACCTCCCTATATTGAGTGGTCCAAACCTTCCTGCTGTCTACACATTTCATAAATCAGGATTACACAAAGTTGAGGTTAGTTTTCAGGGACACCCGACACCCGAACTGGCGATAAATGTCCACCAAATTACGCAATACTGCAAGCCTATTCAACTTTCCACAATCTTGTTAGGTTATGTTATATTAAAAAGCATGTGCCAAAGCAAAAATTTAAGGAAACGTATCAATAAATATATTTACCTCCTACTGCACCAACTGGTAACAGCTGACTGGAGATTTGTATTGCATTATAACTCTAAGGCTGGGCGCCATCTAGTAACAAAGTGTAGTTACTCACAGACATATTTAAAGAGGGAAATTTGAAAGTGTCCCAAACCAAAACCGTCCCAATCCTCCCACCTTTCCCCTAACTACGAGCCCCAACAACTGTTTGATGGAACGATCAGCTATTTTAGGAATAATAAGCTGTCGACGGATTGTTTTTTAATTTTAAGGGAGCAATTAAAATTGTATTCAATACTGCTTTAGCTTGTTTTATTAAGCCTCCGTTTCATATGTAATTTCTAGAATTGTAATTACAATAATGGGACTCCAAAAGCCTATATCTACCTACTGATAAAAAAGTACGTGAAATTATTATTCAACAATACCATAAAGGCAAGACCATGTCTCATATTGCCAGTGAATTCGCTGTAGCAAAAAAAAAAATTTAGAATATCCTAATAAAAAACATATTGAAACTGCAAATATTGACGTTTGTGGATATTCGTGGCAAAAGTCCAGGAAGACCCAAGATAGTTTCTCAAAGATTCTTGGCTAAAATTTGCATGTCGACACTACCAGAGAAATCGAGAAACTGGTTTAAACATTTCTAGAGAATTTTGCCGAAAATATATCTACAAAAATGTGATCTGTACTTTTATAATTATTATAAGTTATAGTTATACAGGGTGTCCCGAAATTAGCATGCCATAATTTACCAGCATGTTCTACGACCTAAAAAAATGAAAAAAGTTCCTATAAACAGGGCCTCAAAAATGCCTTCTAATGGAGCTATAGGCCCGAAAGGGTCAGTTTCACAAACGGGTTTCTATAAATATTTCCAGAAAGAACAAAGATAAAATTCTGAAATTTGGTATGTGATGTACCTGTGAGATTTGACATTTACCGAGGTAGCGATAGTTAGACATTCTTAATCATAGGCATAGGAAGATATTCTACGAAGAAAAGGTGCTCTTGTTTAACCTCGATAGAATGCATCGTTTTCGAGTAAACTCGTTTTGAAAATTTTTTGCAGAGTGCCTATTAGAAATTAGCCTGCCATAATTTACCACCACGTTTTTTTATACAAACATGGCCTCAAAAAAGTCCCCTAAGGGGGCTATAGCCCCCGAAATAGACACTTTGGCAAACGATTTTTTCTAAATATTTCCAGAACGAACAAGGTGTGATATACCTGTGAGATTTGACGTTTACCAAGATAGAGAGATAGTTTGACATTCTTATCCCAAAAATTTTTTGTGCACTTTTTTCATGATTTATTCTACCAGGTAGGTCACATACCAGATTTCAGAATTTTATCTTTGCTCGTTCTGAAAATATTTAGAAAAAACCGTTTGCCAAAGTGTCCATTTCGGAAGCTATAGCCCTCTTTGAGACCATGTTTATAGGAACTTTTTAACGCAGAACACGCTGGTAAACTATGGAAGGCTAATTTCTAATAGACATTTTAATGGCCCTCTGCAAAAAAAATTCAATACGATTTTACTCTAAAACGGTGCACGCTATCAAAGTTCAACAAGAGGCACCATTTTTTCGTAGAATACCCTGAAATTTTATAATTTCGCAATAAATTTGGGGAAAAAGCACGCACAAAAAATTTACGGTATTTTTAACCCCTTAACCCCCCATTTAGGACGCCTATGATTAAGAATGTCTAACTATCGCTACCTCGGCAAATGTCAAATCTCACAGGTACATCACATACCAAATTTCCAAATTTTATCTTTGTTCGTTCTGGAAATATTTAGAAAAAACCGTTTGTAAAACTGCCCCTTTCGGGGGCTATAGCCCCATTAGGGGGCACTTCTGAGGCCATGTTTATAGGAACTTTTTTCATTTTTTTAGGTCGTAGAACACGCTGGTAAAATATGGCAGGCTAATTTCGGGACACCCTGTACATATTTGTTATCTACAAACGTGTTTTTTTAGACAGCTTATTATTCCCAAAATAACTGTCCGTTCCAACATAGGACGGTTGTAACGATATTAAAAAACACACAAAAATATTTGTTTTGAAGTTTCAAGCCTAAAATACTCAAAAATTTGCAACAAATTGCCAAATAAGTTGCAATATATTGTAAACCAAATCTTAAATCAAAATTTTTCACGAGTCAAAAAATTTCAAAAAATAAACGCTGGATGTAACAAATTGTCTCTTAAATATTTTCTATTAAATTTGTCTCTTAAATGTTTCATCTGAACCAGGGACCCAGCATGTCACAGTCTATCGCATAGGAAGAGTGAAGCCTTGAGGGGAAGTTTGTTTTTTATATACTCCAAGGAGACCACAAGGGGGCTTGTACTAGGTTATATGTCAGTGTCCAACTGCCATCAGGTTTTATGTGACATGCCAGTGCCATAGATTCTAAAGGGGGCAAAATATTTAAAAACATAATTCACATCCAACTTTCGAATTTTACAGAATAAAAATGACTTGGAATATTTACCTATGGCTGTCTCGTTACAAAATAATGAATTTAGTTATAAACGTGATCTAAAAATCCTAGAAAGTTAAGTACCTACCCTTATTATAGTTCTTATAACAAGAAATGTTTGGAAAAAATAATAGCGTATAAAGTTCCCATTGAATTGATGTCTGTTTAATACAATTTTGAATTTGATATATACATGTATAATATTTCATTATGAGCTTCTAAAAGTATAAAAAGTCAAATTCAATTTAAGAAATATGTATATTAGAACACTCATACAAACGAATAAAGCTGAGGTTGAACATATTATATGACTAATCTAATAAATACAATTTTTACATTTTTATTTATAAAACTATACTTAATTTCCTGTCTTGACGCACATGCGTGTTATCAGCTGTTTATCAAATTATACAAATTGATTCATTGAGAATGCGAAATCCCGAAACCGAAGATAGGGGGGACCAAAATATGTATTGAGGCGAACATGCCTTATAGAAATGTTGTTTGTTTTAGAGATACAGGGCGTTGAAGTTCTTTTTTTGAAATTGAATTATGGCTACATCTCCCAAAATAATGAAGCTGCTGAATTGAACTGCTGTGTTTTGGGGATGGAGATATGGAGAATAAGCTGAAAGTGTCAATTTCGCCGTATTTCACAGAGGGCGCCACCTGCGCTGTTTTTGGATCGTGCTTTTACTCGTAACTTTTTGGTCTTGCAGGAGGTCCATCATTTTAGTGCATCTTTTTATTCTGCAACAAAAAGGCAAAAGAAAAAATCTATGAACAATGGGGATGGAACGGATTGAACTTATGATTATTATTATTGAAATTATGGATTTCAAAAATATAAAGTTTCCATAAAAAAACTACAAGTTTGGTTTGCCCTACTTTTTTGAGACACCCTGTATAAAAACGGTTGACACTATCAAAAACACAAAATTCTCCACAACTTTCAATTGAAACGTTTTTTTCTATGTTGAAAAATTAAAAAGTTAATGGGGTGGGATTCTTCCTTGACACACGCTGTACATATATTTGGTTATGTGGATATATTTATTTATTGTCTGAAATATGAAATTACCTTTTCCTACTAGGTTCACCAGTCTCGGCTTCAGACTCAGGTGTGCATTCAGAGGTAATCGAAAGCAAGTTCTTTTGTCCCAATGGTGACTTAACTCTGAAAGTATAGTAGTGTTTATAAATGTGTCGTTCAATTTATTTTCTTAATTCTGGAAATGATTTACCTTCTTCTTGTGGACTCAGCAACATATGCATTCGAATCATTTTTGACTTTCCCAATTTCCAGAAACTCAGAGGCAATCGAAAGCAAGTTCTTTTGTCCCAATGGTGACTTAATTCTGAAAGTAGTAGTGTAGTATGGTATTTCATAAATTTTAAATTCTTAAGCAGGTAGCTTCAGTCAGGTCTTCACTTTATTACCTACAGCATTCTACAAAGTTTTTGAAAGACTTTATCATACGAGTTTATTTTAAGTTTGTGAGGTACCCTTGGGAGACAAATAAAATTACAAAAAAAAATTATAAGGACTAATGAACACCTAGAAATTACATTATTAGAACTATTAGACATAATCTTGTTAGTCCATCCCGAAATCTGTGAAAGTTCTTTGGGTAGATGCATTTTAACAAGGGAAGAAAGTTCAATTATACATATTACAAATGGATTGAGGAACCTGGTAACATGGTGCATTAGCGACAAATTGTAAATAAGTAAGTATAAACTTTATTTTACGGCCTGATTAAACGTACCTACTTTCCTGACTAGAAACACGCCACTGAAAATTGTTGTAACCTGTACTCTAGAACTACATCGGTTCTTACCTGTGGAAAGATAAGTGGGGGTGCTTATAATTAAGCTTTTTGCAAAATCTGCACTGATTTACCATATTTCTAGTTAAATTCGCTGGAAATCAATGTAAATTATAAAATAATTTTTATTTATTTGGCATTTGCCATATTCCGTGTTTGTAGACACCACATTGTCAAGTCTAATTCATGGAAACCATTATTAATTTTTACTAACAATGAAAGTACCTGTTATATTCTTAGATTCTCCAATAAAATGGCATAGTTGGCACCACTGAGACCATTAGAATGGGGAAAGAAACGGCCTCACTTTGGAAAGTATAATGCTGGGTCCCCTTATTTTAAAGGGTCCCTGATCTGAACCAACACTATAGGTATAGTGTCGGTCTATAGGTTTCATCTAATTATCATATCAAGCGTCGCTGATATCTAAACGTTTTTTTTACCATAGTCTGAATTTCTCAACTCAGCCTGCTACAGACACTAAGAGTTTTATGGCAGCAGCTATCTAAAGCGCGCGTCCCCCCCTTCCCCCCCCATACCGACGCCCCATCTCTCTCGTCATTCCCTTCTCGAACCGCAATAAAACTTTATAGGGCCCCTGGCAAGCTTCCAATTGTTCCCCCATACTGGGCCGCTGGTGAGGTAAATTCGCCCGCTTAAAGTTTTATCTACAAAATTAGTACTTACCACGGCCGTTAATTAAATTTTCAACGAGGACCGGTCTATAGAGAATGGAACTCGGTTTTATGTTCGGCGATGGGCAATTAAAAATATCGTTAAATAATATTCCAATTCCAAGACAGCGAGGAATTTCGTGTTTTTTGGGGATTTTGCTACTTCAGGCTTTTATTTGAAAATTAGTCGACGACTTTTGAAGTTTTTTTGGGGTCTTTATTCTTCATTTAAACTCCTGGACAAAGTTAACGCACCACTCATATTTCTCTATATTTTTTATATTTTTATATTTTTTTCTGGACAAGTAGGCCATGGATCTTGTTTGACAGTGACCGTTGTTATTTAAGCTAACTATAGTATCACATAACTTTGTTTTGACAGTAATTCGTATTAAACCTCGTTTTACACTAAAACTGTGTACAAGCTTTCGATTGTAATTGTTTTTATCACATGCATGTTGGGAAGTTCATTTGGGAGTTAATCAAGTAAGGAAAATGAACCGCCAAAGAAATTTGTCAATTGAGGAGGCAGTGCGAGCCTCGACTATCCTGGATGAAGGATATTCAATGCGATATGTTGCTGGTTTGTTAGGAAGACATCATTCCAGCATCTGCCGCATGGTGAGACGACATAATGAGAGGGGCTCGTACCATCGAAGGCCAGGGCAGGGGCGAAAACGTTGCACTAATCAAACTGATGATGGTTTTTAAGACAACGTGTTCTCAGAGACAGGAGAGTCACCAGCAATCTGCTAAAAATGAATTAGCAGATGCTCGAAATATATTGTCTCGAACGTTTAGAAGACGTTTACATGAAGCAGGATTGAGCAATAGAAGACCGGCCAAAAAACCAGAGAACACAAAGTTCAGAGATTGAATTTTGCACGACCACATCCAACGAGCTGGGATTGGACATCAGAATTTGACCATCAATGACCAATGACTGGAAACAAGTTCTGTTCTCAGATGAAACTACAGTTAGCCTTAAAGCTCCAGATGGGCGTGAGCATGTCTGGCGAAGGCAAGGAGGAAGGTTTTCCAGCTGCAATATCTATCCTAAAGTACCTTTTTGTGGTGGCTCTAAAATGTTGAGGGGGGGATTTGCTTGGATGCTCGTACGGAGTTGGTCCCTATACGTACGAGGTCTATGAATGCCCAATATGAGGTACTTTATTGTGACTAGACAGGTTATTGGCTACCTAAATGATGTTAATATCCCTTTATTACAGTAGCCACCTAACAGTCTTGACATGAATCCTATAGAGCATCTATGGGACTATCTAAAAAAAGATTCGAAATCGTAAAACTCTGTTGCTAATCACAACCAACTCATAAAGGTCGCTATTGAAGAATGGGAGAATATTCAGCAAGCTTTTGTTACATATTTGATATCAAGCATGCACCTCGACGCGTGAATGCAGTGATAAGAACTAGAGGAGGGCCTACACGGTATTAGTGTTGACCCAGATGCATTTATTCTGTTTTGCTGATTTTTGTTCTTTTTTAATTTGGAATTATGCTAGATTATTTATGCATTTATGCACATTTTTAATGAAACATGAAGGCAAATTAAGGTCATGTTAAAATCATGTTTGACTAATTTGTAGGTGTTCATTATCATTTCAATGTAACTTAGTTTTATTTAGAGTTTTTATTGTAAATATTTAGATTAATTAAAGTGGTGCGTTAATTTTGTCCAGGAGTTTATTTCCCAAAAATAACGCTGCAACCGAAAAAGAAGGCCTGTACTGCCCTGTACTTAATAATATGAGGTAACGGTAATACGAATATTAAAAGAAATATATTGTTTAGATTTATGTAATTTTATAGGTATTATATAATAAAGGCTGTCTTTTATCTGTGAATTTTTTATTGAAACTCCTGTAAACCAAAACACAGGGTATAAATTTGAGAAAGATTGAGAAGATTGTAGAAAGAACTTCTTTGTTTTCTTTTAAATCTTTATTCAAATGGCATGGATGTTTGTTTTGTGTAATTCTAGCCAAAAATTGTTTGAAACATGGAACAAATTGGGGTGTCGCACTTATGGATCTACCCCAATGTTTTTCTTAAATCCAGCGTCAATGTTCCGTAATTTTATTACTTTTAAAATATTTATTTAGGATTTGGATTTTTATATATTCCAACCTATTGTTTGTTAATTTTAGAATCAGCTTCCCCCGAGCTTCTTACTATGTACCAAAGACAATCCCGATTGTCTTTGTACGTACCTACGCTTGTGAGCTTAAAAACAGTAAATTTTAGCTCGATAAAAAAAATGCTTTAGAAATGCCAAGCTTAAAATAAACAAAAATAGGCAACAAATGGCCAAATAAGTTGAAATATCTAAATAAAATGTTAAATAAAAATCTTAAATAAATAAAAATTCTTCAGGAGTCAAAAAAATTTCAGAAAATAAACGCTGAATTTAAAAACTTGTCCCTTTAAGCCATGGGTGTGCGCAGAAAAAAGTCAATAATATAATAATATTTTGACTAAAATTCCACAAAAAAATATGTTTGTGTAACAAAAAACCTATGCAAATTGCATCTAAATATCTTCAAAAACTTAGGAGTTATTAGTTAAGACTCAATGTATAGCACGTATGTACGCGATGATTCAACATTTTGATCCATAAAATGGCTTTTTTCGATCTGTAGCGAGCAACACTGATAATTTTCAATTTTTGGCCAATAAAAATAATAATTAATCACATTTTCAGACAAAAATTATTTAAAAATATTTATCACAATGGCCGTCATTAGGCTTTTTGCGCAAATGCTAATGACGGCCATTGTGATAAATATATTTAAATAATTTTTGTCTCAAAATATGAGTAATTACTTAGATTAAAAGTTGTATTGACCAACAGTTTAAAATTATGCGTATTGCTCGCTACAGACCGAAAAAAGCCATTTTATGGGTCAAAATGTTGAATCACCACGCACGTGCTGTACATTGAGTCTTAATAAAATTATAATTTTTTTAATTCAACCTTAACATTATGTAGGTACTTTGAAGTAAAGGCATCTAGATATTATTTTTGTCCAAAGTATCTGTGTGCTTAATCGATTGACTTATTTTGGGAAACAAAGTTTTGGTGTGCGGAGTTAAGCATAAGAAGTATTTGGAGAATAAAAACCCGCAGTTTCGGCCCACGCATTTTAATTGCCCTTGGACCGTCGACTCCTTCCAGTGCTTTTTAATTCAGCTCCACGATACACTTACCCACGGTATGTCACTAACGAATCCGAAAACAAGGCAACTCTGCGCATCTACGTCAGTTGCGAATCACGAATTCTAAATAATGCAGCGGCTGCGGTTGTCTTTTACGATTTTTTATAGTTTACAGTTTAATGTGTCAAGAAAAAAAGTGTAAACATCTGACCAGCTCGACAGTAAATAGGCCAAAAATGCCGGGATGTGCAGTCAGCGTATCAAATTAAATGTGTTTTTTATCAACAGAATATTCATTCATTTATCTAGTAATAAATTCTACATATTTTTAACAGCATTTATTTGAAAGAAATAAGCAAAAACCCATAAAAAAGTATCTATTGCTGTGTAAAACATATGGAGCAATTTAAATTCTGATTCGCAACTGACGTCACAAGATGCGCAATGACATACCGTGGGTAAGTCT
This sequence comes from Pseudeuparius sepicola, assembly GCA_963920635.1. Lineage (NCBI taxonomy): Eukaryota > Metazoa > Arthropoda > Insecta > Coleoptera > Anthribidae > Pseudeuparius > Pseudeuparius sepicola. The sequence goes on along the minus strand of OY987298.1, from coordinate 24,045,458 downwards.
ATCGTGTTCAGCTCCAGATCGACTTATGGATATGGAGCGACACGGACGGTGAGTCGGTGAGTATTATTTGTTGTTGTTCTACCCGATCTATCTTCTCCATCGTACGGATTTCCGAGCACACCCTGTAGAACAGCACCCCATGGCAACCTCCCGGAACGCAAAAATTAATATTGATCAACAAGTCGAGCTGCGCTGCGCGTGCTCCAACTCCCCAACGCCCCCATTGGTCGGAGGCGGAGGGGGCGCCCTCCCCCCCCCCCGACGCTACCCCGAACGCCGACCACCCTCTGTTTTTTCCGTTTTTGGGCCGGGGGTAACAGATGGGGGGCACGGGCGGCGACCCGTGGGCAGAATCCCAATTTTAGAAACTCCAGCGATGGGGGTTATCGAAAGTTTCCGTCAGCGAGCGGAAATTTTCGATTAATCAGTGGCGGCCCGTGGGTTTTGGCAGCGGGTGGGCAAGGTGAAGAAGAGGTAAAGCCACAATAACAGGTGACATCCCCCCGGAAATAGGGAAATAGGGATATGTCCAACGATATATAGGTATACCTACATACATTACCAAAGGCAACTTGTTTTGTTTCATGATATTGAAAAGATGTTATTGTTGGCACATTCAAGTTTTGCCAGTTTTTTTATACGACTTAGGTTTTCTTGTAAATATAAGTATACCTATCTCAAAGCATATATACGATATACAAGTCTATCAAAAAACGATTTATTATGCAATACAAAATAGGAAAGACTGAATTTAAGAAATGACAATGTAAACAAATTACCTCGTCTTCGTCCCCCCCCCGACCTGCTAATTATAGACGCAAAATAAAACCGATTTATTTGTATTAGAGTGAGTCACCTTTATATCGTTGGACATGTCACTTTAGTCACAGAAAAACTTGCCGTTTTTCTGTGCTCTAGTTTTTTTTTTTAAGTCAGACCTTCCTCCCCCTAGCGTTCATCAATGGACGAGCCCGGGCTAGCCCCGCCTGGCCTTCGCGGCGCCGCCCGCGTCGCCGGTCCCGGCCGGAGACTGAGAAATAAGAATAAGAAATGCTATTTAATTCAGAGCGCTGCTCCGAAAATTTGAAAATTCTGTTTGTTTTGTAATGTACTCCTAAGTAATAAGATTTGAGATTTGAAGAAAAAAACAACGGAACCTACGTTACTACTTTTACTTTCTGATTTGATTGATAAAATGATAAGTGATAAGGATAAATATAAAGTATAAGTTATAAGTATCGTAAATATATGTATTATACTTTACATACCTTACCAAAAAAAATGAAGTTAATAACTAACTGTTAGGTACTAATAGTTACACACTCACATAAACATGGATTCATTTTTTCTGAATTTTCGCGACTTAATTTAACCTAATAAATTTAACAGACGCAGACGGCCTCGTTCGGTCGCTGTTTCCGGCCGCTCGCCGCTGGGTCGGCTCAGTCGGCTGGGCTCGCCCACCCTGATAGTTAAATGCCGAACATATGCGTAACCTACGTTTATATCTTCGCGCAGCTCGGGCGCGTTGGCTCTCGTCGCAGACGTATGGCTTGGCTAGATTCGAACGCTCGGGCCGCTACGGGCTTGCCCATCGGCATCTGCTGGGACGGCTGGAGAACCGGGCACGCGTAGTTCGGGAAATTCAATCGTGCCCTCCCATAATAATTATTACCAAATTCAAATTTTGAATTTTGGTACCTATACGTTACAGTCGTGAGTCTGTGAAGTTCATTGGTAAATTTAATACTATTGTTGAACACAATAAAAATTATCTTTTTTAAAAGCTTTTATTTAACTTGCAATGTATGTATGTATGTATGTATGTATGTATGTATGTATGTATGTAATTTGTTCGGGTGGAATCTTGCAACTCAATTTTGAAGCAGATATCTTCAACCGATCGAGCTGAAATTTTGTACACACGTTTAATTTGGATGACAATGCATGATTATATGTGTGACGTCATTCTAAATCCAACATGGCGGATCACCCAAGATGGCGGACTAGTTAAATTTCAACCGATCGAGCTGAAATTTTGTACACACGTTTAATTTGGATGACAATGCATGATTATATGTGTGACGTCATTCTAAATCCAACATGGCGGATCACCCAAGATGGCGGACTAGTTAAATTTCAACCGATCGAGCTGAAATTTTGTACACACGTTTAATTTGGATGACAATGCATGATTATATGTGTGACGTCATTCTAAATCCAACATGGCGGAACACTCAAGATGGCGGACTAGTTAAATTTCAACCGATCGAGCTGAAATTTTGTACACACGTTTAATTTGGATGACAATGCATGATTATATGTGTGACGTCATTCTAAATCCAACATGGCGGAACACTCAAGATGGCGGACTAGTTAAATTTCAACCGATCGAGCTGAAATTTTGTACACACGTTTAATTTGGATGACAATGCATGATTATATGTGTGACGTCATTCTAAATCCAACATGGCGGAACACTCAAGATGGCGGACTAGTTAAATTTCAACCGATCGAGCTGAAATTTTGTACACACGTTTAATTTGGATGACAATGCATGATTATATGTGTGACGTCATTCTAAATCCAACATGGCGGAACACCCAAGATGGTCATTAGAAGGTCTCCTCATTGAAGAGCTAGACTGTTCTAAACTAACCGGCAAACGACCTTGCAACAATGATGCGTTAACTGAGATGAATAGACTCAGACACCTGGCCAAACTAAAAATTACAAAATAAATTAAAAGTAAAAAAATATTTTTAAAAAAGCTTTTATTTAAATGCGCTAAAAAGAATAAAATAATCTTTTCTTTTAAAACTTTTACTATCAACTTATAACGTCATTCCACAATTTATATGATATAAAAGCTTGTCGCGAGATTTAAGTTTTCAAACTAAGTAAATACCACTACTTAAATCTCGCGACAAGCTTTTATATCATATAAATTGTGGAATGACGTTATAAGTTGATAGTAAAAGTTTTAAAAGAAAAGATTATTTTATTCTTTTTAGCGCATTTAAATAAAAGCTTTTTTTAAAAATATTTTTTTACTTTTAATTTATTCTCTTTTCCGTTGTCCGGTTGGGTGGACACTGCCCACCCTGCCCAATGCCACGAACCGCCACTGCGATTAATATCCTCCGCCTCCACCGGGCGGATTTAATATAGAAGTTCGGTATTGATTTTAAATTTAACTTGTAATAGGGTACTTGACGAAATTTTACAAACTTGATAAAACAATTCCTGGACACTTGCCTAAGACCCTACGATTATTTAAAAAATATATATTTACGTAATTAGCAAGTTATTAGACATTCTTTGAAATTTGGCGGGAAAGCACTTATGACGTCACAAGTGTTTTATAACGGCAATTTGGCAACATAGCGATACCACTGAAGTGTTCTGACACATAACCTTTTTCGGCAGTGAAAGTTGCAACGAAAGTTGAAATTTCAAAATTCTAACCTCAAACTCTCAGACTTATGATTCCCCGTGAAACCACTTTTAGCGTTGATTGATTCCTTCTTCCATCGACGATTTTAGTCAAGAAGGTTTTTTTTTCGTAAATACTTATTCAATCGTTTTTCTGTAAATTTTTTTGGCTAGGTTGGGCCTAAAGTACGGAATTCGGGCTCAGTCGGTACTTCTAAGCACTATGGCGTCTTCATAAACGCGCCTTCAAGATGGTCCCTAGGCGGAGGTTCTCTCTTTATTATGATAACTCATAATACTGTATTCTTACTACAACGTAGGTACAAACCTTTGCAGTTTTATCCCATGGATTTCGGCAGACGCTAACAGCATCCAATTTCGGCAAATTACAGATTGTCCTTTCAGGGTCCATGTCCATATGATACCCCACCTTACACATCACAACACGATAACTAGGTCCGCAAACAATATATAATAGTTAATATCAATAACAAACTATAATAAATGGCACAGATATTATCTACTAATATTTTGATTTAGCGAGATACGGAATGCACACGGAATGACAGTTGGCATCACGGGATGTCATTTGCCGATCAGAAAACCATACGTGTTAGATGACATGTGGATATATGAATAGGGTTAGATGCCTAGGTGGGCGGGTAACGTTGCCGAATACGGGAATATTTCCCCCATTATTGGTACCTGAATATTTATAGTATGTTCCGTATACAGATATTTTAACTAAAGTGTTACGTGGCAGAGATGAAGGATATAGTTTCTAGCGTATGCAGCATAAACAGACACCATTTTGATATAGAGGAGTCAATATACGGAACATATTCGTAATAAAAGTCTTTATGTGACAAAATTTGTGTATGCAATTGCGTTAGTTAAAGATCAAAAGTTTCATTACATTAAGTAACAGATATTCATAGGCAAGCTGGAGATACTTGAATAGAAAACTGCAATTTGCCTTTGTTCCACGAATGATTGCAAACGGGCACCGGCAACGTTGCAGTTCCATTTCTCCTGAGAGGCACAGAGTTGCCACGTTTGGCGTTCTGGACAATAGAACGACGAAACTGTAGATTTCAGCCTGAACAAAATTGTGCAACTTTGTCTTTAATTATCATAAAAACTAAGGGTTAAAAGCCGTTGTTTCATTTATTACGTGTTATGTTGGTGCATCTACTGTAAACAGAGTACAATTTTAGAGCAATTAAAAATATTGTCAAGTACCCTATTGCTGGAAGATTCGGTGAGCATTTGCAAGTTGTAATATTCCAATTTGCATTTTTTTGACTTCATTGTTGACTTGATGGTGCTCGATTTTGTCGAATTCCGTAATACAAACCAGTAAGCATTACCACTCAACGAGCGGGTTATTATAGTGATTACTTGTTCGGGAGTATATTTGAGTACTATGCTTTTTCCACCACAAGTATGGATATAAAATATGTACAGGGTGTCCCATTTTGGGTGATTTTGGATGTTTTTCTCAAAAATCTCGGTTATTATTAAAGCTAGAGGGTTGCGGTTTTCACGTCACTGTACTACTTTTTTGAGAGGAATTTGGTGGACCAATCAGATTTTAGATAAGTTTTATAGTTTCCGCGCATTGGCGCAGGACTGAAATTTTCGATTTTTTGGAAACCTCTCTCCTGGCTACAACTTATATACTATAACGACAAATTTAATCAACTATTTTTATAGCTTTTTTGGCGTAGAATCGAATGGAATAATTAGTTTTTTGGTAGCATTAATAGTTTTTGAGATATGAACCAAAGTTATATTTTTTTAAATGGAAACCATAGTTCATATCTCAAAAACTATTAACGCTACCAAAAAACTAATTATTCCATTCGATTCTACGCCAAAAAATCTATAAAAATAGTTGATTAAATTTGTCGATATACTTATATAAGTTGTAGCCAGGAGAGAGGTTTCCAAAAAATCGTAAATTTCGGTCCTGCGCCAATGCGCGGAAACTATAAAACTTATCTAAAATCTGATTGGTCCACCAAATTCCTCTCAAAAAAGTAGTACAGTGACGTGAAAACCGCAACCCTCTAGCTTTAATAATAACCGAGATTTTTGAGAAAAACACCCAAAAACACCCAAAATGGGACACCCTGTACAGTGTGTTCCCAGAATAGATGATAGGTACCGCACCCTTGTAGTAAAGTAAAGTACTTTGTATTTTGGAAAATATTGGAAGAAACTCAAAGTAGGCCAGGATTGTCAAAATTTTTTCACGGTACATAGTTTCTTACTCTGAGTAACTTTTGTTGATACAGTTTTGTCATACTATTTACAGAAAAACATTTAATCGAAGAAAAACAAGAAAAAAAAAACAAAAAATCAAAGTAGGCCTTACACTTTGAAATTTTGTACACCTATAAGTAACTTAACACGCTGAACAAATTTTCTTTAAAACTTTTTTCAGTATCTCTACAAATAGAGACAGTTTACTCTTATGTTAATTAACGTTTTTTCAATTTTCTGGTCACCCGGTATAAGTAATGTTAACTTTTTCCATGCCAATCGTATTTTAAGAACTAGCAAAACTTTTTATCAAGAATGACTTTTTCTCGAAAAATCAAATATAAGAAACTTTACAAGAGTGCGGTGTTTGGTACCCCATCTGGGGACACACTGTATGTTTAATCGTCGATGGAGCACCTTCCTCAATCAACGGTTTAATTATATAATATCAAAATAAAAAAGAATTAATTATAATCTGAACTTACATAATATATTCCACTGCATCGCTCTATAAATGTTCTGTACCTATGTTTGTTCTTATTTTTTAGACCACTCCCGCAACAGTTGTTTAAGCTATCTGGTTTTGCCACTTCCATTATTTTCTTTTTCTACAACTAAATCATAAATTTTGTTTGTATTGGAAAAAAGGTGTTGGTTACGCGGTGGCTATGTTCGTAGCATCGCCGAACAATTTAGACTGCATGTTTTTCTCCCTTCGATCGACCTTGGTTCACATGGAGGTCGAGGCAGGTGCATGCACATGTCTTTATAGAAAAAAAAACAACTCATGACCAAGAGCGCTGGACAATTAGGTCTGTGTTAATAACTTTATCAGTGTGATTTACTAATTGGCCTTGGCCTACACTCACTGGGATTACTACGGTTTTCTAGGGTTTTCCGTAGTAACGAAGACAAAATAATAGTAATTGCACCCCTCCCCCGCACAAGCATTCAGTTGCTCCTGCGGTACTCCTAATTTGGAGAATTGTGAGGGTGAGTATTATTATTATTATTGTTATATTATTATTCCATTCCATGTCAATAGATAAAAGAACTCAATTGTCTGTACTTCCACCACCAGTACATGCATATTTATATTACCACATATTGATTACCCCAGGACCAGAAAGCATTTATGTTCAAAAGGAAAACAAACATCAGATAAACATGACTACTAAAGGATAGAGTGTTTGGGTACTTCCATTTATTGATTGAACATACACTCCAGTTTTTAAGCTTATCTATTATTATTTAACGTCCTAGCTATGCTAAATATTACGTCATAAAAAAATAGCATTAAAACGAGCTCTTTTGGACAAACCTGTTTAGATCCCTCTTAGCTTTTGGTAATAAAACATTGGATATATTTGTACTAGTCTCATAAAAAAGTGTGATAGTGATGGTATTGACAAGGAAATCAATCATGTAAGTGAGAAAAATATCACCCGTACCATAGCAAATTATAGGTAATTCCTTAATTTTAAAAACAAATATCCAAAATGATATTTCTAAATCTAAATAAAAACTATTTTTATTTTAACACTGAGTGACTCAAAAAGCAACAAAATGCCTTTAAAAACTTAAATCATTGAGTGAGATTATTAAGATATATGTCCCATTCGGATTTTAGATTTGTTAGTGGATGTGTGGAACACTAAAAATCGTAAATAACATTAACATTGTGTTGGAAAGAAGTTTAACATATGAAGAAAATTAGTTACTTATACAGCGGTCTCTAAAAAATGTTGCAGATAAAACATTGTCAGAGAATGTATCTAAATCTGATTGAATTATTTGTAAAGAGGATGGAGGAACCCCAATTTTGGGTGCAAGGCATCTTCTAATGTTATCAATAGTAAGGCTTTAAAAATAATGTTTTAGGCACTTTTCAACTTCTGTGCACACTTTATTTAAATGGATAAAAAAGGTGGGTCGGCAACGTCTAATCCATGGGTTCAAGTCATTTACTTTCAGGTATAGGTATGGAGTTAAGTTTAATTCCGTTGATTCAAATTAATATTATCTCTTAAAAGTTTTTGACTACGCCTATAAAGTTCTTGAAAAATAATTAACCGACACGACACCTATTATGATGGTTTTAAAATATAAAAACGAATACGAAAAGTTGAGAAGAAAAGCGGAGCTACCGTGACAATGAATAAAGGATGTAACGGCCACTTGCAAATTTACAAACTTACGAAATTTTGTAAAAAAGTGTGAATTCACAAACTTTTTACGAAATTTCGTAAAAAAGTGTGAATTCGCAAACTTTTTACGAAATTTTGTAAAAAAAGTGTGGATTCACAAACTTTTTTACGAAATTTCGTAAAAAAAAGTGCGAATTCTAAAAAAAGTAGTGTGGAACTTCTACCCTTTCATACAAATGGTCTGGGTCTAAAACGAAATTTTAAAAACACCCTCACAAAATTTGTATTTGTCATACGATTTTGATAAAGTTTTTTTTAGCGATAGGGCATGAAAAACTTTACTTTAGGACGAAACGCCACATTTTATTTTAAAAAAACAAAGGCATTCTATGCGACATATATTTTTGGTCAAAATTGGACAAATCGTACTAGGCATATTTTTGTATATAAAAAAATGTGGCTACGCTACTGGATTGGGCATCCCTTAAAATGGGTTTTTACTATATTTTGTTACAAAATATTGAACGATATGTTCAGTGCTAAATTTTACTCGGCTCTTCATAGATTTCTAGAGCGTTCACAAGCAAACGCGGACATACTGTAGATTACAAGATACTAGAGCCTATTAGAGCCTTTTATGATAGTGAATATAGTATAGAAAGCTATTTTAAATCAAATTGATAATGAAGTATCAATATATTGCCATCACAAAGTTCATTATTAAGAATAAAATTTAAATATATATTTTTTAAATATACCTACCACGTTTTTAAAAAGGACTAAAAAGTATAAAATATATAACGGCAACTACATTGCTTAATATTACCTATTGCATGCGCCCCACATTTTTCGAATCTTTATGAGGCTAGGAGAAATTATTTTATTTTTTAGTCCGTTTTTATATTAGTTTATACTGTTTAATCATAATCCTTTTTAAAAAATTTAATGTATTAAAATAAATTATTCAAATTTTATTATTTTCTGCTTTTTAGTCTTATTTATTGATTTTAAACGTCTTGATGAGATATGACAGAGACATATATGTGGCAAATTTCATATTTATTAATTAATTCCAGATCCTTCTTACTTACCAATGCATGTGCTTATCTGTTGGTAAATTTCCACTAGTCAAATATTTTTATTTATTAGGTATTCATAATTTTTGTATATTAACAAATAACATAATAATAATATGTATATGCTACAGACCGTATATGTAAAACAGGCCGTATACAAAAGGACTAGTCCATATGTAAACGGACTGAAGATATTAGTCCATATGTATAAGAAGCTTGTCCGTCAACAAACGGTCTAGTCGGTTTGCAAAAGGACTAGTCCTATTATATACCTACGGTCTATCTGCAACTAGACCGTATATCACAGAGAGATTTAAACAAAGACAGAATGTATGTGCAATGTTTTCCGGGCGGTTTCGACGTCCGCCATTTCTGAATTACCCCTTCTTTTTTATATAGGCCCATCAAAGAAGGATATTACTTCTTGATGGTGGTACGTGGTATTTTGAAGGAAAAAAGGTAATTATTTAGTATAATGTGGAGGTACCCTAGATTTTGTTGTTTTCATATACGGGCTGTAACATATACATATATATATATATATAATTTGGCATTGGTATCCAGGTCTGAGCTATGTTTAAAGTTTCAAGTCTCTAACTGATCGGGAAATTAGTTTAAAATCGATTTCAAAATTTGACGAAGAGACGGACAGGAGGAAAAGAAAGCGTGGTAAAAAGGCATTAATTTATTAAATCAAATAATACCCAGATCTAGTCTAGTTTGTCATTTTTCTTTTATTTTTGTATTATAGAGAATACGGCTGTTTTATTTTTTTGTGTTAGAAGATTTTATTTTTATTATAATAATACGTATTTCAAAATTTAAATTTAAATAAACTATATAAATAAAAATAAATCTGCTTTTTATAGCAAGATTTGTTATTGGGCCGGAACGACTAAACTTCCCGGGCTGGTTGACCCTACCCTATCCGCCCCTGTATGTAGGTACCTATTCCTATTTGTAATAAAGAAATTTGGAACGGTTTCAATTGTTTTCAATCCCCATGCAACTTGATTTAAGTTTTAAGCGTAGGCAGGTAAAATAGGTAGTTCAATCACAATTTTCATTGGTTTCTAGAAATTTTATAGTTCTATATTGATATTTGTAATGAAGTTTGGTACAAACCTGTTTTAAGTGAGGCCCAATTCAGTGGCCTAGTCAGAATTTTTATAAAAATATGCCTATTATTTGTCCAATTTTGACCAAAAAAATATATCATAGTAGGCCTTGGTTTCTTAAAATAAAATGTGCGGGTTTGCCCACTTATGTAGATTTCTTTGTAAATGTAAACTCTGGGGTATTGAGAAGTTTCTTTTAGTAATTAATTTCATTTATCATTTAGATTAGAAATATATAAATTTGCTAGCTTTTCTATTTCCTGCTAGAGGTGGAATTTAGTTAAAACCGTCTTTGGAAAGAGCACCTAAATACCTACCTAAAGCAAACAAACACTAAAGCACTCCAAAGCTGAAGCTTCACGTTTTACGTATAGATATCACAGCATCCACGCTCGTGGGAGGCAGTGAACGCGAATATCGACGCAGCTGAGTGGAAAATGGCGGCTTTCGACGCCTACGTCTGTCACTGACGGCATTTACCACTTAGGTACCAGAGGCGGATTTGAGAGTTTCAATGCATAGGTATTTATACCCACATTACACTGATATCGAAAAAAGGCAAAAACCAAGTTAGGTATATAGAGGGTGAGTTTTTTTCGATGCCCACTATGGGGATCTCGGACACTAGCGGAGCTAGACCAAAGGTTAAATAGGAAAAGAATTGCAGTTTTGCCTGCTCAATCTAATGCCCCTTTTGGATTTTCAAAAAAGTTCATGGCTCACACTAGATATATAGCCTTATCAAATCGGCCATTTTTTGAGCTTTTCAAAAATATAATACTCGGCATAGTTATTATAATAAATAAAATAGCTATGGCTAATTTTCTGATTTTTTTTATTTTCACATAGTCAGCCATGCAATATTTTCATAATTACGTTCTATTTTAAAATGAGACGTACTTCAAATTTTCAAATATTTTATTTTTAGCTGGTAACAAAATGTAACCAAATAAAACAAAAATTATCATGATGGAGCTCCACCACATAATTATTTGCCCGTAAGAAATTACCTAGATCAGCTCCATCCAAATAGTTAGATAGGGAGAAATAGACCAATTTCCTGGCAGCCCCGATCCCCCGATTTGTCTGTTTTGGATTTCATTTTGTGGGGAACAGTACAAAATAAAGTTTAAGACAATTGTTGAATTAAGAGCAGCTGTTTTAGAAGCAATTGCCAGTATTGACAGGCACTCTCTAAGAAAGGCGACAAATTCAGTTTTAAAAAGATGCAATATTTGCATAAATAATAATGGTGGATTGTTTGAAAACCTTTTTATTTTAAAAGGTGACCTTTTAAAATAATAATAATTTGAATTTGAGTTTTTTAATTTGTGTTTCATTTTGTTACATTTTGTTACCAGCTAAAAACAAAATATTATAAAGTTTGAAGTATGTCTAATTATAAAATAGAACGTAATTATGTAAATATTCCATGGCTGACTATATGAAAATTTAAAAATCAGAAAATTAGCCATAACTCTTTTATTTTTTATAATAAGTATGCCGAATATTATATCTTTGTAAAGTTAAAAAATGGCCGATTTTATAAGGCAGCCAACTATGATTTAGATTAAAAAAAAAACAAAAGTTTATGTCATATCTCAAAAATCGCAAAGAACATAAAAAAATTGGATTAGATTATCTTATTAAGCCCAAAATTATCTACAATTTTTGTCTCCACAGTTTTTCTGTATAATCAGAAATAATGGAGCTACAGAGATCTGATGAAATAGGAAAAAATCATCCCTCTTTTCAAAATATCTAGTGAGCCATGAACTTTTTTAAAAATCCAAAAGGGGCATTAGATTGAGTATTCAAAACCACAATTCTTTCCCCATTTAACCTTTGTTCTAGCTCTGCTAGTTTCCGAGATCCCCATAGTGGGCATCGAAGAAAAATCACCTTGTATATACAGTGTGACCCCTTCTGATGTTGGACACCCTCATAAAATCTGTAATTTTTGTCAGATTTTAGCCGGTTTTTTCTAAAAATAGATCACCAAAAAACTCTGGTTTGGCGCAAAGTTTCAGATTTTTATCTCAATTTTCAAAGCCTATGCATTTTTTTCTCCAGTAAAAAAAAGACGAAAACCTTTTAGCGATTTTTTTTTATTTAAAATCTGACAACACAGCGTTAATCAGGACACCCTGAAACCCCCATATACCAAATTTGAACAAAAAATACACAGGGAGTTCCATTCTGCAGAGTGTCAAAGTTGAGCAAAATAGGAATTTTACAGGCATCTGGCGAGTCAAGTGTGCCATGGAATTACTTCGAAACAGTTGGATGGTCAACAGGACCACTCACAGTGTTGGTGTGCAAAGATTCAATGCAAAAATATACAGGGTATTTTTCTTTGGACCATCTCAAAATACTGAATTTTTATTAAACTTTATATGGATCAAGAGTGCTCTAGAATTTTTGAAAAAGTATTAATAGACACAAGAGTAATTTATTTCTCTACAAAATGCCAAACAACAAATAAAATCAATTTAAATTGTTGGACCTTTCTCAACAAAGCCACCTTCTATGATAATAGATAGAATGTTTCTGTGCCCTCTTACTATTTCCAACAAAATCAAAGCAGCCATGGAATAAACACACAACATCGGCGAGAACTCATCAGTTCTATTACAAACAGTCCCAATTTAATTTGTAATTTAATTTTTCGGAGTAATTGTCTTGCGAAATTACCTAAATCGAGGAACTGTCAGAGGGAACCAAGTTGTGTGTAATGTTATTAGTAATATACTTAAACAATTACTACAAAGTCTTTTTTTTGTAAAAACGTACAGTGAGTAGATTTGTAATGATGGAACAACTTAGTATAGCGGAGAAAATTGAACTCGTACGTCTTGTGGGGGATAATGTTCGTTCAGTTAGAGAAGCTGCCATGGAATTTAATTGGAGACACCCTAATAGACATCCAGTAATTCCCAGTACAGTGCATCATATTAATAAAGTTTTTAATGAAACAGGCTGCGTATCCAAACGTATTCTTAAAAGGGACAATCCACAAAGGCAAGTTAGAAACGATGAACGTATCTTAGAATATTTTAGGAACTATCCTCACTCTTTTGCGAACAGCCAGTTTAGGTTTGGTTTGAACGTTGCTAGGGAAACTGTTAGAAGATGTCTTGATAAGAATAAAGTGAAACCCTTTAAACCAACATTCTCACATACGTTAGAACTTGGAGATGAGATAAAAAGGATGGAATAATTCTGTCTTTGGGCGCAAGGAGAGTATTTAAACAATATGAACTTTTTAAAAGAAATTTTGTTTAGTGATGTGCAGAAAATCCTCATTGGATAACAAACTTCAAAAGGCAGTATTCACAGAAAATAAATGTATGGTGTGGGATACTACATGATATAATTATTGGTCCTTTTTTCTTTGAAAGTACCTTAAATGGCAACATTTCCTACAATTTTTAAAAAACGAAATTTTCTGATGCCCCACAAGACTTGCCACTTGAAAAACGCCTGAGCCTAAAATTTCAATTAGATAGATCCAATGCATTACAAGTTACGAGATTGGTTAAGTAGACATTTAGAAAATAAGTGGATAGGACCAAACAGTCCATTAATTCCATGGCCTACGAGGTGTCCGGATCTAACGCCTTTCGACTTTTTTCTTTGGGGCACTTTAAAGGAAAAATTTATAAGTCAAGACCACAGTCAGTAGATGACCTACGCAATAGAATAATACAAGCATGATCCTACTAGATCGAAAGCAGAACTCTTACAACTCTTTTCGTTCGCCCGGCTCCGGCCCTGCTCCGTGCCACCCAGCCTGCAACATCTGCCGGCGGGGCGCCAGCGCCGCCTGCGACTTTACGGGGGTGTAGTAGGCGAGCGTGAGTAATATCTCGGCCGGATGACGGCACTTATTAAAGTGTTTGCGCCGCTAATGCCCCGACGGTTAGCCGGCGTTCCGCCAACGCCGGGTATTTACTGTTGCCGTAGGTATTTCATTTTGATCCACCCCCCGACGACGACAATTTGTCAGCGCGAAATTGCTTAGCAGGACGGACAGGTTGAGCACTTCAGTATTTATTTGTGTTATTCGGGTTTTGATGGGGTATGTCAGTGGCGTAACCGCGAGGGTAGTCTCAGTGCGATTTCAGCCTCTCTTCAAAGCCTTTTTTCAACTCAAGTATGTACATTTTTAAGACATTTAAACATATTTATCAAATAAAACATATTACCAAATAAAAACGAATGTTTTTCAATAAATCCTGTTCCAACTAGAGTTCTAGACAGAATAAATGAAACGGCAAAGAAAGCAATGTGTCATGTATGATGCTAGACTTTTTTTTAAGAATTTTATTGAATGTACAAAATTTCTTAACTTAACCTATTTACATTACATCCACTCCATTCAACAAATATTCCAAATCAGCACGATGTGCTGGTCTCGGAATAATTATAATTAAATAGATGTCTAGTATTATATATTTCCTATCCCTAGGTATTCAATCATTTTTTTGAAATATTGTTATAAATAATCAGTAGAACATGGCAATATTGAAAAACACATGGACCACACAGATCAATAAGATCAAACCCTGTCACACAATCATTCCGTAAGTTTGTTCTTAAATATATTTATATTTTTGCTTTGTGTAATGAGAAGTGATAGGTAGCTTATTGTAAACAGAGATGCACTGCAACATCGGATTATTATATTATGCTATGTTGGTTCTTACATTATTTAAGTAGATTTTATTATGATTTCTAGTTGCGTGTTCATGAATTATGTTCACATTTCTAAATGTGGTATTGCATTTTTGAAAATTATTCACAACCTTATACATGTAGGTATTTACATTGTTCTATTTTGAAAATATCTTCAAGTTTTAATAATTGTGTTTGTTCGTACACTAAATTAGTGGAAGTTCTGCGATTCATATTAAACAAAAGTTTTATTACTCTATTTTGTAATATTTGAGTTTTTTTTTAATGTTACTACGCCACACGTTCCCCATATCGGGATCATATATCGAAACACTGACAAAAAATATGCATAGTATATTTTATAAAGCGATGATTCATGCAAATACTGACGACATCTAACCGCTAACCCTTTCTATTTTCCTGGACACTGCTCATATTTTTTTGCATAAATACCATGTATTTTGTTTTATTTATATTAATTTGAAGTTTGTTATAAACTAACCATGATTTGTACAGTTTTAAGTCAGTGTTGACTATCGATTCTAGTTGTTTTAAATTATTATTGTGATAAACTAGTATGGTGTCGTCCGCAAATGTATAGTATTTTGCATTTAGATTGGCACACTGGAGAGATAAAACATGCATCGCATAAAGTAGGGGCCCGAGAACGGAGCCCTGCGGTACCCCACAGCAAGTTTCTCCTAGCTCACTATTTACGTTGTCTACACAGGTGTACTGTTGTCTTTTTCGGAGATATGTTTTTCGAAGGTTTAATGTTTTACCCTCCACACCCAATAATTGCAGTTTGTTTATTAAGACCCCATGATCTACAACATCAAAGGCTTTACGTAGGTCAACGAGTACAGTTATCATGTATTCTCTACTATCAAGATGGGTTGATATGTGGTCTATTAGATCATGATGTGTTACTTTTTTCTTGGAACCCATATTGATACTTGTCAAACGCCACTGTAGCTTTAATATGTTCAGTTATTCTCTTTTTTATGACAATCTCCAGTACCTTTGATAACGCCGACACAACTGTTATAGGTCTATAGTTGTCAACCCTATTCTGGGAACCTGATTTGTGTATCGGCGTTACTTTTCCAACTTTCAGGACCTCAGGAAAAATGCCCTCTGTAAACGTGTTGTTTATCAGTGATACCGCATGATGGGTAAAATGTATTTTTTTAATGTTATTATATCTTTTGTTGTTATATTATCACTTCCCGGAGCAGAATTTTTATTCAGTGTGTATATTACTTCTAAAATTTCATTCTCGTTAGTTTTTGAGAGATATAATGATGTATTGATTCTGACCTCCTCAAAGTCAGTTCCCCCATCTTTTGAACAATCGTTAATTTCCTGAATTATGTTTTTTCCTACGGTTAGAAAATGCTGATTAAAAATATTTGCAATGTCTTTATTATTTGTAACTTTTTTCTTCGCTTTCTATGACTTTTATTTGCTTGTTGAGCTTCCCTTTGACAAGTTCATTAATAAATCTCCACTGTTTTTTCTGTTAGTCCCTGCCTTTTCCCATCCCTTTTCAAAGTGTTGTTGTTTCAGTTTTTTCTAGACTTGCCAGAGAAGTTAAAAAAAAATTAGTTAAATGTTGTGTTTTCGTTGAGCAGAAGAGCAGATCGTAAAGTGATGAACAGTGCGTAAAGTGATCTATACTGTACGCACCCATGATTATTTTACGCACTAGGGCGATATTTGTCCAAGAAAGCCAATATTTTTGTTATCCAAAGATAATAATTGATGTGGACGATAAACACAATTTGACACTTAAGCCTGCATCATATGATAACCAGAGGTTACATTTCCTATTTCCTATGCCAAAAATCCAACACTTTACTCTTCCCATCGTCCCTAAACTACACTAATTCACTAATTACTAACTTAACTATATGTCTTTTGTCCAATAACCCCAAAATCTCCGCAAAAAAAAACAAGAATAACGCAAAAGTAACCATTCGAAACACATGAACACAAAGCGCCAAAATCTCAACGAATTCTTGATCAACTGTTGGGGCATAATCACCGAACGTTCGGTGGGCATAATAAAGCAAATGCGCAACGATCACAAAGAGCTCGTGCGACGTTGCCACTTTAGCCAGAATTAGCAATTTTATTAAGGGTATTATTTATAGACCAAGTAGGATCAGTAAATTCACAAAATCAGTAAAATTTATTGTTAATTGATAACTGTCCAAATTTTTCCTATTTGTAAATTGTAGGTATCAACTAATTGTTCCAAATTGATGTTGGTTGGTTATACAATTATTTCGTAACTACAAGATAAATTTACAAAGAATTTTGGCAATGGTGCAATCATTGCATTGTTTTGTTTTAGATTTCTATTACCACATATAGCTTCGCTATGCCACATATAGCTTCGCTATATATAGACAGATTTTCCTTACTGATTTTCTCATTTATGCCTTGGAGAGGGTTGAAAGGTAAATCGATGCTGAGTCGGAAAATAGTAATTTTAAGTTTGGCCCCCGGGGAAAACATATGGAAAATTCGATTTTTCAAAACAGAAAAAAAGGTTCTAATTTTCACTTATGCCATGTTCACCGTATGATTTCTTATACTATTCCGACCTCGAAAACCCAAAGGCATAAGTGTAGCGTGTGGAAAAAGGGTTAAATTAAGGGTTTGGCAGATCACACAAAAATGACTTGGTTTACTGACCCCGTCAGTTATGCCGTTCGAAATGGTGACAACTTATATCCTCACTAGCCCAAAAATTGATTGGCAGAAGTGACGCGTGGGGAAAAACGCACTTTTGGGTCGCAAAATAAATCGGAAATTTTTTTTCGTCAACTGATTTTGTCAGGGATAAAATTAATTGCAATAAAACTTTCTATAGTTTCAGAGGCATAAGTGCAGAAATCAGTTGACGAAAAAAAATTTTTCCGACTTATTTTCCGACCCAAAAGTGCATTTTTCCCCACGCGTCACTTCTTCCAATCAATTTTTGGGCTAGTGAGGATATAAGTTTTCACCATTTCGAACGGCATAACTGACGGAGTCAGTAAACCAAGTCATTTTTTGTGTGATCTGTCAAACCCTTAATTCAACGCTTTTTCCACACGCTACACTTATACCTTTGGGTTTTCGAGGTCAGAATAGTATAAGAAATCATACGGTGAACATGGCATAAGTGAGAATTAGTACCTTTTTTCTGTTTTGAAAAATCGAATTTTCCATATGTTTTCCCCGGGGGGCAAACTTAAAATTACTATTTTCCGACTCAGCATCGATTTACCTTTCAATCCTCTCCAAGGCATAAATGAGAAAATCAGTGAGGAAAATCTGTCACTGTCTGACGGTGTAATAGGTCTGTGCTATTACTAAGTCAGACAAATAATGTTACTAAACATTTTTATCTTGACAGGGTCTGTATTGTAGTAAATTATTAGTCTATGGCTTGCTGTTTTTCTGTGGTCTATGTGTATTATATTTGTATGAGGTTCAAATCCAGTGGCTAATTCAGTCATCCCACACCTGACACCACCTCTAGTCTACACACCGATATAAAAAATTGTTGAGCCCTATTTGAGCATGTAATTATTTTTTATTTCGGTAAGTAATACATTTCCACAGGGAGCGTCATTTATTTATTTTCAATGTGTAAAATAGAAAAATTATTTTTAAAAATATGGTTGTTGTCTAACGTCTAACGAATAAGTAGTGTAATGTAGAATTTTGTTATTTTATTGTCAAAATCTCTTTCAGAGAATAACCATATTTTAATGATAACCATAAATTATAATTTATCCTTATAGTTAGGAGTATCTTAATTCCTAACAATTTTAATACAGGCAATAACCCTACTAACCCTACTATTACCTATTACCTATTATTATAATGAGACTTAAATTTGCAGTTAGGTACCTATTTGCCTAACATCCTTATATATGGAATAATCATAAAGGTGAAATATTCATTTGTCGTTTGGCGGTACAGTATAGTACCCTTTTTTATACCAAGACCCTCGAACCAGGTTTGCAACCTTTCCCGGTGATATGCCTCCGGGACGGGTGCGCCGGAAGCATCAGAACCTCACCTGAAGACTCGGGAGAAGGTCTGAAGACGCTGGCACCAGAGCTCTAAGTCTAAATACCTTCGCTACGGCTCGACAAAAAAGGCCCTAAGTTGAGAAAGCTGGCAACATGGCTTACGGGTCTGCGCGACGTGGCCTGTCACTCCCTGTCAGTTGATTTTACAAGAAATTTACCAGAATTAATTTGTGCTATCGTCGCCAGATTGCTACGACGAGGCAGCGTGTCTCTGGGTGGAAACAGACTGCCCGAAGTGCTGGCGACAGCTTTTTTATAAATTTGTTTTGTTTGTGCAAAACTGAAACATTTCTCTAAAAGTTCAAAGACAAAAATCCTTTTCAATTTCAAGCCTCAAGATACCTAGAACCGTCGAGGGACGCTATAGAACTTAGTTATATACCTCTGTGTAGGGTCTATCGACCCTGTGGAAATATTTAAGTAGGTCATGTGGTTAGGAAATAGTTGAGTTAGCATAAGTGTATATGTGTATAAGCATATGCAATATGCTCATAAGCAATAATGTACAAGGGGTATTGTACTGGTTTTTGGGAACAGTCAATATACGAATGGGTTAGAGAACACATGTTCTTTTATTCGAACCACTACATCTGGCTGTGAGTCAAATCGTAATAATAACTTGAAGTAGCTAGGTTCCTTTGCTTGACGGCAAGCGGTCAACTTTTATTCGCTTTGTATTTTCCAAAGGACGAAAATTTAAGAATAAAATGATTAAGGGCCAATTGCATAGACAAACTAAAATACCCTTTAAAATTAAAGACGCTTTCTAACAATCCAACCATTATTTAGTATTGTTGCAAAAGCTTCTTTACCTAATGTTAAAGTCAAAAGATAATCTAGATGAATGTATTATGAAATTGACCCTAACTGCAATTTCAATCAGAAGAGATTACTCTCCTTCACAACATGCTGTTCTCTGTTCGCTTGTTGTTTGTATTTTTATGAAAATTTAACCATAAGGGAAGATAGGTAATCATCATTTGCCTGATGGCGCACTTTGCGAAAAATCCTCACAAAAATTCGACTTACAACAAAATGTAGTCCCCTCTATTTGCCAAAATTTACCATTTTATTTGTCGAAAATGTACCTATCCACACCAGGAATCGTACTTATTATAGATACTTGTACTTCTGTGTATATTTTGATACTTGTTACTGCTTTTATTCTCTATTAAACAAAATATACATACTTAGGTACTAGGTACCCAATTATTGGAACAAAGTTCACAAATGTATTTAATTATAATTAAAAAGAAGGTTGAACATTCATTAGAAAAGATAAACTAAGCCAAAGTGCAGACTGCTCTATAAATACTGCATAGACCCGTTGAACCGTCCCGCTGCGGCGTTGCCACATGTTTGCACAGGGCTTGTATGCTTGAGAAGGTTATGGTAGGCACGTGGAGAGACAGAAACGATCCCATTTCTCGCAGAAGAAAAGCATTTGAAAATCTGAAAAAGTGTTAAATCTCTTAGGCGGAATTTCCTCTCGCTTCCCATCGCGATTTTCCTCTCCCCACGAGACTATTTAAGAATATTTTTCGACTTGGTCACTGTGGAAACAGTTTTCAGGTATACCACCCGAAAATATCTTTGCATCTTTAATGGAGCGCTCAGACTGTGATTAGTTCTGTGCGTCAGGCGTTTATGAATAAGGAACCACGTATGAAATCGAATGGACCGGTCCCTACTCGAAGCTATGTGGTTGTTCTATAATATGGTGGATGCGGGATGTTTCCGGTTTAAAAAGGTGTTTGAACACACAATTCAACGATATTCAAAGTAAAAACCCAAAGATTGGTTACAATTATTGGCAACTATAACTGTTATATAACAAACTAGCGAGATCATAATTACGTGGAATGCGGATGAACAATATGGCCGTTTCCGTCGTGTACTTTATTGCAGTCAGAATACGTAGGACCCCTTTCTGTGGTTTCATATTCAAAGGCTTATACACCCATGTGTATAGGAAATTTTTGTTCTAAAAAAAATTAATAGTAAAAAATATTTTTAAGCTCTTATTTAAATGCTCTGAAAAGAAGAAAATAAACTTTATAATAAATCAAACCAAGGCAAACCCATAATTTTGTTACAATTTTATTTTGTTAAAATTGTATATGATATAAAAGCTTGTCGCGAGATTTTTGTGTGTAAATTTCTTTTATAGAAAAATATATTTTCTAGTTAGAATTAGTTTCAAGATATATATATATATTCTCGCGACAAGCTTTTATATCATATACAATTTTATAATGTAATAAAATTATGGGTTTGCCTTGGTTTGATTTATTATAAAGTTTATTTTCTTCTTTTCAGAGCATTTAAATCAAAGCTTGTTTTTAAAAATATTTTTTACTATCACTTTTTAGTTCTACTCTTCAAGCCCTTTCATTTAATGCCCATATTAAGGGAGTTTGCAAAAAAAATACATTATCCGCCATCCTAGAGGGGCGGCCATATTGAATTTAGTGTGATGTCACTAACTTTATCGTTTTCTACTCTTGAAGCTTTTTCATTTGATACCCATATTAAGGGGGTTTACAAAAAAAATACATTATACGCCATCTTGGAGCGGCGGCCACATTGAATTTAGTGTGATGTCACTAACTCTATCGTTTTCTATTCTTCAAGCCCTTTTATTCGATACCCATGATAAGGGGGTTGACAAAAAATATTGAAAACAAAATTTTGAAAGTATTACAATATTGAGTATACCCCGATTACTATAAGAAGTCCCGATTTTGTCAGATGACAGTCTCCACAAAATCCCTAGAAATTTTCTGTCAACGATGGGTATAACAATGGTATATGTGTTTCAACCCGTTAATGACGTCACTTATTGATTTATGATGTGAAAAGTTACCCAAGCGATACGAAAAAGAACGTAATAAAATAAAAACCCTATTGCCAATCACGAGTATACCGCTGCAAATAAAAATAACTATGACTACAACTCATTTTAATAATAATTTCAAACGTCATGGAAACATTTTCATTTTGGTATTTTGTTAAAATCAATCACTTGCGCCAGCGTCTATGGGGCGGACTCAGGCAAATTTTGTTTCGGTGTTATGAAAGTGACAGTGAAGGTTTTCCGGATCGTTCAAAAGGGTTCAAACTTTGGGCAGTGAAAATATTCGCGGGTATTGTACGTTTCATGAGTTTTACCGTTATCTGTGTTGTTCTTGTTCGCGTTATTAGTAGTTATTCATTGTGCAAATGGGCTCGCTACTGACCTGGACTTATGATCCGGTTGCATTTTTTGCTGCATTAATGCCAACTTAGGATGGCGAAATTACCATTTGACAGTCCCAGTAAGGACTTCTTAAAATAATTTTACTATATTGTATATTGTATTGTCACCGGAACTAAAGGTGTATGCAAAATTTCAGCTCAATCGGATGTCAGGAAGTAGTTCTAATTCAGCTTGCAAGATCTGACCTAAACATACATACATACATAGTTCACCATACATTGCACGTTAAATAAAAGCTTGCAATAATTAGGTACTTTTTCCGCAAATTGCCACTGACGGCCCCCTCTCCGGCAGGTCCCTGCTGGCGGCCCTGCTCGGCGCCGCGCTCTCCTTCCACCTGCCGCACGGGCCCCTCCGCCACAGCCACGACGGCGACGCCGCCTCCCTCGCCGCCCAGCTGCGGCCAATAGCGACGCGCAGCCAGGTGGCGCGCGTCTGCGCCGAGCTGTGCGCCGCCGGGCTGGGCGGCGGCCCGTGCGGCCCCGGCTGCGCCGACCTGGCGCCCGCCTCGCTGCCCCTGCAGTCGGCGCCGGACGGGCCGGCGGCGGCCGTCGCCGCCGTCCGCAACGCCACAGGCGCCCCGGGGGCGCGCCGCGACGCCTGCGACGTGCTGTGCGCCAACGGGCTCGGCTACCCGCTGTGCGGCTGCACGTACGCCGCCGGCAAGACCTACACCGCCGACTTCGTCGAGGTGTGCTCGCACTTCTGCGTCAAGTACGACTACCAGGTGGGTTCCTTACTTACGTATACATACCTACATTTTTTATTGGTTTCATTAAGTTTAAAACGCAACAGAATTTGGTATACTCAGACAATAGACAATTATTGTTATCTGGTAATACCAGATAACAATAATATTGTATCGTGTTTGAAATGCATCATAGTGGGGAATTAGCTGCCTTCTATCTATCCCTACTTCTATCGCGAAAGAACTTATATCGCTATTGACGACAAGGTTGCCAATTACAAGACACTTCTCATTTAAATTCATACCATACACGCAAGTGAATAAAGACGATTCTGATACACTTGGCAACGGTGCCCGGCTCGTGGTCTGTTGTCGTCTCTGTTCAAAGAGAAATAGCGCAGCGCGAGGTGGATAAAATCGTGGCGTTACGGGCCGTATAACTTACGGCTAGGAATGTTAATAGCCACAGCCCACAATACGCGGATAAATGGGGCGAGAGGGGGACACGACGAGGCGCGAGGGGGGACACGGGGGGGGGGGGGGCGCGATTGGGCCTTTTGCAAACCGACTATACCTTTTCAACCTAAAATTGGGAATAAACAACTTCAAATTGAGATTAATCAATTTCAAATTGAGAATAGACAACTTCAAATTGGGAATAGTCAATATCAAATTGAGAATAAACAATTTCAAATTGGGAATATTCCACATTAAATTGAAAATCAACAATTTCATGTTATAAAAACACTTAGGTACATATCGACAAGAACAACTCAATTTATTAACTAAAGTTTATAATATTAAACAAAATTAAATTAAAAAAAGTTTAAAAATGACTTGGCCAATCAAATGCCAGAAATATTCGAAGGAAGACAAAGACCAAATCATTTATCGCAAGCTAAATTTCGCTTATAGAAATTAGAAAGTATAAGTAGTGCAAAATTACATAAATAATAAAGTAACTGTAGCGAGTTGCACTATAATAGATTTGAAAAGATACATACCAGATGTATTAAATATATGGAAAAAACATATTTTAAATTCAATAAGTCGGTATTGTGTATTTACTTAGATATGGGGTACACAGAATTATAGTGGATCAAGTCCCTAAAAGCAATAATGACGAAACGAAGACTTTTAGGTTAAATGTTGATATTAATTCTATAGAAATATTTGGTAGAAAAAAAACAAACCAAATGGGATTAGAATTATTTAATTTATTATTTAAACCTACAAAGAAAACCATACATTAAAGTTTAGTCTTTTAATAGCAACTTAAAGAAAAAAAATGGACTTGAATCATTATTGAACTGAATCATTACTCATAACATGGCTCCTCATCAGAAGAGTCATTATACACATTGTTAACGTTAGAGCTACTTCTGGTTTTAGATTGCACAAGCAAGTTTTTAAAATAACCATGGTATATAGGAGGAATATAAGGAAGTAAATCCATCATGTGTTGCTTCTTTGAGTCAGTTACTATGCGCCTGTCGGGATACAACGGATCCTGTTCTATGTTATTAAGAGATTTGACGGGTCGTCCCCGAGATGGTTTTTTAGTTAAATCCACTTCATAGAATTCGACCTCTTCATTTAAAGTTTCTTTAAACTGCAATGACATGGGTAAGTCAGTCTCAAAGTGAAGCCATCTGATATTCAACCAGCTAAATCCATAGCCGTCTACAGTTTTTTTACGGTTTTGTATAGCTCTCTCAAGTATCAAAAAATAGAAACAACTACTCCGAGAGCTAATACCCCTACCGGCATTGAACTACACCATTGATTCTCGATTTTTCGTTGGGAATAAACATTGCATAGACCAAAGTTTTCTCCTTCACCAACGTAACGTCTAAGATATTGCAATCTTTGTTGGGACATGTCCTGACATGCTGCAGGCACAATGATCCCAGCCAGCCCATTACCGGTTTCATCCTCTTTGGGAATCATCAGATGGACGTAGGCAAAATCCGGAGTGAATGGATTCAAAAGATAGAACCAACAGAAACAACTACTCCGAGGGCTAATACCCCTACCGGCATTGAACTACACCATTGATTCTGGATTTTTTTGTTTGTGCTCAGGAACTCCCCTCTTTTCATTTCAATTATTTTAATTTAAATTTAAAAACTAAATTAACTACATAATTGAACTTACGGTTGGAGCTAGTACTTGAAGAAACACTAATATCATAACAAATATATTCAGAACCACTGGACTGAAAAGGTTCGGTGTCATAGGACTCCATTTTGTGGTTAAGACACTTAAAAGGAGCGTTAAAATATGGACATGGGATACCCAACCCTATGATTTCGTGTACACAAAAGATAAAGGCATGCACTTGAACCATTATTAAGCTGAACGAAATATCGTTTAATTCTGTGCAAAAAAAACTGTCAGCGCAAATTACACCAAACATGGCGATATGGACTTGAACCATTTCTGTACTGAATAAAGCATTAATAACTGAAACATTCAAGTCCAAAAGCGCATTTTTTTAAAAACTGGACTTGATCCACTTTAATTCTGAACAACCCATATACAGGGTGAGTTTTCTTCGATGCCCACTATGGGCATCTCGGAAACTAGCAGAGCTAGAACAAAGGTTAAATGGGGAAGGAGTTGCAGTTTTGAATGCTACGTCTAATGGCCCTTTTGGATTTTTAAAAAAGTTCATGGCTCACTAGATATTTTGAAAAGAGTGTTTTTTTGTTATTTCATCAGATCTTTGTAGCTCCGCTATTTCTGATTATACAGAAAAACTGTAGAGACAAAAATTGTAGATAATTTTAGGCTTAATAAGATAATCTGATCCAATTTTTTATGTTGTTTGTGATTTTTGAGATATGACATAAACTTGTGTTTTTTTAAATGTAAATCATAGTTGGCTGTGGCCTTATAAAATCGGCTTTCCATTTCCATTTAAAAAAACCTAACTTTGGTCCATATATCGAACACTATCAATTTTAGTAAAAAACTGAATGCGGCACTGAATTCTAAGTGAAAATGTCTAAAAGACACAGTTTTTGCCATTTCAATATCATTAACCGTTCCCAATATACGAGGTATGCCCCAAAAGCGCAAATTTTCAATTTCGCCCTGTATCTTAAAAACGAAGGTGGCTATGAAAAATCTGTTTACGGTATCTTTCGTTTCACAAAAAAGTAGCAACGGTTCGCGAAAACCGCAACTCCCTATCTCTAAAAATAACCGAGATACCCCGCATTTACAACCATATCTGGACACCCTGTACATTAACTCTGCAACTCTGCGACGTTACGTGATGTTTTGGAAAGATTTTATATTTAAGGCAATTAGTAGATAAGGGTAGTAGGTATTTATATTATTCGGAGTGGCAAAATAAAGCTTGGCGGAATATTGCTAATTTAAGAAAAAAACGTTCTTTCTTTTATTATTAATAAATATTTTCTTTGGGAAATATTTTGTAACATAAATATCAAGATAAATATATTATTACGTAATATTAAATCTTGTCCTATTTATTAAATAAAATGTGAGACATTAGACATGTCCAGTTTTTGTTAAGCTACGCCATAATACTGGCTAAAATACAGAATATTTCCCAGGTAGGTAGAAAAAATTTAAAATAGAATCTATCAAGATAGACTTACCCACGGTATGTCAGTAACGAATCTGAAAACAAGGCAAATCTGCGCATCTACGTCAGTTGCGAGTCACGAATTCAAAATGCGTTTGTGTTTTACGATTTTTTATAGTTTACACTTTAACGTGTCAAGAAAAAAGTGTAAACAACTGCCAGTCCAGCTCGACAGTGCTTTGAAATAGGCCAGAAATGCCGGGATGTGCAGTCAGCGTTTGTCCAAATAATAACAGAAACAGTAAGGGAACGGAAATTAAGTACTATAGATTTCCCAATGACAATAATCTTGCCAAAAAATCGATTGCTGCATGCCGCAGACAAGACATATGGAGCAATTTAAATTCTGACTCGCAACTGACGCGTCACAAGATGCGCAATGACATACCGTAGGTAAGTTTATCGTGGAATCTATATCTATAGTATCTACAGTGTGTGTGCAACATAAGGGATTTTTTTTATTAATTGCACAACGAAAATACAAATATAACCGAAAGTTGGTGCATGTTCGATAATCATATTAGGCGCACTTAGAATGGTTGCAAGTCAAACAGCATACAGGGTAGGTCAAAAAATATAAAAATTGTACAAGAGTAAAGTACCCTTATAATTAGAAAATTCAGCAAAATGTTATTAAGAAAAGTTGTCTAGAATTAAAAGTTAAATACCAAAAATGGCCAAAAAAATTTTTTTTTAAACATTAATGATTTCCTCATAAAAGTTTGTTTTAATATTCATCCTAAACAATTTCATAAATCAATCAAAATTAAATCAATTCCGCATAACATTGTTCAAATTCAAACATATTTGTAAAATTAACTTAGATTTTTATTTTTTTAGGGAATCACAAACTTCATGTTTGTTGCAACAATATCAAAAAAACTTTAAAATTTCGCAAAAATTCTTCTGCACAAGGTAAAACATTAGTAAAACAAAATAAAAACTAGTGGATTTCTATGCGCAGATTAGCACTGGCGGCGAACGCTTTTAATTTAATATAAAATAAAACATAAGAATAATCCAAAGTACACAGTGGTTGAAAAATGACATTTTGTGGGTTCATTTCTTTAAAACTGATAACCAGAGATAATAACCGAACTCGAAAATATTCTCAAACAAAAAAGTTATGACACGTTTAAGAAACGCGGAAAAATCGGAATGAATCTCTAAGCTGCTTTTTTATCTCATTCGAAAATACAACGAGCCCAAAAATGGAAATTTTAACAAATAAAATACTAATATAACCTAAAGTTGGTGCATGGATGATTTTTTAGGACTACCACCGCGACCTTCTTGCTTATTTTGCGCCCTACAGCTAAGTGGTGTTGAAAAAGAAATCGGCATCCATGGCCACCTTGTCGCGCGATATAAAAAAACTCGAATTGAGCAAAAATATTAATAGCCATGGAATGTTTATTTTAAGAGACATAGGAAAACTTTTATATTAAAAATTGATGGCACGAGAAGCTTTATCCATCCAGGTGCTCAAATAGTCTCAGCAAATTACACAGGGTCTTTGGCTCCCTTGAGGACATGAAATGTTTTATCGATCTGAAGTTTTTTTTTGTACAGCGCGAAAAGTTGGGCATGGAGGCCCATTTCTTTTTTAACGTCGCCTGGCTGACCAAAATTGCCATATTTTATTTTCTTACGTATTTTCTGTGCGGCCCAAAATAAGCGAAAAAATCGCTTAATAAAAAATAAACAGAAAAAATCTCAAGACCGAAGCCGAAGACCCTGTGTAATTTTCTTCAACTATCTGCGTACCCAGTTGCATAAAGCTTAATCAATTTTCAATATAAAAGTTTTTCGCTATTTATATTTGTAACTTACAATAGTTGTTTAAAATCATATTAACAGTAACTAAAATAACTTTCTGCCACAGTTGAGAAGTAGAATGAACTTCGCAGTCAGAATCAGGGGCAATATATCATAGTTTGAAATTTTCTGCCAAATAATTGAGCAAGCTAAAGATCTCTGATTTATTTCTTTCAAAAAATTTTCATTTGCCAGCAATTTTCTCAAAATCACAAAACTGAACATAACAATACAGGAGATTTACGGGGGAACCGTAACCGCAAAATATCGGATTCCAAAAAATGCTTGTGACTTGTAACAAACCTGCAATAAAGGAAAATCCCCTTGATTAACACGAATTTAATTTATTGCAGAGGGAATGCTTTTGAGTATATTAGTAGGTACTAAGACAAGTAGGTAGGTAAGTATACCTACCTAATGTAAAATGGGGCATGAGGGCATGGCAATATTCGTCATCCCATTTTGAAATAGCATACAAAACTTTAATGGCCAAAACAAATCGCCGCTACAGCTGCAAATTTCTGAGCATTTATTTTTACAAATTACAAAGCATTTTCGGACTCGGGTTTTTTGCTGTTTAAAATGAACTATACATACCTATG
Source organism: Pseudeuparius sepicola (assembly GCA_963920635.1). Classification (NCBI taxonomy): domain Eukaryota; kingdom Metazoa; phylum Arthropoda; class Insecta; order Coleoptera; family Anthribidae; genus Pseudeuparius; species Pseudeuparius sepicola. The sequence continues at coordinate 24,016,657 of OY987298.1, read as the reverse complement.
TAGATGTAGCTATTTTGATCGAACGTATTATGAGAATATAGCTAGTCGTACAGAAGCAGATATTGTTTAATATTTAAGCCTCTTGAAGAGTGAAGACAACAAAACATTCTGATTTTAGATTTATGTAGGTAAAAACTCACGACAGTGTGTGATGAAACTTGAAAATCCTCTGTGAATAGCCCGAATCCACGTAAGTTATCGCACTTAGGAAACTTGAAAGTGTGTACCTTTTCACTGCTGATTTTATAGTTACCGGGACAGTCCGGTAGGACACAACATATTTGTTCACTCATTATTTGACAACTCATAATTATTCATAGCCTCTAGCGAGGCCAACGATAAAGACAGGCCACGGCGCTAACGCATAATCGCGTAGTCACGTGACCAACTTAGTTCAATATAATGAAAGGCAATTTTGGAGATAAGTAGAAAAAACAAATTTAATGGCAATTTGGCAAGTTTTCTTTCATCTATTACATTATTGGATTTGTGCATCCAAGCTTTCTCTAATTGTTTTTTCAAAATTTTCAACCTACCTCAGCTGTTTTAGGCTGAGAGTTAAACGGCACTGCACTCACAATATTTTGGCACATTCTCAAAAATTGTTGGGACATCACCTTCCTTTAGCTTAGGTGATATTCTCTATAGGTATTTTCCTCCCACAACACATTTGTCCACTTTAATTATTGTTTCACTTTCTTGGAAATGTGTTAGCCACACATACTTGGGTTTTTTAGAAATTAAATCTCAGTTGGGATTTGACGAATCCATTTTTGGCGGAAATTTTCATCCAGAGGCAAAATGTTATTGTTGTTATGGCGACACTTTCTTCCTGGCTTTTCTAATATGTATAAATATAATATAAACAGGCCCAATATTTGGTATTTAGGTTATTTTTTACTAAATAAAAATTAAAACTAACCTCAGTAGGTATACTGAAAATATTGACGAGGTCTAAGTTGATTGGCAGCGTGAAAGACCGAATAGAAACCATATCAGGGCGTGGGTCGACAACGAAAATCCTCGAGTACGTTACAACACTGATTTATTTCGCACAAGGTGAATGGCGAATACAATAAATACACAACGTGGTCAACGGGAACGGCTTCCAGCCACCCGGACCGTCTGAACTCGCGGATCTCCCGTAAGCAGTTCACCCCTCTGTGTCTCAGGCTCCACTGTCCAATACTAATACTGTCCCATGTCCATAATAGTCCATTTCGGGTTCCCTATTCTGTGGTTCGGGGGAGAATTCCCCTTACAGCGCTCACGCGTCGCGTCGCGTCGGTGCGAGCGGCACCAATACTCCTGGCCTGGACGACACGGCTACCACCCAGAGGCCATAATAACACCTGGGCGGTTCCCCTCCGCCAGGACACACGCGCACTAGACACAAACTTGTTTCTAAAATATAAACTAAGACGTTTAAAAACACTTTAAACATTGAAAACTTCTCAAAATCCAAGCTGCCGCTTTCAGTTATGTGACAAATGACATGTAACGTCTGACTAAGATGTTCACGTGATTTTTGTGCGCCAGGGCCTGTCTTTATAGTGGGCCTTGAGCCTCTAGGCAGTGACGTCCAAGGCCTACTATAAAGACAGGCCCTGGCGCACAAAAATCACGTGACCATCTTAGTCAGACCCCAGAAAAGGACGAATCTTTTCTGGGGTCAGACGTTACATGTCATTTGTCACATAACTGAAAGCGGCAGCTTGGGTTTTGAGAAGTTTTCAATGTTTGAAGTGTTTTTAAACGTCTTAGTTTATATTTTAGAAACTAGTTTGTGTCTAGTGCGCGTGTGTCCTGGCGGAGGGGAACCGCCCAGGTGTTATTATGGCCTCTGGGTGGGAGTCGTGGCGTCCAAGAGTATTGGTGCCGCTCGCACCGACGCGTGAGCGCTGTAAAGGGGAATTCTCCCCCGAACCACAGAATAGGGAGCCCGGAATTCCGGAATGGACTATTATGGACATGGACCGTATTGGACAGTGGAGCCTGATTCACAGAGGGGTGAACTGCTCACGGGAGATCCGCGAGTTCAGACGGTCCGGGTGGCTGGAAGCCGTTCCCGTTGACCACGTTCGGGTTTGTGTATTTATTGCATTCACCATTCACCTTGTGCGAAATAAATCAGTGTTGTAACGTACTCGAGGATTTTCGTTGTCGACCCACGCCCTGATACGGTTTCTATTCGGTCTTTCACGCTGCCGATCAACTGAGACCTCGTCAGTATTTACAGTATACCTATGAGGTTAGTTTTGATTTTTATTTCGTAAAAGATAACCTAAATACCAAATATTGGGTCTGTTTATATTATATTTATACATATTACAAAAGCCAGGAAGAAAGTGTCGCCATAACAAACATTTGTTTTGCCTCGGGATGAAAATTTCCGCCAAAAATGGATTCGTCAAATCCCAACTGAGATTTAATTTCTAAAAAACCCTTAAGTATGTGTGGCTAACACATTTTCAAGAAAGTGAAACAATTAAAGTGGACAAATGTGTTGTGGGATGAAAATACCTATAGAGAATATCACCTAAGCTATAAAGGAACAATTTTTGAGAATGTGCCAAAATAATGTGAGTGCAGTGCCGTTTAACTCTCAGCCTAAAGCAGCTGATGAGGCAGGTTGAAAATTTTGAAAAAACAATTAGAGAAAGCTTGGATGCACAAAACCAATAATGTAATATATGAAAGAAAACTCGCCAAATTGTTACGGAATTTGTTTTTTCCACTTATCTCCAAAAATGCCTTTTATTATATTACGACTAAGTTGGTCACGTGACTACGCGATTATGCGTTGGGGCCGTGGCCTGTCTTTATCGTTGGCCTCGAGTGACGTCAGCGTGACGTAGCGCCGTTGTTGTTTGGCCTTAGTAGAGGTGATGTTGCGTGTCGCATCTCCCGATTTCCTCGTCTCGGTTCCAGATCTTCGGGTGCCAAAACTGCTCGCTGCACCGCGCCACAGCCGACCTGTGGCCGGACGGGCTGCGCACCTACAACCTGGACACCAGGGCGGCCAACACGCAGGTCAACTGGGAGCGTTGGTGCGACGACATGTGCGCGCAGGGCGACGGTGGCGCCGCCTGCAACTGCGACCTCCTGCCCATGGCCGCCGCGGCGGTCTAACGGCCAAATAAGCCGACGCCTGTGGAACTGGAAACGATGAGTAGCCGGTTGCTGCGATTCGGAGAAACGCGAAGCACAGTATATTGGTTCAACACTGCACCGGAGATATTTCTAACGTTATTTTCTAAGTTCATCCTGTTTTCATTTGCTGCAAATCCTGCTTTAGAGAAAAATGGCATATTTTGAAACAAATGTTAAACGAAAAATGTTATTAAATATACAGCCCATTTTGTTGAAAAACTACTTAAAAGGCGGGTTGCTCATATAAACATAGGTCCTAAAGTTATTCGTTTCAAAGATACAGGGCATTGTAGTTTTCCTTTTGAAATTGAATTATGACAATATCTCCCAAAATAATCAAGCCGCTCAACTAAAATTTGGTATCTACTGCTATGTTTTTGAGGAGGGAAAATAAGCTGAAAATGTCAATTTCTACGTACCTCACAGAGGCCACCACTTGCGCTATTTTACACGTTTACACTAACTTTTTGAGATTATCTTTTTGGTCTTGCAGATTCATTATTTTAGTGCATATTTTTATTTGCAACCAAAGTGTAGGTACTCTTGTTTCATAAAGATAAAATCAACCGTTTGGGTTGGAATTGCCAAACCGTGCTCCAAAACACCTCTGTTAACTCCAACATTCGAAACATAAAATGTTCACTTACCGCTTTTAAATATTACAGATAAATTTTAATAGGGTTTTTCGCCACCAAACTGGTTAAAAGGCAACTTTTTCAAGATGCCTGGAGAATTAGTAAATTCTTAACAGTAAATGAACTAAACTTTGAACTTGTAACTCAAAAAATATCTTCGACAAATTTGTTTCCTGAGCTTTCGGAGAATAAATATTCCTCCTTTCTCAAAGATCATGTCACGTCAAAGTGAAATGACAGATTAATAAATTTCAGGTTAAAATGTCATGACAACAGAAACAATAGCCTAACCACCTGTCTGATATTGTACCCTGTGTTCTAGCTAATTATTTATACTAATCTTTTCTTTGAATAAGTGGCAATAATATTTTACTGAATTCCACTGAACATTCAGCAACACAGTTGTCTGTATTTCCTAGAATAAATGTTGATTCTTTAATTGTTAGTCTATTTCCTACTTCTTCTTTGAGAATTGGTTTGAAGAAGATCATTTCACTTTGACGTGACATGATCTTTGAGAATGGAGGAAGATTTATTCTCCGAAAGCTCAGGAAACAAATTTGTTGAAGATATTTTTTGAGTTACAAGTTCAAAGTTTAGTTCATTTACTGTTAAGAATTTATTAATTTTCCAGGCAACTTGAAAAAGTTGTCTTTTAACCGTTTGGTGGCGAAAAACCCAATTAAAATTCAATGGATCTGTTTACGCTACAAATAAATTTTAGAAAATATTACAGATCAACTAAAATGAAGGAAAAAAGTGCCAAATGGACATTGGTCAAAACACCATTGGTTTTCTTGAAATAGGGTATCAAATTTTGTCAAATGTAATTTTTGGTTCAATGTCCATAGGGATTTTTTTTTTTTTTCACTTCAAATGGTACGGTTGATCTGCAACATTTGAAAGCGGTAGGTGAAAATTGTATGTTTCGAATGTTGGAGTCAAAAGGTGTTTTGGGGCACGCTTTGACCAATTTCAACCCAAACGGTTGATTTTATCTTCACGAAACAACAGTACACTTTTGTTGCAAATGAAAAGGTGCACTAAATTGATGAACCTTAAAGACCAAAAAGGTAACCTCAAAAATTAGGTACGATTAAAAGAACGGTCCAAAAATAGCGCAAGTGGCGTGCTCTGTGAGATACGTACAAATAGAGATTTTCAGCTTATTTTCCATCCCCAAAAATACAGCAGAGTCAAATTTTAGTTCAGCTGCTTGATTAATTTGGGAGATATTGCCATAATTCAATTTCAAAAAGAGAACTACAACGCCGCGTATCTCAAAAACGAATAAATTATGTTTATATGAGCAATATGAGCATCCCACCTTACAATGTGTTTTTCTACAAAATGTCCTGATCAAAAAACCTGGGGCACCCTGAAATTGAATTTGATTAAGGTACCTACGGGTTGTCCATAACTATTACCATCCTATAAATAGAGCCAGAAGTGAGAGTAGGTATAGGTTTTGGAATATCAATAACGTTATTAAATTGTGAACTAATTTTATTGATACTTATAATACTTGTTTATAATCAAAGTCAATAAATTAAATTTTATTTGGCTCCATGGATGGAACACATCAGTTTTCGACTAACAGTCAGTGAAAGACAAATTGGCGCCAAGCCAATATAGCAACTCTGGCACACAATTTTATGTATATAATATCTTATATTGGACTTCAGTAAGTTGTGGACAACATTGGATAATAATAGGTGGGTAGGTATCTCAGAAAAGCAAACGCTACTTTATAAAACAAACAAAATAAAAACTAGTGGAATTCTATGCGCAGATTAGCACTGGCTGGCGGCGAACGCTTAAATCTAATATAAAATAAACGATAAGAATAATCCAAAATAATGTACACATTAGTTGAAAAACGACATTTTGGGGATTTATTTCTTTAAAACTGATAACCAGAGATAATAACCGAACTCGAAAATATTCACACGTTAAAAGAATGAGGAAAAATCGGGATGAGTATCTAAGCTGCTTTTTTATCTTATTGGAAAATACAACGAGCCCAAAAGTGCCAATTTTAACAAACCTGGAAATTGTGATAAAATACATTTTTGCCATGCTCTGGTTTCTCCGAATCTCTGTAAATAGCTTTTTGTCATTATAATTATTTATGACATAAATTTGAGATTATTGCTGCATTATAAAACTGCGAAATATCTATAGCTTTATCGTTGCAATTGTTATTGTAAAGTTATGTTGTTAGATATGCCAAAGCTTTAAAATTTAATTTTTAAGAAATTAATAAAAAAAACTGTGCAATTTTTAATAGCAATTAGGCAATGTTAGAAATGCAGTTCAATTAAAAATCTTCAATTATTATTGTATTGGCTTCGTACCTGCATAATGCGATAATAACTAAAAGTAGAAAATATATATCTTATAATGTATGTAAAAAATTGTCTATTAAGGACAAAGTCACAAAGTCTTCCAAAACAAATGTACATATATAGAATTTTGTACGCATTAAATTTTGTAATAATATTCAGTTTAATAGAAACCATTACTCCAATATAGAAATCTAGAATAAGCATATCATTACTGAAACTAATTATTTGTAAAACGTAATAAAACTGTATTATATTATACCTACTATATTACTTTAATTTACTAGAAATATATTGCATTGAATATAAAGCATTTTAAAAAAAATGTTTTATATTCACTGTTAATATAGGTAGGTACCATTTTGGAACTTTTATCTTCCTACTTGAGTCAATATTTTCTTTTCTTTCAAATTTCATAATGATGGGCTTTATTCTTTATGGTTTTAGCTGATACTAATAAATGCTTGATAGAAGCTGCGTACAGTTTGAAAAATAAGTACAGGTAACTCCTTATACTTCACTAGTAACCAACGATAAAAAAACAATTTTAACTTCAACTGGGCATAAGACATTTGAAATCAAATCGCAAATCCCATTTGTACCTACAAAAATAGATCTTCCCTTCCTATCTAACAAATTCATAAAAGCACGACAACAACAAAATCTGTCAATCTTGCGCTTGATTTTGAAAATTAAGTGCTGTATAATCTAAGAAATAAAGTAGACTAGAAAAATATTTGGTTGTCTTATAACTTCTGTGTTCGCATTATGAAGTGTTGTGTAAGCGACAATAACTAATGAATAAGTTACGATAAGCTATAATCGATGTTAAAGTGAGTGTTTCTATGTCACTTAAGAGATGCGGGTACCCTTTATACAAGGTGAGTCTTTGATGAACGTAATATAAGGAAAGTTCCAACATTCTGTAAGTACTTTAAACAGTTTTTTAATAAAAAAATAAAATAAAACAATAATATTAAATATTATAAAAAAAATGCAAGAAAGAATCAAGGGCTCCCCCAATAGTATGAAGGATGTTAACCGAAACATTGCTTTGTTAAATAATTACAAAAAAATAAACATCAACAAAACTATAAAAAAAGCAAGGTCGAGCATTTTACAATAATTGTTACAACCCAACATTGTGCCGATGTGAAAATAGTACCTATTATTTTGTATGCATTTCTTGCAAGTCTTCCTTATTACCTACATTTTTTAATGTTATTCTAGTAACAAAACCTTACAAAATCATAAAAAATAAATGTATATTTAGTGTTGTTCTTGTTTTATTTCTCTCGAGATCTAAAATTTGATACAGTTTCTTCCAAGAAGAGCCGCTAAGAGCAAAAAAAAAATGGAGGCCAGACAACGAAGTTATCAGGGATAATATAACAAATGGTGTGCCACAACCTTCTAAAGCTTACAAGCCCTGTGCAAACATGTGGCAACGCCACAGCGGGATGGTTCAACGGGTCTATGCAGTCTGCACATTGGCTTAGTTTATCTTTTCTAATAAATGTTCAACCCTTTTTTAATTATAATTAGATACATTTGTGAACTTTGTTTCAATAATTGGGTACCTAAGTAAGTAGGTACATACGTTTATTTAGCACACAATAAAAGCAGTAACAAGTAACAAAATATACACAGAAGTATAAGTATTTACATTAAGTACCTACGATTCCTGGTGTGAATAGATATAATATACACTTTCGACAAATAATATGGTAAATTTGGGCAAATAGAGGGGACTACATTTTGTTGTAAGTCGAATTTTTGTGAGAATTTTTCGCAAAGTGCGCCATCAGGCAAGTGATGATTGCCTATTTTCCTTATGGTTAAATTTTCATAAAAATACAAACAACAAGCTAACAGAGAACAGCATGTTTGAAGGAGAGTAATCTCTTCTGATTGAAACGGCAGTTAGGGCCAATTTCATAATACATTTAACTAAATTTATCCTTTGACTTTAACATTAGGTAAAGAAACTTTTGCAACAATACTAAACAATGGTTGGCTTGGCTTGTTAGAAAACTCCTTTAATTTTAAAGGTTATACTTTATTTTGTCCATGCAATTGGCCCTTAATCATTTTATTCTTAAATTTTCGTCCTTTGGAAAACCCAAAACGAACACAAGTCGACCGCCTGCCGTCAAGCAAAGAAAACCTATATAGCTACCTACTTCAAGTTATTATTACAATTTGACTTACAGCCAGGTATATAACTAAGTTCTAGCTTCCCTCGACGGTTCTCTAGGCATCTTGAGGCTTGAAATTGTAAAGGAACGATTCTTCACTTCGAACTTTTAGACAAATGTTTAATTTTTCAAAAACGAAACAAATTTATAAAAAAACACTGTCGCCAGCACTTCGGGCTGTCTGACGATAGCACTACCCGCACTACGCACTACACAAATTAATTTCGGTAAATTTCTTGTAAAATCAACTGACAAGGAGTGACAGGCCACGCCGCCGCGCAGACCCGCAAGCCATGTTGCCAGCTTTCTCAACTTCAGGGCTTTTCTATGTGTGCCTATTATCGTTAATACATTTCGTTGATTTTACTAATTTTAATTCCAAAGTTGAAACTCCACGACTTTCTTAGCATTAGGATCATATAATGTGTTAATAAATTAACGAAAAGTAGGTATTATGATTATTAGGCATACCACGAGTTGTATTTAGGAAGATATATTATTTAACAACTGCAAATAATTTAATCGTTTAGTGTTTAAGACGTACCTAGTTTGACAACCAAAATTATTGAATAAACATATACAAAATTTGAAAGTGTTATAAGCCTCTTTTGTTTTTTTTTTCATTCTATTTTTTTTTCAAATAAATGATTTTCTGTAAATATTTCGACAAAACTGTATTAAAAAACTTACTCAGAGTGGAAAACTGCCCATGATGACATAATTTAATGATTCTAGGCCTACTTTTTATTTTGGAAAATGTTTAAGGAAACTCAAAGTAGACACAGCAGGATTGTCAAAAATTTTTTCATCGTACACAGTTTTCTACTCTGAGTAACTTTTATTTATACAGTTTTGTCGTACTACTTATAGAAAAGTATTTAATCGAAGAAAAACACAAGTAGCTTACCACGCTGAACAAATTTTCTTTATAACTTTTTCCAGCACCTCTACAAATAGAGGTAGTTTAACTCCTGCGCTAATTAACGTTTCATCAATTTTCTGTTCACCCAGTATAAGGAATGTTAACTTTTTCCATGCCAATCGTATTTTAAGGACAAGCAGACTTTTTCATCTAGAACAACTTTTTGCCGTAAAATGAAATTTTTGGTCCATTTATCCTCTTGGGATGTCTATCCGTGGACATACTGTATATATAGGGACATGAAATATTTTACCTGTCATAATCTAAAGGCTATCCAAGTTACAGAGGCAGTGGATCAAAACATTGGTCACCACGTGACCTATTCTCTTATTGGTCTGGCCCTCAGACTAATGAATAAAGGGGACACCGCATTATAGCGTCGTTATACAGATGTAAACAGTAAGCTGAACCCTCTCACTTTATGAAAGAGATAAATGTATTTACAAACACTACCTACGGAACGAAATATTATCTTTATTCACTTTAGAGGAAAGACACTTGCACTTTATGCACCTTTTTACCAGTTTTTAATATTTTAAACTTGGAACCGCACGAAAAACTCGATTTTAGCGTTTGTTCTCTGGTAAAACTAAGCAAATACCGAAGCGCACACACCAAAACAAACAACATGGAAAACAAACAAGTTGAGCAAGCGCTAACTTTGGTCCCTGTCAAACTGCCGCAACGTTGCCGATTAGTGCGAAGAATAATGGGTGTTCTCTACTATAACCATTTTGTCAATAATAAAAAATAAAACACCAACATAATCTTTCTTGAACACGAAAAGGTTGTTTTATTTTATTGTTCCGTCTGAATTTTGTAAGTGGGGGCAATTTTACGTTCAATGCATCTACTAAAGAAATTGCCTATTTTATTTATGATATTCCTAATTATTGTTACTCTTAAATGTGACAACATGTTTGGGGCAGGTCAGTAAAGGACCAATATTTGTAAACATGGTGATAGTAATAAATAACTCCTGTCAACAATTCACTTAAATTTGTAAACAAATTCGTCCCCTCTATTCATTGTCTGAGGTCTGGCCGTCATAAAATGTCAAGTGTTTACGCGGCGAGCAGAATGCAGGGCCGGCTCTTCCCTCAGTCGAGTTTCCTGCATATTTTAGATCGGATCGCGAGCAGTATATTCTGTATAAATTTTTATTTTGCTACTTAATTTAAGAAAATTTATAAAGATCCACGAAAGGTAAAAACACAATTTTTAGAACTTCTAAAAGAATTAGTTTAGAATTACAAGCCACTGGGAATATCATATTAGTCAGACCCTGGTAATTGATCGCAATTAATGCGGTCATGTGACTTTGTTTATATCTACTGCCGCTGCAACTTGGATAGACGTACAATTTTCTCTATGGTACAATAAAGAACGTTTTTAGATTAGGTACAAATCTGTTCAACCAGTTGGAGAATAGCGAGAATTCTGGATATTATAGTATTATATCTTGGAAAGAGTATTTTATTTTGTTACGTATGCAAGAATCAAAATAGAACATTTTGTTTATAAGAAACAATAAGGCGAACCAATGGTGCCACTATATAGGTATTGTATAAAGAAAGAAACTGAAACATCTAATGCGTTCTAAATATACTTACTTACACTACAACAGTTTCTCAGTGTTGTCACTGTTGTTCATGGCTAGTTACTAAAACCTGCGTTTTATTGGTGTACCATGTACGACCAAAATACTCTTGCCTGCTTTTTAGACTCCCTTTTCTTAATATAAAATCTATGGAAATATCGAAATATGCCAAAGTCAAAACTTGTCAAATTAAAGGAGAATAAACAAACAAGCATTTTATTTTGCATATTAAATTCATTGTAACATTGTAACTTGTAACAGACATATTTGCATGCTTTTATTTTATGAAAAATTCTGAAACAATGGTGTTTTTAACACACGGATTTGGAATTATAAATCCTGTGTTTTAACCAGATATATTTATACCTATACCTACTATCTCCGGTTTTAAAGTTTTAACATTAATCCACCCTGTCGATTTTTTCGTCGTGTGGCGCCAGTGCCAGTGGCAGTGGCACTCGATTGAAACAGCGTTATACACAAGTCTGTTGGTCCCGTGCTGAGAGCGAGAGCCCCTCAGACTAAAGATTAGTCTGAGGAGAGCCCTATGCTAATGCTCGAATGACCAAGAATATGCGTACCCTTGCCAGAGAAATTTCTCTGACCCTTGCTCGCATCTGAGAATCCATAATAATAGCTGCCATGCTCCAAGATCTATAGAAAGAAACCAGACCATTTCTCTGACAGAAACCTTGGCCATGCTCTACTTCCTAGAAGACGAAGAAGAAGATCTACGGTCACAAATTACAAAAGATAGCTACTCAAACTGTCTCAAACCTGACTTTGATATTTTGTGACCTAACCTAATATTTTTGTCAACGTCGTCATCGTGTGATCATGATGATAATTTTGATAAAATAAAATCAGTTTGTCCGTATAATATATCTCAACAGAAGATACCACAGATTACCTACCCTACAGATATTGTCTTCAGCTTTCATTGTATAGATGTTATTTAGTGTTCATTTACTGGGCTTGAAGTTATGAAGCTAATTTTAAACAGATCCTCTCCTCCTTTAGGTAATACTAAAAATTATTTTTAGAAGATCCAGAATTAAATACCCCATTTTTAGGTGGTCTTATTGTTGCAAACTATGCCAAATCTATCTCCAACGCTTCCATCGACGTTGTTTGGGGAGAAGAGACAAGTGTTGACAATATCCAGTGCAACACTAGCAATGATGTAATACGAGCAGTGGCAAAATCATCTTGTCCACAGATTTTTAGTTCGAATCCTCTAGAACTAACTGAAATAGACCACTGGCTGACTTTCGCGATAGGCCCTTTGAGCAGCAAAAATGACTACGCAAGCAGTATTAATTTCTTGAATAAGACTCTCGGCCCCGTAACTTATTTAGTTGGAAAAAGGATCACTGTGGCAGATTTTGCTGTTTTTGCAGCATTGTATGGTATGTAAAGGCCAATTTTGGTATGTTACAAAGTAATTATTTTCAGTTTGTGCAGTTATTTAAAAATTTTGGCATATATTTCACCCTTTTCAACTCTTTGTTTGCACCCGATATGCAATGAAAACTTTTGCAGTGAACAGGCAATGGCAAGAATCACAGTCCAAAAAATCAGCTCCAGTAAATGTGACGAGATGGTATGGCTTCATCCAGTCACAATCCGCTGTAAAAGCTACTCTGGAGTCCTTGACTTCCGAGCAAAAGGCCAGTTTGGCTCCAGCAGAGAAGTCCAGCCGGCAATCACTGGAGAAATCGGTGACAGGGAAAAGGGCACAAGAGGGCAAGTTTGTCGACCTACCAGGTGCTGAAATGGGCAAGGTTGTAGTGAGATTCCCTCCTGAAGCATCTGGGTAAGTTCAATTATAATTATTATTATTATCCTCACAAATAATACTCCAAAATTAGAGTAGTTCATAAAAAATCAAATACATAATATATTACTAATATCTCCGCATCATTGTTACTCCTTTGCCGTAAAAAAAATTCAATTTTGTTCTGCCAATTGGCAAGAGTGTGAGATTGCACAAAAGTTATTCGTTGAAATATTGTTCGGAATATGATACATGCACGCGATGGTACTTATCAAGGTATGAAACAGGGCAGTCGATAATTTTGAATGTTTGCCAGTCAAATATGGTCAATTTGATATTGATAATAGCCAGGATAATAGCTATAGAAATGCCTGATTTTTTTATAAAGGTTTTTTTGACATTTTGGATCACTGAAATTACATGGTATCGATTTGCCCTTTTATCATTACTATGATTGACATTCACGACACACAGAAAACGGTATGTCCGCGCCCAGGTGCTGTGACGTCAACGGTGACGCTTATTAGACAAAATCATGGCTTACTTTTATTTTTAAACGGAAATTTGACTCGTTTTATAGTGAGCCAGGCAACCACATATACAACACGGTGTCTCAAGGTGGCTTTATTCTATCTTTGGATTTAACTTGACGCGAAATTGATAACTGACGTATGTCAGTGAGACTAATTAGAAGAGTTTAATTTTCGTTCTCCTACCTGGCATACCGTTATCTGTGTATCGTGTTGACATTCCCAGTTGTGTGTCCATTGAAAATTTAAAATGTTGAACATTTGGGGACATCCCAAAAGATACACCTTGTGCAACTAACTAACTAACTAACCTTGTGTCTCACTAAATCTGGGTTAATTTTGGTTAGAAAAAATCGTCGACAAAGTTGCGGCTACTTCTTGAAAATTATGGCGCTAAAAATAAATAATTCAACATTTTTAAACCATTGTAACTTTTTTATTTCCTCTACACAAAAAGCTTAAGATAAAAATTGTTTGCGACAACTGTCAGGATCGAAATATTAAATAAATTCCATTTAATTTGATGTATCACACTCCATTTTGTTCGGTAGTTACTATAGAAAAAAAATTTGAAAGATTATTGGTAACAGCAAAACATAGGTGGGACAAAATTATTGTATTGGAAAAGGAGTTCCGTTTATTTTACGAATGCGGTGGTTAGGATCCAAGCTCAGAGGTTTTTTTGTAGTTTTTTTATTTGAAAATGTAACCAAAATATCACATATATATTTTATATTATTATAACAATAAAAATTCTAAATAGCTTCTCTGTTTACCTGTGTTTCAATATTTTCAATTTAACTTAACACTACCATAGTGATTCTAAATATTGTATTTAAATAAGTATTACAATAGATGCTCAGTGAACACCGAGGTGAGCACCTAATATTCACAACATTTCATACTCTCATTTTTTAATGTTTAACATTTTGTGTAGCTGTTGAGTAAACTTTCCTGTTTAAGTAACCCCATATAAAAAATTGTGTCAACCAGAATATTACCACTAATTATTCTCAAACTTTTATAGTAAGTCGGGACATAACAAACTTGCAAATGCGTAAATAATTTGTTTTCCAGATAAGTTAATTTTTGATGCCAGGGGAGCTCAACTTTGGCGATAGGGTAGATATACCCTTTTTCGCCACATTCAGGACTTTCCACACTTCAACCAGCATAAAAAATAATAAATAAAGTACGTTTCACGAATTATGGCTTACACGTCATCAATTTTTGTATCAATCAGAGACACAAGACCTATTCTTATACGCCCAGAACTGATTTACTGCATGCACCCTTTTGTCTTTGATTAGTCGACATACATTCGGCTGATTTCAATAAGTCGGTGCATGTGTCAGACAAAGGCGCCAATAGATCGTATAGTGTAGAGTTCATAACCGCCGTCTCGGGAAGGATATGCCAGCTGTCACAGCATAAATGTAGAAATTCTGTCATTTTGTGCGTATTTTTAAGAATTTTCTTTGTTTTCTAGTTTTGCTCTTAGTTTTTACTTACTTGTTCTTGTTGTGGATTATTTTGCTATAAGTTTTGTAATAATAGTTCGGCTTTGGTAATATCTGTTAATGCGTTACGGGTTTGTGAATAAACATTTCCTAATAATCTTAAGATGCATGGCTACAGACTATTTAATTTGCAAGCCAGAGAAATTGTAGCGAAGTTATTAAATTATTTCAAAGATGAAAAACGCAACGGAGGACCACTTTTACCAGTTCACACAGTCCAAGAGGTAAATTGCAAACATTATGGCAGTAGATAGTGATTACGGAATCAAATATTTTTCAGCGTGTTTCTCAAGCTTTGGGCATTAGTTTACGCACTGTTTCACGCATTTCCCACGAAGTGCGGAGAGCAGAGGGTCAAGATGGTCCCCAGGAAAATCCAACTACTTCTGCCACGAAATATGGACCTCGACAAAAAAAAAAACCAGAGACTTGCCAGAGGAAACGAAAATGGAAGTCAGAAATGTTATTTATAATATGTATTAAGAAAGTAAGTTTGCATTCTAGTTGAATTCGTTGCGTGTGTAGTTAAATGTTAAATTTTCTTTCACGTTTCTACATTGCTATAACTAGATAGTCAGACTATCACTTTACAATTTCAAGGCGCAGTAAAATTTATAATCATAATATATAAAAGTAAAACCACACACATACCTAATATTATAACTTCTCTAAAAAGGTAACGGTAAAACGCATTATTTTACAATTTAAATTTGGGTGAATTCATCGGGGTGGTATATCTGATTGCATTTTACAAGTAGAATCCTTGTTTATATAAATAAGGGTAGAAGGTGTTAATGCAAGGAAAAGAGGAGAAAAAATATTCTAAAATGCAAAAGATATTTAGGAGTTTTGTATCTGGGTTAATGTTTTAGACACCAACTTTTAAATTAACAAATTACTTTTTTTTCATTCTTGCAAATATCAAAATTTGCTTACAATGTATTTGTTTTAGGGTTAAGGGTAGCTGGAGTCGGTTAGAGTTAAACATATATATTTTTTAAATTTTAAATTCATTTATTATTTATAGAAAAGCACCTAACTCTGAAGACTTTGAGGGAGGAATTGGCTATTAAAGTACCGCTTGATATTAGTAAGTCATCCTTGGGTCGTTTATTACCACAGATTGGTTTTAAATATAAAAAGGACGACAACCGCAGGGCGTTAATGGAAAAGGGTCAGATTGTCTTGAGAAGAGCAGAGTTACTGCGGAAATATAAAAATAATCAAAACTCTGAGTTGAAGCGGCAAGATGTTTTCCTTGACGAAACTTGGATATTTGCAAGAGGAAACCAAAAACGATCTTGGCAGGATGAATCCATAAAGAGCGTTCGAAGACCTGAGGGATACCAAAGAAAGCGCTTTATAATTTTGCATGCTGGTCATAATAAAGGATTTGTGGACAACGCTTCCCTTGTTTATTCCACTCGGTCAAAACTAGCTGACTAACACGGAGACATGAATGGCGACATTTTTCTAAAATGGGTTAAGGAAAAACTTGTTCGCTAGTCACTTCTTTTTTCACAACGTAAATTTGTACAGGAATTCACCCAATCCAACACAGAGTGAGAATAATGATGAATTCAGGCGTATAAAAATACGCCTGCCGCTTTTTAGTCTTATTGTTAAAAAAATATACCTAGTTTAAAAATAAACTAAACAAACATGGTTTAATAGCAAACCCAACTAATAAGTAAAAAATAATAATAGCAAACCGAATTTTATTGTAAAACAGAAGCGTGGGGTGCATGACATCAATTGTTATAAATATTTCATTAGTAGCTATTGATAAAAGTAGAGTTATTATAAAAATATAGTAAAAAGCACCCATGCTTTTTTTTTAGAATAAAATTTGGTTTGCTATAATTATTTTTTACTTTTTAGTTCGGTTTGCTATTAAAGCGTGTTTTTTTAGTTTTTTAAACTATTTTTTTTTCAAAATTTGTTTATTTACCCTAATATGTTTATATTCTTTGTGTTTAATAAGTTCTTAAAAGATGTGGTCAAAATTTTGATTTTGGACTTAAACTCTATTCAAACTAAATGCAAGTGAAAGATAAACAAAAGTTGTTGCGTGGCTAGCACGTGATCGGCTTGCTATTGGCTAGTTGGCTATAAAGTTTTTCCCGGCAGGCGAGTTCAGCGAGTCGTTATTTATTACAGAGGTGTATTGAGTTGCAAGTGGACTTTTAATTTTTTCCGATATAATTCTTTCGTTGTTTAGTAATTGTTGGAGCTACGATTTGTGTTAATAGTAGAAATTTGCAGGTAAGTGAATGACTAGGTGTGCCATAAAAGTTTGTTTTTAAAGTTCTTAATACCGGGGCATATTATTTTAATATTTTATATTATAAAATTCACAGAGATCGTCCTTAATGCGGCCCTGCCCCGTATTAGTCCTCGGAATTGTTCACGTGTTTCCATCGTGTAAATGTTTACGTCCAACTTGCATTTTGATTGAATAGAGTGTAGTTGTATCTACTTATCTTTTGTCTTTATAACATCCTTTTAGTTAGCTACGTACATACATTAGTTAGCAACATTGCTATAACTGGATAGTCAGACTATCACTTTACAATTTCAAGGCATGGTAAAATGTATATAATATATAAAAATAAAACCACGGACCTAATATTACAGCTTCTCTAAATAGGTCTGTGATGGTAAAACGCATTATTTTACAATTAAAATTTGGGTGAATTTACCGGCTAAAACGCATTATGTTACAATTAAAATATGGGTGAAAGGACTGGTATATCTGGTTGCCTATACAAGTATTAAATTTTCCCCATTTAAACCTATGGCACTGGAGGATTTGATTGATTCAGTGACGTAAATTGATGACGTGTACGCCATAATTCGCGAAACGTACTTTACTTAAATTTAAATTTATGGCTTCATATATTTGTTCCCTGTTGAGTTGTCTATGAAGGGGTATATAGTTAACAAAAAACATTTTCATTGAAAAAAAAAATACAACAAAATATACTGAATGTTGTTTTTTGCCATTTATGGCCACTGTTACCCAAATATGGCCACATTTTTTGCCAGTTGTGGCCACATGGCATATTGTATACTTTAGAGGAAAAAGAAAGTAAAATGTGCCTAGATTGTTTTTTAAGTTTAGGGTCCGGGAGTTTGCCTAATATATCTGTCACACATAATAATATGATAGAAACATCATGTTCCACATATATAAAAGACACTTTGTCTTTGTTGGTATTTCGCATGGACATAAGGCTTTTAGTGCATTTTTTTAATTTGGTGGGCGACTATTGAAAACGAACAGCTTTCTTTTTTTTTTTTGTTGGTGTCATAGTACACTCCTGAAAAAATATCCCATTTTTAAATGTATATAAGTTGTGACCATAAATGGCTCGGTACAATTCCATTTATGGTCATAACATGGCCATAGATAGCAAATTAACAAAAAATGTTTTCCACTTATGGCCATCTTGGTTTTGATGTAATTTTGAGGTTAGGGATTGTTTTAGTATCAGAAAACATAACTGGGAACATCGTCCAAGCTTGTAGTACAGTAAAATTGAGCCAAAACCCAAACATCCAAAAAAAAAGTTCTTTCTAGTGCGAAATAATTCCATACCCTCCTAAGAGCTAGTACTAAAAAATTACACCACCACCAGCATCGGGTTTCGGGGGGAGGGGGTGAAAAGGGTAGGAAATTCTTATTTTTCACAGTTTTGCATGAATATCTAGTAAACTATGAGGTTTAGCGCAAACGTCATCCTATACGCAAATGATATACATTAAATTCCGAACAAGAATTGGTATATACAGAATTATGGTAAAGTGAACGGTTTCCATGATATGGAGGGGTAAAGATTTCTTTGTTTTTATTTCACGTAGTTTTTGTTGAAAAAACTTAAAATGGTTACAGTATAAATTAGTAACTGAATAATATATGTAGAATATATATAGATATATCTATGCATATATAGATACATATTACACCAATAGATTGTTATTTTTTGTCACAACATAACCTCATAAGTATATGACTGTAAATATGCCCTCATTCATTATAGCGTTCTGATTTCCATTCGTTCTTTTATGTCAAATCATTCCCATATCTAATTTGTCCTTAGCTTGTAAAAATGAGAAAGTCATGAATAGGAAGCTCGTGAAAAACAAGAAAATATATTAAACAATCTATATTGAAAAAATGGGAGGGAAATCAAAATGATTCAAAAGGTCATAAGTTTTAGGTGAATCATTAATTGCATTATCAGTCAGCACCAAATAGTTCACTCGGGCTGGTGAGACAGTGAGTACGTTTATCTCGTGACAACTCGATCGGATTGAAATGGATCCGATTGAGTGATGTCAATTCTTTTATAATTCTGCGTTTACATCATCAGTATTGAATTCTACGGTTTTCAATCCTCTCTAGGGGCATTATCTTATTATACTTATTCCACAGTAGGTTGGTGCACATTCTGGCCAACTTCTGTTTGGAAATAGTGGCTGGACTTGAAATTTTAAATTTCATTGAATTTCAATCTGTAGGGTTTACGCCGTCTATTTGAGTCCGCTCCAGTGAATTCAAACCTCTCTCAATCGGATCGAACGCGTCGAGATAAACGTAGTCAGTATCTCTATTGAGGCATGCAAGTCCTAAGCAATTGCTGCACATACTTGAACAATTGAGACCACTTCTTCGACACTCGCAGTTTTGGACGCATCCATCTCTGCAGAAGCATACGATGAGGATTCTTTAATATATATTTTCTTGTTTTTCACATGAGCTTCCTATTAATGACTTTCTCATTTTTACAAGCTAAGGACAAATTAGATATGGGAATGATTTGACATAAAAGAACGAATGGAAATCAGAACGCTATAATGAATGAGGGCAAAAAGTTAGTACAAATTAACTAAGGCTACTAACTTCTATTGGACATATTTACAGTCACATACTTATGAGGTTATGTTGTGACAAAAAATAACAACCTATGGGTGTAATATGTATCTATATATGCATAGATATATCTATATATATTCTATATACATTATTCAGTTACTAATTTATTCTGTAATCATTTTAAGTTTTTTCAACAAAAACTACGTGAAATAAAAACAAAGAAATCTTTACCCCTCCATATAATGGAAACCGTTCACTTTACCTTAATTCTGTATATAACAATTCTTGTTCGGAATTTAATGTATATCATTTGCGTATAGGATGATGTTTGCGCTTAACCTCATAATTTACTAGATATTCACGCAAAACTGTGAAAAATAAGAATTTCCTACCCTTTTCACCCCCTCCCCCCGAAACCCAACGCTGGTGGTGGTGTAACTTTTTAGTACTAACTCTTAGGAGGGTATGGAACTATTTCGCAATAGAAAGAACTTTTTTTTGATGTTTGGGTTTGGCCTAATTTTGTGTTAGTTTTACTGTACTATTGGCACATTATAAAAAAACTAAGAATACGATTCCATGTTACTAAATTTTTACATTGAATAATGTCACTTTCTTACCGGATTTGCTAAGAAACATAACAAAAACTGCCAGTCACTTTTGGGTGGCCATTTATAACCAGACACATGTGTGCCTGCCACCTATTGGTGCATGGCAGAACTTCATGTTAATAGTACCTTCAGTTATGCCAAAGGTGGCACCATAACTTAGTACCTCTTACTTAATAATCAGCATTTTTTAATCAAGTGGCCAAAAAGGGGTTAGTGGCTAAAAAGGGTATCTCTACCCTATCTGATATTTCAAAACTGATAAATATTTTTTGCGAGCAATTTTCATGTTAAATTTTTTTGTGTAGGTACAGGGTGGCCCATCCAAGCGGAAAAAGTGTGCTACGTGGAGACAGGTTAACATAAAATCGTCATTCAAAAAATGAGGTTGTAGTAAAAATTAAGGGGAATTCGAGGGTGTACCCTAATTTTGTATGCGGGGGTCGGTAAAAAAGTTATCGCGAAAAAACATTTTTTGCAAAATAAAAAAAAAATATTTTATTACCTACACATCCATTAGAGAACCTTTAAGTAGTATTGCCGAATATTCAGTTTTTTAATATAACTTCCGGTTATATTTCTCTTAACAATCACAGGATTCCTTTTTTAATTCTGAATCCAACGATATATAATTTGACCTATTTATCTCCAACCGTTTCCGAGATATTTATCAGAGAAGCTCCATCAAACTAGATACATGGTCTCATGGTCGGTGTCTGATGTTCGATCTGAGTAGGCCAAACAATAAATCCAAATTTATGACAAATCAAGTCAGCGATGATAATAAAACTGACAAGCGAGTAGGCTGAATGTTAAAGTGGCTATAGCCATTCAACTGCATTCAACTTAATTAAAAATCTCGTGGAAATTATGAAACATTTATTATTTTTACTACTGTCATATTTATTATAACAACAACAATATGATTAGTTATTAAAAATTAGTTAGAAGTTCATTTACATTAAATGTTCAAAATGGTTTCCATTATTATTTACACATAACCTAAGTCTTTTTAAGAAATTTTTTTGGACATTTTCAAAGATTAAGAGATGATTGTTTAAACTATCAATTTATAATTTTACTCGTCTTTTAATTTCCTCAACATTTTCGGGGCGGGTCTTATAAACTTTATTTTTTAAATGCCCCCACAAAAAAAATCCAAGGGGGTTAAATCTGGACTACGTGGCGGCCACCTTATCGTTCCATGTTTACCAATCCAATTTCCAAACGAATTGTTCAAAAATTCCGTTATGGGCCCACAGTTATGGAAGGAAGCGCCATCTTGCTGCCATATTAATTGTCTTTCTTGGAGTTGGTTAAGAAAAATTAATGGCAACTGGTCAAAGTATTGTTCCAATTCGTTCTGGATTAAATGTAGGTATTTCCTACCTGTCATACTTCCTGAGTAAAATAGAGGGCCCATTATAAAATTTCCCACTATTCCGCACCAAACACCCACGGAATTTCTGCCGGATTTCACAACTTCACGAAATGCCCGTAGATTGTCAATAGACCAAAATATACTATTTTTCCGGTTGTATATTCCCGCCATTGTAAATGTAGCTTCATCCGACCAAATCATTTGTTTAAAAAATCCAGCTCCACCTCTTGCAAAATAAAAGTTTAACATTGTTTGACAATATTCCAGTCTTCTTGCAGCATCTCTTTAAATTTGCTTAATTTCGTTACCCTTTGTATTGTAGACCGGGGAATTTGTAAGTCTCTCGCTGCATCTCTCTGAGATTTTTCGTTATTTCTTCTGAAATAATTTAAAATTCGTTCTCTCTCATCCTCACTAATTCTAAACCCTTTTTTTCTCTTGCTAATCACACTTCCTGTCGATCTGAATCTTCGATACAGCTTACATATAAATGAAGCACTCGGAACATTTCTATTTGGATATTTACGAGAATACTCCCTCAAAGTTTCTACGTATCTTTTATCATTTTTGATGAAGATCTCTAAAATATCACAGCATTCTTCTTTCAAAAAAATTTTTTAAACTGCAACTACTAACAGCTTCAGCGACAAAATTTTAGACTAATCTGACACGTAAATAGAAATATTGAATTGACAGCCTACCCGATTGTCGGTTTTATTATCATGGCTGACTTGATTTGTCATAAATTTGGTTTTATTGTTTGGCCTACTCAGATCGAACATCAGACACCGACCATGAGACCATGTATCTAGTTTGATGGAGCTTCTCTGATAAATATCTCGGAAACGGTTGGAGATAAATAGGTCAAATTATATATCGTTGGATTCAAAATTAAAAAAGGAATCCTGTGATGGTTAAGAGAAATGTGTAAGTTGTAAAATAGAGAAAACCACTTTCATTTCCGCTATAACCGGAAGTTATATTAAAAAACTGAATATTCGGGAATACTACTTAAAGGTTCTCTAATGAATGTGTAGGTAAAATTTTTTTTTTTTATTTTGCAAAAAATGTTTTTTCGCGATAACTTTTTTACCAACCCCCGTATACAAAATTAGGGTACACCCTCGAATTCCCCTTAATTTTTACTACAATCTCATTTTTTGAATGACGATTTTATGTAACGTGTCTCCACATAGCACACTTTTTCCGCTTGGATGGGCCAGCCTGTACTTCAAGAAATAAAAAAACTAGAAAGAGTTAAATTTTTGTATTTCTTTGATTTTTCACAATATTTGGTAGTGGCTATGGACCGCAACTTTATTGATGACAAAAGGCACGGAAGGTAATACCGTCGATGGAGGAAGGTAAAGATTAGTTTCCTAATGCGAAATACCGACTGACTCAATACTCTTCGGAAGAAGATGGAGCCACCGTCGAATACTTCTCGGCGCGGTGGGGGAAACGAGGCTTCCCAGTCCGACACGGTTGTTCGGTAGATGGCGCACTTGCACCATCCTCGGATTACGTCTCGGCGTTGAGGTGGAAGAGAGGCTTCTGTCCGGTAGATGGCGCACTGCGCACTTGTAATGCGGCTTCCCAAGACGAACTTTTGTTCGGCAGATGGTGCGCTTCGCGGCTTGCCAAATCTGTTGATTTGACCTTGGTTGTTTGCGTTTTTTGTGCTGGTACGAATGAGTCATCGCCATCGATCGACGGCTGAAAGATATATTTTAGATTTTGTATTCCAGCGTTCGATTCGAGTCGCCCGGCCGCGGCCCCGCCCCCCTCTTTGCCTATGGAGGCGGTTTTTTTAAAGTAGCGAGTAACGTTATTAATTGTTAATAACAAATTTCTCGAGTCTTTTTAAAATAATCTCTTTATAATGGAGTTATAACCACAGAAAATATATGCTATATTTTCTGTGGTTATAACGTTGATTGATTCCTTCCTCCATCGACGGTTATAATATTCATATACAACAAGGTGACCAACTCCTGGCTGATGAAAACCGGGACAGTAGTTAGGTACCTAGCCAGGGGCGGATGGGACCACCGGGACACTGGGCAAATGTCCGGTGGGCCGGTCATTCGAAGGGCCCCGGAGGGCCGCCGCAGGCTCGAAGGCTCATCGGCCATCGCATCTTAAATTTTAAGACAGTCTTAACTACTTGACAAAACAAAAGGCAATCATTGTTACAATAATTGTTGTAAGTAGGTAGTTAATTTAAGATAGGACGGTGCAACTGGCCATAATTAATTATTTTTGTTTTGTTATTTTTGTTCTATTATTTCTTTACGTGTTTTACGGCAATGTAGAAGGGGCACACCATTATTTTATTTTTATTGAACTCGAAATTTCGACTTTTAAAGTCGCAGTCCGACTTTGAAGTCGAAATGCCGATTTTGAACACAAAATTTTGACTTTGAACTTCGGCTTTGAAAGTTGGAAGTTCATAAAGTCAAAACTTCGAGTTCAATGTCGGAATTTCGAGTTAAAAGTCGGATTTCGAATTTCAAAGTCGAAATTTCGAGTTAAAAGTGGGAATTTCGACTTTATAAAGTCGGAATTTTGACTTCAAAGTTGGCCTTCGACTTTAAAAGTCGGAATTTCGAATTCAATAAAAATAAAATAACGGTGTGGTCCTTCTACGCTTCTGAATGTTTTGTTATTTTTATATCTTTATATTTAGTGAAAAAAGTTTTATTTGTTTTACGAGAGTTATGATTTTATTTATGTTTTCATAAAACATGTATATTTTGTTTTATTAAAAAAATACATTATCTACATTGTTTGTTTTTTTAATTGTTATTATGATAATAATTAAGAAAAGAAAAATCTAAAGCCAAATGAGATGTTTAGGGGCCGCTTGGGAGACAAATGCACGGGCTGGTTAGGTAAAGTCCATCCGCCCCTGTACTTAGCTATTTTTTACCTATAATATGCAACTGTCAAGTTTTGTATTTTAATCAACTTATGATTTTGTTAGAATTATTGATCTAGTTCATGCTATTAACCAATAAATACCACCCAAGGGAAACAAAAAAGAATTTGTGATCAAGTAATATAACAAAAATAAAATTTAACTCAAAGCCACAGGTACATAAATTAAAAAAAAAATACTGGCTGTTTACAATATACAGGGTGGCCCAGGATAAGTGAGCCAATATGTGTAAAAGAAAAAAAAATTCGCGTTTAAATTTGATTGTTTGTGGTTCTGATTTGCTTGACTTATGACTGGAAACTAATTTTTAGCATATTTTCGTTTTTGAAAAATCAAGATGGCGTCGACAGCGACCATTTATTTATTTTCATTGTAGGTGAAGTGCCTTTTCCTTTAAAGATAACAAAAAAATTCATTAAGAAAAGTTGTTCCCAATTAAAATTACTCCAGGGTACCAAATTTTGGAAAGATCGGCCTACTTTGTTTTCCCACTTTTTTTTCTAAGGCGCTAGTAATACAAAGAGAGTACGGGCTCACTTTGACCTCAGTTGACCCCTTGATCCTGAGAGTCCCCTACGGCCCGAGGTCACGGGAGCAAAGTGGCTACGTCATGCCCGAGGTCACGTGACGTCACCGGATGACCCCAGTTGACCCCTAGATCCTGATAGGTTAACCTTTGACCTTTGGGCCACGTGTGACCCCCAGTTGACCCCCCCCCCAGTCTGATTTGCCGAGTTCAAAATGCAGTCGTTCCTGAATCACCTGAACAAGAATTTGATCGTCAAGAAATTCGAAAGCATTCAAAATATGGACGTGGATGAAAATTTTCAAATCACGAGCGTGGACAAAGTGAACACGCAATACAGAGAGAAGGTCTACGTAGAGTTCGAAGAATTTAAGACGGTGCTGCCGCAACGATACACGGCCGAGTTTACGCCCCAACGGATCGAAGAAATTAATAGGGATATCGGTAACGGAAGGAGGTATTACATGAAGAGTCTTGGACCCGTCGGCCGATCTACAAATATCGAATTTATTGTAGAACCATGACGAAGCTGGAGTACAGAAGAAAACTGCAACAATATTTGAAGAATTTAGAAGCATTGAAATATGAACTTATGTTATATAAAATTAAAATGAAGATAAAACATATTGACTTACACAATTAATTTTTAATAAACGTTTAAAAATCTTTTGAACACAGGGTGCCACCACCGGTTTTACGATATAGGTTTCAAAATGCGACGCAAGTACATAAAAAAAATACCCCAGAGATAAGAAAACAAAATACAACTCACCGAAAGATTCTTGATGATGTATAAAAAGAAATCAGGTTACATCTAATGCCCCAGACAGTAAAATAAACATCCCCGAGCTATCAGATATAACCAAACATCATTTTTCTAACGGCACAGTCATTTTCACGGGAAAAACAACCAGTAACCGTTCAAATTCCATAGATAGGTACTGCCGTAATCCAAAATTTCACTGAACTACGCGTATCTATTATACTGAAGTAGGTACTGATACACTTCCATCTTTCCAAAGAAAAACAAACACGAAACTCAGACTTTTCATATATTTATTACAACGCCTCGATAGAGTCTTTATCTGTGGCGACGACCGAGAATCTACTGAAGCAAGTGCGACGCATAGGACGTGAAAAGTGCAGAGTTGGTTTTATTAAACAATGAAACTTATACCTACGTATATATAAAATAAATGAGAAATATGCCAGAGATGTGAAACCTAATTGTGTTGCAAGTTTGAGGGTCCAAAAAAAAATATTGGCTTTAATTTTTTAAGGTGAGAAACACATCTAACAGCCAGTTTGGAAATATACAAGGCAAAAAAAGTAGTGATGTGGCTGTCCCATTTTATGTTTTATACAGGTTGGGTTATTTTAGAATAGTTGTTCAATAGACCGAGACAACATCATAAACGCTTCCCGTTAGAACAGAATGTGATGAAAAGAAAAATTCCATCTGGGTCAAGCTACTACATAACCAAAATAAAAAATACTGAACGTTATAAAATTTAAAAAATCATATTTTCAACGGATTTTTATCCTCTGAAAATTGTTCTTGTGTAAAATTCAGTTTCTCTGGGTCAAGCTAGGTGGTAACTATATAACCAAAATAAAAAATACTGAACGTTATAAAATTTAAAAAATCATATTTTCAAGGGATTTTTGTCCTCTGAAAATTGGTTTTGTGTAAATTGAGTTTCAATAAGTTACTAATTGAGATAATAGGAAAAAAATCTTAAGAATCTCTTATAGAATTCTGAGACAACGACCCTGAGAGTAAATATCATACAAAAATCTTTGTGCGTTGACTTTCAACTCAATTTAATAATTAGGTTTAATAATGACAATTTTCTCGATTATCTAGAATCAAAAATATTGCGAGTGGCAATTTTCTAGATATCATGTGAAGCCTTATTATTGCGTCGTAAGTTAGAGGATCCAAAAATATTGGCTTAAATTGTTTAGTAAATGCGATTAAAATATGTTTAGTTTATCAACAGTTAATTGTAACAGCTTATAATCTTAGAAGCTAAACTCTTTAAAAAAATTTTTAGACAAAAAGTTGTAGTTTAATAATGGTCAGTTGGATTCCTTTTGAATCATGTTTGCATATTACCTACAAGGAGTTACAACCTCAAAACATAGAAATCGCTCATTTTAAACCGATTTAATAAAAATTTCACCAAAACAATACTTTCACTCATATGATACACTTCTGATTAATAAAAAAGGCACCATAGGTAGTAATAATAAGATATTCAACGGAATTTTTATCGACTGTATTCCTTGATATTTTAGACTGATAAAAATGAATAATAAAAATTAAAAATAAAAATTTCACCAAAACAATACTTTCACTCATATAATACACTTCTGATTAATAAAAAAGGCACCATAGGTAGTAGTAATAAGTTATTCAACGGAATTTTTATCGACTGTTTGCCCATTTTGCTAGCTTTTGGGGGTATTCCTTGATATTTTAGACGGATAAAAATGAATAACTAAAATACAAAACGCACTGTTGACTTTACTTACGTGAATAGTAAGCCTATAATACGTATCGAAAACAGAGAAATATTCAGGTCAAGAAAAAAATGGCCTAATTTACAATAAAAAATATAGCAGACAACATAGCGATGACACCGATTGACCCGTTTTGCTGGTAAAAAGTAAACAAAGGTACCTATTGCGATTCTAATCAGGCATTTCCAACGGAGATGCCTTCAATACGCCCACGTGGGAGAGCCGCCGGTGTTTCGTCACATGCAAATCGCCGCTCGAGATGGAAGCATCTCGGCCTTTCGACGCATTGCGCGCCACTTCGTTTGTTGAAATCTGGCCGCCGCGCCGCCGTCAACTTGCCCGGAGATGCCTCGCTACGTGGTGCGTCGCATACTCGCCGTCGCGTGGTGTATGGGCGCCAGCTTTTGGCCAATTTCAAGGGAATCGTTTTTCATATTTTCGACGGATTTTCGTCCTTTTTGCAGACGTTACACTGCTAAATTGATCCGTTTTGCTGGCAAAAAATATTTCTATCGCCATGACTGAGTCACGACGCTTGGCCTTATGCGATAAACAATGTGTGTGGGTAGAGACATTCGCGGGAAAAGGTGTAACATAATATGCATGCTTTCTTCATGCAATGAATTGTAAATAAAATTCATACATCGAACTGTGACTGGTGACTGGATAAAAATGCCGTAATAAGAATCGACTGTTTTCATGAATAACCTCATTGAATTTTATGCAGTTTTAGTAAGTTAATGTGGGTTGGAAAATTTGTATTATATGCTGGATGCAGAGAAAAAGTGGAAATTTCATATAAGTTGAGCTGTTTATGAATGAAAAAAAGTTGAGAGAACAATACCTACTTATACAAACACAACAGAACGAGACAGTCTTAAAGAAAATGGGCAATTCACTCTTTGTGTATAGGACTCGAACAGCGACTTATTATTTTAATCGGTACTGTTGTAAGAAATTCAGAAATGGAATTTTGGTTTATTTAATAAAAATATATACTTACACATTTTATCTTTATCTTTTTATGGTGCACT
This sequence comes from Pseudeuparius sepicola, assembly GCA_963920635.1. Classification (NCBI taxonomy): domain Eukaryota; kingdom Metazoa; phylum Arthropoda; class Insecta; order Coleoptera; family Anthribidae; genus Pseudeuparius; species Pseudeuparius sepicola. Next base: position 23,988,082 of record OY987298.1, on the reverse strand, counting down.
TTAACATATTTTCAGTTTGTAACATGTTTCTCAGGAGAACAAAATCAGGAAATACTTGTCTCTAGGATTATATTATTATTACATTTTAGTTTCAACATGTTTTTGCACTTATAAGGGAGGATAGAAAAAAACCAAAAATATACATAAAACATATTTATTGTGTATAAAAATATAAAAGAAAATATACTTAAAAGCTAAGAATACGTATTAAATTTAAAACTAAAAGAAGGATAGGTATCTATAAACAACGTTGGAAAATAAAGACTCAAAATTTTTTTAAAAATATTTAATGTGAGAAAAAACTACTTTTTTACCACATTAAATCTTTTTAAAATACCAGCAGACAGCCGTTTATCCCTCTCCATTTTCTCAATTTTGGCTATAGATACCTGCTCCCTTTTTCTCAGTCGTTCTTTCTCTCTCCTAATAGTCCCCAGTCGATGTTGCTCCTCTCTCAAGGATTTTAGATTTTCGGCGTCCTTTTGTTTCAGCCCTTTTGAGACCTGTAATATATAGGAACCGAGTGAAGTACTCCCAGGACTAGTCAGCTCCTCGAATTCATCCTCGCTGTCCATCTGCTGACTAACACTAATGTGCACGTCACTAAAGGAGTCCTCGCTGTCCATGCCCAACTGACGCATGTCTTTACCACCATTTCCTTTCAATTGTGGGTTATTCGTGTTTTCCACACCACACTGCTCGACGTCCTCTTGCCGATGAACCGGTGAAATAATGGAATTCGGACAGAATGCCATTATCTCGTCGTAACAAGGCACTTGTGAGGGCGACACGAAGGACGCACTATTCAAATCGGGCATGTTGTATGACTGTGCAGAGTCGATGGTTGGCTGAAAAGAAAAAAAATAATAAGTTTAATTTAGAAAAAAAGTATTTTTCAAAAATAAAGTTTAAAAAATAATTTTGTATGAAAAAAATTGTTGAAGATTACCAGAAAACCAAGATTTATACTTACAGGCATTATTAGCATATTGCTAAGGATAGTAGGTTTCTTTGTCGAGAGAGACAACTTCTTAGGGTGCTGCATTGTAAGTATCCAAAATACACAAAAAACACACCACTGGAACTACTATTGTGAATCAAGAAACTTATAAGAGAGGAGGCTGTGAACTGGCTAATGGCCATTCAACAAACCTCTTTAAAGGGAAAAAATTCGATGTCAGTCAAAAAATATAGTAGGAGAAAAACGATTTGCCCACTCTAGAATTTTTAAAAAACTTGTTTATTGATCTGAGCGAGACTGTGTGGCGTTATGCGTGGTCATTAAATTTAATATGTGGTAAACAAGAGGCCACGGGGATGAACGATATAATGCAATGTAATCCAAAAAAAATTAGCTAGACTGTATGGCGTTATACACGTTCTTTAGGGCCGGACTGGGCTGATGGACTAGGGGGAATTAGATTGTTAATACATCGCAGAGTCTTTGCGAAATTGAATGTGATAATGTTTAAAGAAACAAATCGCGCATGGGTTGTCCAATCATATCGTTGCACAGTTAATTAAAAATGTAGACGCAAAAACATATCTCCCAAAAAAAAAAGTTCAACCTACTTTCCGCTTAAAAATCGAACAACAGAGGTATCTCCCATCGCTCACAAAACCAATTCCAGAAAGGACAAGAACGCCAAGGCCGGGCGCACTCAAATTTCGTATCGGTGTTTTCTTTTAGTCGAAAAATATTTCCAAGGTAAAAGCTGAACTTTTGGGGTGTATGTTGAAAATTTACATTTTGGGGTACGAATGAGGTTGATCGCGGCGTCTCGGCTAGAAGGTCAAAATGGGTCAAAATGGGCCTAAGGTTTTGAAATTTTTTTTTTACACCTACCTAATTCTTCATCTTGAACAAGTTTCATTAACAACATTTTAACGTGTAAGCTACAGAAAAGGCACTCTTCTAAAATAGTATAATATTTTTAATTAAAAGATACCTCTGTAAGGATATTAGGCAGACTTTTAGGCTATGTGTTCTCTAGAAAAATTGTTAGAGTGCTTGCTTTAGGTAGCGAAAATCGCAGGGGTAGAAAGTCACGGTGGAGTCATTGATAAACGGTTCCACTTATCGAAATTTGGAAGGAAGTCACTGTGGTAATCATCGTTAAAATCTTCTATTACCTACGCTGCTATAATTAAATATTTATCTACGGCTTGGTTCTGTTTCTTTTCCAATGCCTAAATAGTACATTTTATAGTATTAATTTTGTTTCCTCTCCAATATATTGTACGGTGTTTGTATCACATATATCTGTGAAAAACAACGTTTCAGATATTTCTCAGTTTTTAAGAGCGGTGTTTGGTCAGAAACGATCTAGTGGATGATGGGGTAGTAAAAAGGCCGCCGTTTTTCCAGAGCCTGTTTTGAATACACCCCACCAAGTCTTGACTTGTCATTAAGATAGGTATTGCATACTTTTGTATAGGAGTCAGCTTTTGTTAACCCAACTTCTTTCTGTTATCTTCTTCCACCATTTTAATCTCAATTCATCTACCCGACGCCACAATATGTTACTAATCGTGAATAAGACGGCGAGTATGCGACGCACCACGTAGCGAGGCATCTCCGGGCAAGTTGACGGCGGCGCGGCGGCCAGATTTCAACAAACGAAGTGGCGCGCAATGCGTCGAAAGGCCGAGATGCTTCCATCTCGAGCGGCGATTTGCATGTGACGAAACACCGGCGGCTCTCCCACGTGGGCGTATTGAAGGCATCTCCGTTGGAAATGCCTGATTAGAATCGCAATAGGTACCTTTGTTTACTTTTTACCAGCAAAACGGGTCAATCGGTGTCATCGCTATGTTGTCTGCTATATTTTTTATTGTAAATTAGGCCATTTTTTTCTTGACCTGAATATTTCTCTGTTTTCGATACGTATTATAGGCTTACTATTCACGTAAGTAAAGTCAACAGTGCGTTTTGTATTTTAGTTATTCATTTTTATCCGTCTAAAATATCAAGGAATACCCCCAAAAGCTAGCAAAATGGGCAAACAGTCGATAAAAATTCCGTTGAATAACTTATTACTACTACCTATGGTGCCTTTTTTATTAATCAGAAGTGTATTATATGAGTGAAATTATTGTTTTGGTGAAATTTTTATTTTTAATTTTTATTATTCATTTTTATCAGTCTAAAATATCAAGGAATACCCCCAAAAGCTAGCAAAATGGGCAAACAGTCGATAAAAATTCCGTTGAATATCTTATTATTACTACCTATGGTGCCTTTTTTATTAATCAGAAGTGTATCATATGAGTGAAAGTATTGTTTTGGTGAAATTTTTATTAAATCGGTTTAAAATGAGCGATTTCTATGTTTTGAGGTTGTAACTCCTTGTAGGTAATATGCAAACATGATTCAAAAGGAATCCAACTGACCATTATTAAACTACAACTTTTTGTCTAAAAATTTTTTTAAAGAGTTTAGCTTCTAAGATTATAAGCTGTTACAATTAACTGTTGATAAACTAAACATATTTTAATCGCATTTACTAAACAATTTAAGCCAATATTTTTGGATCCTCTAACTTACGACGCAATAATAAGGCTTCACATGATATCTAGAAAATTGCCACTCGCAATATTTTTGATTCTAGATAATCGAGAAAATTGTCATTATTAAACCTAATTATTAAATTGAGTTGAAAGTCAACGCACAAAGATTTTTGTATGATATTTACTCTCAGGGTCGTTGTCTCAGAATTCTATAAGAGATTCTTAAGATTTTTTTCCTATTATCTCAATTAGTAACTTATTGAAACTCAATTTACACAAAACCAATTTTCAGAGGACAAAAATCCCTTGAAAATATGATTTTTTAAATTTTATAACGTTCAGTATTTTTTATTTTGGTTATATAGTTACCACCTAGCTTGACCCAGAGAAACTGAATTTTACACAAGAACAATTTTCAGAGGATAAAAATCCGTTGAAAATATGATTTTTTAAATTTTATAACGTTCAGTATTTTTTATTTTGGTTATGTAGTAGCTTGACCCAGATGGAATTTTTCTTTTCATCACATTCTGTTCTAACGGGAAGCGTTTATGATGTTGTCTCGGTCTATTGAACAACTATTCTAAAATAACCCAACCTGTATAAAACATAAAATGGGACAGCCACATCACTACTTTTTTTGCCTTGTATATTTCCAAACTGGCTGTTAGATGTGTTTCTCACCTTAAAAAATTAAAGCCAATATTTTTTTTTGGACCCTCAAACTTGCAACACAATTAGGTTTCACATCTCTGGCATATTTCTCATTTATTTTATATATACGTAGGTATAAGTTTCATTGTTTAATAAAACCAACTCTGCACTTTTCACGTCCTATGCGTCGCACTTGCTTCAGTAGATTCTCGGTCGTGGCCACAGATAAAGACTCTATCGAGGCGTTGTAATAAATATATGAAAAGTCTGAGTTTCGTGTTTGTTTTTCTTTGGAAAGATGGAAGTGTATCAGTACCTACTTCAGTATAATAGATACGCGTAGTTCAGTGAAATTTTGGATTACGGCAGTACCTATCTATGGAATTTGAACGGTTACTGGTTGTTTTTCCCGTGAAAATGACTGTGCCGTTAGAAAAATGATGTTTGGTTATATCTGATAGCTCGGGGATGTTTATTTTACTGTCTGGGGCATTAGATGTAACCTGATTTCTTTTTATACATCATCAAGAATCTTTCGGTGAGTTGTATTTTGTTTTCTTATCTCTGGGGTATTTTTTTTATGTACTTGCGTCGCATTTTGAAACCTATATCGTAAAACCGGTGGTGGCACCCTGTGTTTAAAAACTATACTTCGAAAAAACAACTTGTCTGATCCAATTTTGTTATCATTTTCGTAAATGGGGTAAACAAATTAAACGTTAGCAATTATATTTGTATCAAAAAAAATTTGGTCGAAAAAGAATTTGGCAAAAAAAAAAATTGGCAAAAAAAAATTCGACAAAAAAAAATTTGGCAAAAAAAATGTCAAAAAAAATTTTACAAAAAAAAATTTTGACAAAAAAAATTTTGACAAAAAAAAAATTTGGCAAAAAAAAATTTTGACAAAAAAAATTTTGACAAAAAAAAATTTGGCAAAAAAAAATTTGGCAAAAAAAAATTTGGCAAACAAAAATTTTGGCAAAAAAAATTGTCAAAAAAAAAATTTGACAAAAAAAATTTTGACTAAAAAAAAATTGACAAAAAAAAAATTTTGGCAAAAAACTTCTACAAAAAATCACAAAAAATTTTCACCTGTCTGAATGACAGTCGGTCCTCCGCCTATTAAGATATAGCTTTTACTTCCTTTATATAAGTTTTCGTTTCCAAGATATCAAGCGGTTTATAAATGGGACAGCTGGTATATTTACATTTTTTTCTTTCTTTTGCTCATGTAATCCTTGGGAATTTTTTTACAAAAGGTTTCCAAATATCTAGCTGTTTAAAAATGGGACAGCTGGTATATACTTACTTGCATCTTGGAGCACTCGAACTGATACGTGGAATCACGCACCCTTCTTATAGGCCATTATTTGTCGACTAAGGTTTTTTTTTGTCTGGTCAGCAGAGCCGCGTTTGCCTACCAAGGTTTTTTCCTAACCTTATATATTTTTTGAATCCACCGGTATAAAATATCGTCATTATTTCCTTCTGTGGGGAACTAAAAAATATTTACTTTCAAATAAGGTTGAGGAAACCGGTATTTAAAAAAGTAATAACCCCTAAAATTTTTCCAAACGAGATGAACTGAAACAGCTAGGGTGTATAAAATGGGACAGCCGCGCAATTACCTTTTTCGGTCTTGTGTATATTTTACTGGAATAAATAATTATTTCCAATTTTTTTTTGGTACAACCTCTACATCGTATTTTTTTTACTGAAATTTTTTCATCATTTTTTTCCAAGTGAAACTGACGTTATTTTTACCTTTACATATATTTTCACCGGTATACAAAACTTATTCGAAAATTCTACCTACATTTTCACGTCTTGGATTTTTTTTACAGATTTTGTTCAAACAAAATTTCCTATGTTATCTGGGGCCTTCCGACTAACTATTATAATAACTGTTTTTATCAGTCACTCGAAAAAATTCTATCTGCACTTGTATATAGAACATTCGTCTGAGTCTTGTCTTGTACATTTCACCGTCAAAAAATGAAAATTTCCCAAAATGTTATCGGGATTATAGGATCAGGACCTTTTTAAAATTACATTTTTTGAATAAAAAATTTTCAAAATTTTTCGAATTTTCATAGGTATCAAAAGTGCGGAACTGCGCATGCGCGAAACGCGTGCAAGGGGGAAGGGTGGATTTTGTTCGGGCAACTACATGCCAGTCGGACGGAGGCCTTCGGCCTCCGTTCCTCCTGGCACATAGTTGCCCACCCGCCACCCCCCACCCACCCCGGGGTAGACTAAGTCCACCCCCCCCCCAAGGGGTGGCCCCAAAATCGATTGCGCTATATGAGGATTTTTTCCGATCAGCCGATCAGAAGATATATTTGGAAATCACGATATACCTGCATCAGCAGAAAATCCGAGCCCCTGACGTACTAATTGTTTACGTTGTACATCGCATCATATACGGTTCCACGTGGTTTCTTATTTACCATAATGTATCACATTTCCTGATACCAAGGAGTCTACCTCGGATTTCCACGTGTCTAGTTGAAGATTCCGGCCTAAATCGTTTGCGTTACATGCTGATTTTCCCAAATTTTCCGTTTATTATTCTATCTGCAATTTTTTCAGATTTTTTTATTTAGAAGATAATTGGGTGAAATTTGTAGCCTATTGTTCTATATGCGGTTTCAGCAAAATCGCTGAGTGCTCGACCAAACAAAGCAGGCGTCTGTCGTGAACTATTCCACGTGTTTTCTCTTACTATATATTTACTATGCGGTCACGCGTTCGCAGCGAGTAACCCGATGCGACGCAACAGCTGAGTTATATTTTTGTGTACTTGAACAATTCGGGGTTTATTTGCACAAATAAATTAAAAATTATGGTTCATAAGATCACAAACGCAGACCTTATCGATAACAATTTTATTAGACTTTTTTTTTCATTATTAGCCATTACTTGACATAACCTACAATTTTCCAAATTTATGTGTATAAGTTAAGAATCACCCTGTATACACATAACAGTGGAATAGAGTGATATTATTGCTTAGAGTGAGAGTTTTATTATAATATGATGCTTCAGGTGTTTTCCCTTCAACACAAAGATTCTTATAAAAAAACACAACAAAAGATTTTTAAACGTTTATTAAAAATTAATTGTGTAAGTCAATATGTTTTATCTTCATTTTAATTTCATATAACATAAGTTCATATTTCAATGCTTCTAAATTCTTCAAATATTGTTGCAGTTTTCTTCTGTACTCCAGCTTCGTCATGGTTCTACAATAAATTCGATATTTGTAGATCGGCCGACGGGTCCAAGACTCTTCATGTAATACCTCCTTCCGTTACCGATATCCCTATTAATTTCTTCGATCCGTTGGGGCGTAAACTCGGCCGTGTATCGTTGCGGCAGCACCGTCTTAAATTCTTCGAACTCTACGTAGACCTTCTCTCCGTATTGCGTGTTCACTTTGTCCACGCTCGTGATTGAAAATTTTCATCCACGTCCATATTTTGAACGCTTTCGAATTTCTTGACGATCAAATTCTTGTTCAGGTGATTCAGGAACGACTGCATTTTGAACTCGGCAAATCAGACTGTGGGAAATTGTAAGTGTATATAACGGGAAAACTGCTCTTGCGCACGAATATATAGACCTCACCCCACCAAGCCGTTGGAGTGGGGGTTGCCCCGTCGTTGGAGTGGGGGGGGGGGGTCAACTGGGGGTCACACGTGGCCCAAAGGTCAAAGGTTAACCTATCAGGATCTAGGGGTCAACTGGGGTCATCCGGTGACGTCACGTGACCTCGGGCATGACGTAGCCACTTTGCTCCCGTGACCTCGGGCCGTAGGGGACTCTCAGGATCAAGGGGTCAACTGAGGTCAAAGTGAGCCCGTACTCTCTTTGTATTACTACTGGCGCTAAAGAAAAAATGAAAAAATTAAGTAGGCTGATTGTCTCAAAATTTGGTACACGGCAATAAGTTTTAATTCTAAACAACTTTTTCTCATAAAATTTTTCGATACCTTGTATTTAGAAGCCACTTCTAGCCCATCTTTCCAAAATTTGGTACCAGGTGGTAACTTTTAATTGGGTTTTAACAAATTACATAGGGTCTTCGGCTCTCTTGAGGGCATGAACATTTTTGTCGATTTGAAGTTTTTTCAGCACAGCGCGAAAAATTGGGCATGGAGGCCCATTTCTTTTTTAACGTCACCTGGCTGGCCAAAATTGCCATATTTTATTTTCTTATCTATTTTCTGTGCGGCCTAAAATAACCGAGAAAATCGCTTAATAAGAAATAAACAAAAAATGCATAGCCTCAAGAGAGCCGAACACCCTGTGTAATTTTCTGAAACTATCTGAGTACCCAGTTGCATAAAGCTTCTTAGTGCCATCAATTTTCAATATGATAGTTTTCCTCTATCTCTTAAAATAAATATGCTAGGGCCATTAAATTGTTTTGCTCAATTTGAGGTATTTTTTATATTGCTCGTCAAGTTGGCTATGGCTGCCGATTTCTTTTGCAGCACCACTTAGCTGTCCAAAATTGCCACATTTTTGTTTCTTCATGATTTTTTATTGTAGGGCGCAAAATAAGTGAGAAAATCGCGGTGGTATAGTTCTAAAATAATCATCCTGTATATAAAAAAATAAGTTGATCAGTTATATAAAATTTATAAAAAATATTACAAAAAGTAAAGTATGAAACAAACATTTAAAAAAAAAACTATAAGTTTTAAGTACACGGTGGACCAACGTTTGGCGCCCTGCCGGAGGGGTCACCCATGGGGGCCCTGGTTATGATGTATGTAGGATATGATGTATTCATATCTAAATAGATGTAAATTCTTTGCCTTGACTGTCACCAAATCCAAAGGTAACTCAATTTAGAAAGAGAAAAATATTTCTAAAATTTTAGTTGAAATGTGCATACGGGCAAATTTTTGAAGTCGGTTTTAATTTTTTCGTTAAAGTTTTGTTATATTATTTATGCTGTAAACCGTTGATTGAATCTTCCATCGACGTCTAAACCAAATTTTCTGTATGAATGACAACTATATAAATTTAGCTAGACATCATATTTTTTATGCTTGGGTATGTCAGGGTTAATACTTATGCTTATGAAATATTGTGTATAATAAACGATATGCTTTACTAGGTATGCTACTTCAGTACCTATATCACATAGATAATCGAATAACAAAACATGAAGATAATATTATAGGTATATTCCGTTGTTTGAGAATCGACGATATAAACTTTGATTATATACCTATTATAAACAAGGATTAAAGGTATCAAAGCGTTGATGTAGAACTTTGAAGAACAGATACGTCGTTGTTCCCTTCCTCCATCGGCTGCGAATATGAAAAAATACTAAGAGATACTTTTTGTTAAACATTTTTCTGTAATAAATTCTAATAACACCCTGTATCTCCGCAACTGTGAGCCTCAGAAGCTTAATTTCAACCTTAAGTTTGACGGCTCATCCGATCATGTGACACGCCAAGTTTGAAGAAACTATCTCGTATAATTCTAGAGATACTAAAAAATACGTGTATTTTTCTCTAAACTTCTATGCTCTGTATAAAAAAAACTAAGGCCCGTAGAAGAAAAAAATATATGAAGAAGTGCCCTTATTTTGACTCCAAGAATACGTGGTTTCATTTTTGACCATCAGTTCAGTTACACCCTGTATACAGTGTCTTAAGACTATTTTACGGTATAACTTTCCAATACCGCCCTGTTTTCGAGATAATAATAATAATGACAGAAAGTTGGACGCAAATGGGAATTTTCTTTACTTGAAGTTTCTCAAAACAAATTATTCTTGATAAAAGTTAGTGCTTGTGCTTAAACTCAAAATCGACCTGTAAAAATTGTAAAATTTCTATACGTATACAGGGAAGGTTGAAAAATATGAAAATTCCTCAAAAGTAAAGTACTCTTATTTTTAGAACTACAGCAGTATAGCACTAAGAAAAGTTGTTTGGAATCCCAAGAAAATGTCAAATATGAATTCACAGCCACCTATCCAAAAGAAGAAGAAAAATCACACTTTCGCATTTTTTATTCACTGTATAATACATAATATTAATATTAGCTATGCATTTTGAGGCACATCTTCAAGCATGACAGTACGATACCAACGATTTTTATTTACGTTCAACTAGCATCTTAAAAACACTTAATAACTGAAACTTCTGCAAAGTTTGTCGTTTTTTTGTGTCCAGGTAAAATACTACTACAATTTCAAACATAACTTAGCAACTAATTTGTGGAACACAAAAATATTTTAATAGAGCAATAATTTAAGTTATTTAATAAATGACAATTCAACAATAAAAATATCACAACAAAAAAATTATTACGAGACTAAACATTTCAGTGACTACTCTACATGTGACCCTTCCTTCGCTTCCTTTCGCCTTCAACCAGCGACTATCCCACTAGGCAATATAACAAATTTTTGAGGTAATTATGGAACGTAGTGTATGCACCGCCCGATTTTCTTGAAATTTTGGCTACCCACCTATTTTCGAGGTCCCTGACCAAGAATCTAACCTTTTTTGAGGCCGGACGTAGTTTCCGAGAAAATGAATTTTCAAATTTCCTTTTGACACCCGACACCCCATTTTTCACGGCGACATTTGTGGTTATAATCCAGATAAATTTTTAGTGTACGCAGCTTAAACTGATCACCATCTTATGCTGCAGAAGGCGCAAAATATGGTGGTGATCAATTTGAGCTAAATTCATCTCGATTATAACCAAATATTACCTTGAAAAAGTGGGGCGTCAAAAGGAAATTTGAAAATTCATTTTCTCGGAAACTATGTCCGACCTCAAAACACTGAGGTCAGATTCGTGTTCAGGGACCTCGAAAATAGGTGGGTAGCCAAAATTTCAAGAAAATCGGGCGGTGCATACACTATGCTCCATAATTACCATTTTTGAATACGCTTCTTCAATGTTTGAATACGATTTTGCAGACTTCTAAGCTTCACAACTCACAACGCTTTCGGCTACGGCTTTTTCAACCTGTCCAAGTTCAATTTTTTGTTTTTTTTTATTGGGGACCTTCCCTACGACTCGTGCTCGATTTGGACAAATAACTTGGGCAACCTGGTAACTTACAAGGTATTGCACCTAAAAGTAAGTATATTTTGTAAAAATATAATGAAATTAACTAGCCATGAAAATTTAAAACCTTTAGCTAAACGTGGAATTTTTAAAGGTGCACGTAAAGTTTCACCAGTCGATTCTACAACACACCGTTGATTGAGGACCATCGACGAACACACGTAGTCTCCCTTTCAATGTCTTGTGTTAAAAGTGTTGTTCACAGACCTACAATAACCTGAAGCTTTATGAAAAATATATAAAAATGTAGGAAGTGGCTATTTATACGTCCGACGGATACAAACATCAGTGTACGTCTTGCGCTCTCATTGGTCGATTGAGTCACGTGACACATAACCTTTCTTCTACCGTCCGATGGATTATGAATCGGCTTGTTTACTAAGTCAATTTGATGATGTCCGAGATTATTCAGACCTATCTTGTCTCATTTTATATTGCGTATGCCCTACTTTTTCCGCGATGGGCGCTGCGGAATGAAAAATGAAGTGGTTATTTTATTATTTACAATGATGTAACCCACCCGACATTCGGCGCCGCGCCGAATGTCGGGGGGTAGCCAAAATTTCAAGAAAATCGGGGGTGGGTTACACCATTGGAAATTATTACCACTTATTTTTTCATATGGCAGCGTCTATCCCCCAAAAAGGAGCAGTGCATACGCTCCTTATTGCAAAGATGCTTGAGAAAAATGCACTTCCGACGTATCTAAATATTAGTTTACTTCGGCTTCGGACGTGTACGGAGTTAAATGCACGTCCAAAGAAGTCACGTGACTCAGCCCGCCAATGAGAGCGCAAGACGTATACTGACGTTTGTATCCGTCGGATGTATAAATAGCCACTTCCAAAAATGTAACATATAACTTACCTTAGAATGTTTCTTGACTACAAAGTCAGCCCTTTTTATGGCCTGCACCCATTTTGCCCTCAAAACCGGCTCCTTAGGAAAGGCAAAAACGGACACTTTTGGCTTTGGCTCGGTTAGGTTAGGCAATTTGGGCGTCGATTAATTCGTTCCTTCATCGACGAATTTGGGACACAACACTTCTCGGGCATGGCTGAGAAAACACAAGAAAACACCCATTTTGATATTATACATACAACCAGAGACTTGCCTTGATGGCAAGTCTCTGTATACAACAAAACACACTTTCACTTCCTAACCTCCGTATTTAGGTATCCCTTTATCTGATGGCTCAAAACATGAAATGTTTTTGATAGGCACACACTAATTATCGGACTAGAACACCACTGGTCCTCTGCACACTACTGTATCACAGACCTATATAGCTTCGCTATATAGGTCTGTGACTGTATCCTATATAGGTCTGTGACTGTATCCACCAAATACACGTAATAACAATCACAGATTACCCAGTAACGATAATATAAGTGGAAATCAGTAAACGAGGAAAACGAGGAACAGATACAGATCAAAAACAAAAACAGCTGGACGTCGTCGCGTCGGACGACAGTAGTTGTATGGCCTTGTCCATAGGTGGCGGTGCGCTGACCGCGTAGTTTTCTGCGCTCTTCCGTCGTCGATGGAGTGACCTTTTGCCCGAACCGTTGATTGAAGATTCCTTTCTCCATCGACTGACTCGAATGGTGGTTTCGGAATTTGGCGCCACCGTACGGACGCGTGTCGGTGAAATGTAAGAGAACGAGACAGAAACATTTAGTAACAAGTGGGAATGTGACAGACAGCCCATAAGGATCATATTCGCATGCCACCCTAAGGGAGGATATCTTCCCCTTCTTCAATCAACGGTAATACCTATAGCCGTAGGCTATATTGTTGCCTAAGGCGTAGGCTTTATTTATTCTGTGATAGTAGCTATGGATAAATGCAAAAGTCTAATCAGTCAACATCTTAGCCCCATGACATCATGGGTCTAGAAAATTTCAGGGCCTTTTTCAGTCGCAAAAAAAGCAATATTTTAAGCTATATTTTTGCATTTACATTTAATGTCCATAACACATAAAACTGAATGTTTTTCTCTGTTTTTGTGGTTAACGTTACACTGTACTGATGTTAATGCCAAAGAGCATGAAACACACATATGCAGTTACTACTTTTTTGTTCATTTTGAGTGCTTGCCCATTATCGCTTTTCTTGTAAACATTTTTATACTCATTAATCTTATATCTTTAAAATAAGGGGACCCAGCATGTCACAGTCTATCACATAGGAAAAGTGAAGCCTTGAGGGGAAGTTTGTTTTCTGTCAACTCCAAGGAGACTTGTACAAGGTTATGTCGTTGAGTGACCCTCATTCAACGGTTATGTTATATGTCAGTGTCCAACTGCCATCAGGTTTTATGTGACATGCCAGTGCCATAGATTCTAAAGAAGGCAAAATATGTCCCATCATAATTCACAATTTTTAAATTTTCTAACTTCCAGATACTCAGATGTGTCAAAGGTAATGTGGTCGCCTGTAGTAGTAGTCCCAATAATTGCAACCAGATTTTTCCTGTAGCACCTTCAGTAATTCTACAATTCCCATTACGTGGGCATTACGTATAAGTAGGTAGTTCAAAACAAATCGTATTTCGAAAATTTTAAATTACTAAGCAGGTAGCTTCATGGAAACCATTATTAATTTTTACTAACAATCAAAGTACCTGCTATATTCATAGATTCTCCAACAAAATGGCATACTTGGCATCACTGAGACCATTAGAAGGAGGAAAGAATAGGCCTCACTTTGGAAAGTATAATGTTGGGTCCCCTTAGTTTAAAGAGTCCCTGATCGTATTCAATCGCATTACAACGGGAACCATTGTTGCCAAGTTAAAGAATCGTTCCTCCGCAGCTACCTACACATCGGCCATGCCAAGGCGGCCCTCCTCAACCAGTACTACCAGGAGGCCTTCGAGGGCAAGCTTATAATGCGGTTCGACGACACCAACCCGGCCAAGGAGAACGTCCACTTTGAAAAGGTCATCCTCGAGGATGTGGAGATGCTGCAGATCAAGCCCGACATGTTTACGCACACGTCCCAATATTTCGATTTGATGCTGGAGTACTGCGAGAGGATGCTGAAGGAGGGGAAGGCGTACGTGGACAATACGGACGCTGAAACGATGAAGGCCCAGCGTGAACAGAAGATAGAGTCCGCCAACAGGAGCAACTGTAAGTTTTTTTTACATCCGTAAGAAACCACCCTGAGAAAAAAATCATCCCCGATACCACCCCTCCCCCCAACTTTAAACAACATCAAATAGACCTGGACCAACACTATGTTAACATGTTAAGCGCCATGTACATGTTTGTACTGGGCCACGGCGGTCCCTACTTTAGACTACGGTGTGAGCCTGGGGTAATACTGGGTTTTAAATGCGGAACAACAGCTGTTCCTCAGAAAGTGACATTTTATTCTCACATGTGAAAATCAGTGGTCCAAATATATGAAAAATTGCATGTGTTAGGGGTCCCTGCAGTTTATTTGATGAAAGAATATATAATATATATCACGAATTTTTTATTTGTTTTTTTTTAGAAGTTGTACTAAAGAACATGTAGAATATTTTTTAGTTTTTAGTTATAATAAGCAGCAAAGCACTCAAAACCAAAATGGGATTTGCTCACACCCTCTTCATGATAAGTTGTCACCTTGGGAACTCATTTTGAAACAGATACCTAACTGTTTATTTTTCTTCTTTTGCTATAGACTGCCGCTATGGACCTGTGGCTTTATACGAAAAATTATCATCAAGGGGCCATGGTGGTCCATTGGGAGCGCTGCTTTTTTATGTTTTCAGACAAAAAATAAGCAAACATTTAGTCAAGATTACTTAAATTGAAAAAAAAAAAAACAAGTGAAAAAAGTAAATCTTTTATTCACATTGCTACTTTTCGTGACAGCTGCCATTTTCGAGATATGACACAAACTTGTGTTTTTTTAAAAAGAAACCGTATTTGGCCATGGTCTCGAAAAATCGGGCATTTTTAGAGCTTTCCAATGATATAATACTCGATATAGTTATTCGGAAAAATAAAGGAGATAACTACGGTTTCCATTTTAAAAAACACAAGTAGGACATGACAACCGCATTGGGGACACAATTCCCTCCAATTTTTGTATTTACACTTTTTATCTTAAATCAGAAACAACGAAGTTAGATGGATTAGAATAAATCGCCAAAATTTCGTTTTTTCAAAAAAAAATTAGCAAAAACGTAACGAAAAAATTATAATAAAGTTGTCTTGGTTAAAGTTCTTTTTATTACTAATTTCACAAAAATTGTTAATTTAGGACAATACCTACTGTAAATCAAGAATTCCAAATGAATGAAGGCCATTTCTCAGCCTACTACGAAATTTTAATTTTTTCGAATTCACGCGCACCGCAACACAAAATTGCGTTTTTCATGAAAACGGTTAAGGTTTTCGTATTTTTGCAAGAGACATTTTTTGTTCAAAATCGAATGTAATTTAATATTCATTCCGCTGTCTAAAATGCAGATTTTTCAACGACAAAAAAGTTTAAAACACTTTTGTTCGAAAGTAACGACGTAGCCAATGCCCTCTAGCGGCTAGAAGAAAGTTGATAGAAAATTCATAATCGCCGTCCCAGAAAACATAAAAGTACCAATTTTCAACTCGATAGCATAAATGAAACCGAAAATACTAATTTTGTTCTGTTTTTAAAAGAAAACTTTGACGCCCTGTATGTCGAAAACGAAGCGTTTTTGGACAAAATGTTATATGAAGAACCCCATTTATTTTTAAAAATACTACACAAATTTTGCGTATGGCAGTTTAACTTCGACTCACCCTGTATTATAATTACTTTCGATACTATCTTATTAATTTTCGAAGGCAGTGCGCGTGCACTTAAAGTATGGAGTACTCTTCATTCTGAGTAGAACTTTTGTCCATAACCGGTTTGCTTTTGAAATTTCATGTTGGCACATCTTATAGGGTTTAATTAGATATGGCTAAAACTGGTAACTTTCCCGGGTTTTTTCTATTGCAACGTTGAAAAAAATATATTATACATGACCAGTGCTTTAAAAAAAGTTCAAAACACGTTTTCTATTGGAAAATATAGAAGATTTAATTTAGACTCGTTTTTTTATTACAAAGATCTTAGATTTATTAAGCCCTTGCCTTTGTTTCAGCTGTAGAAGAAAACCTGAAACTGTGGGAGGAAATGAAAAAGGGCACGGATAAAGGTCAAACTTGCTGTGTTAGAGCAAAGATTGATATGCAGTCTCCGAATGGTTGTCTAAGAGATCCAACGATATACAGGTGTAAAAACGAACCACATCCTAGAACGGGACATAAATACAAGTAGGTGCACATTTTAATGGTCTTTAACTAACAAGTATACAGGGTGTTCCTTAATGGCATGCTAATACTTAAGGGGGTTATTCTTGGGACCATTTTAAGAAAAAAACTTCATATGAACGTATGTCGTAAACGTCCTAACTTTTGAGATACAGGGCGTTAAAGTTCTTTTTTTTTTAATTGAATTTTGGCTACATCTTCCAAAATAATCAAGCTGCTGAACTGAAATTTGGCACTGCTATGTTTTTGGGGATGGAGAATAAGCTGAAAATGTCAATTTCACCGTATCTCACAGGCGCCACTTGCGCTGTTTTTTGATCACGCTTTTACGCGTAAATTTTTTGAGGTTATCTTTTTGGTCCTGCAGGTCCATCACTTTGGTGCATCTTTTCATTCTGCAAGAAAAAGGTACTCTTGTTCCATAATGATTAAATCAACCGTTTGCTTTGAAATTGCCAAAAAGTTCTCCAAAACACCTGTTGACTTCAATATTCGAAACATACAATTTTCACCTACCACCTTCAAGTGTTACAGATCAACTGTACCATTTAAACTGAGAAAAAAATCCCTATGAACAATGTACCAAAAATTATTCGCTTTCAAAATAGAAAGGATTGAATTTGACAAAATTTGGACACTCTATTTCAAGAAAACCAATGGTGTTTTGACCAATGCCCATTTGGCATTTTTTTCATCATTTTGAATGTACAGTTGATCTGTAACATTTGAAAGCAGTAGGTGAAAATTTTATGTTTCGAATATTGGAATCAACAGGTGTTTTGGGGCACATTTTGGTAATTTCAACGCAAACGGTTGATTTAATCGTTATGAAACAAAAGTATCTTTTTCTTGCAGGATGAAAAGATGCACTAAAATGATGGACCTGCAGGACCAAAAAGATAACCTCAAAAAAGTTACGCGTAAAAGCGGTGAAATTGACATTTTCAGCTTATTCTCCATCCCCAAAAACATAGCAGTGCCAAATTCCAGTTCAGCAGCTTGATTATTTCGGGAGATGTAGCCAAAATTCAATTTAAAAAATGAACTTTAACGCCCTGTATCTCAAAAGTTAGGACGTTTACGGCATACGTTCATATGAAGTTTTTTTCTTAAAATGGGCCCAAGAATAACCCCCTTAAGTATTAGCATGTCATTAAGGAACACCCTGCATTAATAAAAGCGATTAATAATATTATTGAAATGTTGAGATTATTAATAACTAATAACTTTCTAATAATTAGTTGCAACATGTTTCTGTCGACTGTATTTGTATAAAAATCTGGTTTTCAAATATCAAGTAGGTACCTATCTACTTATTTTTTTCTGGTAGTAATAATATTGTGACCCTCACAATACTCTAAACAAACATCTGTTGCTTGCATCCTATTGGTATTACTGCAAACATATTTTTAAACTTTATTTTTTAAATTAACTTTGTCACCTTAGGTTTTCACATATGTAGATTAAAGGAGCCATAGATAGTCGGAAGCATTGTTGAAACCGTCCGCAAAAAATCCTGCTACACCAACTTTCAAACTTTAATTTTGGAGCGAAAACAAATTAAAACAGATAAATTTTAATGTCTTACAATTCTTAGGACTCGATACTAAGTTAAGGTTTAGTTATTAGTTTTTATATAGAATAATTTTATGCAAAATATTTTGTGTAGTGTGCGAAAATTTCAACAATGCTTCTGACAGTCTATGTGTAGCTTTGTCTATGGTTTTCATTCTCTCTCCATTGTTACCAAGTACCCCTTCTCCGTAGGGTATACCCAACATACGACTTCGCCTGTCCCATAGTGGATTCCATCGAAGGCGTAACGCACACACTACGCACCATGGAGTACCACGACCGGGACCCGCAATTCTACTGGTTCATCGAGGCGCTGGACCTGCGCCGCCCGCACATCTGGGAGTACAGCCGACTGGCGATGACCAACACGGTGCTGAGCAAGCGCAAGCTGACCTGGTTCGTGGACGAGGAACTGGTGGACGGGTGGGACGACCCCAGGATGCCGACCGTCAGGGGGGTGCTCCGGAGAGGTGAGCAACATCATAACCTAACAAACATTTAGGTACGATGATAGTCGCTATGGTATTTGGATTTGGTGCTGTTTGTTGTGCGCAAGTCTCGAAGTGTACTCGTGCCAAATGAACTATTTTCCATACAATAATGGATATTTTTTCAGAACATTGCACATAAACGTCTTTGTTTTCATTCAGCAATTTTTGCAGTAACTCATGGTGGTTTATGTGCAACACTGCTTGAACTTTCAAAAATGCCCACAAGACTTAAGAAAATTTGCAGCATAAACAAACACGGTGGCGTAGCTATGCTAGGGCAGTTCTTTCATAGGCGAAAACATTTATTAACACGTTCACTGCGATACAAGTCAGATTTGTCCGGTATCGGTGATTTCATTACCACGGGTGCCAGTCACGCCATCTATTCCCATTGCGGCGAAAGCCGTATCTTCTAAACTAATAATCCGCCACATACACGTGTTACAGATACTTACTTGAAGAGCGTAAAAAGGCAAATTTATTTAGATTGGATACTATGTACCGGACATATCTGTCTGGTATTGCCCCAGATAAAAATAATTTAACACTGGTGCGATACCGGGCGAATTTGTCTTGTAATGGCATTTTGGTTGTGTGTGTTGGTGAGCGTTTATTTGGGACAACGTGCAAGTGCGAAGATGTCTTTTTGTAGTAAAACGATATTTTCCTATGTAAAATCATATCTACAGTTTGTTCAGCGAATGTTCGGCCCTACGTCACAACTCCCGTCCTTGTCTTACTCATGACTATACGACGGATATTGATCGTATATTCACGAGCCAGACAAGGACGGGAGTTGTGACGTAGGGCCCAACATTCGCTGAACAAACTGTATATTTTATATTCTATTGTTTTTGATTTGTTTTTTTATGCCACTATTTGTGATTATGAGAAATAGTATATTATACACTTAGGTTGAGAAGTGAGCCATTATTTACAGAGCATTTTTATATCCTGAGGCGCGTGGCGCCGAAGGATATAATATGCGTGGTAAACAATGGCCTTCTCAACCGAAGTGTATATAAAATTTTTTTACTACTAACATTGAAATATTGCCATATTTTACATATTTGATTAGATTTGAGTTTAGTTGTCAAGCTGATAAAATGAACTTAATTTTTAAATGTCATATAGAAAATTTTTCATTATTTACCTAGGTATTTTTTTATTATCATTATTTACCTAGGGAGAGAAATATTATAATTAAAAAATTAATATAAAAACATTATTTTAAAAAAATATTTTTTTACTACTATCCTGAGAAATCACCATTATTTACCTCATTCCTCTAATGAGAAGTAATATTTCTCTCCCTAGGTAAATAATGATAATAAAAAAATACCTAGGCAAATAATGCAAAATTTTCTATACAGGGTGATTCAGTTCCGGTGCTCAACATGGGGATCTCGGAAACCGTAACAGATACGAAGTCGGTCAAATGGAGGCAAACTTGCGCCTTTGGGCGCCCAACAATATGCCGTTGAGAAAGTTAAAATATTTTCATGGGTTGCTGAGATATTTAAGAAAAACCGAATTTTTGTAAATTAGATTTTATTTTTTTCTGGCGCTATTTGCGATAATATTGAAAAACAAATTGTACTTTTTCGTTGCAACTTTTTATGAACTACGTCACGGTATTTTTAGATTTTAGGGGCGACGTTTCGTTTTTGAGATAGAGGGATCATCTTCATTTTTTTAAATACGGACCTGGATTTTTTATTCCATATTTCGAAATAAATCGTTGTCCGGAGTACTTATAAATATATAAATAAAAAAATTCTTGAAAATTACCAAAATATTCAAGTTCCTTGTATACCAACTGCACTTCATATTTTATGTCAATGAAATTAAAACAATAGGGGTACTTTACTCTTGGGTGATTTTCACATTTTTTCCACCCTGTATGTTTAAACCAATATGTTTTTCTTGCAATCCAATTATTTTTGCAAGCAAAACTTTTCAGCAAGAATGACTTTTTTCGAAAAGTTACTAATAAAGAAAGTTCCTCCCCTCCGGACACTAATCCAGGGACACACTGTATATATTCCTTTATACATCGGCGAAACGAAGACAAAACAATAGTAATTGCCCTCCTCCCCGCACAATCATTAGGTTTTTTCTGGAGTACTTCTAGTTTGGAGTATTGTGAGGGTAACATTTATTATTCTGTTATTCTCTAACACTCAAAGTCTTTTTTGTGAACGACCCGACACCACCCACCGACTGAGTATTCCCAGACGCAACAGAGTCACAGAGTCGTTTTGTTCTACTCTCAGTAGCGATTATTATGTTATTGGTTGTAAAGGTTGGAATTAATTCGGTAAAATGTCGCACTGTGCGATTAAAAAAAAAACGCTTCGACACGTCCAACATAATTTTGAAAGGCGCATATTTTGACATATTTGTCGTTCTTTTGACGTCATTACTTACCAAGCTATGATGCCATCTATATTTTTTAAATGGCAACCACTATTTTTGATTGCGTCATTTAAAAGAATGCACTTTTTTTGTATTGGTACGCAAATAATAATAATACATTACATAACAATTTTTTTCATAAATTTTAAATTTCAGTTATAAATAACAAAGAGCAAACTAAATCAAATTAAATGTTCAATATGAAACAGAGGGAAAAAATTAAGCCGCTTAAAAATGGAACTGAGCAAAAAATAAGCACTACAATGTAGGTACAAAAACCTAATAATTTATGTTAAATTTAAAATTTATGAAAAAAAATTGTTATGTAATGTATTATTATTATTTGAGTCCCGATGCAAGAAAAGTGCGTTCTTTTAAATGACGCTATCAAAAATAGTGGTTGCCATTTAAAAAAATATATAGATGATGTCATAGCTTGGTTAGTAATGATGTCACAAGAACGACAAATATGTCAAAATATTTCAAAATTATGTTGGATGTGTCATGGTGTTTTTTTTTTAAATCGCACAGTACAACATTTTACCGAATTTATTCCAACCTTTTACGCTCACTGTATGTTATTATTATGTGTATATTAATATTAATCCTCAGTAGAGATGGGTTTGTACCGGGTACATTCGTTTGCTCCTTGGAAACATTCATTATGTACCCTGAATGTACCGGGTGCATTGCTTTTTTTGCAGTTTTGAATTTGTCATGAAAAGTCCTTTTTGGCAATACCAAATAAGTGATATTTGAATGGAATTAACTAGAAAAATAGCATGAAAATACAGTTTTAAGCATTTTTGGGTCTTTTATTCATAAAAATAAATATGTTGATTGTTGCGCTTTACTTTGCTACATAACGTGTAATAAAATATTTAAAAATAAAAAAAAACAAAATAAAAATACATTCTAGGATTCTAGGTACACGCGCGGCCCTTGAAATCGTTCCAATACGTGCGGACGCAAAGGCATTTAACTGACAACGTTGCAATTACCCCTCCCCTCTCTCGCGGTTTGAAAGCCAGCGATAACCTTAAAAGCGTAAGTGACGGCAAATCTAACATCTTATTACGCGACATTACCTTACGTGACATTGCCAGTTACAGTGCAAGAAACAGTAAATTCGGCGCTGTTAGGTTGGCCTTAGATTGCCTGAATAATAGTGGAAAATCATATAACCCTGCCCACGGACATTGGTGGCTTTTTTCGCAAAAGTCTTTCGCCGTTCTAAAAATCGAAGAAGGTGGTAAATCTCTTAATTGGGTGTCGTACTTTCCTCCGGTACCAAAAAGAACCTCGAAAATCCGATGTCTAAGAGAAATTCCCGATTCCCGATTAACCACTTGCGAGAAACGGGACGGGGACGGCTGTAGAATCAACGAAACCGACGGAAAATCCTCTGAAACCACTATTGGAAATTGCTTTTTTTTTTCTCATTTCTCGATTTTTCGGGGGCGCGGGAAGCATCAGAACCTCACCCGAGGACTCCAGGGAAGCTTTAAAAATTGAAATAAACCAAAGATATGGTTCGCGGTTAGGATAAAGAAGTGTATTAAACCAATGAAAAAAACCACTACGAGATTCTTCTATAATAACACAATTATACTTAGATATTATACCTTATTTAACTAATAGGTACCACTTTGACAATCAAAGAAATCCGCGTAATTTCACGTTACGTGAATCTCAAAACACCAAGAAACTGTGTAAAACTTTAAATCCACTTTATTATAATGATAATGCAGCGATTTATAACCTATTTTAGTTGACTGACGTATCGCAATTTTTATTTTCTACGGGGAGGAGCGGGTCGGTACGAGGGAATGTAGGAAAAGTTGTTGATTTGCGAAGCCGTGGAATTGGCGCAACGTTGCCGCACTTACCCGAAATTCTTGATTTCTTGCTTATTTCTCATGCCTAATGGAACGATTTATGAGGCCGCGCGTGTACATCATGAAGCAGAAAACAGTCTTCTTACCAAGCAAGTTCTTTGTGTTGTAAGTCTAAGTCACAGCTTTTTAATCACAAAATTATCGAGAAATAAAATGCTTTGCAAAAACCCTAACTATAATGGCGCCAAATTTGAAATTTTATAAGTACCCGGTGCAAACCATTATGCACCCTGGGTATGTACCCATTTGGGAACATTCATATGTTCCCAGGTGCATTCGCCTGCCCATCTCTAATCCTCAGTAATTCTATTACAGATCAGCTGACTTTTTCGGGTATTTTTTAGAGCTTAAACAGTGACATCTTGACACCTTAATCAGGTTATCGGCCCTTTTGAGGCCCTTTCTTAGAATAAAACTAAAATAACTCCCTAACTTTTAAAATTAGGCCCATAATACCTTATACCAAAAAGTATCCACTCTTTAAGGGCTTTCCAAACATGTAATAAAATATAGGGTGTTCCATTTAAAATTAACGAGCAAACTTAGGATTTGCTTAAGAGAATCGACCGGTATGTTCTTCAGAACTTTATCTCAATATCAGTCCAAAATTGTTAACTAGGCATAACATGCCACCTCCAGTCCAAGTTATAGCCCAAAGTCTTATTTGGTTTTTGAGTAATACATTTCCAAAAGTGGCCCCTTTTTTCGTTTAAAATTAAAATAACTTCCTACCTTTCAAAAGAGACCCTTAATACCCTGTACCAAAAAGAACATACTCTTTAAGGGCTTTCTTAAAATCTAACAAAATACAGGGTGTTCCATTAAAAAAACATAACTTTGGGTCGCCACTACTTATTGGATCACCCTGTATATTGGAAAATATTTTCGTAATGTAGTACTCATGTTTCTCTACAAGTTTTGCCTATACTTTTTTTTTCTAGCATTAACAATGTAGAAGATATAGACTACCGCGCCCTACGTCACTCACCCTGTATATGGAAAAACTAAATTTTTTGCGCATGACACTTGACATTCTAGATCAGCTGATTTTACTGCATAAAAATTGTCATTAAGAAAAAAACCATCGCAAGTACCCTATTAATTGTATAGTCCAAGAGCCGGCCGAATGATTTCAACTGTTATAAGCTCATAGAATAAGATGTCATGTAAAATGTAGAGAGTATATTTCTTTACTTGAAGCGAGTAGGTTGCCTCAGACAATATGGGCCCGATCATTGTTATTTAAAGAGTTGTGTCTTTTGACACATTCTAAAAGTGCCGTTCTAAAAATCGAAGGAGGTGGTAAATTTCTTAATTGGGTCTTGCACTTTCCTCCAGTACCAAAAGGGACCTCAAAAATCCGTTATTTAACCAAATTTCCCGACTCCCGATTTCCAAGTTTCGAGAAACGGGACGGCTTAGAATTAGCGAAATTGACAGGAAATCCTGAGGAACCGCTCTTATAAATTGCATGTTTTTTCTCATTTTTTAATTTTTCGGGAGCACCGGAAACATCTGCACCTCACTTGAAGACTTGAGGGAAGCTTTAAAAATTGCGACCCCAGAACCCCGAGCCGAAATAACTTATCTGTGGCTCGGCGAAAAAGGGTAATTTCTGACAGTTTACGGACTTTGGTTTGTAGGTGATGGGAAATGCCTCCCAATCACGTAAAAAAGATGCGTCCCACCTGTGTTGGTCGTTTCTTTCGCCGAAAATCCTTAATAACTCGAAAAGAGAAATAATTTAACTGAAAAAGTTTCTTTAAATATGTTGACCCATTCTCCGGCCATCTCGCCGTACTGTCAGATCTCCCGAAAAATGCGTTTGAAAAATTTTTTTCCTGTGCACCAAGCGGTATATGGCACTGGCTGTATAGTGGGACTTCGCACACAACTCGCGTCCCTGAAGTCCAGACTTGCCCCCATCTTTCGTGCCGTATTTAACAGCGGAGGATTTTCGGGGCCCCGAAAATACGCCTATCGGATTTCTTAAGGACCAAGTGACCCTTATTGTTATTGTTGCTCCATGGGCCTTCTTTCCGATGGTAGGCCAACTTCTTTAAATAACAATGATCGGGCCCATATAAATTGAGGCAACCTACTCGCTTCAAGTAAAGAAATACACTCTCTACATTTTACACAATACCTTATTCCATAAGCTTATGAGAGTTGAAATCATGCAGCCGGCTCTCGTACTAAGAGCTTTAAGTTACTTTTAAAGCAATGGTCAAGTACCCTATTGGGCTCTGACAATCGATAATAAATCTGACCGAGAAAAGATCCATCCGCTAAGTTTGTGAATTCATACATTGCTAATATTGAACGTAATTCCAGGAATGACGGTGGAAGGCCTGAAGGAATTCATCATAGCCCAGGGCTCGAGTCGGTCCGTCGTCGTCATGGAATGGGACAAAATCTGGGCGTTCAACAAAAAAGTTATCGACCCTATCGCCCCGCGCTTTACCGCTCTCGAATTCAAAGACCCCGTCCCCGTTTTGCTGAAGGACGTCAAAGAAGAATGCCTCGTTGTGCCCAAGCATCCCAAAAACTCCGAGATCGGCAACAAGGAGGTTTGGGTAGGACCTCGGGTGCTTATAGACAGAGTCGACGCCGAGAGTCTGAAGGAAAATGAGAACGCCACATTTATTAATTGGGGCAATATTTTGATAAAGAAAATTAACAAGGAGGATGGGAAGATCGTGAGCATCGATGCCGAACCTAACCTTGACAATAAAGACTACAAGAAGACGTTGAAACTGACTTGGTTGGCCGAGACGGAGCAAGCACGATTCACGCCGACTTACTGCGTTTACTTCGATCACATTATAAGTAAGCCGATACTGGGGAAGGACGAAGATTTTAAGCAGTACGTCGGGCACGAGACGAGGAAAGAAGTGAAGATGTTGGGCGATCCAGAGTTGATGAAAGTGAAGAAGGGGGACATCATTCAGCTTCAAAGGAGGGGTTTCTTTAAAGTTGATGTCGAGTACAAAGAGCCGAGCATATATACTTGCAGGGAAAGGCCGGTGGCGCTGTTTTACATACCAGACGGGCATACAAAGGAGAACAATTTGGGAGGTTCTGCCCAAGAGAAGGGCCCTGCTTCGAAAAAGGTGAGCTTGATATCCATAGACCGACAGTAACACTATGCGCACTGCTTGCGTTCCACAATGATATGACAAAAATTAATTAATAGTATACTACATAGCGATAGTTGTAAACAGCTTATTACGTATGAGTGGAAAAATTGCGCACAAGCCGCGCAGCGGCGAGTGCTGTAATTCCAAGAGTATGTAATAAGCTTACAACTCGAGTTTTGTACTATAATTTTTCTTTGACGAAAGAAAAACTATTATAATAGATAAACTATACTTCTGATTATCTGACAGGCAACAATTAGTATGTTGGTTGGTTGCTATGGTGGCGCGGATGTCGCGCTAACAAGGCACCCGTGATAAGATATGTATTTTGTTTTAATTACGTGTCAGCCATTACATGTCAGTCATTACGTGTCAGTGTTCGTAACAATGGACTTACCTATAACCTAAACCGTTACTTAATAGGTTTGTTACTAGTATAGGAGTAGAAAAAAATATAATGCTCTGTAAATCATTAAGTATTGGAGACACAAAAAAAGTTTAGAAGAAAAAGTTGACCTCTTATTAAAGTCCACCTCTGCAGCGTGAGGAATTTTTCTCATATAAGATATAAGTAATGCACTGTAACTCATTATGTATTAGAGATACAAAAAAAATATGAGGAAAAGTTGTTCATACTTTGATCCACTAAAACTTTATTAGGGTCATTTTGCTCCAAAATAATTGTTTACGAAACGACCTATATAATAATAATAATAATAATATATATATATATATATATATGTTTATTCGTAAAAAGAAGTACACAACTATACAGTAATATGAACATCTAGGAGTACAATAATTACATAAACATCTAGGGGTACAATATTGACATAAACAAATATCCACGAAGCAACTATATAGCTGCTTGTGTGTGGTTTGACTTAATCTTAATAACTTTGATTAAAAGGTAGGTACTTTAGTCACAAATCGAGAATAAGTCTAAAATTGGTCAAATGTGTAGGTTCACAATCGAGAATAAGTTTAAATCTGTGGAGTGTGTAGTTCATGGCTGATAATACGATTGCTTAATAAACACAATCATTATATATACACTCGTTAAATACAACATAGTATCATATGACTGCGTTAAAAATGTTACAAACTAATTTTGTGTTTATTGCACCAATAAATTTTTTTATGCCCCTCTTAAAAGAACTGTAATTTATGGCTACTAAATATCTTTTCGGGTATCAAAGATGATGTCTTGGATGCCAGATAACAGGGACTTTTTTGTCCCACAGTTTTATTGCATTTAGGTGGTAGAAAAACTTTGTCTTTATTACGCGTAGCGTAGTTGTGTTCATTTTTTATCAGTAAAATTTTCTTCTTATCTATGCACTGTGCCAGTTTATAGCATGCCAATTGTCTGATATTAAATACTTTTGCCTGTTTGTAAAGGAGGTCACTTGGGAAAGTTTTGTTTTTTTCAAGCATGACCTTCAAAACCTATTTCTGTAACATATTTAGACATTCCAAGTTGGAGTCATTAACTCCACCCCAAGCAACAATACCATAAGATATCTGAGACTGAACCATCGCATAGTAACTGATTTTCAATCTCTCGAGACTTAAATACCCTCTTAAGTATTTAAATCAGTAAATTAGTGCCCTCATTTTATTAGTTACACTTTTAATGTGTATATCCCAACGCAGATGTCTATCCATCAGCACCCCCAGATACCTCACTGATTCTGCTTCCGGAACTCTATTCATATCATCAACTACAAGTGGGCCGATATTTGGCAGATGACTCTGGTATGAAGTAAAAGGAAGATATTTTGTTTTTTCGATATTTAATGTTAATTTATTATTTATTATAACAAAACCAATTGATTATAAGTTTAAAATTTTCTTCTGCTCTTAATTTTACATCCCCTTATCTTATGTATCCGCAGAATAGGTCACAGTGGCATCGTCCGCGAAACATATCATACGATTATCAGGAGCGACTTCAAACAAGTTATTCACATATATTATAAAAAGAAGAGGTCCTAATACTGTACCTTGTGGAACACCGCAAGATACAATTCTTTGAGAACTTATAGTTCCACCTATATTAACTAACTGTTTACGCCCTGTCAGATAACTTTCTAACAAACTGTATACTCTGTCCCTAAACCCATACTTTTCTAGTTTTTTTAATAGAATTTGTGATTGACGGTGTCAAAAGCTTTTTTTAGGTCGATGAATATACTAATTGTTGGTATTCGTTTGTCTAATTTATCGTAAATACATTGACAAAATTTCATAATAGCATCGTCTGTTGATCTGCCATTTCTGAAGCCGTATTGACTATTAGACAAGATTTTGAATTTTTCCATAAATGAAGTCATACGTTCTTTTAGAATCTTTTCGAATATCTTAGCGAAAACTGAGGTCAATGTAATTGGGCGATAGTTATTTAATATTTCTGTTACTCCGTGTGAGTCCATTTTTTGGTAAATAAAAAATTAAGGTCTTAATATTCTCACAGCTCAAATTTATTTTTTTAAATAGGCGACCGGTTTCGTGATTTTTAAAATTAATCACATCTTCAGGCCAAGACTACAACACAGAAATGTAAATAAATTAAATAAGTTATAAACAAAATACAAACAAATGACTTACGCAGCCATAATGGCATTGTACATTCAAAACTATATGTCATGAGGTAAATTTAAAATTAGAAAAAGAGGGGCAAACATTATACAAACAAATTATTTGTTAACAAACAGGACCAGGGTATAAAATAATAATGAACCAGTAAGTGCACAAATCCAAAAAAATGAGAAAAAAATAAGAAAAAACTACGTAGGAAAGCCAGGAATTCGCTATTGTTAGAGTAAACAGCCATTCAAACTGTCCAACTAGATCGCTACAATAGCTATCAGTGGAAAAGGTAATTAAATGTCTTAGATGATTCAAAATCAATTTGAGCATTCAAAACACTATCAAAATTAGTTTTACAATGTCTACATATCTCGAGTGATTCTAAATTATTCAAAATATAACCTTTCTTAGCAATATGTAAAATTTGGATATCTGTCGTTTGATTAAAAGTATGTCCCGTGTCAATCAGATGGTTAGCAAAATGGGACTTTCTCGAACCAGTCTTTAAATAATTAGTATGTTCTTTTATTCTAGTTTTAAAGTTTCTGCCAGTCCTACCTATGTAAAAACTATCGCAATCTCCGCACTGTAACTTATAAACTCCACTCCTATCCAGTATATTTATTTGGTCCTTATTTCTAACGAACAGGTTATGTAACGATCCAGAAGCTTTAAGTGAAATTCTAAAGTGTTCTTTAAATATATTAGCTAATTTATAAGAAGTTGGGCCAAAGAAAGTTAATGATCTAAATTTCAAATTTGAAGCTGAGTCCATAGAAGCAGGGTTAATGATATAAGAATTGTTTAAGTCGATTTTATGTTGTTTTTTAAGCAAAAGTTTATCTATGAGTGTCGGGTTGTAATTGTTTCTAGCAGCAATCTGTTTTATTGTTAATAATTCTTTGTTGAAGGATCCTTCTGATAAAGGCACTTTGAGGAGTCTATCCAAGTGACTATTAAAAGCTGATATTTTGTGTGAAAAGGGATGGTTAGATGAACTGTTAATTATTATGCCTGTGTTAGTATTTTTTCTATAAATATCGAAACTATGTTTGTTGTTTTTAATAGAAATACTAAGATCTAAGAAATTTAAATTTCCCTGTTCGTTTTGCACTTCGATAGAAAATTGTATGGAAGGATGTTTAGAATTCATATAAAGTAATAAAGCCTCTAGTTCGTTACGTGAGCCTGAAAAGAGAACAATGATATCATCAACGTAGCGGAAATAGTATAATAGTGAGTTTTGATGTGGGTTGTTATCATTTATAATATAACTAGACTCGAAATGATGCATATATATATCCGCCAAGATTGGTGACAATGGAGAACCCATAGCCAGACCGCTATTCTGACTATAAACCTCATCCTCAAATTGAAAGAAATTTTGATCCAAGCACAAATTCAATAATTTTAAAATGTCATCAGTGTACTCATCCGAATAATCACTTTCAATTAGTTTTTCTTTTACTAAATCAACAGTCAATTCTTTCGGAATATTAGTAAATAGATTTGAAACATCGAAAGATACCAAGAAACTGTTGGCAGGCACATGCAACTGTTTAATTTTATTTATGAGATCTATATTATTAATGACTGTGTGACTAAAGTGTCCCGAAAATAGACTCTTAAGCACGTTGTTCAACCATTTGGCTAGTTCGTATGTCGGAGAACCACAAAATGAAACAACTGGTCTTATCGGCATATCGGTAAAATTATCAGACTTATGAATTTTTAGAGTACCATACAACCTTGGTATCGACGAATCACTTGCCAAAAAGCGGCTGACACTAATCAAATCAGAGAAGAGGGTATTAATTCCTTTAATAGTTCTATTAGTTCTGTTTTTAAAAGAATTGAAATTAATATTAGATTTAACAAAATTATTTATCTGGAGGAAATGTAAAACTTTCTTATTATATTCGTCACGTTTCATTATGACTAGACAGTTCCCTTTATCGGCCTTAGTGAAAACCAGATTGTGGTCAGAAATTTTATTCTTTATAGACTTAACTACATTATTAGAATTTTGGAAATGTTTCTTGGTAACTAGGGATTTCTTATCACTCCTAATAGTACTCACCACATCATTCCTTAATTGATTTTTAACATTTATGTCATCAACACTCTGGACTATGGATTCGCATTCCGTCGCCAACATTTCCAAACTTCTCATACTAGTCTTGCGATTATCATTAGTTAGATTAAATTTAATACCTTTATTTAGTAAAGCAATCTCATCCTCAGAAAAACTGACTTGACTGAAATTCACAAAAGGATCATGAAATTTATGCGCTTCTTGGTCATTATTAATGGGTACATTATTTTGGTTTACACATATAAACTTTTGGAGTTTTATAATTTTAGAGTTCAGACATCGTATTTTTTGTTCCTTCAAGAATTCAACTGTCCTATGGATATTATGTAAGTGGTAATTGAGCACTTCAAAAACACAGGAATATCTCATCTTGTCATATAGACGTTTTAAACTAATGTCTAAAGAGCACAACTTCTGGTAACACTTTTTGATTTCTTCTCTAATTATTGTCTTCCTTAGATTTCTAAGGCAACGTTGGCTTGAGGTGAAAAGATTCCTTCTATTGATCTTAATACAAATATACCTTGGTTGTAGATTCAAGTCTAAACATTTGTTATTGAAGTAAATGCTGCATCATAATTTCATCTTCCGTATTGATAGTCTTCTATACTGTCGAGTAACTTCTGCCAGACTAGCCGTTGTTAATATTTCTGTTACTCCGTGTGAGTCCATTTTTTGGTAAATAAAAAATTAAGGTCTTAATATTCTCACAGCTCAAATTTATTTTTTTAAATAGGCGACCGGTTTCGTGATTTTTAAAATTAATCACATCTTCAGGCCAAGACTACAACACAGAAATGTAAATAAATTAAATAAGTTATAAACAAAATACAAACAAATGACTTACGCAGCCATAATGGCATTGTACATTCAAAACTATATGTCATGAGGTAAATTTAAAATTGGAAAAAGAGGGGCAAACATTATACAAACAAATTATTTGTTAACAAACAGGACCAGGGTATAAAATAATAATGAACCAGTAAGTGCACAAATCCAAAAAAATGAGAAAAAAATAAGAAAAAACTATGTAGGAAAGCCAGGAATTCACTATTGTTAGAGTAAACAGCCATTCAAACTGTCCAACCAGATCGCTACAATAGCTATCAGTGGAAAAGGTAATTAA
Source organism: Pseudeuparius sepicola (assembly GCA_963920635.1). Taxonomy (NCBI): domain Eukaryota; kingdom Metazoa; phylum Arthropoda; class Insecta; order Coleoptera; family Anthribidae; genus Pseudeuparius; species Pseudeuparius sepicola. The sequence continues at coordinate 23,956,170 of OY987298.1, read as the reverse complement.
ATGTCTTAGATGATTCAAAATCAATTTGAGCATTCAAAACACTATCAAAATTAGTTTTACAATGTCTACATATCTCAAGTGATTCTAAATTATTCAAAATATAACCTTTCTTGGCAATATGTAAAATTTGGATATCTGTCGTTTGATTAAAAGTATGTCCCGTGTCAATCAGATGGTTAGCAAAATGGGACTTTCTCGAACCAGTCTTTAAACAATTAGTATGTTCTTTTATTCTAGTTTTAAAGTTTCTGCCAGTCCTACCTATGTAAAAACTATCGCAATCTCCGCACTGTAACTTATAAACTCCACTCCTATCCAGTATATTTATTCGGTCCTTATTTCTAACGAACAGGTTATGTAACGATCCAGAAGCTTTAAGTGAAATTCGAAAGTGTTCTTTAAATATATTAGCTAATTTATAAGAAGTTGGGCCAAAGAAAGGTAATGATCTAAATTTCAAATTTGAAGCTGAGTCCATAGAAGCAGGGTTAATGATATAAGAATTGTTTAAGTCGATTTTATGTTGTTTTTTAAGCAAAAGTTTATCTATGAGTGTCGGGTTGTAATTGTTTCTAGCAGCAATCTGTTTTATTGTTAATAATTCTTTGTTGAAGGATCCTTCTGATAAAGGCACTTTGAGGAGTCTATCCAAGTGACTATTAAAAGCTGATATTTTGTGTGAAAAGGGATGGTTAGATGAACTGTTAATTATTATGCCTGTGTTAGTATTTTTTCTATAAATATCGAAACTATGTTTGTTGTTTTTAATAGAAATACTAAGATCTAAGAAATTTAAATTTCCCTGTTCGTTTTGCACTTCGATAGAAAATTGTATGGAAGGATGTTTAGAATTCATATAAAGTAATAAAGCCTCTAGTTCGTTACGTGAGCCTGAAAAGAGAACAATGATATCATCAACGTAGCGGAAATAGTATAATAGTGAGTTTTGATGTGGGTTGTTATCATTTATAATATAACTAGACTCGAAATGATGCATATATATATCCGCCAAGATTGGTGACAATGGAGAACCCATAGCCAGACCGCTATTCTAACTATAAACCTCATCCTCAAATTGAAAGAAATTTTGATCCAAGTACAAATTCAATAATTTTAAAATGTCATCAGTGTACTCATCCGAATAATCACTTTCAATTAGTTTTTCTTTTACTAAATCAACAGTCAATTCTTTCGGAATATTAGTAAATAGATTTGAAACATCGAAAGATACCAAGAAACTGTTGGCAGGCACATGTAACTGTTTAATTAAATAAATTTATTTAATTCATAAGTCTGATAATTTTACCGATATGCCGATAAGACCAGTTGTTTCATTTTGTGGTTCTCCGACATACGAACTAGCCAAATGGTTGAACAAGGTGCTTAAGAGTCTATTTTCGGGACACTTTAGTCACACAGTCATTAATAATATAGATCTCATAAATAAACTTAAACAGTTGCATGTGCCTGCCAACAGTTTCTTGGTATCTTTCGATGTTTCAAATCTATTTACTAATATTCCGAAAGAATTGACTGTTGATTTAGTAAAAGAAAAACTAATTGAAAGTGATTATTCGGATGAGTACACTGATGACATTTTAAAATTATTGAATTTGTGCTTGGATCAAAATTTCTTTCAATTTGAGGATGAGGTTTATAGTCAGAATAGTGGTCTGGCTATGGGTTCTCCATTGTCACCAATCTTGGCGGATATATATATGCATCATTTCGAGTCTAGTTATATTATAAATGATAACAACCCACATCAAAACTCACTATTATACTATTTCCGCTACGTTGATGATATCATTGTTCTCTTTTCAGGCTCACGTAACGAACTAGAGGCTTTATTACTTTATATGAATTCTAAACATCCTTCCATACAATTTTCTATCGAAGTGCAAAACGAACAGGGAAATTTAAATTTCTTAGATCTTAGTATTTCTATTAAAAACAACAAACATAGTTTCGATATTTATAGAAAAAATACTAACACAGGCATAATAATTAACAGTTCATCTAACCATCCCTTTTCACACAAAATATCAGCTTTTAATAGTCACTTGGATAGACTCCTCAAAGTGCCTTTATCAGAAGGATCCTTCAACAAAGAATTATTAACAATAAAACAGATTGCTGCTAGAAACAATTACAACCCGACACTCATAGATAAACTTTTGCTTAAAAAACAACATAAAATCGACTTAAACAATTCTTATATCATTAACCCTGCTTCTATGGACTCAGCTTCAAATTTGAAATTTAGATCATTAACTTTCTTTGGCCCAACTTCTTATAAATTAGCTAATATATTTAAAGAACACTTTAGAATTTCACTTAAAGCTTCTGGATCGTTACATAACCTGTTCGTTAGAAATAAGGACCAAATAAATATACTGGATAGGAGTGGAGTTTATAAGTTACAGTGCGGAGATTGCGATAGTTTTTACATAGGTAGGACTGGTAGAAACTTTATAACTAGAATAAAAGAACATACTAATTGTTTAAAGACTGGTTCGAGAAAGTCCCATTTTGCTAACCATCTGATTGACACGGGACATACTTTTAATCAAACGACAGATATCCAAATTTTACATATTGCTAAGAAAGGTTATATTTTGAATAATTTAGAATCACTCGAGATATGTAGACATTGTAAAACTAATTTTGATAGTGTTTTGAATGCTCAAATTGATTTTGAATCATCTAAGACATTTGATTACCTTTTCCACTGATAGCTATTGTAGCAATCTAGTTGGACAGTTTGAATGGCTGTTTACTCTAACAATAGCGAATTCCTGGCTTTCCTACGTAGTTTTTTCTTATTTTTTTGGATTTGTGCACTTACTGGTTCATTATTATTTTATACCCTGGTCCTGTTTGTTAACAAATAATTTGTTTGTATAATGTTTGCCCCTCTTTTTCTAATTTTAAATTTACCTCATGACATATAGTTTTGAATGTACAATGCCATTATGGCTGCGTAAGTCATTTGTTTGTATTTTGTTTATAACTTATTTAATTTATTTACATTTCTGTGTTGTAGTCTTGGCCTGAAGATGTGATTAATTTTAAAAATCACGAAACCGGTCGCCTATTTAAAAAAAATAAATTTGAGCTGTGAGAATATTAAGACCTTAATTTTTTATTTACCAAAAGATAGTTATTTAAATTATCAGTATCTCCACTTTTATGTAAGGGTTTAATAACTCCTATTTTTAGTATATATCAGGAAAAATTCCTATTTCCCAGCGCCGATTTATTATTTGCGTCAATGGCCTAGCTATTTGATAGCTTATTTGTCTAACAATTTCCGATGTAATATTGTCTTGGCGAGGCGACTTCCCAGATTTTAGTCCTTTAATTAGATTTATAATTTCAATCTCACTAGTTTCACACAGAAACATAGATTCCTTCACTAACCTACCAAGTTCTCTAAAATCTTTTGGTGGTGATGTTATTTCTCTAGATAAATTTTCGCCAACTGTTGCGAAGAACTCATTAAAGCAATCGGCGATGTCTTTCTTGTTTCTTATTACAGATCCATCATTTTTCTTTATTTGATTGATTTCATTTTTCATTTTGTGCTTATTGTTTAGGAAACCACCCTATAGCTCAATTCGTACCGGGAGTTCGAGTGTGATCTTTTGGTTGGACATTCAGGAGGCAGTCCCCAAGCAACCCTGAAAAAATTATCCTGTTTGGATTTTTTTTTTCAAAACTGACATATTGATTGGACTAAAAGTCTCCCAAGGATTGTAGCGAACATCATCAACATTATTTGTATATTTATTTGGTATTGTCTTTTTTAAAACGCCACAATTTAATTTCAATAATTTGGTTTTGTTTTTCTAATTAATTTTTTTTATTATATCATTGAGTAAAATATTATATACCCCGATTGCTGTAAGAAGTCCGAATTTTGTCAGATGACAAGTCTTCACAAAATCCCTTGGAATTTTCTATTGTCCATGGGTATAACATTGGCATATAATATGCGTCGCAACCAGTTAATGACGTTACTCATTAATTTATGGTGGTAAAAGATTCACAAGTGATACTAAAAGAGCATAATAAAATAAAAATCCTATTGCAATCACGATTATACCGCTTCAAATAACAATAGTAATTATGACTACAACTCATTTTAATAATAATTTAAAACATCATGTAAACACTTCCTTCCCATTTTGGTGTAATCAGCTGCTTTCGGCAGCGTCTATGTGCGGACTCAGGGAAATTTAGCTTCGGTGTGTCAAAGTGACGGTCAAGGTTTTCCGGATCGTTCAAACTGGTTCAAACATTGGGCAGTGAAAATATTCACGGGTTTTGTACGTTTCGTGAATTTTACCGTTATCTGTGTTCTTCATCTGGGCTCTTTACTGACCTGAACTTATGACCCGGTTGCATTTTTTGCTGCGTTGATGCCAACTTAGGATGTCAAAATTACCAATTGAAAGCCCTAATAAGGACTTCTTAAAAAAATTTGACTCAATGTAAAGAGGAATAGGACAGTTCATTGGTGTTCAATAACATGGTTATCAGCAAGCAACAACAGTGTTTATTACAATAATCTTTAATGAACCATAATTATTAATGTTCCAAGCTTTCGCCCTTTGATTGAGGGCTTCTTCGGAGAATTATATTAATAGTTTAATTATTGCAAAAATTATATAAATTTGGTGTTTAAATATGGCCGAAAAAGAAGTCATATGGTGGAAGGAATTTGATATATATGATTCTACTGAAATGAGAAGATAAAAAAATCGAATAAATATTAAATTCCCTGACGAAGCCCTCAATCAAAGGGCGAAAGCATGGAACATATAATAATTATGGTTCATTAAAGATTATTGTAATAAACACTGTTGCTAATAACCCTGTTATTGATTTCCATCATTGGATATCGTACACAGCAGTTACCTAGTTATTTAATTTTAATTAAATAAACAAAACAAAAACAACTCCAAATGAAAACTTACCTAGTACCAGTAGTGAATAAAACTCGAGCACTATAAACAAGCAGAGAGCAACCTCAGGGGCTCTAGTTCTCCATTTAAAATTTTAAATTAAAACATTTAAAATGAACGTTTAATTAAACCGAAATTTGAGGTATAATTCTCAATCAGTTAGACAATTGCTGAATGGCAGCAAATTTAAAATTTGGGAATGTTCCTGGGAGTTTTTGAGTTAATGCTCCCATTTGTTGGGAATATTTCCAATTTTTAATGCTCCCGTCCCGGGAATATTCCCAGTGACCCATCTCTAGTTGAGAATAATAAAGAAATGAATATAAATAGTAAATAAAATAAAGATGTGTAGTTATTGAAAAAGTTGTAACTTGTGATGACGTTATTAAGATGGTCGAGATATTGATCGTAAGTCGTGTAAGCCACATTTTCAAAGTAAAAGTGTGTCGAAGTATACGAAAAAAAGTGGGTCAACCATTCGTGTTTCTTTAGTAGTAGTAGTACGACAACATTCTTTGGCTTGTTCAGTTAGAAAAAGAATAGGTACTAAACACATTTTTGAGATAGTAAATTCATGAATTGCTTGAAATATTTATTTGTATTTGTAGGAAGTCGAGAAAGAAGAACAAACATCACCCTGCAGAACCGCAGCCAACATCAACTCTGAAATCGTCAAGCAAGGCGACGTGGTCAGAAATTTGAAGTCACTAAAGGCTTCCAAAGCGGAAATCGACAGTGCCGTCAAAATCTTGCTAACGCTCAAGACTGATTATAAAGCCCTTACGAATACCGAGTGGAAACCCGGTTTCACCCTTCCGGGGGAAGTGAAAAAAGAACCGACAGACGAGGGCGAGCTCCATGCCCAGATAGTTTCACAAGGCGACAAACTCCGAACGCTAAAATCTAGCAAAGCCGACAAGAGTGTCGTGGATGTGGAAGTTAAAAATTTGCTCAACTTGAAAGCAGTTTACAAGCAGGCTACGGGGAGAGACTGGAAACCTGCCACCGCGGCACCCGTCAAAACTGGAGAAAATGACGAGAATGCGTTATCTCGAAAAATTGGACAGCAAGGTGAGAAAGTGCGGGATCTAAAAAGTAAGAAGGCGGATAAGGCCTCGGTGGATGCTGAAGTGAGAGTCTTGCTTGGCCTGAAGGGAGACTACAAAAAATTGACGGGCAAGGATTGGGCCCCTGTCGCCGCGGCACCCGTCAAAAATGAGGAAGTGTCGCTGGACGAGAACGCGCTGTTGCAAAATATAGGACGGCAAGGCGACAAAGTGAGGGATCTGAAAAGTAAGAAGGCAGACAAGGCGACGGTGGATGGCGAAGTGAAGGTTTTGCTGGGGTTGAAGGCGGACTACAAACAGTTGACGGGGAAGGAGTGGAAGCCGGGCGCGGTAGCTGCAAAATCGGGCGAAGCGTCGGCAGTAGACGGCGTGGGCGAGGATTCGTTGTTGGAACAGATAGCCACCCAGGGGGAGAGGGTGAGGCAGCTTAAATCAGGTAAAAAACACGCTTCTAACACCGGATTTACACATGCGTGCTCGCCATTCGCCTCGCTACTCGCCGAACATTCGTGTGCATATTGATCACGCGAACTACCGTTTATACAATCGTCGGAACAAGTTTCTTCTTCTTTCTTTATTTGGGCTAGGTTTCCAACCATTGACCCAGTGACAGTGTTTGTTTCACCACCTTTACTTGTCCAAGGAGTACCATCTGGAGTTAATCCATGACCCCTCGAACTAATATCTTGATTGAACTATTGACCAGTAGTTTAAAATTTCTGCATTAAAAGGGAGTTAGTAAACGACACCACAAAGGATAAGACCCTTCTCGCTCCCGAACACCGGAGGAGCTACACACAATCCCCAAAATGGTGCCTCGGATGATAGTAGGTTTGTCGAAACATTCGTGTGGATAGCCATACCTAACCTCAAAATCGAAAACCTACCTAAACACTAATTGTGACCTAACCTATCGATAATCTGTGGATGATGAACTCTGGCAAACTCTAAATAAAAGGCAAATATCGCAAATATGCAGGATCTGGAGATTGTAGTAGCATGTTCACTGTACAAGGTCAGAGTTGTCAACTGAAGGGAGGCGAATATGTAAACACTATAAGTTCGCCTCGCCGTTCGTGGCCTTTGACTCACGTCCGAAATACCGCCACCGAGGCGAGCGCGCGAATCGCGAGGCGAATAACGAGATGAATAGCACGCCGAGTGCCAACTGTTCACACATTCGCGTTCGCGCCCAGCCTCGCCATTCGCCTCGCGATTCGTACGAATGTGTGCATGCGGTATTATAGGTAGGTTCAGTGTTGCCACTACCAAAATTTTGTTTAGAAATTGGTAGATTTTAAGTTAAAGTTAAGACATGTTTCTAATAAACCGTGCTAAAAACATTGTTTTTAATAGTGTTGATTGTTGAAAAATAAAAAACACGGAGAATAAAAAAGCCTTTTTTAACGAAAATAATTAAAATAAACAACCAAAAGGATTCTTCAGTGTTCCTGTCAAGTGTCAAACTTTGTCAAATATTATGGCGGCTGGTAACAGCTTTTTATACTACATGTATTGGAAGACAGCTCGGAAGAAAGATTTTGTTCCTATTTAGAGTAGCTAAAATTCATTCAACCGGCATATTTTGGTCACGTAGGTACTATTTTGAATTAATAATCATCAATAAAATAAATAAATACTCACTTAAAATCCTATACTTACCGAAGAATGAAAATCGGTAGAAAATAAGGTCTTTTCGGTAGATCGATAGATGGACTGCCAAATCGGTAGAAGTGGCGAAGTGGCATCACTGGGTAGGATAGTTTCCTTTTACATCCGGTGCAGAATTTTTGTAAAGTTGGTGAAGAAAATTAATTTTTTCTATGCTCGTTAAAAAAATAGTAACTTTTGATCATAGAAAAAATATCTACTGTGTCAATGGTTTAACTTTTTGCACTAGTGCAAAAAATACTTTGATACTATCTCTATTCATTACAAATTTAATGTAAAGATTTTTTTTGTTTTAATTTGAGTATATGTATGAACGTGGTAGCTATAAGTACTTAGGTTAAATTAAATATTCCTCAAAACGTTATTGTTTGATATTAAAAATAAATGTTTTACTCTAATTTCAATTATTAATCAAAATCTTAACTTTATTTCCTGTGTCTATTTTTAACATTTTGACTCATTTTTATAACGACAAATAAACAAAATTAACGATACCCCAACAAGAATTTCAAGGTCTAGCGTTTCAGAATAACAGAGAGAGCAGGAATGATAAAAAAGGATAGAAACATGAGCTACCAAGAAAATCTAGCAAAATTAAAATCGCTGCCGAACCGAGGGCAGCGATAGCTAGCGCTATCAGTCATTTCTGCCCGTTCAATGCACATTGATGTAAAGCGCTGGCAGCGATTACAGACCATTGTTACTTATGGATTGCGTCTGATAGTGACAATTTCCGTAATGAATTTCAAGTTATCAGTTTAATTTTTTGTTCTAAAACTGTGGAGAATGTCGAGTTCGGATAGTGAGGAAGACTATTTGTACTCCTCCAGATATAATTGAAACAGCAAATGAAGCTACAGCAGATTTATTACCCGAAAAATCTAAAAAAGTGTATGAAATTGGTGTGACACAAAGTTTGTTAAGAATATTACTGAAAACGTCCTCTTAGTGTATTTAAAAGAAAAATTAGAAATACTAAAGCCATCAACCTTGTGGTCAGAGTATTGAATATTGAAGGCTACACTGTTAATGAATAAAAATAAAATTAATTCCATTTTTGAAGAAATACTCTGGGCAATGCCAATTTCCGCAATTAAGTAAAAGTTGTAAGTTTAAAACTTTATTACAAATTTAATTCAATCGTAGAAAAAATTTTGTGTGCAACATGTGCAAACTTCATGCATTGTACAACAAATTACACTTTTTGCACTAGTTATACAAATAACTATTTTGCATTGACATTTTCCATGTCAAATCTGATGACAACACAACAGGGAACTACAAAAATAAGCATATTTTCCTTATTGGCAAGTTATTTATGGTGACAGGGAGTATTTTTTAAAAATGGAACATAGTGTCTTTGGGCTTAGATCTAGATCTTGTATTGCCCAGTAAAGATGTGTCCTTTTAAAATAATTTGAAAAATATGAGATCTTGTATCAATTTAAGCATCCTGGATCTTTTGATCTATCTAAGATCCTAAAGTATCTTAGTTTGTTTAGATCATTTTAAGGATCTGACATTGTTTAAAAGATCTATAGTCTATCCAAGTTACAGCGGCAGTAGATATAAACAAAATCACATGGACTCTTTGCGATCGATTACCAGGGTCGGACTAATATATGAGATTCTGCAAAAAGTCTGCTCGCGATCCCTCCTATGCAGGAAACTCTACTGAGGGAAGAGCCGGCCCTGCATTCTGCTCGCCGTGAAAACACTTGAGATTTTATGATGGCCAGACCAATAAGAGAATAGGTCACATCAATAAAATAAGACATATTATTGACCCAGCATGGCATTTAAAAGGTTTGATGGAATCTTTACTTATCCTTTAAAAATACTATCACATATTGATATTGTTGGGTACAACATTAAAAATTACTCAGTCTGTTCAATAGTTTTAACACAATTTATTTTCAGAAAAAGCTGAAAAATCAAAGGTCGATGCCGAAGTAAAAATACTGTTGCAACTGAAGGCGGACTATAAGAAATTAACTGGTGTCGACTGGACACCTAGTATGACGCCACAGACCGCGAAATCACCACCCTCTCTTAATGACACAAGTTGCCCCATGTCTCCTGTCAGTGGTGATGGCGATGCTCTTAAGGACACTTTGACAGCAAAAGTGACAGACCAAGCAAATTTAGTAAGGGAGCTCAAGGCCCAGAAAGCGAGTAAGGTAAGTCTAATAGATTGAACCATCGCCGAGTGAAGAATGTGGTAATGAATATCAAATATTCCTCTTTCAGGAGGAAGTGGATGCAGCAGTAAAAGTTCTACTGGACTTAAAGGCAGAATATAAAAATTTAACTGGCGAGGAGTTTCCTGTTGCTTCAAGGACATCGTCGAAACCAAAGGAATCTAAGCCCGCACCTAAACAAAAAGCCTCTAAGCAGAAGGCTGCACAAGTTGAGAAGAGGCCTGTAGATGTGAGTAATAGATATAATTTGTTTTGAATTTTCCCTAGGTAAGAAGAATTTTATGTTACAAATAACTTGAAAAAAGCTGACACCCGTTTTTGTTTTCAAGATATAACACAACGTTTGATTTTCGTATGGACGCAATCTTAGATTTGTAAAAATACATGAAATTATCTTTCCAATGATGTGTCACACTAATGATTTTTAATAGTTGTAACCACGGCCCTCGTAAAATAAACTGGACTGCTTTTCCAATACAATCATTTGTCCCACCTATAATAATAATAATTCTCACCCTCACAATACTCCAAACTAGGAGTACCCCAGAAGCAACCACATGCTTGGCTAGGGCCGACTTTTTTCCCGATAGAACTAGGATAGCATTCGCTCAAGTACTACGGAAAACCCTAGAAAACCGTAGTAATCCCAGTGAGTGTAGGACAATTAGTGAATCACACGGGTAAAGCTATTTAGGAGCAATACCGTGAACCCACATTTGTCCAGTACTCTTGGCAATAGCGGTGTTTTTCTTTTAAAGACATATGCATGTGCCTACCTCGAACCGAGGTCGATCGAAGGCAGAAAAACATGCAGTCTAAAAAGTCAGCGCCGCTACGAGCGACGCCACCGCGGCCCCTATATACATATATATGTCCCACCGAAAGGTCGGCCATATTGGGCTCACACGTCATTGGCTGTTAGGTATCCAATTATTACAATATGGAATTTTAGAGGGATATTTTAAATTTGAGTCATGTCAAATGCACGAGGGCCATGGTTGGCCGTGGTCAAATGTCATTTTGTGTTGGTACCACAAAATTCGCTTCTCCCCTAGAATGCACACTAAATCTCCTAAAACCAATCGGCGGCTATCCAGGCAGATGCCAGCGCCCTCTGCCAGATGGCTAAAAATTGGTGGATGGACTAGGACCCAATCGCGGTACAGTTTAATTTACAAGGGCCACGGTTGTAACACTTAAAAGTGTTGTTTTTACCTAACGCCATTGAGTAAAAGAATATATAGAGAATATAAAGAATATATATTATATACGGAATTTTAGAGGTATATATTAAATTTGAATTATGTCAAATGCACGAGGGCTGTGGTTGGCCGTGGTCAAATGTCATTTTGTGTTGCTACCACAAAATAATTCGCTTCTCCCCTAGAATGCACACCAAAACAGGCCCAATCGGCGGCATTGATTAAGGTATTCGGAAAGATATCTAAGATCAATGGACAGACCCGTAACTGGTTGTAGGACCGCCCATGTATTCCCTCTTAACCCCCCTCGCCCGTATTTATGGTCCCAGGAAGTGGCGCCTATAAAGCACTGAATGCGTCCAATTAAATAACTAAAATAAAACATACCCAAAATGGATTGCCGTCTCCTTATTAAATCTTCCGACGGAGAGATGGCGCGCGGATGGAGGTTCAACCGTTCTAACGACAGATGGAACTGCCTCTGTAAATACTGTTCAAGGCCAAAGAATAGCAGGTATTTATTTCTCATTTGAAGGCAAACAGAATATCTATGTCGTTTTTTATGTTTTTGGGGTCAAGGAATACCTAGTTAATTTTAATAAATATTTGAAGAACAAAAGTAACTGAATGGTTCAATGGTTGCGAGAGGACGAAAGTCCGAAAAAGTGGCAATAAATAGGTAAATGTCGGTTTTTAGGATTTGTGTGACATGTTGAAAACATAATACCTTATGTTACTCGATAATATAATATACTTAATACCATTGGATAAGGAATTACCTTAATAAATGTTAACAATTAAAAAAGTGTATCTAATGTATATAGGTTATTATACAGGGTGAGCCATTTCTATCGTCCGACCCGACAATTTGTGCTAGTAGGTAGGTATTTTTGAAAATAAATGGGGTGTTTGGTGTGTGTGACGTTTTCTTCAGAAAGGCTTAATTTCCACGTTACAGAGGGTGTTAAAATTTTAAAAATAGATTGTTTTATTTATTAATTTCTAAACCAGAAAAGGAATTTTAACCTAATTTTGGTACAAAGTACCTACACCTACCTATACTTGGATCGATTGCGTCCTTTATGCATCAGTGGTGGAGATACGGGTAATCGGTACCTACCGCTAATTTAATTAGATAAATAATTTAGGAGATTGACAAAAAAATATTTAATTTTTAGATAGAGAATTCCATTTCGAACAAAAAGTACCTTTAGATTTTTTCTGATCTGTCAGTTTCGTCGCAATATTTTGCATCAATTTTTGGAGCCAAAATTATGAGTAAAATAATTTTGCCTAAAATTTTGACTAAAAACTGAAACTTCGTTTTTTGCCATGCAAATTACTGGCTTTTTGTAAAACATAATTTTAGGAATTTGTCCAGTGGCGTAGACATACGCAAGCGTGTAATTAATTTTTAATTCAATTATTTAAAAAAGTAAGGACATAATATACCTAATCGGACGTAAAATGAGACACCTGCTCTGGTGTATTCCCATATTATACCTCTATGTACAGGGTGAGCCAAATTGGACAATTTTAAAGGGAAACCCTATCTCCGTTAAAAATAGGGCCCTCTATTTTTAACGAAAACTGATATTGATCTCTGAGGCTCATTTTTTTATGATAAATAACTTAATGGCGAAAACCGCAAATCGATATCTGTCACCGTTCTTGAGTAACAGGGCGTTTTTTGAATATGTGCGTTTTTGTAAAGTGGCCGTAACTTTTTTCAGGTTGAATATTTTGTGTTTCTGTAAAAACATTTCTGAAGCACTTTTTTTACGTAGAATCCAATGCTGCTACTACATTTTTTTAAGTCAATGGTTTAAGAGTTACTGATGAAAATTTCATAAAAGTTATTAGTAATTGATAACTACTTAAGTAAATCATTAAGTGTTATATATATATTTTGGAATGGTAATTTTTTGCTCTATTAAAAAATGCAAAAATATACAGGCTGTTCAATTTTAATTTTTTTTATCAGTAACTCTAAACCATTGACTTAAAAAAATTTAGTAGCAGCATTGGATTTTACGTAAAAAAGTGCTCTAGAAATGTTTTTACAGAAAAACAAAACTTTCATCCTGAAAAAAGTTACGGCCACTTTTCTAAAATGCACAATTTTTTTCAAATTTATCATACAAAATGAGCCTCAGACACCGATGGCCCGCTCTGTACAGGGCTTCTCTTCAGATAAAAGCTGAAGAAGCCAAAGAAAGCTTTTTTCAGCGTTTATTCAGATTTGTACAGGGTGTTCCGGAAAGGGATGCCAAACCAAACATATGTTTTTTAATTAGAACACCCTGTATATTTTTAGATATTTAAAATCTAATCATTGTCACAATTTCAATGATGTATACATGTAATATGTCTCTTTCAAGCGTTTGGAAAATATGCGACCTTGAAACTTTCAATTTTGCACTTTAATGTTTATTTTTTCGAAAATGAAACATTTGCCGGTATACCTTATATAGGAAAATATATATGTCATAAATGATGATATGATATGATATGGATGGATGAACTATCGGTGTGAAAAGAGCCACAATTTTCTCAGCCACACTTTTGATTTGGCAACGTCGTAACCCACTGATTATTTTTAAAAAGCAACGGTCTTGAATCGGGCGACCGAGAACATGTCTTAAATATATTTTAAAAAATCGTGGCTGCTTTCAACGGTGATGGCGTTTAATCTGGCGGACGAAAACACGGACTTAATGCCCAAAAGAAGATCTCCAGGGGTAGCGGGTTTATATGTCAGGAGCGCACGAGCTTTAAAAGCCCCCCCAGCTAACCAACAATCGTTTTTTGTACGTCAAAATATCGTTATATTTATACCTCCATGACGTTAGGAAAATCACGTTAAATTAACGTTATAATTATGACAAAAATTCCGGGGTATAGTGACGTCAACATCCTTATGTAGAAATAACCTCATAAACTTAACGTAGAACCTCATAAAAAATAAAATTCGCACACCAACACCAGGGTTCGAACCTACGACCATCGGAATTAATGTCGATGCATTTACCAACTAAGCTATCGACGCACTAGAAAAATATTTCCTAAAACAGTGTAAGCTAGAATCTCGATGACGTCACAGAATTAAAAAGAAATAAAATAAAGGCTGTCTCATAATTCATATAATGGATGGGACAAAGCCAAAAGGACCTTAATCGTCTCAGGGGAGGACTCTATTGTGAATTCCCAAAAACCTTAGTCTAAGTTTTATAATTCGGGAGAATCTGTACCGTAGTAATGACGTAATATTAACGCTAGTTGTATTACTTATTTTTATTATGTCATTTTTCATGTACTTACTAAGTTAAATTTCCGTAAATTGAGCTACGTATTTTTTACGTTATGAAAATAACGCACAATTCACGTTATAGGTCATTCGTGGTTAGCTGGGTATCGTAGTAATGACGTAATATTAACGCTAGTTTCATTACTTGTTTTTATATGTCATTTTTGATGCATTTACAAATATTAAATTTCCGGAAATTAAGTTACGTATTTTTTACGTTATGAAAATAACGTAAAATTGACGTTATAGGTCATTCGTGGTTAATTGGTACCTATGAAAGCAGCCACGATTTTTAAAATATATTTATCGCATCCAACCAGCCTATACGCCTCTGACTATAGCTACCTCTGGAGATATTCTTTTGGGACGTGTTTTTGGCTGCCAGATCAAAGGCCGTCTCGTTTGAAAGCAGCCACGATTTTTTTTTTAAATATATTTATCGCGTCCGTCCGGCCCGTACGCACCTGATATAAACTAGCTACCCCTGGCGATCTTCTTTTGAGCAATTAGGACGTGTTTTCGGCTGCCAGAACGTCGTCTCATTTGAAAGCAACCACGATTTTTTTAAATAGGTATATTTAACGCGTCCATCCAGCCCGTACGCCCCTGACAAACTATAGCTACCGCTGGGGATCGTCTTTTGGGCAGCCAGATGTTATAGCATCATCGGGAGGTGATCAAGTCTGGCCGCATTGGGGAAACAATTCCCTCCAACTTTGGTATTAACACTTTTTATCTAAAATCAGAAACAACGAATCTAGATGGATTGGAATAAATCTCCAAAATTTCGTGTTTTTTCCAAATTTGTAGTAAGCTAGTAAGCCATGCCTCTTTTCAAAAATCTACAAGGCGCGTTAAATTGCGCCCACAAAACCGCAATTCTTTTCAATTTAACGCGCCTTGTGGATTTTTGAAAAAGTCATAGGTTACTAGATATTTAGAAGAAAAAAACGAAATTTTGGAGATTTATTCCAATCCATCTAGATTCGTTGTTTCTGATTTTAAATAAAAAGTGTAAATACCAAAATTGAAGGGAATTGTGTCCCGAATGCGGATATCATGTCCTAATTTCCATGGCAGCAGCCATTTTCTACAACTTGTGTTTTTAAATGCAAACTATACTTATTTCCGTTATTTTTCTGAATAATCATGTCGAGTATTATATCGTTGAAAAGCTCTAAATATGCATGATTTTTTGAGGCCACGGACAACTATGGTTCCCATTTTAAAAAACAGAAGTTTGTGTCATATCTCGAAAATGACAGCTGTCACGGAAAGTATAGGACATGTTAACAGCATTGGGGACACAAATCTCTCCAACTTTGGTATTTACACTTTTTATCTAAATTCAGAAACAACGAATCTAGACAGATTACAATAAAACGCCAAAATTTAGTTTTTTCAAAATATCTAGTAAGCCATGCCTTTTTTAAAAAATCCATAAGGCGCGTTAAATTGGGCCAAATTCCTTATTCAATGATTGGGCCCACAAAACTGCAATTCTTTTCCCATCTGACCTTCCTTCTCTCTCCGCTAGTTTCCGAGATCCCCATACTGATCATCAAAAAAAAACTCACCCTGTATAAAAGTAACAAAATATTATTAAATAATTAAAATGGAATAGTACCTAGGTACTTTAACAAGAAACAAATTACACAGACTTACTTAAATAGATAGAAACACTCAAATCTCAGGGACAATTAACTTGATTGTGAGATTTTGCTATGAAAAAAACACGAAAAGTACATTTTTATTTAAAGCTGTCTATTTGACTTTTACTAATTTTCTTGACTAATAATTAAAATAGAAGGGGCGGCGAATTTCCGGTCGGCCCCAGGCAGCGAAAGCTCACGCTACGCCACTGGTTTTACAGCCATCCGCACTGCAGGCATGACTACATAACCGTCGATTGAATTCCATCGACGCTATAGGTATACAACACAGTGTCACGGTCAGTCGGTAATATTTTGCGCGCACCCGGTAGAATGCGAACGAACCGCTATCAGCTACACTGTGTAAGCTTATTTTCTTATTAAATAATATATCGATCGCCCTACTCCGATGACGGCGGGCCGAGGGAGCGGGAGAGGGCAGGAATGAAACGTTTGTTTACACAAGGCCCAGTGCCCGGACACATATTAGTAGGTATATCTCTGGACGCTGCCTTTTGACCAATAGAATGGAGGGTTTTGACAAAATTATTTCGAAAATGTTTTTCGCACATCATTGTTTCAACTGGCAGTCTTCTAAATTTGTCAGTGCTATGTTTCCGCTATTTTATTATCCACTGCCTAAGTAGGTACCTACAGCGAATTTCATCTTTCACGGGAAATGTACGTGTTAGAACGCTTGCTGCTGTCGCAATTTATATAACAACAGCGGCGATAGACTACCATGGTTAATAAAAACCATATATTTTGTGATCAAAACCTTAATCAGACACAAAACACAACAAGAAAACAATAGCCACCAAAACGACAACAACAGTAAAATCAGCTGAAGTAACCAGAACAAAAGTTTACAGAACTATTTTAATTCTGTAAACTTTGCCAGAACAATAATATGCCACACACCAGGCTTTAGCAACGAATTTGGTTGGAACTGTCATTTATCCCTTCCTCGCGTTGAAGGAGATGCGACAGAGCGGCCATCTGTCGATCTGTTAGCGAAACGTAGACTCGGTGGCTTGTTTCAGTCGGTCCCCGCTTTAGCTAAATGCGGTGGCCCACACTAATAGTTTTTCTTACGACTAGTAGATGACGCTCCGGTCGCCACAATTTCAAATGAGTCGACTAATTCCAAGATACAGTAACAGAGGGCCTACCTGTTCGCCACCTGGCAGTTACGCGTAATTTGTAAGCTACGCATAACGGGTATTTACTTATATTTCTTTACGAATTCCTTATTCAATGTCGGCGGCTATCCAGGCAGACGCCAGCGCCCTCTGCCGGATGGCTAAAAATTGGTGGAGCGACTAGGGCCCAATGGCGGTCCAGTTTATTTTACAAGGGCCGTGGTTGTAACACTTAAATTAAAAGTGTTGTTTTTACCTAACGCCATTGAGTAAAAGATTATATATTTTAAAAATATATATTCTTTTACTCACTGCTAACGCTAAGTAGGCCATGACAAGTCTGGTAAAAGAAATGCAACAAACTCTCTGTTGTGTTCTTTTTTAGCTCTCAGCTGGGTTCCCTGAAATGTGTAAAAAAAAATATTTTAGTGAAAAACCGCATATATTCACTGTTACATCAAAAACAACAGGAATACTACAGTGACAGATACAGTTTATTGTACACATTCTTAGGCAGATTTTTCTTACATTGACTAGGAATTTAGAACAGTGTGGGAGGATGAACACAAGTGACAGTGTTGTTATGTTGCTGTCAGTTGTGTTCATCATCCCATATTGTTCCTACCATTGAATAAGGTATTCTAATACCTTAAATCAGTATTCCTACTCAATGCAAGAAAAATTGTCTGCTTCAGAGTGTGTATAATAAACTCTTTCTGTGCTGTAGTATTCCTGTTGTTTTTGAAGTAACACAAATTGTACATAAGTAGCAAATTTTCCACTACAACTGAACGGCATTTTTACACATTTCACAGAACACAGCTGAGTTAGGGTTGCCAACGGTCCCGATTTTTCCGGGATGTCCCGGATTTCGACCCCTCTCTCTTCTACATTAATGGCGTCAAACGGAGTCGGCGAAGACGAGGGTGGAGGATGGTGGGGATGAGGGGAATGAAAGAGAAGAATCGATTATTAATTTATGGTTTTGCTACCTCTCCCTACTGTCACCTCCACCAGAAACCCTGTCATTGGCCGCAACAACATGAGAGTCACCAGTCTATTCGGGCACATTCGGGTAATCTACTACGAATTTCTAAATTCTAAATAAAAACTGACCTTACTGTTAAGAAGGCTGGATAAAGGTACCATAATAATGTCAAAGCCTAAAAAAACAAATTTTAGAAACTAAATTATAGAAACCCTGATTATACCGTTAAAATAAATTTTCGTTTGAATAAAAAATACTGCAAGTAATACGCATAAGCATTCAGTTGCTTCTGGGTACTCCTAGTTTGGAGTATTGTGAGGGAGAGAATTATTATTATTATGTGTAATGTTTGTTCGAAAAAAATCTTCGCGAGCCTGACAATAAATTAATCTTACCGAATAACGCTATTTCATCATTTTGTCTAGGTTGACGAGGGCGGCCCAAGGAAACAAACGCGCCTCGGACTCGAAGCCAAAAAAGAGGAGAACCTCGCCGATTGGTACTCTCAAGTTATTACAAAAGGCGAGATGATAGAGTACTACGATGTTTCCGGCTGTTACATCTTCAGACCGTGGTCGTTCGCTATATGGGAGGTTCTCAGGGACTGGTTTGACGTTGAAATCAAGAAATTGGGCGTACAGAACTGCTACTTCCCCATATTCGTGTCGCGCAATGTGCTGGAAAAAGAAAAGAAGCACATAGCGGATTTCGCTCCAGAGGTGAGTGACGGCATCTAATGAATTAACACACTAATCATCAATATTTTGTATTCTTTTTTCCTTGATAGACAATTTCTATAAAGTCAAAACGAGCATGCCAGATGGTTTATTTAGTTATTAAATAAATTTCCAGATTGAGCACAATAGATTATTTCAGTCTAATTTAGCGGTACACTAGGTAGTGCCAATTACATTTTCCGTGTAACTTGATCTCGAAGAACTTTTCAGAAATGATCTACTGACAATGAAACCAGTCTGTGACAACTTGAATGCTAACAAAACTGCCATTTCCAACAAATTTGTGTTTCTTTCATTGGGAAAGACACACAAATGGAAAATCTCTCTTTCTCGTTTATGTTGGCTTGGTGTGGATCAGGTGTTGAAAATTAAAATAGGGTACCTACTTGACCCATTCAAATAAATCACTTAACGGAATAAAACCGTCATTAAAATGTGTTTTATTTACAACTAGATGAAAAAAACTAGTGAATTTGAATGGTTTACAAACAATATGTATATTTTAAATATCCATAGATACTAATTAATGATATTGTTTTATACAGAAGCGTAGAGCGGCCAACTTTGGCAAAAAAAAAATTCTCGGCGTTTTATTCCGATTTGTAACTCGGAATTCCGAGTTGCAAGTCGGAATTCTGACTTACAACTCGGAATTCCGACTTACAACTCGGAATTATTCGACTTGAAATAATTCTGAGTTAAAAATCGGAATTATTCCGAGTTACCTACAAGTAAGAATTATTCAAAGTTACAAGTTGGAATATAACGCCGAGAAAAATTTTTTGTTACAGGTGGCCTCTCTGCGCTTCCGTAGTTTTAAGTGTTATAGCTGCTAAATTTAGTATAATTTTTTAAAATTTGTAGTATATATAACTTTTAAAATAGTGTAATTAGTATCTATGATTATTTAAAAATGCCATTATTTTTGTAAACCTTTCAAATTCGCTAGTTTTTCCAGCTAGTTGTAAATAAAATTCTATGGATACAGGCAACCAAACACACTTTTGATGGCGTTTTTATTCCACCCTCAAATCAGTACTAAAGAATGAGCCTACTGTTAACTGTTAACCCCGTTTAAAAGCACCTCTGAAGTCATTTATTTAGAAATGGGATACATTTCACAATTTGGTCAGTCTAAATTTTATGTCTTTGGTCTTTAATCCCTTTCCAGCTAATTTTGTTCAAGGTTATCTTACAATAATAAATAATAGCTAGATATCTTACAGCAGTAGCTATCCTGTTCCGAACTAGTAACTGTCAATATCATTGACGAGTTTAAATTTTTAAATTTCTTTGAGCCAAGCACATTGAGAGTTACTAGTTGGAACCGTTCCATAAACGTAGCTAATATAAACTAAAGGCTGTGCCTGCCCTTCCAGCAACAGCACCCGAATGAGCGGCCGGCAAAGAATTCTTAGGTTTTACCGCTGATTCTACTTTACCTAGATAATTTTCTGAAGATTTCAAGATTTCATTAAAATTCAACATTCAGGGCAGATTTGTATAAATGTGTCTAATGAATAAATAAACAAAATATAAATAAATTATCACAACACAAGGATATTGATGATATTTCTAAGGTCACTTGAAACAGCATAAAAAACTCTAATTGGCCTCACAAAAAAGGATATAGGACATAAGCGTCACGCAGTTTTCAAGAATATACATATTCTACAAGCAACATAATATTTCACTTTTAAGTTTTTTTTAAGGTTCTCCTCAAACACGACGTAAAGGTTAATGCACCATATAATATTGTCAAAAAATCTCTAAAAAGCCATATCGATTACAACTATTTACACAAGTATATCCTAAAATCTGTGAAATTATCGCACGCCTATCCACCGCATTTCGCTGTACAAGTGGCCGGCTGTCGAACAGTGTAGCCCATGCAAGTATTGGTGATATATTATATTAGGCGAGCATGCAGTCACTTGTTTTTACTACAATATCTGTCGTCTCTGTCTCCTTCATCTCATTTTACTTCTAATACCAGGTGCGGTTTAATATGGTTTAAAAAGTGTTTTGTCTCGTAGTTTATTGCCGGAAACGCCTGTTCTCGAGCTACCCTGGTAAAATATAAAAAGACTCACTTGTAACACAGTGATATACGAGCGCGGTCTATTTCATAGCATTTACCATGCTCTGCTACTGGTAAAAATACCAGACTTATCAGCAGAAATCACCCGTATAAAATTCAAAGGTTTTTATGCTGTTCCAAGTGACTTTAGAAATACTATATCTAAGTTTCTCATTCCATTTTTCATTTAGATAACTCTACCTCAAAATACAGGGTGTTAAAATTGGTTAAAAAGACACTTTTCAATTTTATGAATAACTCCTGTTTTTTAGTATTATATTTAGTTGAAATTTGGAAAGTTTTTTTTATATAAACACATTTTCCTGGTTAAGGAATTCGAAGAAGGAACGGAACAATATGAGATGATTACTCTTTGCCCCCCATCCCCAATTTTTTGGGTGTACGCCTATGATTTAAATTAATAATTAATTAAAATCAGCATTAATCGAGTGTAATTTTTTATTCTTGTAAAATTTTCATTTAGGATTTGGTTTACGAAATATTTCAACTTATTTGGCAATTTTTTTTTTGTTAACTATAGAATTGGACTTTAAAAAAACGTGTTTTTTAAATATCCAGCTCAAATAAACACGATATCGTAATTTCCATAACTAAAAATGAGAAATTGATAGATTTGGGGGGGGGGGGTGTAAACATCCCTCCCGCTCTAGGCAAATTACAAAATTATGTTTAGGAGAAAATCGTACCAAATGTTAACTCAATATTTAAAAAAATTCAGACGGTTTTTTAGAAAAATAAAAGTAAACAAACAATTCAATAAATAATAATATCCAAATAAGATGCACAATCTTGTAACCCAAATCTTGAATAAAAATTGTACAAGAGTCAAAAAATGACAATATAAACGGTGGATCTAAAAAAATCATTCATCCTGTGTGGCCAGATTTTGAAGTCATAGGCAACTGGTCTTTTTGGGCACCATTGCCGGCAACTCGTGCTGCCATTAGTTTATTTTGTGGACACCAATGCCGACAGTGGAGGCACTGTGGAAACAAAAAGTACACAAATTTGCGAGTCCATCAGTAGTTCATAGAAACGTTATCAAGTACCCACGCCTTACCTACTTTTGTTTTATATTTCAGGTTGCATGGGTAACTAAATCCGGAGATTCCGAAATGGCCGAACCCGTAGCGATCCGACCGACTTCCGAGACCGTTATGTACCCGGCATACGCCAAATGGATCCAATCCTACCGTGACTTGCCGATCCTACTAAACCAGTGGAATAATGTTGTCGTACGTGTGTTTAATTCGTACGTTTATTTTCTACTCTGACGTGATGCTTTCGTAGAGATGGGAGTTCAAGCACCCACAGCCATTTTTGAGGACTAGGGAGTTTTTGTGGCAAGAAGGGCACACTGCCCACGCGAGACAGAAAGAGGCCACTGACGAAGTTAAAGTTATCCTGGGTTGGTATTTCTATTTTAAAATTTTAAAATAAATTAAACTAAATTTTTGGGGGATATACAATTTAGTACTTTAACCGAAGTGTACATTTGGTTGCCTGTATCAATATAATTTTATTTTGCTTTTTAAAAGTTTACAAGAAATATGGATATTTTTAAAATATTCATATCTACTATCTAATGACATAAGTTACATTATTTTTGGATAATAAAGCCTATTCATTTAATTTATACCCTGACGTCATCGATACCAGCATAACAGCGTTGCCAAACTTTATGACAAATTGCAAATACGAAGACTTCAGCTGCCACAATATTTGACTTTTAAACCATTTACAGGTTAGTTAACGTACACAGTGTTTTCTTAATCTGAAACCTTAATAGGCCATTTGAATAAAAGTAAGGAAAAGCTTAATACTAAAAAAAATAAAAAAAAATTGAAAAAATTCACTATTTCCGAATAATTATTTAAAAAAAAAATTTTGGACCATCTGATACGCCTTTATGTAAAAAAGAAAGCAGTGGAAATTTACCAAGAAAATATTTCCCTTAATTCAAAATCTTTTATAATATTTTCTTTTAAAATTTTAAATAAAAGCATTTGCTTAAGTTTTATTTACACTACCCAATGAATTTTGTGCTGTAAATCATTATGTTAATATTTATTAAAATAAAGATCTCAAACAATTTTGAATTAAATTTTATTAAGTATACTTAATAACTAAATATGAACAATGAAATAATAATAATAATAAATAAAAAACAATTCTGGGCCATTAACTCTACATGCAAAGAGAGAAAGAAAAAACCTGTAGTCAACATGGATGATTTCGACCAGACAGCAATCCGAAATGTGATATATGAAATGTATAGGGACAGTATGTTAAGAGGGGGTTGCCGACAGCGAAAGTGACGTTAGATTTCGTATTTTTTTAAGTTGTATAGCATAAAATCTAATAACATTTTACCTGGCAAAAATTTAGTACAAACATCTCCGTCTTCATTTTAATCATAAGATCTTAAAAACATATGCACTGGAATTATTATTTTTCCCAAGGGTTTCATAACCTATAAAACAAAACATTGCTTTTAAGATCTTATGATTAAAATGAAGACAGAGATGTTTGTACTAAATTTTTGCCAGGTAAAATGTTATTAGATTTTATGCTATACAACTTAAAAAAATACGAAATCTGACGTCACTTTCGCTGTCGGCAACCCCCTCTTAAAGAATTTTGCCAATTTGCCCGAATATGCTTCTAATTTTATAATTATTCTTTTAGAAAAGCACATTACAGTGAACACCCTGAAAGCGAAATTAGAAGAGAGAGATATTTTTCATGGTGGTAGAACATCTTCATGGAAAATATTGAGGAACATTGGATTTAAGTATCGTAAAGATGATCCTCGACGTGTACTTATAGAGGTACTTAATATTGCTCTAAAACGTATTAAATATTTAAGAAATTATATATATACAAGCAAAAATGGAAGGAACACGACAGTTTCTTTACCTGGACGAAACATGGATTTTCCAAGATGGGACTATCAGCAAGTCTTGGCAAGATGATAGCGTTAAATCCGTTAAGAAAACTAAAGTTTTTTTAAAAAGAAAATTTTGTTGATTCAAAAATTGCACTCCTCTTCATCGTCTTCGTAGTCACTATCCGAGTCACTATCAAGATTAATGATCAAGAGGTGTATGTCTTCCCGATCAAAAGCCACCTCCCTTTCCCACCAACGACTGATTTCTTCTTCAGTGTGACGAACAGTTTTTGCCCAAACTTCTGGAGTAGCCTGTGCTAAGGCTTGCCTCCATACCAATAACGATTTCTCCACCGATCGTCCATCTTCACCAACATGGTCGTTGCAATATTTTTTCGCAATACCCCATATATTTTCTAATGGATTGAAGATGCAGTGGTATGGTGGTAACCTTAACCACAGAATAACTAAAACTAAACAGAATTGTAGCGTCCGTATACGCGCATACGGCGACCCGTTAAGGACAGAGTATCGCCATCTATGTGCTTCCTTAAGTACTGTGTAGATCATAGTCACCCAAGCAAGTAATTGGCACACATATTCGTGAGTATCGGCTTGGTCGACCCGCGGCGCGCCCCACTTTGCAGTCCATCGGGCGGACGATGGCTCGGCTTATATCGGTCGGCGACGTAGAGGTTCGTGTGGGACGCATGTGCTTCTCCCTCCAGTGTGCTACCGCCTGCTCGTAGTCAGAGCCGGTGTATTACCTACACTTGTATTGGAAGTTTTGTTCCTGGTTCCTGTGTTTCAAAAGCGAATTGTTCTGTTTTGGCGTTAAGTTGTTGTTTTGTTGTGGATTTGTTAAGTACTGTTGTTTGCTGTTAAATTGTTGTTGTGGCTGTTATTATTTGCTGTTAAGTTATGTTTTGTGATTTTGTTCTTTTGCCGATCAGCAATGGCCGCAAAGCGGTGCAGTTTTAAAAACTGCACCAGTTCTGGACTGGTCGAAGGAGTAGGACGAACATATTTTTCGACTTTCCCAAAAATGACTTTATCCGTGCAATATGGGTACAGAATTCTGGAAATTTGGACCTAATTAATTTACCCTATTCGGCCCTAAAAAACAAAGTTTTGTGTTCGCGCCAGTTTAAAAACCCTTCGTTTTTGATTCCCGAAAAAAAAAAACTATACAGGGTGATTTATTCATAACTACATTAATTTTAACAGTGGGTAGGGAAAAATGCTATGAATGCGAAATCGCAATTAAAAAAATTCCAACTTTTTTTTAAAGCCGGAATTATTTTTTTTCTAAACCGCATTTTTACCTATTTGGCCCTCTATTTACGGCTGCCACTGGATTGCTTTCAGGGCGCATGATGCATCGGACGACGCTTGCCGTTGCGCGCGTCAACATTGTTGCCAGATGTACGCAACTTTCGTAAATTTAAAGGAATGTTTTCAGTACATAATTATTTGTATTGTAGGCGAATGTTCCGCCAAATGCTTGCGGAAATTATGGACAAATGTTAACGCTTACCTCTTGTAACGGTTAGTTTTGCCCTGAGACACCTTAAGGCGAGCCTTAAGGGATAAATGCCAACGAGAAAAATAAATGAAACGACTGCTTACGTGACCTTTTGATTTTTGGATGCTTTATTAAGTAGGTACCTATTCAACTAGGGGGCTTACATGATTTCGTGGACCTCGACACCACTGAAGACGATTTTTTCTCGATAAAACGAACTTCACTCACTTTCGCTTGGGGCACTAATATTTCCGCTCACTAGTTCACTGATAATCCTTTTTACTACACCAAGACGCTCCTAGAGTAAGTAGTTGTGTTCTGTGATTGTTCTGCTTCCTCTGAAATAAGAACGTCAAAATTAGCCAACATCTCTGGGATACAGTTGCTTAAAATTACCTTACTTTCCGCTTAAGTTGGTTACCATCACCAACGATACACTTCTCATTCCTTTATTTCTCGTTATGTTTGCTTTTCATTGTTACTAGGGATCCATATTTGCAATAGAATCGTTTCCGTGGGGGTGGTCCTCCTCTGTGACATTGTTTCAGTCGTAAGTACTTGAATCTTTCTAATTTCCACCTTTCGATCTTTACAGCTTTTTCTAGTTTCTTTTCCTGCCGTTAGGTATGTTACCGGGTATAGCCTGATGTGTAACCTACCGAGTCTTAGTATTATTTCTGGGCGAGTTAGGGATGATGGGTTGCTAAAAGTCCTTAGCTTTCTTGACTTCTGTTTGTCACAACCCTTGTCGTGCAGTCGTTAGTAGGAGTAGGAGGATGTGTGTAGCCCGAACTCCGTAAAAGGAGCTTGGCGATTGCCCGTGGCCGAGAATTTCCGGCACGCGGCGCGTTGGTGTTTGCGGCATTGATCCTTGCCAAGTTTCTGCAGAGTGCACTGTGAATTTCCTTTCGTTTCTCGCACTCCGCCTCACTAATCGCACATGTGATGTTATTGTTTCCCGTATTTCACAGTGCACATTCTCCGTATTTTGGTTTGGATATTTTTAAAGGTTATGCCCCATGTCGCATTCATTGACACTACTTCGTTCGTAGAAAGCATTCCCGTAATGAAACGTCGTTGTGGTTTCGTACTTAGTTTCGCTACCTGCCGATAGGTGGCGTGCTTCTAAATAGTTCCGCGGTAGCTTGACTGACATTCTGCAGGCATTCTCCATGAAGGATCATTATTATGTCTATCATTTCCGCATTTGTCTAGAGAACCGTTTTGGTAAAAAAGCAAAAATGTTGCACAAAGAGTACCGAATATACCTACAGAATGTAGGCAACTCTGGTTTCTGTAGTACGTGCTGCCATCTATTAGAAAGGTTCGCTAGTTACCGTGTCATAAAGCGCGCTGTAGACTTTTGGTTTTGAACACACAGAGGGTGACTGAGAGCTCAACCACAGATTCGGCGACGTTAATACCAACGAGATGGCGCCACATACAATAGAAACCGGCAGCAGATCCTTGACAATGACAAGTTTGACGTAATAAATAATAGTTGTGGAATGCGGATGGGACGCCTGCGTTCTTTTTAATAAAACTTTTGTCTTAAATCTCAAAATCTAGCGAATTTCGGAGACAGTTTCAGTCTTTTGAGGTTTCAGTATTTTCCACCCTCTGTAGACACTGAGTGTGTTTTGTGCGTGTGATTGTGAAGGCCTTTTGTATTGTTATAGCGGGTGCTGTGAAAAGTGTAGTGATAAGGGTCTCTCGAGTTAGATGCTGAACACGCCAAGTCCAAGGTGTGCTAACACCCTGTTATTGGCATATCAACTAGGTAAATAATTCATAAACTGAATATTTTTTCGTAATTAAATTATCAATAAATAATGGCAACGTCGCGGCCGGTGCCATGTGCTGCAGCATAACGTCGTAGCCACATGCGTTCAGGTGCGCCTCGTTACGCGGGATTTGGAATAAATTGCCCCATTATTTAAACATGCAGCAAAAAATTTTTTTTTGCGTTTTCGGTATATATGTACCTCCCTGATGACGTGGTTAAAATTAATGTATTTATGAATAAATCACCCTGTATATAACATTATTCGACTTTATTATTGTTTGTCTATCATCAAAACGTGGTATTTTTTAGTTATGGACCGTTTTTAGGTCGTAATCTGCTAGTTTCAAGAAAAAGCCAACTTACAAGGTGCAATTTTTATATTTTTTCAAAAGATCAAAAATTTATCATTGTCAGAATTTTTGGCTGAAAATTTGTACATAGGGGTAAAATAAAATTCCAAGCAACTTTTTCAAATAACATTTTTCGATTTTGGCTATTTATTTAATTAAATGTAATTTTTGACAGATATGTCAAATTACGTCACGACGTTTAATTATCTCATTTCGAATATTTTTGCAAGCAGAGATGATCTCCCCAGAGCAGTTTCATCTTAGCCCAAAAATAAAAAAATTCCCATATGGTTCCAACTTTCTGTGGCACTGTATAACATTACCGATTTATCTCTTACCGCTTTCGAAATGTTCGCCTCTGTTTTCCTGGTTGGTGTAGAAAAAGGAAGCGTATCTTCTAATTGTATGAAACAAATTTTCGGTCCATGACCTACTTATAGCTGTGGTCACAGAATAATATTTTGTGCTGTACGGTTAGTGTTATGTATTAAAAAGCAAAAATGAAGTCATGGACTACTTTCAGGTAGTTGTAATATACGCTCCCTTATTCTATTCAAATCAGAAAACCTGGGCGAATATCTCAAAAACGGCAAGAGATGTCCCTATAATTTTGTATAGAAAAATAACAATTTCCTAAAATATTTTTTTACTTCCCGTTAAACCGGGAATGATGTATAAATTACAAACGAGCAGATTTTAATATATTTTGTCCGTAATATTAAAAATGGAAACAAACAGTATTTTTTATTTTTCGAAAAAATTGTTTTTTCGAGGACACCCAGTATGTCAATTGTGACGCTAGATTCAGATTCCCCGGAAAAACTCACCCGGGTTTTAGCAGACCCTTTTTCTTTTGACTAAGGAAATAATCGGACTTTTTAAAACACTTTTCTTGAGAAACCCTGTATACAGGGTGTCCAACTTTAAAACTGTGCAATGCCGTAAAATCTTCATTTTTGGAGATATTCGCCTAAACTTTTTTTGTTTGAAAGGCCTTCAAAAACCGCGTCTTTTGACCTTCCTTCCATTTTCAAAATGCAAATCCAGGGCCGGCTGCGATTTTTTTTATACGCCCGATTTTCAAGAAAACCATTTAGCGATTTTTTTTTATTTAAAATCTGACCCCATAGCGTTAATCACAACACCCTAAAACCCCCATATACCAAATTCGAACAAAAAATGTACAGGGAGTTCCATTCTGTAGGGTGTCAAAGTTCAGCAAAATAGGAATTTTAGACATCTGGCGAGTCAAGTGTGCCATGGAATCCCTTCAGAACAGTCCTATGGTTAACAGGACCGCTTAAAATGTTGATGTGAAAAGATTTACTACAAAAATTAACAGGGTATTTTTCTCTGAGCCATCTCAAAATTCTGAAATTTTATCTTATACGGATCAAGAGTAGGTACTCTGGAATCATTGAAAAAATATTGATAAACACAAAAGTAACAGATAAAAACAATTTAAATTATTGTACCTTTCTCAACAAAGTCACTGCCTAAGATGATACATTTTCTGTGTGTTTCCTGTTGTGGCACATCATAGGCACCTTAACTGATATGGACTTACTGACTGACAGGCTTCTGTATTTTTTAGATTTAGTTCGTTTATAGTGTGTGGAGCGGCTTTGATGTGTCTACTTGATTTTTGACCCGTATAAAATCTCAAAAATTTAGTAATTTGAGGTGGCACAGATAAGAATACTCTATATATTTTGTATTGGACTTTTGCACACCAACAGCTTGAGTGGTTCTATTGACCATTCAACTGTTTTGAGGGGATTCCATGGCACACTGGACTTGGCAGATAGATGCCTTTAAAATTCCTATTTTGCTCAACTTGGACACCCTGCAGAATGGAACTCCCTGTATATTTTTTTATTCAAATTTAGTATATACAGGTTTTGGCATGTTCTGATTAACGCTGTGGGGTCAGATTTTAAATAAAAAAAATCGCTAAAGAGTTTTCGTGAAAATCGGGGGTATAAAAAAATCGGAGTCGGCCCTGGATTTGCATTTTGAAAATAGCAGGAACGTCAAAAGAAGCGGTTTTTGAAGGCCTTTCAAACAAAAAAAGTTTAGGTTTTTGTCTCCAAAAATGAAGATTTTAATGATTTCTACAGTTATAAAGTTGGACACCCTGTATACATCAAAATTATTGCTTATAAAAACTAAGATTTTCTAAAATTCTGGGCGGTTCCAAGGAAGTTTTTAGAATTTATGTACAGGGTTAGTAATAATTGTTTTCAAACAAAAATTGGAGTATAGGAGTGGCAATTAGGCCAGGGTAGATAATTTTTGAGAACAAAAAAATCTAGAACAGCATGACACCCATTGGAAAAGGAAGAAAATATAGCAAAAATAACAGAAAAAATAATTTAAGGGCGATTTAAGCTACGGGTGTTGTAGGGGGTGATCTTTTAGGGGTGGAAAACGGTTTATCACGATATCCGGCAAAACTGCAACTCCTATCAAAAAAGTTAAATGGCAAAGTTGTAGGTAATAAAAAGATCTACAACTTTTGTATTTACACTTTTTTCACATAACCTGAAAATATCCACGAAAAATCAAAATAACCGATTTTTTGGTTTTTAATTTTTATCTCACAAAAAAAATTCTACGAAATTTGGTGGAAACTTACCTTCTTATGTCTCGAACACGATGTAATTTTTTCGAATCAAAATATTTATTTTTACCCCTTTTTTTGATTTTAAACCGAAAAAGTAACCTCATTTTCAATCGAAAATACCCACGTCAAAAAAGCTGCTTTTTAAAAAAAGTCGGTTCGCTTTTTGTTCGTTGAAACCTCTACTTTCTGATGGTGTAAAAAATATACATCACTTTGAAAATTTTCTCAGAAAATGCAAAAAACGAAAAACTCGATATCGAAAAATTGGTTTTTAATCATTTTTTAAAATTTTGGACTATTTATTGAAATTTACACTTTAATTACTTGAAAATTTTAAGATTGCATGTTGAACAGTATGGGAATCTTGCAAACGGTGAGAGATAGAACAACAACAAACAACAAATGCGGAAAAAGTTGCGCAATTTTGAGGTCAGTAAAATGGTACAAACAGATTTCTAATATATTTTTTCGTTTTTGAGTTATTTCGACAAAAGTGAAATTTTGCATTTTTGATTTTATTTTTTTCTGAAGTTGTTATCAACATTTAAATACAGGGAAACAATGAGTAGAAAAAAAGGAATTTTCAGTATAATTGTCTCAAAACATTTTAAAAATATTGTCCATACATCATGGTATTTGGAATGAAAGTGCTTTCAAAATCTGCAAAAAAATCCAGGTCCGTATTTAAAAAAATTAAGTTGAAAATGGTTTCTCAAAAAACGAAATGTTGTAGAACAAATCTAAAAACGCCATCTTAAAGCCCGTTAAAAAGTGCCATAAGAAAGTGTTTTTCTTTTTTCCTATCTGTGATAACAACTTCAGAAAAAAAAATAAAATCCAAAATGCAAATTTTCACTTTTTTCAAAATAACTCAAAAACGAAAAAAGATATTAGAAATCTGTTTGTACCATTTTAGCTTGTAGCAGTCTCCGTATATTCAATAACGTATTGCTATCCTAAATTTTGTTCCTAAACCTATTTTTTTAATACTTTTTAAATAACTTTGAAATATATTTTTTAATATATCAGCAAAAAGTCGCTTCGTTCTCAAAAAAGAAATTTTTTGAGGGTAGAACTAGATCAGACCCCATAGGTGTTGTTAAGTACATCACTGTGCATACGAAATGGCGATTTACGACATTTTTTTGTGGTCGAGACCTTTTTTATTTAGAAAAAACTGTCGAAATTGGCATTTTACGGAAATTGTGTTTTTTTACATTTCCATCGTCATATCTTTGAGACTAGTGGAGCTATCGACTCGAATTTTCTTTAAAATTGAAGCTAACATATGAGCGCTTACAACGAATGCCATAGTTGTTGTCCAATATTGTTTATTAACCACTTTAAATAGCAACAAAATTGCAAGGTTATAAAAAATGTAATGAAATTTTCACTAAGCGAGAAACTTTTTTATTTGTGGAAATTTTTATACACATGCTGCGAGGGAAATGTGCTCAAAACATGAAGGAAGTTTTTGGTAAAAAAAATTATCTATAGCGCCTATAGTTTTTGGACTGTGCATTTTTTTGTGGCGCGCGCTACTCACGTGGAACGCAAAATTAATAATCCCTTGCGTGATAATATCCACACGTGGCAGGCATGTCTCAACAACTGATGCGTAGTTTACATGCGCAAGTGAAACTATCACAAATATGAATATATTAGAGTATTTCCTAAAAGTTTGCCAATGTAAACCCTCTCAGGAAGAACTCTGGAAGCGTTTACATGAACTCACAAGTCGTACTGAGAGTACTTCCAAATAGTTTATGTAAACGCTCCCAGAGATGTACCTACCTACTCTTTTATGGCAGAGAGTTCTCACTGAGTGGGTTTACATTGGCAAACTATTAGCACAGACCTATGTGCTATTAGGAATTACTCTAAGATATTTATATTTGTGATAGTTTCACTTGCGCATGTAAACTACGCATTAGTTGTTGAGACATGCCCGCCACGCGTGGATATTCTCAGGCAAGGGATTAATTTTGCGTTCCACGTGAGTAGCGCGCGCCACAAAAAAAAATTCACAGTTCAAAAACTATAGGCGCTATAGGTAATTTTTTTTGCCAAAAACTTTTTTCGTGTTTTGGGCACATTTCCCTCGCAGCATGTATATAAAAATTTCCACAAATAAAAAAGTTTCTCGCTTAGTGAAAATTTCATTACACTTTTTATAACGTTGCAATTTTGTTGCTATTTAAAGTGGTTAATAAACAATATTGGACAACAAAAATGGCATTCGTTGTAAGCGCTCATATGTTAGCTTCAATTTAAAAAAAAATTCGAGTCGATAGCTCCACTACTCTCAAAGATATGACGATGTTAATGTAAAAAAACACAATTTCCGTAAATTGTCAATTTCGACAGTTTTTTCGAAATAAAAAAGGTCTCGACCACAAAAAAATTTCGTAAATCGCCATTTCGTATGCAGAGTGATGTACTTAACAACACCTATGGGGTCCGATCTAGTTCTACCTTGAAAAATTTTTTGACGACTTTTTAGCCCGATTTCGCTTCACTAAATAGGACGAGGCGGGCCGGGCACCGTTTTCGTTGCGCAAAGAAGCAGGTAAGTAGTTTTGATGAGTCCGCAGGCGGCGATCGTGCTTGGCACCGAGCGCTGTCTCAAAATTTGTTTCCTCACTGGTCCCGTCGACCTGAGACGGGCCGGCAAACCGAGGTTATTGCCGCGGTAAGCGTTGGAATTCTGTTTAGTTATTCTGTGCCTTAACACAGTATGTCCCTTTTCTACGGTGATTTTGTCCGCCACATATTCTATTGGTGGTTTGTGCCTGTAATAAATGAAAAAAATAGTACTTCAAAGGTAGCAAAGTCAATTTTCAATTAAAAAAATGTTTAACTCTAGTAATTAGCAATACCATTCTAATAATATAAGATTAAGTACCTTCTGACTAAATCAATCAGTTGAGTCTTGAACATAGACTTTTCAAATGGAATGTGATTTTCCTCCAGCCAATGACTGAATTTCACTTTTTCGAGAATTTGCTGTTGGTGCTTTGTTAACTATTTTACTATGATAGGATGCATTGTCCATGACGATGATGGAAGGTGACTTCAAATTTTTTAGTAGTTGGTGTTCAAAAAATTTTCATGGTTCATTTCACCATGATAATCAGCTTGTTTAGTTTTTGAGCAAAACACCAGCTCTGCACCATCAGCATGCACCACAATATATCTTAAAAAAATATACTTTGGATATTTGTTTTATGTACCTATATTACTAGTTACGTACCTTTTGCCCCCAACTTTAGTTGTCTTAACGGATTTAACGCTATCATCTTGCCAAGACTTGCTGATTGTCCCATCTTGGAAAATCCAGGTTTCGTCCAGGTAAACAAACTCTCGTGTTCCTTCTCTTTTTGCTTGCATATAATTTCTTAAAAATTTAATACGTTTTAGGGCAATATTAGGCACCTCCATAAGTCCACGTCGAGGATCATCTTCACGGTACTTAAATCCAATGTTCCTCAATATTTTCCATAAAGATGTTCTACCACCATGAAAAATATCTCTTTCTTCTAATTTCGCTTTTAGGGTGTTCACTGTAATGTGCTTTTCTAAAAGAATAATTATAAAATTAGACGCATATTCGTGCAAATTGGCAAAATTATTTAACATACTGTCCCTATACATTTCATATATCACATTTCGGATTGCTGTCTGTTCGAAATCATCAATGTTGACTACAGGTTTTTTCTTTCTCTCCTTGCAGGTCGAGTAGCTGGTCCTTTTGAAATAATGGTTTTGACCGTGTCAAAACTAATTCCTAGAGCTGCTGCAACCCTCTTAAAAGAAACAAAAATATTATTTTTTGGAAATTATCGAAATTTATATCAGTGAAATAAAATAAAAAGTACTTACATCTTTTACAGCACAAAGCGGAAGCAGCGGTCCCCCGTTTTTCCTTTCCCTCTCAAAATATTCGCTTAAGGCACGCACCATACCCTGCGCGCGTTTATCGAGATTTTGAGAACCTATCTTGCGCGGCATTTTTAAAATTAGGTGACAGTGTTAAAATTTTAACGAAAAATTTGAATATTATCATTGCAACCCAGCCCTATTATGCCAACATGACAGATGAAAATTTAACTATTATTTGTGTGGCATTTTTGTAGTGTCACTAGAATTTATATTGGCAGCAAAAGACACCAAACGATGACGTCAGGGCTTTAATAATAATAAAATAAACTACTGGTACCAGGACCTATCCAAAAAAAAATTAAGTGAAGAACAAGGTGTGTTCCATAGATATTACATAAACTATACAGTATTTAATATTATTTAGATCAAAGTAGTAAATAAAAAAATAGGTAAAATATATCTTAAATATGCCCCGCAAAACTGCTTTAGTGTATGCTATTATTGAGCAAATGTCACGAATTCTGACTAGGCTTTATTGGTTGTTAAAAGGTCAATTTAAAAATTAGGTACAGTGTGTTTCCGTGAATTTATTTTATTCCAAAATACCAGTGTGTTCTGTTAAATTATTTTCACCGATTATCCAAATATTTGTTTAGCAGCCGTTACACATGGAGAAAATACACTGTACAACTCGAATAGGAACGTTCCACACATTTTTCGACCCATTAAAAGAGTCGGTAGTCCTTGCCAATATCGGTGTGATTGTCGGCTGGCTCTCTAGAATTTGCCGTAATTTGTTTCTCGATTTTAGAAACAAGGGTAAACAACCGACATAAACACCAGTGTGTATGAAACAACCCTAATACTCAAAAATGAATTAAAACTGTGCAAAATTAACACAAATTGCTTTTACAAATAATTTTGTCTTGCGACAAACAGATCCCCTTTTGAATAGTAATTCGTTTGTCCCATGATATATTTGGCAATATTTCAATCTATATTTGCGACAGAATAATATATGGTGTCATCTAGATTTCCTATCATCTATTAATAATAGGTAATTTGATGTGGTGAATGTCATTATCGATTTTTTTTATCTGTAGCCAAGACCTCGAGCATTTATGGCCTTTTTGAAAATGGTGCCATTGGATTGCTTGTGAAAAGACCCTTAAAACAAGACCCCATATGTATGATTAAAAAAGTATAAGATAAGAGATAAGGTAAAACAAAAATTTAAAAAATAATAAAAATATAAAATATGTAACATTTATAGTTACAGATAGATTTAGAAGACCCAACACGTACGTACATGTAGGAGGTGGGTTAGTTAGGTTAGCAATCAATTAAATATTCAAATATTGTTAAAATAAAATAAAAATAATTCATAGATATTTTGATTTTATTTTGTTCATTATTATAAAAAAAAACAGGTGAGTAGTACCTATCAAGGATAACAAAAGTTTAAGAAAATAAAATATATATTCAGATTCTAAACAAACCAAAATAAGTTACTTCACTTCTTTTTTTGAAGTAATTCTAGACTATTGAATTTTGTTTGATCATTTCGCAAAGTAGGTACTAAAGCTAGGAAACACACACAGTTCACGTTCACAATATTCTAGGTTAGAAATGGTTTTGAAGTTTTATAGGTTAGGAAAGGAGGGATTATAATAATAATAATAATAATTCTCACCCTCACAATACTCCAAACTAGGAGTACCCCAGAAGCAACCACATGCTTGTGCGGGGGAGGGGGGCAATTACTATTATTATTTTTTTAATAAATGACCGTAAATGCTCATAAGTGACCAAAAATTCTTATTAATTCTCTAACTGACCACATTTATATAAATGATCATAAATGCTCCAAAATTGCCGGTCAGTGACCAAAAATCACCAGACACTTTTTAAAATGACCTGCTAATTAATGTTCAAAATGCTTCTGCTCATTAATGCTCCAGCCATCTATAGTAGTATTATTCCGAACTGATTTTAGTGATTTATCTTATAGGGGACATTTGAACTACAGCTATTTCTCAGGTTTTTGGAGCTTTAATGCAATAAAATAAGAGCTGCCTCAGTTGCCTCCCTTTTTAACAGGGTAATAGAATGGCATTCAAAGTTTTCGTGGACGATATTCTTATAGAATTGAAATCGACATTAAATTTTGGACAACTTTTCTGCCTGTCATCTGGTATAATGACATAATATAGTGTTTTGGAGGATTGTGAATTGTCTTTTTTGCCATATCTTTTTCGCCCTTCTTTTTCTTATAATTATTACTTACATTCGATGTGGTCACCGAACAAAAATAATA
The DNA here is from genome assembly GCA_963920635.1 of Pseudeuparius sepicola. Taxonomy (NCBI): domain Eukaryota; kingdom Metazoa; phylum Arthropoda; class Insecta; order Coleoptera; family Anthribidae; genus Pseudeuparius; species Pseudeuparius sepicola. The sequence goes on along the minus strand of OY987298.1, from coordinate 23,919,756 downwards.
CAGTTTTGTTATTAGAAATAATGGCCTTAATGTTATCGTATCAAATTCAAAGAAATTTAATTTTTAATAAAAAGTGGAATGCCTTAAAGATAATAACACTTAATTTTTATGTCTTTGCCTACATAAATATTATTTGTCAGCTCAACAAAGTTTCATTCGAGCACCACTCACGGTGAAGAATAAATGTGCCAATTTGAAGTAAGAAACAAACTTTTGAAAAAGTTGATTTCTGTTTTGTATAATACCCAAGTAGCACAAATTGTTTTTTAAAAGCTGTAACAGTATCTATACCACTTTTTTATATATCCTCAAGCTATATAATTAAGAGTTGTAAACCATCTTTCAGCACTAATAAAGTATCAATATACACAAAAAAGGCCCCCATTTATACAGCTTTTGAGTTCTATAAAGGGTTATAAAACAAGCTGAAATAGTAATTAAATTGCTTCTTTATTACGTCTTTTCAGCCCTTAAAAAATATTTTATACAGCCACTAAGCAGTTGCTATATTGCTATATTCTTTTAATTGTTATATTAGAGGTATTTACATGATACAAACAAGATTTATAAAACCTTAAAAAGCATATATTGACGAACAAATCTTTTAAAAAATCATTTTTGCAATAAAACGGCTATATTAAAGCATACAATTTCTGTGTTCTCACAATCACAAACAGAAATATGACGACTTTGTTGAATAACGAAGTAGAATCTGGTACCTACCTAATAAGAATCCGCCAGAAGACTCTTTTGCCTGTATATTATTAATTTTATTGCTCACCCTGGACTGGAAATTCATCTGCCAACAAAGTTTTGTGGTAAAACCACTTATTTTAGTGCAAAATAACAACTGTGCCTCGAAAATTCCTTGAAATTAATTTAAACAAAAAAATATTTTTTTTCCTGGGTTTCACAACTCCTGTATTTAAATAAATTGCGTTACATATTCTGAATGTATTGTAACTAATTATCATAACAATAATGCAAAAATTTCCTTCTAACGTTAAAAAAATTATTGAACATATCAATATGGCCGCCCTATCACCTTCTTTTCCACTATACAAAATGGCTTCTTTCAAAAAGGTCACCATGATCACTTATAAATCGTTTAAAGAGCACCTGCATAAAGGTGTCATTATTGTTATATAGCCGCTTATTAAGCAATTATAAATTATCAAGAGAATTTAAAGAAGTTATGATAAATAATGCTTTATTATCTCATGAATTTACTATTTGTAGCCTTCCTTTTTCATTGAATTTTGTTTCCAGTGCCATCTCTCGTTGGACGTTAGATATATTTTCTTTTTTAATTGATTTTTATTAATATCGTTAATATTAATATTTATTATTATTAATTTGCAATAAGTTCATTTTGGGAACTGGCCCAACACCCAAGTAAATAATAATATGAAGTATCTTATTTTATTTTACTTTTTCTCTAGATTGTGAATAAATTAAACGCTAACCCCAAATAATACTTTATGACTATAAATAAGTAGCAGAAATAGGTAGCTACAATAAGGTATTGGTTATAAGAATATTGTAAGGTTTTTTATTTAATAATTATTATTTTTTCTACAAGCATTTTAGTTAAGAAAGAGTCTCTTTTCCGCACTACTTTTCCGCACTAGTGCGGAAAAGTGACACTTTCTACACTAAAATGAGTGCGGAAAAGTAAATGCGTGCAGAAAAGTGTCTTACTTTCCGCACTTGTTAGGAAATATACTATATTTCCAAAAACAAGTAAAGATAAAGACCTTCAACTTGACACTGTTTGTCTCTATGACAATCTATACTAAAGCTATATTAGAAGCTATTTGTCTTAAATAACTATATTGCTGAGAAATTATACTTTAATCACGCTTAAAACTCTGTAGTATCCAGCCACAATAAAGCAAAAGTTGGAGTATTAGATTACTTTATAGAAGCTATATGCAAGTTTATATAACTCTTACAAATCTGTTTCACTTATTCTAGGCTTCTAATACCGCTTTTACGAAGTAAAAATAATGCTATATAAATGGCGTAATGAAACACCTTTATAAAAATACTGTAAAGTTGTTTTAACAGCAACGTTATTTGGCTAATTTACTGAATAAGCCATTTGGTATCATATATTTCCTTAATATAACCAATTGGCCATATTAATTGCTGCAATATACTTTTTCTAAAGTTTTAAGCAGAATAGCGCATCGAATGTGCTACTTGGGTATATTCCGCTGTATCACCCAAGAATCATGTCCGCTGCCAACAACTTTCAGACCTGTACGCCCAAATCTACGAGCACCTCCTCGCCATACCCGTGATCAAGGGTCGCAAGACCAAAAAGGAAAAATTCGCCGGCGGCGACTACACCCTGACGGTCGAGGCCTTCGTGTCGGCCAGCGGCCGGGCCATCCAGGGCGCCACCTCGCACCACCTCGGCCAGAACTTCTCCAGGATGTTCGATGTCGTGTACGAAGATCCCGACACGCAGGAGAAGAAGTTCGTGTACCAGAACTCGTGGGGCTTCACGACGAGGACGATCGGCGTCATGATCATGGTGCACGCCGACAACCAGGGGCTAGTGCTGCCCCCCAGGGTGGCCTGCGTCCAGGTCGTCATTGTGCCGTGCGGGATAACGGTGAATTTGGCGGACGACGTGCGGGACAGGCTGCAGGCGTCCTGCGACGAGTTGGAGGTGCAGTTGAAGAAAAGCGCGGTTAAGGTAGGTGGTGATTTCCAAATTCTTGAGAATGTATGTTTGGTTGGGGAAAGTTTTCCAAGAATGGTAAGCGAGGATTTAAATAAAATTTTTGAAAATTCACAGTGTGTGGTGTCACAAAAGCCTTTTTTGGCATTAACCATTATTACTATTATTATAATATTTACCTGTTCTAACAGTAATCTTTATAACTTAGTTGACATTATGCAGGCCTCTACTTTTATTTATAACTACTGTCAAATAAAAATAATAATATTTTGTTACCAATATTTATTATTAAAAATATTATTTCACTATACTAGCTCTAATGTGAAAACGGTTAGAACAGATATATGACATGTATACAGGGTGAGTCACATCTAAAGGCAGAGCCGAAAGCACAAGGTAGAATTCGCTAAAATAAGCACATATGCTTAATAAACATTAGCTCAAAAACGCTTGGCTCTCCATATACAGAGTGTTGAAACTTTTCCAAATATTTTTTAATTTTTTTCTAGCCCGTTTAAGAATTATTTTATACATATTATGGGTTGTCATTTTGTGCAATAATTTGGCCCTGTTCAGATGAGCAGCGGCGTAGATAGAAATAATTTTATTTTAAATGCCAGCATAATCACCTTGACACTAGTTTAAAAAATCCGAAATTACGAAGAAACTGTACCAGAAATAAAAAAAATACCAAGAGGCACTTTTTGTTCCAAATTAAATGGGCTATCCAAAAAAGGCAAAATTTTTGGTTTTGCACAGGGCCGTACTACTTTTTTTCTACAATTATTTACAGTAACTATTTGTACCTACGCCGCTGGTGATCGGAACGGGGTCAAATTATTCCACAAAATGGCAACCGTCCAGTGTATAATGTGTACCAAATTTGGTTGGAATTCCTAAATGGGATCGAAAGAAATTAAAAAAATATATTATTTTTGGAAAATTTTCAACACGCTGTATATGGAGAACCAAGCTTTTTTGGACTAATGTTTATTAAGCATATGTGCTTATTTTAGCGAGTTCTACCTTGTGTTTTTGGCTCTCCCTTTAGATGTGACTCACCCTGTATATTGTTGGAATAAGGAAGAAATGTGGATGTACAGGGTCTTCCATAAAAACAAATAAGTTTGGTTTCTCCCGTTTTTCAAAGACAGGTTGTATAAGTTCTGATACTTTCGTATTTACAATTTGTTCTAGGCCGAAAAATACAAAACTTAGAGGATGGCTAATCTTTCGTGAATACCCCTTTTGTTTCTTTAACCATTTCGAATTATACACTTTTTGGTGTAAATCTCCCATAGAATCGTTTAAAGAATCCTTGGAAAAATTACTTTTGTTAATCATGTATGCCATAGAAATTTATGGAAGAGAAAAAAGCGTTCAACGATTATTTTTACATCATAGTTCCATGGACTTTGGGATCGTGTAGAAAGAAACACCGCTTTGAAATTAATAAACACAAATATTTGATGGAATCCATCAACGCAATGTGATTGGGTCATTCAAAAATTTCTATACATATTTTGCTGACAAAAAAACTCACCTATATTCAAGTGTCTTGAAATCATTTCATGGTACACTTGACAGGCTTAGGGCCTTTCAAGTTAGTATTTTGCTGAATTTTGATACCCTGTAAAATAAAGTTCTCTGTATATTTATTGTTCAAATTTTGAGGGGTCCCGATTAATGCTATGTTGTAAGATTTTATATAATAATAAAAAAAATCTGTAGAGGGGTATACACTGAAAATCGGCAGTATAAAAAAGTTATAGCTAGCTCTAAATTTGTGTCTTTGTGTACAACTGTGGCAAGTCCATACTAAACCATTTTGAGATTTTAACAACTAAAAACCAGGATAATGGTTTTTTATATTAAGAACAAAAATTTTTTAAATCTGACCGGGGTGTGAAGACAGGCATTGTTTTTAAGTGGGTATTCTGTGATAATACTAAATATGCAAATCAAATTTTAAGAGAAGGTTCAAATCCCAAATAATGCATTTTCTTTTTTAATTATTATCAGCAAAAATACACATTTTATTGTGAAATAAATGAATATGGAATATGGATGAATGGAAAACGTTCATTAAATATTTCCTGAGTATGTTGATATGTTGATGAATCGTGGTTTCTGTATAAAAAATAGAGTTGCCAAATGTCCGGACATTTATTTTCAGAGAAATGTCCAGCCAATGTGTCCGTAATATGTCCGGACATTTATCAGACATTTATAAAATAAGCTAAAAACATCACCATCCTATTGGATTTTAGTAGAGCTTTAAAACGATATATTATTTATATATGTTTTTAAAATTTTAAATAAAACTTGCAGAATTTGCAAATTCCATTTGTTTTTTATTTATTTTTTATTTTATTTATTTATTTATTTATTTGTATTCAAAGTACATATTGAAATACAAATACAAACTTCAGATACTTAATATAAACAATAATAGTTAGGTAACAATATAGGTGCGCTCTACCTATTATTATTGTTTTTTTTTACTTTTTGGAAGTAATTCCATATTATACCACTTCTTTTACCCATTAATAAAAAGAAATAAGAAAAAAAAAACACACACACAGCAGATATCTTATGGAGGGAAACCCTTCCAAAACATGTTGTTATAAAAAATTTAAAAAAATTTGAGGTTTAGTTTCGCTTCTTCTTCTATTTAAAATATTTTGAAATTTATTGGACACATTCGAGCATTTTTGAATGTGTCATGTCCATAAATGTCCGTGCTCGGACATTTATGTCCAGTCACAAATAAGTGTCCGGCAACACTAATAAAAAATATTTCAATTATCCTTGTTTTTTAATCATTATTTTTAATTATTATCAGCAAAAATACACATTTTATTGTGAAATAAATGACTTTTCATAGTCACGTGCCTTTACCCGTTAGGCTATATCCATTTGTGAAAATTGTTTTCATGAAGTCGGTCATATCAGACCACACGAATAATGTGTAGTTTTTAATTAATTTCTGCTCATTTCTGAGAGTACCTCTTTAAAACGTTATTTTGGAGATTTTTCCCTTTCGATTGGTCCATAAATCATCCCCAGGGAATTAAACTAGAGAATAAGTTCTAAAATGACTGTACTTTAGGTGAAAGGAGACTATAGACAGAACTACTCGCCCGGTTGGAAGTTCAACCATTGGGAGCTGAAAGGTGTACCGATCAGAGTGGAATTGGGTCCAAAAGATATCGAAAAGGGACAGATTGTGGCAGTTAGGAGGGACACTGGGGAGAAGATAACTTTGCCTAGGAAAGGAGCTGTGGACAAATTGAAGGAGCTCTTGGAGGATATACAGAACAACTTATTCAGGAAGTAAGTAAAAAATGGGATTGTTGTGTTGTAAACTGGTTGTATTTGTGAAAGATATCGGGAGTACACAGTTAGTGTACAACAATGACTTTTGCTTTGTCTATTGCTTTTATATATCCCAAAAAAGCTCAGCCCATAAAACGGAATAGAAAAAACTCGGAAACTGAAAATACTAGATTATGTCACAAGGAGTAGAAGTGGGTCTTTTTGTGCTGAGGCCAGAGGTTGACAGCCGAACCGAAGATGACGCCAACAACTGGGCGAAGCACAAAACGACCTTCACTCCAACATATCTTCAAGCGCATGAAATTACAAGAATCAGGCCAAATCGAGAAACTACTATTTCAGTGTCAATGTCAGATATTGATATTAGTGAGTTTATGAAAACGATCTTCAGAAGTATGGCCATAGCCTAGAAAGGGTCATTTTTGTTTTAACTTGGGTTGAAAACCTAGACGATGCATTTTCTTTTTCTTTTTTTAATTATCAAGAAAAATACAGATTTTATTGTTAATAAAATCTGTATTTTTCTTGATAATTAAAAAAAAAAAGTAAATGCATAGTGTGGGATTTGAACCTACGATAACATAAATGACTCTTTAACAGGCACGTACCTTTACAGGTTATGCTACCTTGTGAAGATTGTTCTCATGAAGTGACTCATATCTTACGTTGACATTGAAATAATTAGTTTTTACTTAATAAAAAAAAATTGCGATGCATTCTGAGAGGATCTTTTTTGATCTTTTGTTCAGGTGAATTTTCTGAACAGACTTGTACATACATATAAACATCAAATCAAAAATATGCTAAATTATAAAAATTATTCCGACAATGTCGCGATTTTGTCAAAAATTGCTGTTTTTCATCGATCTGCAGGTTTAAGCATCCGAAAGTCTTTGTGTGAGGTTCAGATGCATTTGGCGCCCCCGAAAAATCGAGAAATACGAAAAAAACACGCATATTCCAAGAGTGGTTCTGGAGGCTTCTAAGACGATTTTTTTTTTTCGAGGCTCCCCCGGGTATAAGGTTTTCCAACTTTCAAACCCCGACTGAGGTTGGAATTTTTATATCAAGGCATATCAAATTGCATTTGAAACAGCATTTCTTTTTTGATTTGAATAATTTTGAAAAAAAAAAGTAAAAGTCAAAAGTTTAATATTAGTCCGATTTTTATGCATGCAAGTTTATATATCATCTACCTCGGAAATATTTACATCTATTTATCTAAAGTGACACGGATCGTTTTGACTCTTCGACTTTTGACATATTATGTTGTTCGCCTAAAAGCCATAGGCGAGCCTAGAGGAATAAAATTTCCGGAAAAATTGATCGTCGGAAAAAAACCGTTTTTTTTTCCCCGGTAAATTTGGAAAAAACGGAAAAAAACAATTTTTTTAATTATACATAATAAAAAGTTAAAAATAATGGTTGTTTTTAGTTTTTTATTGTTGATCAATACGTGTTTTGTTTATTTAATTCGTTTTAAATAAAGCATTACTATCCAAATATGTTATTTTTATACTCCTTGAGGTTTTTTCGAGCAAAATATGTAGGTATACAAAAATATAATTTGAGTATTTCTTCAACTTACTTTGCTTATTTTGTTTATTAGAATTTTATCTTAAATTTTCCATTTTTTTCCAATTTTTCCATTTTTTGGGTTTCGAAAAAAAAATGGAAAAAACTAATTTTTCCTGTTTTTTTCCTCTAGGCGAGCCTAGTCGAACATCATCGACACCAACTATTAAAAACTAGAATATATTTTTATTTACTTTCTTCTCAATCGGAATGAATGGAAAACTTTTCATTAAATATTTCCTGCGTATGTTGATAGATGGATCGTAGTTTCTGTATAAAAAATATTTCAATTATCCTTATTTTTTGACATGAATAGGTGGCGGCAGCTTATTTGAGATTATTAGATTAGTTATGTACTCATTTATTTATTTACTTACATTTAAATTCATAACAATCAGTAGGTTATTATGTAGATTAATGCAAAAAAAGAAAAAACAAGATTACTGCATGTTTTTTCTTCTTGTATTTTTTTTACTGTCAACTTACAGTCCTGATCATTATACATTTTGTCATCCAATGATAACTAGTTTTTTTTTACATTGAATGAAATTATTTTTGCTTGCAGCGCAACGAAGGATTTGGAGACCCACAAAATCCTGTTAACGGACTGGTCTCAATTTTCACCGAATTTAGACTCTAAAAATATTATCCTAGCACCATTCTGTGGAGACAGTTCCTGTGAAGATAAAATAAAGGCTGACAGTGCAAGGTGGGTAACAATAATAAGTAATATAACTAGTGGTCTGCCTATTATCGATAATACCTTTTGCTAATTTTACGAATTATAATCCCAAAGCTAAAAATACCAGAACTGCGCAGAAGGAGTGGTGTATTTTCTTGGCAGTGGGATTATAATGAGTTAATAAGTTAACAAAAGGTTTTATCTGATTATTAAGGCATACCACGAGTTCTATTTAAGAAGATAAATTAACAACTGCAAAAAATAATTTAATTATTCAGTGTTTAGGCGTAATTTGACAACCAAACTTAACAAGAGACATTATTAATAGTTAGTGTGCCTTTTCGAAAATGTGATTTAAAAAAAAAGTAGCCACAACCGGGATTTGAACCCGGAACCTATCGCACCCAAAGCGAGTATCATGCCACTAGACCATTGTGCTTCTATTTAAAATTTACTTAACTAGCCGCACTTAAATTTAATTACCATGCTTAAAAGTTGAAGTCTGTTTGATAGCTGTCATTTAGGATGAGCCTTCAGTTTTGAATATATTTGTTGTGTCCTGTTGTGTTATAATCCAGGATATTTATCCATTGTGCAAAAAATAAATGCTGGCAAGCTGATTTTTTCAGGGTTGGTCGGGGACTGCCTCCTGAGTATCCAACCAAAAAATCGCACTCGAACCCCTTCAGGGTTTTGTGCAATAGGGGTGGTTCCTTATTTATTTTTTTTTATTTTTTTTCCCAGCCTGTGCATAATAATAAGCTCTACAACTTTGCGTTATAAAACTTTATTTATTTTTGCGCCCCTTATAAGACGGATCTAATTATCTTGGACTATTAATAGATATTTCAGGTGTTAACTATTGTGTCTTCTTCTGTGAAGAAGTTATCGGATTACCTTATCAGTTCTACAATATTGGTTTAGTGTAACTAGGGAGTAACTAATCATCACTTGATTGGTTAATATTTCATAAATTTAAATTATGCCATTCCATTGGGTCATATTGGCAGGTGTTGATTTCTCTTAAGCCTGTTTTACATTGACAATTTCTTCATGAATTAATTCATGAATAAGTTTATCAATAAATTTCACGACAAGTTCTATTTTACACTGATGAAGAAATTGATGAATTTTTTTGTCACCTTATGTCAGATTCTAGCGAATACCAACACAAGACAATAAATAACAAAATAATTTTTTTGTGCTGCATTTCCCCTATCAGAACATATTTTCTAACCATATCCATCTTCATCCAAAGCATCTTTGAGTAGTTGAAAATGCATTTGGCATTTTAGCCAACGATTTAGAGTTTTTTTGACTACAATTAATATGAATGTGGAAAAAGTGCAAACCATAACATTGGCATGTTGCACATTACATAATTTTTGAGACCCGAATGTCCTAGTTCCATCCTAGAAGAGCTTTATATAATATATATTTCAATTTGGACTTTCTTAACAAACATGCTCACCAAGCATGCTTGCGTTGCTGCCCGAGAGGAGTTTTGTGATTATTTCTTGAATGAGGGGAGCTGTGCCTTGGCAGCGGAATACATAAATAAAACATTGTAACATTTCACACACTTTTTATCTAAGTATATTATCGTTGGGTGAGGATTATCTCTTCAGTCAACGATATTATCTTTAAAATTATGTACTCTCCTCTATTCCACGTCTAATGCCTCAAACAAAAACCAATATCAAAATATAACCTTCCTTGTGTTCAAATTTTCAATGTTAGTACTCCTGAAGTTCACGCAAAACTTGACGGAAAATAGAACATGCTCTAATTCGTGAAGTAACTTCATGAATTAATTCATGAAGAAATTGCCAGTGTAATACACGATTTTTTTATATTAATTTGTCCTTGAAGTGGCTTCATGAATTAATTCATGAAGAAATTGTCAGTGCAAAACAGACATTAGTAACGATTCAATCATGCAATAAAATAAACTATGGAAAAAAAAACCTAATAATTTATTTTGATAATAATGTTTAATACTTCTATGGCTTTATTTCAGTATGATTATTACTTTTATTTATTTCAATATGATTATTTAAAAAAGTAGCTTATATCACCTTGTTGATCATTATTACTATATTTTTCTTTTCAGTTCTTAAAAAGATAAATTTCAATACCAATACCATAAAAACTAAAAAAATTGTATAGGGTGTTATAAAAAAAGAAGTGCAATCCTACAACAGATCCTTTGGACTAAAATAATGACATTTCCTTTATACACATTTTGATTTAATCACCTGCCACGTGAAGAAAGTATAAAGTTGAAAAAGATTTTTGTTGATTTTTCTTCTTGTAAAGATATTCACTTGAAATTCGGCACAAACTATTTTCCTATACAAACGTAATTTTTCAAATTAAATTTCTCTCTTCTCCCTCCGAACTCCAAACTTGGAGTACTCCAGAAGCAGTCACATGCTAGTGCTGGGGAGGGGGGACAATCATTATTATTTTCGCTTCAAACCATTAGCAGCTAGTCGACTTTTCCCGATAGAACTAGGATAAAGTTTGCTCAAGTACTACAGAAAACCATAGAAAATTTAGTAATCCCAGCGAGTGTAGGACAATAAGTCACACAGATAAAGCTGTTAAGGGGCAACACCATGAATTTACATTTTGCCCAGCGTTCGTGGCTATCAGCGATATTTTTCTATAAAGTGGTGAGCATCGCTCCAAGTCGAACCAGAGGTCAATCGAAGGAGAGAAATGAGCCGTCCAAATAATTTGCCCAAAGTCCGCATATCAGAAATATATTCTACTTTGGTTTCAATGAAAAATTTTCAGGGATGAGGACGCAGAACCAGGTGCCCCGTCAATGGGCGCCAAGACCCTTTGCATCCCCTTAGATCAGCCGGCCCCAATGAAACCGACGGACAAGTGTATCCACCCTGATTGTAAAAGAAAACCCCAGTACTACACTCTCTTTGGGAGAAGCTATTGAACAAAAAATTATTTATTTTGTAAAATCGGTTTTTCATATTTTTCGTGATGAAATAAAAATGTATTGATGCAATTTACAGGGTTTTATTTGAAGCTTTTATTTAACACGCCCTGTTAGTATGCATGTATGTATGTGTGGGTCGAATCTTGCAAGCCGAATTAGAACCACTTCTTGACAAAATGGCCGTCGCCACAAGATGGCGGATGTGGTTTTTTTGGCAAGCCCTTCAATATAGGTATCAAATGAAAGGGCTTGAAGAGTAGAAAATGATAAAATTAGTGACATCGCACTAAATTCAATATGGTTACCTCTCCAAGATGACAGATTATCTACATTTTTTTCTTTTCAACCCTCTTATTACTTATTATGGTTAATAAATTATTGAAGAGTAGAAAACGATAATGTTAGTGACATCACATTAAATTCAATGTAGCGGCGGTCGGAAGATGGCGGATTACCTATTTCTGCACAACCTACTTGACATGGATATCAAATAATAAAAGGGCTCGACAAGTAGAAAACGATAAGGTGAGTGACGTCATACTAAATCCAATATAGCGTATGCCCCAAGATGGCGGACTAAATGTCTAAATAAAGGATAAAAAACCTTTTAAAAAACAAGCCATGTTCTACTAAAATAACATAAAAAAAATAAAAAACTTTTTAAAAACAAGCTTTTTAAGTTAAACGAATAAAATGAAATAAAATAAATCTAGGTTTTCTTTAAGATAATGCAATGCCAAATCGATAAAAGTTTTTGTAAATCAAAAAGCTTGTCGCGCGAATTGTAAAGAAAATACATACTTGGGCAAGTAGGTGCTTGCTTACTATAACCATTCACTGTCCAATAAAATTTACTGGTACCTACTTTTATGAACATTTCGCGTGACAAGCTTTTTGATTTTCGAAAACTTTTCTCAATTTGGCATCGAATTATCTTAACGAAAACCTAGACTTTTATTTTATTAATTTTAGTATAGTCCAAAGCACGAAAGAAAACGTTTCTAAAGAATGCGGGCAGCGTTGCGAGATTTCCTATACGAGTAGTCGTTATTTATTGGCGAATAAAAGTTTTATCATATTGAAGCCGAATTTCTGAACTCAGTTATACCGAAAAAATAAAGCTCACATCACGGGACCACTTACCCATTTTTGTTTATCATTTATTTTTAACGCGGTGTGATAAAACACCTATTATATTTTTTTCAACATCGTCGCGTCTACCATCGCCTTTGAAATACGGCAACACAGCACTTCTGCGAAGTAGTCGGCTGACAAAAGCAGTTAGCCAACGCGTTTTGTGCCTGTTTCTACAGTACGTAAAGTTATTTGTTTGGTCTACCACACAGACCTCATTTTTTAGGCCGCTGGCAAATTTTTTCCGCCGGCTCAGAGAGCTCAGTGGCGTTTCGTATGTTCGGGAGTTAACGTGTGCAAAATGAGTAAACAGGGAAGAACGTTGCATTCTCAAGCCCGAGAAATAATTGCCAATGTTATAAGGGTTTGCCTTCCTCCATAGTCTAAGGTATCACCGTTAAGAATAATATTAACAATAAATTAAATAACAATTATATGAAAATTAATTCAGTGAGTCACACAAAATTGAGCTGCGCCTCTGAACTGTGACTAATTCTATAATATTTGCGAGTTCTTCCCCCTTACGTCGCACGAATTCTGCCGTAAGGACTATACATGGCTAAAAAAAGCTTGTTTTTAAAAAGTTTTTTATTTTATTTTTATTATTTTAGTAAACCATGGCTTAAATAAAAGCTTGTTTTTAAAAAGGTTTTTGCCCCTTTATTTTATTTTCAAATATAAAAATTTACTCTCTTTAAACTTTAATTAATATATTACTCTTATTACACAATATTTAAATTTAAAACCCACCCTTTACTTACACCAATTAACAATAAAATGAACAGTTTATTGTTTACAAAAAAATAATAATATTTTAAATTAAAATTACAATTTGTGGTCTTCATGTGGTTTTCTAGATTCCTTTGAGATTGGGGCAATTTTATCTTTCTCTGACTTTGTCTCAGTCTTTGGTTTTTCCTTACTCGCTGCTTTATCAATCTTCTCGTGCTCTGTTTTTACAATCGTTTTTAATTCATCCTAAAAGCAGGTTGGCTAAGAATTTTAATAATAATAATAATTAATAATAAAACGAAATGATACAATATTCTTAAAATTATATCACTTGGCAAGGTTGCAAGTGAATTCGTGGCCATGCCACCAGCCTAATTGATCATGTAATAACCAATTCAGAAAATGAACTGTATCATTGAGTAAAGGATATATTCTACAGTATGTCCACAGATGGGGTAAATAAGAGGACAAATTTACCAAAAAGTGAAAGATACGAAAAAATGTTATTCTTTATAAAAGTTTTTGCTTGCTTTAAAAATAAGATCCACGATGCCAAAAATTTGTTTTTTTGTACAGGGTATGCAAAAAATACATAAACGTAAAATTTGAGGAAGAGTAAAGTTGGCTTTTTATAAATTTTAATGCAAAACGTTAAATAAAAAACTTGTTTGAAATTTTAAAAGAATTCTTATTCCAGATTTTTAAGGAAAAATTTGAAATTTCTAAAAACCGAAATTTTTCCAAGTCATATTCTGACCTTTTTATATCAAAAATATTTATTTAGAAAAGTTTAGAATTAAAAGTCGTGTCAGAGGGTAATTTTTGAAGCAAATCCGCTGACTTTGATTTTTCAATTTTTTACCCATTTAAATCAAAGTCGTCCGATTTGCTTAAAAAGTTACAATCAGACACATATATTTTAATTCTAAACAACTTTTCTAAAAGTTTTAAAAATAAAGGCAGTTTATTCTTGATCGCGTTTCATGTTTTTGTATTTTTTGGACACCCTGTATAAAAAAAATCGAAAATTCTCTTCGTGGGCCATATTTTTTCGAGAAGCAGAAACTTTTATCAAGAATGACTTTTTGTCGAAATATGAAATTTTTGGTCCATTTGTCCTCTTATTTACCCCATCCGTGGACATACTGTATATAGAATATATATCCTTTACTCAATAACTGTATATAAAATGTATGCCATCCCAATTAAGTGACCACATCATTCAGATCAGAGATGTGTCAATAAAATTAGTTTAAGAAGGACTATTAAATTTGAAAAAATTTAAGAAAACACTAAAGATTGATGAAATAAAAACAAAATTAATAATGTTAATTAATACTCCATTAATAATCCACATATGTTATATAATTCATAATTCATGTAAATATTTTCAATATTGATTTCTATAATCCTATATAAGGCAAATACAAGTAACAAACCTTGGTTTAATCAGGAACTAGCAAATCTAATAAAAGTACGTGACAAATATCTAAAGAAATAGAAGTTTCCAGACAACTTAAATTATCTTGTAATCTACGACGACAATAAATATTTTATAAATATTATATAAATATCTCCTAGTGCGCCACAAAACATACTAAATTAAAAAATATTTGTGAAGACATGAATAAACATTTCACAGAAGTAGCAAATTTTATCTAAGAAAATAACAAAAATTCCAATGAAAATTCCATGTTTCTAGATGAAGCAATGGTAACAAATGATGTAGAAGAAATTATTTGCAATCTCAATTCAAGAAAGACCACAGGTCATGATTAGGGTTTCCAATTTTCGGGATCGGGATCCCGTTTTGAGATCCCGGGATGAAAATCCAAATCCCGGGATCCAAAACCCAAATCTCGGGATCCCAGGATCCTGAGATCAATCCTAATAATATTTTTATTAAAATATGTAATGTGTATTTGTATTAGCAATAGCAAATAAAAATGTAGAAATACGGAAAAAAATTATTAAAAAACACAAAAATATATGTGCGGTGTTCAATTATTAGTCAGTACGAAGCTTCAGTTGCTTTCTGTTGTTTTTTTGTGTGTTTAGAATTAAAATGCACATGAAGACCCTTTGTAGAACCCCCTTTGGTTGCTATTATAATACCACAGTATTTACATTTTGCAGACTGTTTATCTACAGCCATTAACCACATTGATAGTGTCGTCATTTTTTTTGGATGCACAATATATGTGTTTTATGGTCGGGCATATTTGTAAGTTGTAAGCCTATAAACACACAAACACACAAAACATAATGTATAATAAATCGTTATAAATGTAAATGTTAAATTTACCTGTTATTTTATTAGTTAGCTCTTTGTAAACTTCCACAAATCTAGCTAACATCTACCGCCCGTGGCGCTCGCATTCAACTAACCTAACAACTAAAACAGGGGAATCCCCGCGCGGCGATAGATGGAATACCCGTGCGTTGTATCATAATAAATACGTAAATAACCTGGGTAAAACTAAATAAAACGCCGATCAAGAACAAAAAAAATGCATTTTACACAAAAAGCGGCGAGAACAGATTAAAGTTCGATCATTTAAAAAAATCGGGGTTTTCGGGACCGCTATATCTCAACCCGGGATTTTCGGGACCCGACCGGGATCACGGGATCTCGAAATCCCGGGATCCTGTCCAAAACCCCTCCGGGATCCCGGGATTTCGAGATCCCGGGATCCCGGACTGGAAACCCTAGTCATGATAATATTACAACTAGTACAAGCCCCAAATCCAGGGGATGTGCTGACCGAAGCTGCAAATCTGCTGTTGGCTTCTGCCTGGACTTCCCAAATCATGCCTATCTTTTTGATTTGTTGATGTTACACCGTACTGATGATTGCCAAATAGCATGAAACACATGTATGCAGTTTCTAGGTTTCTTTTTGTTAATTTTGAGTGCATACGCCCATTATCACTTTTTCTTTGTAATTACAACTAAAGTTATTAAAGCAGTCAAATATCAGTTAATACCAATGTTAAAGCACTTAGTTTGTCATTTAAAACTAGTATATTTCCAGAAAAAATGAAATTATCTACAGTATCAATCTCATATATTAGTCCGACCCTGGTAATCGATCGCAATGCGGTCATATCATTTTGTTTATATCTACTGCCTCTGTAATTCGGATAGACTATAGCATCCAAACAATTAGCTTAGGCCATTGATAGTTTTTACAAAAATTTTAGAAAAATTAATGTACAACTGCTTCTAATTTAATTTAATTAATTTGTAATTTTTTACTTTTCAGTTTTTTTACTATATTATGTATTCTCTATAAGGAACTGTCAAGTTGGTTGAGAATAAAAAAGGAATGAATGAATTCAAATCAAACTAGCAGTTACAGTAGTGCATAACTATCGGAATATAAGACAAAAAATCTGAAAATTCTGTGAGGTATGCTAGATAATATACAGGTTGGACCAACTTTTATCAGCAAAACTTCTAGAATCGATATGTTAAAATCATCAAAGTCAAAAACAATGTTGGTAGCAACAGTAGCAACGCTGTTACAGGGTTGTATTCAGCCATTAGGTCCAAGAAATTTCGACACTATTATGACATTGAAATGATGTAGGTACCTATTAATAAGTTTGTATTGCAGCAATATATTATAATACCTATATGATCAAAATACCTAGGACTATTAGTTGTCTAGTAAAAATAACGAAACAGTAAAGTTAGTGGGAATTATGTGAATAATATCCAGTTGCAGATGTGCCAGAAGTCTGCGTTGTAAATAATTACCCCAAAGGTTTCAATGTTTAGTTTCCTTTGTACAAGCTTTATTTTTTAATATTTTTTAAATAATATTTTAGTTCCAATTCCAAGTCACCATACCAGTAAATAGACACGAGATGTTATCGTCGTGTTTTAAGTCAACCTGTATGCTGGGTAACTTTGAACAGAGGCTGTTTATTTTTTTTAACTAACTGGTGCAGAAAAAACCTAATTCATTGTAATTTTTGTATAGTAAACGATTTCACGTAAAATAGTCAACTTTGATGTATTTGAATTAGTATTAACATAGAAAAATGTTAGCCTAAAAATCGTTTCAAGTCATCAAACTTTACGGTACAATACTTAAACGCAATAAAGGAGAAAATAATGGATGTCAAAAGTACTTACGCCCCAGCCAAGTTTGTCGGCTAACAGCTGACAGCCCTCATCACAGTCACCGAGCCACGCAACATCTCTCGTATTGTCTTTGGAGTCGAAATCCATGCCACCATTAATTCCCAACATGGCCATTATCCCACTACGGTGGCCCGCCTTCTCTCTGTTTATCAGAAGCCTGGGAGCGGTTACAGGAGCCCTAAAAATCCAGGGCGATTCAAAACTATGTGGCGTCTTTTCGGGGCATACCATTTTTTTCATTATCACATAATATTGGATATTATCTTCCGAAAGTTTATTCACCTATCTATAAGAGACGCAAATGGTTGAACGACCAACGATGATCCTAAGATGATCAGCAAATCGCATTTGTCGAAATCAGTCTTTAGCAGTCGATGAAATCGGCCAGGTAATGACTCCCCAAAGAATACAATATCTGGTTTGACGATACCTCCACAACTTTCACACATCGGCACTTCATCTTTAAATATAATATCTAAAAAAATGTTTACAGTATAGTATTATAAGAATCCTTTGTGCAATTTACTAAATCTAATTTTTCATGTAAATGCCCACTGAAAATATACGCTAGGTGGAAGCATACATTTTATGTGGTTTTGCCTATAATTTAAATTTTAGTTTGTACAAATTAAAAATTTTCTAATATCACAGACTATCGAGTAATAGAGACAATTCCTTAGTGACAAGTGTCAAAAGGAGACTTACTTTTAGACGAAATATCTTCTAACGAAATAAATGTTATGCATTTTATTTGATTTCACATTAATCTACATTGCAAAAAGATTGTATTAGAACCCAGTTTATGTTTAAAATACCGGCTATTTTTCTATGAATTGCGAAGTTATTTATTCTGTGCTAATATGTTGATGATGTGAGCATTTATAACTCCCACCAAAGATCATAATATTCAAGCATGATCTTTGCTTCCACCCAGTGTGTATTCTACAGATTGTTGTCAGAATAGGTGTAAATGAGAAAAAAAGGTCGGTTAAATTGGGGGCAAAGTTGCAGAATTTGATGCCGAGTAATATGGCAAAATTTGGCCGACCCTTCTCGTTTTGAAAATAATGCGATAAAACTGAAAATTGTCGTTTTCGTTTTTATTTTTATAAAAGAATGGGGCTGGACATTTCTAAGTTAGGCACTTTCTTACAAGGAATCTAAATATGACCTCTCATTTTTTTTGTCGCCTCCACACAACTTTTATTTTTCTTACACATTATGCTTTACTTTGTTTTTCTTGCCGTAACATAAAATTAATCGTTTTTGCATAGTGCCTTGGAAACATAAGCCATAATGGCGGAAGCTCCAGCACTCTATGTATATGTTACAGACCGTATATGTAAAACAGGCCGTATACAAAAGGACTAGTCCATATGCAAACGGACTGAAGATATTAGTCCATATGTAAAAGAAGCTTGTCCTTCAACAAACGGTCTAGTCGGTTTGCAAAAGGACTAGTCCATCTGCAACTGGACCATATATCACAGAGAGATTTAAACAAAGACAGAATGTATTTTGTGCAATCTTTTCCGGGGTGTTGGGAAGTCTGCCATTTCTAAATTACCCTTCCTTTTTTATATAGGCCCATCAAAGAAGAATATGATTTCTTGCTGGTAGATAGTATTTTGAAGGAAATAAGGTAATCATTTAGTAGGTATGGTGTATAAGTACCCTAGATTTTTTCTGCAAAATACGTACTTACTAAAAAGGAGGCGATTGCACATACAGTCTGAATGTCAATAGTCCATATGTTAACGGTCTAGTCCGTATATGAAATACCATGCCATTTACATATGGTCTAAGCTGGACCAACACTATATTAAAGACCTGTGCATAGCGCTGTTTCAAGCGATCGCCACTGGCGCTACACGACGAAACAAATTTACACGGTGGTTTTAGTTAAAACACCATTGTTGCAGAATCTTTTAGAAAATAAAAACATGCAAATATGTCTGTTACAATGAAGGTAATATTCAAAATAACATAAAATATTTGTTTGTTATGTCCCTCTAATTTGACAAGTTCACATGGCATATTTCCATACATTTTCTAAGAAAAGTGAGTCTAATAAGCCAGCAAGAGTATTTGGTACCTTTTGGTTTGAAATGCAGTCCATGGCTAGTTGTAGTATGTGAAAGCATAAAACACATTAGATTTTTCAGTTTCTTCTTTATATGGAGGACTATTGGTTCGCTTTGAAGCTATAAACAAAATTTTCTATTTTCATTCCTGCATACGTTAAAAAATAGAGATGGGCAACGGAAACTTTCCAAGTCGGGAATGTTTCCGTTTTTGAAAACTTTCCGGGAAGAAACTTTGAAAGTATAGGAAACTTTCCCTGAAAGTGTCCGAAACATTCCCGGGAAACTTTCACGGAAAGTTTCCGGGAATTTATGTAGAAATTTTAAATTTGCCGTCATAAATGCCTGGCCAAGATTCATGACATAACCTAAAAAATAAAAAAAAGGACAAAGAAGAATCATGAACTGTGCTATAGACCACAGATCAAATATATTTTATTATATTTTTTTATTAGACTTTTTGACTTCTGAAATTTAATAAGTTTAAATTAAATTAAACTAGGTAAATAATGATAATATGAACAATATATGAATTTATTATTTTTTCATATTTGGTTTTATCTTTTATCCTTATGTTTTATTTTTACTTTTGTACAGGGTGTCGCAATTAAGATGTTACGAGCGATTATCTCGGTAATTTTTAAGAAACATTGGTGGTTCTAAAACTAAACTTGTGTAGTTTTTGTTTTTTCCAAGGAATTCAAACAAAAAAGTTATCGCCAAATAACCGATTTTTTTTTTAAATTAAGATGGCGATTTCATTACAATTTTTCATTAGACTAGTAAAGTGAATAAAAAATCTGCACAACACGTTTGCATATCACTTTTGGTTTAGCGGGAGTAATGGTTTGTTGTCCCAGCTAAGTCTGCAAAAAATAATACCTAGTATTTTTTAACAAAAAAAAAACGTCACTTCTTACGTTTTTTACTGTAGGCAGTAATTAATTAATAATACTAATAATTTCAAATCTGAAAGTGGAAATTTGAATTATGATCATGAAATACGAATTACAAAGCAAAACTTTTACATTTTGTGATATTATACCTTTTCTACAATATCTTTAGCAAATTTCACTTAAAATATGACATATTTGGTATTTTTGGAAAACTCTAAGTGTGACTAATTAAAGTAAACAATAAAAAAAGAAAATTGGAAACTTTCCGAAACTTTCCGGGAATTTTCGTAAAGAGGGAACTTTCCCATCTCTATTAAAAAATACTCTTCCAAAATAATATCTTTAATTTTCGCTTCTTCAGCTGGTTGATCAGATCATACCATAATTCCAAAATAGTGTTTGTTCTTCTGAAATTCACCTAATGGTCTGTGCATACCATTTTCTTCATGTGCGCGAAAATTTCATGTTATCATAAACAAATCTACCTCGAAAAGCCGTATTAATAGGATAAAACTGCCAAATACTGGATGCAAAGACAATTTGTTACAGTAAAAAGAAGATAAATCGTAATAAAGCTGGATATTTAAAATTTTGGATATTTTAAACGTCAGAAACTGACATCCCAATACCCCCAGAATGCCCTCCTATAACCTATAATTTTTTTCGTCGTGTAGCGCCACCCCAATCCGTAAACGTAATATAGTGTTGGTCCAGGTCTAAGCCATTTAGGCCGTATAGATACGACCTAGACCATATACATACGGTCTATTTTCATATATGGCCTGTAACATATATATACGATCTCTGTGATTCACACATTTTACTTACCCTTCATCCAGTCCTGTGTATATTCTGCCCCACAAAGCAAACAATGTCCTTTATGGAAAGTCCCGTGCGCCTCCACAATCTTGTCATCAGGTATACCTGCTACCCTTTCCAGTGTATCAATATTCTGTGAATAATGCCTCAAGAGCACCCCCTTCTCACACAGCAGCCTTATAAAGTAGTGGCATGGGGTAGGCTTAAAAGTACCCGGGTATAATTCCTTTGCCAGTGCGAAGAAAGGCTTTGGATTGTCATGGAAAAAATCTAGCTCGAAAATAGATTGAGGGTGGGGCAAATTAAACTTTTGGAGATTATGGTACAGGCCAGAACCTGGAGATCTAAAGTCTGGAATTCCAGCAGCTGAAAGATCTGAAACTTTAGAAGAGAGATTAAATTAGGCGACAAATCCTTACATGTAGATATTCCAGCTCCAGCCATTGTTATAATATTTTTGCATTCATTTTTCTTAATGTAAGCAACTATTCCATCAAGGCTAACGTCATCAAGAACCTGCAGAATTTTACCAGAAAAGCACAGTTTTATCCAATGCCACCAGGACATTTTATTATTGATTCATATTTTTAAATTCGACATATTAAAATCTAACCTTAAATAACGATTTTTTTTACCTTGATCTTTAGCTCGGGCTCTTTGTCATCATCAAGAAATCCCAATTTTTCTGCCAGGTATCTTCGCAAACGTTCAACAGTCATCCCAGCTGTACTATCGCTCGAGGAAGATTCAAGCTCTGCAAGTTCTGATTGTGAAGTGCCGGGTTTATTTGTAGTTTCAGGATTTTCTTTGTTTCCACCTTTATAAAAATGATAAGATAATTAAATTCATTCCTATATTAAAAACAACTTTTTTCCGTACCTGGCCCTGGCGGGTCTTTGTCAGCCTTGTCGGACATTCTACCCCAGAAAGGACGAATTTTTCTGGGATTCTACTGAAATACAATAATGAATGGGACACAAAAGGTAATTATTTTGTTAAATAGTTTGATTAATAAAAGTTAAAAAAAAAGTATTAAATATTACTGAAGATCTATTATGAATTTAATTCAAATCTTTTTACATAGAAATTTTGATATATTTCTTACATACTTCACGACACTTAACAAAACAAAATTTCTGTTTTCTCCACCTCCATCAATAATATATTTTGATATTGCCTTTCTTCTTTCTTGCACCGTCGATGGAGTTGTCACGGTTGTCACCTCAGACCACAGAATTTTAGTTATTCTGTACTCAGACTAATTCAGTCTGAATTCCCCTATTCTGTGGTCTGAGGTTGTCACTTTGTCACAAAAATAAAGGTTAGTTTCTGTCAGTGAAATGACTGGTTTCTGTTGTTCATTTGTCTCAGTGGATTCGGTCACTAGGACTATTATCCATGCTTATCCCATAAACAATCAGGACCTTCATTTATTGTTCAAGGAAGGTTCGTTTCTGGTCGATGGAGGAAGGATTAAAGTCATCACAAATATGTGATGGAATCCATCAAAGGAATGTGATTGGATGGTTCAAAAATTTCTGCACTTGTGATTGGCTTGATGGATTCCATCGCATATTTATGTTGACTTTAAAAACTTGCCCGATCTGTTGTTGTTGCTTGGCGTTGGCGTCAGAGATATGGAGGAAGAGAGTGCGCTTTGACCTTGACCTACTGCGCATCAGATTTTTCGGCTACACAGAGGGCGCTTAGATCGCCGCCATTTTAACCCAGTCTCGTGACGTGCTTACTTCTTAATTGCTTTTTTAAGGTTTTTTTCGTATGTTTAGGGTTTTTGCTGGCGTGTTTTTGTAATCGTGTTGTGTTCATTGACATGTCTTGCTCTGTAAGAACACAAAAGATTTAGACCCGAAGGTATATCCTTCCATTAGTATGTTGCATTATTTAGGATAAAATGTAGGAAGTGGCTATTTAAACGGTCCGACGTATATGAAAGTCGGTATACGTCTTGCGCTCTGATTGGCGAGTTGAGTCACGTGACTTCTTTGGACGTGCATTTAGCTCCATACACGTCCATAGTAAACTGATTTACGGAAGTGCACTTTTCTCAAGCATCGTTGCAATAACGAGCAGTCTTGCCATGATGACAAGTATTCTCCCCCCTCTCTATCTCTGGTTGGTGTCTATCTTCACGTCTATCCCATAGAGAAATGAATAAAAGGAGAGATGTCAAAATAGTCTTGCCAACAGGGAAGCAAATAAAATGACTTCAGCGCCGCAGGGAGTTGGCTGGCAAACTAATTTTACGATAGGGGGACTAGCGGTAAATTTAAATTAAATTTTAAAATAATATCAACTTCTTCACATTTTCACTGGAATTAAGGTTTTTAAAGGTAGGCTAAAAAAAGCAGCCTCAGCCCTTAAAAACATTTCTACCAATAAAAATGCGAAGAAGTAATTGGTTTTGGTGGTAGGTATTGTCACAGACATACATATATTAGCGAAGCTATATATGTCTGTGGTATTATTAAGCAAGTAAAAAGCGTTTGAGCAGGTGCAAAAATCCTCGTCTTCGACTCGGATTTTTGTTGCCACCAGCACTCATGCTTCTTGTTAAAATATTACTTAGCAACGTGTTTTTTCGATTTTTTCGGAAAAATTATATGCCCTCATTCAATGACGTCAAAACCTATAGACGTGGTGCCCCATTGTTAAAATGCCCTTTATTTTGACTCCAAGATTAAATATATCCATACTACTCTAAAAACATGCTACAAACAAAGACAGAAAGTCAACCATCAACCAACTATACACCCGGTGATTCCCGGTTATAGTTCCTCCTGAATCACACTTTGATATCGCATGTTTTTTCTTGTTTGAGGGCGCCAGAAGCATCGGAACCTCACCTGAAGACTCGGGGGATGGTCTAACGACGCCAGCCTCCGAGCCCAGAGTCGAAATAAGTTCGCTACGGCTCGACAAAAAGGGGCAATTTCTGACAATCTCGCGACATTTTCGGAATAATTTAATGGAGCGCTTAGATTGTGATTAGTTCTGGGCGTCAAGCGTTTATCAAAACAAACCTGTCTATAGGTTCTGACGTCATTGCCCTCATTAATACTAATAAAGATAAGCGCCCCAGCTAAGTTTTCATCCTTTATATTTTTCGAACTTTTTGGCGGGCACTGTACATGAAATGAAGAATTATTTCTGCTTAAACTTCATTTTTGAGGTTGTAACTAATAACATCGAAATATTGCTTTGAGAATATAATTATATGTTTCGAATAGGTAATCTTAAAAATATTTCAAACAACCAAGTGGTGCTCACTTCATTTTTTGTTACTCCCTTTATATAGTAATCATTACCATTGAGTAAAGGATATATATATTCTATATAGAATATATATCCTTCACTCAATGTCATTACTTTGGTCATTACTATATAAAAAATTTACATCTTGAAATTCAACTTCAAATTTTTTTTTGGAAAAGGCGGGCCAACTGGGAAGCCTGTACTTTTTAAATATTTAGCGTTTTTACTATAGGAACTTAAAAAACGTTGTACCTTTTTTTGTCTGTTGCATTACCTACCTGTTTCATGTTGTGAAAAGTCAATTTTTACTGTAAATTTTAATTATTTATTTCAATATTGGGACGTGTCAAATCTAACTGCAATATTAGCAATAATGACCAATAAAGTACATATTATTATTTACTTATAGCTATATGTTCCCGGAGCAATCCCGAACCAGTCCTCAATTAGTAACCGCCAATTTGATTGGCTCATAGAAATTCTAAAATTCAAACGAGGTTGACAGTTGCAGTTCTCTGAACATAGCTAGTAATTCTCGTTGTTAGGCATAAGGCATTTAAGGGTAGCTACCAATGCAATGTCCAAGTATTTTTATTCTCTGCTAGTGAAAAAAAAACATATACAAACAACAAAACCGCCAACCATATATATACAGGGTGAGTTTTTTTCGATGCCCACTATGGGGATCTCGGAAACTAGCAAAGCTAGAACAAAAGTTAAGTGGGGAAAGAATTGCAGTTTTGAATGCTCAATCTAATGCTTCTTTTGGATTTTTAAAAAAGTTCATGGCTCACTAGATTTTTTGAAAAGAGTGATTTTTTGCTATTCCATCAGATCTCTGTAGCTCCGTTATTTCTGATTATACAGAAAAACTGTAGAGACAAAAATTGTAGATAACTTTGGGCTTAATAAGATAATCTAATCCAATTTTTTATGTTGTTTGTGATTTTTGAGATATGACATAAACTTGTGTTTTTTTAAATGTAAATCATAGTTGGCTGTGGCCTTATAAAATCTGCCATTTTTGAGCTTTCCAAAGATATAACACTCGGCATAGTTATTAGTTATTATAAAAAATAAAACAGGTATGGCTAATTTTATAATTTTTTTTTAATTTTCACATAGACTGCCATGGAATATTTTCATAATTACGTTCTATTTTATAATTAGACATACTTACTTCAAACTTTCTAATATTTTGTTTTTAGCTGGTAACAAAATGTAACAAAATAAAACAAAATTTAAAAAACTCAAATTATTATTATTTTAAAAGGTCACGTTACAACAATCCACCATTATTATTTATGCAAATATTGCATCTTTTTAAAGCTGAATTTCTCACCTTTCTAGAGAGCGCCTGTCAATACTGACAATTGCTTCTAAAACAGCTGCTCTTAATTCAGCAATTGTCTCATACCATTGAGTAAAGGATATATATTTAATATCAGACAAATCAGGGGATCTGGGCTGCCAGGAAATAGGTCCATTTCTCCCTATCCAACTATTTGGATAGAGCTGATCTAGGTAATTTCTTACGGGCAAATAGTTATGTCGTGGAGCTCCATCATAATAATTTTTGTTTTATTTTGTTACATTTTGTCACCAGCTAAAAATAAAATATTTGAAAGTTTGAATATGTCTTATTATACAATAGAACCTAATTATGAAAATATTCCATGGCTGACTATGTGAAAATTTAAAAAAAAATCAGAAAATTAGCCATAGCTCTTTTATTTTTTATAATAACTATGCCGAGTATTATATCTTTGGAAAGCTCAAAAAATGTCCGATTTGATAAGGCCACAGCCAACTATGATTTACATTAAAAAAAAACACAAGTTGTTCCCCATTTAACCTTTGTTCTATCTCTGCTAGTTTCAGAGATCCCCATAGTGGGCATCGAAAAAAACTCACCTTGTATATGAATAGATGACTCACTCCGTTGACTGAAATCGAATAAACGAAACCTTTGTTTTAATGAAGCTACCAATAACACTATAAATAAATCAACACAATTTATTAAACAATGATAAAATTACTAAAATAACATTACAGTGTATAATGTGGGCACCTTTGGAACAAGATATGTTATACTTAATAATAATAATAACTACACTTGGTATTTTACTAGACATAATTAAGTGGTTTTGGTGATTTGTTTAAACTGAAGGCACTCTGCATAATCACTTTTGACTATTCTTGCTTATAGCTCTGTTCGTGTTCAATTTTAAGAACTGTCCCAATACGATTCTCGTACTGTCATTAGTAAATTAAAATTCTTGGGACTGTTTTAGACCAATGACAGTACGAGAACCGTTTTGGGACGGTTCTTAAAATCGAACGCGAACATAGTAATTGAATTTCTACTAATTAATTTTAATTGTGCTATTTTGACATTTGACAGATTATAACCTTTAAAGGTCTCCTGCACCCCTGCGTTTCTGACAACTGACAGCATACCCATTTGTGGCAATCTTCTCCTTGTCAATGATATTTTTTAGTCTAGACTTTTATGTACCTAATTTTGTGCGCTAGTTGCAGTGGTGTTTCTAGTAATTATAAAAGTAATAAATAAACTTCGTTAATTCAAATAAAAAATAATTGAAGTATGTCAAATGGTCATGGCCTGTTATTTTTTTTTATTTTGAACGTTATGAATTCATGTCTGAAAACAAAGTTGTAGTGTTGCTGGTTGGTAATAAATTTTGCTAGTGTCTAATCTGAAATCGAAGATGTGGAGAAGTTTCCCATGTCCATGTGATGACAATGATCTAATTATATACTAATGTTAAAAAAATGGAAAATGTAAGTACGTATCACAATTGAAACTAATTAAGTGAAAAATAATAGCCACCGCATTCCTTGCAATCCAATTTCTTTGGACGCCTTCCAGCCGAATGAATTTCCCTACTTTTTTCCTTCTCTTTTTGCACCTCTTCATCGACAAACTTTTTAGTAAGCCACGCGTTAAAATATTCAATTATATCCATGGTGGCGCTATATTTAAGGTGCCCAGCATTAAAGGCCATGCCAACTACCAGTTCGAAAATGCTCACGGCCTTGGCGACCAACGACATGTCCACCTTGTCAAAGAAAGGTTCGTAGTAACACGCTTCGCCGGTTTGCTTCCACCTCTGATATTTCTCGTCGTATTCGGCGGCCTTCCCACAGAAGTACTCTGTAATCATAAGCACCAAATTTCGCAGAAGTGTGCCCTCGGGGAATAGGTTTTTTAGTCCCATCATGACGGCGGGTGTCATAGCATCTACGAGAAACTCCAACACCATGGCGATTCTTTCTTTTGTACTGGCATCGGCGAAGCTGACCACCTTCTGAAAGCACGTCACCACTTCTATAGATGTCATCGCCGCCCGACATTTCAATTCAACCGACGACAATATATTCTGGACCGATCTAGAATTGGTGGGGATCGAGTTGCTCGCCTCGCCGCTTGTGGCGGAACCTTCGGCCAGCTTGCCCAAAAAGGCCTCCGCCTGCGGCTTGCTCATGCTGGCGTATTTGCCCATGTCGATGGACACCCCGTTCAGTTTTATCTCGTTGCCCTCGGCCGTGAACTTCACTCCGTTCTTGTTCATGGCCTTGTTGGTCCTGGTCAAGACAGCAAACACGTCGTCTTTGTTCTGGATGTTTTTCATGGCCGATATGACTTCCGCTCGGGCCGTGAACACGTCTCCCTGTTCGGCGAGCGTTGCCTTGTACAATTTGTTAAAGGTTTTTCTGAAAAAAGAAAATGGTTTCGGTAAATCGAGATGTGCTTGGACTCGGTTGTTATTTAGATGACAAACAGATCGACATGTAAAAACTTATCGTATCCGAAATAATGTGCAAATTTTGGAGGATGTGTTCTACAGGTGGTTTTGATGGGGATCCTTCATGTAAAATTTTTGGATAAAAGTCTTTCGGGCAAGGTTATTCCAACCTTAAGAGTAACAATTTGGTTCCGATTTTTTCTCTCAAAACTTGAATTTTGGGATACATTCCCAGCAAGTCGAAAGACACTTGACGGTGGAATTAGTTTCTGCATTCTATGTATTCTAAGGGTAGAAACCCACAATCCCTATTCCCCTTTTTATAGAACTTTTTGTGTAAGTTAGTTTACGAGTTCTGTAGCACAATTATTAATTTAGAAACATTTTTTAATTTTGATATAATTTCAATAACTAAATAGTTTGTCTGGAAATAAATAAAATAATTACTTATTTTGTTTCGTATTTCAATAACAGCAGTAATGGGCTTGTTTCACACTTTTTTTATTTTTGATTATGAATCTTAATAGTAAATAAAACACGACAATATTCTTTTGATTTTTTTTTCTAACACAGGACCCAATATCAGGTGGCGGCGCAGCGGTGCTTGAGAGGGTGTTTTGTGGTACCCCACGTTTTGGCACTGTACGTCGTGGGTTCAATTCCCACCGTGGCAGTGCTCTGGGTGTTGTGTGTTTGTCTTTAGGTTTAGGATTTATCCCCATAAATTATAAGGTGGTGAATGCCCCATAGTGGCTGGATGGCTCGAAAAGAGCAGAGGCCATAAAAAGAAATAAATAAAAAATAACCTCAATAGCAATAATTAATTTAATAATATACCAAAATCGCAATGTTTTTCCCTTTTTTTGAGTTAAAAGTTACTTGCAGAATGGTCACCAGCTTGTAAGTTGTAACAAGCTAAATAAATCTGGCTTATAACAACATTTTGCCAGTTAATTAACTATACATAATCTTGACAATCAAAATTTAATTTATTAACTCGAAATATTCTGACATCGTTGGTTTTTTCCGTTGATGTTCATTTTACAATAATTATTCGTAAAGCTAACTCTCAAATGTATTTTCTATCATCCCCTAACATGGCTATCAAAAGGTTTTCCAGATGACCAAAATATTCCTTTCTCTCAATTATATATTATCTATCAATTTTTCAGTTCTTCACGGAGGTAACAATATTTTACTGATAATGCTAAATAAGCGCCTAGCACCATCCTTACTACAAGACCAAATGCATTTAATTTCAAACCAGCATACAGTGTACACTTCAACTTTTAAAGGTTTTTAGAAAAATATTTAAGTCGATTTTAGGCGAATAACCATTAATAACCGGTAAATACCAAACACGTTTAAGTGATTCGGTTAATGTTGGTTATAGCTCTCTGATGTCATCTGATGTCACAAAAAAGCCCTTCATACGTCATTGTTATAACCGACAATAACCGCGGTATTTACTCAACCCAGGAGCAGGGTAATTACCGCGGTTATTAAAACAACAAATGTCATTTGCTACATCAATTTGTTGGGAGTTTGAATTTTTCAAAACTTATAAATATATCTGCTGATATAGGCAAGTGTAGTGATTTAATATTTTCATGTAGATCCATAAACTTAAAAAACAATTGAACAGGAGCAAAAATATCTTGTGTGTGTAAACGTTGAAGGTGAAGAGTGTGACTGTCAACTTTGTCAATAAGTTCAAACTTTTTCTGTAATGACAATTTCTTCCCATAAGCAAGAAATCAAGAATTTCGGGTAAGTGCGGCAACATTGCGCCAATTCCACTGCTTCTCAAATCAACAACTTCCCCTACATTCCCTCGTACCGACCCGCTCCTCCCCGTAGAAAATAAAAATTGCGATACGTCAGTAAATGAAAATAGGTTAATAAATCTCTGCATTATCATTATAATAAAGTGGATTTAAAGTTTTACACAGTTTCTTGGTGTTTTGAGATTCACTTAACTTGAAATTAGGCGGATTTCTTTGATTGTCAAAGTGGTATTAGCAGAGCATATTATAAAACAACCAGCAGTATAACTCACTCTTGAGAAATCATGGGCAAATTCAATGACCTTGAGCCATTATGGGGGAATAGAAGTCAGAGGTGTAGTCGAGAAAATCAATGCAGAAATACAGAGTAGTATAAGTAAAGTATATAGGGTGTGGTAAGCACAAGCAGCTTTGACTCCTTCTTGGGATTCTTTATTTAAAGATACTAGCACAATTTACAAAAAAGCACACTGCATCCATCTGACAGAATCTATTCCTACATGGCGGCTGCGCGAACAGGTGCGCAGAATTTTCCCGCCATGGGGAGTTCTACTGCTGGTTGTTTTATATGCTCTGGTATTAGTTAAATAAGGTATAATATCTAAGTATAATTGTGTTATTACAGAAGAGTCTCGTAGTGATTTTTTACATTGGTTTATTACACTTCTTTATCTTAACCGCGAACCAAATCTTTGGTTTATTACAATTTTTAAAGCTTCTCTGGAGTCCTCGGGTGAGGTTCTGATGCTTCCCGGGCCCCTGAAAAATCGAGAAATGAGAAAAAACAAGCAATTTCCAATAGTGGTTTCATAGGATTTTCCGCCGGTTTCGTTGATTCTACAGCCGTCCCGTTTCTCGAAAGTGGTTAATCGTGAATCGGGAATTTCTATTAGATATCGGATTTTCGAGGTTCTTTTTGGTACCGGAGGAAAGTACGACACCCAATTAAGAGATTTACCACCTTCTTCGATTCTTAGAACGGCTCTATTCGAGGTTGTCGAAAGACTTTTGCGAAAAAAGCCACCAATGTCCATGGGCAGGGTTATATAAGATTTTCCACTATTATTCAGGCAATCTAAGGCCAACCTAACAGCGCCGAATTTACTGTTTTTTTGCACGTAAGGTAATGTCGCGTAATAAGATGTTAGATTTGCCGTCACTTACGCTTTTAAGATTATCGCTGGCTTTCAAACCGCGAGAAAAGAATGGAGGGGTAATTGCAACGCCTTTGCGTCCGCACGTATTGGAACGATTTCAAGGGCCGCGCGTGTACATCATAATAAAGATGGACATTTAGAATCTGAAACTTATTAACTGGTTGACTAGTGACTTTTTAAAGGCAATATTGGAAATAACAACGAATCTATGGCAAATGCTCGGGTCTTCCATATAATATAGGATTCGTTCCAAACCCACCCCCGTGGCAATAATTCCGACGTACCTGTGCCTGTTGCTACGCAACGACTCTTGGAAATCCTGCATGGACCGCTGCTGGGCCTCCTCGACGATCATCGTGCCCGTCCTGAAGTTGTAGACGGCATTGCCGAAGAACAATATCGACGAACTGAGCTGCACCATGGTGAGCAACGATGGCTTTTGGTTCTGGTTGAACCACTGGTCGAACACGTCATAGCCGGAATTTATGATGCCGGCGCCGCTCGCCGCTATGTTGACGGCACCGAGGACCGTCACCGACGTTCTGGCGCCCTAGCAAGACAAGCATTTTGACGATGCAGGCAAGTATATGAATACCACAGGTATAGGTTAAGTCAACATCACACTGATTATTCTATTAGATTACTGCTTATGATAATTACATATAGAGATATTCCTGTATAGAATAGAAACAATGGTAGACTAGGAAATTAAAAACACATTTTTTGAACTCCTTATAGTTGTCAATCCCTTTTATATGTGGAGGAATCTAACATTATTCTCAGCTAGGGAAAGGTTGTGAGCGGGGACCCTAAGATCACTTGCAAATCTTGTCATGTATGTATGGTTAAAATTGCTAGGTGCAAAAGAGCTAATATTTGTTTTAACGTATTCTAGTATTTCGAAGATATAAATGCTTGAATTGTTAGCATGTTAAGTTTTTGGAAGATAGGGCAACATGTGGCTCTAGACTGAGCATTAGTAATAATGCCAACAATTTTTTTTTGCATACGGAAGACACGTGAAATTTCACCACTACAGCCCCATAGTATAATTCCATATTTGACTCTTAAATAGAAGCCTGAATAATAGTAAGAGAGAAGTACGTCCCTATTACATAACTGTGATAGACTGAATATTACATATGTAACAGTAGCTAATTTTCGGCATAATTCATCAACATGGCTGGACGATTTTAGATTGCTTCTTAATGTGACTCCTAAAAATTTTGTTACATTCACTTGTTCTAATGACTTACCCAAGGCTCTAAAGATATGTCCGAGTTGTGTCTAGGGGTAAATTCCATAAATACTGTTTTGCTGATATTTAGATGTAATTTATTATTAATAAACCATGTCCACAGAATAACTAAACAGAATTGTAGCGTCCGTATACGCGCATACGGCGACCCGTTAAGGACAGAGTTAGTATCGCCATCTATGTGCTTCCTTAAGTACTGTGTAGATCATAGTCACCCAAGCAAGTAATTGGCACACATATTCGTGAGTATCGGCTTGGTCGACCCGCGGCGCGCCCCACTTTGCAGTCCATCGGGCGGACGATGGCTCGGCTTATATCGGTCGGCGACGTAGAGGTTCGTGTGGGACGCATGTGCTTCTCCCTCCAGTGTGCTACCGCCTGCTCGTAGTCAGAGCCGGTGTATTACCTACACTTGTATTGGAAGTTTTGTTCCTGGTTCCTGTGTTTCAAAAGCGAATTGTTCTGTTTTGGCGTTAAGTTGTTGTTTTGTTGTGGATTTGTTAAGTACTGTTGTTTGCTGTTAAATTGTTGTTGTGGCTGTTATTATTTGCTGTTAAGTTATGTTTTGTGATTTTGTTCTTTTGCCGATCAGCAATGGCCGCAAAGCGGTGCAGTTTTAAAAACTGCACCAGTTCTGGACTGGTCGAAGGAGTAGGACGAACATATTTTTCGACTTTCCCAAAAATGACTTTATCCGTGCAATATGGGTACAGAATTCTGGAAATTTGGACCTAATTAATTTACCCTATTCGGCCCTAAAAAACAAAGTTTTGTGTTCGCGCCAGTTTAAAAACCCTTCGTTTTTGATTCCCGACAAAAAAAAACTATATATAACATTATTTGATTTTATTATTGTTTGTCTATCATCAAAACGTGGTATTTTTTAGTTATGGACCGTTTTTAGGTCGTAATCTGCTAGTTTCAAGAAAAAGTCAACTTACAAGGTGCAATTTTTATATTTTTTCAAAAGATCAAAAATTTATCATTGTCAGAATTTTTGGCTGAAAATTTGTACATAGGGGTAAAATAAAATTCCAAGCAACTTTTTCAAATAACATTTTTCGATTTTGGCTATTTATTTAATTAAATGTCATTTTTGACAGATATGTCAAAATACGTCACGACGTTTAATTATCTCATTTCGAATATTTTTACAAGCAGAGATGATCTCTCCAGAGCAGTTTCATCTTAGCCCAAAAATAAAAAAAATTCCCATATGGTTCCAACTTTCTGTGGCACTGTATAACATTACCGATTTATCTCTTACCGCTTTCGAAATGTTCGCCTGTTTTCCTGGTTGGTGTAGAAAAAGGAAGCGTATCTTCTAATTGTATAAAACAAATTTTCGGTCCATGACCTACTTATAGCTGTGGTCACAGAATAATATTTTGTGCTGTACGGTTAGTGTTATGTATTAAAAAGCAAAATGAAGTCATGGACTACTTTCAGGTAGTTGTAATATACGCTCTCTTATTCTATTCAAATCAGAAAACCTGGGCGAATATCTCAAAAACGGCAAGAGATGTCCCTATAATTTTGTATAGAAAAATAACAATTTCCTAAAATATTTTTTTACTTCCCGTTAAACCGGGAATGATGTATAAATTACAAACGAGCAGATTTTAATATATTTTGTCCGTAATATTAAAAATGGAAACAGTATTTTTTATTTTTCGAAAAAATTGTTTTTTCGAGGACACCCAGTATGTCAATTGTGACGCTAGATTCAGATTCCCCGGAAAAACTCAGCCGGGTTTTAGCAGACCCTTTTTCTTTTGACTAAGGAAATAATCGGACTTTTTAAAACACTTTTCTTGAGAAACCCTGTATACAGGGTGTCCAACTTTAAAACTGTACAAAGCCGTAAAATCTTCATTTTTGGAGATATTCGCCTAAACTTTTTTTGTTTGAAAGGCCTTCAAAAACCGCGTCTTTTGACCTTCCTTCCATTTTCAAAATGCAAATCCAGGGCCGGCTGCGATTTTTTTTATACGCCCGATTTTCAAGAAAACCATTTAGCGATTTTTTTTATTTAAAATCTGACCCCATAGCGTTAATCACAACACCCTAAAACCCCCATATACCAAATTCGAACAAAAAATGTACAGGGAGTTCCAATCTGTAGGGTGTCAAAGTTCAGCAAAATAGGAATTTTAGACATCTGGCGAGTCAAGTGTGCCATGGAATCCCTTCAGAACAGTCGAATGGTTAACAGGGCCGCTTAAAATGTTGATGTGAAAAGATTTACTACAAAAATTAACAGGGTATTTTTCTCTGAGCCATCTCAAAATTCTGAAATTTTATCTTATACGGATCAAGAGCAGGTACTCTGGAATCATTGAAAAAATATTGATAAACACAAAAGTAACAGATAAAAACAATTTAAAT
Organism: Pseudeuparius sepicola; assembly: GCA_963920635.1. Taxonomy (NCBI): domain Eukaryota; kingdom Metazoa; phylum Arthropoda; class Insecta; order Coleoptera; family Anthribidae; genus Pseudeuparius; species Pseudeuparius sepicola. The sequence continues at coordinate 23,885,055 of OY987298.1, read as the reverse complement.
TATTGTACCTTTCTCAACAAAGTCACTGCCTAAGATGATACATTTTCTGTGTGTTTCCTGTTGTGGCACACCATAGGCACCTTAACTGATATGGACTTACTGACTGACAGGCTTCTGTATTTTTTAGATTTAGTTCGTTTATAGTGTGTGGAGCGGCTTTGATGTGTCTACTTGATTTTTGACCCGTATAAAATCTCAAAAATTTAGTAATTTGAGGTGGCACAGATAAGAATACTCTATATATTTTGTATTGGACTTTTGCACACCAATAGCTTGAGTGGTTCTATTGACCACTCAACTGTTTTGAGGGGATTCCATGGCACACTGGACTTGGCAGATAGATGCCTTTAAAATTCCTATTTTGCTCAACTTGGACACCCTGCAGAATGGAACTCCCTGTATATTTTTTTATTCAAATTTAGTATATACAGGTTTTGGCGTGTTCTGATTAACGCTGTGGGGTCAGATTATAAATAAAAAAATCGCTAAAGAGTTTTCGTGAAAATCGGGGGTATAAAAAAATCGGAGTCGGCCCTGGATTTGCATTTTGAAAATAGCGGAAGGTCAAAAGAAGCGGTTTTTGAAGGCCTTTCAAACAAAAAAAGTTTAGGCTTTTGTCTCCAAAAATGAAGATTTTAATGATTTCTACAGTTATAAAGTTGGACACCCTGTATACATCAAAATTATTGCTTATAAAAACTAAGATTTTCTAAAATTCTGGGCGGTTCCAAGGAAGTTTTTAGAATTTATGTACAGGGTTAGTAATAATTGTTTTCAAACAAAAATTGGAGTATAGGAGAGTAGTAATACAAAGAGAGTACGGGACCACTTTGACCTCAGTTGACCCCTTGATTCTGAGAATCCCCTACGGCCCGAGGTCACGGGAGCAAAGTGGCTACGTCATGCCCGAGGTCACGTGACGTCACCGGATGACCCCAGTTGACCCCTAGATCCTGATAGGTTAACCTTTGACCTTTGGGCCACGTGTGACCCCCAGTTGACCCCCCCCCCCCACTCCAACGACGGGGCAACCCCCACTCCAACGGCTTGGTGGGGTGAGGTCTATATATTCGTGCGCAAGAGCAGTTTTCCCGTTATATACACTTACAATTTCCCACAGTCTGATTTGACGAGTTCAAAATGCAGTCGTTCCTGAATCACCTGAACAAGAATTTGATCGTCAAGAAATTCGAAAGCGTTCAAAATATGGACGTGGATGAAAATTTTCAAATCACGAGCGTGGACAAAGTGAACACGCAATACGGAGAGAAGGTCTACGTAGAGTTCGAAGAATTTAAGACGGTGCTGCCGCAACGAAACACGGCCGAGTTTACGCCCCAACGGATCGAAGAAATTAATAGGGATATCGGTAACGGAAGGAGGTATTACATGAAGAGTCTTGGACCCGTCGGCCGATCTACAAATATCGAATTTATTGTAGAACCATGACGAAGCTGGAGTACAGAAGAAAACTGCAACAATATTTGAAGAATTTAGAAGCATTGAAATATGAACTTATGTTATATGAAATTAAAATGAAGATAAAACATATTGACTTACACAATTAATTTTTAATAAACGTTTAAAAATCTTTTGTTGTGTTTTTTTATAAGAATCTTTGTGTTGAAGGGAAAACACCTGAAGCATCATATTATAATAAAACTCTCACTCTAAGCAATAATATCACTCTATTCCACTGTTATGTGTATACAGGGTGATTCTTAACTTATACACATAAATTTGGAAAATTGTAGGTTATGTCAAGTAATGGCTAATAATGAAAAAAAAAGTCTAATAAAATTGTTATCGATAAGGTCTGCGTTTGTGATCTTATGAACCATAATTTTTAATTTATTTGTGCAAATAAACCCCGAATTGTTCAAGTACACAAAAATATAACTCAGCTGTTGCGTCGCATCGGGTTACTCGCTGCGAACGCGTGACCGCATAGTAAATATATAGTAAGAGAAAACACGTGGAATAGTTCACGACAGACGCCTGCTTTGTTTGGTCGAGCACTCAGCGATTTTGCTGAAACCGCATATAGAACAATAGGCTACAAATTTCACCCAATTATCTTCTAAATAAAAAAATCTGAAAAAATTGCAGATAGAATAATAAACGGAAAATTTGGGAAAATCAGCATGTAACGCAAACGATTTAGGCCGGAATCTTCAACTAGACACGTGGAAATCCGAGGTAGACTCCTTGGTATCAGGAAATGTGATACATTATGGTAAATAAGAAACCACGTGGAACCGTATATGATGCGATGTACAACGTAAACAATTAGTACGTCAGGGGCTCGGATTTTCTGCTGATGCAGGTATATCGTGATTTCCAAATATATCTTCTGATCGGCTGATCGGAAAAAATCCTCATATAGCGCAATCGATTTTGGGGCCACCCCTTGGGGGGGGTGGACTTAGTCTACTCCGGGGTGGGTGGGGGGTGGCGGGTGGGCAACTACGTGCCAGGAGGAACGGAGGCCGAAGGCCTCCGTCCGACTGGCATGTAGTTGCCCGAACAAAATCCACCCTTCCCCCTTGCACGCGTTTCGCGCATGCGCAGTTCCGCACTTTTGATACCTATGAAAATTCGAAAAATTTTGAAAATTTTTTATTCAAAAAATGTAATTTTAAAAAGGTCCTGATCCTATAATCTCGATAACATTTTGGGAAACTTTCATTTTTTGACGGTGAAATGTACAAGACAAGACTCAGACGAATGTTTTATATACAAGTGCAGATAGAATTTTTTCGAGTGACTGATAAAAACAGTTATTATAATAGTTAGTCGGAAGGCCCCAGATAACATAGGAAATTTTGTTTGAACAAAATCTGTAAAAAAAATCCAAGACGTGAAAATGTAGGTAGAATTTTCGAATAAGTTTTGTATACCGGTAAAAATATATGTAAAGGTAAAAATAACGTCAGTTTCACTTGGAAAAAAATGATGAAAAAATTTCAGTAAAAAAAAATACGATGTAGAGGTTGTACCAAAAAAAATTGGAAATAATTATTTATTCCAGTAAAATATACACAAGACCGAAAAAGGTAATTGCGCGGCTGTCCCATTTTATACACCCTAGCTGTTTCAGTTCATCTCGTTTGGAAAAATTTTAGGGGTTATTACTTTTTTAAATACCGGTTTCCTCAACCTTATTTGAAAGTAAATATTTTTTAGTTCCCCACAGAAGGAAATAATGACGATATTTTATACCGGTGGATTCAAAAAATATATAAGGTTAGGAAAAAACCTTGGTAGGCAAACGCGGCTCTGCTGACCAGACAAAAAAAAACCTTAGTCGACAAATAATGGCCTATAAGAAGGGTGCGTGATTCCACGTATCAGTTCGAGTGCTCCAAGATGCAAGTAAGTATATACCAGCTGTCCCATTTTTAAACAGCTAGATATTTGGAAACCTTTCGTAAAAAAATTCCCAAGGATTACATGAGCAAAAGAAAGAAAAAAATGTAAATATACCAGCTGTCCCATTTATAAACCGCTTGATATCTTGGAAACGAAAACTTATATAAAGGAAGTAAAAGCTATATCTTAATAGGCGGAGGACCGACTGTCATTCAGACAGGTGAAAATTTTTTGTGATTTTTTGTAGAAGTTTTTTGCCAAAATTTTTTTTTGTCAAAATTTTTTTTGTCAAAATTTTTTTTTGTAAAATTTTTTTTGACATTTTTTTTGCCAAATTTTTTTTTTGTCGAATTTTTTTTTGCCAATTTTTTTTTTTTGCCAAATTCTTTTTCGACAAAATTTTTTTTGATACAAATATAATTGCTAACGTTTAATTTGTTTACCCCATTTACGAAAATGATAACAAAATTGGATCAGACAAGATGTTTTTTCGAAGTATAGTTTTTAAACACAGGGTGCCACCACCGGTTTTACGATATAGGTTTCAAAATGCGACGCAAGTACATAAAAAAAATACCCTAGAGATAAGAAAACAAAATACAACTCACAGAAAGATTCTTGATGATGTATAAAAAGAAATCAGGTTACATCTAATGCCCCAGACAGTAAAATAAACATCCCCGAGCTATCAGATATAACCAAACATCATTTTTCTAACGGCACAGTCACTTTCACGGGAAAAACAACCAGTAACCGTTCAAATTCCATAGATAGGTACTGCCGTAATCCAAAATTTCACTGAACTACGCGTATCTATTATACTGAAGTAGGTACTGATACACTTCCATCTTTCCAAAGAAAAACAAACACGAAACTCAGACTTTTCATATATTTATTACAACGCCTCGATAGAGTCTTTATTTGTGGCCACGACCGAGAATCTACTGAAGCAAGTGCGACGCATAGGACGTGAAAAGTGCCGAGTTGGTTTTATTAAACAATGAAACTTATACCTACGTATATATAAAATAAATGAGAAATATGCCAGAGATGTGAAACCTAATTGTGTTGCAAGTTTGAGGGTCCAAAAAAAATATTGGCTTTAATTTTTTAAGGTGAGAAACACATCTAACAGCCAGTTTGGAAATATACAAGGCAAAAAAAGTAGTGATGTGGCTGTCCCATTTTATGTTTTATACAGGTTGGGTTATTTTAGAATAGTTGTTCAATAGACCGAGACAACATCATAAACGCTTCCCGTTAGAACAGAATGTGATGAAAAGAAAAATTCCATCTGGGTCAAGCTACTACATAACCAAAATAAAAAATACTGAACGTTATAAAATTTAAAAAATCATATTTTCTACGGATTTTTATCCTCTGAAAATTGTTCTTGTGTAAAATTCAGTTTCTCTGGGTCAAGCTAGGTGGTAACTATATAACCAAAATAAAAAATACTGAACGTTATAAAATTTAAAAAATCATATTTTCAAGGGATTTTTGTCCTCTGAAAATTGGTTTTGTATAAATTGAGTTTCAATAAGTTACTAATTGAGATAATAGGAAAAAAATCTTAAGAATCTCTTATAGAATTCTGAGACAACGACCCTGAGAGTAAATATCATACAAAAATCTTTGTGCGTTGACTTTCAACTCAATTTAATAATTAGGTTTAATAATGACAATTTTCTCGATTATCTAGAATCAAAAATATTGCGAGTGGCAATTTTCTAGATATCATGTGAAGCCTTATTATTGCGTCGTAAGTTAGAGGATCCAAAAATATTGGCTTAAATTGTTTAGTAAATGCGATTAAAATATGTTTAGTTTATCAACAGTTAATTGTAACAGCTTATAATCTTAGAAGCTAAACTCTTTAAAAAAATTTTTAGACAAAAAGTTGTAGTTTAATAATGGTCAGTTGGATTCCTTTTGAATCATGTTTGCATATTACCTACAAGGAGTTACAACCTCAAAACATAGAAATCGCTCATTTTAAACCGATTTAATAAAAATTTCACCAAAACAATACTTTCACTCATATGATACACTTCTGATTAATAAAAAAGGCACCATAGGTAGTAATAATAAGATATTCAACGGAATTTTTATCGACTGTTTGCCCATTTTGCTAGCTTTTGGGGGTATTCCTTGATATTTTAGACTGATAAAAATGAATAATAAAAATTAAAAATAAAAATTTCACCAAAACAATACTTTCACTCATATAATACACTTCTGATTAATAAAAAAGGCACCATAGGTAGTAGTAATAAGTTATTCAACGGAATTTTTATCGACTGTTTGCCCATTTTGCTAGCTTTTGGGGGTATTCCTTGATATTTTAGACGGATAAAAATGAATAACTAAAATACAAAACGCACTGTTGACTTTACTTACGTGAATAGTAAGCCTATAATACGTATCGAAAACAGAGAAATATTCAGGTCAAGAAAAAAATGGCCTAATTTACAATAAAAAATATAGCAGACAACATAGCGATGACACCGATTGACCCGTTTTGCTGGTAAAAAGTAAACAAAGGTACCTATTGCGATTCTAATCAGGCATTTCCAACGGAGATGCCTTCAATACGCCCACGTGGGAGAGCCGCCGGTGTTTCGTCACATGCAAATCGCCGCTCGAGATGGAAGCATCTCGGCCTTTCGACGCATTGCGCGCCACTTCGTTTGTTGAAATCTGGCCGCCGCGCCGCCGTCAACTTGCCCGGAGATGCCTCGCTACGTGGTGCGTCGCATACTCGCCGTCGCGTGGTGTATGGGCGCCAGCTTTTGGCCAATTTCAAGGGAATCGTTTTTCATATTTTCGACGGATTTTCGTCCTTTTGCAGACGTTGCACTGCTAAATTGATCCGTTTTGCTGGCAAAAAATATTTCTATCGCCATGACTGAGTCACGACGCTTGGCCTTATGCGATAAACAATGTGTGTGGGTAGAGACATTCGCGGGAAAAGGTGTAACATAATATGCATGCTTTCTTCATGCAATGAATTGTAAATAAAATTCATACATCGAACTGTGACTGGTGACTGGATAAAAATGCCGTAATAAGAATCGACTGTTTTCATGAATAACCTCATTGAATTTTATGCAGTTTTAGAAAGTTAATGTGGGTTGGAAAATTTGTATTATATGCTGGATGCAGAGAAAAAGTGGAAATTTCATATAAGTTGAGCTGTTTATGAATGAAAAAAAGTTGAGAGAACAATACCTACTTATACAAACACAACAGAACGAGACAGTCTTAAAGAAAATGGGCAATTCACTCTTTGTGTATAGGACTCGAACAGCGACTTATTATTTTAATCGGTACTGTTGTAAGAAATTCAGAAATGGAATTTTGGTTTATTTAATAAAAATATATACTTACACATTTTATCTTTATCTTTTTATGGTGCACTTTAACATATTTTCAGTTTGTAACATGTTTCTCAGGAGAACAAAATCAGGAAATACTTGTCTCTAGGATTATATTATTATTACATTTTAGTTTCAACATGTTTTTGCACTTATAAGGGAGGATAGAAAAAAACCAAAAATATACATAAAACATATTTATTGTGTATAAAAATATAAAAGAAAATATACTTAAAAGCTAAGAATACGTATTAAATTTAAAACTAAAAGAAGGATAGGTATCTATAAACAACGTTGGAAAATAAAGACTCAAAAATTTTTTAAAAATATTTAATGTGAGAAAAAACTACTTTTTTACCACATTAAATCTTTTTAAAATACCAGCAGACAGCCGTTTATCCCTCTCCATTTTCTCAATTTTGGCTATAGATACCTGCTCCCTTTTTCTCAGTCGTTCTTTCTCTCTCCTAATAGTCGCCAGTCGATGTTGCTCCTCTCTCAAGGATTTTAGATTTTCGGCGTCCTTTTGTTTCAGCCCTTTTGAGACCTGTAATATATAGGAACCGAGTGAAGTACTCCCAGGACTAGTCAGCTCCTCGAATTCATCCTCGCTGTCCATCTGCTGACTAACACTTCCATTTTCTCAATTTTGGCTATAGATACCTGCTCCCTTTTTCTCAGTCGTTCTTTCTCTCTCCTAATAGTCGCCAGTCGATGTTGCTCCTCTCTCAAGGATTTTAGATTTTCGGCGTCCTTTTGTTTCAGCCCTTTTGAGACCTGTAATATATAGGAACCGAGTGAAGTACTCCCAGGACTAGTCAGCTCCTCGAATTCATCCTCGCTGTCCATCTGCTGACTAACACTAATGTGCACGTCACTAAAGGAGTCCTCGCTGTCCATGCCCAACTGACGCATGTCTTTACCACCATTTCCTTTCAATTGTGGGTTATTCGTGTTTTCCACACCACACTGCTCGACGTCCTCTTGCCGATGAACCAGTAAAATAATGGAATTCGGACAGAATGCCATTATCTCGTCGTAACAAGGCACTTGGGAGGGCGACACGAAGGACGCACTATTCAAATCGGGCATGTTGTATGACTGTGCAGAGTCGATGGTTGGCTGAAAAGAAAAAAAATAATAAGTTTAATTTAGAAAAAAAGTATTTTTCAAAAATAAAGTTTAAAAAATAATTTTGTATGAAAAAAATTGTTGAAGATTACCAGAAAACCAAGATTTATACTTACAGGCATTATTAGCATATTGCTAAGGATAGTAGGTTTCTTTGTCGAGAGAGACAACTTCTTAGGGTGCTGCATTGTAAGTATCCAAAATACACAAAAAACACACCACTGGAACTACTATTGTGAATCAAGAAACTTATAAGAGAGGAGGCTGTGAACTGGCTAATGGCCATTCAACAAACCTCTTTAAAGGGAAAAAATTCGATGTCAGTCAAAAAATATAGTAGGAGAAAAACGATTTGCCCACTCTAGAATTTTTAAAAAACTTGTTTATTGATCTGAGCGAGACTGTGTGGCGTTATGCGTGGTCATTAAATTTAATATGTGGTAAACAAGAGGCCACGGGGATGAACGATATAATGCAATGTAATCCAAAAAAAATTAGCTAGACTGTATGGCGTTATACACGTTCTTTAGGGCCGGACTGGGCTGATGGACTAGGGGGAATTAGATTGTTAATACATCGCAGAGTCTTTGCGAAATTGAATGTGATAATGTTTAAAGAAACAAATCGCGCATGGGTTGTCCAATCATATCGTTGCACAGTTAATTAAAAATGTAGACGCAAAAACATATCTCCCAAAAAAAAAAGTTCAACCTACTTTCCGCTTAAAAATCGAACAACAGAGGTATCTCCCATCGCTCACAAAACCAATTCCAGAAAGGACAAGAACGCCAAGGCCGGGCGCACTCAAATTTCGTATCGGTGTTTTCTTTTAGTCGAAAAATATTTCCAAGGTAAAAGCTGAACTTTTGGGGTGTATGTTGAAAATTTACATTTTGGGGTACGAATGAGGTTGATCGCGGCGTCTCGGCTAGAAGGTCAAAATGGGTCAAAATGGGCCTAAGGTTTTGAAATTTTTTTTTACACCTACCTAATTCTTCATCTTGAACAAGTTTCATTAACAACATTTTAACGTGTAAGCTACAGAAAAGGCACTCTTCTAAAATAGTATAATATTTTTAATTAAAAGATACCTCTGTAAGGATATTAGGCAGACTTTTAGGCTATGTGTTCTCTAGAAAAATTGTTAGAGTGCTTGCTTTAGGTAGCGAAAATCGCAGGGGTAGAAAGTCACGGTGGAGTCATTGATAAACGGTTCCACTTATCGAAATTTGGAAGGAAGTCACTGTGGTAATCATCGTTAAAATCTTCTATTACCTACGCTGCTATAATTAAATATTTATCTACGGCTTGGTTCTGTTTCTTTTCCAATGCCTAAATAGTACATTTTATAATATTAATTTTGTTTCCTCTCCAATATATTGTACGGTGTTTGTATCACATATATCTGTGAAAAACAACGTTTCAGATATTTCTCAGTTTTTAAGAGCGGTGTTTGGTCAGAAACGATCTAGTGGATGATGGGGTAGTAAAAAGGCCGCCGTTTTTCCAGAGCCTGTTTTGAATACACCCCACCAAGTCTTGACTTGTCATTATGATAGGTATTGCATACTTTTGTATAGGAGTCAGCTTTTGTTAACCCAACTTCTTTCTGTTATCTTCTTCCACCATTTTAATCTCAATTCATCTACCCGACGCCACAATATGTTACTAATCGTGAATAAATAGCACATTTCATAGTGAAGTTTATAAACCAGTGGGATTTGGCAATTTTGTTTAAATATATGAAAAATAGCTCGTTTTGGTCTTGATTATTGTTAGACAAATTATCGCAAACTTCACTTTTCAGAAGAATGATTTTATTGTGATGTAATGATTGTACAAAGACGCCAGCGCAAAAACGATCACGATAATTAACTGCTAACCTTAAACAAAACAGCTGACGATTTTATGCGATTTTTATTATGACTTAGCTTGTTGTTCCCCTGTTCCGCGCTGACTTAGCCTATTCTTCCCGTGTATGGGTATTTTAAAGTAATACGTATATTGTGACCTAGCCTGTTTTTCCCCTGACTATTACGTTGGTTTGAAAGAGCACACAATTTACCACAAGATGGCACTGTAATCCCAATTTCAACAAAAAATGACTTGGCCTGTTTTTCCCGTGTACCCTTCATATGGTTTTGTTTCTCTCAAGTTTGGGTTTCAACCCCAGTGGCGAAAGAAGGAAGGCCCCAACTTGCATTATCTAGTTTTTACTCTAATCTTTTCTAGTCTATATTGTTTAGGATTTGTATGAAAAAATGAATTTTGTATCATCAAGTTTGCGACTCTCCCTGCAGCTCGAAACGGTTGTTTGTGATTCCATACTTTCATAATATAAGCTTATAAGGTAATATCCCATATTTTTAAATTACACTATTCTTTGTATCTCTCTAATATGTTTGATCAAACATGGATTAGACCTCCTGCGCCCTGCATTCTACCTCAAAGGTGGTGGGAAAATGAATGCATATAGTTTTGTTACAATTTAAAAATATATATAAAAGAACAATTCAACCTATTTATAACTAATATCCATATGAAACTGTACGTCTAATTTGCGATTAAAAATTTTTGTTGAAGGTGTGAAACATTTTCGATTTTTTTTTATTGCGTTCTGTATTCTACCTCGAAGTAGGAAACGAACGCATGATGATTGTCAGTTAAATGCGACGTGGTTCTTCAATTTCTCGGCCACGCTCGTCGGCCAAATTTTTTATCGAGACTTGCACAGCAAAACGCCGGGCGCCACGGAGCGCCGCTGCGTCTAGGGTTCCGATGCAAAATATCTCAGCCGCGCTCGTACCTGGATCGTGGGAGCACAGATGTTTGATGACACCCGGATTTCAGAGGCGTACATCAGGGTGTAGTCTAATTTCTTGCTGAATCATCAATGTTGGAGGATTTCGGCAATAATGGACCCGATTTTGAGGTGCTTTGTGAAAAAAAAAGAAGAAAAATTGACACAAACATTTTATTAGGGGATCTATACATGGTGTTATAATTTATTTCTCCGTAATTAATACATGAACAGTTTTCAAAAAGTTTTTCTGAATTGGTATTAGAACAGAAAGACGTAAATTGATTAATTTTCTTAATATGATTCACTAGTCTTGACGCATATCCTCTTCGACGATATTCTTCATGGGTAAAAACAAAATTGAGATTTTTCGGGTTGGAGTGTTTGTTTAAAGGGTCGAAATCAATTTTTGACATTAGGACAAATGAAACCGGTTTAGCATCAACGTATAATATATAGCACGATATTTTTTTATCTAGGCACCACTGATCGAACATACTTCTTGCAATACCATCTCTCACGACTTCTTGTCTTATTTTGTTTACTGCTTGTCGATCAAAAAAGAATCTGATCTCCATGTTGCACAGACGTTTGAATGAAAAATCATCGGTCACACAATTTTAAGACATTACCCCCACCACTTTTATATTTTTCCATACACTTTTTAAGACGTTACCCCCACCACTTTTATAAATTTTAAACTAGCCGAAACCTTGACCCATTTGAGATGTTAAGATATTTGGGGAAGCGTTTGGAAGTTGCGCCAGCAGCGAATTGCATAAGGTCAAGCGTCGTGACTCAGTCATGGCGATAGAAATATTTTTTGCCAGCAAAACGGATCAATTTAGCAGTGTAACGTCTGCAAAAAGGACGAAAATCCGTCGAAAATATGAAAAACGATTCCCTTGAAATTGGCCAAAAGCTGGCGCCCATACACCACGCGACGGCGAGTATGCGACGCACCACGTAGCGAGGCATCTCCGGGCAAGTTGACGGCGGCGCGGCGGCCAGATTTCAACAAACGAAGTGGCGCGCAATGCGTCGAAAGGCCGAGATGCTTCCATCTCGAGCGGCGATTTGCATGTGACGAAACACCGGCGGCTCTCCCACGTGAGCGTATTGAAGGCATCTCCGTTGGAAATGCCTGATTAGAATCGCAATAGGTACCTTTGTTTACTTTTTACCAGCAAAACGGGTCAATCGGTGTCATCGCTATGTTGTCTGCTATATTTTTTATTGTAAATTAGGCCATTTTTTTCTTGACCTGAATATTTCTCTGTTTTCGATACGTATTATAGGCTTACTATTCACGTAAGTAAAGTCAACAGTGCGTTTTGTATTTTAGTTATTCATTTTTATCCGTCTAAAATATCAAGGAATACCCCCAAAAGCTAGCAAAATGGGCAAACAGTCGATAAAAATTCCGTTGAATAACTTATTACTACTACCTATGGTGCCTTTTTTATTAATCAGAAGTGTATTATATGAGTGAAAGTATTGTTTTGGTGAAATTTTTATTTTTAATTTTTATTATTCATTTTTATCAGTCTAAAATATCAAGGAATACCCCCAAAAGCTAGCAAAATGGGCAAACAGTCGATAAAAATTCCGTTGAATATCTTATTATTACTACCTATGGTGCCTTTTTTATTAATCAGAAGTGTATCATATGAGTGAAAGTATTGTTTTGGTGAAATTTTTATTAAATCGGTTTAAAATGAGCGATTTCTATGTTTTGAGGTTGTAACTCCTTGTAGGTAATATGCAAACATGATTCAAAAGGAATCCAACTGACCATTATTAAACTACAACTTTTTGTCTAAAAAATTTTTTAAAGAGTTTAGCTTCTAAGATTATAAGCTGTTACAATTAACTGTTGATAAACTAAACATATTTTAATCGCATTTACTAAACAATTTAAGCCAATATTTTTGGATCCTCTAACTTACGACGCAATAATAAGGCTTCACATGATATCTAGAAAATTGCCACTCGCAATATTTTTGATTCTAGATAATCGAGAAAATTGTCATTATTAAACCTAATTATTAAATTGAGTTGAAAGTCAACGCACAAAGATTTTTGTATGATATTTACTCTCAGGATCGTTGTCTCAGAATTCTATAAGAGATTCTTAAGATTTTTTTCCTATTATCTCAATTAGTAACTTATTGAAACTCAATTTATACAAAACCAATTTTCAGAGGACAAAAATCCCTTGAAAATATGATTTTTTAAATTTTATAACGTTCAGTATTTTTTATTTTGGTTATATAGTTACCACCTAGCTTGACCCAGAGAAACTGAATTTTACACAAGAACAATTTTCAGAGGATAAAAATCCGTAGAAAATATGATTTTTTAAATTTTATAACGTTCAGTATTTTTTATTTTGGTTATGTAGTAGCTTGACCCAGATGGAATTTTTCTTTTCATCACATTCTGTTCTAACGGGAAGCGTTTATGATGTTGTCTCGGTCTATTGAACAACTATTCTAAAATAACCCAACCTGTATAAAACATAAAATGGGACAGCCACATCACTACTTTTTTTGCCTTGTATATTTCCAAACTGGCTGTTAGATGTGTTTCTCACCTTAAAAAATTAAAGCCAATATTTTTTTTGGACCCTCAAACTTGCAACACAATTAGGTTTCACATCTCTGGCATATTTCTCATTTATTTTATATATACGTAGGTATAAGTTTCATTGTTTAATAAAACCAACTCGGCACTTTTCACGTCCTATGCGTCGCACTTGCTTCAGTAGATTCTCGGTCGTGGCCACAAATAAAGACTCTATCGAGGCGTTGTAATAAATATATGAAAAGTCTGAGTTTCGTGTTTGTTTTTCTTTGGAAAGATGGAAGTGTATCAGTACCTACTTCAGTATAATAGATACGCGTAGTTCAGTGAAATTTTGGATTACGGCAGTACCTATCTATGGAATTTGAACGGTTACTGGTTGTTTTTCCCGTGAAAATGACTGTGCCGTTAGAAAAATGATGTTTGGTTATATCTGATAGCTCGGGGATGTTTATTTTACTGTCTGGGGCATTAGATGTAACCTGATTTCTTTTTATACATCATCAAGAATCTTTCTGTGAGTTGTATTTTGTTTTCTTATCTCTAGGGTATTTTTTTTATGTACTTGCGTCGCATTTTGAAACCTATATCGTAAAACCGGTGGTGGCACCCTGTGTTTAAAAACTATACTTCGAAAAAACATCTTGTCTGATCCAATTTTGTTATCATTTTCGTAAATGGGGTAAACAAATTAAACGTTAGCAATTATATTTGTATCAAAAAAAATTTTGTCGAAAAAGAATTTGGCAAAAAAAAAATTGGCAAAAAAAAATTCGACAAAAAAAAAATTTGGCAAAAAAAATGTCAAAAAAAATTTTACAAAAAAAAATTTTGACAAAAAAAATTTTGACAAAAAAAAATTTTGGCAAAAAACTTCTACAAAAAATCACAAAAAATTTTCACCTGTCTGAATGACAGTCGGTCCTCCGCCTATTAAGATATAGCTTTTACTTCCTTTATATAAGTTTTCGTTTCCAAGATATCAAGCGGTTTATAAATGGGACAGCTGGTATATTTACATTTTTTTCTTTCTTTTGCTCATGTAATCCTTGGGAATTTTTTTACGAAAGGTTTCCAAATATCTAGCTGTTTAAAAATGGGACAGCTGGTATATACTTACTTGCATCTTGGAGCACTCGAACTGATACGTGGAATCACGCACCCTTCTTATAGGCCATTATTTGTCGACTAAGGTTTTTTTTTTGTCTGGTCAGCAGAGCCGCGTTTGCCTACCAAGGTTTTTTCCTAACCTTATATATTTTTTGAATCCACCGGTATAAAATATCGTCATTATTTCCTTCTGTGGGGAACTAAAAAATATTTACTTTCAAATAAGGTTGAGGAAACCGGTATTTAAAAAAGTAATAACCCCTAAAATTTTTCCAAACGAGATGAACTGAAACAGCTAGGGTGTATAAAATGGGACAGCCGCGCAATTACCTTCTTCGGTCTTGTGTATATTTTACTGGAATAAATAATTATTTCCAATTTTTTTTTTTGGTACAACCTCTACATCGTATTTTTTTTACTGAAATTTTTTCATCATTTTTTTCCAAGTGAAACTGACGTTATTTTTACCTTTACATATATTTTTACCGGTATACAAAACTTATTCGAAAATTCTACCTACATTTTCACGTCTTGGATTTTTTTTACAGATTTTGTTCAAACAAAATTTCCTATGTTATCTGGGGCCTTCCGACTAACTATTATAATAACTGTTTTTATCAGTCACTCGAAAAAATTCTATCTGCACTTGTATATAAAACATTCGTCTGAGTCTTGTCTTGTACATTTCACCGTCAAAAAATGAAAATTTCCCAAAATGTTATCGGGATTATAGGATCAGGACCTTTTTAAAATTACATTTTTTGAATAAAAAATTTTCAAAATTTTTCGAATTTTCATAGGTATCAAAAGTGCGGAACTGCGCATGCGCGAAACGCGTGCAAGGGGGAAGGGTGGATTTTGTTCGGGCAACTACATGCCAGTCGGACGGAGGCCTTCGGCCTCCGTTCCTCCTGGCACGTAGTTGCCCACCCGCCACCCCCCACCCACCCCGGGGTAGACTAAGTCCACCCCCCCCAAGGGGTGGCCCCAAAATCGATTGCGCTATATGAGGATTTTTTCCGATCAGCCGATCAGAAGATATATTTGGAAATCACGATATACCTGCATCAGCAGAAAATCCGAGCCCCTGACGTACTAATTGTTTACGTTGTACATCGCATCATATACGGTTCCACGTGGTTTCTTATTTACCATAATGTATCACATTTCCTGATACCAAGGAGTCTACCTCGGATTTCCACGTGTCTAGTTGAAGATTCCGGCCTAAATCGTTTGCGTTACATGCTGATTTTCCCAAATTTTACGTTTATTATTCTATCTGCAATTTTTTCAGATTTTTTTATTTAGAAGATAATTGGGTGAAATTTGTAGCCTATTGTTCTATATGCGGTTTCAGCAAAATCGCTGAGTGCTCGACCAAACAAAGCAGGCGTCTGTCGTGAACTATTCCACGTGTTTTCTCTTACTATATATTTACTATGCGGTCACGCGTTCGCAGCGAGTAATTACCCGATGCGACGCAACAGCTGAGTTATAATTTTGTGTACTTGAACAATTCGGGGTTTATTTGCACAAATAAATTAAAAATTATGGTTCATAAGATCACAAACGCAGACCTTATCGATAACAATTTTATTAGACTTTTTTTTTCATTATTAGCCATTATTTGACATAACCTACAATTTTCCAAATTTATGTGTATAAGTTAAGAATCACCCTGTATACACATAACAGTGGAATAGAGTGATATTATTGCTTAGAGTGAGAGTTTTATTATAATATGATGCTTCAGGTGTTTTCCCTTCAACACAAAGATTCTTATAAAAAAACACAACAAAAGATTTTTAAACGTTTATTAAAAATTAATTGTGTAAGTCAATATGTTTTATCTTCATTTTAATTTCATATAACATAAGTTCATATTTCAATGCTTCTAAATTCTTCAAATATTGTTGCAGTTTTCTTCTGTACTCCAGCTTCGTCATGGTTCTACAATAAATTCGATATTTGTAGATCGGCCGACGGGTCCAAGACTCTTCATGTAATACCTCCTTCCGTTACCGATATCCCTATTAATTTCTTCGATCCGTTGGGGCGTAAACTCGGCCGTGTATCGTTGCGGCAGCACCGTCTTAAATTCTTCGAACTCTACGTAGACCTTCTCTCCGTATTGCGTGTTCACTTTGTCCACGCTCGTGATTTGAAAATTTTCATCCACGTCCATATTTTGAACGCTTTCGAATTTCTTGACGATCAAATTCTTGTTCAGGTGATTCAGGAACGACTGCATTTTGAACTCGGCAAATCAGACTGTGGGAAATTGTAAGTGTATATAACGGGAAAACTGCTCTTGCGCACGAATATATAGACCTCACCCCACCAAGCCGTTGGAGTGGGGGTTGCCCCGTCGTTGGAGTGGGGGGGGGGGTCAACTGGGGGTCACACGTGGCCCAAAGGTTAACCTATCAGGATCTAGGGGTCAACTGGGGTCATCCGGTGACGTCACGTGACCTCGGGCATGACGTAGCCACTTTGCTCCCGTGACCTCGGGCCGTAGGGGACTCTCAGGATCAAGGGGTCAACTGAGGTCAAAGTGGTCCCGTACTTTCTTTGTATTACTACTTAGGCCAGGGTAGATAATTTTTGAGAACAAAAAAATCTAGAACAGCATGACACCCATTGGAAAAGGAAGAAAATATAGCAAAAATAACAGAAAAAATAATTTAAGGGCGATTTAAGCTACGGGTGTTGTAGGGGGTGATCTTTTAGGGGTGGAAAACGGTTTATCACGATATCCGGCAAAACTGCAACTCCTATCAAAAAAGTTAAATGGCAAAGTTGTAGGTAATAAAAAGATCTACAACTTTTGTATTTACACTTTTTTCACATAACCTGAAAATATCCACGAAAAATCAAAATAACCGATTTTTTGGTTTTTAATTTTTATCTCACAAAAAAAATTCTACGAAATTTGGTGGAAACTTACCTTCTTATGTCTCGAACACGATGTAATTTTTTCGAATCAAAATATTTATTTTTACCCCTTTTTTTGATTTTAAACCGAAAAAGTAACCTCATTTTCAATCGAAAATACCCACGTCAAAAAAGCTGCTTTTTAAAAAAAGTCGGTTCGCTTTTTGTTCGTTGAAACCTCTACTTTCTGATGGTGTAAAAAATATACATCACTTTGAAAATTTTCTCAGAAAATGCAAAAAACGAAAAACTCGATATCGAAAAATTGGTTTTTAATCATTTTTTAAAATTTTGGACTATTTATTGAAATTTACACTTTAATTACTTGAAAATTTTAAGATTGCATGTTGAACAGTATGGGAATCTTGCAAACGGTGAGAGATAGAACAACAACAAACAACAAATGCGGAAAAAGTTGCGCAATTTTGAGGTCAGTAAAATGGTACAAACAGATTTCTAATATATTTTTTCGTTTTTGAGTTATTTCGACAAAAGTGAAATTTTGCATTTTTGATTTTATTTTTTTCTGAAGTTGTTATCAACATTTAAATACAGGGAAACAATGAGTAGAAAAAAAGGAATTTTCAGTATAATTGTCTCAAAACATTTTAAAAATATTGTCCATACATCATGGTATTTGGAATGAAAGTGCTTTCAAAATCTGCAAAAAAATCCAGGTCCGTATTTAAAAAAATTAAGTTGAAAATGGTTTCTCAAAAAACGAAATGTTGTAGAACAAATCTAAAAACGCCATCTTAAAGCCCGTTAAAAAGTGCCATAAGAAAGTGTTTTTCTTTTTTCCTATCTGTGATAACAACTTCAGAAAAAAATAAAATCCAAAATGCAAATTTTCACTTTTTTCAAAATAACTCAAAAACGAAAAAAGATATTAGAAATCTGTTTGTACCATTTTAGCTTGTAGCAGTCTCCGTATATTCAATAACGATTGCTATCCTAAATTTTGTTCCTAAACCTATTTTTTTAATACTTTTTAAATAACTTTGAAATATATTTTTTAATATATCAGCAAAAAGTCGCTTCGTTCTCAAAAAACAAAATTTTGGAGGGTAGAACTAGATCAGATCCCATAGGTGTTGTTAAGTACATCACTGTGCATACGAAATGGCGATTTACGACATTTTTTTGTGGTCGAGACCTTTTTTATTTAGAAAAAACTGTCGAAATTGGCATTTTACGGAAATTGTGTTTTTTTATATTTCCATCGTCATATCTTTGAGAGTAGTGGAGCTATCGACTCGAATTTTCTTTAAAATTGAAGCTAACATATGAGCGCTTACAACGAATGCTGTTGTCCAATATTGTTTATTAACCACTTTAAATAGCAACAAAATTGCAAGGTTATAAAAAATGTAATGAAATTTTCACTAAGCGAGAAACTTTTTTATTTGTGGAAATTTTTATACACATGCTGCGAGGGAAATGTGCTCAAAACATGAAGGAAGTTTTTGGAAAAAAAAATTACCTATAGCGCCTATAGTTTTTGGACTGTGCATTTTTTTGTGGCGCGCGCTACTCACGTGGAACGCAAAATTAATAATACCGTGGCAGGCATGTCTCAACAACTTATGCGTAGTTTACATGCGCAAGTGAAACTATCACAAATATGAATATATTAGAGTATTTCCTAAAAGTTTGCCAATGTAAACCCTTTCAGGAAGAACTCTGGGAGCGTTTACATGAACTCACAAGTCGTACTGAGAGTACTTCCAAATAGTTTATGTAAACGCTCCCAGAGACGTACCTACCTACTCTTTTATGGCAGAGAGTTCTCACTGAGAGGGTTTACATTGGCAAACTATTAGCACAGACCTATGTGCTATTAGGAATTACTCTAAGATATTTATATTTGTGATAGTTTCACTTGCGCATGTAAACTACGCATTAGTTGTTGAGACATGCCCGCCACGCGTGGATATTCTCAGGCAAGGGATTAATTTTGCGTTCCACGTGAGTAGCGCACGCCACAAACAAAAATTCACAGTTCAAAAACTATAGGCGCTATAGGTAATTTTTTTTTGCCAAAAACTTTTTTCGTGTTTTGGGCACATTTCCCTCGCAGCATGTATATAAAAATGTCCACAAATAAAAAAGTTTCCCGCTTAGTGAAAATTTCATTACACTTTTTATAACGTTGCAATTTTGTTGCTATTTAAAGTGGTTAATAAACAATATTGGACAACAAAAATGGCATTCGTTGTAAGCGCTCATATGTTAGCTTCAATTTAAAAAAAAATTCGAGTCGATAGCTCCACTACTCTCAAAGATTATGACGATGTTAACGTAAAAAAACACAATTTCCGTAAATTGTCAATTTCGACAGTTTTTTCGAAATAAAAAAGGTCTCGACCACAAAAAAAATTCGTAAATCGCCATTTCGTATGCAGAGTGATGTACTTAACAACACCTATGGGGTCCGATCTAGTTCTACCTTGAAAAAATTTTTGACGACTTTTTAGCCCGATTTCGCTTCACTAAATAGGACGAGGCGGGCCGGGCCGGGCACCGTTTTCGTTGCGCAAAGAAGCAGGTAAGTAGTTTTGATGACTCCGCAGGCGGCGATCGTGCTTGGCACCGAGCGCTGTCTCAAAATTTGTTTCCTCACTGGTCCCGTCGACCTGAGACGGGCCGGCAAACCGAGATTATTGCCGCGGTAAGCGTTGGAATTCTGTTTTAGTTATTCTGTGACCATGTCACAAACTTATCAACCATGCTCTGCGCATGCACTCTAGCTTCACTGATACTATTTCCTGTGGCTACATAGCTGTTATCATCAGCAAACATAATAATGTTATGATGGTCAACAGCCACTGGTAGATCATTGATAAATAACAAGAAAAGCAGAGGCCCCAACACAGACCCCTGCGGAACCCCCAATTTATTCATTAATGTATTAGATTGGATCTTATTGATTTCAACAACTTGTGATCTATTATTTAGGTAGGAACTCAACCACTCATGTATTTTACCTCTAAAGCCATAGCAATAGAGCTTCACCAGGAGCAATTTATGATCCACCAAGTCAAAGGCCTTACTAAGATCAGTAAAGATCCCTATACATCTTTGTTTATTATCTAGAGCTTTATAAATTAGATTTAAAAATGTAGAAATGGCAGATTCGGTAGATCTACCTAATTAAGAGCAAACGAATTCTTGTCGTTATTTGAGAGAAACAGCCCCTGAACTATAGCATTTTTGGGTTCTGCGCAATTTTCCGAATAAAACAACACTACATAACCAACTTCTTAGTTGCAAAAAATATGGACAAAAATTGCATATTTTAAAATTTTGCTCTACTTTTTGAAAGAAGCTAATTTGACGAACAATAGTGAAATATATAATAGCGAAACAATAAAAAATCAGGAAAATTAATTGAATTAATTTCAGCTGTCAACTATATCAAAATGAAAAATATAAAGATTAAACCCATTGCTTTCACATTATTTGTGATCAATAAGATTTATAACAAAAGTTGAAAAATACAATTTTCCACAGCTGTCCTGTTGATTACATTTAAATAATTTTGAATAGGTACCAAATTTAATGAAAATAAAAAGGATTTTTTTAAGAAATAATAACTTATTTGTGTGAATTCAGAAAAGTTCTGTCTTGCTGGGCGCAGATTAAGACTGAGAAAATCTCAGAGAAATAACCATCTCTGAGGAGAAAACAGAGGTTTTACTAGGGAAAATAATTTAAAGAGAGTCACCCATCGACGAGTCGACCGCGAGCGTCATTGCTTTGCCTCTATATCGCTCAAACTAACTAAAATACTTATACCGAAAGATTGCATTGTTATAGGTAACAATTTCGCAATGAAGCTGAAAAGTTAAATTTTACTTTATTGACTTAGAACTTTGACTTACTTTAGTACCGATTTTTGAGCTTATAATGAAGATTTTGGGACTCTAATGCTAATTAAAAAAAATGTTTTTTAATTTAGTATTGATATACAGAGTTATCTGTAACTTACTGCTGTCCGATATAGCACAGAAAGCTTTCAAAATAGTGTTTATTGCAGTTTCATGTGAACTTGTTTTTTTATTATTAATGTTGTCAAAACTACCTTCATGAGATTTAGTGATAAAATGCAAAGTGTAACTCTCAACTCTTAAGCACAACAAATGAGCTGGTCCAAAAACAATGAAAATAAGACTAACTTAGAGTTCCTGGATTTATGAGAGTTAGGATAATAATGTCACATTTTAACAGAAAAAATATTTTTTCAAAAGTCACATCAATTTTGTAGATGAAAAATAATTTGGGATAGATTCCATGGGCGTAACAAACTTCTGACCACAGGACTCTCTATATTGTGTATTAAAGTTGGTCCGTGATACACACACACAAATGGGGGGTTAATTGAAAAGCTCCTCCCATTTATTTAAACCATATTATTTTCACCATGCCAGGTATTTGGTTATTTCTAATAATCGGGCAGCTGCTGCAACTACTGCTTGAAAACTAATGTGCAATATTTTACATTTTCCTTTTGAATTATTTTAAAGTTGAAATGACAGTGTTCTTCTTTTAGCGTCATATTTTCTTGCTGCTATTTTTGTCAACTCGAAACTTAAACTATTCGGTTATGGTATTCATATTTACGCCTAATAAGTTTTCTTATCGAGGGCAACCAGACATACCTACACTGTTTCAGTTTTCCCTAAACACAAAAAAACTCTAAATCGACATACAGTGTCTATGGAAATCTAACATTTTTGCAGGGGCAAAGGATACAAAATAATCTAGCTATCTCTATAATGCCCAAAATCGGCGAATAATAACACTAAAGACTTTATTTGTCTTATATTGTTGTAATATTGGACAGATTTTTTGGTTGCCTTTATCTGTCAAATATTTTATCCGATTATCCACGACGATGGCCTAAAAAAAAATCAAGTTTGACGAGGAAACCTAACCGGCACAAAAAAATTACAGAACTTTTTTGTTTCATTAAATTCTACATGCGGATATAGTGAGACACATTCAACCATTTGTGCAGAAATTTCACATAAAAAAACATCAGGCGACTTCTGAAAGCACCCTCTGGTGACTATATCAAATTAAACATATACGGTTTATGATCAATCATGTTCTAACAACGTGTGCTGGATTTCATGAAAATTGATCGAACCTTTAAAGCCGCTTGCACACATTCGTAAGTCGCGAGGCGAATGGCAAGGCTGGGCGCGAACGGGAATGTGTGAACAGTCGGCGCGCTATTCGCCTCGCGATTCGCGGTATTTTTTTTATTATTTCGGACGTGAGTCAAAGGCCACGAACGACAAGGCGAACTTAGTGTTTACATATTCGCCTCCCTTCAGTTGACAACTCTGACCTTGTACAGTGAACATGCTGCTACAATCTCCAGATCCTGCATATTTGCGGTATTTGCCTTTTATTTATGAGTTTGCCAGAATTCATCGTCCACAGATTATCGATAGGTTAGGTCACAATTAGTGTTTAGGTAGGTTTTTGATTTTGAGGTTAGGTATGGCTATGCACACAAATGTTTTTGTATAAACAGTAGTTCGCGTGATCAATATGCACACGAATGTTTCGACAAACATTTCGGCGAGTGGCGAGGCGAATGGCGAGCTCGCATGCGTAAATCCGGAGTAAAGAGCTACAGAAAAAAATGTATGAATTCTATTACCTGTGCTATATTGACGCCTCCTGCAGCAAGCTGCGATACAGCTAAATTTGCCCCAGCTCCGACGAATCCCAGACTTCCGGCTACTATGTTAACGTACGCCCCTCTGGCTTCGGAATTGCTAAAACTTAGCGACTGCAATAGAAAACGAAAACAATAGATAGTGGCATTTTTACAGATTGCTCTCTTATTTTATTAAGTTATAGTTATATAAAAAGAGCTTGTAATTAACATATCATGTGATATTATAAAATGCCCATTTGTTTGGAGCAATTTTTGTTTGAGTGAACAATATACTGGGCCAGCGGATTTATTTCATGTACGTATTTCATATTTGATGAAAATGATCTATTTTGCGTTTTATCTACTTGAATTAAATTAGAACCATACAAGCAGGTTTCGGTAGTTTTCTTGTAAATTTTGTCAAAATTGCTGCAGTTCTACTAGACACATTAAAGAAATCTTCAAAAATATCAATCAGATATAAATCGACATTCTTAACTTTTTACTGAATATACAGGGTGTTCCTTAATAACATGCTAATACTTAAGGGGGTTATTTTTGGGCCCATTTTAAGAAAAAAACTTCATATGAACGTATGTCGTAAACGTCCCAACTTTTGAGATACAGGGCGTGAAAGTTCATTTTTTTAAATTGAATTTTGGCTACATCTCCCGAAATAATCAAGCTGCTGAACTGAAATTTGGCACTGCTATGTTTTTGGGGATGGAGAATAAGCTGAAAATGTCAATTTCACCGTATCTCACAGAGGGCACCACTTGCGCTGTTTTTTGATCACGCTTTTACGCGTAACTTTTTTGAGGTTATCTTTTTGGTCCTGCAGGTCCATCATTTTAGTGCATATTTTCATTCTACAAGAAAAAGGTACTCTTGTTTCATAACGATTAAATCAACCGTTTGCTTTGAAATTGCCAAAACGTTCTCCAAAACACCTGTTGACTTCAATATTCGAAACATAAAATTTTCACCTACCACCTTCAAGTTTTACAGATCAACTGTTCCATTTAAACTGAGAAAAAAATTCCTATGAACAATGTACCAAAAATTATTCGCTTTCAAAATGGAAAGGATTGAATTTGACAAAATTTGGACACTCTATTTCAAGAAAACCAATGGTGTTTTGACCAATGCCCATTTGGCATTTTTTTCATCATTTTGAATGTACAGTTGATCTGTAACATTTGAAAGCAGTAGGTGAACATTTTATGTTTCGAATATTGGAATCAACAGGTGTTTTGGGGCACGTTTTGGTAATTTCAACGCAAACGGTCGATTTAATCGTTATGAAACAAGAGTACCTTTTTCTTGCAGAATGAAAAGATGCACTAAAATGATGGACCTGCAGGACCAAAAAGATAACCTCAAAAAAGTTACGCGTAAAAGCGTGATCAAAAAACAGCGCAAGTGGCGCCCCCTGTGAGATACGGTGAAATTGACATTTTCAGCTTATTCTCCATCCCCAAAAACATAGCAGTGCCAAATTTCAGTTCCGCAGCTTGATTATTTCGGGAGATGTAGCCAAAATTCAATTTAAAAAAATGAACTTTAACGCCCTATACCTCAAAAGTTAGGACGTTTACGACATACGTTCATATGAAGTTTTTTTCTTAAAATGGGCCCAAAAATAACCCCCTTAAGTATTAGCATGTTATTAAGGAACACCCTGTATATGAATTGTTCTTACAGAGACAAACAATTTGATATCCAAAACATAGTTATTTTACCAATAATTTTCCAAAATAAAACATTTGTTAGCAAACATGTGGTTTCTTTCGTGGAATATAAAAAATATATATGTATACTAATAAAAAATATATAATAAAATAATAAAAAAATATATATCTCTATTTCTTTTTACATATTAAATTATTAAAACCAAAGTGACATTTTTGTTGTATATTGTCAAAGGCAGAATATACATAATTCTCTCTTTAAATATTTACCTTTCCCAATTTCCATTTTTAAAAGTACTTCCACACTATTTTATCTGTTTGTCATTTTTTAATTTTTTTTCTTTTCCCTATACCGTACTTTGTCTTTATAAAATAAGAAACAGAAAACTAAACACACCTACTATCATCTACAGTTCATACAATTTAACTAGACACATCGCAGGAATGCTTGGAATGCATCTCAGTGAAGACACGGCACACCATTGGCTGCCTTAAATCCCTACTACGATCGCTATTGACGAAGTAGAACTAAAACCCAACCCACACCCCCTACACGCTTCAGACCGTGCGTTTCACTTTAGGCTGCACAAACTGTATAAGTTATGTTAGGAAAACTCAAACTCTATAATATGCCAGGGATCAGGGATAGGGGATACTACAGGCTGGACTGACACTATATTATTGTGGGGCGAAAACAGCGGCCGGGCCAGAGTAAACACGGCACAAATCTTTCCAAATTTCGGATTTTCCGCGGGTTTCCGCGAAGTTTCGATGTTGCAAAAGGTGCAAAATAGTGTGGTGATCAGTTTCAGCTGCATATAGTAAAAATTCATCTGGATTATAACCACAAATATCGCCATGAAAAGTGAGGTGTCAAAGGAAATTTGAAAATTCATTTTCTCGGAAACTACGCCCGAGCACCAAAAACTAAGGTCAGATTTGTGTTCAGGGACTCCGAAAATAGGGGGGTAGCCAAAATTAAAAAAAAATCGGGGCAGACATACACCGCGGGAAACTGTACACGCGCGGCCCTTGAAATCGTTCCAATACGTGCGTACGCAAAGGCGTTCAACTGACAACGTTGCAATTACCCCTCCCCTCTCTCGCGGTTTGAAAGCCAGCGATAACCTTAAAAGCGTAAGTGACGGCAAATCTAACATCTTATTACGCGACATTACCTTACGTGACATTGCCAGTTACAGTGCAAAAAACAGTAAATTCGGCGCTGTTAGGTTGGCCTTAGATTGCCTGAATAATAGTGGAAAATCTTATAACCCTGCCCACGGATATTGGTGGCTTTTTTCGCAAAAGTCTTTCGACAACCTCGAATATAGAGCCGTTCTAAAAACCGAAGAAGGTGGTAAATCTCCGGTACCAAAAAGAACCTCGAAAATCCGATATCTAAGAGAAATTCCCGATTCACGATTAACCACTTTCGAGAAACGAGACGGCTGTGGAATCAGCGAAACAGACGGAAAATCCTCTGAAACCACTATTGGAAATTGCTTGTTTTTTCTCATTTCTCGATTTTTCGGGGGACCGGGAAGCATCAGAACCTCACCCGGGGACTCCAGGGAAGCTTTAAAAATTGAAATAAACCAAATATTTGGTTCGTGGTTAAGATAAAGAAGTGTAATAAACCAATGTAAAAAACCACTACAAGATTCTTCTATAATAACACAAGTATACTTAGATATTATACCTTGTTTAACTAATACCACTTTGACAATCAAAGAAATCCGCCTAATTTCACGTTACGTGAATCTCAAAACACCAAGAAACTGTGTAAAACTATAAATCCACTTTATTATAAAGATAATGCAGCGATTTATTAACCTATTTTCGTTGACTGACGTATCGCAATTTTTATTTTCTACGGGGAGGAGCGGGTCGGTACGAGGGAATGTAGGGGAAGTTGTTGATTTGTAAAGCCGTGGAATTGGCGCAACGTTGCCGCACTTACCCGAAATTCTTGATTTCTTACTTATTTCTCATGCCTAGTGGAACGATTTATGAGGCCGCGCGTGTACTTACCGGTTATTATAAAGTTTAAACATTATTGTTTATGATTTATGTAATTGCAAAGGCAACAGGCAACTAAAAATGAACTAAACGCAGAATTCGAAATGGAGAACTTTGTTGGTTAAAAATTAAATTGATTCGAAACCGTCGATGGAGGACTCAATCAACGTTCGAAACTTGTTCCATCTCGAAAATGTTTTCAGGAACAAACAAACAAAAAATGTTTAGGTTAGGACCTTGGCGATCGAATCAAGACGGTTTTTCGTCTGAATTTCGCACTAAAACTTCGTAATTACACTGCATAAGACTTTATCATGTTCAAATTCCACTTCTGATAACTGTGGGAGGCCTTTTGGGCGTGGTAATCATAATAAAAATCACATTTTACTTGCTTTATTTCATTTTCTAACAACTCTTCTTTAACTCTTCTCTCTTTTTTGGCACAAGCGTGGCGGGAATATTTAAACATTTGAATTCAACTGTTGTTATTTACCACATTATTATCATAGTCAACTTTAGAAAATAATTGAATTAATTATAAAATTTCCTTTCCGATGACATACAGTGTGTCCCAATTTGATACTGGACACCTCAGAAATATATGAAGGGCAAGGAAAACAAATGGTCTTTATTTTTTTATTGGTAGTACCAAGGAAGAGTATCTCATAAGCGGTGGTATTTGGATGGGGTAATTATTTCATGGCCTGCTATGATTTATTAAAATAGCTAATTTTCAAGAAACCGTATTAGGGTTTTTTTACGACAAAATGTTATTAAGAAAACTTGTTCAGAATGAAAAACTGAGTAGAATGCAAAATTTCAAAAGTCTAGGCCTACTTTGATTTTTAGCTTTTTCTCCATTTTCTCCCACTTTTTCCTTAAAAATGTGTCCTTTCTGGAGCTTTCACGTCAAAATATTATTAGGGAAACTTGATCGTGAAAAAATAAATTTTTGATGTGAAATCTCCAGAAAGGACACTTTTCTAAGAAGAAAGTGGGAAATAAATCTAAAAATCAAAGTAATCTTAGCTTTTTGAAATTTTGCGAATCTGCTCAATTTTTCATTCTGAACAAGTTTTTTTAATAACATTAGTAGAAGTATAGAAGCACGCAGGGCCAAAGTCTTTGATATGAGTGGAACAACAGTGTACTAAGAAATGTAAATTTGGGTACCCATTATTAGATGGCGCGATGGTTTCTAAAATTTGGGTGTATTCCATATTACCCGACTATTCCATATTCCCCGATTTTACTCTTAACATTAAATTTGGGATACCTGTCGGGGTACCTAAATGTGTACTAAAGTGAGATTATACGGGGTGCCCTGAAAGGAAACGGTCATATAAGCATTTATAGGAAATTCAATTTTGACTAAAAAATTTCTAATAATAAACTGGTGTAGACTGAGAGCATTTCTGAATTTCCCCTTCATTTCTACGTAAAATTGTCGCTTGCCATTTTTTTATAAAACTAGTGGATGTTTAGCAAACAAAGCAACCAGTGATAACTTCCAGAATGGATTCAACTCTGTATTTAGGAAACAAACACATTTTAGAGCCTACATTTATAAGCAAAAAAAAATCAGTTACCATGGTTTGAGCGGAATACGGAATTTTGTTATTAATTTGGAAAAATAAAAAGTTATTATTTTTTGGCCATCAACTTGAATTTCTTTTGTTTGCTCACAATCCACTCGTTTTGGGGCAAACTGACAAGAGACATATTTTATGGAGAAATGAATGGGCAATTAAAGATTCTATTGGTTTATAAAAAAAAACATGAGCGTAGACATTGAATTTTGAAAAAGTGTATTCTACCTTTCCGTACGCAACTGGTGAAGACAACAAAATATAGCTTCATTTTATTTCACTTTATACCCGCATGTAGTGATCCAAATTTCAAGTTAACATTGTTTGTCATTTCGGAGATGTTATTAAAAATCCATTTAAAACAATTGACTTTAACACCCTGTATCTCTTTTATTAAGCATTTCCGGGCACCAAACTGGTGTAAACTATTAGAAAATTTTTGCTCAAAACTAAATTTTCTGTAATTGCTTAACGTATGACCTTTTCCTTTCAGTACAAAATAAAGAAGTTCCAAAATTGCACAGTAAAGTAAAGAAGTTCCAACAGTAAAGGGGGGATGCATTTAAAAGATACTTTCGGTCTGAGGAGCAAAGGGGACCTGTGGGAGGAGTTCGAATCTCATAAACAAGGAGAGCACGTGTGGCTAGCATATGATGGCAGACATCGGGGCGGACCCTGGGCATGCAGCGTTGCCACGCACTCTGATGCAACGCCGGTTACAACATATTTTTAAGAGTGCTGGAGATATCTGCTATAAAATAAACCCCTCATCCGGCGTCTCAGCAAATATAGGAGTTCGTTAATATCCAATAGACTTTCAGAGAGGAAGGGGGGCTGCATTCTTCGCATTCCTGCCAAGTGTCACCTTATTGCGGTTCAGCTTTACACGGTGTTTTTATTGCAATTGATTGTTGACTTTTATTGTGATTATAATTAATAATGTAATAATCTTTGGTGTAAACAAAACAACATATCACATAGTTGGTCCTATTGCAAGGGTCATTACGTAACTAATAAAAATACATTATATGATTTCGTCGACATGTCCAAAGTTTATTTTTCCGTAAATCTTACATCACCAATTTTAACTCCGTTCCTCTCCCAGCTTACCTCCTTGTGTATCTTCCTATCCGCCAAGGTGTGGATGCTCCGCCCGATGGAATACAGGCCGACCGCCACCCCTGCCACTCCGCCAACTACCAGGGCGATCGGCGCCACTGTGATGGCGGGAATGGCAGCGGCCAGGAAAATACCGCCGGAAAACAGGCCGCCCACGGTGGCCGTTATGTCGGCGCCCGCCAACAACTTCACGTCGATGCCGCATGCTGGCGATAGGTGGCGCTCCAGCAGCACTCGGCCATCCTCGTTCATGTCGTACCTTTGCAGGTAAGCGATAAAAATATTATGTTATTGGTAGTATTCTTTCGAACCGATTGCAGTAATATATCTGATATTGGACATGTCAGCTACAGCCATTTCTCGGGATTATCCAGTTTTAATGCAATAAAATAAGTTTCCTAAGTTTCCTCCCTTTGTCATGGCATTTTTAATTATTTGAACTGTAATAAAATGGCAAAGGAATTTTAGGTCAAATAGCCCATTCAAATAAATACGAAAGAATAAGCCTATTGTTATGTGCCTCGATGACGAAACAGGTAATAATCTTTGTCAACCGTTTATATAAAATCAAAATCAAATCAAATTAGCTTTATTGTCACCAAAAATTTTTAATTTCATTGACATAATAAATACCCAACATGCATATAAATATGTAATAAATAATAAGCATATTATATTACAACTTAAAAATACAGTTAGTTATTATCACTGAAAAATTCATTTACAAATATGCTAGAGCATTTACTACCCTCCAAATTTTTTCTAACTATAATTTGTAATGGAAGCAGATTAAATATTTTCTTACTTTTGTATACGATAGAGTTCTTGGTTTGACCAAGAGGTGGGTATAGGCAGAAAAGCAATATACATTTGGCGTGTACTGTATACTGAGATTTTATGCTGGAATTTTTTTATTTAAAATATCCATTATTGGGCTGTTTCTTCAATTCAATGATATCGAGCCAGTTCGGCCAAATTCAGCACAAATATGTGCTGGAATCCGGCAAAGCGTTGAGTGATTCACTCTTCAGTCTACTACCAAAGTAATGTTCAAAAATGTTTGCACTTGTGATTGGCTTGATGGATTTCATTACATATTTTGCCGAATTTAAAAACTAACGAGTAGGCCACGGCCACGGCTGTCAATAAAAAATTAATTACTCAAATTAAAACATCAAAGCTTTGAGGAGTAGTTGTTTTTATTTAAAAAATAAGAAAAAAATGGGAAGGTGAAAATGTGAAATAGTCACAAAGTATAGTATTCGGAGACATCAGTTGAGGGAGAGAGTTATGATTACAAAATAGTCAATTATATAGGTTCCCTTTTTATTGTAAAGAAATAAAAGTCAACTTTAGATTAAGTGGTCAAGGACATATTATCATACAATAACATTTGTTTGAAACAAGACCCAAGGTGAATATAAAATGTTTAATGTTTAAAACATTTATTTCGGCTTTCTTGATAATATCAAGCCATCAAGCTAATTTTGGAAATATGTACCGATTAGTTTTTTTTTGTCAAGTTTTGATTTAATAAAATAAGTGGATTTTTTTACAATGGGTGAATAAAAATGGGTAAAGAAAAGCTCAGTTTAAACATGGGTAATTTCATTATGGGTTAGGTTTTATATTTTTGTGATGAGGGGTGAAGTCCTACATTGCCCAGGGGCTCTCCGATATTGAAATTGAGGGCTTATAGATCTCGTGCGAAAATTTGATTTTGACATTTCCTCTGTTATTACTAGGGTTTCCAATTTTCGGGAACGGGATCCCGTTTTGAGATCCCGGGATGAAAATCCAAATCCCGGGATCCCGTTTTGGATCCCGGGATCCAAAACCCAAATCTCGGGATCTCGGGATCCCGAGATCAATCCTAATAATATTTTTATTAAAATGCGTAATATTAGCAATAGAGAATAAAAATGCAGACATACGGAAAAAAATTTATTAAAAAACACATAAATAAAAAACATTTTTATATATTTACCTACATAATATTGTATTAGGTATAGGTAAGTGAAACGAAAAAGTGAATCCCCAGTTGTATCATAATAAATACGTAAATAAATTGGGTAAAACTAAATAAAACGCCGATAAAGTACAAAAAAATGCATTTTACACAAAAACCGTCGAGAACAGATTGAAGTTCGATCGTTTAAAAAAATCGGGATTTTCGGGACCGCTATATCTCAACCCGGGATTTTCGAGACCCCACCGGCATCCCGGGATCTCGAAATACCGGGATCGCATCTAAGACCCCTCCGGGATCCCGGGATTTCGAGATCCCGGGATCCCGGACTGGAAACCCTAGTTATTACGCAGACGTAAATTATTAAATAGTCCTTGCATAAACGGAATTCTAAATTCTTATGTTACGTTAAATTGTGTTACCTAATATTAAATTATGTTAAAAATGGTCTTGCCATAAACCCACCTTAAGAAGTTATACTTTATATTTGACATTTTCCGAAATATTTGACGAAATAAAATACTCCACTTGAATATACACTTACTTTCCACCACGAGGGAGTATCATCTGACATTTAGGGAGTTTATTCCGTAGAATGTAGCCAGTCCACGATTGATAGACACGGCAGGTGTCGTCTATGAAAACTCTACAAGGATTTGCACTGCCGTGGCACTTGCGCAGAACAAATATAGGCCGTGGATTCATATCTGTATCCGGATTGTATTCTTTGCTATCTTTTGCAGCCTTATTGGCTTTTGTCACTTTCTCATCTGGAAGTGGTTCGGTACAGTTGTACATAAAGGCGATTTCCACTGTGTCTTTGTACTGCGCTATTAAATCTAAAAACAAGGATGACAATTGTTTATTAGTATTGATTTACTGAGGAATTCACTCAATTTCTGACCTGATTCGGACTTTATCACTTCAAATATTTTATTGATGTCCTTGTCATCTTTGTCGTAGCCTTCCTCAGACTCGGGGGGCCCTTTCAGGGCAAAACCAATTTTGTCTCTTAATAAATCATGTTCGTTGTGTTCAAATCGATCGTAGTCTCTATCGCCCAGCCTATCTGCCATTATGGTTTGAAACCGTTCCTAAAGGCAGAATTGTTAATACGAGAAGTATAGCAGTATCACCAGATTATGAGGTGGAGAGGGGTTTTATTTTATTTCTATTCATAAAATGTTTGGCTTGCCAAAAAATACTTGAATAGAGAAAAACCAAATTTGTTTTATAGGGCTGCCAAAATGTAAAACACTTTTTTGCACGCTACAGCATGTAGGGCACCTACCCTAGTTTACTGTTAGTTTAAACCAGTTTAGTGTTGAAGGCAAAGTATGGTAGTACACGATATGGGTATAGTAGGCTGTGTATAGTAGGGCAACCGGTCTGACTGACGTCCAGAGTTGGTATTGTTTAAAACAAATTTTAAAACAGTGTTTTAAACATTGGAACATAAGAAACACCCTTTGTTTAAATTATGTTTTAAATAAGAGTTTTAAATTGTTTTTTTTAACTGAAAGCTGTTGAAAACTGTCATTTTTTGTATAAATTTTTAAAAAAAATTCTTTAATAAGACTAAATAGGCTAAAGCCAAGGTAAAAACTATGTAATGCCATAGAACATATTTTTCTCTTTTCAGCAACTGTCAGTCTTATTGTCAAAGATAAAAAAAAACATCATGTGGGTCATTATTTTTGGAAAAGTGGACACAAGTCAGCGCACCTCCACCTCATAATCAAAATATTATTATATGAACACTGGATTTAGTGAACTTTTGTTCATTGACGCTATTGACTTTGACCACACTTGACACTTCATATTTTGACAGATCTATAGTTCCTCTTTCTCCCTTTCATCACCCTCTTATGCAATTGTATGATGTAATGCTAATAAAACATGATGTTTAAAAGTATGTTAAAACTAGGTTTTAAACTGTTTTAAACTCGTTTTTTTAGCTACGAAAAAAAGAGTTTTAACAAAAAAGAGTTTTAACAAAAAACAGTTTTAAACAAAAAACAAAGTGTTTGTTTTAAATTAGGAAAACTAAAAAAAAAACACCAACCCTGCTGACGTCAACAAATAAGTACAACAATAATAATAAATGAAAAATTTTTAGGTTATAAAAACTTTACATATTTTCCAAATGGAGAGAATTTCGGCAGGGAAAAGAAGAAAAGAAAAGCATTTAACTCACCTTTAGAGCAGGATAAATACTGATCTGAATGTCAAAGTTTCAAACTTCATAATTTTTCAGGCGTCCTGTATATAAAATTTTGGTGCCAGGGAAAAATTTTAATGACTTTCTTCTTTTTTGAAAAAATGAGAAAGAAATCTCCACGAACACACAATCCGAGGACACACTGTAGAGAAATATTGATGATTATAGAAATAAAAGTAGTTCACATATTTAAAATGACTATCTTGAAATTGTTTCTGAGCAAAAAATTCCACAGAAATACAATCACATGCAAGTTTATATGTATTCATATCTTATAAGGCCTCTAAATAATATTTTCTAACATGTTAAGGCAGCATGACATTATCGATAATTCTACAGAGAAATCTGTGGATATGGAGACTGATTTTTGTGTAGATACCAAATTACTTGGAGAATTCTTGAAATAATAATTTAGACCATGTTCAAAATTTTGTCAGAGAAGCGACACGCGAATGTGCATAGTAAAATGATTTCTGGTAAAAATAATTATAATAATAACTCAAATAATATCCCCCAGACAGTTAGTAATAACAGAGTAATTGGACCTACTAATTTACTTTGGTAATCATCACATAAAATTAGTTGATCAGCTGATCTGGATTTAATATAAATATATGATATATTGTCCGTTTACCCGTACATTGTAATTTTAATAGTTCGATCATTGTATATTGTACACCAGCACATGAACACATTATCTTAGTACCATGAATCTTTTTTACCCATTATACTACAGCTTTGCTGTCAACATAGCAAAAAAATATTTCCCTACGAGTTCCCACATCCTATTGAAACCAAGTTTAAAATGTTTTTCGATACTCTACCAATTCTAGGAAATTGTTCAATTAAAACTAACTCACTGCGTATATGATCTCGTTCTAATCATAAGCATTACTCACCGGCCCTATGTCGAACTCATTTCCAACCTTTTCTCTAATCGCCTGCAACTCAGTTTCACATTTGGTTTCAGCATTTAAAAACTCCTCCATGTTCTTAAGTGTGTTCAGAATATCCTTCTTAGAAACGTTTCCTCGAAGACACGAAGCTATTGACGGATTGTTCTCAACGGTGACGATGCATATGGCGGCGGAAACTTTCTTGCGCACCATTTCCGCAAGGCACATTGTGGAAGTGTAGTTGTTTAAGGCCCGCACTAAGGCACCGTGGTATTTAGTTTGTTCCACGTCCCAGCCGATTAGGAAGTAGCTCTTGTGCAGTTGTTTTACCACGTCTTTGCTTTCCAAGCATTCCAAAAATAATTTCGAAAATTTATCTTCGCTGTTGTAGAAGAACAGAAGAATGGTCTTTTTCTAAAAACAGAACAAATATCATTTGATTACCATATTTTCGGCGATAAAAGTTATTTCTGGCGAATAGCAAGTTCAAAATGCACTCTTAAGATAACCTTTAAAACCTTATGAATTTTGACAGTAATGGAAGTAAACAGTGGCAGATCTAGGCTGGAGTCAAGGGTGGGGCTTCTATTTCCGAAATTTTGTAATAAAATAGGAAACACATTTTTTATTCACTTTATTCATTAATAGTTATTTATGTACCAAGGCAGTGAAGTTCAACTTTTTATGACTCATGTGGAATTTAGTTGCCGAGGCCTCTGGCCGAGGCAAATAAACCACATGAATCATAGAAATAACTTCAGTGCCGAGGTACATATTATATTTTTTTTGAAATCGAAAAAAAAAGTTTTATTAGGCAAGAAAATAATAATAAAATATCACCCGTCCATGAACCGACAACGCGCGGCGTTGCTTGACTTTGACGATCGCTCTAAGTAGGTCAAGTATGACAAAGACATGGCGGCTTCAAAAAGAAAAACGAAACTGCTGCTTGTTGTGCAGCCTCCATAATAAATCTATTGATATTCAAACCTACTAAAATATTTATACTGATAGACTGCGCTGCTATAGGTAACAATTTCGCAATGTGTACGAATAGTTAAATGGGCCTTTATTGGCCGGGTTTTGAATACTTGGTCACTTTTGACAGGCGATGGCTCCGCGTCTGACGTTTGATGTTTACATCTCGCCAAGGCCTACTTATTGAAAAAATCGTACAATAGTGGGTTAACTACTTCAGTGCCGATTTCTGAGCTTTTAATGACGATTTTGGGACACTTTACTGCTGATTTCAAGAAAAATACAGTAATATTAATACCTACTGATATGTTTACTAATCTCATTAAGACATTTTTATACGACGAGGCTTCATTTCGCAAAAACTATTAACCACTTCATGGACGTCAATTGCTTATTGAGTTTATTTCCGCGCAAGACCACCCACTTACTCAAGAGCCGTATCAGCAGTATTGCCAGATTGCCAGACATATTTTTTAAGTGCCTACCTTACGGTATTAGGCCATGGGGGGGGGCTATAGCCCCTGTAGCCCCCCCCGTAGATCCGCCACTGGAAGTAAACTATTTTAGTTAATCTACAGTTTCTTGTCATCTTTTTTATATTAAAATTTGTGAGCCAAAATATTCCTGGGGAGCATTGAACTAATTGTCCTGCCTAAAACCTAATAAAACCAGGTTATTTGCCACCTTCAGCCTGGACCAACACTATATTAAAGACCTGTGTATAGCTCTGTTTCAAGCGATCGCCACTGGCGCCACACGATGAAACAAATTTACACGGTGGTTTAATGTTAAAACACCATTGTTGCAGAATCTTTTATAAAATAAAAACATGCAAATGTGTCTGTTACCACGAATTTAATATCCAAAATAAAATAAAATATTTGTTTGTTATGTCCCTCTAATTTGACAAGTTCACATGGCATATGTCCATACATTTTCTTAAAAAAGAGAGTCTAAAGGTGGATTTATAAACTTGACGTTTGCGTTGCCGCTCGCCGTTGCCGTTTGCGTCGAAAATTCAATCCCAATATTTTACGTGTAACCGTTTATAAACGCCGCCGTCGAACGTTACCGTCTGCGTCCGATGCCGTGCGAGATAAACTAATTTCTGGAATTCACCTAATGGTCTGTGCAGTGTGCATACCATTTTTTTACGTGCATGAAGATTTCATGTTATCACAAACAAATCTACCTATAAAAGCAGTGTTAATAGGATAAAACCACTAAATACTGAACGCAAAGACAATTCCTTACCCTAAAAAGAATGCAAATGGTAATAAAGCTGAATATATTTAGGACATTTTAAACGTCAGAAACTGAAATACCAATAACTACAGAATACCGCCCTATAACCTATAATAAATCGCCATTTTTTTCGTCGAGTGGCGCCACCCCAGTCCGTAAACAATGAAATATGACGTCATGCTCGAATTCATTAAAAAATATTCTTCAAACTGTATCTTGAAAACCAAAGACTTTTTTTACGATTTACATTAACGAACTCTCTTTGCTTAGATTTGTGTGTTATTAAATGAAATTACCACTCATATAAAGAAAATCGTAAGCACAGACCATTACGTGAATTGAAGAAAAATAAACACCATTTTGAAATTACGGGATTATTCAATCAGTTAAAGAAGCGAGAATTCTAAATATTATATTTTGGAAGAGTAGTTTGTTTATAGCCCCAAAGCAAAGCAATGGTCACTATATAAAGAAAAAACTGAAACATCTAATGTGTTCTATGCTTATGTACCCTACAACTAGCCATGGACTTCATTTCAATATGGAAACACTGTATTCACTTTTTTAGCATTACCAGATACAGATGCCAAAATATTTAGTCCCAAAATACATAAACTTTCAACAAGCAATTTTCGTAAAATAGTTTTCCATCTAGCCTCCAGCTATTTTAAAGAATAATTATATTCATATTGAAAATTCCTCTAATATTCACTTACCGTTTTCAGTATGGCCTGCATGTAAAAAATAAAAATAAAAAACATGTTTATAATCAGGGCATAACAATACCTTTTTAGCAAAAAGTTTAGTTTAGATCAAATTTTTTAACCTGATTCTCGATCTTATGTTTTGCCAAAAAGGCATCGTTATATATCAAATAACAACAAATAATACAATACCAAAATAAATTTAAGCACCTTGTTCAAAGGGGCCAAGCACACCTCCTGAATGGCAGCATGTAACTCACAAACATGAAATGTCAACAAATTTGCCATTGATTTTAACTTCTTCGATATGCTATCTGTGAAACTTAAAGCCGACTCGATTTCTGAAAATGCAACTCTTATTATTTTTTATTATTTATCAATGATCAACTATTTTGATGGGATCTGGCAAACTTCTCTGGGGAGTATGGACTTTATCCTACTCGATATGTATACAAACTTGCACCCCAGACAACACAAAATATTTTAAAAATATTTTTAAATGATTCCAAAGATTCAGAAAATATTACAATATTTATATAATATGACGAAAATGTTTTGCTAAAATATTTTTACTTACATTTTATAAATATTCGGACAAAATATTTTACAAATATTTAAAAATAATTCCAAATTAGGTACTTGAAAATTTTTCAACATTTATAAAACATTATACTAATATTTCTTAAAACCTGTTTTATAATATTTTATAAATATTATAAGAAATATTATTAAAACACTCATTTAAATGTTATGCCGAAGTGCCGAAGTCTCCTACATCTCACCGCTACTGACTAATATCAACTGAGATAAATACCACCTACCCGATGGAACCCATATCCATGATACTATAATGTAGTTTTATGCCCGTATCCGTATATCCGGTAGCTTAGCTGTTTAGTGCCCATAGGCATAGGGCCTACGCCCACAGTAAGGATGAGTCCTTAAATATTACATAATAATGGTAAAAAATTATAACGACCCTGATCCCTGATTGCAGCAACTAGGTATTATATCTAGGTTGATGTTGAATGTTGATATAAAATGGTTGATAATATTTTAAAAATATTTTTAAAATATTTTATGCAACGTTTCAAAAATATTTTAACAACCTTATAGTTGGTCCACTCTTATAATTTATAAAACATTTAAAAAACATTAACTGGGTAATATAGGAATATTTTATTAATATTTACATGTTTCTCTGAAAATGTGTATAAAATATTCCAATAATATTATTGTGTTGTCTGGGACCTTAGTACATCATTTGATTCAAAAGATATTGACCAAAACCGTTGACTGACGTATTAATAAAGACTGCTCACGGCTGTCATGTTTGACAGTTCTCTGGCTCACCATGCGCTTCCCGGAGACAAAATACAATGCAAAATACATTGTTGACCATAGGCGCCACCTACTTTTCAGAATATGAAGCTATAGCCGTGAGAAGTCTTATTAATATGTCAGTCAATGCAAAAACCCTTTTAAAAATGGAGTTTTAAGGGTACGCATTTCTTATGGGGGGAGATAGAGGGAGAGGGTATTTTTAAAATAACCTTTTTGCAGGAATATCCATACTTATGCTAAACCAGCCAGCATATAGAACTTCTACCTACCTAGAATATTATGTACTTCTTCTTCCCTGCCATTTGAAGGCATTGCCATGGATTTAACTACTAAGGAAGTAATTTTATCAAGATCGCAACAATACAGAAGAGGAGTATTATCTGTTTCTGGCACTGAGTACCATCCATCCAAAGAAATTTTGTTAACTGGAATTCCAAATTCATCATTTACCCTGGTCTTTAAGATTTCTACAACAGAAAACCAAATTTGTTTCCGCGAAAAAGACAAAATTTGAAATAATGCTTATAAATAAATTTTCATATTCAAACATATTTCTTGCTGGTAAAATATATTGCGTTTTGCACTTCACTTATCTATCATCTACACTGACTCCATCATCTAACAAAGCATGGAGTTGGACCAGCACTATTGGTTCAAATTAGGGGAACATACTCAGTTGTTATTCTTATAGAAATGATACAGTAAAGGCTTTTAGTGCTCTGTGTTACTACTTAGTAAGAAAGCGAAAATAACAGAGTCAATTTAAAAATGTTGTTTTTAAAGCTTGTTTCATATTTTGTAATGTACCTATACGATAACACTGTCAAAAATAGGCAAAGTATTTTATTAATACCCTGTTCAAAGTGCCTAAGGCATCATGCAAACTAAATAACTATAATTTGTATTTTCCTGGTTGTCAAATCACTTATAAAACAACTTTTGTTTCCTGGGTATCAACCATCGAAATAACCTGACAGTGTGTTGTAGTAGGGGAGCCCAAGAGGGGATTTTGGGATTTACTCAAGCGTGGCAGATTAACATATGGGCGGATACCTTGCACCCTGTTGAGTACCTCCACCATATCTAAGCCCTCTATACTGGGCCGCGCGTGTAGGGCAGCAGATCAGAATAGTAAAAAAATATCGATAGGTGGATATATTCGAGCACGTCAGATTAAGATATAATGGATTAATTACATGCTGAAAAGTGTGCATTTCGATAATCTGACGATTTGAGCGTGACGTGAGGGGGTAGGAGGGTCACAAACTTGCAAAAAAAAAAAACGTTACCTCGACTTTCTCGAGCGCGGTCGAATATTTTTTTATTTTGCATGCAGTGAAGCATGTATTCCCCACTACGCGCCTCTATTTCCCTTTCACTATTTATCTCGCACCGTCCCCACACGCCAGCCATCACGCCAACACAGCTGATCACAGCACTCGTGGTATTATATGTACAGGGTTATTCAAACTCGATGTCCCTGGCCTATTGTGGGCAAACGAAAAGAGAAAAAATATATCTGCTTCCGGGGTCTTAAATGAGACCAAACGAAGACTAAATTAAGATAAAATTGAGAATATTTGACAAACGCGCTCTCCGTCGCGGCACCCTTCGAATTTTTTTTGTAACGAACGTACATTTTTTATTTGATATTTGGATAGACCTGCTTTTTATCTATAAGTTTTATTTTAGACGTTTTGTTAAATTTTGTTTAGTTTAAGAAATATAGGTAATAGAATATTTGAAAAGTCCACGTTCAACACCCTGTAACATAGAAAATAAATTATTAAGAGCATATATGTTTATAGACAAAAATTCCTTAATTTTTAACAGACAACATATTTTTCTTAGAAAACGCAAATATTCAGTAAAAACAATTATCAAAAAAAGATTTATTTTTCAAACCGTCAGATTAAGAAAATCCTCCCATATAATCGTCAGATTATGGATCAGCACGACCAGGGCATCAAGCTGAACCGTCTATATGAAAATCTGACGCGTTGGAGTATTTCAAAATGGCGATTTTTTTTGTATTTTCAAAAAGCCGCCACAACCTGGCGTCACATCCGAATCGTCAGTCTATTGAATGGGAGCTTCTTTCGGGTTCACTTAACATCCCTTCTGAATATCTGACGCGTTCGAGTAAATTTTTTTTCTTCCCATTTTCAACCCTTCCGTACGGCCGCCCGCACCATGCAAACTGGCAGATTAACATACCTACGTCATCGGAGACACGTTTGGCATATACACTATCAATATCTGACGCGCTCGAGTATCTCCATGTGACTATTTTTTTTACATTTGTGAAAGCCTGTAGACGCTCCCCCCACCGGTGGAAGGGTATATATATCATAAGTATAACCTTTTTTCTTTCTACCATCTAATCTTCGATATCCAATAGGTCCCCACGACGCTCGAGTAAATCCCCATTTAGCATCGTCGGCTCCCCTACTATTGCCACAATAAAAAAAATTTCTTTATTATTAAAACATTTTTTTTCTTCTCGTGCAACATGTATAAATATTTAAACCAATAAACCATGTCTTTTTTACAACATAAATGTATCACCTTTTAATAATTGTAAAATTTTGCTCTGATGAAGATCGTTTTTTTGATTGAAACATATGTAAGCAATACTAGATGCATGAGAAGAAAAAAAATGTTTTAATAATAAAGAAAAATTTTTTTATTGCGAAATCCCCTCTTGGGCTCCCCTATTACAACACACTGTCACGTTATTTCGATGGTTGATACCCAGGAAAGAAAAGTTGTTTTATAAATAACTATATGATAAGAAAATTAAAATATTGTGTATTCACTGGCTTCGCCCACCAGATATTTTTATGAGTAGGTCGATTGTTTGCGTTTATCAGGTTGCTCAAGTTTTCTTAATTTATATGTTCTCAGAGATCCTCTAGAATGAAATAAATGTAGTTTTATTTAATATATACCCCTTGACATAATTTATACTGATAGAAATTGCTTCGAGATAATCAAAAGGTCAAACAAAATGAATTTGACAATATGGCTTATAAAACTTATAATATAGTGGATACCACGAATCTTAATCCCTGCGTCACAATCGCCAACAATGTAATTTCCATTGTGACGCAGGGATTATTATTCATGACATCCACTATACAAGAGTTATCTTATAAAACACCAACCCCTTGTAATTTTTCTGATCTTCGTGCAAAAATGGAGCTCTATGAAAACTCTTGAACAGGTAAGGATAGATTTTCACACCTGTAAATATAAATCAAAAGGGGTGTTGTGTCCAGTTCGAGTGCATTTTTTCAACTGATTATCCATTGCCTGCTGTGCAAATACAACACCCCGCTCTAGAACAGGGTTTAGAAATCGAACCCTTCCATAAGTTCATAATATAATTCTCCTTTGTTAATAGTAAAAAAGAAGTCGGAGGACAAAAATAAATTATGGAGATTGGTTGAGATTTTAGACAATTAAAAAGAAAAGTAGCCACTGATAAATTTCCATTGTCCCATATAGAAAATATTCTTGATCAACTAAGCAGAGCAAATTATTTCAGTACATTAGACAAATTCATTCCACCAGATAAAGTTAGATAAAAAAATCCCGCCCTCTCACAGCATTCTTATCTGACTCTGGCCATTAGCACCTTAAAGGACTTCCTTTTGGTCTCTGATAACGGCATTTTGCCTGACGCAAAAAAATACGAAGCGATAAAGAATTACCTAACGCTGTAAAACGCAGATGATATAAGACGCTTTATTGCATTCATGAACTATCAGTTACAGTTATTAAAGAAAACAAACCATTTGTTTGGTCAGCTGAATGCAACATTGAACCACCGATGCCTCAAATTTTGCTTTAAGTTGCGTTTTACCTATCCCAAAGCGTAATGTGAAGACAGGGCAATACCATATGTTATTAGATCCGTAACAAAACAAGAATTAAATAAACCTGTCATAGGAAATAAATCTTAGCAAATTACTGGGGATTCACTTATTTCCGCCCTTACCTTTTCGGAAGAAAATTCATTGTGATAACAGATCCTTCTTAAAAATTGATGCGAATACGCTAAGAATTGCAGGATTATGATTTTGAAATTACAAAATTAGGGAAACTAAAATTTAATATTATTGAAAAGCACACTATCAAATAAATTTAAATAGAAGAAAAAAATGTTAGAACTATGTTACTGAGCGATAATCTGGAACATAACTTAGGTGTAGTGTTCTGGCGATGACTTTTGTAAAAAGTCATCACTTACAAAGAAATTTATTTATTTTATTATATGAACCCTAATTATAGTAAATTCAAAAAATGATATTAATTGGATTAAATAGGGATTATTGTCATTATTATATAATATCGTTATTTTATTTATTAATTTTGACATAAACATGGCGAGGCAGCGGTTTAGACTGTAGGACACTAAATTAGGTAATTGTAACAATAATTGTATATTTTGGGGCTAGATGACTTGAAGTGGTCTTAGAATAAACATGTAGCAATGAACCAACTGAATTTTGTTCCACCACACCAGCCAAGTACCTAGTAGTTCATTTTATTAGTGATGTGGATAACCGATACATTTTAAGAGTAGGTACTTGGTACTCGAGTAATTTCAATAATGGGTTAGGTTAGGGCACGAATTAAAGATTCGTGCCCTAACCTAACCCATACCTCGAATTTTCAGTTAACGAGAGATGAACAAGTTATAGACTGCTATTACCAAAGTGATGAATTCTGAATGCTTACTAGTCATGTTCTTATAAATAATCGATTTTTTATTACTCGATTTATTATAAGCTCGAGTGGTTGTGCAAATAATTGAGTTATGTCAGTTATTTAAATAATCAAATACTTTTTCATTTAAGTAATTCCATCACTAGTTCATTTCATTCATCATGCAATACTTTAACCACATATGGTTGTGATTTCAAAGTTTTAAATGATGCAAATGAGGCTTCCTGGATATACCTAAGGCCTTTTTATTCCTCATATAAATTATATTCTAGCCGAGATTTTAGTTCTTCACGTCGGTAGTGTGGCAGTGTGAGGCAGTGGCTATTTATACGTCCGATGTATATAAAAGTCGGTATACATATTGTCCTCTTATTGGTGAGTTGAGTCACGTGACTTCTTTGGACATACATTTATCTCCATACACGTACGAAGTAAATTTATTTGAAGACTTTGGAAGTGCATTTACAATTCCTGTACCTATTTCGATATTTTTTGTTTCTGACTGTAAAGAGGGAATCTGAGTTGACCTACGCCCCAGATAAAAATAAAAAGATTAATTTCCTTTTTGATTATTCAAAATAATTGGCCTACTTGATTTTTTATAATTTCTCAAGCATCGTTTGAAATAAGGACCGTATGCACTTCTTTTTTTGGCATATGCGCTG
Source organism: Pseudeuparius sepicola (assembly GCA_963920635.1). Taxonomy (NCBI): domain Eukaryota; kingdom Metazoa; phylum Arthropoda; class Insecta; order Coleoptera; family Anthribidae; genus Pseudeuparius; species Pseudeuparius sepicola. Next base: position 23,840,894 of record OY987298.1, on the reverse strand, counting down.
CCGTATGAAAAAGGAAGGTGGCATTCGCACCATATTGTGGCAATCGGTAGCGATGGGTGCTGCCGCCGCCATACGAAAAAAAGAATATCGAAATACAGGAATTATTATTGTATATGCACTTCCGACGTGTATCTTCAAATAAATTTACTTCGGAACTTCGGACGTGTATGGGGTTAAATGTACATGCCAAAAAGTCACGTAACTGAACTCGTCAATGAAAGCGCAAGAGGTATACCGACTTTCATATACGTCGGACGGATAAATAGCCACTTCGTTAATTATTATATTATTAGTTAGCCGCCAGTTAAGATTAGATAGGATTCTATCCATCTATCGTTTGTTTTCCAATATGAAAATTAGAATATATAAGTATTGCCTCTATTTAATATTTACTTAATACGTTAATAAGATATGACAAAGCGGGTATTGTTAGTTTCCAAAATTTCTAGGTCCTACTTAACAAAAAAAATGCTTTTTACCTTTTAAGTGGATTGTTTCGCAATAATTACTTCAGTAAATTAATTTAAATTCAGTAATTGTTTTGTACTTATTTCCAACTTACCAACAGTTGCTTCCCTCTCTAGTTGGAATACAGCTTCCTTCCCATCAAATACAACACTGATCGTCAACATTTCATCATTCTCTTTTAAAACCAACTGATTTTCTACGTAGAATGCACAACAATGCTTAAGTTGTGTGTCATCGCTTTCTGGGGGATTCACCCAGCCTTCGATCACCTGTTTCGAAGGTTTAATACCAAATTCACAATAGATCTCTAATTTTAAGTCCTCTGAAAATCAGATCATTTGAATTTGCAAAAATATCGTCCAATATAACACCATACCTATGGTGTCTTCTGCAGATGCCGATATCACCGAACCTACATAATTTTTACAGCTGAACACGCGAAAATTTAAAAGAGAAGCGGCCATTCTAGCGTTGGGTGAATTCACTCTTCAGTCAACGATTCTAGATTGTTGTTTTTTCGGAAGATATTACTGGTGAGATCACTGCTAATCTGTAAAAAGGTTTCTCGTTATCCTTATTAACTCTATCAACGGAAAACACATATGCACATATTATACAAATGAGGACATCAGCTATGGACAAATTATTATTTTTATACCATACTTTTTGTTACTACCCAAAATGATTTATAAACACTTTTATATAGAAAAAGCTATAACGCACCTTTCTATAATCTGCATCAGTGTTTCATCTATAAAAATATAACAAATACTCGTGATAATATATGTGAAATAATGACTAATATAGTTAATAATTCACCAATAATAATTTATATTAACCCTACTTTCAACTTTTTATACTAAATTTTATTGGCCTTCCCCGCCTGTCAGTCAGTGTTGCCAATCGGATCACAGTTTAGACCTTTATCGAACCAGGAATATAATAAAATTAGCAATTTATATGTATATTCCTCTGGAGACCTTGAAGCAGAATATATTTCTCTTTCAATTAATCCGCAAATTCGATGACCTTGATGCCATATCGGGGGAATAGAAATCAGAGATGTATTCAGGAAAATCAATTCAGAAATACAGAGGAGTAGCAGGGCATTTTGAAATTTACATAACGTGGTATTTTAGTAAGATCGTTGATTGAGGAAGGCCATCGACCATAGACAAACTCTTTTGATTTGTCTATGGCCATCGACGGTAAGATACATACAGTTCGGTATGTAAAATTTGTCAAGCAGTAGGCTATTTTCTTAATTTAGGAACATTATTTCGGTAAGAATAAATAAAAATAATTGTTGAAGCAACGAAAAGGTTTTAAGTAATAACAGCGAAATATGGCAAAAGTGTCCCATGCATGGTGTACCTATGCCTATCCCGATTTTTTTGAAATTTTGGCTACCCCCCAAATTTCCTTTTGACACCTCACTTTCAGGGCGATATTATTTGTGATTATGGGTTATGGTTTATGCATATACCTATAGCAACCTATACTGCGCAAGAGAGACGTCCGACCGGGGGAATAATTTGGCGGCCATTTTTACCCCTAAATGAGGCGGGAAATTTGAAATAATTTATACGGGTGGGTTCCATAAATAATGTAATGTCTTGGTTGTCGTTTTTTGTAAAATGGAAATTATTTTAGTTCAAAGTACAACATAGGTCCACTATTGTTGGTTTTAATTTAACGATTAAACGAACTTACCTGTGAAGTTCGATCGAAATTATGTGAGGCGCCTCGTCCGATGAGATTATTTACTTGGTAGTACCGCTTTCAAGTGGTAAATGGCCACAAGTTTAAAGAAGAACAGGAATTCGCTCCTCACTTCTCTCGTATTGAACGCGCCTAACTTCATTACGTTTTTTCTCTTGTAAGTGGTCGTAATATCTACTAGGGCGGGAATATTTTTTGAATAGGGGGGGAATCTCATCCGACGAGGCGCCTCACATAATTTCGATCGAACTTCACAGGTAAGTTCGTTTAATCGTTAAATTATGTTTCGGCGCCTCGTCCGATGAAATTATTTACTTGGTAGCTATTTAAAGAAAAATGTAGATATTGCGACATAATTATCCTACCTGTAGGATATGAGTATAATACATAAATGTGGGTTTTGTTAAATAAAGAACGACTATTATGGAATAGTGGGTGAAAAAATAGAATAGTTTATTATTATTATTTTTTATATCCTGCGAACCCTACGATTACAATATGTGCTTTGGGCTTTGGTATTATTTCCCAAGGACAGCGTTCGCAAATGAGGGACCTTTTATGGGTCTGTTGTAAAACCGTGCAAACATATTCGAACTGTCACTCCAGCCTGCTGCCTTTCGTATTGTTTCTAGTGAGATTCCACTTCGAAATGCTGCTGAAGTTGCAGCATGCCGGGTGGAATGGACTGTGAATATGGACGTGTTTATGCCCGCTTCTTTAAGAGATTGGATCACCCATCTGCTGAGAGTTTGGCGATTTGCACGCACATGAGGTTCCCTCGATGTAATAAAGAGAAAGGGTTGGTCTTGAGGTCTGAGCAGGGCAGTTCTTTCTACATAGGTCAATAGAGTTGACACTGGGCAAATTCTTTCATCCTCCCTGTAAAATGGTAATTCTAATAAGGTCTGGAATGCATTGGGGCCTGATGTCTTTCAGGAATATGAATGATAGCCCCGTAGGTTGAAAAATTTATATTTTCCACCCTGATTGCATGAATAGTCTGCAGCCGCTGACCTGTAGTGAGGCAGAGTAGTGTAATGAGTTTCTTCGCCAAGGCCAATAGAGATAGATTTTTGTTAGAGCCAACATTAGACAGATATTCCAGAACTATCTTTGGGTCCCAGGTTATGCTGTATTTTGGCTTTTGTGGTCGGAGTTTGGAGACCGCTTTTAGGAAACGCCTCACACGTAGATCGCTAGCGATGTCAGTTTTAAGGATCATTGACCTCTGGAACGTCAGCTTCATAAGGGTCGATGAGGTTTCGTTGACAAAAATGCCACCAAGCTTTTATGGGATAATTATACTGCTTTTGAGTGGTGGTGGAAATAGAGTTCTCCACAGTTTCTAGGGCTATTTCCGGTATTCCCTTCTTTAGTAGGGCCTGGCGTATAACCTGGCCGCAACCAGGGTAAGCGAGCTGGCTAGAGGATGGTGACTTCTGAGAGAAGAAGAGAGCAGATTAGGATCAGGGCCAAAAATAATAGGGTCTCCTACTATTAGATCACTGAAGAGTGGGTACCAGGGTTGAAGTAGAATATGCTGAATGCTTCCCATTTTGTTTATATATGCCAATGGTGTGGTGTTATCCACCCTACTCAAAACATTGCAGTCCCTATGGGAGGCGGCAAAGGACTTTAGCCCATTGAAGACGGCCAGAAGTTCAAGGTAATTTATATGCATCAATTCTTCTTCCTCGTTCCACCACCCATTACTATAGTGTCCTAGACAGCATGCCCCCCACCCTGTAGCCGACGCATCTGTATAGATGGTAAGCTGAAAATCTCCCTGGTTGATCTTATTGTTTCCGTCTTTAATGTGGGAAAGCCACCACTGAAGGTCGTTGTGTATGCTACTGTATAACTTCATTTTACTACTATAGTTCTGGCGCGACTTTCTTAGTGCAAAAAATTTTAGCCTTTCAGAATCCCGGGTATAGAGCCTGGCATACTGTAGCGCCGGACACGCTGATGCTAGGAGACCCAAGAACCTTGCAAAGTAACGAATTGAGCATGATTGTAATGACAGCATTTTGGAAACAAAATAGTGAATTTTTTCTCTCTTGTCATGTGTCAGTTCTATTGTCATAGTCACACTGTCAAAAATAAACCCCAAGAATTGGCACCTACGTTTTGGTGTTAAGCAACTTTTTGGCAGGTTTATGACAAAACCAAGGGCTTGAAGAAGTTCCGTGGTTTTCTTAACGTTATTGATGCATTCTTCAAGAGTATCTGCTATTATCAGTATATCATCTAGGTAGCATACACAGACAACACCCTGGGAACGCAAGGATCCTAGTATGGGGCGCAGCAATTTGGTGAACATGAATGGTGCTGTGGATAGACCAAATGGTAAGCAGGTAAATTTGTATAATTTAGATTTTACATTGAATTTAAGGAAATTTTGATGTGGTTTGTACATTGGTACGAGGAAGTACACATCTTTTAGGTCTATAGTCGCCATAAAACTATTTTTTTTGATGAGTTTCATGGCTGTCCAGCTGTCCTCTAGCTTAAAATGAGGGGCAACAAGAAACTTGTTTAGGGGTTTCAGGTTTAAAATGAACCTTTTCCTACCATCAGGCTTATTACCTAAGAAACAATGGGATATAAATTGGTCATTGGTTGAATGACACTTTACTACTGCCCCTTTTTGTAAGAGGGACCCAAGTTCCTTTCCAAGGCATCATCATCTCGATGGCTTACTGTCAAGCTTCCAGCTGTGGAAGATTGAACTGGCTTAGTAGTAAAAGGTATTTTGTACCCTTTAACCCACTCCAAGATTTGGGAGTCGTTAGTGGCCTTCCTCCATTCTGCTTCAAAAAATTTTAGTCTACCTGCGAATCTTACCTCGTCTACCTTTTCCTGAAAGTCTGCTTCTTCCTGTGGAGGTAAGGCCCTTATTGCTGGAAATCCCTCCTGGCTTTCAGCGGGTGTCGGAAGTTTAACGGCTGTCAGGTAAACACTGAGGAGACTTTTGGTTTCTTTGGCTTTTGAGTTGGAGCTGTAATTTTCAGCTCCTTTCCTGACTTTTCTATAGCCCTTGCCGTTTTTAATCTCTCAGTGAGATTGTCTCCAAAGAGAAATTCCCCAATAGGAGCCGTTTCTGTGACGTCTTTAACAGTTTTATTCAGTGTCGGGATAATGTTCTGTTTTCTTGCCACTGAAATGTCATTGTGAACACTGGTCAAGATTTTTCCCAAGTCCCCCAACGTGGTGAGGATATTTTTTCTCTGATCAGCATTGGCCGCATCCTGTCTGCCTTCTTTTAGGAAGGTATTCAGAACAACACCCAAGGCAGAGATGTCTGCCCCCAGCATTGCTTGTCTGTTAGCTTGATGCTTGTCCCTGTTCACCTGATATAGGGGGAGTATTGCAAGTACCTCCGCATTGATCTTTGGCGGTTGCAGAAGAGGGAGATTCGTGGGGTGTGCATATTTTTCCTTTAAGCTATCCTTGCCTGATGCCTCTAGGCCATTCACTAATATTTTTCCCACCTGGTCTGCAGTATAGAATGCAGGGTATAAGCATTATCGCAGGGTTTTTCAGTTTCCCCAAGGCAATACAGAGTTTCTGCATCCAAAACCACATCGTTTGTCGGAGTAGAAGTTGCTTCAGGAGGAGGGGAGTTGTCTCTGCCATTCGACTGGGTGCTCATACTCTCTGAGGAATCAGAAAGGGTGTCCTCTGTCCGTCGTGATGTACCTTGACTTGTTCTAAATGGACTTTTGGCTTTATAAGATGACGCACGAGAACTGTCTCGCTTTCCGTGGTTACGAGCCTGCCTACTGGGCCGGCCCACCACCTGGGGATGTTCATAACGAGAGCTGTCTCGTTTGCTATGTGCCTTTTGGGCACGGGATCTGTCCCGTCCTCGATCTTGCCTGCCCTGGAAATTGTCCCTGGTGTCGCTTATCCCCCTGTCAATGGAGCTGTTCCGACTATAGTGGTGCGTCCCATCGCGAGAACGGGATTTGTCTCGACGGGAACGTTTGCGTTCCCTGCTGGTCGGACTCGAGGATCTCGGTTGCTCTCGGCTGTTGCGCCTATCATACCTCGAGAAGTCGCCCTCCTCCGAGGGGGACCTTGAACGCCCCCTTTTGCGATGTTTCCCCATCTAAAAAACAATTCTTGCTATGAAAAATTAGATTCTAGCGTTCGCACGTGACCGTTAGTTACGCACTCAGAGAAATAATCCTTGGTTATTTCTCCGAGGTTACGCACAAGAAAAGGTAATGAAGTTAGGCGCGTTCATTACGAGAGAAGTGAGGAGCGAATTCCTCTTTTTCTTTAAACTTGTGGCCATTTACCACTTGAAAGCGTTACTACCAAGTAAATAATCTCATCGGACGAGGCGCCGAAACATAATTTTAAATTAATGCATTCGGGAAACGAAGCAGTTAAATAGGTTGAGAAATTGTACAACTTGTACAAAACAATATTTTAATCATCATACGGAGAAGTAATTTAATTATTATTGTACATTACACTGCATACAATAGCTACAATATAAATACTTGCAAAAATATGAAAATATTTTTAATTACCTAACATTTTCATACACTATTACTTGGTATAATTATTTCTTTGAATACTTTTAATAATAATAACCTATTTTCCAGGAACATATCTATACCTGTTTCTGAATTTTTAGGCAGCTAGTTTTATTCCTTAAAGCTTTTTATTTTTGTTTGTTTAAAAAATACAAGCAAAATAAAACTTGGTAACTTCAACTTCTACCACTTTAATAGTCGATGACACCTAGAGTACCAAGCCACTTTCTAAATTTAGTTTCTTCTCTTGAAAACCTAAAAATCAGCAAGAAATCAGAAAATATCGATGAGAAAAAAATATTATTTGGCAAAAAATTATACCTATTTACTAACCTATGGAATGCAATTTCACAATCTGGATGTAAAGCCTCTTTGCATTTTTGCACCAGGTCATGTTTTGATCTCGTAAATATGAGAACGAAAAGCTATCAACCGTACAAAAGAAAAAAACGCGATTAAAAACTAAAAACGCATCTCATCAAAAAGCATGTCACGGTGACTTTTATGATTTTACCGGTGCTTTCAAAAAGTATAATGCAATTTCATTTATACTGTATACAAACATTTAAACAAGGAATAAGGTAGCCACCGTTCAAACTGTCAAAATAGGGTTAAAAATGGCGGCGAATTCCATCTCTTTTCGTTCCCTGCGCCTTGCCGTGCGCAATAGGGTCAAAAGCGGTATAGTTAATATACAGGTATATGGGTTTATGGTTGTTTATAATAGGGATGCATTTTTACTGTACGCAGCTCAAACTGACATTCGGCGCGCGTCGATATGCTGGGATGCTGGGATTTATTATGGAAATTCTATCGGTATTGGGATTTCCCGTTTTGCTTTATAATAGAGGGAAAAATGAGTAGAAATTTAATAATAATAAGAGGGTGTTAATAAAATACATCACAACATTTTAAGGAAAGATTCCTGGGTCGATTTTAACAAAAAAGTTCATATATGAACTTTAAATCCCTTCTGAAATACAAGGTGTTGAAATTTCCAGAAAAATATTGGAATAACTTGCCAAAGTGCCAAATTGTAGTAGAAATAAAGAAATAAATACTGAAGGGGAAAAAAGGAGGTATCGGAAGTCAGACGTGCACTACACGTGTACGCTACTTTTTTCCCCGAACAAAAATGAAGGTCCTGATTTTTTGTGGGACGAGTATGGATAATGGTCTTTAGCTGCCAAATCCAAAAAAACGAATAAAACAACAACAAAAAAAGGTTATTACACCTAACCTCAAGGTTAGTTTATATGAACGTAAGGACATTTGACGACTTGGCAGGGAATGGGGGGGGGGGGGTGAGAGGGCAAGGCGGGGGATAGAGGCCGAATTTAAGTTGGTAGCATTTGTTGCCAACAAATTGTTGGTAGCAGGAGCCAAGGTTAGTAGAGAGAGCAGGAGCAGGTGAATTGGTGATTTAAACTCCCTAAATATTTAATACTTTCAGCCATAGGCGCACACAGACGTTTTTGGCATGTACTTTTGTTTATGGCGTATACCTATTTATGTTGCTGTGGCTGTTTTGGATATTTCTTCATTTTAATGTCTGTGCAATCAAATCACGGAACTTTGTGGAGTACGTTGGTGTATCGCATTTTTGTTTTATGTTTGTGTTTTTACTTTGTTATCGGTTTTCAATACCCGTGTTATCCCTTTTGATACGCCATTGGCATCAAGCTGAAGGCCAGCTGGTGAGAGCGGCACCGTCGCACGATGTTGCCGGTGCAAAGGGACAGCCCAGAGAACATTTCTCTGAGTGGGACTCATTGAGTTAGTATAATTTGACTTATAGCGTCGATGGAGGAACGCTTATAGGTATTTTGTGGGCCAGACTCGTTGATTGAAGAACCATCGACGCTAGACTTTACTTTTGTTTCAGAGTGGGGGGATGTCCTCTTCCTATAAACTACCCTTGACCTAATATATGTATTTTGTGGGTTATTATGAAGAATGAAGACTGAAGACGATGAAGACAGGAACCATAGCAAACCACAGAGAGGAACTCAAATTTAATAAATAATCATATCTTGCTTGGAAAACGATTATTGGACACAAATATTGCACATAAAACAACTACAAAAAGGTGTGGAGGATATGGTTTGGAGTCCATACAACCTGGCTGTAGTATAATAATAACAGTGCAGAGGTGTAATCTTTTAATCCTGAAAGAAAAGTAAAGGGATATATCGGGCTCACAAATTACTCACATCGGGCTCTAGGTAATATTAGATATGAATACAGGAAGGCCTAAGTAATAAAAATCAGGTAAAGACATGGCCGAAAATAACACCAAGCCATTTATTTGTCCAGAGGAAGGATGCGATATGACTTTTACGAACAAAGATCACCTGGACTGGCACAAGAAGAAGCATGACATGATGTTAAACCTGGGATTGACCAATTCGAAAAATGGGGAAATTGGTAGGTGAAATGTCGTATTTAATTAATGGCAGTGGCTATTTATACGTCCGACGTATATAAAAGTCAGTATACGTCTTGCGCTCTCTTTGGCGACTTGAGTCATGTGACTTCTTTGGACGTACATTTAACTCCGTACAGGTCCGAAGTAAACTTATTTAGATACGTTGGAAGTGCATTTTTCTCAAGCATCTTTGCAATAAGGAGCGTATGCCCGCCTTTTTGGGGGATAGGCGTTGCCGTATATGAAAAAAGAAGGGGGCATTCTCACCATATTGTGGCAGTTGGCAGCGATGCGTGCTGCCTTATGAAAAAAGAAATGGTAATCATTTCCAATGGTGCAACCTACCCCCGATTTTCTTAAAATTTTGGCCAGGTACCCCCAATGACGTCAAAACCTATAGACGTGGTGCCCCATTGTTAAAATGCCCTTTTTTTTTACTCCAAGATTAAATCTATCCATACTACTCTAAAAACATGCTACAAACAAAGACAGAAAGTCAACCATCAACCAACTATACACCCGGTGATTCCCGGTTATAGTTCCTCCAGAATCACACTTAGATATCATATGTTTTTTCTTGTTTGGGGGCGCCGGAAGCATCGGAACCTCACCTGAAGACTCGGGGGATGGTCTAACGACGCCAGCCTCCGAGCCCAGAGTCGAAATAAGTTTGCTACGGCTCGACAAAAAGGGGCAATTTTTGACAATCTCGCGACATTTTCGGAATAATTTAATGGAGCGCTTAGATTGTGATTAGTTCTGGGCGTCAAGCATTTATCAAAACAAACCTGTCTATAGGTTCTGACGTCATTGGGTACCCCCTATTTTCGCCCGTCGTGGCGTCGAATGTCGGGGGAGTAGCCAAAATTTCAAGGAAATCGGGTGGGTTACACCATTGGAAATAATAATTACCACTTCATTTTTCATACAGCAGCGCCCATCGCCGAAAAAGGAGGGTATACGCAATATAAAATATGAGACAAGATAGGTCTGAATAATCTCGGACATCATCCAATCGACTTAGTAAACAAGCCGATTCATCATCCATCGGACGGTAGAAATAAGGATATGTGTCACGTGACTCAATCCACCAATGAGAGCGCAAGACGTATACCGACTTTTATATACGTCGGACGTATAAATAGCCACTTCCTTAATTAATATATTATTAAGGATATACCCCTCGATATACCTTCATCTTTCGGGTATGCATTAAATGTTATTCTAGTTTCTGAACCAGAATATTTTATACTACTAATATTCTTTTAATAGTTTTAAAAGAATATGTAAACAGCCAGCCTATTCTGGCGGTTGCAAGTGTCTGCCAGACGAGTACAGGGTGACCCCCCCAAAAAGTACCACCCCCATTTATTTTCTTAATTTTAAGGTATTTGAACCGGAGAAAAGGCACTTCTGTACTAATTTCTTCAAAATTTTCAGAATCTGCTATCAAAAAAACAATCGAGCATCGAACAAAAAAGTTACGGATCTAACCCCCCTTTTTTGAATGTGAAGCCCAACTATTTCTTTTCCATATTTGGATAGGCAACTGAAATCTCTATTATACGACGATATATATATATATATACAGGGTGTCCCTGGATAGTTGTCGGAATTAATCAACATACAGGGTGTTCTGGAGGTAAATTTGAAAATATGCCCAAGAGTAAACTACAATAATTATTTTCAAAGATATGAACGACTATTATAAGGAAAAGTTGTTTGGTATAAGGAGCTATGCCCGAATCCCAATGTTTGGTTTGATTATTTTCAAAAATTTGAGGGATGATGTCGCAACCGCGAGATGCCTGCCAGAACGGTACTTTCTTAATTGACCGATAATAAAACATTATTTAAAAAATTTCTAGCTTTGTGGGAAACGGGTTAGTCGGATGAACCGCTAGCTCTTAGACTATATGGATTATGATGCCACGCCGAGCCATACACACTTGTATTTTTTTGGCAGTTATTTAGAACGAAACTTGTGTAGGTGTTAAATATTTATTTTTGTTTCTATGTTACTTTTCGGTTTTCGTTGTGTTACGGCATAAGTTACGTTAACGTATAAATTTCTCTGCCTATTTTTTGTATATTAGAACTTCTTGCGGTTGAGCTATGGTTACATTACATTACATCAATCTATAAATCCAGCTTAGTTAATATATTATCCTATTCAATTTTAAATAAAAGTTTATAATTTAATAAAGTGTGTAATTTATTTTCTCTATATTCAAAAACTTTTGAGATAGGTATAGGGTAAAAAGACAAAAGTTATTGGCCTCCCTGCAGTCCTATTAAAAAAAATATTGTATTTATATTTGCTTCTATTTTGCATAAGACATTGTGATAAAATACTGTTAGTTCCATATCTCAAATGATGTGCCCAAAAGCAATCACGTTTCTTTATCTTTTTTAATACTTATTTCATTAAAATGAATTTCAGTAATCCTACATCAAATCATTCCATTTTACTACGTTTACTGCCTCTAGGCATTTTCATTATTAAATGTCGTTTTAAACTTTTAAAACATTTGTAGATGGGCCTCTTAGTTTTTCGGTGTCAGTAGCTATTGGAACAAAGTTATAGCAAAGACAATCACATCTATAGACCAGCAGAAGGTCGAGGCATCGGTCTAGACGATCCTCTGCACCCTCCCGCATGCTCCATCTAGTTGTTGCTAGCTGAACTCGATTGCAAAGACAATCTAGGTATATCGATTAAAATGAACCGGCCAGTTACAAATTTCGTAACAGCTGTGGAACTATCACGCATTTTGAGATTTTAACAACTAAAAACAAGGATGATGCAGATGAAATATATTTTTTTTAACACAAATCTAGCTTCAAAATTGAAAAGTTAAGACCAAGAAACTATTTTTTCTAAAAAAAAATTAAAAACATTGCATTTTTTATAACAAGGACAAGGACCAAAAATTTTAAAATCTCACCGGTGTGCGGACAGGCATTGTTTTTAAGTGAGCATTATGTGATAATACTAAATATATGCGATTCAAGTTTTTCTGGCATTCACTGCACATGCATTTTTGGCAACATATAGGGTGTTTCATAATTGAATGCTGATCCTACAGGGCGATAATCCATAATCCTTGGATGATTTTAAGATTTTTTTATATGAAGATAGGTCCGCAACTGCTTTATTTCTGATCATTAGGGTATAAAAAAAAAAACAGCCAGAATCGGATCAAAAACAATTCTCCGGGGGTGGTGAGGGATAGTTTTTGTCTTGAATAGATTTGGTTTTGCGGGTCTATAAAATATACCTATATGCACCTATAGCAACCTATATTGCGCAAAAGAGATGTCTGATCGGGGGAATAATTTGGTGGCCATTTTTAACCCTAAATGAGGCGTGAAATTTGAAATAATTTATATGAGTGGATTCCATAAATAATGTAATGTCTTGGTTGTCATTTTGTGTAAAATGTATATTATCTTAGTTCAAAGTACAACATAGGTCCAAGATTTTTGTTGGTTTTAATTTTAAATTAATGCATTCGGGAAACAAAGCAGTTAAGGTTGAGAAATTATACAAATTAATCAAAACAACATATTTTAATCATCATAAAGAAAACTAATATAATTATTATTCTACATATTATGCCTTATACAATAGCTACATTAACTTATAAAAAACATGAAAATATTTTTAGTTACACATAACATTTTCATACAATATTACTTGGGATAATTATTTATTTGAATACTTTTAATAATAATAACCTATTTTCCAGGAACATATCTGTAGCTAGGTACCTATTTCTGAATTTTTAGGCAGCTAGTTTTATTCCTTACAACTATTTCTTTTTTTTTGTTTAAAAAATACAAGCAAAAAAACTTGGTAACTTCTACCACTTTAATCTTTACTTCAAAAATGCAAGTGAAGTGATTTCTAATTGTGCTCTTCTTTGATAAGTTTCAATAATTTTGCTGGCGGTGATGTGCAGTTAACAGGTTTATTTGCTGCTGCTGTTTGCATTTCTTCTTTCTTCGTTGTATCGAAAATTACAATGTCTCAATTTTCCTCATCTCCATGAGTTATTTCTTGAACCGGAATGAATTTCTTTGGTGGTCCCACCAATTTTGACTCCACTGCTTCTTCGGTTAGGTTTCTAGATGGTAGAGCACCACTTTGAGCGCTCTTTCGTGTTGCATTAAAAAATCCTGTTCATCAAAATGAACATGCATATACATAGAGTCCTTCCAGAGAATATTATTGTTGATGACACCTAGAGTATTAAACTAAGCCACTTTCTAAATTTAGTTTCTTCTCTTGAAAACCTAAAAATCAGCAAGAAATCAGAAAATATCAATGAAAAACAATATTATTTGGCAAAAAATTATTCCTATTTACTAATTTAATTTCACAATCTGGATGTAAAAGTCTCTTCGCATTTTTACGATGCTTTACGAAAAGCTATTAACCGTACAAAATATAAAGAAAAAATCGCGATTAAAATCTCAAAAAAGCATGTCACGGTAACTTTTATGATTTTACCTTCAAAAAGTATAATGCAATTTCTTTCATACAGTATAAAAAAAGTAAACAAGGAATAAAGTGGCCACCATTCAAACTGCCGATATAGGGTTAAAAATGGCGGCGAATTTCATCTCTTTTCGTTCCCTGCGCCTTGCTGTGCGCAATAGGGCCAAAAGCGGCATATGTTAATATACAGGTATGTGGTCTATAGATGGGATTGTCTTGGGTTATAGGTATCTTGATTCTTAAAAATATATTTTTCTAAAGTAATGGCAGATGTATATACTTCACGAAATATTGAAATGAAGATTATTCCTTTACTCAATGAATAAAGCGAGTTTTGAAGGAAACTATCGAAACTACATATAAACTGAATAAACCATTGACATCAAATTTGACGAATTTTCAGTTGGGAATTTTTCATTTTTGTAAAGTTGCTTTAAAATGATATTCAATAATGAAAATGCATGTAGACAGTAAACATAGTAAAATTGAATGATTTTCCGTATTTTTCCAAAAAAATGTCAAATTTGACAGAGATAAGGAAAATAATGTGATTGCTTTTGAGCACCAAAATTCTTTTTTAAGCAAAATCGATTCGCTGCCTCAAATTTACATAATACCATAATAATAATAAGACATGCTTTATTTTCTGAGGAATAATAATGATTCTCATTGACAAAGCTATCAACCAACCTAACAATTACAATACAGTTAGGCATAAAGAAAGATAAGAAACACAACATAATAATTTAAAGATCCAAAATGCACAAAATCTACAGACTAAGTACCACAAGGTAAACACAGGATAACCATTAAAACTCTTGTATACTAAAATCGAGCAATCCTTACGCCTGGCCTAAATAAAACCACTTGTTCAATGACGTTCCGCGATTGGTCGGTAGGCTATAAAATTTCACCCGACTCGGCAACAAGGACGTACTTTGCAAAAGTGTAGTTATGCGGTTTTGTCTTGTTGTTTTCAGCTATTTAGATACTGCCACAAATAATTTTATCGTTGTTTTGAACCATTTTAATTAAGCCAATAATTTTTTTCCGAAATATTTTGATGTAAACAATTGAAAAACTAAAATTAAATAAAGGTCGTGCCTCAGTGCGGCCCTGGCGAATATCTCAACGCACGTGCTCGTTTACACCAGGCGTAAGAGTTGCTCGATTTTAGTATAGATTATAATATTGCTTGTGTATTAGGAATTCTCTGACTGAATTTCTAAAATGTCTCTGGGGGGAACGATTTCTCAGTTCAGATGGCAGGTGATTTAGTCGGGGAGCCAGCGACAAAAAAGTGCAAGGGCTTTGAAAAGGCTGATAATTTCAGATAAGACAGTATTTTGGTCATGGACAGCGACGGTACAGTCAGCAAGCCAGGTAGCGGAACACCTGGCGCTGGTGCGCTTGGAAAGGTGTAATTTTAATTAGTACCTCCAAAGTGACAAATAGACAGTCGATACAATACAAAAACCGAGACAAATGGTCAGACAGCTGTCTAATCGAACATGTGAAGTCAGCATTGTTCGAAACGTGTCGAAAAAATAATGTTCCTGCAAATGGTTTGGAAAAGCTGAAATTCGGGTATATATTAATACAGTTAGTCCTATACATGAAACAAATAGTCAGACATCGATTTGATAGAACCCGATCAGTTAGCAGCCAATAGAAGGCAAGAGAACGACCGCGTGCGCTTCACGGTAATGAGGGGTTCATGGGTGATGAAATGCACTTTTATTTACTTATTTTACAGTTAAATGAAATCTCGATAATTTTGCATCTCCATACCGTAAAAAAAAATAAAAACATTTATTTATTAATGAACGGTAAATTTCACATTTTGTGAAATTGGCGCCAAGAATGCTGAAGAAGCCTATAGCAATAAATTAATATATTTAAAATTTTTTGCTATCGTATAATATATATAAAGCTAGGTTTCCCTTTTAGCCTTGGGAACGAGCGTTCATGCGCCACCTATTATATTCCCTTAGATTTGGGAGAACAAAGCGGCAGTTGCGTCATGCTTGCCGCCAGAAGCGTGTATACCGGCATCAGTAGGCAAAAATCACTTATGGAAATACGTTCTTCCGTGCCACGTACCGAAAAGACCATGGAGAAATCGAGTGCTATCTGTGTTTTTTGTCTGAAGAAATTTACAGAAAATACACTTGCAAAGTGCCAATCAGTTTTGAAAATTCGTAAAGACAATAATTTATCGTTTAACAATGTTGTTTTGCCGTTGATTCCGAACAATATTTCAGACAAAAAACACAGATAGCACTCGATTTCTCCATGGTCTTTTCGCCACGTGGCACGGACGAACGTATTTCCACAAGTGATTCAAAGTCATCATTGTTCGGAATCAACGGCAAAACAACATTGTGAAACGATAAATTATTGTCTTTACGAATTTTCGAAACTGATTGGCACTTTGCAAGGGTATTTTCTGTAAATTTCAATATACTAACCCCCTTCTTCAGACAAAAAACACAGATAGAACTCGATTTCTCCTTGTTTTTTTCGCCACGTGGCACGGACGAATGTATTTCCACAAGTGATTTTTGCCTACTGCAGGTATACGCTTCTGGCGGCAAGCATGACGCATCGGCCCCATTATTCTATATGATCGGCCCACTGTGCGGCATCTGCCGCTTTGTTCTCCCAAATCTCAGGGAATGTAATAGGCGGCGCATGAACGCTCGTTCCCAAGGCTAAAAGGGAAACCTAGCTTTATGTATACGATAGCAGACATCTTAAAAATTTTAAATATATTAATTTATTGCTAGGCTTCTTCAGCATTCTTGGCGCCAATTTCACAAAATGTGAAATTTACCGTTCATTAATAAATAAATGTTTTTTTTTTATTTTTTACGGTATGGGGCTGCAAAATTATCGAGATTTCATTCAGCTGTAAAATAAGTAAATAAAAGTGCATTTCATCACCCATGAACCCCTCATTACCGTGAAGCGCACGCGGTCGTTCTCTTGCCTTCTATTGGCTGCTGACTGATCGGGTTCTATCAAATCGATGTCTGACTATTTGTTTCATGTATAGGACTAACTGTATTAATATATACCCGAATTTCAGCTTTTTCAAACCATTTGCAGGAACATTATTTTTTCGACACGTTTCGAGCAATGCTGACTTCACGCGTTCGATTAGACAGCTGTCTGACCATTTGTCTCGGTTTTTGTATTGTATCGACTGTCTATTTACGAATTTTCAGCTTTTCCAAAACACTTTGGAGGTACTAATTAAAATTACACCTTTCCAAGCGCGCCAGCGCCAGGTGTCCCGCTACCTGGCTTGCTGACTGTACCGTCGCTACCCATGACCAAAATACTGTCTTATCTGAAAGTATCAGCCTTTCCAAAACTCTTGCACTTTTTTGTCGCTGGCTCTTGGACTAATTGTATACTTTAATAGAATACTAAAAAGGATTCCATACGATGCGCACCCTGTAGACCCGTCGTTTCAGCGGACCAAACCCCGACCCCGACGCGCTTCATCCGCAACTGCGAGGAGGTGGGCCTGTTCCAGGACCTGCAGAACAACCCGTTCGACGAGATATTCAAGAAGGCGACGGAGAACGTCGAGGCGGGGCGCGGCCTCCACGTGCCGCAGCCGTCCGGCGACGACACGCTGCACACGCCGCAGATCTACCCGCAGGCGGAGCAGGCGGAACGCGGGCCGGCCAAGTTCGAGAACTGCGGTGCGTTCTCGCTGGTTATAGACGGGGACGATAAAAGGGCGGGCCCGAAGACGGCGATAGTAAAGCCGGCAGACGGATGCGGCGGCGACAGGGCGACCCCGAGGCCGGTGATCAGCGCGATGAAGAAGAAGATCAGGGAGGCCATGATCAGCAAGAAGTGTACCATCACGCCGGTAGGTTATAACTTTTTTTTTGAAAATTTTCGATTAGGTAGAGGTAGAATTATTTCAGAAGAGTCAAGTAGTGTGCCCCCAAATTGGTTTGATAATGGCATTGGATAGGGTACATGACAATATCTTTAATTGCTCTAAAATTGTACTCGGTTTACAGTAGATGCACCAACATAACACTAATAAAGTAAGTAAGTAAGTAAGTTTATTTAGTTTCAGAAGACATTACAACATAAAGAAATTACAATGCAATGTATGAAACGGGTCACACATTATAAGAAAGACAGTACAAAATAAAGGTGCCATAGACATCCCATTATAATACGAACACATTTACATATTAAAAAAAATTAAAAATTCAACATATAAAACTTCAAAAATTTAAAAACTCATCCACAGAATATGGTTCTACTCTACACAAGTGCTTGATCACCTCCCTCCTGAAGTGCGAAGCACTGGTGTTGTGCTTGATATTTGCAGGCAGACTGTTAAAAAACCTCACCGCAGCATAATATGGACCACACTCGGTGAGACTAAGGTGGTGCTGAGGCACAACAAAATTTGTTTTATGCCTAGTAGCATACCCATGCATAAAGAGGGAGGACTGAAACTGAGACCCGTTTGAATGAAGCAGCATCAGGCCAGCGAAAATTTAAATGCCTGGTGCAGTGAGAATGCCATTATCTCGAAAAAGACCTCTGCATGAATCATGTACTCCTCTGTCAAAAACAATCCTCAGAGCACTCTTTTGACAGACAAAGACCTTCCTGATATCTGGTGATCCGCCCCAGAACTCAATGCCATATTTCAGAACACTATAAATAAAACAACGGCTTTTAATCCTTACTTATTTATGATAATTAAAGACGAAGTTGCACAATTTTGTTCGTGCTAAAATCTACAGTTTTGTCGTTCTATTGTCCAGAACGCCAAACGTGGCAACTCTGTGCCTCTCAGGAGAAACGGAACTGCAATGTTGCCGGTGCCCGTTTGCAAATTTTACTTTTCTATTCAAATGTCTCCAGCTTGCCTATGAATATTACTGTTACTTAATGTATTGCAACCTTTGAGCTTTAACTAACGCAATTGCACAAAAAAATGTTGGCACATAAAAACTTTTTATTACGAATAAGTTCCGGTGCATGTGCGATGTGCAAGGCTTCAGAAAATACCAAGCTCGAATACACTGCAAGGCGAAGGGCTGTGCGATGTGCTTTGCTCCAACAATAGTTCTGAACCAGTTCTAGCAAATCAGAATGCAGAAAAGTAATTATAGAACTGTTTTCAACCAATTGTAACCATTGTACCTTGTACCTATTACGGCTGTTTTGTAATTGGGATTTTCTTCCTGTAAAACAATTTCTCTTCTAAATAAATAAATAAATAAATTTGTTGAGAACCGAGAACCAGTTCAGAACTACTGTTTGAGTAAACCCTATGTATCTAAAGTACATCCACCGATAAGTTTCTTGACTGTGTAAATTTCAATTTTCAAGATCCTAAGTTGGGGACTATGAGCACTGTTAGTGTCTTTGAATAAAGAACCCCAGGAAGGAGCAAATTTGGGCTTAACGCTCAACCGGGACAGTTTCTGCATATGGTGGGATGCCGTTTCCATTTTTAGAGTGGCTCGCACCTTTAAGTTGTTTCAACAAACTAATCGAGGCAGAAACTCTCATTTTTCGTGAAATCAGTACCTACAATACAGGCAAAACATTATAAGGCCCATTTAGGAATACTTGATAATACAGCAATTCTAATTTTAAATTTCCAATTATGAAGAAGTAAAAGTTAATTTAAATTACAAAATTACTTACCGATGGATTATTATCCTCAAACATTTTATAGTAGGGGAGCCCAATAGGGAATTTTGGGGTTTACTCAAGCGCGGCAGATTAACATATGGGCGGATACCTTGCACGCTGTCGAGTACCTCCACCATATCTAAGCCCTCTATACAGGGCCGCGCGTGTAAGGCAGCTGATCAGAATAGTAAAAAAAAATCGATAGGTGGATATACTCGAGCGCGTCAGATCAGATTAAGATATGATGGCTTAATTACATGCTGAAAAGTGTGCATTTCAATAATCTGACGAGCATGACGTAAGGGGGTGGGAGGGTCACAAACTTACAAAAAAAAAACGTTAGCTCGACTTTCTCGAGCATGGTCGAATATTTTTTTATTTTGAAGGAAAATAATTCAAGGGTAACGGGGAAAAATATAATCTTCCGGTTTCCATAAGCCTCTCTCTCCCTCTCTCTCTTTCTTTCGCACCGTCCCCACAAGCCAGCCATCACGCCATCACAGCTGATCACAGCACTTGTGGTATTATATGTACAGGGTTATTCAAACTCGATGTCCCTGGCCTATTGTGGGCAAACGAAAAGAGAAAAATTATATCTGCTTCCGGGGTCTTAAATGGGACCAAACAAAGACTAAATTAAGATAAAATTGAGAATATTTGACAAACGCGCTCAGCGTCACGGCGCCCTTCGAATTTTTTTTGTAACGAACGTACATTTTTTATTTGATATTTGGATAGACCTGCTTTTTATCTATAAGTTTTATTTTAGACGTTTTGTCAAATTTTGTTTAAGAAATATAGGTAATACAATATTTGGAAAGTCCACGTTCAACACCCTGTAATATAGAAAATAAATTATTAAGAGCATATATGTTTATAGACAAAAATTCCTTAATTTTTAACAGACAACATATTTTTCTTAGAAAACGCAAATATTCATTAAAAAATCATGGTTTTTTTTCAAACCGTCAGATTAAGAAAATCCCTCCAAATAAACGTCAGATTATGGATCAGCACGATCAGGACATCAAGCTGAACCATCTATATGAAAATCTGACGCGTTGGAGTATTTCAAAATGGCGATTTTTTTGCATTTTCAAAAAGCCCCCACGAGCTGGCATCACATCCGAATCGCCAGTCTATTGAATGAGAGCTTCTTTCGGGTTCACTTAACATCCCTTCTGAATCTCTGACATGCCCGAGTAAATTTTTTTTCTTCCCATTTTTAACCCTTCCGTATGGCCGCCACCAGCATGCAAACCGGCAGATTAACATACCTACGTCATCGGAGACACGTGGGGCATATGCACTATCAATATCTGACGCGCTCGAGTATCTCCATGTGACTATTTTTTTTTACATTTGTGAAACCCTGTAGACGCTCCCCCCACCGGTGGACATCTAATCTTCAAAATCCAATAGGTCCCCACGACGCTCGAGTAAATCCTCATTTAGCATCGTGGGCTCCCCTACTATTAGTTTTGGCGGTCAGGAAAGTGCGACAAGCCGCACAGCTTTGCATAATATCTCAAAAAGGTATCTTTTAAATACCACATACTGACACCTATCACCGTGTCAGATATCAAAATATTGTGTCAAAACTTTCTGTCAAAACTTCTGTCTCACGTATTTTATAATACACATAGAGCTTCGATTCCTTCCTGGGATTCTTTATTCAAAGGTTAGTGCCATCTCGTATTTAGCCAGGGTTGTAATGAGCCCAAGGTTTCCTTACAAATTTACTGATTTATTTAATTTGGCGGATGAATGTTTTGTGCAATTTTATAACTATAAATAGCAGCATTTATGTAAAGTTAGCAACGTAACCAAAGATAGTAAAATAATTATTATGTCCTTGTGTCTAAATCCAATAATAAGTTCAAACCTCAAAAGTTTTTTGAAAGGTTACAATGAAAATGAAGTTTGGGTAAATAGTTAGGTAATATTACTAAAGTCTATCCAAGTTACAGCGGCAGTAGATATACACAAAGTCACACGACCGCATTGCGATCGATTACCAGGGTCTGACTAATATGAGATGCTCGCGATCCGATCTAAAATATGCAGGAGACTCGACTGAGGGAAGAGCCGGCCCTGTATTCTGCTCGCCGCGTAAACACTTGACATTTTATGACGGCCAGACCAATAAGAGCATAAGTCACGGGGTGGCCAATGTTTTGATCCACTGCCTCTGTAACTTGGATAGACTTTAAATGCATGTGGATCATTTGGATTTGTATTTAAAAAAGATACGTATCTAGGTATAGAACCTCCATAAAAGACAATTACTAGTGCATAATTTCTACAGGAATTTTTTTCTGAGAGCACGAATGTTTTGAACATTGTCTGCAGTTAGATGAGGGACGATTTTCTTAAAGTGGGAAATTCTGCGACACAATTTTTCATTGATATTAAAATTATAGGTAAAATAAATAGTGTCTTTCTATATTTAGAGAATAGTATGACTGCTTTTCAAAAAGAAAATAAATGGACATTAAATTTGTGCACAAATTACCCAACTATTGTTTTAAATGTTAGTTATGGGTATCTAATGATCGGTACCTAAGTAAAATTTTCTTTTATTATGCCTTTTTGTTATGCGAATAAAATATAATATCTAAAGAGTTTTTGAGTTCAAAATAGGTACCCTATTTTAGGTACATACCTAGTTAAGAAAAATTAATCTTATCATGCATTGTATTGTAGGTATATCTCATCTGTGTATCATTCTTCTGATCTACAGTATTTCAATCCCTATTGTTACTAAGTTCCTTCTTTCTTTTCCTGCAGATAGATTGTGTCCTTTCTTGTGTAGGACCATCTTTATACTTGTTAACTGTTGGTCTACAAATTTGCAAACTCTTAGCTCTAGTGTCGTGATCCTGTCTATTCTGGTGCAATGCATAAAGATTCGAGTTTTTCTTAACATTAAGTACATTTTCTAAGATATATAATGATGGAAGGGGTAATATTTTATTTTGAATAAATGCATTCTTGCATCCTACCCTGTAAGATAAACCAGCCTTGCGTTTAAACACTTGAGTTCCACAGCTTGCATGCCCCCAAACAAAAAGAAGTAGGCCTGCCTAAATATATTCATCATCACTCAGTGAAACAGATTTCTTAGTACAAAAATATTGGAACTAAGCTTACCGATTAAAAAATCTATTCGAGCATTATATTTATATCGGTGCAATCAGAAAAATGAGCTTTTTCAAAATACCCACAATGTGCCTTGTTCACTCAATTGAATGTCGATATTTCTTACTACTAGAATGAAATTAATCACATAACTCTTTAATAAAATCCCCCTCAGCATCTTTCTCGTCAATACCTAATTTTGTTATTAACTAAAAATATATATACAAATTTTAAACTGCGCGCCTTAATTTGGAGCAATGAAATTGCGTTTGCGACGTTGCCGGTTATACTAGTAATCGAAGCCCCAAAAATTCTATCTCCGTTCTAATCTCAGACGTGCACATTGATTCGAAATCGATTCTCTAGAGAAAGACATTTCTATAAACGGTTGTCCGAACTCGACCCTATAGGCGCAGGTAGTTGTTTTGTGGGTCGTGTGTCGTGTCTATAACAATCTGTGGGCTGGTCATGTCATTCTCTCATTCTTTAATGTAAAGATGTAAACCGAGCTAATAAAACTAAATGTTTTTCTCAAAAACCTCCAAAAGTTCATGTGTATTCCGAATGCTGATTTGAAATCAAATTTAATTGGTTTTGTAATAAGTATGGTGCTAGCCACTTATTTAGCATTATCAGTATTGTTACCTCCCTGAAGAACTGAAAAAAGTGATCCTGTAATTGAGAGAAAGGAGAGAGGAATATTTTGGTTATCCGGAAAACCTTTTGATAGCAATTTTAGGGGATGATAGAAAACACATTCGAGAGTTAGCTTTAAGAATAATTATTGCAAAATGAAGAAGATCAACGGCAAAAACCAACGATGTCAGAATATTTCGAGTTAATAAATTAAATTTTGATTATCAAGATTATGTCTAGTTGACTGACAAAATGTTATAAACCAGATTTATTATAATATATAAGTAACTTTTAACTCAAAAAAGGGAAAAACATTCCGATTGTGATATAATATTAAATTAATTGATATTGAGGTTATTTTTTATTTCTTTTTATGGCCTCTGGCCTCTGCTCTTTTCGAGCAATCTACTAGCCAGTATGGGGCGACGTACGGTGCCAAAGCGTGGGGAACCATGAAAGACCCACCTATTCGTGCACCGCCGTGCCGCCCCCCGATATTGAGGTCATGTGTTATGTCTATTTGGCTTTTGCCACAAAATATAAGCAGAGCGTTGTTTTATATGCTCTGATATAAGTTAGGTAAATTTTCTTCTTGTCCAGTCTTCACAAATCTCAAATAGAAACATAGATATTGTCGTAAATCGTGTCAACGTCGCAAAACAGTAGCCAATCAGCTTTTTGGGCCCGTGACGTCACGGGCCCATGGAATTTGAATTTCAAAAACGTTTTTAGGGTATTTCCCGGCCGAAAAAAAATCGGAAAAAAATATTTTTGTGTTTTATTTACTATTAAGATTCATAATCAAAAATAAAAAAGGTGTGAAACAGGCCCATTATTTGAGAGTTTATTATAGACCGTCAGACAGTGAAGATTTTCCTTACTGATTTTCTCATTTATGCCTTGGAGAGAGTTGAAAGGTAAATTGATGCTGAGTCGGAAAATAGTAATTTTAAGTTTGGCCCCTGGGGAAAACATATGGAAAATTCGATTTTTCAAAACAGAAAAAAAGGTACTAATTCTCACTTATGCCATGTTCACCGTATGATTTCTTATGCTATTCCGACCTCGAAAACCCAAAGGCATATAAGTGTAGCGTGTGGAAAAAAGGTTGAATTAAGGGTTTGGCAGATCACACAAAAAATCACTTGGTTTACTGACTCCGTCAGTTATGCCGTTCGAAATGGTGAAAACTTATATCCTCACTAGCCCAAAAATTGATTGGCAGAAGAGACGCGTGGGGAAAATGCACTTTTGGGTCGGAAAATAAATCGGAATTTTTTTTTCGTCAACTGATTTTGTCAGGGATAAAATTAATTTTAATAAAACTTTCTATAGTTTCAGAGGCATAAGTGCAGAAATCAGTTGACGGAAAAAAAAACCAATTTTTCTGAGTTATTTTCCGACCCAAAAGTGCATTTTTCCTCACGCGTCACTTCTGCCAATCAATTTTTGGGCTAGTGAGGATATAAGTTTTCAACATTTCGAACGGCATACTTGACGGAGTCAGTAAACCAAGTCATTTTTTGTGTGATCTGCCAAACCCTTAATTCAACCCTTTTTCCACACGCTACACTTATGCCTTTGGGTTTTTGAGGTCGGAATAGTATAAGAAATCATACGGTGAACATGGCATAAGTGAGAATTAGTACCTTTTTTTCTGTTTTGAAAAATCGAATTTTCCATGTTTTCCCCGGGGGCCAAACTTAAATTTACTATTTTCCGACTCAGCATCGATTTACCTTTCAACTCTCTCCAAGGCATAAATGAGAAAATCAGTAAGGAAAATCTGTCACTGTCTGACGGTCTATTATTAAAAACAAAAAAATATATATTTTTTGGTCCACTTTTACGATACATCCTGCATAATCTGCAAGCCTAAAAAAAATTCAAAGTGATTTTGCTAATCATCTGACAAAAAACGATAGCTTCAAGCTACTATTTAAAAATGGTCAAGTATGCTATTGTTTGATCAAGCAAACTATAGCATGAATGAATTAAATTAATTTCAAGCTATTTACTACACAACCAAACTTTAAACCCACACTTAAGGGCCTAAATCTCTCTTAAGCCGGATCTGTATGCGAGTCCCATAACATGTGTAAAATATGAGTAGAACATCACCGTGTGCAGTTGCATATCAGGCGGCAGCAAATTATCGACGAATTTCGTAATTTGTCGACAGGTGCCGCTGCACAGGCTCCGACAGATGAAGGACGTCGACCGCGTGCGGGAGATGAACAGGGCGGCCCAGGAACGGTGCCGCCAAAGGAGGGCCAAGCGCTGGTCGGAGATGGAGGACGAGCTGCAAAGGCTGAGGCGGGACAACGAGCGATTGCGGCGCTCAAACGCGGCCCTCGAGCGCCGCTGCGCCGACATGCAGGCGGCCGTGGTCGGTAACGTGCTGCAGCAAGCTAAGACCCAGTTGAACGGTAAGTTTGTGGACGTTTGTCTGTGTTAGGGTACCGGAACACGTGTTTCCTCAGGGTTATTCACTGAGAATTGACCCCCCACCTAACTTTTTTGTTTTTTTTAAGATAAAAGGGTGATTCAAAAAACAAAACTAATGGTTCGGCGAATACTTTTTTATGCCATGACCATTTAGTTCCAAAAAAGTAGGACCAATGGCAACTTAATTTTTTTAAATGGAACACCCTGTATATTATTGGATTTTTGAAATCTGCTCATCAAGGCAATCAAAATGATATTATACTTTGTGGCATTATCTTGTTCCGTTTTTGAAAAATTCCGTATTCAAATTTTATACTAAATTTATTAACTCGGATTTGTGGATCTCGTGATAAAGATAGACGATCAATGTAATGACGAAAAATAGAGAGTAACATAGTGAAACTCCAAAATGTTTAGGAGCCTTTTCAAATTTTACTGATTATATTCTCGAAATAAAAAATTTCAGGAAAATCGTAAAGCTCCTAAACATTTTGGAGTTTCACTATGTTACTCTCTTGTTTAAAACAAATATTTTTCGTCATTACATTGATCGTCTATCTTTATCACGAGATCCACAAATTCAAGTTAAATAAATTTAGTATAAAATTTGAATACGGAATTTTTCAAAAACGGAACAAGATAATGCCACAAAGTTTAATATCATTTTGATTGCCTTGATGAGCAGATTTCAAAAATCCAATAATATACAGGGTGTTCCATTTAAAAAAATTAAGTTGCCATTGGTCCTACTTTTTTGGTACACCCTGTACACTAAACGGTCATGGCATAAAAAAGTATTCGCCGAACCATTAGTTTTGTTTTTTGAATCACCCTTTTATCTTAAAAAACAAAGAAGTTAGGTGGGGGTCAATTCTCAGTGAATAACCCTGTACATGTCGAAAAATTTTCCTTTTTCTATAGTGAAAAAAATATACTTAATTGAATTTTTTATTTATAGTTGCAGTTTTTGAATATGTTACTTGGAGTTTGTTTTGTAGTGCCTTGATTTATTCAGGCATATATTTTGGGAGGGGGATACTAAATAGTAAGTAGCAAAAATTAATAGGGTACTTGACGAAATTTTACGAACTTGAAAAACAATTCCTGGACACCTAAGACTCTACGATTATTTAAAAAATAAATATTTAATCAATTAGCAAGTTATTAGACTTTCTTCGAAATTTGGAAAGCACTTATGACATCACAAGTGTTTTATAAAGGCAATTTGGCAACATGGCGATACCAGCCCATATAAAACAACCCGCAGTATAACTTACTCTTGAGAAATCATCTGCAAATTCAATGACCTTGAGCCATATTGGGGGAATAGAAGTCAAAGTCAATTCAGAAATACAGAGTAGTATTGTGTGTGGTAAGCACAAGCAGCTTTGACTCCTTCCTGGGATTCCTTATTTAAAGATACTAGCACAAAGCACAATTTACAAAAAAAGCACACTCCACGGCACTGTAACATCTCTCATACAGCCAAAAAAGAACTTGGTTAATAAAAGAACTTAAGGACGAAGAGTGGCAAGCCAAATTAGAGTCCCTTTCAACATCAGATAGGCCTTTTTGGCAAATTGTCAAAGCGCTAAAAGGCAATACAAAAATTAACATCCCACCAATACACAGCACCAATGGGATAGTTTATACAGCAGAAGAAAAAGCCGAGGCTTTTGCTGACACTTACGAAAATCAGTTCTCAGAAAACCAAGATCCCGAAGACGACCTCGACTGGGAGGATAGGGTTATAAATCACGCGAGACGAGTCCTAAGGGAAGCTCCGCAAGGTATACTACCATTCTGCGGGATAACCAATAACCAATAAAGCGCTGAAGCTCCTATCGAAAAAATATAAACTCGCGATTTTACATTGGACTGATGGAATACTGTGAAATCAGTATTTCCCGAAGGATTGGAAAAAATCAAGAATTATTACCATACCTAAAAAACAAGGCTCCTATTTCCTGGCAGATTATAGACCGATTAGTCTCCTTCCCACGATCTCAAAAGTTGTGGAAAAGGTCATACTATCTAGATTAGATACAGAATTAATAAATTTAAATTTTATACAACTAGAGCAATTTGGATTTAGAAGTTTCCATAGGACAGAGTTACAAGTATGTAGACTTGTAGAGAACATTACTAAAAGTCTACAAGAGGGCGGTAGTGCAGGCTGAATTTTATTAGACATCGCCAAAGCTTTTGATAAGGTGGCATTGGGGCCTCATCTACAAAATGCTCCAAGGTGGTTTTTCGACCTCAATGGTACGCCTTATCAAAAGCTTCCTGTTTCAAAGAAAATTCAGCGTCAAAATTGAGGACAAAAATTCTAGTTTCAGAGAAATTGAGGCTGGAGTACCGCAAGGCTCTGTATTAGGCCCAATTTTATATTCGATATACAGTGCCCGCCAAAAAGTCTGCACCATATGGGAAAATTTTTTAGTAAATAACTTACGGAAAATTTGTTTGCGGCATCAGGTTTTGCTTGGTCTAGAACCAAAATTGACATAATCAAATGTTGTGATGTAGTCTTTTTTATATGTGAAATTTGACATTAATGAAAAAAATGTCCGAAAAATGAGCTTATTTAACCGAATTTCGAAAAAAGTCATAAAAAAAATATGTTTCTTTCGCAATTTTATACAAAATTTCAAGAGCCTACTACGATTTTCAAATTTTGCCCTTTGTTGGATATTATTGGACACAATATTTTAAATTTTCTAGATATTTCTGATCAGATCGGCATGACAGAAATATTTGTGTGTTTTTACAACCATTTACTATAGAAAGAAGTTTGTAAATCGAATGTATGTGTTTATCTGTAAAAATGAGATCAGTTTTGCACCAAGCGTGCTTCTTCAACAAGCCCTCATTTTATTTCTTTTGCAAAAAAATAGGAAAAGAAGGATGTTTAGACCGTAAACTAAGTATTGTGCAGTATCTATTCAGTCAATGAGTGTTTTAAATTACATAGGATCGACTTTTGTGGATTAACAAATACGGAAAAGGGCAACAAACGGCAAAATATGATAATCGTAGTAGGCTCTTAAAATTTTGCACAGGGGTATAAAATTGCGAAAGAAACATATTTTTCTTATGAGTTTTTTCAAAATTCGGTTATATAAGCCCATTTTTCGGACATTTTTTTCATTAACGTCAAATTTGACATATAAAAAAGACTGCGTCACAGCATTTGATTATGTCAATTTTGGTTCTAGAGCAAGCAAAACCTGATGCCGCAAACAAATTTTCCGTAAGTTATTTACTAAAAATGTTTCCAATATGGTGCAGACTTTTTGGCGGGCACTGTATATCTCGGACATTACCTCTCACGAAAACACAAAAATTTTTCTGTACGCAGATGATACTGTCATTTTGTCTACAGACAAATCAATTTATTATCTAAAAATTTTTCTTCAGGATGCCATCAATTCATTAACAGAATACTTTTTCAAATGGAAAATTAAACTAAATGAAGATAAGACCCAAGCAATTTTAATAACAAAAAAGAGACAAATTCCCAACGTGGGAAATATAATAGTAAACGATGATATAATTGAATGGCAAAATGAGGTTAAATACCTCGGAGTCATACTAGACCAAAAATTAACTTGGTTCGCACATATAAAATCTAGAATAGGAAAGGCGAAAGCTGCCATTAGCAAACTATTTCCTTTACTTGCAAGAAACTCAAACTTAAGTCCGCGCAATAAGTTGCTAATTTACACGCAGGTGATTAGGCCTACCCTACTATACTCATGTGCAGCGTGGTGCTTTGCCGCCCGCACTCACATAAATAAAATTCAGGTAATTCAAAATAAATGTTTACGCTTTATCGTCGGGGCGGAATGGTATACATCGAACAGGACTATACATCAGGACTTAAATATACCCACAATCAAAGATACTATAAAAAGCCACACCCAGAAAATCTACGATCAAACCATTCCCAACCATCCTAACCCCCTATTGACCGAAGTATGTGTGTACGACGTCAATAGAGAGTTACCCCATAGGCGTCCCAGACACTTCCTGGACCTTAACGACTAACAATAATGCATCCCCATTATATAAGACTTCCAAATAATTCTTTTTAATCTTTAATCTTCCAAATACTTCCCAAAAAATTACCTATTTTTTCTTAATTTTTTCTTAGTTTTTTGCCCACCCTAGCATAATTTTTATGTATTGCACGTACAAAAACCCCTAAAAAACACGAGAGATGTAAATTCTCTCTAGCGACTATAATGTCTTACCCGTAAAACCCCAAATTTAATGTTATACAAATTGAGGAAAACGGCGCCAACAGCGCCAACCTTAATTTATTCAAGATAAACAATGGCAATGGCCCAATCGCCCCGACACTGCATCCATTTGACAGAATCTATTCCCAAATGGCGGCTGCGCGAACAGGTGCGCAGAATTTTCCCGCCATGGGGAGTTCTACTGCTGGTTGTTTTATATGCTCTGGCGATACTACTGAAGTGTTCTGAGACATAATCTTAACCTGCGGTGAAAGATGCAAGGAAAGTTGAAATTTCAAAATTCTAACCTCAATCCCTCAGATTTAGGATGCACCGTGAAACCACATTTAGTCAAGAATTGTTTTTTCGTAAATATTCAGTAGCGTTTTTCTGCAATTTTTTTGGTTCAGTATTTCTAAGCACTAAAATGGTGGCTTTATAAACGCACCTTCAAGATGGTCCCCAGCTCCAAGTTCAGTAGGTGAAAAATGTATACATATACAGTGTGTCTCCAGATAGGTGAAACGACTATTTTAAAAGACAAAAAAAATTGAGTTGAAATTTGAGCTTCTGGAGCTCAGCCTTGCTTGCTTTGAAACTAGTTCGTGACACAATCTTATTTTTGAAAATCACATATGCCTTGAAAATTCCAAATTAAGTAATTTTTCACCCCCAAAGTGAACTTTTCATAGCTTTCATGGCAAAATATTATTAATAAAACTTGTTCAGAACGATAAACTGAGTTAGTTTGCGAAATTTCAAAAGTCTGTGCATACTTTGTTTTTTGCCTTTTTTACCACTTTTTTAGAACTAGGCTTTCACGTCAAAATTTTATTTCTGAAAATTCCATACCTACCTTTTTTGACCAATCAGAGGCTCGTTTTTTGCTTCGTTGTCAGGCAATTCAAAAAATTTCCGGAAATATTCTCACTTGCTCTAGGCAGCAGGAGGTGATTACAGCGGAAATTTTTTGACAGATGTCAATATTATAATGTGACATTTTAACATATACTCAAAAAAATTTTGATAATAGTTTCGTTTAATTTACGTGTAGGTATGGAATTTTCTTACCGAACCCTCCACGTTCTTGAATTAATATCCGGAAATTTTTCGAGTACACGAATTTTCTTGAAAAATTCGTGTACTCGAAAAATTTCCGGCAATAATTCAAGCACTAGGGCGATTACTAGTGAAACATGTTCATGATAAAAACTGGGTTGGGGTAAGAAATTTGAAGGGATTCCATGGCACACTTGACTCGCCAGATGCCTCTAAAATTTCTATTTTGCTCAACTTTGACATCCTGCAGAATGGAACTCCCTGTATATTTTTTATTCAAATTTGGTATATAGGGGTTTTGGGGTGTTCTGATTAACGCTGAGGGGTCAGATTTCAATTAAAAAAAATCGCTATATAGTTTTCGTGAAAATCGGGAGTATAAAGAAATCTCAGCCGGCCCTGGATTTGCATTTTGAAAATGGCAGGTCAAAAGAAGCGGTATTTGAAGGCCTTTCAAACAAAAAAAAGTTTAGGCGATTATCTCCAAAAATGAAGATTTTACAGATTTGTACAGTTTTAAAGTTGTATGTATTTAACAATATACATCTAAATTAATATGAAAAAAGTGCTTAAGAGTCATGACCGCGCAGACAAGATCTAAAATTAACGGTCGCGACGACCGGCTCCAATCTCAGGAATATTCTCCTCTCGTCACCCCTCACCACGCACTCTCGTCCCTTCCCCTCTCACCGGCAGCGCGTTTAGCGCGAGGAACGGTGTCGGGCGACGGACGACGTTTTTTTGGACCCGAGCGAGTCCGGAGTCGGACCGCCAGGCAGCCGAGAGCTGAATCGGTCGGAAGGGCGCCGGTGTACAGGGTGATTCCTCGAAATTAGGCCACTTCATAACTTTTTTATTTATCAACTTAGAAAAAAAATATCAAATACAAAAGTTGTAGGGCTGCAACCTGACTACTTCATGGCGTTTTGTTGTTGACTCGGTTTGTGTATTTGTTGGGCTATTGTTGAAAAAATATAAATATTAAACACACATGTAAATATTAAACACATACCTACCCCTATTTGTACGAATTCCGAAAGTATCTTTTCGGGTCTTTTTTGTTATTTACTAACCCTGTTTTTTTCTTCAGTGCCTTGCTGAAAATTGGGTTATAGAAATTAATAAAAAAAAAACATAAGTTTTGTCTGTATATTTCGATATTTTCTATGCAATACTAATTGTTTTTCTGATAAGTGCACTGAATTGGAAAGAATTTTTTTTATAACTTTTTACAATTTTTTCTGACATGAAATTATTATTCCTATCAATCAAACAGCCAAAGTAGAACAGTGTTTCAATAAATTATTATTTCCACAGTAGGTAGGTAGGTTATGCTATATCTATGTGGTATTTTGGATTTCCATTCCTTTTTTCTTTTACTACTTTGTGCCTCTTTAGATGTGTTGTGGTCGGATCTACCAATTCCGGGAGCAAACGTTTTAAATATAACTTCGTCAATTTTGGCTCCATCTGTTTTTCCAAAAAATCGCGACGTCTATATTTAGGTACAAAATTTTCATTTTAAAATTTTTCCCAGTCCAAATGCCAAAAAGGCACCCCACTTTTATTGGCTACTCTTAGTTGCCCTTGTACAGGGTGGTTCATTATAAATTGACACGCCCCTTAACTTGTTAGTTTTTGAGGTTAGAAAAAAAAGTTTTTGGAAAAAGTTTTAGATAAATACAAAGTTTTTTGTGACGCTATTGGACCGTGTACAGTTCTTTATTTCGAGAATATAATCAGTAAAATTTGAAAAGGCTCCTAAACATTTTGGAGTTTCACTGTATTACTCTCTTGTTTAAAACAAATATTTTTTGTTATTACATCGATCATCTATCTTTACCGCGAGATCCACAAATTCGAGTTAAATAAATTTAGTATAAAATTTGAAAACGGAATTTTTCAAAAACGGAAAAAGATAATGCCACAAAGCTTAATATCATTTTAATTGCCTTGATGAGCAGATTTCAAAAATGCAAAAATATATAGGGTGTTCCATTTAAAAAAAACATAAGTTATGTCTGCCACGGCTTTCTAGAACACACTGTACACGGTCCAATAGCGTCACAAAAAACTTTGTATTAGTATCTAAAACTTTTGTAAAAAACTTTTTTTTCTAACCTCAAAAGTCAATTTATAATGAACCACCCTGTACTTGAAAATACCATTTATAAAAATTTTAAAAGTTTGATTTTTCCTACAAAAAAAAGTACAGGGTGATCATTTTTAGAGGCCCAGCCTCTCTTGGTGGAACACGGTCAAAGATATGGAGATATTATACAGGGTGAGTCAGAATGTATAGTAAATACTTTAAAGGGGTGTTCGGCAGGTGGTTTTAAGGGGTCTTTCATATAAAATTTTTCGATTTGGGCTTTCCTTGCCAAGTTATTCGGGTCTACAGGGTGACCCAAATATTTTTTATTTTTATCTCAATACCGGCGCTACTTAAAAATTTGAAATTTGGTATGTGTTATCTACTTACGGGAAGACGCCTTAGGGTAGTTTATTGATTTGCACACTGCCCTAAAAAGGGTAAAAACTAACAACCCCTATTAATTTTTTTGCTCGAATTTTTTTGTGGGTCATTTTTACGTATAACAAAAATATGATTTGCGTAGCCCTTTTATTTAAGAAACTTTTTTCCCTGTACATTTTTTCTCGAAAACATAATATTTTGCCTACAAAAAAATTATTTCATGATAAATGCCATTCCCCTGGCTACAGAAAATCAAGTAAAAATTCATAGTAGACGGGCGTCAACAATTTAATTATTTTTTTTACTACTAACCCGAGAAATCAATGAGAAGTAATATTTCTCTCCCTAGGTAAATAATGATAATAAAAAAATACCTAGGTAAATAATGAACAATTTTCTATATGACATTTAAAAATTATTTTCATTTTATCAGCTTGACAACTGAACTCCCAGGCTTTCGAAGTATTTGAAAAAAGCGAGAAATGACTAAAATATCAAAATCTAATCAAATATGTAAAATGTGGCAATATTTCAATGTTAGTAGTAAAAAAAAACTATAGACACTTCGGTTGAGAAGGCCATTATTTAATGGCTCACTTCTCAACCTAAGTGTATAATGTACTATTATTGAACATTAAAAAAACAAAAATATAATGTTACAGTAGATGCCCAAAATGATATGTCCATAATAAAAGGGCTACACAAATCATATTTTTGTTATATGTAAAAATGACCCACAAAAAAGTTCGAGGAAAAAAAATAATAGGGGTTGTTAGTTTTTACCCTTTTTTAGGGCAGTGTGTAAATGAATAAACTACCCTAAGGGATTTTGAATGATGTAACAAAAATGGTATGTTGGTGGGAAAAAATATTTCTTGGCGCCGCAACGCGACGCCTAGCGTCGTATTAGCAGAGTCGCTACATGAGGCCAATTTATTCCTTTATACACCCTATATCATCTCCCATATAATATAATATCTCCATATCTTCGACCGTTTTCCACTAAGAGAGGCTGGGTGTATAAAAATGATCTCCCTGTACATAAAGACGAACTAACACAACCAAAATTTAAAATATTGCATTTATGGTTTTATATACTTGTGAATTCCATTGGGAAGAATTTCAGAAACATCAAATTCAGCCTATAGAAGCCTTCAATCAAGATTAGGCTAGATAACTATTGTAGATAATAAAAAATAAAAGATAAAAAACCTTTTTAAAAACAAACTTTTATTTAAGTCATGTACTAAAACGAATAAAATAAAATACCTACGTCTTGTATCTACTAAAAGGAATAAAATAAAATAAATCTAGGTTTTCGTTAAGATAATTCAATGCCAAATTGCGACAAATTTTTGTAAATCAAAAAGCTAGTCGAGAATTCTAAAGAAAATACATACTTTGGCAAGTAGGTACTTGCTTATCAACCAATCACTGTATATTAAAATTAATTGGTACCTACTTTCTATGAACATTTCTTGCGACAAGCTTTTTAAATTACAAAAACGACTTGGCGCAATTTGGCACTGAATTATTTTATTCGATGTAGTACATGATTTATTTCATTTTATTCGTTTTAGTACATGACTTAAATAAAAGCTTGTTTTTAAAAAGGTTTTTATCTTTTTATTTTATTTTGTGCTTTTAGTACATATTTGATTCCCATATCAGGAGAGTGGTAAAGAAATTTAGTCCGCCATATTGGATTTAGTATGACGTCACTTATCTTATTATTTTGTACTCGTCAACCCCTTTCATTTGATACCCATATTAAGTATTAGAAAGTAGAAAGTATTACAATATTGAGTATTGCATATTGCATTGTCACCGGAACTAAAGGTGTATGCAAAATTTCAGCTCAATCGGATGTCATCAAGTGGTTCTAATTCAGCTTGCAAGATTCGACCCACACAATAACAGTAGTATTCTCTGGACGCTGCTAACAGGTGAAATTAAATAAAAAAGCTTGTAAAATACGATAAGCGGAAACAAGAGTGCGACGGCTAACGGGCGAACATATTGTACCTATCTTTGTCTATTTAGTGTCCCCTCTACGGAAACTCGCTTGAGGAGAAGGCAGGAGTGGGGGCACGGTGTATTCATATTGATTTCGGCTTTGCAGTGTTTTTCTAGAAGTCGATCTACTTTTTTATTTTCAGTTCTAGAAATTCGATTTTTTTACCAAAATGTAACTAAAAGATGGAGGAACAATTCGTATGGACAATTTTTTTAAAAAACATTGTTGGTACTTGTAAAATTTACAAAAATGCTACCGTTTCATTTTCTCGGGAGTATTTGAAGGAGTATTTTTGTTACCATTAAAAAACTACAATTAAAAATAAAAAAATTGTCCATACGAATCATAGACCTATATTTTCGCCACAGTTTGACACAGGTTTGACAGAAATCAGTTTACGTATAACAGAGGAGATAGATTTTGAAGTTTCAAATTTTGTTTTGCATTTTTGGTGGACGTCCTGGGACTAATTCCATGTAAAGTATACGGTAGAGAGCTAGCGGAATTCCGTGCGTTTATCTGTACTATTTGCAGTGCCATTGCTCTTAATATTGTTACTTACTTGGTGTAAAAATACAAAAAGTTCAGATGAAGGAGGAAAAACAAGAGTGTGGCTAAACAGTTTAGTTTTCGATGACGAAATTTGACGTCTACACTCTATGCAAACTAAATGCCAGTGGCGCGTAAACATTTACATGATGGAAGCATGTGAACAATGGGCCTGTTTCACACTTTTTTTTATTTTTGATTATGAATCTTAATAGTAAATAAAACACGAAAATATTTTTTTCCGTTTTTTTTTTCGACCGGGAAATGCCCTAAAAACGTTTTTGAAATTCAAATTTCTTGGGCCCGTGACGTCACGGGCCCAAAAAGCTGATTGGCTACTGTTTTGCGACGTTGACACGATTTACGGCAATATCGATATGTTTCTATTTGAGATTTGTGAAGACTGAAGAAGAAGAAAATTAACCTAACTTGCCAAATAGACATAACACATGACCTCAATATCAGGGGGCGGCGCGGCGGTGCACGAGTGGGTGAGTCTTTCATGGTTCCCCACGCTTTGGCACCGTACATCGCCCCATAGTGGCTAGTAGATTCCTCAAAAAGAGCAGAGGCACAGAATAAATAGCTTCACAATATTTATTCTGCGGCAGAGGCCATAAAAAGAAATAAAAAATAACCTCAATATTAATTAATTTAATAATATACCACAATCGCAATGTTTTCCCCCTTTTTTGAGTGAAAAGTTACATGCAGAATGGTCACCAACTTGTAAGTTGTCCAAACCTAAATAAATCTGGTTTATAACAACTAGACATAATCTTGACAATCAAAATTTAATTTCGAAATATTCTGACATCGTTGGTTTCTGCCGTTGATCTTCTTCATTTTGCAATTATTCTTAAAGAATATTCCTTTCTCCTTTCTGTCGAATGTATTTTCTATCATCTCCTAAAATGGCTATCAAAAGGTTTTCCGGATGACCAAAATATTCCTTTCTCCTTTCTGTCAATTACGGGATCACTTTTTCCAGTTCTTCAGGGAGGTAACAATACTGATAATGCTAAATAAGTGCCTAGCGCCATCCTTATTACAAGACCAATTAAATTTGATTTCAAATCAGCATACGGTAATGTTATACACTTTAACTTTTAACTTTTGCAGGTTTTCAGAAAAACATTTTTAGTTTTATTAGCTCAGTTTACATGAATTAAAGAATGTCAGAATGACATGACAGATTGATATAGACACGACACACGACCCACAAAACAACTACCTGCGTCTGTACGGTCGAGTTCGGACAACCGTTTATACAACTGTCTCTCTCTAGAGAATCGATTTCGATTCAATGTGCACGTCTGAGATTACTGAGATTAGAACGGAAATCGAATTTTTAGGGCTTTGATTACTAGTATAACCGGCAACTGGCAAACGCAATTTCATTGTTCCAAATGAAGGCGCGCAGTTTAAATTTTTTATATATTTTTTTAGTTAATAACAATATTAGGTATCGACAGTGACTATAGAAAGGTCTATAGTCACTGGTATCGACGAGAAAGATGCTGAGGTGGATTTTATTAAAGAGTTATGTGATTAATTTCATTCTAGTAGTAAGAAATATCGAAATTCGATTGAGTGAACAAGGCCCATTCTGAGGGCTAATACGAGACAGGGCCGCATTAAGGACGATCTCTATGAATTTTATAACATAAAATATTAAAATAATATGCCCCAGTATTAAGAACTTTAAAAACAAACTTTTATGGCACACCTAGTCATTTACTTACCTGCAAATTTCTACTATTAACTCAAATCGTAGCTCCAACAATTAATAAACAGCGAAAGAATTATATCGGAAAAAATTAAAAGTCCACTTGCAACTCAATACACCTCTGTAAGAAATACCGACTCGCTGCACTCGCCTGCCGGGATAGACTTTATTGCCGACTAGCCAATAGCAAGCCGATCAGGTGCGTATCACGCTCTAGCCATGCAACAACTTGTGTTTATGTTTCACTTGCGTTTAGTTTGAATAGAGTTTAGGTGCCTAGCAATTGCATAGGGCACTGTATTTTGTGTCTGCTTGTAAAAATGCTGAAAGAAGATCGATTGATTTGTTTGTCTTTTTTGTTTCAGGTATCAATATACAACAAACATCACAATCTACTACAAGTCTACCCAGTGTAACGACTAGCATGACGACAGTAGCTGTACCGACAATTCCCCAAACTTGTTCAACCAATATTGTGACACCTACGACACCCGTGTTGAGCCTACCTCCCAGTATTTCAAGCCAAATAGCACAGGTATGTTATTTCATAACACAGGTTGTGGTCATGTTAAATTAACAAAATAATAATAATAATAATATTCCTTATTGCCGACAAAATAATACAGGCTATGACAAAGCAACGTCAATTAATGTGTATCAACAGCTTTTCAGAAATCAGATGTATATTGCCAATTTACAATTTCTGTTTTATATTCTCGAATAATCCTTTTAGGCAAGAAATTTTTAGATATTTTGTCTCATTTATATTAGATATAAATCACTATTACTATTATCCTTCCCTACATTATTTATTGTTTATATTTATTAAATAGTTAAATATGAATATTTTTAAATTTTCTCATATTTGCCTGCAGAAATGTTGGATGGCTTAATTTGATTTTGTAGGAAACACTTTTTCAGTTTACTGATTTTCATAAGTAATATCACAAGTGCCGGAAATTTTATCGATAATTTTTTCGAAAGCGTTATTTTGCCTAGAAAGATCACGAGTATAAATTGATCCTTTATTTTCTGAAAAAATCCCGAGAGCGAAGCTCAAGGAATTTTGTCTCTGAAAATAAACGCCCAATTTGTACGAGTCGTTTTGCTAATGGGCAAAATAGTGCTTGAGAATAAAATTATTTAGAAAAATTTCCGGCACGAGTGGTATTTGTCGAGATTATTTCACGAATACGATTTAATAATTTCTGGAATAATTTTTTCTTTTTCTATGTTTACATTTCCAAAACGATTCATTTTGAACGAGTTTATTGACAGCTTCAATTGTAGTGTTGGTTTATTTTCTGAATGTGTGTCAAATTTAAACGGAGACGGAGTTCTAATAACAATTTAGCGATGTAAAAGCTATATACATTCATTGATACAATGCTTAATAATACCGCAACATAATTTATAAGCTGCATAATTTAGAATAGTGTAAAACACACCAATTTTAAAAAGTACTTGTTTGTATCGAACAGATTCGCGGTTGCTAAGCAACGAAGTGATAATTGCACAAGTGGTATTACCGCTTTGGTTTTGCACAAGTGCAATTATCGCTAGCAGAGGCATATGATTGGTTGGATTCTTATGGAAGGAGCTACCTTATTGGATGCAAGCAGTATGAGGGAAATAATCACTGTAATTTGTCAACATGACAATTGTTTCGACAACACAGTGGATTCTTCAGATGTGGAGTACATGCTCATGTTCAGTGTACAGGGTGTCCCAAATTTGACGCCCCAGGGTTATTATAGGCAAACAAGAACAGCCAGTAAAAATTTGACTTGTCGGTTTCTTGTAGGACCACTCATGCTTGCTTTTGAGGCAAAAAGACAGTTTTTAGGAATTTGGGAAATTTAGGTTATGACGTCATCAAATATATTTTTCCCAGGACCATACCTGTTTCTCTTTATATTTGCAAAAAGCATGTTTTTCTGATACTTTCGTAAATAATTTTTTTTTTGATATCTTGTTTCATTAAAAAGTTATATATACAGACAGATGTATTATGGAAAAAGTATTTTATTATTATACTAAAATCGAGCAATCCGTACGCCTGGCGTAAATAAAACCACGTGTTCAATGACGATCCGCGATTGGTCGGTAGGCTATAAAGTTTCATCAGAGTCGGCAACAGGGACGTACTCGATCGCAAAAGTGTAGTTACGCGGTTTTACCTTGTTGTTTTCAGCTATTTAGACACTACCACAAATAATTGTATCGATGTTTTGAACCATTTTAATTAAGCCAATAATTCTTTTCCCAAATATTTTGATGTAAACCTTTGTAAAACTAAAATTAAATAAAGGTCGTGCCTCAGTGCGGCCCTGGCGAATATTTCAACTCACGTGCTCTTGTTTACGCCAGGCGTAAGAGTTGCTCGATTTTACTATACTTATAAAAATATAACTGTATAAACGCCTTTTTAAGAAAAACTGTTATTATAAACACTTATTATGTATTATATTTAAAAACCTAACAATTTTATCGAATAACAAAAACCAACAATATGAAAATAAATGCTAGGTAGGTTCTTACTTATAAATAGTTTTCAATGTGACTACCTTCTTTTAATAAACATAAGTCTAGACTTCCGTCTTAGTGACCTTTCTTGGCAGGCATCTTCTATTTTTTTCTATTAAACGATCAATATTCCGAGATGGAGTTTTGTAACCAATGTTTTTCAGAAATCCCCATAAATGGAAATCTAATGGTGTTTAATCTGGCCACTTTCCTGGCCATTTTATGGGACCATTTATTCCAATCTATTTGTTTACAAACTCATCAGTTAGAAATGGCATATATCTTATATCACCTATATTTTTAGATTTTTTTGAAAATTAATATAACTACTGCTTGTTAGTACATTATTTATTAAAATAATACGTGGAACAATGACATAGGTAAAATTCTTACTTTTCTCTATTTTGTTTTACACAATTATCACATATTTTTTTCGTATGTTCTAATCAAATTGGATTTTCACATTCACGGCAAATAAAAAATGTCTTTTGCTTTAATTTGTAGGGACATAAGAAGCAGGTTTTTTTTTAGTTTGAAGTCGCTACTCCCCGGTATGTGATACAGCTGCCGACAATAATTTCTTCAAAACTCGCACGCGTTACTTCACTGACCGTTCACCGTGATACTACGTGTGCACCGACACAAGCCTGAAAGTTACTGAGACAGGCAAGCTCAAGACGCGTCGGTTTAAAAAAGGAGGGGGGAAAATGTAACAGTGGCGGTATGAGATACTGCTAGGTAGCGGTTAAAGGTTAAAAAGGCGTTCATACAGTTATATTTTTGTAACTAATAGTACTTTTTCCATAATAGATCATCTGTCCGAGCATCTGTCAATTGTTTCTGTCAAAAATATATACCCCGATTACTGTAAGAAGTCCCGATTTTGTCAGATGACATTTTCCACAAAATCCCTAAGAATTTCCTGTTAACCATGGGTATAACATTGGTATATGTGTCTCAACCAGTTAATGAAGTCACTCATTGATTTATGATGTGAAAAGTTACCCAAGTGATACATAAAAAAAGAACATAGTAAAATAAAAACCCTATTTCAATCGCGATTATACCGCTACAAATAAAAATGACTATGACTACAACTCATTTTAATAATAATTTCAAATGTCATGGAAACACTTTCATTCAGCTACTTGCGGCTGCGTCTATGGTGCGTACTCAGGCAAATTTTATTTAGGTGTTGTGAAAGTGACGGTGAAGGTTTTCCGGATCGTTCAAAAGGGTTCAAACTTTGGGCAGTGAAAATATTCACAGGTTTTGTACGTTTCGTGAGTTTTGCCTTTAACTGTGTTGTTCTTGTTCGTGTTATTAGTAGTTATTTATTGTGCAAATGGGCTCATTATTGACCTGGACTTATGACCCAGTTGCATTTTTTAGGATGGCGAAATTACCAATTGACAGTCCCAGTAAGGACTTCTTAAAATAATTTGACTATACCTTCATAAGTCACGGCTAACTCGATTTTCATTAAAAAGATGCCATATAACTTTTTATTGAAACAATATATTAAAAAAAATATATTAAGAAAGTTTATTAGAAAAACATGCTCTTTCGAAATATAAAGAGACACAGGTATGGTCCTGGGAAAAATATATTTGATGAC
The DNA here is from genome assembly GCA_963920635.1 of Pseudeuparius sepicola. Taxonomy (NCBI): domain Eukaryota; kingdom Metazoa; phylum Arthropoda; class Insecta; order Coleoptera; family Anthribidae; genus Pseudeuparius; species Pseudeuparius sepicola. The sequence goes on along the minus strand of OY987298.1, from coordinate 23,799,085 downwards.
GTCATAACCTATATTTCCCAAATTCCTGAAAACTACCTTTTTGGCCCAAAAGCAAGCTTGAGTGGTACTATAAGTAACCCACAAGTCAAATTTTTACTGGCTGTTTTTGTTTGCCTATAATAACCCTGGGGCGTCGAGTTTGGTACACCCTGTACATATACTCCACATCTGAAGAAGCTGTGTTGGAGAAATAATTGTTATGTTGATAAATTAGAGTGAAAATCAGTAAACTTAAAAAAGTGTTTCATTTCGAACAGTTAGTATGGATTTTCATTATATTTTTGTAGTTTGTGTCAGTCACACCACCTGACACTGCTAGGGTCTGGGCCAACACTATTGGTCCCAGTTAGGAACACGCAATTCAGTTGTACCTTGTACCCTTGTCTATATTGGATAGACAAAGGTTATACTTATAGACTATAGCAGTTAAATCTTCAGGATTTTTCAAAAATGCCATTTCGATTCCTATTCCAGCTAGCTCCGGCTGGCAATCCCGTCATGGTGATAGTGGCGCCGGGCGGTGCCATGCCGATTCCTTTGGTACAACTCCAGAGCACCCAATTTCAAAGTAACGTACCTAAGCCGTTAGTGCAGTCGGCTGCGATTTCGAGTCCTGTGAAAGACACGAATTCGATACATAAACAGTTGCCGTCGGCAAAACCGGTCCTTAAGAAACTAAGTCCTAAAAATAAGAAAGTGATCCCGAAACTCAAAATCGGGAATGTGATAACGCCTAAAGTAGAATAGATTTGAACCTGTTTTTTTTACTGAATCTTATAATTCTCTATTGTGTTATGAATTATTAATTTTACAATCCACTGTTAAAGTTTTAAATGGCAGTGCGGAATAATATGTGAAAAAATATCTATTGATATAATTACCGGAATAATAATTACTGATTTTCTAGGGGTTTTTCATAATCAGGAATAACGTTAATAGTAATTGCCCACCCCCCCAAATTAATGTAGCCTGTGAAAATTATTATTATTGTTGTAGTTCTTAAAAGTCCTGCCATTCAAAACTGAACTTCCTACGGGGAATAATATTGTTACAAATAATATAATAGCATTGAGTAAAGGATACATATTCTATTAGAATATATATCCTTTACTCAATGATAATAGGGAACTTGCATGTAATGGAATTTCTAAGTGGATTGCTAGTAAATGGCAAATATGGCTCAAAATATTACTACAGATATAATTAATTTTCCAAAAATTGTCTCTGGGAATTGATACATTAGAAGTACAATTTGAAACTTTTCCTTGGGAGCATGAACCGATTTTAACATCACAAAAATTGTCCAAACTTTGACAAACATTTATTTTTGTGCTGTGTGTGTGAAACAGTCTCATCAAAAGCTCGCAGCTCTTGCATTTGAAATAAACATTACATATACAAATATTATATTCCAGGACGCGGTGTTAGCAATGCAAATATACTATGATTGTATTTCAGAATCATGCAATTTCCCTATTATAGGTTGTTTCTTAAAGGTATACCAATGCATTAATAGGATATATCGGTACTTGGTCTTTTTTTTAAAGGAAGCTTGAAGCTGTCTTTTTTTTTCCAGATGACCACTAAAATCGCTTTGACATGATTTGTTTTGCTTCAGTATGAAAGATTTTGGAAATAGTGTACATGTGACAACATGGCCAGTTTAAATTTTATGTTTATGATCTCCAACCCTCTCCAGCTGAGGAATGTTGTACAAACGTTGACTGACATATTATTAAAGACTGCTCACGGCTGTCACGTCTGACACTTTTTTGGCAAAATACATAGTTAGCAATCAGCACCATCTGTTTTCCAGGACATGAAGCTATAGCCACCAGAAGTCTTTATAAACACATCAGTCAACGGTACAAGATCATCGTACAATGACACATAATATGGCAGTAATATAACCTAGAAGTAAACAAATTTGACGATACTAGCTTTGGTTCCGTTTTCATTTTCAAGGACAGTTCAGAACAGTTCAAAGCTTGCGCAGAACTAATAATTGCGCAAGGGCCACAGTTGATAGATGATACATTTGTGCTTTGGGGTTATTTTGTTGGGCCTTTTTTTATTTCCTTCGATTACGAGCTCAAAATCCCAAAACAGTGACCAGCTATAAATAGAAACTAAATGATTTAAAAAGGTAGTCCCTTTCACACTGAGCTATTAAATAGTCAGTTAAATGCTGCAAATTTTCTTAGTGATGGGAAAAAACGGATTTTTATTTTTTGAGGGAAAAAAACCGTTTTTCCCCTTTTTTTCCGGGTAGGGTTTTTATATGTCAAATTTCTGGTTTCTTTCATTTTAAAATTACTTGTTAAAAGATGATTAATTTTGATAGCAAATAACCCTACATTCATAATTTATTATTTTCAAATATTTATTGTTTTTGTTTTTTTTTCGTTGTGAAGAATAATAAGAGGTGCTACCGTCACGTATAATAGCGAGTCCACAATCTCAATGCCGATAGATCCCGGTCAACTACTTTAGGACGACTTGATGCGGTGTCTCGTTGATTAAGTCACCCTAAAGCAATTGGCCGGGGTGTAGAAATCTGGCTCGAAATCTCCGCATTAGATGCGCCTCTTATTATTTCTTCACTCAACGGTTTTTTCAAGGGTTTTTTTCCCTTGTAAAAACCCGCTTTGAGATTTTATTGGGAATAGGTAAATAGGTACCTACTTGTTTTATATTTGTCGTCAATTTGACCATATTGGGAAAATATTGTTTACTGCAATATTTACATTCCGCTACTTTTTTATTTTTAAGTTTTTTATTATCATGACTCTTTCTTTTTATTTTTTTATTCTAAACTGTGTCCATTCTTCGGAACAATGTCTTGGTATAACTTTGGTAATGCAACTGAGAAATAATTTGTGGAAAGTGGAAATGTTTTCTACGAACTGAAACCTGAAACTGGCAACCTATCATTTACATTCGCGATTCACTCTATACTATGAATTATGTTATATATGTACGTATGTACTGTCAAAATTCATGTCATGTCGTGTCAAATCTATCAAAAGTAAAAAAATAATATATTGAAAAAACCCAAGGGAATTAACGAAAAAACCTGACCCGGTTTAAACCCTCATTTTCAAAAAACCCTCAGGGAAAAAACTCAAAAAAATCCAAAGGAATTAATGAAAAAAACCCAACCCGGTTTCTTCCAGTATCAAATATGGACATTGTTACCTATTTATTGCTTACAATAAGCTGCTATACAAAGCAACAAGAAGCATTCAAAAAACTTAATTAATAAAATAAGTTTTCCAGGCCAAGGCTTAAATGCCTATCGAAGACAACATTGTGTTGCTAGAAAGATAAGCTAATGCGGGCCCTTCACGCTCCGGTTTGGCCTCAAAGGCCGCAACTGTCAGTTTTTGCCTCAAGGCGGAAACTGTGCCGCTTTTCACCCTACACGTTCAGACAAACAAACTGGCATTTTCGGTCAGTTCACTGGCAAAATCGAAGACGTTTAATCCTTGTCTATCCATTGTTTAATCCATAGCTGGAGGGTGAGAATTTTAAAGAATATGTCAAAAAACGAAAAGCAGCAGCCGTCATTTGTTTATTGAAAGAAGAGGAGACCAAAAAAATGAAAGAAAGAGGATACAAAAACAAAATATGGTTATGTGGGAAGCCATTTCACCTGAGGCCAGATTAGCTGCAACTTTAAGATATTTGGCTAAATTTCTGTTCGAATATGCCTTGGACTTTAGCTTCCATAAACATTACAAATTTCTGTATGTCTCAACAAATGGTGTAAGCAATTCTGCAGACATCGGGGAACCTTACTTGAAAATCTCTTTAATAAAACTATTAAAAAATGCCAATATTACGCCCTACTGCACTGGATACCCACCCAAAACCTGGAGCAAAACTGACTCTTGCCCGTGCGATCTACATGTGACACTAACCTTTGTTTTAGGCGCTAATTGCCTTAATACGTCTATCTTTGTTTCAATGAGACCTCGGCCGAAGCTCGTCACTACACGATTCAGTTCCGGCCAGGCCTGTGGACTGTTCAGTTAAAAATATTTAGCATGTCAAATAAACTTCGATCGCGCCGGAGAGGCCAAATCCGAGACGCACCCTGCCGAGAATCCCCCTTCACGTTGGGTTTTGGACTGAACAGTCCAACTGTACAGTTCAAAACTGGTCAAAAACTGAACGTGAAGGGTGGGTTTAATCCTAAGGAAAATAATTTAGGTGGTCTCTAAACATTTTCAGGGAATGAATCTGCCACTGCCAGATGTGTGCATTGAATTATTTATAGAGGAAGGAAGTACATACTTAACGAAGTAACCCAATTAGAGTGTGCAAGTCATCCTCCAATTTTGAAAGTTTTCCTATAAGCATCAGTGTAAAAAAACTATTTTAAAAGCAAAACATAAAATATGTGAGAAAACTAAAATTTGCTTTTTGTTATGAGATTTGCACTTTTTATAGCAATTATTCATATAATATGCCTTCTGATAGGGAAAAATCCATGTTGTTTTTTTTATGTTTAAAGCTTAAAACATTTGGAATTCGGATAAAACTAACGTTATCTTGACTTCTACTTACAACAAAAACAAGGCATTTTAAACAGTAATTTAATGACATTTAAACGTTTAGCATTTCAAAAAATGTAAACATTTTTGTCCTCCGGTGGCCATTATTCCCTGATCACGTCAGTTCGTTGGACTGCCCTATGAGTGATGACAGATTTGTAACCTATTTTATGGACAGTAGTTCATTTGTCCCATGCTCGGCTCTCGTAAAATAAACTGGACTGCTTTTCCAATACAATCATTTGTCCCACCTATATGCATATACAGGATGGACCCAGATGGACTATACAATAGGTGTAAAAGACAAAAAAAAATTAAGTTGATTGAGCTTTGAAAGATCAGCTTTGCTTGCTTAGAAATTAATTTGCACCGTATTTGTCTTTTACACATTTCGTATATTCGATCTGGGTCCACCCTGTATACGTCCGACCTATATAAATATATATGTCTCACCGAAAGGTCGGCCATATTGGGCCGTGGTTGGCTGTGGTCAAATGTCATTTTGTGTTGCCACCACAAATTTCGCTTCTCCCCTAGAATGCACACCAAATCTCCTAGAATGGGCCCAATATGGAGGCTATCCAGGCGGATGCCAGCGCCCTCTGCCAGATGGCTAAAAATTGGTGGAGGGACTAGGGCCCATTAGCGGTCCAGTTTATTTTACGAGGGACGTGGTCCCATGGTATATTTGTGAACTCCATGAATGCATGTGTGCCACATATGGTGGTGTTTTCAAATCAGTGATGTCAGAAGGGTTTCTAAACAGGTGGTTAAAACCTCTTTTTAAAAATTAAAATTACACAAAACTGATTATGCTTTTAAATAGTGCAAAGGCATTCATTTTGGATGTAAAGTACCATATTATAATTTCCATCACAACTTTATCGTGACTTTGAAAGGATTTCTTTGGTCCGTAGAATTTATTGTGTCATATTGTAATATTTAGATTGAAATACTTTTATAAAACAACCGATGAAATGTGGTCTCAATTTTTGCAAAGTAAGCTTTAGTGTTTAAGTATTAAATCACAACATTGTAAATAACTATTACATTTACCCATATACATAATAATAACGAATAAAGTGAACAATTTACACACAGTTTTTTAAATACACACTTCATGCTTTTCTAACTCGACTCTGCTTTTACAATAAGGAACGCTCACGAAATATTTATAAATGTGACAACAGAGAGACAGACAGGGGCTCATCTGACTAACCAGTATCCAGTAGAAAAAGTACATCAGGAAATGACACATCATCAAGAGAGATATAACAACTCATTTATTTTATTCCTAAATGATATTGTATATGCTAAGCTGCAAGTTGGTTATGACTCATGGGGTTTTCTATAAAAAATGATTCTCCTTATCCTCCGCCCTGGTCCATCACTATATTAAACACCCGAGCATCATATTTCATTGTTGTTTGCGGACTGGAGTGGCCCTACTCGTCTAAAAAAATGGCGACTTATAGGTTTTAGATGGGTATTCTTTGGTTATAGGTATGTCAAGTTTCTGACATTTAAAATTTCCCATATTTAAATATTCAGCTTTATTACCATTTACGTTCTTTTGACAGTAACGAATTCCCTTTGCGGTCAATAATGTTTAATTGTGTGCGCAGACCATTAAGTGAAGTGAAGGAAAATAAACCTTATTTTGGAATTACGGGATGATCTGTTTAACCAGTTAAAGCGAGAATTCTAGATATTATATTTTGGAAGAGTATTTTCATTTTGTAATGTAAGCAAGAATGATAATAGAAAAATTTGTTTAAAGTCCCAAAGCGAACCAATGGTCCAGACTACATAAAGGAGAAACTGAAAAATCGAATGCATTCTATACTTACACTACAACTAACCATGGACTTAATTTCAAACCAAATGTTCCAAAATACTCTTGCTTGCTTTTTAGACTCTCTTTTCTTAAGAAAATTATAGAAATATGAAATATGCCATATGTAAACTTGTCAAATTAAAGGAGCATAACAAACAAGCATTTTATTTTGGATATTAAATTCGTTGTAACAGACACATTTGCATGTTTTAATTTTATAAAAGATTCTACAACAATGTTGTTTTAACATTAAACCACCCTGTCGATTTTTTTCTTTGTATGGCGCTAGTGGGGGTAGCTTCAAACAGTGCTATACACAGGTCTTTAATATACAGGGTGTTCACTTTTAAGTGGACACAAATCAATAAAAAATTGATTTGTTGGGATATTTTCAAAACTTTTTTTTTGATACAAAAGTCTTCAAAATGCACAACTTTCTACGTGAACACATTTGTCAAATTGCAATTCCAGGGCCGGCTAAGATTTTTTTAAACCCCGATTTTCACAAAATCTATTTAGGCATTTTTTTATTTAAAATCTGACCATACAGCGTTAATTAGGACCCTCTAAAACCCTTAAGTTCAAAATTTGAACTAAAAATATACAGGGAGTTTGGTTTTACAGCGCCTTAAAGTTGCGCAAAGTAGTGATTTCGAGGGCCCCTGGAGAGTCAAGCGTGCCATGGAATGATTTTAAAATAATTGAAGAATTAACAGGACCACCCAAAGTATTGATGGACGAGACTGCAAGAAAAAATAATACAGGATGTTTTTCTCTACCGCTGCTGAAAGTTCAGACTATTTTCGAATTTTATTCTGATCAAGTTTGCCGTGCTTTTTGAAACAAAGTTACTAATAACAAAATTTATTTAATCTTAACAATAAAATATATTTAGATCTTAAACTATCGGGGTTTTTTCAACATAACCGCCTTCTAACGTAATACATTTTTCAAGACGTTTTTTGTTATTAGAAACAACTCGTCTTAACTTATCTATTGTTACGGAATCGCAAGCTTCAATTATTTTTTGTTGTAGCTCGTTTATTTGTTTCAAAAAGCACGGCAAACTTGATCGGAATAAAATTCGAAAAAAGTCTGAACTTTCAGCAGCGGTAGAGAAAAACATCCTGTATTATTTTTTCTTGCAGTCTCGTCCACCAATACTTTGGGTGGTCCTGCTAATTCTTCAATTGTTTTAAAATCATTCCATGGCACGCTTGACTCTCCAGGGGCCCTCGAAATCACTACTTTGCGCAAATTTAAGGTGCTGTAAAGCTGAACTCCCTGTATATTTTTAGTTCAAATTTTGAACTTGAGGGTTTTAGAGGGTCCTAATTAACGCGGTATGGTCAGATTTTAAATAAAAAAATGCCTAAATGCCGGCCCTGGAATTGCAATTTGACAAATGTGTTCACGTAGAAAGTTGCGCATTAGGAAGACCTTTGTATAAAAAAAAAATGTTTGAAAATATCCCAACAAATCAATTTTTTATTGATTCGTGTCCACTTAAAAGTGAACACCCTGTAGTGTTGGTCCAGCATACGATGTATGGAGATAAGGTGAATGACACAGTGTTCAAGCGGTGCCGTTGCTTGTCGGGAGAGAGAGTTCCGAGGGACAAGGAGCGCAAACGAAGTCTCGTTCTCTCGCAGTCACTCACATTCAGTCAGCGGCAGCGCAGTGCAGAGGACAAAAAATTTGTGTTGTCCTGTTGACCATTCAACAGTTTTGAAGGGATTTGATTTGGCACATTTGACTCGCCAGATGCCTTTAAAATTCCTATTTTGCTCAACTTTGACACCCTGCAGAATGAAACTCCCTGTATATTTTTTGTCAAAATTTGGTCTATGGGGTGTTGTGATGAAGACTGTGGTGTCAGATTTTAAATAAAAAAATCGCTAAATGGTTTTCTTGAAAATCGGGGGTACCTAAAAAAATCATAGCCGGTTCTGGATTTGTATTTTGAAAATGGTACAAAGGTCAAAAGAAGCGGTTTTTGAAGGCGTTTCAAACAAACAAAAGTTTAGGTGATTATCTTCAAAAATGAAGATTTTACAGATTTGTTCAGTTGTAAAGTTGAATACCATATACAGTGTGGCCCATTTCGAATGAGGCCACCCCTGTAAAATTTTTATTTTTCATCCCATGTTAGCCTGTTCTTTTTCTTCTAAAGATGGTTCACAAAAAATTCTACTTTGGTGCAAAATTTCAGGTCTCAATCTCAATTTTCAAGCCCTACTGCGAATTTTTTTTTCGAATAAAAAATGACGAAAATCATTTAGCGATTTTTTTATTTAAAATCTGACATCACAGCGTTAATCAGGACACCCTTAAACCCCCATATACCAAATTCGAATAAAAAATATGCAGGGAGTTCCATTTTGCGGGTTGTCAAAGTTGAGCAAAGTAGGAATTTTAAAGGCATCTGGCAAGTCAAGTGTGTCATGGAATCCCCTCAGAACAGTTGAATGCTCAACAGGACCACTCAAAGTGTTGGTGTGCAATGATTCAATACAAAAATATACAGGGTATTTTTCGCTGGGCCATCTCAAAATGCTCAATTTGTATGAAACTTTATGCTGGTCATGAGTGCTCTGGAATTATTGAAAAAAACATTAACAAAAACAAAAGTAATTTATTTCTTTACAAAATGCCAACCAACAATTAAAAAACAATTTAAATTAACGGATCATACTCAATAAAGTCACTGTCTAAGATGATACATTTTCTGTGTTTTTCCTGTTGTGGCACACCAGCCACCTTAACGCATATGGACTTACTGACTGGCAGGCTTCTGTATTTTTAGACTTAGTTCGTTTATGGCTGGGGCGGTTTTGAAATACTCGATTTAAAGTTCAAAAAAATTCGATATTTTCAGATGGCACAGAGAAAGACACTCTGTATATTTTTGAATTAGATCTTTGCGCACCAACACGGAGTGGTCCTGTCAAAACAGTTGAATAACTGTTTTGAGGGGATTTCACGGCACACTTGACTTGCCTTTAAAATTTATATTTTGTTCAACTTTGACAACACACAGAATGGAACTACCTGTATATTTTTTATTCAAATTTGGTATGTGGGGGTTCTAGGGTGTCCTGATTAATGCTGTGGTGCCAGATTTTAAATAAAAAAATCGCTAAAGGATTTTCCTCATTTTTACTCGAAAAAAAAAAATAAAAATTTTACAGGAGTGGCCCCATTCCAAATGGGCCACACTGTATGTAGTGTATTATGTAAAATAATAATTTGTGTGCATGTTTCTATCATTCAGATGTTACTATTACCTTTGAGTTAGTTTAAAAGTAAATATAAATTTCGAACAGTATTATCTTTTAAATACCTTCAATACCTATCAACCGTGCATACCGGCACAATAGTAACGAGTAAATCTGGGACTTCGTATGCTATCTCTCTCGCACACTTTGTATTACCGGCGGACGGATCGAGTAAAGGAATAATTATTCCTTTACTTAATGCATATTCCTATATCTAAGTAATACATATAGCTATGTGGCCGTAGTCTTAATCTTTGGCTCTCATACAATTTAATTTAAAAAAATATGTTCAAGAAAGAAAGTAAAATTTTCCCTATGAAATTTAAATGAAAAAGACACTGACTGATTTTTATATAGACAATTCTCGAATTTATCCATGTATAATTATTCACATTGTTGCTCTTTCGTGCTTTTCAATTATCATTTTATTTTTTGTAGAAACAATAGGTGTAAAATTTGGTAAATTTATTCAGTGCTAACTATTGGAGAAAAAAAAAATTACCTGAATTTAATGAAACTTGGTAGTTTCAGGTTCTTGGTCGTGGCCAATGATGCTGGTGTCAGAAATTTTCTAGGCCACCTAGATTTCGAGCAACCACAGCCGAGATACCAATGGTGGGCATCGAAATTGTATAGTATTGTAAATATATTATAGTATATTATAGTAAATAAATATTCTTAAACTTTAATAAATAAATAAACAATAGTTATAAGTTATAAATACCTAATGACAAGCACTAAAGTAACAATTTTTACAAATATTTCATTCCTTCCAACTAAAGGTTGGTTCGTGCAGCGACTTTATCTTTATCTCTAAACTTTTTCTTTATTTTTAGAAAGTTGAAATACCGCACATGATTGGGTGAGTTCATGCAGTGCTTTTACTTTTGCTTTTTCTTTTATTTAAGAGTTGGCCAACTTTCATCTTTAATTTTTATAAAGAAAACGCAAATGCGCATGCGCAAAAGCAAACAAATGTCAAAAATCAAATATAAAGCGCCAAAATTCCCTAGTTTCTATGTGTTATGTGGGTCACAGACACAGAAATAGAGATCTGTGTTCACAGAACATTGCTAGCAGGTTATATGAATTTTAGATATTATTTTCATTAAAAAAATATGGCGAAAATCCAAAATAGTCACATCTCAATTCATACATGTCACGAAGGCTGCCAACTGTAAAAAAATATTCCTAGATTGTGTAAATTATGCCATTTATAGGTCTGTGTGAACGCGTACTTTATTTCTTTAAAGTAAAATATAAAGCGAAAACTTAAAGATAAAGTCGCTGCACGAACCAACCTTAATTGAGAAAAATAATATTTAAATCTTAGGTGCCTTTAAACAACTTTGTATTTTTCATTAACTGTTGTGTATCTGTCTGACTTTCCTTAGTGTGGCATTTGGCAGCTTCCATCAATTCATACAATTGATACAACTGCTCTGCTCTCAACTTGTCTAAATCATTCTCAGATAAAGACATGCCGATCTTTTTTGTAAGCGAATCTTGGCCCTTTATTTTAAGTTGATTGCTCAAAGATATTGCGTAATTCTAAAAACATTGGGATAACACACATAATATTCTATTCTTTACCAAAATATTTACCGTCCATTCATTCATAAATACATTAGCTTCTGATTTGTTGCATTTTTTGTGTCGTTTAAACTCGTCTCGAACATAATTTGTACCTATAATTTGCAATTCTTGTGGAAGTCCTCGGTGAAGCTTAAGAATTACTTTATATAAGAGTCTAGCCTTCTGGACGTGGGAATAATCCATTTCCAGTTCAAGGTGTTCTTACTACATTTGATTTGGATATAATTTTCAAAAATAATTTTTTAAACTTTAAAGGTTATGTTAAATATTTTTTATTTTTTTTTGGCCAAAATGGTCCAAAGTTGCTATTAACCATTGAGCCTCAATAATTTTACTAACCTTCGGTCACAAAATAATAAAATATAAAGATTAGATTCACAAAAGACTATTTACTCCTTCTTCTTCCCGTAAAGTTCATTTCTTTTTTCAGGTTCTCGATGTAAAACCACAATATTTAAACATAACTCGGAATTTGAACGCTGTTGTGCATATCTGGTTGCCAACGTTTTTCTTTCACAAATGTATTAGCGGGTTAATTCGAAAAGGTCAAAGTGGGCATTGATCGAACATTTCAAAATGTCCCAAAATGTAAATTTATTATCATGAACGTGTCAAAATTTAAAAGATGAACAAATTAGCTTACCAAGTAGCTAATTTTATTTCGGCTATACTTATAAATTACACGTTGCAACTTTTGATCTACGCAGTATTCTGCAAGGACCCATCGAAACCCTGCTACATTTTCTCCTAAAATGAACAGACAACTGAAGAAAAATGAGATAGAAATTGAGAAGTATGTCGAGATAATTGACAACAGGCTGTTCTTTGCCATAATCAAAAGTTACACACACAGAAGACTGAAAAGCCCGGACAATACAATTTACTTTTCGATAGATGAAGAGTTCCAATATCAAAATTACTTCAGTGACTTTGGGCCGTTGAACATTTCGTTTTTGTATAAGTATTGCGTGAAATTAAATAAGTTTTTGAAATATGCCGAGTATCACAACAAAAGTATTGTCCACTACACTTGCAGCAATCCAGATAAGAAGGCAAATGCCGCATTTTTGATTGGATCTTATTGCGTAATGTATTTGAGATCGAATCCCAAAGATATCCACAAACTTTTGCAAGCAGCCGGACCATTTAAGTAAGGCAACACCATCACGTAGAATTTAAAAATGTTAATAAGTACCGATTTTAGGCCATTTCTTGATGCGTCCCAATACCACTGTAGTTTTACCCTAAAACTGCTGGACTGTTTTCAAGCCATTTCAAAGGCCATGGTTTTTAATTTTGTAAATTTCCTCGATTTTAATTCGTCCGAATATGATTTGTACAATAAACTTGAATATGGTGATATGAACTGGTTAGTCCCAAGGAAATTTTTGGCATTCATCGGACCAACTGATAATAAGACGTCTCACTCACCCGAGTTTTACATTAGATATTTCCTGAAGAATGATATTAAAACGGTGATCAGATTGAATCATGTTCTTTATGATTCTAGCGTGTAAGTTTTAAAATATATCGATGGGTGTTTGAGAAAACATCGAAGTGACAAATTTTGCGAAATGCTGTTTTTTCCTTCAAATGGCCCTTTGCGATGTTCTCCTCGTTTCTACAAAACATTAAATCTTAAATTCACTCACAAATTTAAATAAATTAAATTTTTGTTGCATCGTAAGCTTTTTTTTTATTATCTCACATCTGACATTTTTTTATTCAGTATTAGCTTTCAGGGAAATAAAACAATGGATTCCGTCATGACCGTTTTTAGTATTTGTGCCATTTTTAAATAAATAATATCAGGGGCAATAGAATGTTATTGTGTCATTTCCAAATAAAAATAATGCCACTCTGGCTAACACTTTCATTTATTTCACCTCTAATAGTTTTAAAATCTGTTTTATAGAACATCAAATGGGTATCGTAAGCGACATGAGGCATGAAACTAGGGTTTAGCAAAGTATCGTATGTTACAAATCACTATCAGAATATAAATTTTTCGTAAATTTGACTATCCTAATGCATTTTCCATGTGCATTGAGAGAGCCTTTCAAAATTTGTGACATTATGTAAGTTAAGAAACTTTGCAGTCATTAAAAAAAGTCGATTCCTATGTAAAATTTAAATCTTGCTGCTTTTGATGTTTTGTCATTCACCCATTGCTAAGGGAAGACTCTCGGAATTATCTATCCAGAGAGAAATTGAGATAACTGCATTTTAAACATAACGTAACTGCTGTGCTTACATTAATTATTGAAAAACAAATGGAAGTGGGTGTGATATTAGTATTGCTGGGATTAGGGATATTGAATTTACAAAAAAAAAACACAATTTTATCTCAAAATAGGAAAAAGTGGACATACGGATTATGAATTATCAACAACGCTGCAAAATTACTAAGCTAAAACATAGTATATCCATAAATTTACTGATTAAATCGGACAATCCCTTCGAAAATAGCGTTTTCGACCCTCTCCATTCTATCTGAAAAAATGTATTTCCCTCCCTAAGTAGGAAGTATTTTCCTCCCCTGTTGTTAGAGGTAATTATAAAACAACAATAAATAAAGGCAATCTTGAGCTTACCTTGAACGAGACAAAAGCAAGTATATATTAAGACAAGATACCTTTCCATCAGACTGTATTGTCTAATTAAAGTGAACCATAAAACTTTTTAATCTGTCTCTGTTATTGTATCATCCCTTTATATAGCTACAAACGGCAGGACGGGAACATAATTTACACCATTTTGTTTGTGAATTTAGTACAGGTTTGTGAGAGTTATGGAAAGATTTTTGCTTCGGTGGCTCAAAAAGACTCTAGGACAAGACTAGTAGCACAGACTAACGAGTAATACAGACAATCCCTTAGCGACATATGTGTCAAAAGAAGACTCGCTTTTTAGCGAAATATCTTCTAAAGTCATGAATAATATGCATTTTATTTGATTTTACGTTAATCTACATAGCAAAGAGATTGTGTTAGAACCAAATTTATGCTTAAAATACTGTTTGTCTTTCTGTAAATTGAAATGTATATACTCACTTGCAAAGCTATTTATTCTGTGCTAGTAGCTTCTGATGAGGTATAAAATTGTCTTCCGTAAGAATATTTTCTCTTTGTAAAATCAAATATACAGTGTGTCCCAGGATAAGTGAAACGAGAGGTGTAAAAGGCCAAAAATTTTCGAGTTCAAATTTGGCCATTTGGGGTCCAGGCCTGCTTGCCTAGAAAATAATTTTCACCATATTTTTAATTTTCAAAAATAAAGTAGGCCTTGACAGGAACGATTTATTTATTTTCTGTGTAGGTGCCCTTTCTCGACAACATATCGAAAAATTTCATTGGAAAAAGTTGCTGAGAATTGAAAATTATGTCCCTGTGCCAATTTTCAAAATAATTGGCCTACTTTGATTTTCGTCCATTTTATTTCCTATAGGTTGGTGAACTATCCTTGTCGTTTAAAATATGGAAAAATTTCATTAGAAAAAGTTGCTTAGAATTGAAAGCTATGACCCTGTGTCAATTTTCAAAATAATTGGCCTACTTTGATTTTATTTTTCTTAAAGACATTATTTCAAACTAATCATAGTAGGCCGATTGAGTCCAAATTTCGCATTCCTGCATACCTTTTTATTCTGAATAACTTTTTCTAATGAAATTTTTCGATATTTTGAACGACAAGGATAGTTAACCTACTTATAGGAAATAAAGTGGACAAAAATCAAAGTAGGCCAATTATTTTGAAAATTGGCATAGAAACATAATTTTCAATTCTCAGCAACTTCTAATGAAATTTTTCGATATCTTGTCGAGAAAGGGCACTTAACTTACACAGAAAATATTTAAGTCGGCCCTGTCAGGGCCTACTTTATTTTTCAAAATTAAAAATATGTTGAAAATTATTTTCTAGGCAAGCAGGCCTGGACCCCAAATGGCCAAATTCGAACTCGAAAATTTTTGGTCTTTTACACCTCTCGTTTCACTTATCCTGGGACACACAGTATATGCTCTAAGATTGTATTTATTACAGCAATAGTAATTACAGTTTTATTTAAGCTTAACTTAGTCTCGACACTTTAAGTGCCTTTTGATTTATTACGTAATTTCTCAATGCTATAAAGAATTTAAGTTGAGGAAGATCTCTACTACCTTATGAATATTTTGTAGATTGATGACATATTTCATCGTAAAATAATGGTAAAATGTTAACATAAGTTAATTATTAATAAAAGGAAGTTTTCAAATACAAATAATACAAAAATAATACAAAAGTCCTTTTTGGCAATACCAAATAAGTGATATTTGAATGGAATTAACTGGAAAATTAGAATGAAAATACAGTTTTAAGAATTTTTGGTCTTTTATTCATAAAAATAAATATGTTGATTGTTGCTCTTTGCTTTGCTACATAACGTGTAATAAAATATTTAAAAATAAAAAAAAATACATTCTATACTAAAATCGAGCAACTCTTACGCCTGGCGTAAACAAGAGCACGTGCATTGAAATATCCGCCATAGCCGCAGGGAGGTACGACCTTTATTTAATTGTAGTTTTACAATTGTGTACATCAAAATATTTGGGACAAGAATTATTGGCTTAATTAAAATGGTTCAAAACATCGATAAAATTATTTGTGACAGTGTCTAAATAGTTGAAAACAACAAGATAAAACCGAATATCTACACTTTCGCGATTGAGTACGTCCCTGTTGCCGAGTCGGGTGAAATTTTATAGCCTACCGACCAATCGCGTATCGTCATTGAACACGTGGTTTTATTTACGCCAGGCGTACGGATTGCTCGATTTTAGTATAGGTATATCATGAAGCAGAAAACAGTCTTCTTACAAAGCAAGTTCTTTGTGTTGTAAGTCTAAGTCACAGCTTAAGCTGTTGCTTAACTTTAAGACTTAAAAAAGACTCAAATCAAATGTATTAAATATTAATTGTTATTGTTGTGAAGTAGAAATGAAATGATAATGAAATCTATTGTTGTTTTGTTGTTTTTAACAAGTTCTGTAAACCCGGCTTTACACATTTATTTCGAAGTAAAAGAAGTCGTTGATACAAATAATTACACTTACCAAGGAATCAGATCAGAACAGAAATAAAATAAACTCGGCAAATACTAAATAGTAAATAAATAGTGTTTGGCACAGACAAGCAATAATAAACAAGTGGTTGTGGTTGGTATTTGGTAATATAATAAAATTATTATAGGTTAGAATGTGATAATAGTTATTTATGTACACTGAAGTTCAACTTTTTATGACTCATGTGGAATTTAGTTGCCGAGGCCTCTGGCTGAGGCAAATAAACCACCGAGGTACATATTATATATTTTTTTTGAAATCGGAAAAAACAGTTTTATTAGGCAAGAAAATAATCATAAGGGATCATGAACCAACTGCACGCGGCGTTGCTTGACTTTGATGATCGCTCTACCTAGGTCAAGTAAGATGACACGGCGTCTTCGAACAGACAAACCAAATTGCTGCCTGTTGTGCAGCCTCCACAGCAAATCTCTTGGTATTCAAACCTACTAAAATATGTATACTGAAAGATTGCGCTGGTATAGGTAACAATTTCGCAATGTGTACGAAAAGTTAAATGGGCTTTTTTTGTGGCCGGGTTTTGAATATTTGGTCACTTTGGACGCGTGATGGATCTGCGTCTGACGTTTGATGTTTACATCTCGCCAAAGCCTACTTATTGAAAAAAATCGTACAATGATGGGCTACTTTAATGCCGATTTCTGAGCTTTTGATGACGATTTTGGGACACTTTACTGCCGATTTCAAGAATATGTCATTTATTGGAAGGAAACAGGGAAAACCCGGGAAACAGGAAAGTTTTGATTTGTACCAAAAACCCTAACTATAATGGTGCCAAATTTGAAATTTTATAAGTACCCGGTTCAAACCGTTATGCACCCTGGGTATGTACCTATTTGGGAACATGTACATGTTCCCAGGTGCATTCACCTGCCCATCTCTAAATAAGGTTCTCCAGTTTAGATCTAAGAAAGTCTTATAAAGGTCTGCAGGAGATTAATAAGATATTCAGTATTTAAGTGATATTTCAAAAATTAGACTTGTAGATATCTTGAAGACACTAATAAAACTTAAATTGTTACTTAGTTTGGCACAAAAAATATGTAACAGCTAGTATTTATTTTATGTAAATCTATAATATAAACCACGATACCAAAATCACCGTTTTGAAATTTTCGGAGATACGAGGGTCTTCCTTATGAGGGGCAGTATAAATACCACTAAGGAAGGGTATTAAGTTCGACAACATTAACAATGATTTTTTAGATATCTGCAGGTTGGTATTCAGCATTACGATTTAATTTTCCCCGATGGCACTACTCCACCAAAAGATATTCTTTTGAAGTTTCTATACATAGCTGAAGTTGCTCCAGGTGCGGTAGCTGTTCATTGCAAGGTAAAATCAAAATAATCTGTTACTATGTAAATTATTTTTTGCTCTCCGTCAAATGCTCAAAGTCAAATGTTCGAGGTGCCCTGTTAGTTTGATTGTTAGGTACAAAAAGTATTGCCTAGCAACTCTTACCTAGCAAGCACCTTAAAACCATTAATAAAATGTATGTAGCAACGTGAAACTTGCATCAAATTCATAATCAAATAACTAACTTGTTCACAATGAAAAACTATGTATAGGTGTAAAAAAAATTTTTACTTTCATTTTTGTGCATTTTAATTTTTTAGCAGAAACAATCAAATTCGACCTAGGCTTTCGAAAATTTTCACACCTATTCAGTTTTTCATTGTGAACAAGTTGCGAACCACATTGTTTTTTTTATCAATATGCCAAAATTTAATTTTCTTTTCATTTATTCACAAACCTGACGATACGTAGATTGTTAAACACATTATGGTCAATCCCTTTGCACTGTCGAATAAAAAAAATGTCTTCAGGCAGGATTAGGAAGAACTGGATCCCTGATCGGAGCCTACCTGATTAAACACTACCGAATGTCGGCCAGGGAGGCGATAGCGTGGTTGCGCGTCTGCCGTCCGGGGTCTGTCATCGGCCCACAGCAAATCTGGTTGGAGAAGATGGAGTCTTGGCTGTGGCGGATCGGAAGCCAATACAGGTAATTTCGTACGATACCGAACAAGCGATTATACGAGACTCCAAGTAAAACACAGGTTGCAACGTTACGGGGAAGGCGACAAGATACCGAGACACAAATACGGCATCTACAGCAAGTTGTGGCCCTTGGAAAGAGATAAAATAATCAGGGATACCAGAAAGAAAATCCAGGCGACTTTTACCAGCACCCAGTTGAGTAACGTCGTGCAAGATAAGCCGTTGCATGCAAGTTGTAACCGGTTGATCTTCAAGGATGAAAATATCTTCCCGACTAAGATGAAGAGTTTCAAAAGGTAAAAGGAAAATTGTAGATATTGAAGTAGCATTTCTTGCAAAAGTTACAAGTCAATCTGTTAACAACAGATTCTTTAGTATCAAATAATGGTAAAAAAGTAAAACGTTTAAAGATATTACGAACACGAAACAGAGCCAATAATTCCCAGGAAAATATTTTTTCGCAAAAATGGAAAACCCGTCGATTTTGTTTGAGACATATTTTAGTCCAAATTTGACACCCCTAACATCAACCCCCTAAGCAGGATTGACACCCCTCAAAAATTTCAAATGGGATGGGGGGTCGAGTGACACATCATCAGAAAGAGCTTGCAATTCTCTATACGTCCAATTTTTATATTTCAAATTTTATCGATGCGTTTGGAAGATAGGGGGTGCGAAATTAAAAACTACAGTACTACAGTATTGGTTTAGCGTAACTAGGACGTAACTAAGAAAGTAGGATTTCCGCAAAAATGCCACTAGTCATTGTTATTCCTTTACTCAATGCACTAGTGGTATTATTGCTGAAATCATCACCTGATTGGTTAATATTTCAAATATCATGTTATTTCAATGGTTCATATTGGCAGGCGTTGAATTATCATTGTTATTTGCCTTTCTGTGTTTGATATACATATTTACAGTTTATGTTTATATTTATATTCATGACGAAAAAAAAACGATAAAATACAAAACACAGTGTTCATGTTACAAAATTGTATTGTTTGATACAATTGTTGCATTTATTGTTCCAGATTGTTCATGCATAGAAAAATTAACTCAAATTATTTTTTCCAAAAAAATGTGCTGTTAACTGGTTGGGTTTAAATGAAAAATACTCACAAGGGAAGTCTCATTTTAGCTTAGAGAATCTGCGGTTAATTGATTGACCCTGTATAACGTTAATCAGTTAATAATGTAACTGTTTAGTCCAATTGATTTTCAGCATATCCAAACTACTTTCTTCTATCCACGGCTTCAATAAAGAAGAGAAAGAACGGAAATGTGCAACTGAAAATGAAATGCCGGCAAGGCCCAAAAAGGCGTCAAGATCAAAAGTCAAGAACAACAAAGGTCAAGAAAATGGAAAAGGGAAACCTTCTCAAGGTGACAAGTTGAACGAAATTAAAGCAATACGAAACAAGAGGCTCTTCGAATTTTGTGCAAATTCTTGAAGGTTACTTTTTAGTTCAGGTGCCACGTTTTTTTTTATTATTTGGAATAAAGTGTATTTTAAAGTTGAAACTGTTCCTTATCTTCTCCTGCAAAAAGACTTAGAACTTTCTTTGGGGGGGTTGCCGACAGTGAAAGTGATGTTAGATTTCGTATTTTTTTAAGTTGTATAGCATAAAATCTAATAACATTTTACCTGGAAAAAATTTAGTACAAACATCTCTGTCTTCGTTGTAATCATACGATCTTAAAAGCATATGCACTGGAATTATTATTTTTCCCAAGGTTTTCATAACCTATAAACCAAAACACTGTAAGATCTTATGATTAAAATGAAGACAGAGATGTTTGTACTAAATTTTTGCCAGGTAAAATGTTATTAGATTTTATGCTATACAACTTAAAAAAATACGAAATCTTACGTCACTTTCGCTGTCGGCAACCCCCTCTTAAACAAAGATGTTATACTCGAGTCAAGTAACTCAGACGCCTGGTGTAAATAAAAGCACGTGTTCGATGACGTTCCGTGAAATAAGGCGATTGTTCTATAGGCCACAAAATATCATGTGTGACTGACAACACAGGGATGTACTCGATCGCAAGTGTATTTATGCGGTTTTATCTTGTTGTTTTCTCATGCGTCTAAGCTATTTAGACACTGCCACAAATAATTTTATCGATGTTAATAATTTCTTTTCCGAAATATTTTGACGTAAACAATTGTAAAAGTAAAATTAAATAAAGGTTGTGTCGGAGTGTGGCCCTGGCGAATATTTCAACACCATGTGCTCTTGTTTACATCAGGCGCCAGAGTTATAAGATTTTGGAATAGGTGTTTTTCAAAAGTTTTCCGACATATTTTTAAGTTGATATTCCATTGAAACATTATCGAAGGTGTAGATTTTATTGCTAATAAGAAGTATAATCAATAAACATATAATAGCATTTAAAAAAATTTATAACAAACAATTGTAAAGATCTTCTGCAATTCACAATGTGACTATTAATTTATATATATTTTTTTATACTTACACATAATATCTGCCACTTATACTACATTTTTTCCTATATCAGTCTAACTTTAGATCTCAATGCCCTTATACAGCACTCCATCCCCCTCAGGTGACTCTATCCTCATCTTCAGGTGCTCCAAGGTGTTGTTGAAGTGCTTCGTTATCTGTTCTGTCTCATCGGAACTCTCTAGGTTGGGCAGTTCCTCCTTGATTTTTTTGATGACCTACAAAGGTTTTTATGGTCAATAATACTGAGTGCGAATAACCAAACATTATGCCCCGGGATAGTGAGATCCTGTGAATTGTATATGTATAAAAAACAATAGGATATTTTAACTTGAAGCAAATGTTTGTTGTCAGATGTACAATAATGGCTTTCAAATTTCTTCAGCTTACAAATTATAAGTACTAAATAGGCAACAATGACCATATTTGTTACCGGAGGAAAAATTGCAGTATTCAATTGAACGTTAAGTGGGTTAGTGCGAAAAGGTCTACCTTTTTAAAACATTTGGTTCTTCTTTATTTATAGTTGTTTGCTCAGCATGTAAATTAATAAAATAAACAATCATTGTCGATATGAACTGTTTATGTGCATTTATTACACAATAAAAACACAAAAATAAACCAAAACTACAATTTTATAATGAAAACCTCTAAAGTAAATAATAATCAAGACAAAAATATTTTTTTGTACATACTCGCCAGCAGGTTTGAAAGCGGAAGTCAAATTTTCTAGGTGCCCAGTTAGTTTGGTTGTTAGGTGATACACCTTTGCTAGGTACAAAAAGTATTGTCTAGCAACACTTACGCTGCAAGGACCTTAAAAACGCTAGTGTGAGGAGATACGGTCTTTTTGTTTGCTTGGTGTCCTAAAAAAGCCGACAATATCAAAAATTGAGTATTGTAACTAAGGATATTAGCAACGGATTTGTAAATATCTATATGTAGTGACGGGTTTATTCCCGGGATTTTTAAAAACTACCATTCCTCCTAGCCTGAAACCTCCCATCCCCATTTTAATTAGTTGTCAATACTCCCGGAGCTTTGTAAAAACTACTGGGATTTTTTGAAAAACCCGGAAGTTTCCAGAATAAGGATTCTAACTTCTAACTAACTGTATTCTTTTCATGTTTCCCTTTAAATCGATATAAATATGATAAGTATAGTACTTCTACTGAAATTAATAAATTAAATAAAGAATAGAATATTAAAGGATTTAAATATAAAATAATCAGAGAAAATTCTTCTGACTGATTGAGAGACAGGGGAGACATTTGAATTATATGTTAGTGAAGATGCTAATAGATGCTAAAGAAAATAAAAATGGAATCCCAAAAGATTGAAATACTAAAAAATACATTGAGGGCAAAGCTTTCGCTCAATAATAATATGATAATTATGAGATGATAACCGAGGATAAATATTTGTTTGAGTTTGTACACAAAAATAGTTATAGCATTGTTTTTATCAGAGCCAAAGCTTTTCAAGAAAAATGTTGATGACCAGGTGATAGCCCAAGTCCGAGTCCTCAGCTTTCTCCAGAAATGACAATACAATATTTTAGTGTTTAATCTGTGGTGACCCACACAAAATTTTTTTGTTTAGCTTAAGGAACAATCAAAACAAGAGTTAGATTATGGATAACTTGGTCGAACACTGTTCCATTTACCAATAAAAAAATCATTTCACTATCAGATCACTTCATATTCATTTCACTTCAAATTCACTTTTGCAAAAAGTTAAAAAGAGGACCACTTTTATATCATGATATACAGGGTGGACCCAGATGGACTATACGATAGGTGTAAAAGACACACAAATTTCGAGTTGAAACTTGAGCTTTGGAGGATCAGCCTTGCTTGATTAGAAACTAATTTGCACCATATTATTATATTTTAAAAATCAAGCAGGCCTTGACAGGAGCAATTTATTCATTTTCAGTTCAGGTTACTACCTTTTCCTCAAGAGATATCGAAAATTTTTATAAAAAAAGTTGTTCAGAATGCAATTCCAAATCACCGTACCAAATTATAAAACAATCGGCACATCTTGATCAGAAAAAATTTTCAGAATGAAAATTTAAGACCCTGTACTAAATTTCAAAACAATCGGCATACTTTGATTTTTTTCCAAAAAATAAAGTTGAAATTTAAAAAAAATCAAAGTCTGCCGATTGTTTTAAAATTTTATACGGGCACTTGGATTTGCATCCTGAACAACTTTTTCTAATAAAATTTTTCGATATCTCTTAAGGAAAATGTAGTTTACCTGAACTGGAAACTAATAAATTGCCCCTGTCAAGGCCTGCTTGATTTTTAAAATATAATAATATGGTGCAAATTTGTTTCTAATCAAGCAAGGCTGATCCCCCAAAGGACAAGTTTCAACTCGAAAATTGTTTGTCTTTTACACCTATTGTATAGTCAATCTGGGTCCACCCTGTATGTATTTAATTTTAATTCAAGAAAAAAATTAAATTTTTAAACAAAATTAGTTTTAGTTTTTAATTTTAATAGAAATATATTATATAAATATAAAAGTAAATGATATAGATAAAAGCTTTACTTATCTTTTGCTTTGAGAAATTATGAAGCTGTTTATACAGATTCTCTAAAAACCGTGCATACGCACTTCAGGCAGTGTCAAAATATCTGGGGATTTTCATGGTGTATTAAAATAAGAAAAAGAAGGTCACAGCTGATCAACAGCTTCCTGGGCATTTTGTTTTCTTGCAACTTGCAGTGCGGGGTTTGATTTTGTTGACGATTTTTTGAAAGCAAGGGATGTGCGCATGCTCCTGATGTCATGATAGCAACTGTTGAAAGCAAAATGTAACTAGGACAAAAATATCTACTCGAATAATAAAACGCCAAAAAAATCGTCAACAAAATCAAACCCCGCAAGAAAACAAAATTCCCAGGAAGCTATTGATCAGCTGTGATCTTTTTCTTATTTTAATACACCATTAAAATCCCTAGATATTTTGACACTGCTTGAACTGCGTATGCGTAAACACGGCTTTTAGAGAATCTGTATAAACAGCTTCATAAATCCTTAAAGCAACAGATAAAGTAACGCTAAAAGTAAAAGATAAAAATAGAGACGGGTCGCTGGGAATATTACCAGGAATATTCCCGGGCCGTGCTTAAATGTCTTTTTATGTTGCCACCACAAATTTCGCTTCTCCCCTAGAATGCACACTAAATCCCCTAGATTAGGCCCAATATGGTGGCCATCAAGACGGACGCCAGCCTCCTCTGCCGGATGGCTAAAAATTGGTGGAGGCACTAGGGCCCAATGGCGGTCCAGTTTATTTTACGAGGGCAGTGGTGTACATGTATAGCTTAGAGGAAGTAGGACACTAGATATCCTCTAGTTTTTTTTTTAATAAAATGAACTTTTTATTATAGCTGGAACAACCCGATGCTGCGAAGTAAGAAAAATTGATTATGTTCATTAGTTGCGATCACGCACATATGAAGAGACCACTGAAGATGCTGGCTGCGATGACCAGTGAAACGTTTGGTACTTAACAATGGGGTAGTTGCACTTAGTTAAAATCAAAGTGGAAATCTCTTTTTTAGGACAAAAAAAAACATTTTTATTTCCTATAATTCAAGTTTCAATCAAATATAGTTTGCAACAAAGCCGTTACTGCATTTTAAAACATAATTTTTCAACATTGATGTCATCAAGTGGTAACTAGGAATTTTCGTATAGTTGCACCTTCAGGTTGGTAGCGACGCGTCATCAGCGCATGCGTCTATTCTCTAATAATAATAGCTTTGTTCGCGGAGCAGTTCGGAACAGTTCTGAACCAGTAACTATCAATGTGATTGGCTTAAAAAAATCTAAAATTTGAATTAATCAGTCACAGCGACAGTTACTAGTTCACAACTGGTTCCGAACTGCTCCGCGTACAAAGCTCATATGTGCGTCTGCCAGTGTCATCAGTTGTCAGCCTAACCTTGATTTTTGTAGTTGTCAGTTTGTATTTTTCAAGCAGCAGAGGTGACAACGCAATTTTTTGATGGCGATTTTTATCATTTATTGTGTTTAAAAATTAAAATGGTATGTGGATATTTAGAGGCAAAATCTGATAATTTACCATTTATAGATGCTTTTATGCATATTACTATACAAAATAAATTCATATTTTCCTGTTATCTCTGAAGAGAAACAGAAATAGGTAATAAAATGCTGGCTTAAGTTTTTAAATAGTATAACTGGCTTATCCGCAAATAAATAAGTAAGTATGAAGCCAAAATATTTTCAATGAAGAAAGTTCAGGCATAATTTCATAAAACCTCGAAAATCACATGATAAGAAGACAAAATTTATAGTTTAGAACCAGATAACCCAGGGTTGTTGACAATCCCACCAACATTTTGAACTATAAATCACTAGCTTGCACGCCACTTTCAAATAGCCGCTTGATGACGTCACATAAATAGAAAAACATTATTTTTTTAGCTTAAATAAACTCGAAATGAAAAAAACAACAATACGTGTCTCGTATTTTTGTTCCTAGTTTTCACTTTCATTGTCATTAAAAAGAGTGCAACTTCCCCATTGCAATCTGCTACAACAGAATATCCCCATAAGTCCAGTTTCATATTAACGACGGTCGTGAAAGCTTTTTGTAACTGACGATAATAAAACTTGTTGTTTCACTAATGACTAAATAAACCCTCTGGGGGATTTTTTGCGTCTTTAAAGGCATTACACATGAGATTAAAAAAAAGGTGGTAATAGATTTAGAAGAAAAAATGTCCCAGAGTAAACTCACCTGGTTGAGAATTTCAACGGTGACCTGGTCGTTTCCCTTTTCGAAGAAATACACGTAGTGGTTCAGCAGTTCGACGAAGAGCTGGACCTGCACGCCTACGTCCATGCACTGCTTGGCGATCCGGAGGCCCTTCTTGAGGCACTCGACGGCCCGCTTGCCGTCTCGCGTCTCCGTGCCCACCTGCGATGCCCCGCCCCCGCTCCAGAACAGGTGCGAGCAGGTGGCGACCCCCCTGCACTGGTCCGGCTTCTTCAGGAGTTTGCCTACGGGGCAGGGTTTGATTATGCACGGCGCCTACTTTTAAACATAACATAAAAAACACTTCTTTTGACCTTTTTACCATTTTCAAAGTTCAAGGGCCGGATACGATTTTTTTATACCCCCGAGTTTCACGAAAACCATTTGGCGTTTTTTTTATTTAAAATTTGACACGACAACGTTAATCAGAACACCCCAAAACTTCATATACCAAATTTAGGATAATAGACCGGGAGATAGTGACAGATTTTTGGACGTGATTTTACTCAGTATGCCTTTCATAGGGCATTATGTTGCCTATATTCTCACAATAATAAGGTATGAATCAGAGAGTCATCCTGGGTTCTTCATATGGAATAATGAGTTTTCATTTATTCGAATAAATATGCGTTTTGATATGATTTTAATCAGGCTGCCACTGTTTTATAATGAACTTCAAAATAGAAAATTCCTCGGAAAACCATAGGCATACCGTTAGGGTGGGTCCAAAGGGCTATTATTGCCACGTGATCTTGTATTTTAATAATTAATTTTTCCACGTTTCTGAACAGGCTGCCAATGAGAAGTATGCAAGTTCTTATTATGAAAATGCTGAAAAAGGGATGGCATACCTTTCGTGTATGTCCAAGTACACTTTACATTGAATAACTTGTTTAAATGATTAAATAACATTAAATTTAAACAGTACTTGGACATGCGCGAAAGGTATGCCATCCTTTTTTCAGCATTTTTATAATAAGAACTTGATTACTTCTCAGTGGCAGCCTGTTCAGAAACGTGGAAAAATTAATTATTAAAATACAAGATCACGAGGCAATAATAGCCCTTTGGACCCACCCTCAGAGAAATATCCTTGGTTATTTCTCTGAGGACCCACCCTAATGGTATGCCTATGGTTTTCCGAGGAATTTTCTATTTTGAACTTATTATAAAACACATGGCAGCTTGTATAAAATCATATCAAAACGCATATTTTTCAAATAATTGAAAACTCAGTTTTTCACATGAAGAACCCAGGATGAAACTCTGATTCATACCTTATTATTGTGAGAATATGTGCTACATAATGCCCTTTGCAAGGCATACTGAGTAAAATCACATCCAAAAATCTGTCACTATCTCCCGGTCTATAAGGTAATAATAATTCTCACCCTCCCAATACTCCAAACTAGAAGTCCCCAGAAGCAACTGAATGCTTGCGAGGGAAGGGGCAATTACTGTTATTTTGTCTCACATAGATAAAGCTATTAAGGAGCAGAAGTCACAATTTGTCCAGCGCACTTGGCCATCATCGGAATCAGATGGTTAAAGATTGGCGAGTCTTGTTTTCATTGTTTTGTAATATTTGTCAAAAATACCAAAAACGTTTTTTGAAAACCTCCAGAAAAAATATTACCTTCTGAGGACATTACATACTTATTAACATTTTCAACCAAATGCCAAATCTCTACGAAAAATTCGTAAAATTAACTGGAACCATGGCCCTCGTAAAATAAACTGGACTGCTTTTCCAATACAATCATTTGTCCCACCTATATTTGTACCACTGAAAGGTCGGCCATATTGGACCCACACCTCATTGGCTGTCAAATGTCAAACGCACGAGGGCCGTGGTTGACCATGGTCAAATGTCAATTTGAATTGCCACCACAAATGACGGATGGCTAAAAATTGGTGGAGGGACTAGGCGGCACCGTCGCAATGATAAAGGCCTGCCAGCTGGCGACGCGAAACGTCACTACGCCATCACAGGGAGGTCGGGAAGTTGCTTTTTGAAGTTGTTTACATGTACTTGTCTGGCGATTTTCCTGTTTTAAAGAACGTTTGTTGTGTGTTGGACTGTGTTTTTTAGTAATATAGGACGTGGAGTTTTATTAATAAGGTGGTAAAACAGCAGTGGTTCAGAATAAAGTGATTAAAGTTCAATTTTAGTTTATAGGTTTTAGGTTGTGAAAAGTGGGTTAGGGCCATTAAAAGAGATTTTGTTCCTACACAGATTTTCAGGACTTTGGTTTGGACTGTTGGAGAGTGTTATACCTAACAATTTTACGTGATTAAACATAACCAGTAAGTAAGAAATCAGTAAGTTTTATGGTTTTATTTATTCGAATTTAGTTGCATCTAGGCAGGCAAATAAGAAATAATTGGCATTTACGAAAATTTTGCCGGTAGATATCTAAATGCACCAAAACTTGAAAATGTGACTTTCACTCGTAGATTATTATCCGTGTTGTAAAACCATGAGCTATATATGTAAACAATCATTTTAAAGTGTTTTTTTACCAAGTTGAACCTCGAAATTTGAATTTGCCGCCTTAGGCTGACCTCCTTTGGATGACTCATCGCTTTCAGCTGGCGGGCCTTGTAATTGCGACGGTGCCGGACTAGGGCCCAATGGCGGTCCAGTTTATTTCACGAGGGCCGTGAATGGAACACTTTCTTATTTGACACCAAAGTGTCACTCACTTTGTGTACAACAAAAATTAAAACCATAAGTTGGAAGTTTCTATAATGATTAATGTAATGTAAAAGAATAATGTTCTGGCAATGTTTCTACCCCCATACTTTTTATTGATTTATTAGACATTTACTACTTGTAATTTCAATATGATACCACAAGGGCAGAATACAGAGAGCCAGAGAGCTAGCTCCTCTTGTCAAATATGTTTGGAATTGCTCCGCAAACATAGCTATTATTTTTCATAGTTTGTGAGTCTGAAATATTTTTGTGTTTTTATTATCCTCATTTTTGCATCTAGTAAATTTGTTTTAAAAACCATTGTTTTCTAAATTTACCGGGTTTTAGAATAAGACCAGATGCGTGACATCATTGGGATAATTCTAAAGGAAACTAAAATAGGAAAAACGATTGTGGAAGGTAATGCAGTGACCGGCAGAAAGTTGGACAAAAAAATTTAATATTTTTAAACTCTGATTTCGAATAATTTCAATTTCTAGCTGCTAATCGAACAAAATTAAAGTTTAGTAGCAAATTCATGTGTTATCCGATGATAAATTGCGCTTGCGGTATTTTGTTTTTTGTAATACACAGGGTGGCCAAAAAAAAACAAAAAAGTTAAATTTCTTTTTTTTTGACGGGGTGACTGTGACTTTAAATCTGACATCCAACTTTCATTCCAAACAACTTTTGTAGGTAACTTTTTATCGTATTTTAATAAATAAGGGTACTTTACTCTTGAGTTATTTTGACATTTTTTAATCTACCTTGAATCCAAAAAGAGATATTTAAATTTTTTATATGTGCATTTTGAGTTTGAAATGATGCACCAACTTTTATCAAGAATTTTAATTTTTTGAGAAATTAATAATAAAAAAGTTTTTCATTTGTGTCCAACTTTATGCCGGTCACCCTATAACAACCCAAGACAAGAACAAGTTTTTATAAGCAGTGTTCTTTTCTTCGGAAAGATACAGGGTGTTAAATTCCAAGTATAAAAATCACTTAGTATATTTCCTAAGAAAGATTTTGGGACCCATGTTTATTACATTCTTTCTAGTCTCGGGTTGTGTTATTACCTACCATACTCGTATTTCCTATTCTCATTACGCATCTGGAAATCAGGTATATTATTCCAAAAAAATCTCGTTTATCTTGAAAACAATGGGTTTATAAGACAAAGTTACAAAATACAAAAAACAAGTCCACAAAAATGTTTCCATAGACGTAACTGTGAAAAAGTTGTTAATGACCATATTTTGACATCAATAACCTACGGTTAATGGGTTGGCCTTCTTTTCTTGGGGACATCCTATATATTATTATTCAATGGTATTTTATGTATTACTTACTTGCAGCCAGGGCGCACTGAGTCCTCAGTGGTTCAGAATTCTCTTCCGAAAAGCAGCAGACTTGTTCCAGGGTGCCCACAATCAAAGTTATTGCCGCTAATTGAGCTTTCGAATCTGATATCTCGTCTTCGTAAAGCGAAAACGCCTGGGACATAAATTCGTATGCCATAGTTTCATTATTGTCAAATCCTAAAAGAAATTCGATATAAGATTTTTGTCACCCATCGTCCCAAACAACCTACCTATTTGATCAATAGCTAGGGCACCTTGTAAGAACAACCTTAAGGGCAACTCGGCAAGTTCGGCCTTTACTAGTGCCGTTATAGTTTGGTGACAAAACTGGAAGATTTTGGTTACTTTCTTCTCCCACTTGTCTTCCTTGAGGTTCTTGTATTTATAAGCCAGTTGGTAAGCCTGGAATATTAGTGGCGGGAGGGTGTATTTTATGCGGAGTGGTCCACCTGTGCCCAATATCTGAAACATTTATAGCACACACTAGTTTTCACTAACTTTCATAAATAAATTTTTACATTTGCGGTGGATTTTACCCTTGCGTATTTGTATTGCGATGTGATTTAACGTCTGCTTATTTTTGTGATATTAATATTAATGAATTGAAAATATAATGTGGAAACCAACTTATTGAAGTGTTTTTGGACCTTCATCCTCTTGTAACCATAGTCAAAACAATGCTAAAATTTTGTTCCTTCATCTCAAAAACATAGGAATATCGCAATATCTCTCATTGGCCGAGTTTAGCGAATGCAACATGTTTAGTTGCTGACCTTGCTAGATTCACGAAAAACGTAAAAGCTTGGCATCCAGTATAATAAGCAGCTTTCATATTTTGCCAGCATGAATACTTTGTGCTGTTAGGCAGCGCATGTGCCGTGGCCTTTGTCACTTTTTTACATAACCTCTTTTTAATTGCATTAACGTATCCATTTGGGAGAATCAATTTATAGGTTTGTTTCAAAGATGCCTTATTACGTCCCAAAAATATTTAAATATGTTTTTGGCGAAATTGGCAAACCACGGCAAATGGATTCGTGCAAAATTGGCGCCATAAGTTCAACCGATTTCTGCATAAACCTGCATGGCCCAATGCACAGTTGTCTTATTTATCCATTTATTGTATATATTTTGACCCACCCCTAGACCCTTTATTTTTTGAGTTAGAAAACATTACTTAAATGAAAGTTGTAGGGTTTTTTCTGAACTGCTAGGATCTGTTACTAGATAAAACAAATGAGCGTCGCAAATTTATGAAAAAATATAAACTTACTTTTTTTAATGGAACTCCCTGTATATTTGTGGATTTTTGAATTGCACGCATTTTTCAGATTCCAACAATATAAATATGTTATATGTTTGCTCTAAGCATTCGCATGATATTTCAAATTGCAGATAAATACGATCTTTACATTATTTAATGAAGGTTGCCATGGAAAAACATTTCAACTTATAGGCAAGAGCATTCCTGTCAATCCATTATTTTTGGGACAATACACCTTAGTACCCTACAACTTTCATTTAAGTAATTGTTTTCTAACTCGAAAAATAAAGGCTCTAGGGGTGGGTCAAAATATACGGGAACACCCTGTACAAACTCGAAACATGGTTAATAACGTGACAAGATTTTCAGGCTAATAAAGCGAAATTTTTAATTACCCAGCATTATGACTTAAGTAAAAGCCATACAAAATCCATTAAAATTTACTTACTTTTTAAATAGGTACGCTTTCCATACAAAAAATAAATACAACTGACGCATCATAAAGTATAAATGATACAATTCTAAGAGTTTGCAACATGCAGATGAAGCTGCTGCCAGGTCGCTGCAATGTGAAATCTCAACAAGCAAGATCAGCACAAACACCCGCTCAATATAAGCTGATGCACTCGCTAAACACGCCTATTGTTCAAGCCCTTCTCAAGCGATGTCAAAAATTGTCCCTACTAACAGTTTTGTACTAATTTCATTCCATAAAAATATCAGGAAAAACTAAATAATAAAGTTTCATTTTTTCATCCTACCATTTCCACCTCTTCCCTAAAGTAATCTGAACCATTACACTCACAGTAAATATTCGCTTCGCAACATGTATTTTCTGTGGTTACATTGTGGGCAAGATTTTGTATTTTTTTTTAAGTTCTCGACAAACCACATACATACAGATCAATTATGTTTGTTCAAATTTTTTGTTATTGACGTTTTAGGACATTTATAGAAGCAGAAAAATTAAAATACAGGGGAAACCAGGGTAATTAGGAACACTTTTTACGAGTTTTACTTTAAGGACCTTAAAACCACACTAGAAATAATTAAATCGGATTCACTTTTTTTACAGTGGTAATGTAACTATCTTTTAGTATTAAAATGATTTCACTTTTGAAAAAAAAATGTTAAACTAATTATGGCTACAATTATTTAAAAAGTGTCGATGTTCCAAATTGCCTCACAACTCGGGGGTATAAAAAACACCCAGAGAAATTCTAGTTTAACTTCGTATCTTTGAGGTAATTGGAATAAAACTTAGACTCTCCCGTTCTGGAAAAAAATACATAATAATACTATGTAGTTTCGGAAAATAAACAGACACAATAGAAAAAAATATATAGTCGATATCACCAACAATTGTCCCTGCCTCACAATGGTCGACAATGAATATTACATTGGATTCGGTATCCACTATAGTTGGTTGCAAGACGTTTAGGAGCATACTTTTTTGAAGTGTTCCTTATTGACCCCAATAATCACAACGCATTTAGATTGCTTTGTTTTTCATTGCCCCGTGTCCCTGTGTTGCCGTCCCTATTAACCACAAAATTTAAAAATTTGGGGTAAATAGTGACACTGGTATAAAAAAATGCAAAAATAATGATAGATTTTCTAGTTTATCTTTCAAAATTTAATATGCCATATTAAAAAAGTGACTTTTCTCAGTTACCCCATGTTCCGTATTACCCTGGTTTCCCCCAACTTTTTTTTTGGAAAATTTAACACTGCCGTTTTTCCGTTACTAGCCGATGCTACTAAGCTAGGATTGCAATGGAAATGTTTCTGTCAAATTTGGAAAGTGACAGTATTTTGTTTTTTTTATATTATTTAGATAGGTGTGACGTTTTGAATATTTTGAAAAAAATTATATCCCTCATCTGTAACAATAAGCCCAGTAACAATAGGTCCTATTCACAGCCATTTAATCGAAATAACATATTTTCTATTAATAAAAAATAAATACACATCCCGTCATTTTAGAAGAAATTATTGTTTTTGAAAAAAGAAACTGTATACATTATAGCACGGAATTTGTATCCAATATCCACTGTTGCTGCAATTTCTAATTAATAATAATCTTAATGGATCCTTATATTCCAAAAAAACATGAAAAGGACCTAAGCAATCATTAGGGAGATCACAAGTGACAATTTTTGAGGCGACTTACTTTTCTGGCAGCCGTCAATATTAGATACTGGTCATCTGTGTTATTTGCTTTCAGTTGATGAATAAACCTCGCTAGTAAACACTGCTCGTCTGCCAGTTCCTCTAAATCTAACTCTCCAACGGGATTTTCATTTTTGTCTGTTATAAGAGTACTAAGTAACGTTAAACCCTGTTCTGCTTCTTCTGGCGTTGGGACTATCGTCTCGTTTTCAAGTGCATTGTTTAAAATGTATACACTAAAAGAAAAAAAAATGTCACACCAAACGAAGAATAATTATTAAGATATTCGATCTTACTTGAGCGACTTTCTACCAACGTAGTCGAGATGTTGCATTAGTCCCGCATAGTGTTTGAGCTTGAGCACCACCAACAAGTTGTTGTAAGTATCCAGCGGTATTTTGAGCAACTTCTGAAGTTCCTTGGCGACCGACGAGTGATATTCGAGATGTTCCAAGCCCAATCTTTGGAAGACCTAACACCAAGTGGAAATTAATTATTTTGACATTTCGTACGGGTACGTGACCTACTTCGACGCTCGACAGCATAACTTTGTCGATATAGTCGATTCTGTCCGGGTAACACTTGAGCGCAAGATTCACCAGCGCGACCTGAAGGGCCACCATGTCCTCTGGGGGTAAGTACTGCCTGTTGGCGATTATGGACGACACTTGGTCGGAGAAGACCTCAAAGAGTTGGACTTCTTGCAAGATATTGGCACCTGTGAGCAGAAAGGAAGACACTTGTATAATATCAATTGTTTGGCTTTGAAACTAATGTTGGATATGCACAGGGTCCATGATACTATAATTATTTATAACAAGATAAGTTCACACGCGTATTTGAAGTTTGGATGTTTCGGACATATGCGTTATCAGGCGGAAAAAAAAATTCCACGGTTAGTTGCAACTGGACCAACACTATATTACGACGCTCAATGCTATGGGTAACTCATCTGTTTCCTATTAATATTTTTCTTCTTTTGGCACACCTGTTTTACACTTACCCCATTTATTCACTTGCCCCAGTCTACCCTATATCATAAATATATCAAATCTACAATATGTTATGCCTATAGCAAATGCGGCGTTGACTCCGACTGCGCCCATCCTACCAAGCGACAGTACAGTACAATGTAAGCTATGCCGGCCCGCTAGCCCGTCTTCGGGCTTGAATATTATTTTGGTCTATTGAAGCTGGACCGACGCTATATTAAAGACCGCGCATGACGTCATATTTCATTGTTGTTTGCCGACTGGGGTGGGGCTACTCGACGAAAAAAAATGACGACTTATTATAGGTTAAAACAGGGTTATTCCGTGGTTATAGGCATGTCAGTTTCTGACATTTTGAATGTCCCAATTTTAAACATCCAACTTTATTACCATTTCCAACCTTTTTTATGGTCACGTATTCTCTGTGTTCAATATTTCGAGGTTTTGTCATATTAACAGAGCTTTTATAGGTAGATTTGTTTGTGAAAACAAGAAATTTCCGTGCTCATGAATCGTATGCGCAGACCATTATGTGAATTGCAGAAGAATCATTTATTGATTAAGGGATGATCTGTTCAACCAGTTGAAGAAGCTAGAATTCTGGATATTATATTTTGTAAGAGTATTTTGCAACGTATGCAAGAATGAAAATAGAAAATTTTGTTTATAGCCCCAAAGCAAACCAATGGTCCACTACAGTATAGTAGTCGGCATGGCGGACGATGTGGTCGTTTGCCCGCGGTGCTCCGACAAAAAAAAAATTATAATATATTGTAAATAACAAGAAAATACAGTGTTATAATTGTGAAAAATGTTTTCATCTACAATGTGTCAAACTAAAGGAAGCAATGGGCAAATATATTCAAGAGTGTGATAACCTGTTTTGGTTCTGTGACGATTGTAAAAAATCGATGCACAGAAATCTACAGAATAAAACACACACTACAGAATTAACAAGTACACAACAATAGGAAATCAACTATTTGAATCGCCTACTCAAAGAAATGTCTGACAAAAACAACATCCTAAAAGAAAACAATAAACTACTAACCGAAAAATTAAAGGAACAGAAGCATTCATTACTATCCTGTGAAGGAAAAAAATCCTTCGCCGACACACTGTGCTATGGTGAGCAAAAGCGGGTAATTACAACACCCTCATAAACAACAGGTGGAAATTCACGTGATACACATATTAAGAAAACAAATGGACGATCGACATCAGAAAATATGGTATCAGAACCTATTAAAATATTCAAATGCATTCCGATAAGAAACCACCAGGTTGAACCGAAAGAAAAAACTGCAGAAAAAAGTATTTTGGAACGGCCGAAACGAAGGAAATACCTACAGACTGTCAAGATTTTTCTGGCTGAGAGCGGCGTGTATGGATACATATATATCGTGTTAAGAAGACAGCAAATGAGGACGTCATTACGAGATACATAATGACTAAAAGTGGACTAGAAAATTCGTCATTATGTGTTAAGGAAATTCCTGGAGATGAAACCCAATTAAAAAAATTTGTTGTGGTAGCACCATTCAATGAAAAGGAGCGATTTTATAAACTATCATTCTGGCCTAAAGATGTTGGGGTGAAAAGATTCAACTTTGAGAAGAACAAGACTTTTCTGGACAAATGCAGAAATTTTTTTGGGTAGACCAATGCCCCTCAGTTAGCAGTTCAGCCTTGGAGGAAACTTGTCCAATGACTCCTGAAGAATCTACAAATAGTAATCTTAGTAAATTGTTGCATTTGAATGTTCAATGTGCAAGAAACAAGGGTTTTGCAAAACGAAAAAATTCAATATAATGTCAATAGAATTCAAAAATCGAATAACACCACCAAAATAGTGTGGTCAATAATAAATGAAGAAACAGGACGTTAAAAACATTCTACAAAACAGAAATTGACATAAACCTTTTTAATTCTTTCTTTGTGAACCACACGGACAAAATTATAAACAGTATGCCTCAACTGGATACAAAAAACTACCGTCTGCATGATAGAAAAAATCGTTCCCTTTTTCTGCATCCAGTGAATGAGATTGATATTTTAAGATATACTACAAAAATAGAAAATAAAAAAAGTTGTGATATTTATGGCGTCAGTTCATACCTAATTAAGAGGTGTTTACCATTTGTCGTTTCACATATCAGGCATTTAATAAATTTATGCTTTCTTGAAGGTGTATATCCTGACATACTCAAACCTGCCAAAGTTATTCCCCTGTTTAAGAAAGGTGATCCAAATTTGGCAAAAAACTATAGACAAATTCACATATTACCTAGCCTTTCAAAAATATTTGAAATTGCAAAAAAAAAGTGAGCAAAATATCCTCACGAATTGCCAATTTGGCTTTCAGGTAGGTGAGAGCACTATTGACGCTATTGAGCATTTGGTGGATACTATTCAGGATGCTTTCGAAAATAGACTGAAATGCCATACAATTTTCTGTCAAAAGCATTTGACTGCGTAAATCATGAAATATTGCTAGATAAACTTGAGAGATGCGGTGTTCGGGGCGTGTCAAATCAGCATGTGGCATCATATCTGACCGATAAGCCCAACGGGTTTTCGTTAACAACCTATACAGCAATGAGCCGTGTATGAAGAGAGGTGTACCTCAAGGGTCCATCTTGGGACCGTTTCTTTTTATCATATATACAAATGATTTACCCCAACACAT
Source organism: Pseudeuparius sepicola (assembly GCA_963920635.1). Taxonomy (NCBI): domain Eukaryota; kingdom Metazoa; phylum Arthropoda; class Insecta; order Coleoptera; family Anthribidae; genus Pseudeuparius; species Pseudeuparius sepicola. The sequence continues at coordinate 23,762,230 of OY987298.1, read as the reverse complement.
GAAATCGCTTAACTTAAAAAAAATTCGTACTACTATGTTTGCGGATGACACAAACTTAAGCTTCCATTGAAACAACCGCGATACAGATCCTCATATTGATTCGGTCTTAAGCTTTGGCGAGATATGGTACAATACAAACCAACTTTTCCTAAATAGAGAGAAAACTGAAGTAATGTCATTTTCCCTATTGGATTTTTCACAGTGCGATGATAATCGTAAAGTGGAGTTCCTTGGTGTTTACCTGGACCCGAATCTGTCCTGGATAACGCATTTAAACAATCTCTCTCTAAGGTTGTATAAATCCGTCTACGCTCTGCGCAGAACAAGATCAACAATAAACGAAGAGGCTGCAATTACGGCATACTATGGTTTATTTCATTCTTGTCTAAAGTAAGGTATACTGGCTTGGGGAAGCGCATCGCACTCTCAACTACACAGAATATTTTTAATTCAGAAATCCGCTGTGCGTGCTATAAAAAACGAAGGGTGGCTTTCTCCTAGTGGTCCGATTATTAAAGAACTGGGCATTCTAACACTATTTGCAATGATAATCTTAGAAAATCTCATGTATGTACGAAGAAGTATCGACAACTTTCAGACCCGCGAATCCCAACACTCTCTGAATACCAGAGGAAAGACGAATCTCATACCTCCTAGAACAAGAATATATAAATCCAGAAAGTTGGGCATCCATCTTTACGATGCATTACCAAGAGCGATTAGATCGTTACCACTAAAACAATTTAGGCGAACTTTGCAACGGGCTTTGATTGATTTGTGTCCGAGCAGTATTGCAGAATTTCAGGCTTACATGAGGGAAATTCATGCTCTCACAATGTGACTCTATTTTTAAACCCATATTTTTATTATATCTGTATAGTTTTAGTTAAAAAGTTTGATATGTTGTATATCTGTAATTATATTTCATGCATCATGAACGCTCGATGACATTTTTTTCAGATGAATGTGATTCTTTTTAATGTTTGTTTTTATATATTATGTGTTTGTATGTGCCTGTATTTGTTTCTGTTTGTACATGCAACTATGTCTTCTTTTGACCTGTCCAAAAACTGTGTTGTTTCATAGATTGAAATAAATCTGTCTATCTATCTATCTATCTATCTATAAAAAGAAGAAATTGAAAAATCTAATGTGTTTTATGCTTACTTACACTTACACTACAACTAGCCATGGACTTCATTTCAAACCAAAAGGTACCAAAATACTCTTGCCTGCCTTTTAGACTCGCTTTTCTTAATAAAATCGATGAATGAATGCCATGTAAGCTTGTCAAATTAAAGGAACATAACAAAAAAGCATTTTATTTCATTTTGGATGTTAAATTTGTTGTAACACTCACTTGCATGGTTTTATTTTATACAAAAATTCTGCAAAAATGATGTTTTTTTATTTTAATCCATCCTGTCCATTTTTTTCGTCGTATGGCGAGAAAAACACCGCTGATGGCCAAGAGCGCTGGACAAATTTTGGATTCACGGTATTGCTCCTTAATAGCTTTATCAGTGTGATTTACTAATTGTCCTACACTCACTGGGATTACTACGGTTTTATGGGGTTCTCCGTAGTACTTGAGCGAATGCTATCCTAGTTATATCGGAAAAAGTTGGCCCTAGCCGCAAAATGGTAACGAAGACAAAATATTAGTAATTGCCCCCCTCCCCTGCACAAGCATCAGTTGCTTCTGGCGTACTCCTAGTTTGGAGTATTGTGAGGGTGAGAATTATTATTATTATTTCTATACTTACCTATTATTTAAAAAAAGTAGATATCTAGTATATTTTGCAATAGGTTTGGGGTAATTATTGGTGTTTGGGAAAAAATACTATGATAGGTTGGCATAGCCTATTATAGTCCTCCTTACGGCAGAATATGTGCAACGCAAGGGGGAAGAACTGGTAAATATTATAGAATTAGTCACAGTTCAGGGGCGTAGCTCAATTTTGTGTAACTCACTGACTTAATTTTCATATAATTGTTATTTTCAAAGACGATGGTAGAAGCGACGTTGTTGAAAAAAAATATAATAGGTGTTTTGTCACACCGTGTTAAAAATAAATGATAAACAAAAATGAGTAAGTGCAAATGAGTACAATCGTTTTCCTTTTGTACCTTTTAATAAAGAACATTCATTGCAGCTTGAAACATAACCTAATTACACAATCTTACTTCAATTAAAAGCAAACCGTATTTTTTGTTTTTGAGATTTGCATTTAAAAAATAAAAAATATGAAGGTACCTAAAGTCATTATAAGAACTTTTAATTATTGATTAATAAGCCAACTTACCATCAGTCCCCATGGCGTCGGACCTTTGACTAAACGAAGCTAACCGCTCCATCAAACTAATAACGATATTCTTCACATTGACGCTGGCCTCTAATTCGGCGCATGACTTCAGGAATGGGTTCAGTGTTTGAATGTGAAACTCGTCCGGGAACACTTGTATTATACACTCCATCAGATATTCCTGGGCTATAGAGTCTCTACAGCTGACGACTTGCTCCAAGATTCCCGGCAAGACTAGTTTCTGGTATTTTTCCAAAGTTACCATTTCGAGCTGACTGAGACGGACCAGATTTGTCCCGACCAATATGCGGAGTTCTTCCCTCTCTCGCTCCCTGGAAGTACCGAATATTGGTATTTACAAAAAATACAGGGTGCACCAAAATTAAATGAAAAAACATCTTCCCATATCAAAACAAGAGTGTATATTTTTTTTGCAAAAAATATGCCTGACCTGGCTTGTCTATCTCTGGAATGACCTTGGTGCTGCATGCGAACCCACAGCTTGTTCATTTCCGCAAAATTCATCAAAACAAAATCAATAGAATCCTTCACGGTACCCTCTGGACAATCAACATCGCTTTCCGGACTATCTGGTAGAATATTTCTCGTACACTGCAGCAGGTAATTCCTTAGGAATAAACCTCTTAAAGGGTGTTGCACACCTACAACGATTTTTTTATTATAAATATTTTTGGAGAATTATATAAAATTATCCGATTTCACTTTGTTTCCCTAAATGTTTAGTGTGGCATCCCAATGTAGGTATGGAACAAAATTGACGCCTTCAATGAACTGAGGTAATTTTATTACTCATTTTGACAACCAGTTTTATTGAGATACAATGTTTTTAGAATTTGAAAACTTACATCAAAATAACAAGCAAAGTGATTAAGAAGGATGCATTGTATAATTTTTAATAAACCTTATTATTATAGATGAAAAAAAATTGTAAAGAATTTTCATTGCACCATCATAATTCCAAATTTTTCATGTCGGTATATTATGCTAATATGAAAATTTTGAAATTGTAAAGAGACAAAAATTTAATATTATCATTTTTTTAAGGTACATACTATAATACCCGCTTTTACAGTGTGTCCCGATCATATGATGTGACCACTCTTGTAATGTAAATGACAAAAAAATTTAGAGTTAAAATTTTATTTTTGGGTCTCAGCCTTGCTTAATTTGAGACTAATTATTGACATTATTTTTAGTTTCGAAAAATAACTAATGTCATGGAAATTTAAAAAAAAATCAATAAGGTGACCTTTTTGTAGGTTTAGAACATTCCAAGGCTTACGTGATTTTTAGAAACTAAAATTATGTCACAAATTACACTCTATTCAATCAAAATGCAAGTGGTGCGTAAACATTTACATGATTGACGCACGTGAAGAATTCTGAGGGCTAATACGAGGCAGGGCCGCATTAAGGACGATCTCTATGAATTTTATAATATAAAATATTAAAATAATTTGCTCCAGTATTAAGAACTTTAAAAACAAACTTTTATGGCACACCTAGTCATTCACTTACCTGCAAATTTCTACTATTAACACAAATCGTAGCTCCAACAATTAATAAACAGCGAAAGAATTACATCGGAAAAAATTAAAAGTCCACTTGCAACTCAATACACCTCTGTAATAAATAACGACTCGCTGAACTCGCCCGCCGGGAAAGATTTTATTGCCGACTAGCCAATAGCGAGCCGATCACGTGCATATCACGCTCTAGCCATGGAACAACTTTTGTTTATATTTCACTTCCGTTTAGTTTGAATAGTTTAGTTTCAAATCAAGCAGGGCAGAACCCTAAACTCAATTTTTTTTTGTCATTTAGAAGTTGTCCAAACAATCTGCTGGGGGCACATGGTATTTAAAAGCATTCCACTGAGAATTCAATGCCTGCCATACAAACCAATGAAAAGACACAATTTTTAAAATGTTAACCCATCAGGTGATGAATGAATGGAATAGTGGTATTTTTGCTGAAATCATACTCTGTTAGTTACGCTGTAGTTATGCTGAAATAATTCATATCTTCATAGGACTAGAAGATAAACTTTTAGTTAACACCTTTATCATTGAATATCTATTAGCACAGAAAATATATTCAGAACCAAAGTCTCATTCTAAATGACAGCTATCAAATAGACTTCATTGGTAAATAAAAAATTAAGGTCTTAATATTCTCAAATTTATTTTTTTAAATAGGCGACCGGTTTCGTGATTTTTAAAATTAATCACATCTTCAGGCCAAGACTACAACACAGAAATGTAAATAAATTAAATAAGTTATAAACAAAATACAAACAAATGACTTACGCAGCCATAATGGCATTGTACATTCAAAACTATATGTCATGAGGTAAATTTAAAATTAGAAAAAGAGGGGCAAACATTATACAAACAAATTATTTGTTAACAAACAGGACCAGGGTATAAAATAATAATGAACCAGTAAGTGCACAAATCCAAAAAAATGAGAAAAAACTACGTAGGAAAGCCAGGAATTCGCTATTGTTAGAGTAAACAGCCATTCAAACTGTCCAACTAGATCGCTACAATAGCTATCAGTGGAAAAGGTAATTAAATGTCTTAGATGATTCAAAATCAATTTGAGCATTCAAAACACTATCAAAATTAGTTTTACAATGTCTACATATCTCGAGTGATTCTAAATTATTCAAAATATAACCTTTCTTAGCAATATGTAAAATTTGGATATCTGTCGTTTGATTAAAAGTATGTCCCGTGTCAATCAGATGGTTAGCAAAATGGGACTTTCTCGAACCAGTCTTTAAACCTTAGAAATCTAAGGAAGACAATAATTAGAGAAGAAATCAAAAAGTGTTACCAGAAGTTGTGCTCTTTAGACATTAGTTTAAAACGTCTATATGACAAGATGAGATATTCCTGTGTTTTTGAAGTGCTCAATTACCACTTACATAATATCCATAGGACAGTTGAATTCTTGAAGGAACAAAAAATACGATGTCTGAACTCTAAAATTATAAAACTCCAAAAGTTTATATGTGTAAACCAAAATAATGTACCCATTAATGACCAAGAAGCGCATAAATTTCATGATCCTTTTGTGAATTTCAGTCAAGTCAGTTTTTCTGAGGATGAGATTGCTTTACTAAATAAAGGTATTAAATTTAATCTAACTAATGATAATCGCAAGACTAGTATGAGAAGTTTGGAAATGTTGGCGATGGAATGCGAATCCATAGTCCAGAGTGTTGATGACATAAATGTTAAAAATCAATTAAGGAATGATGTGGTGAGTACTATTAGGAGTGATAAGAAATCCCTAGTCACCAAGAAACATTTCCAAAATTCTAATAATGTAGTTAAGTCTATAAAGAATAAAATTTCTGACCACAATCTGGTTTTCACTAAGGCCGATAAAGGGAACTGTCTAGTCATAATGAAACGTGACGAATATAATAAGAAAGTTTTACATTTCCTCCAGATAAATAATTTTGTTAAATCTAATATTAACTTCAATTCTTTTAAAAACAGAACTAATAGAACTATTAAAGGAATTAATACCCTCTTCTCTGATTTGATTAGTGTCAGCCGCTTTTTGGCAAGTGATTCGTCGATACCAAGGTTGTATGGTACTCTAAAAATTCATAAGTCTGATAATTTTACCGATATGCCGATAAGACCAGTTGTTTCATTTTGTGGTTCTCCGACATACGAACTAGCCAAATGGTTGAACAACGTGCTTAAGAGTCTATTTTCGGGACACTTTAGTCACACAGTCATTAATAATATAGATCTCATAAATAAAATTAAACAGTTGCATGTGCCTGCCAACAGTTTCTTGGTATCTTTCGATGTTTCAAATCTATTTACTAATATTCCGAAAGAATTGACTGTTGATTTAGTAAAAGAAAAACTAATTGAAAGTGATTATTCGGATGAGTACACTGATGACATTTTAAAATTATTGAATTTGTGCCTGGATCAAAATTTCTTTCAATTTGAGGATGAGGTTTATAGTCAGAATAGCGGTCTGGCTATGGGTTCTCCATTGTCACCAATCTTGGCGGATATATATATGCATCATTTCGAGTCTAGTTATATTATAAATGATAACAACCCACATCAAAACTCACTATTATACTATTTCCGCTACGTTGATGATATCATTGTTCTCTTTTCAGGCTCACGTAACGAACTAGAGGCTTTATTACTTTATATGAATTCTGAACATCCTTCCATACAATTTTCTATCGAAGTGCAAAACGAACAGGGAAATTTAAATTTCTTAGATCTTAGTATTTCTATTAAAAACAACAAACATAGTTTCGATATTTATAGAAAAAATACTAACACAGGCATAATAATTAACAGTTCATCTAACCATCCCTTTTCACACAAAATATCAGCTTTTAATAGTCACTTGGATAGACTCCTCAAAGTGCCTTTATCAGAAGGATCCTTCAACAAAGAATTATTAACAATAAAACAGATTGCTGCTAGAAACAATTACAACCCGACACTCATAGATAAACTTTTGCTTAAAAAACAACATAAAATCGACTTAAACAATTCTTATATCATTAACCCTGCTTCTATGGACTCAGCTTCAAATTTGAAATTTAGATCATTAACTTTCTTTGGCCCAACTTCTTATAAATTAGCTAATATATTTAAAGAACACTTTAGAATTTCACTTAAAGCTTCTGGATCGTTACATAACCTGTTCGTTAGAAATAAGGACCAAATAAATATACTGGATAGGAGTGGAGTTTATAAGTTACAGTGCGGAGATTGCGATAGTTTTTACATAGGTAGGACTGGCAGAAACTTTAAAACTAGAATAAAAGAACATACTAATTGTTTAAAGACTGGTTCGAGAAAGTCCCATTTTGCTAACCATCTGATTGACACGGGACATACTTTTAATCAAACGACAGATATCCAAATTTTACATATTGCTAAGAAAGGTTATATTTTGAATAATTTAGAATCACTCGAGATATGTAGACATTGTAAAACTAATTTTGATAGTGTTTTGAATGCTCAAATTGATTTTGAATCATCTAAGACATTTAATTACCTTTTCCACTGATAGCTATTGTAGCGATCTAGTTGGACAGTTTGAATGGCTGTTTACTCTAACAATAGCGAATTCCTGGCTTTCCTACGTAGTTTTTTCTTATTTTTTTCTCATTTTTTTGGATTTGTGCACTTACTGGTTCATTATTATTTTATACCCTGGTCCTGTTTGTTAACAAATAATTTGTTTGTATAATGTTTGCCCCTCTTTTTCTAATTTTAAATTTACCTCATGACATATAGTTTTGAATGTACAATGCCATTATGGCTGCGTAAGTCATTTGTTTGTATTTTGTTTATAACTTATTTAATTTATTTACATTTCTGTGTTGTAGTCTTGGCCTGAAGATGTGATTAATTTTAAAAATCACGAAACCGGTCGCCTATTTAAAAAAATAAATTTGAGCTGTGAGAATATTAAGACCTTAATTTTTTATTTACCAAAAAATGGACTCACACGGAGTAACAGAAATATTAAATAGACTTCAACTTTGAAGCATGGCAATTAAATTTATTACTGTAAGTGAAATATTTATAATTTTTGTAGTAAATTTATTCCCAAGAAGTATTTGCAGTTGTTAAATTCTCTTCCTAAACACAACTTGTGGTACGTGCAGTCGTGGCGGTATTTTCAGCTTTGGGATTACAATTCGTAAGATTAACATGAATAGGCATACCCTGAGAATTCAACGCCTGCCAATATGAACCAATGAAATGATATGATTTTTGAAATATTAACCAATCAGGTGATGATTTCAGCGCTAATACCACTAGTGGTATTTTCTTAGTTACGTCCTAGTTACCAATACCAATAACATATTCAGAACCGAAAGTTTAATCTAAATGACAGCAGCTGTCAAACTAACTATTTGCAGTTTTTAAATTCTCTTTTTGAATACAACTCGTGGTATAGTAAAATTATTTTAAGAAGTTCTTACTGGGACTGTCCATTGGTAATTTCGCCAGCCTAAGTTGGCATCAATGCAGCAAAAAATGCCACCGGGTCATAAGTCCAGGTCAGTAACGAGCCCATTTGCACAATGAAGTACTACTAATAACACGAACAAGAACAACACAGATAACGGTAAAACTCACGAAACGTACAAAACCCGCGAATATTTTCACTGCCCAAAGTTTGAACACCGAAATAAAATTTGCCTAAGTACGCACCATAGACGCTGTCGCAAATAGGTGATTATACCAAAATACCAAAATGAATGTGTTTTCATGACGTTTGAAATTATTATTAAAATGAGTTGTAGACATAGTTATTTTTATTTGTAGCCGTATAATCGTGATTGAAATAGGGTTTTTATTTCATTATGTTATTTTTTCGTGTCCCTTGGGTATCTTTTCACATCATAAATCAATGAGTGACATCATTAACTAGTTGAGACACATATACCGATGTTATACCCATGGTTAACAGAAAATTCCTAGGGATTTTGTGGAGAATGTCATCTGACAAAATCGGGACTTCTTACAGTAATCGGGGTATATGCCTAATAATAATTCCTGCTGCGCAGTCGTGGTATTTTCAGCTTTGGGATTATAATTCGTAAAATTAACGAAAGGTTAATACCTAATAATTTATTCGATAATAGGCACACCACTTGTTATATTATTACCCCTGAAAAGACCACAATAAAATGTTAATTAATTAAAAATATATCAGCACTTGTAGGTAACAAAAAAAATTTCAAACACCTCTCCTGTAGACATTTATCACTTAACAATAATTTTTGCTATAGATATTGATTTAAGTGTACCATTTTACAAGCTTTTATTTAAATTCACCTATTAGTATGTGGTCAAATTAAGGGTGAAATATTGCAACTGAATCTTAAACCAAGCGAATGATCTGAAATTTTGCACGCTTTTGATGCTGGTGACAATATAATGAATATATTATACTCAATATTGTAATTATTTATACAAAATGGCCACAGCTCCAAAATGGGGATTACCTGTTTCCGTTACAACCCCCTTGATATGGCAATGAAATGAAAGGGTTCGAGGAGTCAAAAAGGAGAAGGTGAGTGTCCTCATACTAAATCCAATATGGCGGCCACCCCAAGATGGTGGATGAGGAGAAAGTGGCCCAAATCTTACCATTTTTTTTATATATTCACACAATGTCATTCTATTTTCGAATATAAAACAATTATTTTTTTGGGCCATTGACATATCGATATCTAGGTTGTAATTAATATACCTAATATATAAAGTAAAAAATTGAAATGACATTAAGTATAATATTGAAACTAAAAGAAGAAAAGGCCACACGTATATTAGTTTAGATGATATTATCACGTATTTTCTATTTTCTTCTACATTGGGACAAAGTTCATGTGCCCGACCCAAGCATTATTTGTCACATTTGACAATGATTTCGACTCTGCATTCACCATACAAAACCAGTACAAATTAAGCAAGTCACCAATGGTACTATATAGGCGACTAATGCCAAACTACAAAATAAGCCAATCAATCGACATGATACAAAGTTAGGTTATGTTATTTCATACTATACCCCCATTGCTGTAAGAAGTCCAGATTTTGTCAGAGGACATTCTCTACCCATGGCCGAAAAAGGAGGGCGTACACGCTCCTTAGTGCAAGGATGCTTGAAAAAAATGCACTTCCGAGGTTTAATCAGTTTACTTCGCACGTCTATGTATGTCCAAAGAAGTCAAGTGACTCAACTCGCCAATAAGAGCGCAAGACGTATACCGGCTTTCATATACGTCGGACGTATAAATAGTCACTTCCTATAACATTGGTATATGTTGTGTCTCAACCAGTTAATGACGTCACTCATTGATTTATGATGTGAAAAGTTACCCAAGTGATACGAAAAAAAGAACATAATAAAATAAAAACCTTATTGCAATCACGATTATACCGCTACAAATAAAAATAACTATGACTACAACTCATTTTATTAATAATTCCAAACGTCATGGAAACACTTTCATTTTGGTATAATGAGATACTTGCGGCTGCGTCTATGGTGCGTACTCAGGCAAATTTTATTTCGGTGTTGTGAAAATGACAGTGAAGGTTTTCCGGATCGTTCAAAAAGGTTCAAACTTTGGGCAGTGAAACTATTCGCGGATTTTGTATGTTTTGTGAGTTTTACCGTTATCTGTGTTGTTCTTGTTCGTGTTATTAGTAGTTATTCATTGTGCAAATGGGCTCGTCACTGACCTGGACTTATGACCCGGTTGCATTTTTTTGCTGCATTGATGCCAACTTAGGATGGCGAAATTACCAATTGACAGTCCCAGTAAGGACTTCTTAAAATAATTTGACTATAGATACATTTCCAGAATATAAAATAAGGAAGTGGCTATTTATACATCTGACGGATACAAAGGTCAGTATACGTCTTGCGCTCTCATTGGTCGATTGAGCCACGTGACACATAACCTTACTTCTACCGTCCGATGGATTATGAATCGGCTTGTTTACTAAGTCGATTGGATGATGTCCGAGATTATTCAGACCTATCTTGTCTCATTTTATATTGCGTATGCCCTACTTTTTCCGCGATGGGCGCTGCGGAATGAAAAATGAAGTGGTTATTTTATTATTTACAATGATGTAACCCACCCCCGATTTTCTTGAAATTTTGGCTACCCCCCGACAATGTCGGGGGCACTGCAGGTGGCGAATGTCGGGGGGTAGCCAAAATTTCGAGAAAATCGGGGGTGGGTTACACCATTGGAAATTATTACCACTAGTTTTTTCATACGGCAGCGTCTATCCCCCAAAAAGGAGCAGTGCATACGCTCTTTATTGCAAAGATGCTTGAGAAAAATGCACTTCCGACGTATCTAAATATTAGTTTACTTCGGCTTCGGACGTGTACGGAGTTAAATGCACGTCCAAAGAAGTCATGTGACTCAGCCCGCCAACGAAAGCGCAAGACGTATACTGACGTTTGTATCCGGCGGACGTATAAATAGCCACTTCCATAAAATAAAATTGAAATTTTTGAATTCGTTTAAAATCTGAAAAAATCGAACTTTTAACTATGTGGACCTAGAATTAAGATTGCATACCTCGACACATTTCTACCAAATCTTTAAGGATGCCTCTACGTAGAGTGGTATTTGTTTTTATGTAAACTAAACCAACGGTAATCAATAGATATAATCTGGGCACTATATTTCCGGCATATTGGACTAATTCGTATAAGTCCGTAACTTTCCTGTCTTTCTGAAACTCATCTACTAGGTAAAGTTCCAAGTGACGCAGTTCATCAGTGATCGCCATGTCTAGAATTTGGAAAATGTTTATATCATGCATACGAGTATGACTTTTATTAACAAACATAATTCATAGTAGCTTTTAGGCGACAACAACGAAGTTCTAAGTTCCGCCAGCATTGCACTGGCGTATTTTAACGCCTCCATCAATTTATTCTTATCCAAGGCTCTTTTCATATGAAATGCCTGCATTTTTACTACACCCAGAGCTTCATGAAGGTATTTCTCCTGTTCTTCAACAGGAGATATCTGGGGAGGAGTGGTGGGCTGCAAAATACAGGAACAAAATAGTTATAAACAGACCTAAAATTACTAGATAACAACAATAACGGTTTTTACCAGAAAATCAGTGAAAATGTTTGCGAAATCTATTTTCCAAAGGTCCACGTCTTGTTGAGAACCCATTGTCACTGGTGGGCTTTTTCTGAATGACGTGAAATAGTTCAAAACAATTTTTTTATACTTACCATTTTGGAAATGTTTACAAAAGTGTGAAAACAAGTGTCAATGTCAAAGCTGTCGAATATGACATTTTTTTACAACACGACCTGACAGCCTGGACGTATTTCTGGTTGCCTATGCCTACACAGTTCACAGAAATCAAAGGCCCTCCTAAAATATCAATCAACGGTACTAGCAAAGTCTAGGAGTCTAGAGAAATAGTATTCTCTAGACTTTGGTACTAGCACTTCTGTGGTAGGATAACACCACAGGGTAAGCTGTGACCACAGTTCATGGATAGACAAGGGTTCAGGGTATTATTGTAGAGATGGGAAAGTTCCCTCTTTACGAAAATTCCCGGAAAGTTTCCGACCAAAATTTCCAATTTTCTTTTTTTTATTGTTTACTTTAATTAGTCACACTTAGAGCTTTCCAAAAATACCAAATATGTCATATTTTAAGTGAAATTTGCTAAAGATATTGTAGAAAAGCTATAATATCACAAAATGTAAAAGTTTTGCTTTGTAATTCGTATTTCATGATCATAATTCAAATTTCCACTTTCAGATTTTAAATTATTAGTATTATTAATTAATTACTACCTACAGTAAAAACGTAAGAAGTGACGTTTTTTTTGTTAAAAAATAAAAATACCTACTATTATTTCTTTGCAGACTTAGCTGGGACAAAAAAAACCATTACTCCCGCTAAACCAAAAGTGATATGCAACCGTGTTGTGCAGATTTTTTATTCACTTTACTAGTCTAATGAAAAATTGTAATAAAATCTCCATCTTAATTAAAAAAAAAACGGTTATTTGGCGATAAATTTTTTGTTTGAAATTAAACTGTTTTTTTTCTTGGCGGCATTCAATTCCTTGGAAAAAACAAAAACTACACAAGTTTAGTTTTTGAACCACCAATGTATCTTAAAAATTGCCGAGATAATCGCTCGTAACATCTTAATTGTGACACCCTGCACAAAAGTAACAATAAAACATAAGGATAAAAGATAAAACCAAATATGAAAGAATACTAAATTCACATATTGTTCATAATATTATCATTATTTATCTAGTTTAATTTAATTTAAACTTATTAAATTTCAGAAGTCAAAAAGTCTAATAAAAAAAATATAATAAAATATATTTGATCTGTGGTCTATAGCACAGTTCGTGATTCTTCTTTGCTCTTTTTTGTTTTTTTTTAGGTTATGTCATGAATCTTGGCTAGGCATTTATGACGGCAAATTTAAAATTTCTACATAAATTCCCGGAAACTTTCCGTGAAAGTTTCCCGGGAATGTTTCAGACACTTTCAGGGAAAGTTTCCTATACCTACCTTCAAAGTTTCTTCCCGGAAAGTTTCCAAAAACGGAAACTTTCCCGACTTGGAAAGTTTCCGTTGCCCATATTATTATTGTTTATCCTGTGATAACACTAGCCTTGTTTATACAGAGACGTCCTAGCAACGGACCTCCTAAATAAAGATGGACTGCTATTGGTGCTTTCCCCCTCCACCAATTTTTGTCCAACCGCCAGTGGGCCCTGAAGGCTAGTTTTTGATACAGTGGCTTTATAAATCCACTGTAGTTTTTGATACAGTGGCTTTATACAAGCCACTGTAGTTTTTGACCGCCATCATGTCAGTAGCGTAGCTAGGGGTCTTGGGGCCCCGGTGCAGAATTCTGCATCGGGGCCCTCCCTTTTGTAGTCCAGTAACGATATAATTTTTCAAATGAAAATTTGCGGAAAAGTAATTTTTTAAGGTTACTCATTGTTTTCTGAGTACCTATCCAACCAAAAAGATCACACTTAGACCCTCGTTATAGACTTTGCAATAGGAATGGTTTCTTACTTATTTATAACAAAAAAACACTGATAAAAATTGTAGATAAAAATGTTGACTGCAACCTTGCTTTATGAATTTCTTTTATAACTTCGTTATTTTACAAGTTATGGGTTCATTAAGCGGCGTTCTTCTATAATTCGTAAAATAAAAAAGTTACAAATAAAAATAAGAAAAACTGTAGGGTATCAAATTACCTATAGCTGCGGCTTGTCAACATATTTTTTTGTTAAAATATAAATACGAAACCACCTCTATTGCATTCTTCATTACGGTATTTTGAGTGTCATCGCAGTGCCGGTTTAGCCAAATTTCGGGCCCTGGCCACTATAGATTTAGGGCCCCTTTTAATAGACTGTCGTCGGCCACTCTTTTAATTGAAACCAAATTTGGGTTTCACTTTAGTAGTATATGCGACACTTCAGTACACTTTGACCTTTGACCTCTAAGCCCCGCCCCCTGACCTTGACCTTGGCCCCGCCCCCACCTAACCCCGCCCCCTTGACCCCGCCCCCTGACCTTGCCCTTGGCCCCGCCCCCCACCTAACCCCGCCCCCTTGACCTTCACCTCTAAGCCCCGCCCCCTTGACCTTGGCCCCGCCCCCTTGACCCCGCCCCCTTGACCTTCACCTTGGCCCCGCCCCCACCTAACCCAGCCCCCTTGGCCCAGCCCCCTTGGCCCCGCCCCCTGACCCCGCCCCCTCGCTCCCTAGAAATTCTGAGAATCAAGCAATTTCGCAGAAATCTGGGGAAATTCTAGGAAAAATAAGAAAATTCTAGGAAAATCATGGGTATTCTTGAAAATAATGGGAATTCTTGAAAACACGAATTCTTGAAAAATGAGGAATTCTTGGAAAATCATGCACTACAGTAATTTAGTCTCGTAATTCAATATAAAATAGGTAATTCTTGACATTTTTGTGAATAGAGGCCCACACCAATATTAAAATCATAGACAAAAATTAAATAAATTAACAAAAGGGTATAATTTCGGGGAGTTTTCTGAAAATGTAGTTTCTGGGTGGATTTCTAGGAAGTTTTCTGGAAATGCAGTTTCTGGGTAGTTTGAAATCTAGGAACTTTTTGACAAGCGTTTTTCTGTAATTCTAGGTTGAGTGGTTTTCTAGTTTTCTGGAAATGTACGGGTAGTTTAGGAACTTTTTGACAAGTGTTTTTTCTGTAATTCTAGGTTGAGTGGTTTTCTAGGAACCACCTCTATTGCATTCTTCATTACGGTATTTTGAGTGTCATCGCAGTGCCGGTTTAGCCAAATTTCGGGCCCTGGCCACTATAGATTTAGGGCCCCTTTTAATAGACTGTCGTCGGCCACTCTTTTAATTGAAACCAAATTTGGGTTTCACTTTAGTAGTATATGCGACACTTCAGTACACTTTGACCTTTGACCTCTAAGCCCCGCCCCCTGACCTTGACCTTGGCCCCGCCCCCACCTAACCCCGCCCCCTTGACCCCGCCCCCTGACCTTGCCCTTGGCCCCGCCCCCCACCTAACCCCGCCCCCTTGACCTTCACCTCTAAGCCCCGCCCCCTTGACCTTGGCCCCGCCCCCTTGACCCCGCCCCCTTGACCTTCACCTTGGCCCCGCCCCCACCTAACCCAGCCCCCTTGGCCCAGCCCCCTTGGCCCCGCCCCCTGACCCCGCCCCCTCGCTCCCTAGAAATTCTGAGAATCAAGCAATTTCGCAGAAATCTGGGGAAATTCTAGGAAAAATAAGAAAATTCTAGGAAAATCATGGGTATTCTTGAAAATAATGGGAATTCTTGAAAACACGAATTCTTGAAAAATGAGGAATTCTTGGAAAATCATGCACTACAGTAATTTAGTCTCGTAATTCAATATAAAATAGGTAATTCTTGACATTTTTGTGAATAGAGGCCCACACCAATATTAAAATCATAGACAAAAATTAAATAAATTAACAAAAGGGTATAATTTCGGGGAGTTTTCTGAAAATGTAGTTTCTGGGTGGATTTCTAGGAAGTTTTCTGGAAATGCAGTTTCTGGGTAGTTTGAAATCTAGGAACTTTTTGACAAGCGTTTTTCTGTAATTCTAGGTTGAGTGGTTTTCTAGTTTTCTGGAAATGTACGGGTAGTTTAGGAACTTTTTGACAAGTGTTTTTTCTGTAATTCTAGGTTGAGTGGTTTTCTAGGAACTTTTTTGACAAGTGTTTTCCTGTAATTCTAGGTTGAGTGGTTTTCTAGTTTTCTGGAAATGTACGGGTAGTTTAGGAACTTTTTGACAAGTGTTTTTTCTGTAATTCTAGGTTGAGTGGTTTTCTAGGAACTTTTTTGACAAGTGTTTTCCTGTAATTCTAGGTTGAGTGGGTTTCTAGTTTTCTGGAAATGCAGTTTCTGGGTAGTTTAGGAACTTTTTGCCAAGTGTTTTTCTGTAATTCTAGGTTGAGTGGTTTTCTAGGAAGTTTTCTGGAAATGTGGTTTCTGGGTAGTTTCCTAGAATAACTTTCTATAGAAAAATTACGTGAATCCAAGATACCTAAAACTGAGAAAAAACTGAGGTCCCTTAAACTGAGAAAAAACTGAGGAAAAAACGGAAGGCCCAAAACTGAGGAAAAAACTGAGAAAAAACTGAGGAAAAAACTGAGGGCCCAAAACTGAGAAAAAAATGAGGAAAAAACTGAGGAAAAAACTGAGAAAAAAAAACTGAGGAAAAAACTGAGAAAAACTGAGAAAAAAACTTAGGAAAAAACTGAGAAAAAACTGAGGAAAAAACTGAGAAAAAACTGACACAAGGAGTCTAGAATTAGAAAATCTCAAGGAAATGGATCCAGTAGAGTGTTGTAAATAATAATTTTTATTTGAATAAACAACGACAGAATTGACTGGTTCTCTAATATTGCTCGCCAGTGTCCGGTCTTCTAATAACGGTACTCAAAGCAATGCGTACACAGTAAATAAAACGAATTATTCTAATACCAAACTTTATTTGTGACAGTGGTACAAATGATATTTAAACCGATGGTTAGAGAAATTGTTACTCAAATTCCAAACCTTGCTGTTAACTAAAACAAAGCTGGCGGTGTAATGATCCGCGTGGTGTAGCATGTAGCTCTATAGCATCGGCACATGTCCAAACAACGGACGTCCCAGGCCAACGTTCTTCCGGCATCGGGATAATGACTCACAGAATATCTGAAACTTCAAACTATCTTTGCTGTAAATTAAACAACGGTAATTAACCGCGTGATATGCAAAGTCCTCGCAACCTTGTAAAAACCATTGCTGGACAACATAAATTGTTGCTGTTAATGTGGTAATATTTCATTAAGTAAACCAAACTTCCATTCCAATGCATCGGTCCCCGCCGGTAAAAGATGTTTACATAAACTATATTTCGGCAGATCCAAGTTACGTGCGTTAATATCCAGGACTGAAATCGCGCGACCGTATGGTGTTATTCCAACATTGCTTTTTATCTAGCTGGGAATGATTATAGTTTATATTTAGTTAAAGCAACATACTCTGGGTAATAACTGAGAGCACTTTATGAATCATCTGTATAGTGGAAAGTTAACATGGGTGGAGTGGGGATTAAAATGGGGGAATTCTTGTACTTCAAATAGTCTTGTTATTCATAATCTTGAATGTCATAAAACATGCTTAATAAAGGAATAGAAAAAACATGCCTGTGTTTTAAAGAAAAATCTCATAATTATTTTAAGGAACATCAAGTACTTTATTATGAGCAACGTTCTAAAACACGTCCGAATCTCTTTGGTGTAAAATTAAACAAACTGGTAGCGTATACATCAGCGCCCAGAGACCTTGCATATTTCCAACAGTGGCAAAAATTGAATAACTACGATGGCTCACTTGACGCAAACATAAACCTCTTGATATCGGGCGTAGTCTACCGCTTACAAATCACCGCACCGTCGTCTATACTGTGGGAAGCGCAATCTCAGCGCAACGCCAGCCGTCTACAGCGTCGACCCAGTCGGAACGCGGTAAAAGTGAGATTATGATTCACATAACTTACATTTAGTTAAAGCAACGGTAGTTGAATAACACTGAGAGGCGATAATGTTGAGACATCAAGCGGCTGCGGTAGATACAAGCTTAAATATTTACGTTTACGAAGGCGTTTTAAACTTTAAATTAAGTTAAGCTTTGAATGTCGATGGAACAAAAAATGTTTAAGTGCCGGCAAAATTAAAACATTAAGGTTTAATTAAAGTGGACCTCGGGCGACGCATCGGCTGAACTATGCTTACATTCACTTTAGTTATTCAAATATAGTCAGGATACGCAGTAAACTGTTTGCAGAATAAATTCAATAAATCATAAAATGAAAACAACTGTAAATTCATGAAAACTTTTTGAGAATTGTGTTTCTATAATTCTAGGTATTTTTTCTGTAATTCTAGGAAGTTTACAGATATCTAGAATATTTTCGTGTAAAGACTTGCATGTTATTATTCAGAGGCGGTTTGATAAAAACTTGTCCTTTATTTACGAAAAAGAATCAGAAAGTTGTTTTCTAAAATGTAGTAATGTTCTATCATAAAAAACAATCACCATATTTATTAATTTCGCGGGGCAATGACAACATAGATGTGCCTACCAACGTCTGAACACAAAGATTAGTAGTTAATAAAGGAACGACTGCAATACCTTGAACCACTGCTGTAAATTGACCGTACTTTATTACTAATTAGAACACACCCGTATGCGTGAAAATTAAAGTTTTATAATCAATTAGAGTTGTTTTATTATTCCTGAGGCAACGTCATTGTTTACATAAAGCGATAACTCCAGCGAGCAGACCTGCTTCAAACGTATTTCAGGTAAAAATATTTACATTGACTCCATTCCACACAGTTTTTTACTTGCGGTTATCAAGCAATGGTCCATTGTTTATAAGTATAAAGCAATATGTGTTTAAAGGCCCATACGGAACCTGAACGAGTGTTTGTTTTCATTAACGACCTTCACAAGGAATTTTGAAGTATTGACGAGACAAGTGCTACAGTATGGCATCGACGAATGTTATTTTCTTAGGACAAATATTTTATTAAGGGTATCCTTTAGCCTTAATACTTTTTTCAAACCGTTTTTTACAGAACTCAGTTTTTACCGTTGGTATACTTAATAAAACACAAAAGTTTTCACCTACTGTATTTTTGAGCTTTTATTTTCACACAAATTCAGCTCTAAATGCTTATTTTGGTGTCATTCTCAAAAACAGTATCTCATTTTCTACTTGAAAAAAGGGAGGGTAAATAAAACAATAGTATCTTTTATTTGCTAATTTCAAACAAGAACCATTTAAGCATAACTCTAAATATATAATAAAAGTAACATTGTCAATAACCCATTCACAGTGCCATATCAAAAGACCGCAGTTCCATGTTTCATTACGAATTGAAGGCTGTACATATGGAGCGATTTCAATCGGCGATGTAGGTCTGCAATAAAGTCGTTTGATTATAGGAAATTATACTGTATACAGAATTTATATAAACACACTTTCCCGAGGTCCGGCTAATTTACATGTAGCCCGTATTTAAGTTTAGTTTAAACAGTGGTTGATGTGATAAAAGCCGCGAGCTCTCAGCGTTATTCATATACAGAGAACGTTGCTTTAATTGAAGCCATATAATAACAAAATATAAGCAATGTGATTATATGAATAAAACTGTGACTTCGCTTTGCTTCCAGTTATTAAAATACCGGACACCACTGAGATCGAGTGGCAAGCGTGAGATGTATATGGCATAAACCTAAACATGAGTTATGCATAGTTGTATGTTTACGTTATTACAAGGATATGTTTGGAGATTGATATTATTGCTCGTTAGTGGAGCAGCATTTAAACATACGGATACCGTTTTTTATTTTGCATTCCCATTATAGGATTTGTAACGACTAAAAACAACAGGTTGACGACGAACCAACTACGCAGAATTTTTACGGTGAATTGAGAGAAGCATAAAACTAACCTGTAGTAAATTAGTCGACTGAACACAACATCATGTGGATGTTCTATAGTGAGAAGCAATGGACAAACGCGACAGATTTGACCTCAAGTATACAAAGGTCGAGAGACGAATTGTCTTGCTATGCACAAGATGCCTTACATGAGATGAACAGTTCACAAACGGATGAAGATATACAATGGTGTAGTAGATTTTATAATAAATATACTAAGGGGTGTGCAGCCTGCAACAGTTATCTGGATGGAGATATTTCTATAAAACAATTTTGTAACTTATTATTAAAATATGAACTGGATGGTTATTTAGACAACATACAACAATTTTTACCTTTAGAATTAAGAAAATAGAAATGTTCTGTTTGAAATGTCTGAAAGCTCTGTAGAATTTTAAAAATATAAATGTTTGATTTAGTGTTTAAATGCTGAAGGCCTGGACGAAACCTGAAAACAGAGAGAAGGAAAATAAAAAACCATTAAAAAGTTAAGACTTTTATTAAATGTCATAAAAATACAAGACATCTTCTACTTAATAGCCCCAAGGGAAGGTGTTCAAATATTCGGATGTATCATCAACCTTGCGTTTTTTGTAGTCCATCCTGAAGGTCTTGGATACCCTTTTTCGTGTGACAATGTAGTAGCGTTTAATTTTTGTGCGTTCTCAAAATTAAGGGTGAAACCCTTAACCTTGGTGACTTCGACGCCTTTTAAGGTTTTAAAATAATAACTTTTGGGGCCTGTTGACAACCACTCGATGATGTAATCGTCGGCAGCCAGCTCGTCTGACCACTCACTCAGCTTAGAGCCCGTTGTTATATTGTGGTTATTATCGATGTAAACAACACTATCTGTATCGTAATAGACAATGTCATCGCCTAATCTATCCAACATATCATACAAACGTAAGCGGGCATTGGATGTCGTAAAAGAGGCAATAAATATGTTTGTAGCTGTAGAATCCTCTACAAATAGGTCCTTAAATTTGTAGGCTACTTGTACCACTTCCTCATTAATAAAAATACAACTGGATATTTCTATTTTATCATCCAGTAGTACTTCGTACCAACGCTTGACGTCTGTAATGTATTCAGTCTGGCACATGTTTATCCTCTGACCGAATTTTCCCCATAGTGAGTTTAAACATATTTTTGCGACAGCTCTCTTGCCAGGATTAACGCAAATTTTTTCAATGTCTAAATCAATGCCCATTTGTTGTTTAACAGCATATGCGTAATCTTCGTTTGTTTCATAGTTGTGGGGGCTTGTCTCAAGTTTTATTTTCATGAAGTCTCTCACATAATCCTTAAACAGGCCCGTGGATACCTCTTTAAAATGCCACACTTCTTGAATCTTTACTATCTTATAGCCTTTTTCTATTGCCTTATTTATTTCCAAGGTAGTCCAAGTACCGGTGATCGCACGATCTTTGCCTGTGTGGCAACACGGCCCCTCTGGTTCCTCGGCGATACACGTACGGCAGAGGCCAAATGTTAATTTATCGTGCGCTTTTACGGGTAACACAGGGTGGTAAAGGTTGTGTGGCGGCAGCACCGTGCATTTGACTAAACCAAACCAGTTGGAATCATAAGCAGAGGGCTTGTAAATTTTTATCGGATGACCAATTGGGTAAGGGTCATAGAACTGTACTGTTGGGTACAAGGAGACTACATCGATATACCTCATTTTCTTGCCCGTTACCTTCAGCTTGGCTGCATTCGTGCGACCACCAAAGAAAGATTCTCTAGGTTTTAGGGGTTCTTCCTCAAAGTTGTATGTCGAGTTTTTGCAGGCTTCAGATTTTAGCCAGTCGCATTCCCAAATTTCGACTAATCTATAGCCGGCCTCTTTAAGTTGTCGACTTCTGCGACATGTTTTCTCATAAAGGTCGTCCATGGTTTCGTGATTGACCTGATTTATTGTCGAGGGGTTGTGACATTTTCTGCAACCGTGCCAAATGCATCCATGGAATTGATAGATGGTTTTAGTAGTAGAGTCAAAACCATCCACTTTGGCACCCAAAATATGCACCTCACCACCGTTAAGAGCGTGGCGAACATTAGCAAACTGGTTCAACCACATAATCGAGGCCTTGCTGTAGGTATCTTTACGATCCGTCTGTACAACGGCAATTGCATTTTTAGGTAAGTATACTGACCTGTACATGGCCATGCATACACTCGCTATTGTTAGGTATTGGAAGGGATCCATGTTAGCGATTTTAAAAAATACCATTCGGAACGAAAGGCAGCCTCTTCTCAATATATCAACGTCCGAGGTACAATAGGCCAAAATTTCCTTTTGAAAATCGAAAATGTCGTTTTTATGATCTTCGTGCCACTGTAGAAATTCCTTGCGAGCTTTGCCCTTCATTGTGTCAGGACTGTAGAACTCTACAGCTGGTAAAGGGCCCACGTACGTCTGGTTCTCGGGCGTATT
The DNA here is from genome assembly GCA_963920635.1 of Pseudeuparius sepicola. Taxonomy (NCBI): domain Eukaryota; kingdom Metazoa; phylum Arthropoda; class Insecta; order Coleoptera; family Anthribidae; genus Pseudeuparius; species Pseudeuparius sepicola. The sequence continues at coordinate 23,739,875 of OY987298.1, read as the reverse complement.
GAAAAAATGCGGAAAGTACCCCTTTTTCAGCTCATTCAAACCGAATGTACCGGGTACATCGGCCAATGGTCCACCTATGAAATTTGAACTATCTATGATTTTCAATTTAATATGTGGAATTTCTAGCAACATTAGTTTTGAACCGTTGTAGATAGTAAAAGGTTTAATGGTGTTTTCCACGCAATACTTTAAAATAAAGTAAGCATCATAACCCTTAGAGTTATGGGCGATGGCTGTATATCCGCGATGCTGTTCGGACACCAACCATTCGCAGAATACTTTGTTGTCATGAAAAATAAATTTTTCACCTTCGAAGTTTTGCGCCACGACCAAATTGGGCACGTGTATACCAGTATCCTGCATGGCCTCATAATCAAGCCATATGTATTTTTCTGTGTACGTGCACCTCGGTATTTTCTTTGTTGCTAGGCCGTTGCAGAGGCACGGATTTTTACAAACTGGAGAATCTTTGAAGTGATTACAACACCCCTTATTTATGTCATTACTTAGTCCGTTGCATGTACATACATGGTACGTTGCAAATACCACCTCTGGCATGTCTCTGTTGCATGTAACACTCGTGGCCCACAGTCGTAAACTCTTCGCAATTATGACATATGGCAAAACCACATTTGTGCGTTTTTTGTCGATCGCATAGTCTATTGCACTCCGTGCACTTGTACATTTTGTCACAAACAGCCTTGTGATTCTCCAAACAGTCACCATTGTAGCAAAACCTATTGCAATGCTCACAATAAATCTTCGCTCTCGTTTCTACATCGTGTTCGGGTTTTTTACACAGGCCGCAAAGAGGTGCCTTTTTACAATTGTGGATATCTTTATGTTCATAGGGAGTGTCACATTTGTGGCAGTAGAAACGACTACCATACAGACCAGTCAAGCTGTTTACAACGTCGTAGTGGCTACCATTTTTATACAAATATAATATTGTCTCTCGATCCGGGCCGGTATAAATAACAGCGTTGAAACTCTCAGCGCAGATAATTTTAATTTGCACATTAAGTAACTCTTCCACTTGTTTGAAATCATCCAGGGTAAAACCCGCATCGTAACAGCCACCTAGTTGCCTACACAATTTTTCGGCTAAGCGACTCTGCATATCTCTACCATTTCTGATATTTTTTTTGTCAGTAGGTGTCAAACACATTCCCAAGATATTGTCACTTTGGTAGGTAAGGGCCACAATAATAGCCCTCGCTCCACATAGATTATCATTGTTATTAATACGGGTGATGCTTTTTTTACTTATAATGTTTGTCGACAGATTTAAGATTTTTGAACGGCCCGAACCACTTGGCATTTTAAAAATTTGGACTTCTAAAGTTGTACCAGTAAAATCGACCTTTTCGTCAGACGTCACAATGTTTTCGACCTGGTCAAGTAACTCGTCAACAGTAACATCCACACCAGTTGGCGTCGACAAAGGATGATTAAAGCCCTCATTGGATATTATAACTCTTATTTTATCACCTCTCTGGTAACGGGCATTTTTCTTAGCTACATCCAGTCCGTCTTCTAGTGTACGTCGAACATCCTCTTTCGGGAAATTTACCCAACCACCACCTGTCTTTGCAATACCCACCCGGCACGAAGAGAGAAAAGTATTAAATTTTTTTATAAATTTTGTTGTTGTACGGTTAACGCCCCACATTATTTTGAACTTTAGAACCTTCCTCGAGAACAGTCAGAGAACAAATGACTTTTAAACAGTTGTAACCTCTATATATAATAGTTGTTCTAACTCGTCTGTAGGAAATTATGAGTCACTAAGTTCTGGGAAAAATATAGGAAAGACGCATTTAGAAAATCGGACAGCCTATTAACAATAATGTAACAATGCCACCAAGAAACTACCAACAAATATACCAAAACTTATTTCAACAGGAAACAGTTATTAGTTGCCCGAATCATTAATTATAAGAAAATTATAATAAATTATTATAAATTTGCCAATTTTAAAATTTAATAACAAGTAGAACTTATCGACATAAAGTCTATCACCTCAAATGTAGATGAGATACTAGGGCCGACCAATAACTATATTCAACTCTCTATTTAGAAATCACATGTGAAATCAGTCAAATTTCGATTTTTAGTCTGATTTAATTTTCCGACATTTCAAAATCATTTTACATAGTCAGATATTTCATTAACGTTTTTTCACGCTTTTTCGCGCATTTGACGTTTCGTTGATATTTTTGTTTTTCACGTTTTTTCACGCTTTTCACTGTTTTTTGAACATTTGACTTTTTATACTTGGAGGAAAGTACCAATTTACCACGATTTTTGTCGTACTTGGCTATATTTTGTCACACTTTGGCTATGTTTTGTCGTACTTGGTTATATTTTGTCGCACTTTGGTTATTTTTTGGTGATATTTTGTCGCGTCATAATTCAGATCTCTATGAGTTACTTGATTTAAACAGTTTGGCTTAAAATAATTTTCTACCAAGAGGCGTTGGTTACCTATATATTTCTACAAATATTTTAATATCTCATAATTGATATCTAAGTGTATACCTTTTAGAAATATATTGTTTACAGACCATTTTCGAAACATATGTTGTTTGGTAATATCTCTAGATACCTAAATTGTATATTTAGAAAAATCATATACATCAGTTCTTTCTAAATTACTAATTACAACTCGTATATTAGTAGTCATTTGTAGCAATGTTGAGTTACGTGAAAAGCCTGAATTAAGAATACTACCAATACCTATAAATATGAGCACGATAGGTACAGAGTTCTGTTTTTAAGTAACAAACATGACTGCTAGTAGCTCTAGATTATATTCTACGAGATTATATTCAGGGGAACTTTTAAAATTATACAATTCGGAAGTCCCGGTACATAATCAAGGCTTTTACAAGGCCTCCTACTTTGTTGTTCACTGAATAGTATTTTCTTGTTTATAAATATAGAGTTGCCTCCGGGTAACTGTATAAATTGAAACTTTCAGCAACCTGTTAAATCGAAAGTTTTTGTCGGCTTTCGAAACATATACAAGCTTAGCTCGGTCAATTCAGTGCTCACATTAAAAACAGTTAAATGAACACTGCTATGAGAAATGAAACAGAGTGCAGGTTTTCGGATAACGCTTGCTTGTTTAAAGTCTCTATATGGTATAAACAGGATATAAATGCCGCGCTGTACCTACAGTTCATTTAAGCTAGTAAATGCTACTGTGAAAAAAGCTGTATTCGGTATTCAAGGTTTCTCGGTTGAGAATGAGCTTTATCCCAAGGAATTGACAAAAACCATTATTTACCGAGCATTTTTATATTCTGAGGCGCATATGATTATAGCAACCCCAAAAAGTTTTATGTCCCTTAACAATTTAAATAAGGGGCGAGTTATGGAAGAAAATTTTCTGGAAATAAAATATTCGAGCGGACATGTTGAAACAAATTGGTTGAAATACTGCAAACTGCTCTACTAGACGTCCACACAGTTTACGTGAAGGGACATCAAAAAGAACGTTTTCTACGTGAATCAGTGATGTGGGAAAAAACAATTGGATAGAGGTGCCGCTATTTGAAAAAGACAAGTATCTCGAACACAATGAAAATAATGTGTAGCTATAGGAAAAAATTATATTCTAGAAAAAATACTATTACTAAAAGTTGTTTTTACTTAAATAAAGGTTTTGCATTTTGTTGTTTGATTCCTATAAATGCGAATGAAAACACTTCTGAATGGGTCAATTTTTAAAACGTTAATGAACTGCGGCAAGTTACAGCAGATCAATCTGAAAATCGATTAAAGAAATAACAACTGTTGTGGAGCTATAGTATTTACACAAAATAATAGTAGTTAAGGATTGAAAATAAAAAAAAAATTTACTTATACATTTTTATTAACAAAACCCTGGTGGACAAGTTATTTACACAAATGTCTTGAAGCTTGGTGACATAGAAGTACAATTATTTTTGAGATCAACTAAAACTGGTAGCTATAAAAAATCAAGATATAGAGAGACACGGGCCGAACCCTCCCAAACCATGAATTTTTCTGATGAGAATTACACAAATATATAATTTAGAGAAACACAGCTTCACAAGATGTTGTGAAAATATTCTCTCCAAAAAGAAACACTAGCATTCACTTAAAAAAGACGTATTACTCATAATTTTTTTAACGTTCTGTTTTAAAAAATCAATTTCTCATACAACGAAGACAAAATAGTGTGCCTCCCACGTACAAGCTGCTTCTGGTTACTACTGGTTGAGAATTGCTTTCAAATTCTACGTCGCCTCTGTGCTCTGTGTTGTAAACAGTGCGTCCAGTGCGTCAGTTTAATTGTACACCAGTTCGAGGTATCGCAAATATAAATAGGAGTTGAACAGTTACTTAAAGCTGCATCCTCGGTTATGCTTACCCACAATTTTAAATAAGAATCGGCCCGCCTTAAAATGCTTACACTTAAATGATGACGTCACTTTAGTGGAAAAGGTTGACTACATGGTACCCTAAATTGTAAACTAAAATCATTTGTGAGCGTACATAAAAAACACGTTAGTCAACGTAAGCAAGTAAACCGATTAAACTGTTATAAAGTAGCAAATAGTTACCCACTATAAATGTCTAAGTGCTACAGGGCAGCAAAAAGATGCTGCTTGACACCATATGCCTCTAAGGATTGAATGAACTCTAGTAATTTAACCAATGCATGTTTTATTTCATATAAAATTTATTTTGCAGTAAAATTGTTCCTTGGAGAAAACTTAAATTGGTATCTGTGGTGCCATCTGCTTGTATATAGATATTTAATGTCGAACACTGACCAATGGTTCCTAAAAGCCGCCAAAATTTAAATAAACATTACTGTTTAAAATAATATTTTCGGTTTATATAAAACGCGGCCCTCGAGATAATATCATCGGATTATAGAGGTCCTACGCATGTATCTCACTACCAATCGCTATTTAAGCACGTATAAATATATGACAAATATTAGTCTCTTTAAATGATTGGGGTTGTGGATGTCCAGTCTCTGGAATTGACTAGCTGAACCCGAAATTGACTAAAGTCGATGGTTTATTGGTCTCTGACTGTTGGCTAGAGTTATCTGAGGTTGGACATCCACGACCCAAACCATTTAAAAAAATAAAAAGCAAGCCTATATTTGAGAAATGAACACGATTGCATATAGGTTGAAATTACGTAGTAGGGGATGGTGTTTCCGGTTTAGATGGAGATTTTCCTGGTTTCATAAAATACCTCTAACTAAAAAAGCTAAATAATATATCGTATGTATATTATACAAACGATTTCGGAGATCGCATTATTTTAACTCACAAAAACTAATATATCACATATCTTACATTGTCTCAAGTAACTGAACTGTGGCAAAGCAAATGCGTATTTTAAATTACCCATCTACTGGTTTTCAAGAATTAATTTCAGTGATCTACCGCCTTGTATAATCTCAAGTACCGAAGGTCGCTTGAAAGTTGACCGATTCGCCGACGAACCGCTGTGCAAAATAATCTGTTGCTATTAAGTGTTGCTGGAAAACAAGTCAGGGCAATGAAATAGCACGTTGTTTCAGTGGGGCTCGTCCCGAAATGTTAAATAAACAACTAGCCTGCGTCGGAACGCGAACAGCATCCACATTATATAATTCCATAAAATACGGGGATGTTGTTCAATAATATTGTTTACAAATTGAAATACGTTCTGAAGTTGCTTTTTGTGTTTTTCAACCATCCAGTAATTAATTCTGTTTTTCAGACATGCATTTCAATTTTAATGACTTCAAACTGTTTTTGAGAAATTATGACAAACATCACCATTATTTACATTTTGTTACTTATAAAATGGTTCAGATGTGTACATTTTTTTAATTATTTGTATTTTAATATAGCTGTAAAAGAAAATCTCAAATTTGTTCAGCGATTAAAAAAGTAGGCTGTATTTTAGTGACAGAATTTTGGCGCCCTACATTTAAAAACATGGTTGTTGAAATGATTTTCGGTACTCTCATATACACATTAACACTAATTTTCCTTATACTGTCTTACACACAGTTTTAAGTACTTATTCTGTAACCTGCGTATCAAGTAGCTTATACGCTTTGCTTCCGTCGCGAGCCTCATTCAACAGTCGTACTTCTACTAGCTCAATTATATGGAACTGCGGCCGTTTGATATGGCACATGGGTCATCGTATATTTAACAGAAATGATCTCCTCGGAATAAACGCTTGGGACACGTTATAAAAGTAAGCCTACTCGAATGAATGAAGCTAAATAACTTATGAAAAAGCAATGAGGCATTTGTTGTACTTGGAAGAAGTTTGTGTACTCTTACCGATGTTCTTTAGTGAAAATTGGTTTCCTATCTATACACCAACAATTATAAAATCAAGAAGTAACGCTAATGCACTGAAATGGCTATATTTTGAACGAATTAATCACTCTTCAGGAAGCCGTCTCGGATTAGATCAGAGTAATTTTGTGTAAATATAAAAAGCGTATTTGAAATGAATACAAAACCATACCTGTAATATAAATGTATAATATACGGGGGTAACAAACCCAACACCTCATGTATTCCATGTAGCACCAAGAATTTATTCAAAGATGTGACATATTCACATTATTTTAGTCCTAAGTGTATTTGAGTAATAAAAGATTTATTAACTTTGTATGTTTTTTATTTAATATAGCTGTAAAAGAAAATCTCAAATTTGTTCAGCGATTAAAAAAGTAGGTTAATGAAAAACAACATGACAACATACCCTTCATTTTATGCTACACTTCACAATTTTAAGTACTTATTGTTTAACCTACGTATCAAGTAGTTTATACGCTTTGCTTTCGACCGTCGCGAGTCTCAGTCAACAGTCGTACTTCGTAATTTAGCTAAATTATATGGAACTGCGGCCGTTTAGCTTGTACAGCGTGTGGGTCATCGTATATTTAAACAGAAATGAACTCCTCGAAATAAACGATAGCTTTAATTTTATCACTGATGTTATGATAAATATAAGCAAAAAAGCAATCTAAAAGCAATATGAATCATTTACTGAGCAATGTAAACCTAAAATGTGTACGATGAGACATAACTTTATGATTATCTAGATTATCTGTAAACAAAAGACCGCTAACCAATGCATAATGCTGCACTGAGGCCGTAAGTGTTGCTACAATGGGTTTATTGACAATGTTACCTTTATTGTATATCTAGAGTTGTTTAAATAGTTCTTATTGGCTGAAATAGGTAAATAAAAGATATAATAATATTGTTTTATTTGCCCCTACCTTTTTCAAAGAGAAAACCATGTGAGGTAAAATGCTTCGAAACCAAAATGGGTATTTAGGACTGATAAAGATTCAAGTAACCACCTCTAGGTCACAGTAGAAATTTTGTGTGAAAATAAAAAACAGTGAGCTATTTTACGATGAATAGGTAAAAACTTTTTAACTTTTGTGTTTTATTCAATCAACCAAAGGCAAAAACTGTTCCATATGTCACGAGCCATTTCTTTTAAAAAACTGAGAGAAAAAACTTTTTGTAAAACGAGGATGTATTAATTATGATTTAAATATAGCACTAATAAAGTCAAAACCTTTTTTCAGAAAATAACGTCCATCAACTTGAGATGTATTATATAATTGGTTATTTTAGTACTTCATACTTCAACACTTCAAATTTCTTGTCACCAATTTACACAGTATGTATTTTACTCTATAATGGAATCATATTTCATACTTTTAAATTTCATCAATTCTGAACATGTTTCATGATTGCTCTCTTATAAGTAAAGTTCAAATTACGGTGACCACATCGGTATATGAGGCGCATGAATTATTCTGAATTCGAATGTGTCATATATCAATGTTTAGGTAGATTTCATATATTATTACCCCTGTTTGTTGAGCTAAGGCGGCCCAATGAATGGGCGCGTGTATAGGAAGTTATTTACCAACGCTTTAAACTTTTCTTACTTAAGGTAAATTGTCGTCACTCATATAAACATTTTTTGTTCCATCAACATTCAAATCTTAACAGTTCTGAGTTTTAAATAAAGTTTGTACCTGAAAGCATAAATATTTTAAAGTGGTTTAAATTGATGATTCACAAAGTGTCGCGATTGAACTCTCTCGGTTATTCATAATCATTCTGAGATGTGAATAGCTTATAAAATAAAAAGAAATGCACCGCGAGATATAAGGTCGACCGCACATAATTTGGGTCCGCTTGCCTTCCGAGCGCAAATGTATATAGACTGTATAAACAAACATATTATGAGATCTTTTGTCGGTACACCGATGTTGGGATGGTACCAGTCAAAATGGAAGTTGGCTCACTGAATGGTGCTATAGAAATGAACTTGATAAATTATCCCACGCTGACACATTAACAGCAACAATTTATGTTGTCCAGCAACGGTTTTTACAAGGTCGAGATTGAAATGCGAGGACTTTGCATATCACGCGGATAATTAAGCCACCCAAAATTCCTTGAGGAGGTCGTATGTAACCCAAGAATAAAACAAACACTCGTTCAGGTTCCGTATGGGTCTTTTACTTTAGCATTTTCACATGTAAATATTTAGCCTTTGCCGCAGGTCCACTTGCTTTAATTTGCCACCAACTATACATATAAACTTATCATCAATACCAGCGCGGGATATAAACAACTCTAATAGGAGTTACTTCAATTCAGACTTTCAGATCTTTGCCGCGGCAGATCGATGTGAGTCATACAGTGGGATGTGTCTCAGAGCCTATGTTATGCATATCACATTTAGGAGTTGTTGCTACGTTGCTGTTTTTGATAGCTGTCGTATTATGTATATACTGTAGCGTTCGTTAAACAATTCAAAGAAGTTTTAATTAGACTAACTTCCTTTTAAGATGAGCGGTAAGTTTCAATTCGTAATAAAGCACAACAGTGGTACAGGCTTTTAAACATGTTGGTATATAGCAAAAATGTATTCGCAGAATGTTTAGTCTAAGGACAAAATTTATGTATCCGCTAAATCAATGGATGGCCTTCTTGCTCTACAGAGAAGAAAAATATCATTATATTTTTCTTCGAATTATTGATATGTGAGCCCAAATTGCGGAGCATGAAATAACGTACCAACACCGCCAGTTAGTTAGTTCTATTGAAGCTTTTGTACTGAAAAGAGCAATATAAAGTTTACACAGAATTTTCTCGCGTTTTTAGTCTGATCCACCATACCTTTTAACAAAAAAACAGTTACAAATTGTTCTTGTAAATAATGAATAAAAGATTCAATAATTGTTTCAATCTATTACAATATTCGTATGTTGATATGGGGGCGTTGAAAGCATGTTAATGCTAATAAAACACCAAACAAGTTTATTCAAGATGATTTTAATATTCTAGTCCTTTATTAAACCGAACAAACGAATCTTTGTGGACAGACACCCCATCGTTGGTTTCGCAGGCACACCTACGTTGTCATTGGCTCACCTCCCGTTTGTGTAATTAATAAATATGTTTGGTGATTGTTTTTTATGCTAGAACATTACTACAAACATCTTTATTGCAGATCCGCTTTAATTCAGACGTTTAAAACACTCGCACGTAACCCGCAAATATTTAAATTGATATAAATTACACTGATTAGTCATAAGTGCCGCGAACTCTCGGTTATTCATATACAGAGACTGTTGCTTTAATTCATGCTATATAATAACAAAATATAAGCTATGTGAGTCATTCTCAGATATTATAAGTTTATAAAATATAATGCTGTGTATGATTAAACAAGGCTTCGCTTTGACGCTAGTTAATTAAAATATCAGCCGGGACACATGATGTCATTCGGGTCCGCCTGCCTACCGAACACCGAGATATAAGTTTGGCCGGGGGATCGAGTGGAGATGTTTATAACTTGTTTAAATAAACACATTATTAGATCTTTTGCCGGCGCACCGATTAAGGTTGACATTGGGAGGCTTACTTAATAAGCGCTACAGAAATGGACTTGAAGTTATATTAACCAACATCGAAACATTAAGATTTTCCTTAACAGCAACAATTTATGTTGTCCAGCAACGGTTTTTACAAGGTTGAGATTGAAATGCGAGGACTTTGCATATCACGCGGATAATTACCGTTGTTTAATTTACAGCAAGTAAAGATAGAATGAGGTTTGAAATATTCTGTGAGTCATTATCCCATGCCGCGAGAACGTCGGCCGAGGTCGTCCTATAATTGTTTGGATATGCGCCGGTGTGGTCGATACTATAGAGCTACATGCTACACCGCGTGGATCATTATGCTACCAGTTTTGTTTTAGTTTGGAATTCAGATAATTCGTTTTATTTACCAGTTTCGATGCATTGACATAATACTGGGTCCTTTATTAAAAGAATTAGAAGATATTTTCTACAGTTATTCTAGAACCCTTGTGGGTCCTCAGTTTTAGGAACCTTACAGATTTTTCTACAGATTAAAACACAAATTACAGCAAGAGTTTTTATTTTGATTGTAGACTCTCACATGTTATCGAATTATGGATCGCTTGATCCAGTTGGGAGTCATACCGTTGTCATAGCAAATAAAAATTTGGAAATCGAATTATTTGTTTTATTTACAACATAACACTGTGTCCATTTCCTTGAGATTTTCTAATTCTAGAATCATCCCTCAGTTTTTTTAAGGGCCCTCAGTTTTTAAGGGCCCTCAGTTTTTTTAAGGGCCCTCAGTTTTTTTAAGGGCCCTCAGTTTTAGGGACCTTGGATTCACATGATACAGATTAAAACACAAATTACAAGACTATTTGAAGTAAACATTCTATTCCTTTATTAAGTATTTTTTATGACCAAAACAAGATTATAACACAAATTACAACTCTATTTGAAGAATTCTCCACTTTAATCCCCCACTTTAATCCCCCACTTTGGTTCCCCACTTTAATTCCCCCATGTTACTCCCCATATTAATTTTCCACTATTTCAAACTGATTGGCCTTGTTTTTTCCCATATCCAGTTGTCCTTTGTAAACCAACGCGTATTTTTCACTGGAAAAATGTCCGAGGCACGGTTTGAACGCCTGTGTCACTCTGTTCGGCAGGAAAACGACACTATCCTCCAACTCCAGCAAAATGGTCTCCCCGAACGTCGTTTGCACCACCTTGCCCGAGAGAATTTTCATCGGCACGCCTTCATCCAATTCCACTAACTTTACCGTCGGTTTCTGAGACAAGCAACCAACTTTGTTGATGGTTTCCAAATCCATTTTGCTGCAAGCCATCTTAGCTCAACTCGGCTACTGAAACAGCAAACTCTGTCTTTTATCAAAGCTAGAGGGGTGGGGGGGTTCTAGGACTTCCCCGCCCAAATTCTCAGAAGTGTGACACTTCAGTACACTTTGACCTCTAAGCCCCCGCGATTCAACCTTGAGATTCTCGGAAACCTTGAAGCCTAGCCACGCCCCTTTAATTCCCAGAAACCTTGAAAGTCAAAAAAGTTCCTAGAAAACCACTCAACCTAGAATTACAGAAAAAACACTTGTCAAAAAGTTCCTAAACTACCCGTACATTTCCAGAAAACTAGAAAACCACTCAACCTAGAATTACAGAAAAACACTTGTCAAAAAAGTTCCTAGAAAACCACTCAACCTAGAATTACAGAAAAACACTTGTCAAAAAGTTCCTAAACTACCCGTACATTTCCAGAAAACTAGAAAACCACTCAACCTAGAATTACAGGAAAACACTTGTCAAAAAAGTTCCTAGAAAACCACTCAACCTAGAATTACAGAAAAAACACTTGTCAAAAAGTTCCTAAACTACCCGTACATTTCCAGAAAACTAGAAAACCACTCAACCTAGAATTACAGGAAAACACTTGTCAAAAAAGTTCCTAGAAAACCACTCAACCTAGAATTACAGAAAAAACACTTGTCAAAAAGTTCCTAAACTACCCGTACATTTCCAGAAAACTAGAAAACCACTCAACCTAGAATTACAGAAAAACGCTTGTCAAAAAGTTCCTAGATTTCAAACTACCCAGAAACTGCATTTCCAGAAAACTTCCTAGAAATCCACCCAGAAACTACATTTTCAGAAAACTCCCCGAAATTATACCCTTTTGTTAATTTATTTAATTTTTGTCTATGATTTTAATATTGGTGTGGGCCTCTATTCACAAAAATGTCAAGAATTACCTATTTTATATTGAATTACGAGACTAAATTACTGTAGTGCATGATTTTCCAAGAATTCCTCATTTTTCAAGAATTCCCATTATTTTCAAGAATACCCATGATTTTCCTAGAATTTTCTTATTTTTCCTAGAATTTCCCCAGATTTCTCCGAAATTGCTTGATTCTCAGAATTTCTAGGGAGCGAGGGGGCGGGGTCAGGGGGCGGGGCCAAGGGGGCTGGGCCAAGGGGGCTGGGTTAGGTGGGGGCGGGGCCAAGGTGAAGGTCAAGGGGGCGGGGTCAAGGGGGCGGGGCCAAGGTCAAGGGGGCGGGGCTTAGAGGTGAAGGTCAAGGGGGCGGGGTTAGGTGGGGGGCGGGGCCAAGGGCAAGGTCAGGGGGCGGGGCTTAGAGGTCAAAGGTCAAAGTGTACTGAAGTGTCGCATATACTACTCACTTTTTATTACAAAATAGAAAATAAAAACATAAATGTGCATGCAGATTATTTTCGCAAAACTGATCAAATAAATTGCATTGTTTTTATTTTCCCAGTAGATATTTTTGTTTTTATTGATATCATTTTTGATTTCTAAATTCATGCAAAAGCATTGCAAGTGACATTTTTGAGATTTTCACTTTTTCGCTTTTCTCGGGTCTAGTTACGGGATAATTTTGGATAAAAATACAAAACTATTCAATTTTGCATTATTTTCCCAAAATTTTTGATGCGTCATCCCATTGTATCTGACAAAATGGACAGTCTTTATAATTTATGTTGCAAAGACAGGTTACAATTTTGGGTTTCAATTAGTTCGACTGTTAAAACATTGTAACGCTATAATATTTTTGTCTGTAAAAACCACAAGTTTTTTTAAAGGTAATGGCATTCACAATGTTCTTACGAAGTTTTATTGAGACACGATACGTTTACAATAATTATTATAATACTTATTATAGACTAAAATAAGTAAATTTTTCCATTTTTATTTGTTTTACTATTATTTACTATCAGTATGTTAAATCAAACGAATATGGTCTGTTTTAAGAAAGCCACAAAAACCGTGCAAAAACATTGCAACAGAAGGTGTTACAATGTTTTTGTACGGAAATTGTTTGAAATCAAAACATTGTAAAGGACTGTGCAATGTTTTCACCGTAAAATTGATGACATTTTTGGGATTGGAAGTACAAAAAAAAGTAGAAAAACTCTCTTGTTCGAAAAAGTAACTAGGTATAATAGTAGTTAATACCCACTCATCTAAAAGCATTCTATTGAAAAAAATACAAAAAAATATCCATTTATTAAAAATATATTTTCATTTTTAATAGCCAAAGTTTTTAAATCTCTCTCCTGAAAACTAGACTTTTGTCAGTTATGTTTTTGCATGTGCATAATGTGTAGATCGGAACCGGACCCTTTGGGCTCCCGCCCCGAGCGTCCAGCAGATAAACCAGCACTGTGTCATCGTTTGATTGGAATACAATCCAAGAACAATTCTGGAAAAAATCAGCTGGTCCGCAATAGTTTTTATTGAGAATTAATATTAATATACACACGTAACATAATAATATTCGCTACTGAGTGTTGAACAAAACGACTCTGTGACTCTGTTGTGTCTGGGAATGTGGGAATACTCGGCCGGCGAGCGGTGTCGCGTTTGTCACAAAAAATACTTGAGTGGTATTAGGCTGATGTAGCAAGGAATATATTTAAAAGAGACGCAATCAGGATTGCCTGCATTTTTAATAAAAATGTTTTCGCCTTTTTGGCGATTAAAAAATTTTTTATTAAGGGAGAGAAATATTGTCAAGTACGAAAGGAATGTCAAGGATTAGGGGGCCCCTAAACCCGCGGGGCCCCGGGCCGGCTCCGCCCCGAATTGCCCTAGCATAGCTACGCCACTGCATCATGTGCTGATTTCTAGAGGAACTGTTGGCACCATTTAGGTTCAAGTCTTCTTCTTCCTCTTTTTCACTTTATTTCAAATAACCCGCCAAAAACGCAGCTTTCTTATTGGCTTCCCCTCTTCTGTCAGCACAACATGGAGGTCGCATGAAACGGACATTTTTAATATATGGGAATAGCAGTCCAGTTTTATTTAGGAGGTCCCTTGTCCTAGCGTTGATTGAGGATCCTCCATCGACGGTCCTAGTCCTAGTCCTAGTCCCTCCACCAATTTTTAGCGATCCGGCAGAGGGCGCTGGAGCCCTCTTGGATAGCCGCCATATTGTGTGCATTCTAGGGGATTTAGAGCACATACCTATATATATCAGAGCATAGTTTTATATGCTCTGATAATACATAGGTATGTGATTTAGAGTGCATACTAGGGGGAAAAAGCGAAATTTGTGGTGGCAACACAAAATGACATTTGACAACGGCCAACCACGGCCCTCGTGTATTTGACATTTGACAGCCAATGACGTGTGCGCCTAATATGGCCTTCCTTTCGGTGGACGAGAGGCTAAAACCCACTTTGCATTCCCCGTTTTCATTGGTCGACTCAAGGTTACATGAATATTAAACCTCTCGTCTTGTATTCAATAGCCCGTTGTGACATAAATTATGCAAATGAACGTAAAATCCGGATGAATTTTTACTGTATGCAGCTCAAACTGATCACCACTCTATTTTGCACCTTTTGCAACATCGAAACTTCGCGAACACCCGCGGAAAACCCGAAATTTGGAAAGATTTGTGCCGTGTTTACGTTCGACATTCGGCGCGCGCCGAATGTCGGGCGAAAACAGCGGCCGGGCCGCACGTAAACAGGGCACAAATATTTCCAAATTTCGGATTTTCCGCCCGCGCCGAACGTCGGGCGAAAACAGCGGCCGGGCCGGACGTAAACGCGGCACAAATCTTTCCAAATTTCGGGTTTTTCCGCGGGTATTCGCGAAGTTTCGATGTTGCAAAAGGTGCAAAATAGGGTGGTGATCAGTTTGAGCTGCATACAGTAAAAATTCATCCGGATTTTACGTTATTTCTTAATTCATTTGCATAATTTATGTCACAACGGGCTATTGAATACAAGACGCGAGTCTTAATATGTATGTAACCTTGAGTCGACCAATGAAAACGTGGAATGCAAACTGGGTTTTAGCCCCTCGTTTCGGTGGGACATATACAGGGTGTTTCATTAAGGATGAAGAGGTACCATATCTCAGGAATTAATAGTCCTAGAACTTTGGAAAAAAATCTTCTCAACTAATGTAGTCACGAAAAATCGCTGGAAATTATTTTTAAGTTCGTAGGTCGGCCGCTAGGAGGCGGAGAGTATTCGAAACAGTAAATTTGAAAAATCAGTTCCCAAGGTTCAAATCTGTATCTTCATTAGTTTCGGAGTATCATCGCCAAAAGAATAATTATTAACATGTTATTTGAAAGAAGAAGGTACCTAGGTATTTGTTATCAAAGATTTCGTGGTGAAGCATGCCATGAAATAAATCAAAATCTGCTTATTAAGCTTTTCGTAAATTGCTATTTTTCTCACTTTTTATTCCGTTAAACGTAGGTATTTCTAATTTTTTAAGCCCCTGGGCCCTGGCAGATATAGCATAATATAGGTAAGGTGATCATATTTTTGTGATTATTAATTATTATTACAAATTATTAATCTCGTATCTGGACCTAGACAACACAGCATGGCATATAGCGCGGGCGCCGCAGCGCCAGCGCCCGTCTCGCCAGCGACCAGTGGCGCGCCGGTACAACTAATTGCAAAATTACGCGTAAATCACATCGAGTGCTAAGTTAAAAATTAGTAATCGTTCTTAGATAATATAAAACGGTATATCCGCGCGGTGAGCGATGAGCGGTGAGCGCGGCCAACTTATAAAAAATAGTCCTGAAATTAGTCCCACGGTCCCATTTAGGGTTCCTGGATATGGATGAGAGTTGGCACAATAAAGTCATTAGTGTCATTATTCGCCGATTAGATAGTTAGATTATTTTCTATCTTTCTATCCATAAAAATTTTAGATATCCATAAAAACTGTATGTCAGATTATAGGTTTTTTCTATTTAGGTTATGCTTTATGTAAAATTACAGAAAAATGATGGGAACTCATGGGCGGGGTGTTTTTTTTAATAGTAAACTGAAACAGTGTACCTATGTCTGGTTGTCCTCGACAAGAAAACTTATTAGGCGTAAATATGAATAATGACTAAAATAGTCGCAAGAAAATATTACACTAAAAGAATGACACTGTCATTTCAGCTTCAAAATAATGCATAAGAAAAATGCAAAATGTAAAATGTAGGTACATTAGTTGCAGCTGCCCATATTATGGTTTAGCGCGCATGCTAGCAAGAAGTGTAAAAGCTCTGGGAATTATTTCAAATGACTCCAGTATCCAGTACCACAAAATGTTCTGCAAAATTATTATTATAGAAAACACTAGAGAAAAGAGCAAAGATAATGTCCTATAGAATAAATGGATAATTATAAATTAAGTATCTGCATAATATAATAAGATGTATTTTATCTCGTATTTTAGATTAAAAATGAACTCCAAATCCTAGTGCACAACCACACCGCCAATAAACTACCTATGTATTTGGATTGTATCTAAAAAGTAGTAGTAATTAGTAATTTGTGCAGACCATGCAATCTTCAATAGCTGATAAAATTATTGGAACTGAACAGAAGAGCAGAGGTTACCTACGTTAGAAGACATTGTTCGCATGTGTTCTAGATTATATTGCACGTAATACATTAATTTTAACAAATTTACAAATTTACAGTTTAATTGTGACCTTAATTACCTTTTTCACTTTTTCATAATTAAACTGTGGATTTTGGCAACAAATATACGATTTACTAACAGTAATAATAGTAACAGAGCAGGATTAAGTAGTATTCGGGCCCTTGGAGGCGCTACAAACTTTCGGGCCCTAGACCCTTATTGCTTTTGCTGTTAAAAAAACACAATAAGCAGGCATGTCTGATAAAACGTTTTTAATATATTTTTTTACTACTAACCTGAGAAATCACCATTATTTACCTCATTCCTCTAATGAGAAGTAATACTTCTCTCCCTAGGTAAATAATGATAATAAAAAAAATACCTAGGTAAATAATGAAAAATTTTCTATATGACATTTAAAAATTAGTTTCATTTTATCAGCTTGAAATCATAAAAACAATATTTAAATTATAAATAAAATATTTAAAAAAAACATGAATTAAACGTTTATAATTTTTTTTCCGGTCTTCTTCTTTGCAAAGTTATTTATTATGTCATCCGTGTCTAATTTTTCTAAACAGTGGCTTTCTATTTGTAATAACGAGAGGGCCTCTAATTTTTCTTGTCCCATAGGCAATCTTAAATAATTTTTACTTCTCTTGAGAACAGAAAACGACCTCTCTGCTGATGCATTCGATACGGGAATTGTGAGGAAAATTTCTAGGATTGTCATAACATTTGGAAACGTAGATCTAACACACAAAATTCGTTTCAATTTATCCACCAATGTTTCAGAATATGTATTGTTGCATAATATTTTAAAATGTTCAAATTCTTCTTTTAAGCAAGTGGTATCAATATATTTTCGATATTTTTTACATATGTTTGTCAACTATTCATCAATGTCTTCTTTACTTTCCGTGAAAAAGCATTTAAAGCAAGACTCATTTTCAGAGTACAACTCCATTCTTTTGTTTAGTTCTTACACTAAAGAATCATAAATTATATAAGGTTTCTTATATTTGCATCTATTATACTCCACACATTTTACACTATACAGTGTGTCCACGGATAGAGTTCGGATAGGGTGTAAATGACAAAAAAAATTCTAGTTGAAATTTGAGCTTCTATGGATAAGCGCTGCTTGGTTTGAAACTAATTTGTGACGTAATTTTAATTTCGAAAAATCACGTATGCCTTGGGAATTTTGAAAAAACTAATTTTCCACATCAGTAAAGTGCCCTTTCTGTAGGTTTAACGAGAAAATGTTATTAAGGAAACTTGTTCAGAATGAAGAACTGAGTAGGTTTGCGAAATTTCGAAAGTCTAGGCCTACTTTGATTTTTTGGCATTTTTTCCCACTTTTCTTTAGAAAAGTGCACTTTGTGTAGCTTTCACATTAAAATGTTATAAAGAAAACTTGTTCACAATGAAAAACTAGGTCTACTTTGATTTTTGTGCGTTTTAATTAAAAAAAAATCAAAGTATACCTAGGCTTTTGAAATTCTTTGACACCTATCCAGACGCGCACGCCTAGGGATAATCAGTCCTCTGAACCTCGCCTTGGTTCTATTTTTAATTGCGAATACGAAAGCGCGGTGCATTTTTTGCACTGTTGCAGTCGGCCAATAGCGACAAATCGTTCTCCGCGCTCCCCGCTTCCTCGCGGACGCAATCTCTCAGTGCGCCTACAATATACGGTTAGGTTCAAAATTGCGAGATTTCCTATATGAGTAGTCGTTATTTATTGGCGAATACAAGTTTTATCATATTGAAGCCGAATTTCTGAACTCTGTTATACCGAATATCGAAAAAATAAAGCTCGCATCACGGGACCACTTACCCATTTTTGTTTATCATTTATTTTTAACGCGGTGTGATAAAACACTTATTACCTATATTTTTTTCAACATCGTCGCGTCTACCATCGCCTTTGAAATGCGGCAACACAGCACTTCTGCGAAGGAGTCGGCTGACAAAATTAGTTAGCCAACGCTTTTTGTGCCTGTTTCTATGGTACGTAAAGTTAACTGCGTATTTGGGCTACCATACAGACCTCATTTTTTAGGCCGCTGGCAAGTTTTTTCCGCCGGCTCAGAGAGCTCAGTGGCGTTTCGTATGTTCGGGAGTTAACGTGTGCAAAATGAGTAAATGAGTAAACAGGGAAGAACGTTGCATTCTCCTCCATAATCTAAGGCATCGCCGTTAAGAATAATATTAACAATAAATTAAATAACAATTATATGCAAATTAAGTCAGTGAGTTACACAAAATTGAGCTACGCCCCTGAACTGTGACTAATTCTATAATATTTGCGAGTTCTTCCCCCTTACGTCGCACGCATTCTACCGTAAGGAGGAGTATATATAATAGCGATCATGGAGTGGGACATTCAGCTACTGCCGTTAAATATTCCACTACCAACTAAAGATCATGATTTATGATCTTTGACCGTAAGAAAGCTTCCGGATACTTTTCTGAAGTTTTGGAATTTTTCTTATCCTTTCCGAAAATTTCCAATGTTTCCTTTTGCTCATCTTTAGATATAGGTGGTAATTTCTGCATCCATAATATACATATTTGTACAATTGTTTTTGGTGGAATTTCATACTTACCTTTTTATTGGGGATATAATTATTATACTAATAAACACAAAATACAGTATATGTACATATTATATTTTTGGTAAATTGTAGCAAGATAATAATTTTCCAAAATATGAAAAACACTTTTGCATTTCACGTTAAAAATATATTAAAGATTCTTTTTAGTTTAAAAATAAAATGCGTTTTCTAAAAAATACAAATTGTCAAAAATAAGACTACAGTGATGTCATTAACTCATATTCTTTTTCATTCATACTGTGCCAAGATCTCAATACGCCAACAGCGTAATTCATATCATCCAGCCATTGGTTCATTTCTTGTAGGCTATCAGCTGATAAAAAGTACCTGAGGAGTGAATAAAAAAAGTAAGAAACTATGAAAATAAAATAAATTATTAAAAAACCTTTTTACAGACTCTCCCACATCATACACAACCAGAAGCAAGGTTCTGGGTCGCGCACACAGATTTCGTTCTGCCACAGCTACTTCTTGTGTAGCACAATCCGCCATATCTATAACGTTAATCGGTTTCGTCGATTCTTCAGAAGGATAGCTCCAATATTTCAGCTTGGAACCTTCTAGAAGGCACCACCTTCTGTTCCAAAGGGTGCAGCCACTACCGCTGTCTGCAAAAGAACGCAAGTCGACATTATGTTTTATATAAATAATAAATGTCCAACGCAAAAGTTTCTTACCTATACCTATCGTAAGGAAACCACTGTTTCTCACTGTGAGAACTACTTCCTTTTTGATGTCAGCGGTAAAAACGCCATCTAATAAGGAATCAACAGTCTTACTATACATATTGAACACTTTTGTTTTGGCCAAATCCCCAGTGCGTATATCATATTTGCCGCAGAGTAGAAACGACGATACTTTGAACGACGAAACGTCGTTTAAAGTTTTGATCTTACTTGAACTCTCCCTATGAAGATGAAATATGGATTTTGCTGATGGACGTTTGGAAATGAAATTCTAAACAAAAAATAAGTAGATAATATATAAATCAATATCCATCTTGATATATTTGATACTCTCTTACCGTATCCCTGTGGCGTTTAGAATCGTCGTGATTCTTACTATTCCAAACTTTCATCGAATATATTGCCACGGAAACCTGGAAATGCCCATCGAGATTCGTAAAAGCAAACGTTTTCTCCAATGCGACGCTTCCATTTGTGGCAGTAACTACTCTACTAGATAAAACTTTAGTTCCAGATGAAACCAGAATAACGAAATTTTCGTGGGAATCTATTATGGTAGAATTTTCTTTAACGGGAAAATGCAGATTGGAAATTTCTATTGTCCCATCACTTCTGCAATCTTTTTCAGGTTCCTCGTCGAATTCTACACGGTTGATTTCTTTGGTCAACACTTCTTTTCTGCAAGCTAAAGCAAAAAGAATCAATCAAAAAACTAACTTCAAAGTTATTTTCCTTATGTAGGTATTAAATTCTATTTATCCACGACCATTCGTGAATGTAAATATTCTAAAATCATTTTTAATAATAGAACTTAAAAATTCTCACTCTAGAGCGAGATGATTTATTCTTAAATAATTGCTTCTCGAGTGTTTTGCATGTATTTCCAGGATCTTTATATAGTTTTTGTAATCTATTGCACATAAATAAACAATGTAATAATAGGGATACTAATATTTCGTACTAATAATAAATCATTGCATTATTTTACGAGTATATATTTTCATTCTAACAAGACAATGAATGAATAATATACGCTAATTGAACTAAACAGCATAGAGTGCCATGGATTTCAGGACTGTCATCATCGCTGTCAACAATAGCGGCGTGGGGGTGCGCGTCATTATAATTATATTGTGAACGTGTTTTAAGTTAAATAAAATGAGTGAAAAATCGAGTGATTTTGATATGGAATTTGATAATACTCCACCTGAAATTACATTCACGAATGGTCGTGGAGAAAATACAGTCTGTTACTCGGTTAGAATGAAAAAATTCGATACTCGTGGTTCCTCACGCTCGCTAACGCTCGCGTTCGGAATATTCCACTCGTATCGACTTTTTTTCATTCTAACCTCATTACAGAATCTACTATTCTACACTTCGTGTGGAAAATACTTACATGCTAAAAGAAGGATTCTTTCAGCCTCAATATGTTCCGCACTTGCAAGAAACTCTCTTTTATTTCTGCAAAAATCCAAAGCTTTAGAGATCTGAAGAATTATCTCGTTTTGCGCTGAAAGATCTCTCATTAGGCGTTCCAAAACACTAGAATTATTATTTAAAATCTTCGATTCTTTCTTGGCAACTTCATGCCGACTTTCAGACATTGAGAGGGACAATCTTCTTCTGATACTTGTTTTCACCGCATTGCAAAAAGAACTTGCACGTCTGGAGATGAGTGAAGAAATGTTGGGGGTGTTGACTGATTTCGGCGAGATTTTATTATTCTTATTTGTATCCTAAAAAAGACCAAAGTTTTTTCTAAAATTGATACAAGAATAAAAAAATAGGGAGTAGGAAGGTAATGAAGATATTTTTTCTTACCATAGTGATAGGTAGGTTTATAATGAACTACTTACATATATAAACTCAACAAGTGATAGATTTGTATATGTAAACTAACATTGTTTTGATATCTAACAGTACAAATATTTAAGACAAACTGTTACTGATATTATAATACTAAGAAATACCAGAAAACTTGCATATGATCCTTGCCTATAATCACAGAATAACAAGCTTGGCAACAGAAACCTCTTTACGGACATGTGTCAGAAATAAGTGAGTCTCCATTTCAATTTACAGAAAGACAGACAGTATTTTAAGCATATTATTACAATCAAATAAAATGCACATTATTCATGTATTCAGAAGATATTTCGCTAAAAGAGAGTCTCCTTTTGACACATGTCGCTAAGGAATTGTCTGTATTACTCGTTAGTCTGTGCTATAATATAAACAACAGATTATATTTTATTAGGATTGCGTTATCCTAATTTCTGTACAATGACCTACCTCAATCTTGGTACATATTGCCTATAATAGCATGATTCGGATTGGGATTTCTTTTTGTTACAATCGCTATACGGGAAGAGTGGAAATGGGGGATAAAAATGTCGATTATTTAGTTCTTCGTTTAGTGTCTATACGCATTTTTAACTTTATTAGAGGAGAGTCGGGTAACTGTGTGTACGTGGTGATTCAACATTTTGATCCATAAAATGGCTTTTTTCGATCTGTAGCGAGCAACACGCATAACTTTAAACTTTTGGTCAATACAAATTTTAATCTAAGTAATTAATTACATTTTGAGACAAAAATTATTTAAAAATATTTATCACAACGGCCGTCATTAGGCTTTTTGCGCAAATGCTAATGACGCCCATTGCGACAAATATTTTTAAATGATTTTTTTCTCAAAATGTGAGTAATTACTTAGATTAAAATTTGTATTGACCAAAAGTTTAAAGTTATGCCTGTTGCTCGCTACAGATAGAAAAAAAACATTTGTACGTGATGTACATTGAGTCTTAAGCCAAAATTGCTATCTCTCGAAATAAAAATATTAAGATTTCTACATTCATTGAATTTTTAATTTACCAGTAAATTTAATTATTCCTTATATTCCTGGACTATCAGATAAACAAAAACACATAGGCAATCGTTTTAATATCAGAACAGTTCAAAAAATTGCATTTATAAAATTCCTTGCGAATGTGGAAAGTTCTATGTTGGGGAGACTTGTAGGCCATTTAACGTTCGTTTAAAAGAACATAAAAATTATATCAGGCAAAATCAAATTTCGAAGTCGAAAATATGTGAACAATCTTTTAATAACAATCATAGGATTTTGTGGGATAGGTCCAAACCAATCCTCAAAGAAGAAGTAGGATGTAGGATATACATTGTAGACGAAAAATTAAAGAATCAGCATTTATTCTAGGAAATACAGACAGCTGTGTTGCTCAATGTTCAGTGGAAGTCAGTAAAATATTATTGCCACTTATTCAAAGAAAAGCTAGTATAGATAATTATTAGACAGAACACAGGGTACAATATCAGACAGGTGGCTATAGGCTATTGTTTCTGTTGTCATGACATTTTAACCTGAAATTTATCAATCTGTCATTTCACTCTGACGTGACATGATCTTTGAGAAAGGAGAAAGATTTATTCTCCGAAAGCTCAGAAAACAAATTTGTTGAAGTTATTTTTTGAGTTACACGTTCAAAGTTTAGTTCATTTACTGTTATGAATTTATTAATTTTCCAGGCAACTTGAAAAAGTTGTCCTTTAACCAGTTTGCTGGCGAAAAACCCAATTAAAAATGCAATGGATCTGTTTGCGCCACAAATAAATTTTAGAAAATATAGAGATACCTATCTACATTTCTCACAAAGATATTCCGAATAATATTTTAAGTTTAATAGTTCAACATTTTAGTAAGGCATTACAGAAAAAACTCAAATTTAAAAACAAAATACATTAGTAGTAGTCGATATGTTAGCATTGGGTATCCTATACATGCAACCATTACTTTTTGTAAATCAACTTATGGAAAGTATCACTTTCATATAACTCGTATATTAGGTATATATTTCTTATCTATGCATATAACTATGATCGTCAGGTTTTTGTAGGTAAATGATTGTTTAACCCTATTGCCTGAGCTTGTTTCTATACCAACCAGCATTAAATTCAGAGCAGCGGTCAAGTGTTTTTAAGTTTTTGGTTTTGGTTCCTAACTCTTGCAAGAAGTGTCTCCTCCAATCTAGATTGCGCTTGACGACGCGAAGCGGTGTTCAATCGGCTGCAGTTGCGTGCAGAAAAGAACCACTTGCTGCACTTATTAGGAAAATAACTATTTTACTAAAAATTGGCTCTTTTGAGATTTAATAGGTGTTAATGCTTTCTGTCATATTTGATCTAAAAAACGAAACGATCAAATTCATATCATTTTTAAATTTTGATTTTTCACATTATATTATTACACTATTATTGTTCTACACATATACGGGGTGGCCCACTTTTCGTAGAAGGTTTTATTTTAAGAGGAAAATTTCATGTCAACATAGGTTCGTAAACGCTTCATACACGTTGAAAGTATTGATTATTTTTTATAGTGAGATATTTGATATTACAATGGAGATATTTAAACCAAATTTGGTAAGCCGCAACACTTATATAGGGTAGCAGATTTGGTGGTAATATGAAGGCCCACAAATAACCAGTGGCGGAGTTGTAGGGTTTCGTTTCCATTGGTTAAAAAAAAAACAGTACCGCCCTGTCCAAAATAAAATTTGAGTCCTATCTCAAAAGGAGCGATTAATTCTCAACAAAAGTAGTGCCTCTTGACATTTTTTCGTATCTGCCACAATTGCGTACCGAATTATTATTTTTTTGGTCAAATTCAAAAATTAATTCGAACTTGTTTTAGGGTAGAATATCATTTTAATTGCTAGCACCATTTTTACAATGTAATGCCTGGTGTACAATTCAATCATATTTTGAACACCTACTTTAAATTAGATGACAAAGATGTAAGATTGTGAATGTAAATGTAAATACAAGAAAAAGTAATAATGGGCATAAGCACTCAAAGTTAGTAAACAAAAAAACTAGTAACAGGATACACGTGTTTCATGAAATAGCGCCGTTGTGGTAAGCGCTATCGAAAAAAAGTTCAAATGAAATATGTAGAGAACAAAATTGTGCACAATTTTGGTCTTTACATTTTTCGTCTGCGACCAATAGTTTCCGCTCTACGCCGTGCCAAAATTGGGGGTTGGTTTGCAATTTTAAACAGTTCGCGAGCGGCAACGACTTCCGTTAATTCTGCATTGGGGTCATCAACATTCATTGCGTACATATTGCCAAGTATAATAGAGCTGGCGGGGAGTTCAGAAGCCTCCAGAAGATCATGGACGGCGAAGAACAACCACAGGACTGGACGCAATACGGATTTCAAAGGAACCAACTCCAGAGGTTTTACCTAATAAGAGCATCTCGTGCAGATGCCAGAAAGGTTATGGACCTGCTTGTGGTTGCCGGAAGGCAGGATTAAAATGTTCGGTTCTGTGTTTACACTGTACTGGGACGTCCTGCGAAAACATTCCCGACCTGACTGCGTTAGACGGCAACACAGAAGATGCCGAAAACGTTTCCGATCAGATACAGGACGATGAGGACCAAACAGACAACGCCGAGTTTGCCGATTCTGTCTCTGAATTGATGTCCGAGGATGATGACAATGAAGGCGAGTCAGCTTCACAATGTCGCAAGAGACTCAAAGTGAAATAAACTCCGATATCGACCGTGGATTAGGCCTCTTGGGGATACCACATTAAGAAAAAAACGCATCGATCAACAACTCTACCTCAAGGGTGGTGTGGAAGCGAGTTGACAATGACATTTTCTTGGTTTCATGTATGCACAAAATTAATAAATGTGGCGCCTAGATCAACAATAATAAGGAAATATTGACCGTAGATATTAACAATTAGAAATTAAATACCCATATCGGAGTATGTAGCGACGCGCTTCAAAAAATCATATATTTTATTATATACGACCAAATGTATCAAATCAGGCATCTGCAGACTCGGACAAAATTAATCTTTCAGAAAAAAAATATTACAGAATTGTTTAATAGCGATATTCGTCTTAATGCGTGATTAAATTCTGATTTTGTTGAAAATTGCAAACCAACCCCCAACTTTGGCACGGCGTAGAGCGGAAACTATTGGTCGTAGACGAAAAATGTAAAAACCAAAATTGTGCACAATTTTGTTCTCTACATATTTAATTTCACCTTTTTTTCGATAGCGCTTACCACAACGGCGCTATTTCCCGAAAAGCGTCCCGACGCAGAGTTTTCATCCCCCCACCCCTCGAGCGGCAACACCCTGAGGTCGCAAACTCAGGTGTACTATCAGGGGACCTATGCCTACCATCCCACCAAATTTCATTTCTCTCCGACCTTTTGCGAATAGAAACTCCCCATTGCCTGGCCTAAAGTACCACATACCGGAACCTATCACCGTGTCATGTATTAAAATATTGTGTCAAAACTTGGCTCCTAGCTCCTACACAGGGCGATTTCCGTTTCAAGTCTTTTATAATGCCCATAAAGCACCTGGGGTTCTTTATTCAAAGGTATTCACCAAAAAAGTATGATTTTTTCAATAAATTATTTCAGGATATTGAGTTCTTGTTTCGCCGCGAACTATCACTTGATGACATATTTCTCGAATAAATTAAAAGTAAAAAAATATTTTTAAAAAAAGCTTTTATTTAAATGCGCTAAAAAGAATAAAATAATCTTTTCTTTTAAAACTTTTACTATCAACTTATAACGTCATTCCACAATTTATATGATATAAAAGCTTGTCGCGAGATTTAAGTAGTGGTATTTACTTAGTTTGAAAACTTAAATCTCGCGACAAGCTTTTATATCATATAAATTGTGGAATGACGTTATAAGTTGATAGTAAAAGTTTTAAAAGAAAAGATTATTTTATTCTTTTTAGCGCATTTAAATAAAAGCTTTTTTTAAAAATATTTTTTTACTTTTAATTTATTTTGTAATTTTTAGTTTGGCCAGGTGTCTGAGTCTATTCATCTCAGTTAACGCATCATTGTTGCAAGGTCGTTTGCCGGTTAGTTTAGAACAGTCTAGCTCTTCAATGAGGAGACCTTCTAATGACCATCTTGGGTGTTCCGCCATGTTGGATTTAGAATGACGTCACACATATAATCATGCATTGTCATCCAAATTAAACGTGTGTACAAAATTTCAGCTCGATCGGTTGAAATTTAACTAGTCCGCCATCTTGAGTGTTCCGCCATGTTGGATTTAGAATGACGTCACACATATAATCATGCATTGTCATCCAAATTAAACGTGTGTACAAAATTTCAGCTCGATCGGTTGAAATTTAACTAGTCCGCCATCTTGGGTGATCCGCCATGTTGGATTTAGAATGACGTCACACATATAATCATGCATTGTCATCCAAATTAAACGTGTGTACAAAATTTCAGCTCGATCGGTTGAAGATATCTGCTTCAAAATTGAGTTGCAAGATTCCACCCGAACAAATTACATACATACATACATACATAGATACATACATTGCAAGTTAAATAAAAGCTTTTAAAAAGGTTCACTTTTTTGGGTTCCGACATAATACCTTTTTTATTTTAAAATAAAACCAAAATAGGGTTAGTTACTAAGAAAGTCGAAGCCTTATAAGCATAAAACCCTGTACTTACCCTACATTCCACTGAGCATCCACTGTTATTCAACATAAGATCGTCTCCTAAAGCGTCCCTCAGAAATTTACTTGCGTCATACTCGGACTCCTCGCTCCTTGGTGTGAGGCACCCTTCAAAATTTGCCTCTAGGTCTTCCACAGTTGTGTCCTTGTTCACATTATCTATGGAACAACTGACTTTAGATCCTAGTTGGTGATAGTTTATCCAGTTTTGCCTAGAAGGAATTGAATACATTTTGATAAGCGCCTCAATTTGAAGCAGTTTTGCAGGATTTTTGACGTGTCATTTTCCTGCTTTTAAACATTAACATCTACATACCTATTTTGTCCTTCAAAAGACTCAAAACTGAAACAACTGGCACCACCACAACTAGTAACAGAACTTATACTTTGAGGAGAATTGGTAGAGTCATCCGTGCTTTGAGACCCTCTGGATAGACGTCGTTGATACATGCGCATCTGGTAGTGGTTAAGGACGTCATTGTATTTGCCCAAGACCTAGAGAAAACTTATTTCAGACTGGAAATTTTCACAGGCAGAATATAATGAATCTGAGTTTCTTCCGGATGGATCCTGCGTCAGCGAAACCTCTCGTTTCAAGCTTTCATTCTCGATTGCACGGGACATCCTCAGGGCGCGACGATCACACTGAATCTCACTGAGTCTGTCCCCTGAGGATGTCCCGTGCAATCGACGGCGAAATGTTGGAACGAGAAGTTTCGCTGGCGCAGGATTCATTTGGAAGAAATTCAGATTAATTATTTCAATATTGTTTTTTAAACACATACCTACCTAATAAATCTTTATTCTGTCGTTCATTTTATTGTTTCTCTATAACCTATAACGTTTTACATATTCACAGCAAAAATGTGACTTACCAATTGTTGAACAACTTGCGAATCGTCACCACTACTACCCTCTTTGATTTCCTTCGACTTCATCAGTACATTCTTGCCCATCAGCACCCTTGATCGAGGCCTAGTTCGAACCTTAGCCTGTGGACTGACTTTCGCATCTATTTTCGCGTAACTCTCTACACAATTTCTTTCGTTCACAGGTGCTAGCGGTTCCCCTTCATCGTTTATAATAGGTAGATTCACTTGTAGTCTCAAATTTCCTTTTCTCCTTCTTGGAGATTCTGATGTGGTTGTTGTACAACCCTGACGCCTCATTTCTGGTGTCTTTTTTTCGTCAACATTTTTGTGAGATTCTTCTCTAACTTCAGCTTCATCTTTTATATTTGGAGAAGCATCCGATTCTTCTGATGAAGACGGTTTAACCATGTCGTTGTAATTTAATAGCAGTTTGACGTGCAAAGGATCTGTCTTTGGCGAATGTGCAGCGAAGTCATTTTGATGAAAATTATTATTAATATTAGAATTTAGAGAGCATTTTCCGTGGTTGTTGACTTTGTTCTTTATGGTAGAACTGTGCAGTGGGACGATTTCTTCCGAAGATATCGAGGTTTCTACGATTTCCGACATTCTTACTGATGCTAAACCTACGAACCAGGCATATAAATTTGCATAAAAGTTATGACTGGGTATAAAATTCCTAAAATAAATAATACTGGTGTAATATACAGGGTGTCTCTAAATTATGGTGCCAATATAATATGACAGGTAGAAAATGTCATTTGAATAAGGAAATTTAATCGGATTTATACATGGGTAATAATGCAATTCATTGGGTAAGAAAGATTTTTTATCCATCGATAGTACACCATAGTGAAAGCTTAAATCGGAGTTTTTGACCATCAACCACATGCAGGTTTTCCGCCATCTTGAATTTAAGGATTAATTAGTTTTTCGCCAATAACAGGTGCATTTTTAATTTTAGCTAAAAAATAGCCGATGCTATTTTTGAAGGAAAAAAGGTGCTCTACAAATTGGTTCTCTTAACATTTTATTGCATTTTGCATATATAACAAGTTATAATAAAATAATCGAGAAAAAAGGGGTTGCAATTTTTTTCACATCTAATATATTTTTTCTGATAACGACAGCGCAAAATTTTCTTAAAAAATATTAATAAACACAAAAGTAATTTATTTCTTTACAAAATGCCAACAAACAAATAAAAATAATTTAAATTGTTGCAGCTTTATTAATAAAGTCACTGTCTAAGACGACAAGTACATTTTCTATACGTTTCCTGTTATGGCACACCAGCCACCTTAACTCA
This sequence comes from Pseudeuparius sepicola, assembly GCA_963920635.1. Taxonomy (NCBI): domain Eukaryota; kingdom Metazoa; phylum Arthropoda; class Insecta; order Coleoptera; family Anthribidae; genus Pseudeuparius; species Pseudeuparius sepicola. Next base: position 23,709,985 of record OY987298.1, on the reverse strand, counting down.
TATGGACTTACTAACTCTCAGGCTTCTATATTATTTTTAGACTTAATTCGTTTATAGTGTCTGCGGCGGTTTTGAATACTCGATATTTGACCTCAAAAATGTAGCATTTTGAGATGGCACAGAGAAAGACACATATTTTCTATTGGAACTTTTACACCAATATTTTTAGTGGTCCTGTTGACCATTCAACTGTTTTAAGGGATTCCATAGCACATACTTATTGACTTGCCAGATGATGTCTTTAAAATTCCTATTTTGCTTAACTTTGACAACCCGCAGAAAGAAACTCCCTGTATATTTTGTGTTCAAATTTGGTATATGGGGGTTTTACGGTGTCCTGATTAACACTGAGGTGTCAGATTATAAATAAAAATCGCTAAATGGTTTTCGTCATTTTTTACTAGAAAAAAAAATCGTAGTAGGCCTTGAAAATTGAAATTAAGACCTGAAATTTTGCACTAACGTAGAGTTTTTGTTACCTATCTTTAGAAAAAAAAACGTGTAAAATCGGATGGAAAATAAAAATTTTACGTTGCGCCCAACGTTGAGATGCTACCGGAAATAAACTATTGCCGATAGAGAAAAGTTTTTCAGACAAATATCATAGGTGATTTTATAGTGAAAATTCTGTTAAGAAAATTTCGCGCTGTCGTTAGCAGAAAAAAATATTAGATGTGAAAAAAATTGCAACCCCTTTTTTCTCGATTATTTTCTTATAACTTGTTATATATGCAAAATTCAAGAAAATGTCAAGAGAACAAATTTGCGGAGCACCTTTTTTCCTTCAAAAATGGTGTCGGCTATTTTTTAGGTAAAATTAAAAATAGTACAGCTGTTATTGGCGAAAACTAATTTACCCCTAAATTCAATTTACTTATAATAGTTTCTTATAAATATGGATCCGAAAATGCATAATAAAAAAGTTACATGGTGATAAAGGTAGGTACAGTGTGAAAAACATATTTTCGCAATAAGAGAAGTTATATAATTTAAATTGACATTTGTTGTAGTCCTTAAGTGCGACAATTTCGTGTAAAAACAATTTATTCCCATAGTGCAGAGGCGGAGGGGCGAGGTAGCACAATAGGTTTTATATCAAAAGAAAAAAAATATTGTCCTTTGTATTTTCAAAAAATATACCTATATAATTCTCTGGAAGATAAATTAATATTTCACTAAAAAGGTACTCTTGTTCAATGACGCTAAAATATACCGTTCTCTTCAAAATTTCTTAAATGCAAAGGACATTTTTTATTGTGTTTACGCGAAATTGTTGTACATCAGAGACTAAAGGACTTCACCAAGTTTTATATGTATAAATCGCATAACTTCTGTAGCCCTTATAGCGAAAAATATGTTTTTCAAACCGTACCTTTATCACCCTGTAACTTTTTATTATGCATTTTAGGACCGATGTTGTTTATTGGAAATTATGTTCAAAATGACATTTTCTATATACCTATCATATTACGTTGGCATCATAATTTAGAAACATCGTGTATAAATTTTTTGTTGCTAGCAATTAATTGAGAATATTTGCGAAGGTGTATGTAGTTTTTCATGGGAAACATCATCGTTGTTTCTTTTTATCGCATTCGTATTCGTAAATTATAAATGGTAAACATTATAGAAATTGACGTAATTTTTAATCTAATTAATTAATGTGTTGGCATTTTCTTGTTATCGGTGCCACTATCTAATGTACTCATATAAATTAAACACCATCCACTATTATTTATTATGAAAAAAGTGGCTATTGGCACTTATAAATAAAAATGTTGAAATGGCAGAATAATTAATTATTTGAAAAAATATTTGAAACTAAAAAAGCTGTAAGATATTATACATTTGCTCATATTATTTTTGATAGGATATTTGGAATGTTTTAATTTTTCGTTTGCCTCCCTCTCCCTAAAAAAGATTATTTTAGTATTTTCAAGAATATAACAAAAACTTACATGCATTGCCATTATTATCCTGATTTACTTTTTGGAGCACATCTTTGAGAAAATACCTAAACTGATCCATTGGAAAAGATTAGGTGTACAAAATTCACGCACTTAACATACCTATATAGATTTCAATTTGTTGTTAATTATCACTTTCATATTGCCCATTTTAGAGCTGGTCTTTGTACAAATTCGCAACCATTCTCGAACTGAACCAACACATTTCACGGTTGTAAATAAGGTTAGTATTATTTTTTTAGGAACTGTTTTGATCCTACTAGGTGTGCCAAACAGAATTAAATATGAGGCGATATTGCGTTTCGTTTTATCAAAAATAGGTGGTCAGTATTAGTTTCAGAAACGATATTCAAAATATTTTTTATTCATATGGGTAAATTTAAACAAATTAAGGAATTTTGTTGGATATCATAATAATATCTTAACATGCCTACCTATTTATTATATTTTATAAATACTCACCAGTGCAATTTAGATTATACTTTAAAGCACATTATAGATGTAGAGCTTCTTATAAAATACCTAGGTACTCGCCGCGCTGTTAACAATTCATTTTAAAATAATTATTTTATGTGAACTAGTCTAACGCCAAATTCGCACGATTGTTCCAGGAATCTACATTTTTGAATCAACAAGCGATTTGTTTATCGCTAAAATAAACAAAAGTGAGGCTTATTGTCTAAATATTACAAATAAAAATATCTCAAAGTGCAAAGTGACGAATAAATTATGTGGAGTACCGGTATCCCAGAAAAGACACATCGGTATCTATTGGAAAAGATTAGGTGTACAGAATTCCTAAACCTAATCCTTGGAACCAATGTATTTATCTAGAGTTTTTACAAGCAATTATTGATGGACTCAATACACCTGCTAGGAATGGAATTTTTTGTCGGCCTACAGGGTGATCGAGAATTAAACATACTTCCATAATTGTCTAATATAGATAGGTACTAGTAAGTACCGACTTTTATGTCCACTGATTGAGTTAACAGGAAAAAAGTTGTTTCAAATTAAACAAATACCTCAAATATGAAATTTGAACTAAAGAAAGGATATGTACCTACATACTCATATAATATTAATAAGCAAGAATGGGCCTGTTCTACACATTTTTTTTTATTTTTGATTATGAATCTTAATAGTATATAAAAAACGAAAATGCCCTAAAAACGTTTTTGAAATTCTGATTGGCTACTGTTTTGCGACGTTGAAATTTATATTATTTATTTGCGAAATTTAATTTATTAACTCCAAATATTCTGACATCGTTGTTTTTTGCAGTTGATCTTCATTGTCCAATTATTCTTAAGCTAATTCTCGAATGTGTTTTCATCATCGCCTAAAATGGCTATCAAAAGGTTTTCCTGATGATCAAAATATTCCTTTGTCTCAATTATGGGACCTATCACTTTTTTCAGTTCTTCAGGGAGATAACCAGTGGCGCATCCAGAAAATATGATTGGGGGGGGGGGGGCAACTTAAAAAGGTTGACGTATTGCATACAAAATATTTTATGATTAAAATAAATTTCCAGGCCAGGTCCCGGATTGGGAAAATAATTGCCGATAGTTGCACAGAGGACAGTACATCTACGATACCACCCCCTAGAGAATTTTTTAAAATATGAGAGGTCCCCCTGCCCCCCCCCTCCCGGGTGAGCCACTGGAGATAACAATACTGATAATGCTAAATAAGTACCTAGCACCATCCTTATTACAAGACCAATTAAATTTGATTTTAAATCAGCATACGGTTATAAAGTTTAACTTTTAACTTTCTGCAGGTTTCCAGAAAAAACGTTTATTAGTTCGTTTTACATTAAAGAATGACATGACCAGCCCACAGATTGACAGATTGTTATAGACACGACACACGATCCACAAAAACTACCTGTGTCTGTACGGTCGAGTTCGGACATCCTTTTATACAACTGTCTTTTTCTAGAGAATCGATTTCGATTCAATGTGCACGTCTGAGATTAGAACGGAGACCGAATTTTTGGGGCTTCGATTACTAGTATAACCGGCAACGTCGCAAACGCAATTTCATTGCTCCAAATTAAGACGCGCGGTTTAAAATTCTTATGTATTTTTTTAGTTAATAACAAAACTAGGTATTAACGAGAAAGATGCTGAGGGGGATTTTATTAAAGAGTTATGTGATTAATTTCATTCTATATAGTAGTAAGAAATATCGAAATTCGATTGAGTGAACAAGCCCCCATTAATGGTCATATCTGATATGTTCATCACAAAAATAATAATAGGATAAATTTGGAAGAACAAAACATAATTTAAAATTCAGTGCAAGCCAAATCAAGTAAATAATAAATTGAGATGTTAATTTCAAAAACAGCAGCAAGTTCGAAATTATCAAAATTGCGGTATCTGTGGCATGGAGTAGATTTTTATAAGCTAACCGATGACATTAGCAGTTTTTCTAAAAACGACACTACTTGTTTCAAGTTATAGCCTTGTTTATGGATTTAGCCAATGTCTCACACTGATATAAGGACATGACCATGACAGAAATGCACTAGATATACAGGACACAGATTATATATGCAAAAAATAAAGTTGTTCAGCTGTTTTTCGGTAGGTTTTAATAGAAAATAGAAGAAAATTAGTAGCTGGGCCACTTTAATTTTTAGCGCAATCTGTTGCTTAATTGTATCCAATATTGCTCATCTCGTGTCCTTATGACTCTGTCACACATTGGTTAACTATAGGAATTCCATAAACAAGTACGGACCTCGGAGCGCCACCAACTTGAGGGGTGCCAAGTTGTCACCGCGCTGAAACCGCGGCAGGCTTATAAACGCCTACGCGGATTTTTTTTTGCGATGACACTGTCGCTTGTCGCAGCACCCATACAAGTTTTTTCTATACTCCTATATCCGCTACCTGTCCGCCACAAATCTTTGAGATAGATTTGCCCAACAAATTCTTTTTTGGGATTTTTTTACGAAGCCACCGTCGTTTGTTACGGCACCCATACAGGTTTTTCGATACTTTTACATCCCCTACGAGTTTTCCACAAATATTTTTGAGATTCAGATTAATTTACAAAAAAATCAGAATTTCTTTACATTTTTCTCTGACGCCACTGTCGTTTACCACGGCATTCCTACAGATTTTTTCAATACTCCCACGCGCCCCCCAAAAATATATTTCAAATTGAGATTGATTTACACAGAACAGTTTTCTTTGGGATTTTTTCGCGACGCCACTGTTGTTTGTCACGGCACCCCTACAGTTTTTTTTCTATATTACTACATCCCCTATGCGTCTTAAAAAATATCTTTGAGATTAAGATTGGTTTACACAAAAGTAAGATTTTTTGGATTTTTTTTGAAACCCCAATGTCGTTTGTCACGGCACCACTAACAGGTTTTTTCTATATTACTACATCCCTTTATGCATCTCTCAAAAATATCTTTGAGATTGGGATGGATTTACACAAAAAATAAGATGTTTCTTGGATTTCTTGGAAATGTCCAGATTTAAAAAGAACATAATTGTCAAAGTAATAGTCACTTCCAGCATTGAGTAAAGGTTTACTCAATGCTAAAGGTTTACTCAATGCTTCCAGTCAAATCGGAAGATGGAAATAAGAACTGACCATTTTTTGATACTCCCTGTATATCATTACTAACATTCCGTGATTGTTTTTTCAATAACTTTTTGACAATCCCCATATAAAAAACCTGAAACTTGTGAGACTGCAAATCTCTGTGCTAAATATATAGTATTGTCAACAAAAATGCAGATTGTATTGTTAAATCATAGCATACAATAAAAATAAAATCTGAATTTTCGTTGATTATTAAAAAAGAAAAAGCATTGTGTGGGATTTGAATCTACGATGAAAAAAATGAAGTTTTCATAGGTACCTACGCGCCTTTACCCACTGGGCTATAGCACAGACCTATTAGCGAAGCTATATAGGTCTGTGGCTATAGCCACTTCTGTAAATTCTTTCCATGAGGTTGCTCATATCTAAAATAACAGCACAGACCTATTAGCGAAGCTATATAGGTCTGTGGCTATAGCCACTTCTGTAAATTCTTTCCAAGAGGTTGCTCATATCTAAAATAACACCAAAATTTTTGTACTTTTCGCATTAACTTTTGACAATGTTCTGCACAACAGAACTGCATGCCAATCGGTAAATCGTCATTTGGTATTTCAAATTTATCGTACATAATATATTGGCGTCAGTGACTATAGTATAGTCACTGCTGGCATGCATTTGAGAATCGTTCGGAGTCATTGCTTTTTCATGCAAACGGCAGAAGCAAATCATAAAAGAGGGGTCTAGCTTTAGCCTGTGCTTCACCTCAACATGTTGGAACCTCCTTTCAGGGTCTGTGAAGGCAGATAACTAGGACTCGTATGGATGTGCTTCGCGGCACGCTTTCATTTAAACGGGGGCTTCACCAAAGGCACCCTTGACTTCAGCTTAGAGCAAAAGTGAAGGTCACGGGTTTTTGAGACACCCTGTATATTTTGCAAAGTTTTTGAGACATCCTGTATAATTTTCCGCAAAATATAAAGGGTGTATCAAAAAACTGTGCGCTCACTTCTGGTCTGGTCTTTTTTTCTGCCAACCATTATTTTCAATTAGTCACTAAAAATTCGATCTTTTGATTATTCGATCTTTTGTTTCGTCCTTTTTTCTGCAAATCTTGCTCTGTGTTGTGTTTATTTATTTTTATTCCCATATATTTTCAATATTGTTTATTTTTCGAAGAGAAAAAGCCAGCTACTTTTAAAAAATAATTTATTAAATAATTATATAAAAATATCCATGTATCGCTATTACACAAACTTGATATAAAAACACAGCTCGTCTACATAATGCTTCTCAACAGAAAATATATGAAATAAATAAATATCCTAAAGTATCCTAGAATTACAAGTTTAATAGTGAAACTACAAAAATGTTCCAAGTGAGATTCAATAAGAAGATTATACATACAATAAATAATAACTTATTATAAACTCTATTCAAACTAAACGCAAGTGAAACATAAACACAAGTTGTTGCATGGCTTGATCGGCTGCTATTGGCTAGCCGGCAATAAAATCTGACCCGGCGGGCGAGTGCAGCGAGTCGGTGTTTCTTACAGAGGTGTATTAAGTTGCAAGTGGACCTTTATTTTATTCGATATAATTCTTTCGCTGTTTATTAATTGTTGAAGCTACGATTTGTGTTAATAGTAGAAATTTTCAGGTAAGTGAATGACTAGGTGTGCCATAAAAGTTTGTTTTTAAAGTTCTTAATACTGGGACATATTATTTTAATATTTTATATTATCAAATTCATAGAGATCGTCCTTAATGCGGCCCTGCCTCGTATTAGCCCTCAGAATTGTTCACGTGCTTCCATCGTGTAAATGTTTACGTGCCACTTGCATTTAGTTTGAATAGAGTGAAGTCTTGATATTGTCAAATTGGCACAGACTTATAATTTCCGGTAAATACAGAAAATATAATAAATTTATTAACATAACACAGAAAATTATATCAAAATATCGCAAGGTATAAATGGAAATATTTTCGCATCATTTCATATTTTGTACATACACAAATTTATATTATGAATATGACAGACACATAGTGGTACAAATTACAGTTTTATTTCATTTAAATAAACGACAAATAAACTACCTATGGAGTCGGCACAAACAAAAGCTGGTGTTCATAGAAATGAAAAGAAGAATCGTAGCTCAAGTAAATGAACAAAAATCCCGTTCCCACAGTCAGTCAACTGTAGATAGGAGACCGTCGAAAAATGGTAGATATAAATTCGCTTTTGTATTATGCAGCATACCGGCTAGTGAAGCGCTCCCTCGCGCAGATTAATTTTGCTTCCAGTCGAGAGTCGAGCGCCGCGCACCTCTACCCGCAGAGTTCTGCTTTCTTCGCGCGAACTTTCCCCGTCGCCCCCCGCGCCCTATAGTGCAGTAAAATTGGCCAAAACCCAAAAATAAAAAAAAAGTTCTTTCTGGCGCGAAATAGTTCCATACCCTCCTAAGAGTTAGTACTAAAAAGTTACACCACCACCAGCGTCGGGTTTCGGGGGGAGGGGGTGAAAAGGGCAGGAAATTCTTATTTTTCACAGTTTTGCGTGAATATCTAGTAAATTATGAGGTTTAGCGCAAACGTCATCCTATACGCAAATGATATACATTAAATTCCGAACAAGAATTGTTATATACAGAATTATGGTAAAGTGAACTGTTTCCATGATTCGTTCGTTCTTTTATGTGAAATCATTGCTAAATCTAATTTGTCCTTAGCTTGTAAAAATGAGAGAGTCATGAATATAGGAAGCTCATGTGAAAAACAAGAAAATATGTATTAAACAATCCTCATCATATGCTTCTGCAGAGATGGATGCGTCCAAAACTGCGAGTGTCGAAGAAGTGGTCTCAATTGTTCAAGTATGTGCATGTGCAGCAATTGCTTAGGACTTGCATGTCTCAATAGATATACTGTAATCATCGACGACGATTTAAATGATGATTCTCAAGTGGACGAAGAACACGAAGATTTGTTTCCTCTCACCAGCCCGAGTGAACTATTTGGTGCTGACTGATAACGCAATTAATGATTCACCTAAAACTTACAACCTTTTGTATCATTTTGATTTCCCTCCCATTTTTTTCAATACAGATTGCTTACTATATTTTCTTGTTTTTCACGTGAGCTTCCTATTCATGACTTTCTCATTTTCACAAGCTAAGGACAAATTAGATTTGGCAATGATTTCACATAAAAGAACGAATGGAAATCAGAACGCTACGATATAATGAATGAGGGCAAAAAGTGAGTACAAATTAACTAAGGCTACTAACTTGTATTGGATATATTTACAGTCATATACTTATGAGGTTATGTTGTGACAAAAAATAACAATCTACGGGTATAATATGTATCCATATATGCATAGGTATACCTATATATATTCTACATACATTATTCAGTTACTAAATTATACTGTAATCATTTTAAGTTTTTTCAACAAAAACTACGTTAAATAAAAACAAAGAAATCTTTACCTCTCCATATCATGGAAACCGTTCACTTTAAAAAAGAAAAATAAGAATTGCCTGCCCTTTTCACCCCCTCCCCCCGAAACCCGACGCTGGTGGTGGTGTAACTTTTTAGTACTTAGGAGGTTATGGAACTATTTCGCGCTAGAAAGAACTCTTTTTTTATGTTTGGGTTTGGCCTAATTTTGTGTTAGTTTTACTGTACCACTAGTAGAGGTAGTTCTTGGGCGGGTCGTCCGCCGGCTCGGCGCAGGTGCCGACGTGCCGCAGGGCGACGAGCGCCCTCGACCTGCACGACTCCATCTCCAGGAAGCAGCGGTTGCTGTAGGTCATCCCGTCGCTGGCGCACACCGGGTCGTAGTACGGCGGGCAGATGCGCTGGCAACCGCGGAACAGGAAGCCGGCGAGGCAGCGCTTCATCGGGACCACGAAGACGTGCTTCCTGCGAAGAATTTTTCATAATAATAATAATATAATAATAATGTTTATTTCAAGTCCAATTTAACAAACAATGAATGACAAATATATTAAGCTAGAAACGTATGACAAGTGGTAAGTAATTTATAAGTAATTTATAACTAGAGATAAACATTGTAGATCCTCAAAAGGTAAGAAAACCTTGTCTGAGAATTACATTTTCTTTAAGTAAGTACAATAACATAAATAACAATATAAAATTTCATGTTTATAAAATATGGAAAATATAGTTAATGGCAGATAAGTAAGTATGTATTTACAAATTACAACAAAATAACTATTAATGATTACCGCACTAGACAGTTAAACGCCATCAAATTAATTCTTACATTCTAGGTATGATTACAAGATTATGAATATCAGTTCTGGGGGTGTCGAGTATCCACTTCCTTAAACGGTTCTTAAAAATCGATATAGACGGGGATTTTGTGACAATTTCAGGAAGAACATTTAATGTCCTGGGAGACACAAATAAGTGAGACCTCTGCCCGAGACTTATGCATGGTAGGTACAGTCACTATCAGTTGTTGTCTTCGTAATAGAATGGTTCTTTGAATGAATAATCCCAGGAAGGTATCAAAGCCCTATTAGTGGAGTCAACGTAGACGAAAAATGGTGTTAATTATGGAAGTCATAAATTTGAATAAAACCTTTTGAAATACCTTCAAACATACTTTTATTTAAAAGTCGGCAGGTTGAAAAAGTGCGCATAAAAAAAAAAAACTCAAAAAATCGATTTTTCACCGAAATTTCTCAAAAATCGTCTACAATTAATTGTAGAATCATTATTTTTCAATGAAAATATATATTTTTATGTTTTTTAAAATGCTGATTATGAATAATTATGAAATTGAAAAACAAAATGACGCCTAGTAAAAATGAAGTTGAATGCAAGAATAATCGAATTTTCTTTAAGATTTCGTGAAATTTATTGCAGGTATTCATGATAATGAAACTGAAAACATATCTTGAGATGCTGATTGAAAGTGAAAATCAAGCAAATAGCTAGAAAAGCTCAAGCAGATTTTTATTTATTTCATGGCATGCTTGACCACGGAAATCTTTGAAAACAAATACCTACCTTCTTCTTTCAAATAACATGTTAATAAAATTATTATTTTGGCGATAACTCTGAAACTAATGAATATATCGAAATACCAAAGTATTTTTTGTTGTAAATGAAACCTACTTTTTGATTATAACAGAATAAATATGTCATTGAATTTAAAATTTCGGAGAAAATTGTAACAAAAGAATTTTTCGAATTGCGCCCTCTAGCGGTGACCACGAAATTCGAAATTATCTTACTGGACAATCATTTGATGGAAGAAGGAAATCTTTCTTCAACAAGCCCATTCAACCAATTCGGTTAAACCAAACCGGAGTTAGCAGCATTTATTCAAGTTAAGGTTTATCCGCCAGTCTCACCTCTATTTGAAGAGCAAGTGCAACGAAAATTGTTCAGGATTTGCTGAAGAGTGCAATAAAATTATTCTTGATATTTATTAGTTATTTTTTTTGAGAAAACTAATTTTTCAAATTTACTGTTGCGAATACGCCCCCTAGCGACCGACCTACAAACTTAAAAATAATTTCCAGCGATTTTTCGTGACCATATTACTTAAGAAGATTTTTTACCAAAGCTCCAGGACTCTTAATCCCTGAGATATGGTATCTATTTACCCTTAATGAAACACCCTGTATATAGCTTGGATTTTTGGGGGGGGATATATATAGGCTGTGCCATTCGTCCCCACGTCAATACAAGCTGTGCTCCAAGGGAACAGAATGACATCTGCCGACTAACACGCCTCATACAAACACACGTACATACATACACATATATAAACGCATGTTCTCAGTGGATCGAAAATGGGGACTATAGACTATAGTAGTATACAAACATGTATGAAGTACCTATTTACGAGAAAGAAAGCGGAAATTAATAGGTATATTTATTAGAGAATTCGTATTATTGTATGAAGGCTGAGAACATATGAAGAGAGTTTTTTTTCAAAAGCTGATAATCACGAGCGGAAATTATGTAGGAAAAATCTTTTGACTAGGAAATCGGAAGTTTAAAACGTGTACTTTCACTTAGGATTGGTCTCATCCCAGTAAGAAACCTCCTTCAGCTTGATTCTTGGATTTAAAAATAAGAAAAATCGAGTTCTGAGTTTCGGGAAATTAATTATAACACGGTTTACTGCAAAAATAAACGAGAAAAAAGAGAAATACATTAAAATAACTTATGCTATCAAAAAGCACACGTTTTAAGCTTCAAAAAAGTCACCAATTGAGTTTCAATATCTAATTTTATGCGGATATTATGAGCGTTTGAAATAAATATTGAATATACGATAGCAAAAATTTATGAAAAATCTCTATGTTCAAAGTGAAAAAAAAAAACAAACGAGGTTTGATATCGTAATCTTATATTGCTCTTTCAAAAGTACATACATTTAGTAGAAACATTCTTTATTTTTTATTAATTATTGTGAAAATGCATGAAATTTTGATCAAGGCCAACATTACAATATTATGACAGGCGTATCCCTTCATGGAAATTAATGCTATAAGATTTTTTTAATTGCTTTACGGTGTCACTTTCCAATAAACTTTGTTGCATATGAAATTAGTCTCGCGCTCCACGCGCCGCTCTCAATTTCGGCTGCCTCTTCAATACGAGGAAGCATTAAAACGTATGATCTTAAAAAATTCTCATTCATTACTTTAATATTTTACAAAAAATATGTAAATACATTTTTTTTTTTGAGAAATTGCCTGCTCTTTCGAATGGTCTTACTTAAGAGGGGGTTGCCGACAGCGAATGTGACCTTAGATTTCGTGTTTTTTTAAGTTGTATAGCATCTAATAATATTTTACCTGGCAAAAATTTAGTACAAACATCTCTGTCTTCATTTTAATCATAAGATATTAGAAGCAGTGTTTTGTTTTATAGGTTATGAAAACCTTGGGAAAAATAATAATTGCAATGCATATGCTGTTAAGATCTTATGATTAAAATGAAGACAGAGATGTTTGTACTAAATTTTTGCCAGGTAAAATGTTATTAGATTTTATGCTATACAACTTAAAAAAAAAACGAAATCTAACGTCACTTTCGCTGTTGGCAACCCCCTCTTAAATTCTATAAAAACGCTTATTAAATAAGTTATTAACAAAAAAACCTATATTTTTGACAGTTATTGTTAAATAAAAAAATCGCACACTATTTTGCCCTGCGGACTCTTCGGATTTTATTTTAAGACATCAAAACGAACACATTCTAACCAAATCTAAAACTCCCGGAATTTGTTCGAAGTTATTTTCCTGGTTGACTCCACTATATGTGTATTATAAAATATGTGAGACGGAAATCGCCAGCAAGTTTTGACACAATATTTTGGTATCTGACACGGTGATAGGTGTCAATATGTGGCATTTAGATACTTTTTCGAGTTATTGTTATTATGCTTAGTTGTGCGGCTTGTGGCACTTCCCTGACCGCCAAAACTAAAATGTTTGAGGATAATAATCCATCGATAGGTAGTTTTGTAATTAAAATAAACTTTTGAGGCACCAAGGTGGCATAAGCGTTTGTGCAGGTACCTACTTCTTCATAATTGAAAATTTACGATTAGATTTGCTGTATTATCAAGGATAGCTAAACTTAAAGACATAAACGTGCCTTATAATTTTTTGTCTGTATTGTAGGTACTGATTTCACGAAAAATGTGTTGCTCCTTCCTGGGGTTCTTTATTTAAAGGAATGGTTAGATAATTAAGAATTGATTTATTTGATACAGTACAGATAATGAATCTTCTAGAGTCGATCAGCGCCGGTTTTAGCTTGACTACCGCCGGGTGCTAAGTTTAAAAAACGCCTTCTCTATATTTTTTACTTATTTGTACAAAAAGCTAAACTTTTTAGTTGGGAGGTAGTCAGAAATTAAACAAAATAATAAATTGAATGTTTGTGGTAAAAAATTGCGTCGCAGGCGAAAATTTTTCAAATATTCAAGGTCAAACAATTTAAATTAACGAAAAGAAATTCCAAGCAAAATATATTCTTGTTAACTGGTGGTATTTTTTTGTTCATTATGACTCATAACATTTGTAGCCAAGAAGTCCTACTCAGTCTTCTTTTATAGAACAACAACAAATTTCGAAATTAGTTTTAGTGTGAGCCCATAAAAATCATTGCTTTTTAAACCAGGTATACAAAAGAAAGCAGAGGTGTTTGGTTACTAAAATGCGCCGTTGGCGAAAATTTTTAGAAATATAAAGCACAGATAGTTTAAAAGAGGTATAGAAAATTACAAAATCATAACAGTATAATATATTTTTCATCTTTTCTCAATGTAGGGGGCTTGAATCCCCAAACCATATACAACCCTGGGCTTATGCATGGGAAAAGACATCAGGTCTCGTGGAATCGACAATAATTGGATTTGACAATAGTAAGTATATGTTTCAATAAAAAAACGAGTTTAATCTTAAAGGTGGATTTATAAACTAGACGTTTGCGTTGGCGCTCGCCGTTGCCGTTTGCGTCGAAAATTCAATCCCAATATTTTACGTATAACCATTTTTATAAACGCCGTCGAACGTTGCCGTCTGCGTCCGATGCCGTCCGAGATAAACTAATTTCAGCTTTCACGTTCCGTCGTTCACATTTCTGGACGCAAACTGCGTGAAGGTCACCGTCAACTTCGAGCGCCAACGCAAACGTCGAGTTTATAAATCCACCTTTACTCTTTGAAAGGACATAACAATAATTTATAGGGGGTCCCAAAAATGTTATAGGCACTAACTTATATTTTACTTATTACTGATCATAATGAGTGTTGTTATTGATAATTATTGTTGTCAGATAAAAATCAACAATAAACAATTTTGTAACACTTTGATATTTTGAAATAATTTCGCCTGTGGCGCAATTTTTAAGCGCAAAGGTTAAAATTCAATGGTTTTATTTTGGACAACGTCTAGCTACGGCCTTGATATATTGTATGTGGCCGAAAAAACAATAATTGAAACTGTAACTTCCTAGGGGAGATGTGTACAAAATAACATACCCTTTAGAAATGGCATTTAAAAAGTTACTAAATATGAATGATTAAGGAAGCTACGAAAACACACTGCGTAACGCGTAACATTAGACAATGTGTAACTATGATCAAACCTATAAAAAAATAAAAACTCTTTATAATACAAATGAAATTTAAATAAAAATCCAAAATTCATTTTACCTCCCGGTGTAAATAAAACGACATATTATTATCTCCATGCAAGGTACATTTTAAGGAAAACATATGTCACAAATAAAATTCTTGCAATACAGCAGTGTATTCTATATGGACCCAATCCCTGTATTACGAATCCCTGTACTACGAAATGAAAAAAGGAGAAAAATATAGTTTCTAAGGAACAACAAAGGGGTTGGGGATATAGTAGCTTGTGAAAATGTTATGGAAAAGTGTGACGAAACGGCAGAATTAATGATATTAGCAGCTGAATTACTAAAGATGCTAAAAATTATTAAACTGTAAAATAAGCCGAATTGGAACGAATAACCGGTAATTACCGCGGATACATTAAGGTTATGCCCTGAAATCAATCGGCTATTTGTTGGTCATATTGGAGGTAGATGTTGCAAAATTTCAATGACAAAAAGTACACACAGGTACCTAAAAACTATTGAATTTTACTAATCCAAGTCCATTTTGTTACTTAGGTACCATTAAGTACTAAATATGACCAGGGCCGGATTAACACTAAGGCCAACAAGGCCCGGGCCTGGGGCGGCAAACTTTACGGGGCGGCAATTTACCAAACTGTATGCAGTTTAGAAATTCCCTATGGTGAGCCACCCGGTATAGCCAATATTTTTTTATTTTTGGAAACCAGTAAATCACATATTATATTATGTAAAGCTTTCGCAGTTTTGTATTGATTTATATGATAAATAATTTTAAAATCTATTGGTGCGCCGAGCGCCTAATCTTTTTTGTAAGATAACTTTAATTTATAAAAGCATTGGATGCAGGACGCGGGCAGCATAAGACCGCGAAATCAATCAACCCTTGAATCTTGAATCACTGAAATCATCTAAAAGTGCTCATTTTTGAGGAAAAACAAACTGCAAGCCGTTTTCCCCATTGTGGATATTGCGCAGAAGGTTCTCGGCACTCAAATGTATACAATCAACACTAGGACAAGAAAAATTAAATGCACTTGCGATATTATCCATTGAGCACTAGTTGCTGGGGTCATTGGAATGTTCTGACTTAATAAATTCGTTTGTCAATCTGAAGGCCTGAAAGAAAAAAATAATAGTAAAAAAATATTTTTTAAAACAAGTTTTTATTTAAAGGCTCAAAAAAGAAGAAAATAAACTTTGAAATAAATCAAACCAAAGCAAACCCATAATTTTGTTACATTATACAATTGTATATTATGATATAAAAGCTTGTCGCCAGATTTTCGTGTGTAAATTTCGAGATAAATTTCTTTTATAGAAAAATACAATTTCTACTTAGAACTACTTTCGTCAAGATATTATACAGGCTGGACCCAGGTACGATAGGTGCAAAAGACAAAAATTTTAAAAATCAAGCAGGCCTTGATAGGGGCAATTTATTCATTTTCAGTTAATAATAAACTAATACCTTTTCCTTAAGAGATATCGAAAAGTTTTATTATAACAAGTTGTTCAGAATGCAAATCCAAATATTAAAACAATGGACATACTTTTTTTTTCAAATTTCACATTGATTTTTGAAAAAAAAAATCAATGCCGATTGTTTTAAAATTTGGCACAAGGTCTTAAATTCGCATTCTGAGCAA
This sequence comes from Pseudeuparius sepicola, assembly GCA_963920635.1. NCBI lineage: Eukaryota > Metazoa > Arthropoda > Insecta > Coleoptera > Anthribidae > Pseudeuparius > Pseudeuparius sepicola. The sequence goes on along the minus strand of OY987298.1, from coordinate 23,693,626 downwards.
CTTTTTTTAATAAATGTACTTGATGTGAGCTAAAACCGCAAAAATTGAAAAATTTTGAAAAATCAAAGTGTGCGGATTGTTTTAAAATTTGGTACGAAAACATAGATTTGCATTCAGACAACTTATTCTAATCAAACTTTTCGATATCTCTTAACGAAAAGGTAATTTACCTGAACTGAATAAATTAATAAATTGTCCTTGTCAAGGCCTGCTTGATTTTTAAAATATAAAAATATGGTGCAAAATAGTTTCTAATCAAGCAAGGCTGCTCCCCCAATGGTCAAGTTTCAACTCGAATTTTTTTTGTGTTTCATTCCTATCGTATAGTCATAGTCGATCTGGGTCCATTCTGTATATTCTCGCGAAATTTTCGTGTGTAAATTTCTTTTATAGAAAAATACATTTTCCACTTAGAATTACTTTCAAGATATATAATATATTCTCGCGACCAGCTTTTATATATCTTAAACCTAATATTATCATTTTATATATTATACAATTGTATAATGTAACAAAATCATGGGTTTGCTCCGGTTTGATTTATTTAAAAGTTTATTTTCTTCTTTTCAGAGCATTGCATTAGAAGCTTGTTTTTATAAATATTTTCTACTATTAATTAATTTATTATTTTTGTAGTTCAAGAAAATTTATCCGTCTTGTTGGAACTGTGGCCATATTGAATTTAGTGTGATGTCACTAACTTTATCGTTTTCTACTCTTCAAGCCGTTTAATTTCATACCCATATAAGGGGAGTTCAATTGGATGTCAATAAGTGGTTCTAATTTAGCTTGCAAGATTTTACCTAAACAAAAAATTTGTAAAAATTTTTAAATGTTGAATAACCAATCATACATTTATTTTTGTTTGTGTAGCTTGTTTAGGAATTACTATTTATATTTTCTAAGTTCAATAAACTATAATCTATAATAATAATAAAGATAAAGGGTATTATTGTTGTTATTATTATTATTACCAAGTTACGGGCGGCAATAATTATTGAAAGGCCTAGGGGCGGCAAACTACTTAATCCGCCACTGAATATGACGTCTCCAGGTACTTGTTAACTGAATATCTTCTCCTTCAAATTTATTATCTACACTTATTACATATTTATCTTCATCCATTTCCAATAAATTCATAACTTTTTACGATAAGAATTAGGCCCACAACCCGAAATCCCAGAAAAAATTGATAGTGGAAAGATGTTGATAACGTCACAAAGGGCTTGTTAATGACTTGAAATTATATTACCTCTTATATCCAAAACCGCTCGAAAATCATTGTCATCAACAATACCGTTTGTTACCGGTAATTAGCGGTCATTCCCTCGAATTCGGCTCTATAGTTTTATATAACGACAAACACTATATAACGACAAACAGGAAATTGATCTGTAATTAAAGCCGGATTAATAAGAAGTTTTTAAACAATCTAGTGTTCAAAGAGTTAGTGCTAGTAACGGCTAAGTAATTGCCCTATATAATTTCACTTGTCGAATATTTTGCACCAACATGAAGAACATGAATGGTCCGGTGTATGAGCTAGACGTAAATGTCTTTTAAATGGTATAGTTAAACACTTATAGATGTCACTAGCCTAGCATACAAGATATTTTGACCTCTAATAGTAAATAGTAGGTAATTTGCAATATACCTAGGTATATTTAAATAGAAAATAACTTAAAATCTGTTATATCATCATTAAAAAAATAAGAGATTAAAGTTACTTCATTATCAGCGATGTTTTCGTTTTTGCTACTTACCCGCAGTTATTTCTCTTCATTTCACACTCGCTCCTGTATATTTTGTTATCTGAACCGCAGACGAAATTCCGATCTTCGGAACATTTCTCATTGCAGAGTGCTGTAGTTTTACAGTGGTGCAGTGGCACTTCAATGACTAGTTGGCCGCAGGTTTCCTTCTTCAGATGGCAAAACGACCTGGAACAAATGGACGGTAAACAAATGAATTTTGGTTAGACATTATGTAAAATGTCGTGCTAAATAGTTTGCTGATATTCACATTATAGACACAATTTGTGAATTGCATTCAAACATTGTCAAAATGAAACAGGAACCAGCATTATGTTTATGTCGGTGTCGTATTTTAGTAGACATGCAGACACTTTTTCTTTAATAACATTTACCGATTCTTATAATCGGTATCAGATTTGCCGCTAACAAAGGTTTAGTTAAGGGACGGTACCGTGCACAAACGCATAAGTACCATTCGCTTTTCAGCGGTGCTGATGAAAAGTGTCGTAATTGCCAGCTGGGCACCCGTACCGGATGAGATTGGTGACTACGCCACAGTTCTCTATTATTGTGGATTGATTACGGTGGGTTCCAGAGGCGGATCCAGGCAAATCTAAACGGGGGGGCGGTGTGGTAAAATTTTTTCCTGAGGGGCCGGGTTAAAGGCAATTTTTCGAATATAGGTAATATGTATTTTTGTGAAAAATAAAATAATTTATTTCTCTAGAAAAAAACAAAAAAAATGTTTACCCAAACAAAAAAAAAACAAACTTAAATAATAAACATAACAAAACAAAATCACAAAAAGGAACCATAATCCTTTAGATCTAAAAAAATAATGTACTTATCACAAAATAAAATCATATTTTCTCTTCTTTCGCGCAAACTGATATTTTCTTCATTTATGGGTCCTACATTGTGCGGTGTATATTTATATAGGGCTAAAATACTTAGTCTGTCTTGGACCATAATGGTACGTAACCATGTTTTAATTCTTTTAAGTGAAGAAAAATTTACTTCCGCCGATGCATTGCTTATCGGGAAACTGGTATTGCCAGCACAAGCTTTATTGAGAAACTGAGGAAAATATACTAAAAACGCTCTTTAATTGTACACTATATTGTGACAGGGAAATATTTCATGTCCTTAGAATTCCCTAAGCGGCGGTCATATTGATATTATTGATAGGTGACGGAGGACAGGGCCGCATCAACATTTTACTCGCACACGAATCATAAATTTAAATAAATAGAAATTAACATTAAGTAAACTCTGTTCTTTGAAGCATAGAAACAGGCTATAGTTATAGTTTCTGTGTTTGAAGTTAGATTAGAGCCACATACACAGAGATCGAATATCAAAGGTTAAAGTTAGGCATCTGTCACAAGTTCTGACATTTTTGCCGGACATGCTAAATACGTCCCTGTAGGCGCCCAAAACATTGCTGCCAACCTTGTATTACCAAATTAAGAAATGTTTTTATTTCTAGTGTACAACTAAAGAGCGTTTTTAGAGTACCTAATAACACTCCGGTTGTAAAGTAGGCGCACTGAGAGATTGCGTCCGCGGGGAAGCGGGGAGCGCGGAGAACGATTTGTCGCTATTGGCCGATTGCAACAGTGCAAAAAATGCACCGCGCTTTCGTATTCGCAATTAAAAATAGAACCAAGGCGAGGTTCAGAGGACTGATTATCCCTAGGCGTGCGCGTCGAAATTAATAATACTAAGAAGTTTTCAAAACTATAAATTTCGACGCGCACGCCTAGGGATAATCAGTCCTCTGAACCTCGCCTTGGTTCTATTTTTAATTGCGAATACAAAAGCGCGGTGCATTTTTTGCACTGTTGCAGTCGCCCAATAGCGACAAATCGTTCTCCGCGCTCCCCGCTTCCCCGCGGACGCAATCTCTCAGTGCGCCTACAATAATATTGGTTGTAGAAAAGGGGGGGGGGCGGTCGCCCCCCCCGCCCCCCTGTATCCGCCACTGATGGGTTCCCGGATTAATAATGATAATAATTCACAATTCACACCCTCACAATACTCCAAACTAGGAGTACCCCAGAATCAACCACATGCTTGTGCTGGTCCCGATAGAATTAGGATAGTATTCGCTCAAGTAGGAAAACCCTAGAAAACCGTAGTAATCCCATTGAGTGTAGGGCAATTAGTAAACTACACAGATAAAGCTATTAACGCGCAGTACCATTTTACCTAGTGCTCTTGGCCATCAGCGTTGTTTTTCTAAAGACATGTTGTGTACTGTGTACGCTCTGCCCCAACCTCGAGTCGAACCGCAAGATCGATCGAAGGCAGGAAAACATGCAGTCTAAAAACTTCATGACGCTACGAACGTCGCCAGAGGGCGCTCAGAAAATTAAGAAATGTTGCTTAGAGAAAACAATTTTTACACGTTACTTACAGTAAATTTTGCTTTTGGTAATCCTATACTACCGTATATTCTTTCAAGATTAGAAAACTGTCTCACTTCGCGTTAGACCCATGACCCATACAATAGTCTTAATTAGATACCTACTCCAATAATTATTAAAAATGTTTTTACAGTGCGATTAGATAACTTTTCTATAAACTATTTTCTAACGAGTTTCTTTCTTCCAATTCCAAGACCTAGCTGATTAGTATTATATCATACATTATCTCGCTTGCAAATTTTTTTGCAGTGTCCAATGAAGATGCTTACCTAGTAGAAATTAGCCTGCCATAATTTACCAGCGGGTTCTGCCACTTATAAAATGAAAAAAAAAGTATTTTCTAAATATATCCAGAACGAGCAAAGATAAAATTCTAAAATTTTGTATGTAGGTACCTGGGAGAAGAAATCATGAATTAACACTGGTATACTTTTAACCCCTTGATCCCACCATTTGGGACGCATACGCATATGATGAAGAATGATGTCAAATCTCGCAGGTATGTCACATACCACTTTACATACTCGCCAACAGGCCCGAAAGCGAAAGTCGAATGTTCGAGGTGCCCTGTTATTTTGGTTGCAAGCTGTGAAAGTGGTTGCTAGGTACAACTGCTTAGCAACCCTAACGCAATAGCAAGGACACGGCCCTCGAACAATAAACTGGACTGCTTTTCCATATACAGTGGCGTAACTACGAAAGTGTAGGCCCGTGTTCAAAAAAAACCGTGAATGACACTGAATTCTACGTGAAAAAATCTATAACGGTCGATTTTTACCATTTCAACAAGTTATAGCGTATAACGGATATAGGGGGGTGCCTGAAAATAGCAAATTTTGAGAATCACCTTGTGTTTAAAGAACCAAGGAGGCCGCATGAAAATTCTGTATACGAGCGTTTCTTTTTATGAAAAAGTAGGTCAGTGCCCCGAAAACCCCAACTCCCTATTTCTAAAAATAACCGAGATACCTCGCAAAAGTAGAGAAAATGGGACACCCTGTAGGTGCATAGAGAATAATCCAACTTAAACTTTGTATTGACCAACAGTTAATAATAATGCACATTGCTCACTACAGGTCGAAAAACGCCATTATAGGTCAAAAGGTTGAATCACCATGTACGTTCTGTACAGGGTGATCCAAACTCAATGTCCCAGGCCTACTGCGGGAACACGAAAACTGAAAATAAAATTTCGAACAGAGGCTCTTAAATGGAACATGGTATTTTTACGAGTATTGTTAAGCCGCGTACAGACCGAGTTTGAGAACCGTTCTAGAGCAGTTCGCGACAGGTTCGCAAACTTGGTGTAGACGCGGGTTCGCGAACAGTTCGAGAACCCTTTCAAGTTCGCGAGCTGCTCGCGGAAAGTTCGCTCGATAGGCGGCAAATTATTGAGATCAAAGGAATTGTTCGCGAGCACATATTGGCGGTGTGGACGTCTCGTATGATTTTATAAATTATCATTCCAAGAGTCGCAGGTCAATTGAATATTTTTTGTCAAAGTGAAATTGGAGTGAAAAAAGATACAGAAAATCTTTTCCTATAAAAGTTGTTGAGAATGATAAGGACTTTCAATATTTAGGAAAAAAGGTAAGTATTTCTGGGGAAAAATATTGATGATGTCACAGCGGCCATTTCCCCAAACAACAAAAAAGCAAATTTTCGGTCATAATTGGGCCTTATAGTATGTCCCATTTAAGAACCCCTGTTCGAAATTTTATTTTCAATTTTCGTGTTCCCGCAGTAGGCCTGAAGCGCCGAGTTGGATCATCCTATAGGTACATTTACTCTCAAGTTATTATAGGTACATTTTTTGTACTACCCTTGCATTTTTATTGTTGGGGAATTTCAATCGCCTTCTATGTAACCAATTAGAGATTCTGACTCGTCGTTTATTACGCAGCACCACGTCAATCGGCTCACATCGGAAAAACCGAAATTTATGCGCCCTGCATGAATCTTGGTGGCGGTGGGCCCCTAGCAGCTCTGGGCCCGTGTTCAGCGCACACTCTGAACACCCTGTAGTTACGCCACTGTCCATATATGTCCAACCGAAAGGTCGGCCATATTGGGCCCACACGTTAATGGCTGTTAGGTGTCCAATTAGGTACAATAAGGAATTTTAGAGGAATATCTTCAATTTGAATCGTCAAATGCACGAGGGCCGTGGTTGCACGTGGACAAATGTCGTTTTGTGTTGCCACCACAAATTTCGCTTCTCCCCTAGAATGCACACTAAATACCTTAGAATAGGCCCAATATGGCGGCTATCCATGCGGACGCTAGCGCCCTCTGTCGGATGGCTAAAATTTGGTGGAGGGACCATAGGGCCCAATGGCGGACCAGTTTATTTCACGAGGGCCGTGAGCAAGGACCTTAAAACAATGAATAAAATCAGTGAACTCTATGTTACTATAGAGTTCAGTGAATAAAATATAATGTAGCATAACGGCGAAACTCGCGTCAATTTTAATAGGTTTAGCAACGATCGTTTTGCAAACAGAAGGAACAAGAAATATACCAAAGAAAAATTAATAATACCAATGTATCCCTGCCGTCAGATAAGAATCGCCTAACAGCCCAAATTACAGGCACCTAGCTAACCGCAGGGTGAAACCAACGACTAGTAGGTAATTCATAGGTTCAAATCTTGTTGTTACTTATCTTGTTGCGGCCACAATTATGCCTAATACCTAATCCTTCTGGTAGCCCAGGTATACCTCATATTAGAGTGGAAAATATAAGGGGTAGACCCGGTAGCCCAGGTAGACCTCATATTAGAGTGGCACCTGAATATTAACGGTTGAGATTAATAATTCTTGTTTTGCATAAAAAAAATAATGAACGAATTCATAATAATTATTTAAAAAATAAGAAACTTTCAAACAAGAACAAACGTTGATTAGGACTAGTGGGGACAACACGCACCTAGTAGGTACCTACTCTATATCGAAGGTGGTGTGGAAAGTATACAGTGCACGTTTCATGGAAGACATAGGTTACAACTCTGTAAAATCCAATCTTATTTGTCATGAGTCATGAGATAACAGTGGGTGGTACCTACCGCTCAATCACTAGCACTACACGATCAGAGCAATACAATATCAGAGAACAATAATTATTGTTCTCTGACAATATTCGCAGTGCGTACTGTGTACTGTCATTAGAAACCCCAATTAAAATGTTTACTTTATAGTAGCCGAGTTTTTGAGTTAGTTAATGACAAATTATACCTTAGCTTTTCAGTACGTTATTATGAATAGATAACTTTTTCTATAAACTATAGTTTATAACGAGTTCCCCAAGTCCTACCTGATTAGGCACAGGAATGCAGGTGCCGACTTACTATCTTGCCTGCAAAAAGCATAAATTCCACCATGACAAATCACATTATATAAATATAAAAGTTCACCTTTCCATCATTTTATCAGCCACACAATGCAGGGCAAGTTGTATCTGATATTTTTTGTTACACTTCTAACTATTTTGGAATTTTCCTATGGCAACGATTGTCCAAAGAAGTTTTGTGACAAGGTACAGTGTCCACCAGATCAGAAATGTATGAAGGGCTACGAAAAGGCACCCACTAAATGTAAATGCTGCAAATACTGCGCCAAGGAACTTGGTAAGTTCTTGGTCCATAGTTTTATACAGTCGGAGAAATATATACAGGGTGAGTCAGAATGTATAGTAAATACTTTAAAGGGGTGTTCGGCAGGTAGTTTTAGGGGGGCCTTTCATATACAATTTTTCGATTTGGGCTTTTCTTGCCAAGTTATTCGGGTCTACAGGGTGATCCAAAAGTATTTTTTGATTTATATCTCAATAACGGCGCTACTTAAAAGTTTGAAATTTGGTATGTGTTATCTACTTGCTGGAAGACGCCTTAGGGCAGTTTATTCGTTTACACAGTGCCCTAAAAAGGGTAAAAACTGACAACCCCTATTAATTTCTTTGCTCAAACTTTTAAGGGGTTATCTTTTTGGTCTTGCAGGTCTATCATTTCAGTGTATCTTTTCATTTTTCAACAAAAGTGTATTCTTGTTTCATAACGATAAAATCAACCGTTTGCGTCGAAATTGGCGCAACGTGCCCCAAAACACCTGTTAACTTTAGTCCCCGAGGTGCAAAGAAATAGTGTATGTATGATTCTCTCCCGCTGGGAACAAAATGGCAATTTATTTTTAAAACAGAAGCAAAATTTTAGTTTCACCTATTATTACAGGTTATGGGGACCCTTGTCAGACTGGTGATCAGCCTCCAGGAATTTGTACTGGTTTCCGTCAAGAGTGCAAGAATGATAAATGTGAATGCAAAATTATTAGAGTCTTAGGCTTTTTCTGCATATAAATATTATATCACCCTACCTACTATTATTATCACTGAAATATCGAGTGGATGTTGGTTTGTTAATAAACATTCATTAGAAAGTTTTTAATGTAAAATATAACATTTCCCTATTCCCACTCCGAATAAGAATGTAGTTATTTATAACCATAATAAAGTTTAGTCCTACAGCTTGCTGCTTTTCTCTGCCTACAGCCATTGAGTGAGGAATATTGAAATAGGTAGCCTACCTACCGCCTACATCGTACATACCTACTTCTGCAAAATATACAAGCCCAGAAAAACATGTTTTTCTGTAATACAAGACAGTGGCAACAGCCGTTGTCCGATTTTTGATTGGTTCCGTCATGTTTTGGCAAATTTTGTAATAATGGATCTTATTGTATCGATTTCATAATGACGGCGTCATTCTACTGATCCGTCATTCGTGTTGTCCCTTTGTTTATGTGTGTATTATCATATTTCTGCGCTTTATCCTTGTTTATACAGATAAATAAGGGCTTTATCTATGTTTTTCTTTGAGAAAACTAAAGTAAGGCGACTACAACGTAGATCGTTGTCATGCAAGAAATGTAGAAACGGGGGAAGGTTGCAAGATGATGGTTATCCAGAATACAATAAAGGTGGATTTATAAACTCGACGTTTGCGTTGGCGCCCGCCGTTGCCGTTTGCGTCGAAAATTCAATCCCTATATTTTACCGTACAGAAGGTCAAAAGAAGACTGATTAGCAGGAGTAAGACCATGAAGAAATGAAAATAATGGAGCTGAGAGACCGTAGAAAATTGCAAAACCAGGAAAATTTGAAAACTTTGTAATGGAAGCTGCTGCAAATGTTTTAACCTAATAACTATGAAGAAGCTGTAAAGATCGGTGATGGTAATCGAAGCGACTGGTTAGCTGTAATGGATAAAGAAATGAAGTCACACGAAGAAAACAAGCATGAGTTTTACAGAAAGTTTCAGATGGCAAGAAATCATTATCGTATCTTGTAAATGGATATGCAAGGAGAGGATAAATCCGGATGTATCAATAGAAAAATACTAGGCGAGGTTGGCAATCAAAGGTTGTTCACAAAGAAAAGGTGAAGACTACGAGCAAACGTTTAGCCCTGTAGTCAAATCTGGAATGGTAGGAGCAATATTAAACATAGCTGCTGGTGAAAATATTGAATTGACTCGATTGGATGTCTCGACAGCATGCGCTTATATCGAAAACGGAAACTCGATGAAGAGGTTTACATGAAACAACCAAATGTTATGAAAATAATACCAATAGAGTTTGTAGACTCCAAACAAGCTTTTATGGTTTCAAACAAGCACAATGGAACAAATTGCGATCATTTTCACGAAAGCTTTGTTTAAAACAAAAACAGAAGTTTAATGTAAAACAATGGGCTTTAGAAAAATCATCCAAAGGGAAGGATGTTGGAGATTGTAATATCATATTTGATTTTCTTATGAATAATTTCTTATTATATCCATGAAAATAAATTAATAAAAGTGTCAAAAACCAAAAATAAAAGCAGTTATTCTATGAGTTTTAGGCTTGTGCACCAAGAGCTTTGGGACTTTAACAGCTCTGAAGAAAATCATTGATTTTAAGGTTTTCATTCATCATTAGTTTATTTCCTAAGCTAAAACGACCATATAATTATATTGTGTTTTACCTATTTTATATTTTTAAAATTTTCTGTTTATTGCTACTCATTTCTAAACTTTTTAAAATACAAACACATGCTCAAAATTTATTCGTCTATTTTAGACATGTCTAGTGAGAAATATTAAATATAAATAATAAAATATGAACAAAATGGAAAAGGTAGGTTTTACCGTTTATTTCTCAAAAAATGGTCAATTAATTAAATTCCATACTGGTTCTATACACAATATCGATATATTTTTTAAAAAGTCCCACCTCTAATTTGCCAAAACGTTTTTGCGGCCGTGTCATCACTGTCTCGTATAAAGCCATTGTAGATAGGGCTAGTTAGCGCTGCCCCCGTTCGGTAGCAGGTTCATTTTTTTGGTAAAAAAAGCGGACTTATATTTCTATCCTTTTTTATCGTATCTGCTCTCTCTGTTATTTTGGGCATTATTATTGTTATTAGTCAAAGAAATTAATACCACAATAATTATGGTATCGATTTTTCAAAGAAATCTTTTACAACAACAACTGTTTTCCCTTTAAAGGGTTATTAATAGTATTTGTCATAGAAAATAAATTTGTGCAATATTGGTTATTACAAAAACTATATACTAGACAAAGCCCCATCTACAAAAAAATATATTGTCTCCAACACCCGTTTAAATTTTGACAGATAGCACTACCTAGCGATTACAAAAATTTGGCTTGCATTGAGAGTGGTTTAATGTTAAAAATACCATTATACGCGACTGAATTTAAGATGCCAACGCCCCGACGCGGCGGGACTATGCGAATTAATATATGGGCCATCGTCACCATGTGAACGGTGCTAGCCTTGGGTCTACACTGTGTTGTTCTTTGTTCTTGTTCATTGTTGTCATGGCCCATAGACTAGTTTAGCATTTAGCCTATAGGGGGCGTATTTCTTATATTCAATGTACAGTGGCTTTATACAAGACAGGGGCGACACGGCCGCCATGTTTTGTCAAATTAGAGGTGGGACATTTTAAAAATATATCGTTATTGTGTACAGATCCAGTATAGAATTTTTTTATCGATATGACTATATATTATAAATTTGTGTTTTAGCCTGACTGGCTAGAGCCTGACTGGCAAATTATTTAGTCTCGTCTGACTATTTTAAAATAAATTCCTTCTTTTTTATCAAAAAATTGATAACTACTAAAACAATTATTTTTATACAATGTGTCTAATTCTATCATTAACAATATGAAATCAATTAATTGCCCATTTTTTGAGAAATAAACGGAAAACCTACCTACCTGTTCAGTTTCGTTCATATTTTATGATTAATTACTTAAGTATTAATATGTAATGGTTCTCACTAGACATGTCTAGAATAGACGAATAAATTTTGAGCAACCTTAGAATTAATTAGAATTAATAGTTTTCTTCAGATCTGTTGAAGTAGTAAAAGCTCTTGGTACACAAGCCTAAAACTCAAAGAATGACTGCTCTTATTTATGGTTTTTGATACCTTTCATTAGGTATTTATTTTCATTTTATTTTGAAAAGTTTAGAAATGAGTACCTAGCAATCAACAGAAAACCATGAAAACCTTAGAATTAATAGTTTTCTTCAGATCTGTTGAAGTAGTAAAAGCTCTTGGTACACAAGCCTAAAACTCAAAGAATGACTGCTCTTATTTATGGTTTTTGATACCTTTCATTAGGTATTTATTTTCATGGGTACGATAATAAATTATTCATAAGAAAAATCAAAAATTATATTAAAATCTTCTTCAACATCTTTTCCTTTGGATGATTTTTCTTAAAGCCCATTATTTTAGGTACATAAAACTTCTGTTTTTGCTTTTAACAAAGCTTTCGTGAAGATGTCCGCAATTGGCTCCATGGTGCTCGTTTGAGACCATAAAAGCTTGTTTGGAGTCTACAAACTCTATTGGTATCATCTTCATAAACTGTTGGTTGTTTCATGTAAACCTCTTCATCGAGTTTTCGATATAAGCGCATGCTGTAGTGAGTCAATTCGATATTTTCACCAGCAGCTATGCTATTGCTCTTATCATTCCAGATTTGACTATACAGGGCTAAATGTTTGGTCGTAGTCTTCACCTTCTCTTTGAGAACAACCTTTGATTACCAACCTCGCTTAGTATTTTTCTATTGATCCATCCTGATTTATCCTCTCCTGCATATCCATTTACAAGATACTATAATGCTTTCTTGCCTTCTGGAAGTTTTCGAATTTTGCTGGTTTTGCGACTTTCTACGATCTATCAGCTCCATTATTTTCATTTCTTCATTGTCTTCCTCCTGCTAATCAGCCTTCTTTTGACCTTCTGTACGGCTTCTTCCAACTTCTTCTTTGTATTCTTCTTCTATCTAGATAACCATCATCTCATTTCTTGCATGACAACCATCTACGTTGTGGTCACCTTACTTTACTTTTCTCAAAGAAAAACACAGATAAAGCGCAGAAATATGATAATACACACATAAACCAAGCATTACGTCCATTATAAGGGACAACACGAATGACGGATCTGTAGAATGACGCCGTCATTATGAAATCGATACAATAAGTCGATCCATTATGACAAAATTTGACGAAACATGGCGGAACCAATCAAAAATCGGACCACTGCTGTCTCCACTGTCTTGTATAAAGCCACTGTAATTCAATGGCGTATTGTAGAATCTTTTATGAAATCACATGCAAATGTGCCACTTTGACAATCAGAGAATGACATAAGTAAGCTATCCATAATATGTTGTTCCTTGGATAAGCAGAACTTTCTCCAAGAGTAGAAGAGTAACCTGTTTTTGAAAACTAAGAAGTAGGAAAGTTCTCCCTCTTTGTAACCCCACCTGGGGATACCCTCGTATGTACTCATCGCCAGACTGTGTGGTTGCTCGAGACCCGTAAGCTGCTTACCTGTAAACGTTGCCGTCGCTCCCGCAGACCGGATCCTCGGACGCCTCGTTGTCGCAGTTGTCGGGACACGGCTCCTGTTCGCGCAGGCGCGTGCAGTTGCCGACGTGCGCGAACTGCACGCCGCGCAGGCACGTCGCCAGCCCCAGCTGGCACTGGTTGGGGTAGGTGTGGGCGTCGGTGCCGCACACCGGGTCCGACGCCGCCTCCGGGCACTTGGTCTTCAGGCACTTCGCCTGCCGGTTGCGGCACTTGTCGAAGTCCACCTCGACGACGCGCCGGTTGTTGCTGCAAGCAATGACAGTGGTTGGCCGCTTAGGAAGATACTCTAATAATCTAAGCGCGTAGCGTATATTATCTGTGATTCAATAAGTGCTAGTGAGCATTTATGCTACGTGGTTATGGCCCCATGACTCCCAACGAGGTGGCGCTGCTTAAAGTCGGTAAAAAAGTCACTAAATCGCATGACAGCTAAGTAAAAGGTTATCTTTTCGAGGTCTACGATAAAGACAGGCCATGGCGCACAAAAATCACGTGACCATCTTAGTCCGACGTTACATGTCATTTGTCACATAACTGAAAGCGGCAGCTTGGGTTTTGGGAAGTTTTAAATGTTTAAATTGTTTTTAAACGTCTTAGTTTATATTTTAGAAACAAGTTTGTGTCTAGTGCGCGTGTGTCCTGGCGGAGGGGAACCGCCCAGATGTTATTATGGCCTCTGGGTTGGAGTCGTGCCGCTCGCACCAACGCGTGAGCGCTGTAATAAGGGGAATTCTGCCCCTGGACCCGGAATGGACATGGACAGTAGAGCCTGAGACACAGACGGGTGAACTGCTTACGGGAGATCCGCGAGTTCAGACGGTCCCGGTGGCGATTTTACGAAATATACTTCACGCTAGCACAAGACACTCCCACCGTAATACGTCACCTCCAAACATTGCCGATATACTCGGGGTCAGCACAGTGCACTAAATATACCTACTGCACTCCAGCACTACTAAGTAGGTAATCGCCGCAGCTGATTTATCACGCTGTATTGTTTGTTTTAGTCTCATTTTAGTCGCCTGTGGAACAGTCCATCTTATTGGAATGAAAATGAGCGAAACTCGGTTGAAACGTTGAAACAATACTTACCTAGATTTGCACGAGAAAGATGTGATTGAAGTAATTTCATTTGATAACATTACAAATTATCATATGCGGGTGCGAACAAATCCGAACCGAAGTAAAAAAATATTGATTTTGGTACACAGTGTAGTAAGTGGATCAAGAAATTTAGCGAGAGTACCAAAACACAATGGATTGTGCGAAATTCATGGCCTAATCTCAAGTTTATGCTTTACCGGAAACTGTTTGTTTGTCATAACTCAAACTTTAACGAAATTAACACCGAAGACAGAATTCGTAGTAAAAGTCGATTCAAAGCAAGGGGCTGTAGTGCAAGTATCGACATTAAAATCAAAAAGGTCAATCGGTTCACCATACGGAATGACCATTATCTGCTGAGGGATGGATTGTGCGCTGTAATTGAGGTAATTTACGCAAATTAGTTTTGATTTTTGCCAAGGAAACATTATACAGAGTGGTCCAACGAAAAGTATCCACCTATAGCTTTTCCGCTTTTTGTAAAAATAATAAATGCTCGGACGTCGATTTTGGTTTCGAGGGGGACTGCCGTATATTATCTGTGAACAGACTATAACCCTTTTATCTACGTCATTTCCCGACTTACAGAGGTTATACAGCGTTTATCTAGTTGACGTCCCTGAAGACAGACTCAGATTCAGAAATGAAAACCAGGTTTTTACAGTGGACCAGTGAAATATTAAGTAGTCGTCGATATATATTTGATTAAAAAATAAATAAGATAAGGTATCGTTCAAAAATAACTTTAGGGGCCTTTCTGATTAAGGAAAGAAGGTAACGCAAAAAAAACAGGATCGTAATAGCAAAAAAGTTACAAGCAAAAATTCAAACTTTTTAAATTATTTGAGATGTTTTAGAGGCTACGCTCAATTTTGTTAAACCACCAGATTTTTACCAAAAGTCACTTTCAGCAAAAACCTGTCATAGCAGATTTGAAAAAATCAGGGGCGTACTATGATCTAAAATTCGTTGAATTAGTTTCGAATTTATTTTTGGTGGAAGGCGATATTGTTACACCACCAGATTTTTACCAAAAGTCTTTTGTAGCAAGAGAAACCCCCCGCCGCGCCGTACCTATCAGATTTGAGAAAAGTCAAAGGCGTACTATGGGCTAAAATTTTCTCGAATATTTTTATGTTCCAAGGCGATTTTGTTACACCACCAGATTTTTACCAAAAGTCTTTTGTAGCAAGAGAAACCCACCGCCGCGCCGTACCTATCAGATTTGAGAAAAGTCAAAGGCGTACTATGGGCTAAAATTTTCTCGAATATTTTTATGTTCCAAGGCGATTTTGTTACACCACCAGATTTTTACCAAAAGTCTTTTGTAGCAAGAGAAACCCCCCGCCGCGCCGTACCTATCAGATTTGAGAAAAGTCAAAGGCGTACTATGGGCTAAAATTTTCTCGAATATTTTTATGTTCCAAGGCGATTTTGTTACACCACCAGATTTTTACCAAAAGTCTTTTGTAGCAAGAGAAACCCCCCGCCGCGCCGTACCTATCAGATTTGAGAAAAGTCAAAGGCGTACTATGGGCTAAAATTTTCTCGAATATTTTTATGTTCCAAGGCGATTTTGTTACACCACCAGATTTTTACCAAAAGTCTTTTGTAGCAAGAGAAACCCCCCGCCGCGCCGTACCTATCAGATTTGAGAAAAGTCAAAGGCGTACTATGGGCTAAAATTTTCTCGAATATTTTTATGTTCCAAGGCGATTTTGTTACACCACCAGATTTTTACCAAAAGTCTTTTGTAGCAAGAGAAACCCCCCGCCGCGCCGTACCTATCAGATTTGAGAAAAGTCAAAGGCGTACTATGGGCTAAAATTTTCTCGAATATTTTTATGTTCCAAGGCGATTTTGTTACACCACCAGATTTTTACCAAAAGTCTTTTGTAGCAAGAGAAACCCCCCGCCGCGCCGTACCTATCAGATTTGAGAAAAGTCAAAGGCGTACTATGGGCTAAAATTTTCTCGAATATTTTTATGTTCCAAGGCGATTTTGTTACACCACCAGATTTTTACCAAAAGTCTTTTGTAGCAAGAGAAACCCCCCGCCGCGCCGTACCTATCAGATTTGAGAAAAGTCAAAGGCGTACTATGGGCTAAAATTTTCTCGAATATTTTTCTGTTCCAAGGCGATTTTGTTACACCACCAGATTTTTACCAAAAGTCTTTTGTAGCAAGAGAAACCCCCCGCCGCGCCGTACCTATCAGATTTGAGAAAAGTCAAAGGCGTACTATGGGCTAAAATTTTCTCGAATATTTTTATGTTCCAAGGCGATTTTGTTACACCACCAGATTTTTACCAAAAGTCTTTTGTAGCAAGAGAAACCCCCCGCCGCGCCGTACCTATCAGATTTGAGAAAAGTCAAAGGCGTACTATGGGCTAAAATTTTCTCGAATATTTTTCTGTTCCAAGGCGATTTTGTTACACCACCAGATTTTTACCAAAAGTCTTTTGTAGCAAGAGAAACCCCCCGCCGCGCCGTACCTATCAGATTTGAGAAAAGTCAAAGGCGTACTATGGGCTAAAATTTTCTCGAATATTTTTCTGTTCCAAGGCGATTTTGTTACACCACCAGATTTTTACCAAAAGTCTTTTGTAGCAAGAGAAACCCCCCGCCGCGCCGTACCTATCAGATTTGAGAAAAGTCAAAGGCGTACTATGGGCTAAAATTTTCTCGAATATTTTTATGTTCCAAGGCGATTTTGTTACACCACCAGATTTTTACCAAAAGTCTTTTGTAGCAAGAGAAACCCCCCGCCGCGCCGTACCTATCAGATTTGAGAAAAGTCAAAGGCGTACTATGGGCTAAAATTTTCTCGAATATTTTTATGTTCCAAGGCGATTTTGTTACACCACCAGATTTTTACCAAAAGTCTTTTGTAGCAAGAGAAACCCCCCGCCGCGCCGTACCTATCAGATTTGAGAAAAGTCAAAGGCGTACTATGGGCTAAAATTTTCTCGAATATTTTTCTGTTCCAAGGCGATTTTGTTACACCACCAGATTTTTACCAAAAGTCTTTTGTAGCAAGAGAAACCCCCCGCCGCGCCGTACCTATCAGATTTGAGAAAAGTCAAAGGCGTACTATGGGCTAAAATTTTCTCGAATATTTTTCTGTTCCAAGGCGATTTTGTTACACCACCAGATTTTTACCAAAAGTCTTTTGTAGCAAGAGAAACCCCCCGCCGCGCCGTACCTATCAGATTTGAGAAAAGTCAAAGGCGTACTATGGGCTAAAATTTTCTCGAATATTTTTATGTTCCAAGGCGATTTTGTTACACCACCAGATTTTTACCAAAAGTCTTTTGTAGCAAGAGAAACCCCCCGCCGCGCCGTACCTATCAGATTTGAGAAAAGTCAAAGGCGTACTATGGGCTAAAATTTTCTCGAATATTTTTATGTTCCAAGGCGATTTTGTTACACCACCAGATTTTTACCAAAAGTCTTTTGTAGCAAGAGAAACCCCCCGCCGCGCCGTACCTATCAGATTTGAGAAAAGTCAAAGGCGTACTATGGGCTAAAATTTTCTCGAATATTTTTATGTTCCAAGGCGATTTTGTTACACCACCAGATTTTTACCAAAAGTCTTTTGTAGCAAGAGAAACCCCCCGCCGCGCCGTACCTATCAGATTTGAGAAAAGTCAAAGGCGTACTATGGGCTAAAATTTTCTCGAATATTTTTATGTTCCAAGGCGATTTTGTTACACCACCAGATTTTTACCAAAAGTCTTTTGTAGCAAGAGAAACCCCCCGCCGCGCCGTACCTATCAGATTTGAGAAAAGTCAAAGGCGTACTATGGGCTAAAATTTTCTCGAATATTTTTATGTTCCAAGGCGATTTTGTTACACCACCAGATTTTTACCAAAAGTCTTTTGTAGCAAGAGAAACCCCCCGCCGCGCCGTACCTATCAGATTTGAGAAAAGTCAAAGGCGTACTATGGGCTAAAATTTTCTCGAATATTTTTATGTTCCAAGGCGATTTTGTTACACCACCAGATTTTTACCAAAAGTCTTTTGTAGCAAGAGAAACCCCCCGCCGCGCCGTACCTATCAGATTTGAGAAAAGTCAAAGGCGTACTATGGGCTAAAATTTTCTCGAATATTTTTATGTTCCAAGGCGATTTTGTTACACCACCAGATTTTTACCAAAAGTCTTTTGTAGCAAGAGAAACCCCCCGCCGCGCCGTACCTATCAGATTTGAGAAAAGTCAAAGGCGTACTATGGGCTAAAATTTTCTCGAATATTTTTATGTTCCAAGGCGATTTTGTTACACCACCAGATTTTTACCAAAAGTCTTTTGTAGCAAGAGAAACCCCCCGCCGCGCCGTACCTATCAGATTTGAGAAAAGTCAAAGGCGTACTATGGGCTAAAATTTTCTCGAATATTTTTCTGTTCCAAGGCGATTTTGTTACACCACCAGATTTTTACCAAAAGTCTTTTGTAGCAAGAGAAACCCCCCGCCGCGCCGTACCTATCAGATTTGAGAAAAGTCAAAGGCGTACTATGGGCTAAAATTTTCTCGAATATTTTTCTGTTCCAAGGCGATTTTGTTACACCACCAGATTTTTACCAAAAGTCTTTTGTAGCAAGAGAAACCCCCCGCCGCGCCGTACCTATCAGATTTGAGAAAAGTCAAAGGCGTACTATGGGCTAAAATTTTCTCGAATATTTTTATGTTCCAAGGCGATTTTGTTACACCACCAGATTTTTACCAAAAGTCTTTTGTAGCAAGAGAAACCCCCCGCCGCGCCGTACCTATCAGATTTGAGAAAAGTCAAAGGCGTACTATGGGCTAAAATTTTCTCGAATATTTTTATGTTCCAAGGCGATTTTGTTACACTTCCAGATTTTTACCAAAAGTCTTTTGTAGCAAGAAAAAACCCCCGCCGTAACAGATTTGAAAAAAATCAAGGGCGTGCCATGTTCTAAAATTCGTTACATTTTTTCGAATTTATTTCTGGTGGAAGGCGATTTTGTTACACTTCCAGATTTTTACCAAAAGTCTTTTGTAGCAAGAAAAAACCCCCGCCGTAGCAGATTTGAAAAAAATCAAGGGCGTGCCATGTTCTAAAATTCGTTACATTTTTTCGAATTTATTTCTGGTGGAAGGCGATTTTGTTACACTTCCAGATTTTTACCAAAAGTCTTTTGTTGAGAAAAGTCAGGGGCGTACTATGGGTTATAAAGGGCTGTCTTCGGTGTTAATTTTGTTAAAGTTTGAGTGATGAGAAACGAACAGTTTTCGGTTAAGCATAAACTTGAGATTAGGCAATGAAGTTCGCACAATCCATTGTGTCTTGGTACTCTCGCTAAATTTCTTGATCCATTTACTACACTGTGTACCAAAATCAATATTTTCTTCACTTCGGTTCAGATTTGTTCGCACCCGCACATGATAATTTCTAATGTTATCAAATGAAATTACTTCAATCGCATCTTTCTCGTGCAAATCTAGGTATTGTTTCAACCGAGTTTGCTCATTTTCATTCCAATAAGATGGACCTTTCCACAGGCGACTAAAATGAGACTAAAACAAATAATACAGCGTGGGAAATCAGCGGCGGCGATTACTTAGTTGTGCTGGAGTGCAGTATATTTAGTGCGCTGTGCAATGTTTGGAGGTGACATATTACGGTGGGCGTGTCTTGTGCTAGCGTGAAGTATATTTAGTAAAATCGCGTCCCGGTGGCTGGAAGCCGTTCCTGTTGACCACGTTCGGGTTTGTGTATTTTGTATTTACCGTTCAGCTTGTGCGAAATAAATCAGTGTTGTAACGAACTCGACTCGTTCTCTGGGACCTCGTCAATATTTAGAGTATACTGAGGTGATTTTTCATTT
Organism: Pseudeuparius sepicola; assembly: GCA_963920635.1. Lineage (NCBI taxonomy): Eukaryota > Metazoa > Arthropoda > Insecta > Coleoptera > Anthribidae > Pseudeuparius > Pseudeuparius sepicola. The sequence goes on along the minus strand of OY987298.1, from coordinate 23,673,539 downwards.
TTATTTGGTAAAAAATAACCTAAATACCAAATATTGGGGGGTCTGTTTATATTATATTTATACATATGAGGCAGGTTGAAAAAACAATTAGAGAAAGCCTGGATGCACAAAACCAATAATGTAATAGATGAAATAAAACTCGCCAAATTGTTACGGAATTTGTTTTTTCTACTTATCTCCAAAAATGCCTTTTATTATATAGGACTAAGTTGGTCACGTGACTACGAGATTATGCGTTAGCGCCATGGCCTGTCTTTATCGTTGGCCTCGATTTTTTTCTGGTGACGTGGGTAAAAATAGTTTGACAAATTACACTGACTTTCAAATAAAATAAATGGAGAGCTTGCTCTATTTTCCAAAACATTAACATGCACCTGAGTGGGATAGACAAACGTTCAGTTAACTGGCAGTACTGGCACTACCTACTTCTCTTTTGGTACATAATATGTAATATGATAATATGTAATATGATATGATCGTTACATTACATTATGCCTCGTTTTTACAATGAGTAGTTTTTATGATACTGGCTGCCACGATAGCAACTATCACAAAAACTATTATCGTGTAGATACCTTAAAACGACTAAAATGGCTCGTGGAGTTGGAATCAGTGACTCTTTTGAGGCAGCTCAATTTTCTTACTTACCCGCAGTTAAGCAACTTCAGTTCACACTCGCTTCTGTAAACATATCCATCAGATCCGCAAGTCGGCTTCTCGATTTCGTTGCCGCAAGACATCGGGCAACCTACACCATGGGCTGTTCTTTCTTGCGCAACACAGTAGGCCATCGGAACTTCAAACACATGCTTGCTGGAACAACGAATGGATGAGTTCTGATCTGATCGGAAAAGTCTGTTTTTTTATATCAAGTGCTAAATTCTCATAAAAACTTGTATATCGATGACCTTATTCAAAGGAACATCAGAGGGAATAGCGAAAAAATGTCTATTACCAGATTATTTACTGCTGGGGTTATAGGATTTCAGATACATGATACACTACGTTATAACTTCTAACTGCTGGAATTTCGGGAAAAAGTTCTAGTTCTCTGTATATAAAAAAAACAATATATTTAAGGAATTGAAACATGGGATTTTCTTACCCACAATTTTTAGCCTTCATCTTGCAAACGTTGGTATAAACTTTCCCATCCGATCCGCAGGCCGGTCGAGCGTTCCTCCAACAAGATTCTCGGCAGTGTCTGGTTGTCTGGCAGTATTTCTTGTTTGTTCTTACTACACCTTGCCTTAAAAATTTATTATTAAACAAGCCCAAACTCAGACCTAGAGTTTTTTTGTATAGCATATCGCTAGGAAGGTATTTTAATAAGGAATTCAAAAGTAACTTTTTTGAATAGGCAACAGTCTTGCATTTTAAAGCAATTTGAAATTTTAATGTCGTCCCATTTAAAGAAACCGATAGGGTGACTGTAGGAGCGGCACCGTCGCAATGACAAGGCACGGCAGCTGAAAGCGATGAGTCATCCCAGGGAGGTGGGTAAATTTGGTAAAAAAACACTTTAAAATGATTGTTTACATAATATATAGCTCATGGCTTTACAACACGGATAATAATCTATGAGAGTAAAAGTCACATTTTCAAGGGCTTTTGGTGCATTTAGATATCTACCGGTAAAATTTTCGTAAATGCCAATTATTTCTTATTTGCGTGCCTAGATACAACTAAATTCGAATGAATAAAATCATAAATCTTTTTGATTTCAAGGTGGTTACATTTAATCACATAAAATTGTTAGGTATAACATTCTCCAACAGTCCAAACCAAAACCCTGGAAGACTGTGTAGGAACAAAATCTCTTTTGATGGTCTTAATGCCTTAGCCCATTTTTCCCTTAAAATGGGGTCTTTCGGACCGCCTTTGTAGTTTCCCTTGCAGTTGGGAACGGAACGTCCACGGCATGATTTAAATAAGTACGAAACTATAGTCACAACCTAAAACCTATAAACTAAAATTGAATTATTTTAATCGCTTTATTCTGAATCACTGCTGTTTTTTACCACCTTAGTATAAAAATCCACGTCCTATATTACTAAAAAAACACAGTCCAACACACAATAAACACAACAAAACAGGAAAATCGCCAGACAAGTAAACGTAAACAACTACAAAAACTACCTTCCTGTGATGACGTAGTGACGTTTCGCGTCGCCAGCTGGCAGGCCTTTATCATTGCGACGGTACCGGTAGGAGTGAGGGAGTAAGTTTTGGAAGAAAACTTGCTTATACAGAAACACACCTCGCAATAATTTTCGATTTTTTTCTATACCTATGAATATAGGTCCGCAACCGCTCTATTTCTGAGATACAGGGAAAAAATAAAAGTAAGTTTTAAAGATATTGGGAAAAAACTTATTTTTCCTGTTAAATTTCAACACACTGTATCTCAAAAAATGTAACTAACACCAGTGATTATTGTATTGAGAAGACATCCGACCGCTGCGCTTTTAAGCGACTTAGCTGTCAGCATCATGTGTACTGATTAGAATGATAGTAATCACCATTAGATGCTACTCTAATGCAAAGTTCTTGACTCGTTACATACCGCCCTCTACGGATGATACTCTGAAGTTTAATTTCTCCTGTCATAGTTTCGCTATTGCTCGCTGGATGCTCCCAACGGCGCTGCTTACATGCCTATGCCGGAGAACCATAGAGATCATTATAACTGTGAGGAGGTCACAATGCGATCCTGACGATTCACTACAGAACCGCAAAGACAGATTAATTCATGCTAAATTCTCAGCCTCAGCCGAATGTCTTTTGCCACCGCCATCTAACGGACGGAAGCTGTACTCCACGATGGAGCACTAAGATATTTTGTACAGTTTTCGTACACGCCTCGAGTTAATTCCCAATCCTCGTAATAGGGGGCAAATGCTAGCGACTTCTCGCGTCACGAATTATTTGTCAGTCGCATGTTGCCAATTGACAAGGAATCTTATGTAATACCATAATAGTAACTATAATCACTGCTAACACCTAATAAATGAAAAAATACCTCAGAATTGGTAAATAGTTTTATAAAAATAATATGTACTTATTATTCTCTTCCTCAGAATACCTACTCCAAACTAGGAGTACCCCAGAAGCAACTACATGCTTGTAAAGGGAGGGATGGCAATTACTATTTTGTAGGCTTCATTGCTATTTGCGGCTAAAGCCGTAGAAGTTAATATTTCTCATAGTTTCCACTTTGCCCGTGCATTCTTGGCTATTAAGGCCAGGCGCACATTGAGACATACGATACCCAGGTCACTCAAGCCAAGGCAGGGCACGGAGTACAAGAAAATCCATGTGGATATTGGAACACAGTTTTGTTTTCTTTATATTACAAAATTATAGAGATCATACATATAAGTACAATGCTGGACAAGTGCGCCATCACCTATAGTTAATTTTCAATCTGCGCATGGGCCTAAAAAACTATTGAAAATCGGAAAAATTCATAAAATGATCATTAAGTCACGAAGACACATTAGGCCAGGGCCTAAGCCTTTGAAAATGGCAAAAAGTGAAAAAAATTTAGAACAGTATGAAACCCATTGGAAAGGGAAGAAAATATAGCAAAAAGAGCAGAAAAAATAATTTAAGATCGATTTGAGGTACGGAAGTTGTAGTGGGTGATCTTTTAGTGGTGGAAAGCGGTTTATCATGATTTCCGGCAAAACTGCAACTCCTATCGAAAAAAGCTAAACGGAAAAGTTGTAGGCAATAAAAAGATCTACAACTATTGTATTTACACTTTTTTCACATAACCTCAAAATATCGCGAAAAATCGAAATAACCGTTTTTTTGGTTTTTAATTTTTATCTCCCACAAAAAAAAAATTCCACTAAATTTGGTGGAAACTTACCTTCTTAAGTCCCGAATACGCTGTAATTTTTTTGAATCAAAATATTTATTTTTACCCCTTATTTTGATTTTAAATCGAAAAAGTAACCTCATTTTCAATCGAAAATGCCCACGTCAAAAAAGCTGCTTTTTAAAAAAAGTCGGTTCGCTTTTTGTTCGTTAGTTTCTGATGGTAAAAAAATGTATACATCACTATGGAAAATTTTCTCAGAAAATGCAAAAAACAAAAAAACTCGATTTCGAAAACAAATTTTTAATCATTGTTTAAAATGTTGCGCTATTTATTGAAATTTACACTTTAATTAGGTACTTGAAAAATTTAAGATTCCACGTTATATTGATAAACCAAGAAATTGCAAATCGATATACATTGTGTCCCGGATAAGAATGAACAGCTTACAGCATGGGGATCTTGCAAATAGTGAGAGAAAGAACAACGGTTAAATGGGGAAAAAGTTGCTCAATTTTGAGGCCAATAAAATGGTACAAACAGATATCTAATATCTCTTTTCGTTTTTGAGTTATTTTGAAAAAAGTGAAATTTTGCATTTTCGATTTTATTTTTTCTGAAGTTATCACAGATAGGAAAAAAAGAAAAACACTTTCTTTTGTCACTTTTTAACGGGCTTTAAGATGGCGTTTTTAGATTTGTTCTACAACATTTCGTTTTTTGAGAAACCATCTTCAACTTTATTTTAAACAATGATTAAATTTTTTTTTTGAAATCGAATTTTTTTGGTTTTTTGCATTTTCTGAGAAAATTTTCCATAGTGATGTATATATTTTTTACACCATCAGAAAGTAGAGGTTTCAACGGACAATAAGCGAACCGACTTTTTTTAAAAAGCAGCTTTTTTGACGTGGGCATTTTCAATTGAAAATGAGGTTACTTTTTCGGTTTAAAATCAAAAAAAGGGGTAATAATAAATATTTTGATTCGAAAAAATTACAGCGTATTCGGGACATAAGAAGGTAAGTTTCCACCAAATTTAGTGGATTTTTTTTTGTGGGAGATAAAAATTAAAAACCGATAGGAGTTGCAGTTTTGTCGGAAATCGTGATAAACCGTTTCCACCACTAAATAAAGATCACCCACTACAACTTCCGTACCTCAAATCGCCCTTAAATGATTTTTTTGTTCTAAAAAATTATCTACCCTGGCCTACATAGCATAGAAATATTCTCGGTTTGTTCCAATGAATAAAGAACCCCAGGAAGGAGCATGTTTGAGATTACCGGTTTCACAGCAGCGTGCACCTTTGAGGTCGAAATCCTAATTTTTTTTGTAAAATCAGTATCTACCTACTAATAAAGGTAAAAAATTAGAATCCTTGATAATACACCAATTCTAATTTTAAATTTCCAATTATGAAGAAGTAGGTACCTACAGAAATGCCTATGACCAAAGACAAGGGATTGTCTTTGCTATGACACTTTGGGGCCTGGCCTCAAAAGTAAATTTAAATTACAAAATTACTTACCGATGGATTATTATCCTCAAACATTACGTTTTGCAAGCCAGCTAGGGAAGAGCCACAAGCATAAAAGTATCGAATCACCATATATACTGGCACCTATCACCGGGGCAGATATAAAATTATTATGTCAAAACTTGGTTCATACACAGGGCGATTTCCGTCTCACGTATTTTAAAATGTCCATAGAGCTTTGATTCCATCCTGGGGTTCTTTATTCAGTGGTTTGTTCAAGTGCGGTCTAAAACTATAGCCTAGGGCAGTCCAGCGCATGCACTGTCAATAATTCAAATTGCAAATGCGCATGTCCACTAGGCCTATTTATTAGAGTTAATATTATTTTAAATTCGTCAACTATGTTCAGCGCAAACACTATACCGTGTTCAAAAGTAATTGATAGCACCGACGAGGTTCCAGGGCCATAAAATGATCGTAAACCATAGGCGGCGTTATTCTCTTTTATTTTCAATGTGTAAAATAGAAAAATTATCTTTAAAAATATGGTTGTTGTCTATCAAATGAGTAGCGTATGCTGAATTTTGTTTTTCCATTGTTAAAATCGCTTTCAGACAACGACCATAGTTTCATGGATAATTTTCCTATTTAAAAGTAAGACGTTATCTTTTTGAGGCAATTATGTATAATATTTAGGATGTAGGTAATTATATTAACTCCTCGCAATTTTAATACAGGCAATTATTAAAACCCTAATTATGTGCCTTTTTTACTTTTATATTAATTATTTTGTCCCTTGGAAGTATAGTAGTATGGCTTCTAGTTCATGTTTTATACCAAGATCCTCGAACCAGGTTTGCAAAAGGCATTTTTCTGCAAGAGAAAAAACTATAGTTTTACATCAGCAGCCCTCTAGCACTGTTCGCAGCATAGTTGTGGAATGTGTAACGGATTTTTCCATTTCAAAATCCGTTACTCGCTTCTTATATTTTGTTATTAACATAAAGTCATTATTTTCAAACATATATCTCATAATATCTCGTACTTAATAACTAATTTATTTTTCGTACAGTTTCAATTCATTTATAACATTGTATTCAATTTTATTACCACTTTTTCAAATTTTAAAACTTAAATTATTTCAAATTCAAATTTTCGCGCCTCAAAATGGCCGTGTACTTTCGCCTAGCCTCGAACCCTGGCATATTCGAAATGCGAAAATTCAAGTGTGTGTTTATTTATCTGCAGGTATGTAATTAAAAATCTGTATTATGAATTACTCGATTTTTCGGTTCTGTTGATGCACGTGCTATTTTTTTGAAGGACTCATTTCGTCCAAGGCCCCGGCCATCTTTAACTCAAAAACATAGCATTGTCTTTTTTTGGATACCCACCATCTTGCGGCTGTTATCTTATCAAATATTTTCAAGTTTTGGTCACATTAGTCACACATTGCGTTCTTATTGCCACTCGGATAAATTTGACACCGATATTTTCACTTTCCTAATAAATTCGTATTGCCTTTAGTTTATCAGCTTTCTTAGTTTCTCTATTTTACCGTTCAAGTCTCAAATAAACTTTTCGCGTTAAATAAGTTTTAAAATTTCTTAAATTTCAAGAATTCGGGCTGGAGCATTCTCAAAATTTTTCTTCTTATTAAATATTAGGCACTTTGCTATTCCGGTCAGTTCAATAATATTATCTATAACATTTAAAAAAACTATGCATAGTTCCCCTTAGTTTGGTATAGTTCTAAACATTAAACTTTTATCGATATTTGTAAATATTAAATAACTTTGATATCAAAATTCAATTTTAAATATTAATCGTAACCTATTGGTTTATAAATTTCTGTAAAAGGCTTAGACCTTGTCTAATGCTACTTTCTTTCTGATCTGTTCACGCTTGCAACACCATCGTTGAGGACGCTATAACCACAGCCCGCTGTCGACAAACAACGTAACGAGAGCTGCGTAGGCATCGATAGGAGTTGAGTTGGCATAGGTGCCGACTCCTGGTCAGCTCTACTTCGGCGCAACCCCTGAGAAATCTGCTAGCCCCGGCATCTGAAACGCCTACACGAGCAGACAAGGACCGGAGGAAGCCCTAGCCACGCCCCACACTACTACGAGCCTCGCTTGAGCGTAAGCGACTGAAGACGCAGTTCAAACTTAACATTCAGTGTGAATCATAATCGAAGCTGAACAGTCAGTTTAATTGTAAAGCCAATTTAATCTTTTTATTTGTTCTAAAACCAATTTTTATAAAAATTTTAACTTTCAATTTCTAACTAAAATTTAACTCTATTTTCTAATTTATTGTATTTAAATAAACTCCTGGACAAAATTAACGCAACATCATAAATAAATCATAAATTTACCACTTATTTATGCTATTTTTTTTCTGAATTTATGATCCGATTTGAATGATTTTTTTTTGCATTGTAGGTTGGTTCCTTGACAATGTCATAGTTTTCGCTGTTTATGATAAAAAGTTCATTTTCGATTTATACCGGGTGTATTAAAAATGTTATGTTTTTTTTTTCGAAAATTCGTATCACCCTGTAAAGTATACTAGCAACCGAAACATATAGCAGTTGACATTAGACGGTAGGTCCATCTTTCTTCAACATTTTCTTTTTTGGTTTACTTCATTATCTCTGTTATTAAAGGAGATACACTGTTTTATAGCGTAACATGTTTTTATAGACTTTATTATTCAACACATTCATTGTTAAATGTGTTCAAGTAGGCTATGGAACCTTTCTGACATTTCAAGCGATGTGTCAACAGATGTTGTGTTTTAAAGTAACAAAGGTCAAATAAAATTCGCCATACTGATAAAAACTGTTCGGAAACTGCTTATTAAACGTTCGTTTTATATGCCCAGTTGCCCGACTATTCTGTCGTTTAAACCAGCCTCATTTAAACGTCTTCTGATTGTTCGAGACGATATTGTATGATGGCGAGCAGTTCTAAGCTCACTTTTTAGCCTAGTACTAGTGATATTCCTGTTTCTTAGAGCAGTTTGCCTAATAAAACGCTCATCCCTTGGATCGGTACATCGGTTTCGCCCTTGGCCTGACCTTCGAGAGTAAGATCCTGTCTCGTTAAATCGTTCAACCATACGACTTATAGTCGAACGATGTCTTCCTATCACATTAGCAACATGACACATCGAATAGTCTTCATCCACCAAAGTTAAAGGTCTTACTGCTTCTTCTGCCGATAAATTTTTTGGTCGATTCATTTTGCAAGTTTAAAATACTCGTCGGGCAACTGGGCATATGAAACGAACGTTTAATAAGCAGTTTCCGAACAGTTTTTATCGGTATGGCGAATCTTATTTGACCTTTGTAACTTTAAAACACAACATCTGTTGACACATCGCTTGAAATGTCAGAAAGGTTCCATAGCCTACTTGAAAACATTCAACAATGAATGTGTTGAATAATAAAGTCTATAAAAACATGTTACGCTATAAAACAGTGTATCTCCTTTAATAACAGAGATAATGAAGTAAACTAAAAAAGAAAATTTTGAAGATAGATGGACGGTAGTCTAATGTCAACCGCTATGTGTTTCGGTTGCTAGTATACTCCACAGGGTGATACGAATTTTCGGAAAAAAACATAACATTTTTATTACACCCGGTATAAATCGAAAATGAAGTTTTTATCACAAACAGCGAAAACTATGACATTGTCAAGGAATCAATCTACAATGCAAAAAAAAATCTTTCAAATCGGATCATAAATTCAGAAAAAAAATAGCATCAAATATGTGGCAAATTTATGATGTTGCGTTAATTTTGTCCAGGAGTTTATTTGCTCAATATTAACTTTATTCTAAAGTCGATTCATTTTATATCTTTATAACTTAAAAGTTGTACAATCCAAAATTGTAACATCTCTTAAAAATTGTGATAAATAAATCTTGTATATTTAACGAAGGTAACAGGATTTTATTGGACAGACCCAAGTATAGCAAACCTAGGATTGTTATAAATGTTCGAATATGACTGGAGTTGAAGAGGCAACCATTTACAGATTTCTGAAAGAAAGAATTACCAGAGGTGAACTTAATGAAGCTAAGAAAAAACCAGGAAAGAAGCCAACGCAAATCGGCAGCAATGCTAAGTATGCCATAAGAATAGTTCACAAGTTTTATTTTAAAAAAGAGCTACCATAATTAAATAAAATCTTACAAGCTGCGAATGAAGACAACGACTGGCCCGAAGTGAGAAAAACCATTATTATGGACAGTCCTTAAGAACATGAATTTTCGCTGGGAGAAAAAAAAACCGAAAGTCTATTCTCATAGACAAACCCAATATCATTTGTTGGAGAAGAGAATACCTACGGGCGATAAGAAGATATCGAAGCGAGGAAAGAAACATTTTTTACTTGGATGAAACTTGGTTGAACGAGGGACATATTGTTTCAAAAGTACGGAAAGACAAAAATAAGTAAACTGGGGTAAGTGTCAAGCCAAAATTAAGAGTGTATCATTCAGTAGGGAAAAAATATTTACAGTTTACTTAGAACATTTGTTTTTGCTGGACGGACTTCTTAGGATTTATATGCCTTATGCTGCAACATGAAAGAACCAGCTAACATTGAGTTCAAGTTATGATAAAAAAAATATTTTGGTGTCCGACATTTTACACTTACCCCAACAAGGGGTAAGTGTAAAATGGGTCAGGAAACACTACAGAGTGTGTTTCTATTTTCACTGGGGTAAGTGTAAAACATTGCCATAATCAACACAAACACATAACACTTTGAATCAAACAAATATCTTTATTAGAAAATAAGTTACAAACTTTTCTGTAGTATAACAGAGCTTATCCATTTCGTCTCAAAAATAAAATAACTCATTTCTGTCCTAAAAGGCAATTATTTATATTTAAGTATGTTAAAAATAAATTAAAAAAATTAACTAAGTAAATAAAAATTATAATATTTAAAAATAATGTCTCTTAGGTACCTATATAATAAGAACTTCGTGAATTAGCAGTGTAGAGAAATTGGTTCTATAGCATGTTGTTCTATAGTACGTTTACACTTGCCCCTTGCCTCACGGGCGTAGCCAGGATTTAGTTTTTGGGGGGGGGGGGGTTTAGTTTGAGAAGTAAATAAAACAACAAAAATATACTTACATGAAATTTAATATCTATATATTCATCCGAAAAACTACGACATATTTATAAAGTTCTTAACTTTAAATGAAATGGATAAATTAATTTCGTTCCTCTGCGCTAAATCTAAAACCATTAAAGAAGAAATCTTCGGCTTTTTCTTTTAAATATATCCACTACTTCATCTGCATGAATTTCTGTTCCATAGTGAATGTTCATTAGAGCCAAACCATTAAGTCTGTTTTCACTTGTAGTGTTTCGTAAATAGTTTTTCAGTCTCCTTAGGCTCGAGAAAGATCTTTCTGGGGTAGCAGTGGATACAGGAATGGTAGCCAAGATTTGTAGTAATGTGTAAATATTAGGATAAAGGTTTTTATCGCACATATCTAGGCATTCCAAACTAGATTTCGGGGTAGGCAGTCTTCTTATCAGCATGCAAGGTAGCTGAAGCTTTGATAGCTAAATCCAAATTTGTTTCTTTATTAGAAACCCCTTGACCTTGACTACACCACTTTTTCCAGTAGTCCATACCTTTAAGTTTATCACCCTTCCTTTTTTCCCCTCGATTTTTCGACAGTAATAATGATTCACGTATCTATCCTTAACAAGGTCATCGAATAACAGCGCACTAAAATTACTTACTTACACGGTACACTTAATTCTCTTCACTATTCGTTCACCACTTTTCCTCGTATTTTTTCGGTATAATATTAGGTAATATTTTGCTTATTTCGGGGGGGGGGGGGTTTGAACCCCCGAAACCCCCCCCTTGGCTACGCCCGTGCTTGCCTTATATTTGAAGGGGTAAGTGTAAAACTACCTAGAAACACAGACATATACGAAGCTATATATGTCTGTGCTAGAATGCTTCTAAATTCTAATTTAAATGGATAATTTGTTAGTGAGCCTCTAAAACATTGTTTGTTAGATAATATGAATACAAGAAACCAAAAAGAACTTACCTTTTTTTACTTTAAAATTAAGGATTTTTGAAATGCGTTATCCTTAAAATCGAAGTGACAGCTAGAGGTTAGTATTTACAAGAAAATGCTAGGCAACCAAAAATGCATATTGATGTTTTGCGTGTTGATAGGCTTTCAGGGCGTATAAATTAATGCTAAGGGTAACTCATCCGTTTCCTATTAATATTTTTCTTCTTTTGGCACACCTGTTTTACACTTACCCCATTTATACACTTGCCCCAGTCTACCCTATTCAAAGTTCTATGGAAGGGTGGTCAAGAGGTATAAACCCTCCCCTCTCCCCTGGAAAAGGTCGTAGGTTAATAATAACTAATAACACACGTTGGAGTGTCTCAAAATTTAATCTTTTTGCAAAATGGTTGGGTTGGTTTTAGGAACAGGTAAAAACGCTAATAAAGGAATAAACTTTTTATTTTCCTTAATCCAAACAAAGCATTTTGCAACCGACCCTCCGTCTATGGCGTATAATTTCCTTTATTAGCATTTTATTGCCTATTGTTATTTGGAGACTACGGGGAGAGCCCAAGGAAGAACGCAGATAAATACATTGAACAAATGGCAAAGCTTTTTGTCGGACCCAGGTAGTCTCTTGAATTTATAATGAGGGCAGCGTGCTATCAATTCCATTTGAACAGAGTATAGTCCAGCACAAAAACGTGGGATATTGAGTTGCGTGGGCTGGTCGCGTGTGTCCCAATGTACGTATTGCCATTGAGTAAAGGAATAATTCACTCAACGGTATTGCCTTACACCGCCAGTGCGAAATGCGGAAGCTGTCTCTAGAACTTGCTCGGAGGTTTAACTATCTGTGAAATAAAGGGTTCCCACATGCCGCTCCAGTTTCGTCAGGGACAAAGCGTTTTGCGCTTAGCCCCGTCCATTATTCAAGCTTGCGACCCAGCCCGAACCGATGCAGTTAGGCTGTATCATCGATTAAGGTATTCCCTTATCCTATGGCTGTATGTGTGCGCCGGTATCTTACCCGCACGTGAGCAACTTCATCTGGCACGTGCTCTTGTAGACGTTGCCGTCGCTGCCGCAGACCGGTCCGTCGAGTGGCGCCTGTCGGCAGTCGACCGGGCAGTTCTCCCGGTGGGCGCTGTTGTTGTTGCACGGGCCCAGGTGCGACAGGCCCATGCCTAATCTGCAATGGAAAGTCGACGAAAATTAGCGAAACATCGAATACGTTTATCTCGTGACAACTCGATCGGATTGAAATGGATCCGATTGAGTTATGTCAAATCTTTTATAATTCTACGTTTACATCATCAGTATCGAATCCTACGGTTTTCTGTTCTCTCTATAAGGACATTAGCTTATTATACTTATTCCACAGTAGGTTGGTGCACATTCTGGCCACCTTCTGTTTGGAAAGAGCGGCTTGACTTGAAATTTTAAATATGATTGAATTCCAATCTGTAGGGTTTACGCCGTCTATTTGAGTCCGCTCCAGTGAATTCAAACCTCTCTCAATCCGATCGAACGCGTCGAGATAAACGTAGTCATTCAATTTGAATTCAATTCAATTTAATAGAAGACATTCGCGCGAGAGTCACAAAACAAAATTTTGATTGCTTTTACTTTAAAACGGTGTCAAATGATTTGTTCCAAAAGCAACCAAGTGATTTTCTTTACCTGTCAAGTTTGACATTTTTTAAAATTGCTGACAATTGAATTATCTCCCAAAATTTCGAAAAATGTTTCAAAGGAAAGTTGTGCTTCAAACGTATTTTAGTAAATCTACAAGGTGACTCATTAGTAATGGCACATAGTGCAAGCGCATATATTTTGGGCAAAATATTACGATTGAGGCCAATATGCCTTATAGAAATGTTGTTTGTTTAAGAGATACAGGGCGTTAAAATTAATTTTTTGAAATTGAATTATGGCTACATCTCCCAAACTAATCAAGCTGCTGAACTGAAATTTGACACTGCTGTGTCTTTGGCAATGGAGAATAAGCGGGAAATGTCAATTTCTACGTATCTCACAGAAGGGGCCATACTTGCGCTGTTTTTGCATAGTGTTTTTACTCCTAACTGTTTTGAGGTTATCTTTTTGGCCCTGTAGGTCCGTCATTTTAGTGCATCTTTTCATTCTGCAACAAAAAGGTACCTACTCTTGTTTCATAACGACCGAATCAACCGTTTGCGTTTAAATTTCCAAAACGTGCCCCAAAACACCTGTCGACTTCAATATTCTAAAAATAAAATTTTCACCTACTTACTAAATACTTTCAAATGTTACAGATCAACTGTACATTGAAAATGAAGAAAAGAATGCCAAATGAATATTGGTCGAAACACAGTTGTTTGCTTGAAATATATAGTGTCCAAATTTTGTAGAGTTTCAATCCGTTCCATTTTGAAAGTGAACATTTTTCGGGACATTTTCTCGCCTTAAATGGTACAGTCGTTGTGCAATATTTGAAAGCAGTAGGTGAATTTTTTATCTTTCGAATCTTGACGTCAACAGGTGTTTTGGGGCACGTTTTGGCAATTTATGAAACAAGAAACAAGAGTACCTTTCTGTTGCAGAATGAAAAGATGCACTAAAATGATGGACCTGCAGGACCAAAAAGATAACCTCAAAACAGTTACAAGTAAAATCACCATCCAAAAACAGACCAAGTGGCGCCCTCTGTAAGATACGTAAAAATTTGCATTTTCAGTTTATTCTTCATCCCCAAAAACAAAACAGTGCCAAATTTCAGTTTAGCAGCTTGATTATTTCGGGAGATATAGTTGTAATTAAATTTCAAAAAATGAACTTTAACGCCCTGTATCTCTTAATCAAACAACATTTCTGTAAGGCATATTAGACTCAATCGTAATATTTTGGCCGAAAATATATGCGGTTGCACTGTGTGCCATTACTAATGACTCACCCTGTATATAAAAAACAATTCAATTTTATTACGTTGCCTATTATACACATGTAGGTATGCATTTTTATTTTTAAATGTAATTTTGAATCCACTTTTTTTACGAAAGAGAAAACTTCACAAATGAAAATTCGTTAAATTTTATGCAAAGTTTATTTATTTTTAACCGACTTCAAAAAAGGAGGAGGTTATCAATTTTTTTTATGTTTGTTACCTCCGAACTCCGTCACTTATAAACCGATTTGGACAATTCTTTTTTTATTTAAAAGGGTGTACCTACATAATGGTCCCATTTAAATTTGAAGAAAAAAATTCCACCCCTAAGGATGGACAAATAGGGGATGAAATTTCATATTGAACCGATTTCGATGATTCTTTATTATTAGAAAGGGAGTACCTTTAAGGTGGCCCCATTTAAATTTGAAGAAAAAATTCCACCCCTAAGGGTGGAAAAATAAGGGATGAAATTTCATATTGGACCGATTTGGATTATTCTTATTTTATTAGAAAGGGGTTATCTTAGGGGTGGTCACATTTTAATTTGAAGAGAAATTATATTTGAAGAGAAAAATTTCAATCCTAAGGGTGGACAAATAGTGGATGGAATTTAATATTGGAACGATTTCAATAATTCTTAATAATTCACTAAAAAATAAGAAATAAAAAAAAATAACAAAAAAATAACACCGACTTCACAAATTTGCCGTATTCACATTTCAACTAAAATGTGATCACTTTACTCGCTCTTTTGCGGGACTAAAGTGCGGCATTTACTCACTTGGGACTAAAATATTTTAGTCCCTTGGGATCAAAAGTAACAAAAACAATGGAAACTATGACCAACTATGTACTTTATTCATTAACATTAATTAAATGAACAGTAACGAAACGCAGTAGATAAACAAATTAGGATCCTACGGAAAATTCTAAACACATCTGAACAATGCCATTTTTTTAAATAGTATATTCTGAGCTATGAACAGTTGAAAATAGGCATTTTGACTACTTTGCACCGTTGTAACGGCAAAACTGGTTGAGATAGAACAAAATGAATTTCACATTCCTGTCTTAACTTTTCAAGAGCTATCCGATGGTATAACTAAGTGCACGGCCACACAGTCAGCGGATTGTGACAGCTTTGAAAGGCGTATTGCGCAGAGAGGTCGGAAATAAAGTGGAAACATTGAAAAGTCGAACTTCGTAGAAACAGCTATAAAAATGTCGATTTCTACATTATTTTTATGTGAACATTCAAAACTTACATTTCGGATTTTGCTAAATAAACGGGCAGTGTGGATACATGAAATAAACCTAAGCAGGGAAACACTTGGTGAATTCCATCATCTGTACAAAAATAATTTTAGAAATCTCTACCCAAAGTTTGTCTAAAACACCTCGGTTGTGGTGATGTGCATGTGTTATGTCCCATATAGGGGTTTGCGACTAAAAACTTCACTAATTATCATTTCGCAATCGCTAAGAATACAAGCTCTATTTTCGAGGTTAAATACGCGCCAATACGTCGGAAAATGTCAAATGACTTTAACGCTCCGCTACAAGCGAGCAAACACGCCTACTCATCCATACGTGTAGCGACTGAACTATCACAACCCATGCATATCTTTCAACGGTGCTCGTCCAGTATTGAGGCGCCATCTCCCGGATCAGTTTCGAAGTTATTTGAGCCCGATACACACCAAATTACGGAGCCCGCAGCGTGTTGAAATTGTGGCAACCCGAGTCACAATATAGTGTGTACGTGAAAGTTGTCACAATTCGGTGTAAACCAAAAATTGTGTGGATTTTTGGTGTCGCAATTGGGTGCTAACGATATGTGTGAAAATGTAGTGTTGCCACATTGATATATTAAGCGCTGAAATAGCAAAAAAATAATAATTCGAGGTTGGTAGGTACAATTTGTTTCGAATTACTTTAAGAGGTAGATTGGTAACAAGACCGTAAGGAAAACCTAGTTTCTGCGGTCTTGTGTAAAGGTAATAAAATATATTATACTAGGTTCTTCTGTATGTTACAAGTAAATAAATAAGGAAAAATAAACTAATTATTTTATAGATACAGGTTGGTACTATATTATTTGTATAAGAAAAAATTTTAAATTTAATCTTGAAACAGGGTGTTTCTTAAGTTGTGACTTATTTAATAGGTATCGTGTAGAATTCCAAAAAAGAGATGGTTTTTTTATAGTTTAGTACCATTTTTTCTAACTAAAAAATAAGGCAGATAATATAGAAATTGAAAGTTTTCAAACAATTACGATTTTAAATACGTACCTTAAAAAAATTTCTTATATAAACTTTATTTTAATCTGGGTAGCTTACACTAAACGTGCCAATTTTAATGATATAGACACAGGCAGCTAGTGATACATTCTTGGATGAGAGTATACCTACTCTAAAAAAATTGAGGCAATTCACCTTTTATCAATATTGCAGCTGCGGCCTCAGATATACAGAGACAGAGGGTGCAAATTTGAATGCCAACAATATACAGGGTGAGTTTTTTTCTATGCCCACTATGGGGATCTCGGAAACTAGCAGCGCTAGAAAAAAGGTTAAATGGGCACAGAATTGCAGTTTCGAATGCTCAACCTAATGCCCCTTTTTGATTTTCAAAAAAGTTTCATCAAATCTCTGTAGCTCCGTTATTTCTGATTATACCGAAAAACTGCAGAGACAAAAATTGTAGATACCTAATTTTGGGCTTAATAAGATAATCTAATCAAATTTTTTATGTTGTTTGTGATTTTTGAGATATGACATAGGCTTGTGTTTTTTTTTAATCTAAATCATAGTTGGCTGTGACCTTATCAAATCGACCATTTTTTGAGCTTTCCAAAAATATAATACCCGGTATAGTTATTATAATAAATAAAATAGCTATGGCTAATTTTCTGATTTTTTTTTAATTTTCACATAGTCAGCCATGGAATATTTTCATAACTACGTTCTATTTTATAATAAGACATACTTCAAACTTTCAAATATTTTTATTTTTAGCTGGTCACAAAATGTAACAAAATAAAACAAAAATTATCATGATGGAGCGCCATCACATAATTATTTACCCGTAAGAAATTACCTAGATCAGCTCTATCCAAATAGTTGGATATTTTCACTATTTGTTCCTGGGTATCAACCATTACAATCATGCGTGGTATTAAAAGAAGTAAATTTTATTTAAAATTTTTCATTTTTTCGAAGCATTATTTATTGCTAACATAATATGTTTCGATTGTTATAACAATCTTCATCTTCACCTTCAAATTTTTATAAAAAATATATATTTGCTCTGATGAAGATTGTTATAACAATCGAAACATATGTTAGCAATAAATATTGCTTCGAAAAAATGAAAAATTTTAAATAAAATTTACTTATTTTAATACCACGCATGATTATAATGGTTGATACCCAGGAACAAATAGTGAAAATAATTTTGACAACCAGGAAAATAATACAACAAAATAGTTGGATAGGGAGAAATAGACCTATTTCCTGGCAGCCCCGATCTCCCGATTTGTCTGTTTTGGATTTCTTTTTGTGGGGAACAGGGGAACAGTACAAAATAAAGTATGAGACAATTGTTGAATTAAGAGCAGCTGTTTTAGAAGCAATTGCCAGTATTGAGAGGCGACAAATTCAGTTTTAAAAATATGCAACATTTGCATAAATAATAATGGTGGATTGTTTGAACACCTTTTTTATTTTAAAAGACGACCTTTTTGAGTTTTTCAATTTTTGTTCCATTTTGTTACCAGCTAAAAGCAAAATATTAGAAAGTTTGAAGTATGTCTAATTATAAAATACAACGTAGCTTTTTTCATTTTTTGTAATAACTATGCCGAGTATTATATCTTTGGAGAGCTCAAAAAAACACAAGTTTATGTCATAGCCCAAAATTATCTTTCTGTATTATCAGAAATAACGGAGCTACAGAGATCTGATGAAATAGCAAAAAATCACTCTTCAACATATCTACCCTTTGTTCTAGTTATGCTAATTTTCGAGATCCCCATAGTGGACATCGAAAAAAACTCACCCTGTATAACTTTTTGAAATTGAACCTTTATGAGAATACTCTGTTCACAAAAATAAAAATTTCCATTTAAATGCCACAACAAGGCCGTAAATAGCCTCAAAATTATGAAATTCTCTGAGGAAATATTAATTTGTTATACGGGGTGTTCAAAAATTGTAAATTTTGAAATTAGGTAAGAGCAAACTAACTTTAATTTTCGGTTCTTGTCAAGATGATAAGTAAAGAAATAAATTTCGCCTGTAGAAATAAAGTTACGGCAAGTCAAAATATAGATGTAGGTGCCCAACAAACATTAAACTGCCGGGAAAAGTCCGGCCCTTTAACGATGGCGCTGGGGAACTGACGATGATGGGAAGCAGGTGATGGCCCGTTGCTATTTTTGTTGTAATTTTACCATCAATTTTCAGTTCGTCAACGGCCGGAAGAGGGCCATCACAGATAAAATCTACAAGCGGGAAACAGCTGATGGCCCGTCGCATTGATTCATTTGAATTTTGCCACAGGACACCCTAAAACCACTCTCTAAACCAAATTTGAACAAGAAATATACAGGGAGTTCTATTCTGCAGGTTGTCAAAGTTGAGCGAAATAGGAATTTTAAAGGTACCTGGCAAGTCAAGTGTGCCATGGAATCTCCTCAAAATAGTTGAATGATCAACAGGGCCACTCAAATTGTTGGTGTGCAAAGATCCAATACAAAATACACAAAGTGTCTTTCTCTGTGTCATTTCAAAACACTGAATTATTTTGAATCAAAATTCGAGTATATCGAAACCTCCCCCGACACTATAAACGAACTAAGTCTATAAATACAGAAGCTTGCCGATCAGTAAGTCTATAAAGAGTTAAGGTGGCAGGTGTGTCAAAACAGGAACCGCACAGAAAATGTATCACCATAGGCAGTGACTTTGTTGAGAAAGGTCCAATAATTTAAATTGTTTTCTATTTGTTGGATGACATTTTGTAAAAAATAAATTACTCTTGTGTTTATTAACTTTTTTTTTCAAAAATTCCAGAGCACTCTCACTCTCTATTTTGCTCAATTTTGGCACTCTGTATAATGTAACTCCCTGTATATTTTTCGTTCAAATTTGCTATGTGGGGGTTTCCGGATATCCTGATATCCGTGGTGTCATATTTTAAATAAAAAAATGATTTTCGTCATTTTATACTAGAAAAATTCGTTGTCGGCCTTGAAAATTGATATCAAGATATGAAACTTTGCGCCAAAATAAAAAAAAAAACGGCTAGAATTGGATAAAAAATAAAAGATCAAATCTGAACTCCCTGTTTGTAGATAGAGTTAAAGTTCCCTAATACAGGGTGTTATTAAATAAGTGCGAAAAACTTCAGGGTTGATTTAGAATCTAAAAAAAGAAAAAAATCGATAAACTTATATCTGGGATAATGCTTAATAAAAAGATACAGGATACAGGATGTTATAGTATAAATTTATTTAAATTTGAAATATTTGCCTGTAATTTGGTATCAACGAGTTTTTTGGGGATTTCGAAAAATATATTTGGCTAAAAGATGACACAACATTTATGGGTTAAAAACCGATTGATAACGTACCTGTATAACTTCCTGTATATCAAAAACAAAAATTTGTCTGACATTTGAATCCCTCGCTCCAAGAAAAAAAAATGATACCATATGCAAATATTTCGATATTTGCAACAAATATTTGAAGAGAACAAAAATAAAATTTAATCTTTAACATCCTGTACCTTCCTTATTACCCATTTTCGGGGCTATGTTTATAGATTTTTTCTTATTTTTAGATTTTGAATCGTCCCTTCAATTTTTTCGCGATTTTTTATTTTTACCCTGTATAATTCATAAACATTTATTTATTTATTGTAATTACACGTAGCAAGTGGCACACATGCAATGCTTGCATTGTACTATGAAATTATGACATCCATATCCTTTCCGCGCACACCAAATTATGCCCGCACTGGACACTGGACGCTTATATTATCTAAACGCGCCAGCGGCAAACTGCTTAAGAATGGCAACGTCGCATGAAACGTTGTAGGGGGCGCCACTGTTTGAAATGAAATGTATGTCACAGTTCTGTGGGTGCGATAAATATGAAACAGACCTGATTGTAGCGTCTCACACATATTTCACGTTTTTATCAAATATTTTATACTTTAGTTTGAATTTTAATTGTTGCAATTGAAAATATGAAAATGACTATATTATATACACGTTTTTTGTTACCATAACATTAAAAAACCGTATTGGTACAGCAGTACAGGCTTAAACAATTGTGACAACCCGTGTGAGTTGCCACAATTTTGAGCAGATGCCACACTACAGGAATATGCACACACAAGTTGTCACAAATGGGGTCCTTACAAACACTCCGCTCCCCTCTCCGCGGTATGTGTGGACACGATAGTGGCTTCCTTTTGTTTTGAACGCTCCGCTACCATTTCCGCTTTGCTCTCCGGTCCGCCGTCCGCCTTATGTGTGGCCGTGCACTAATGGTTGGTACGAAGATACCAACTTTTGGTACCAATTTTGGCACCATGGTACCAACTGATACCAGCACGATTAGGTAACCCTTGAAAAGTTGTGATAGAAATGTGAAATTCATTTTGATCTATCTCAAACAGTTTCCTCGCTACAACGGTGCAAAGCAGTAAATTGGTAATGTCGAATATTTATTTTTACATGTATTGTGAATTTTTAAATTTTAGTTCCTGCCGTCCAAAAAATAGCGTATGTACCTCGAGTGATTGTTGCCCTCGCTTATAAGCGCGGGCAACAATCTTCACTTATAGCCAGTAAACGTAGTAAAACTGAATGATTTTATGTCGGTTTAGAGGTTTACTAAAATTCCTTTGAATGAAATAAATGTATCTATAGAAAATTTTGAGAAATAATGCAATTTTCAGAAAAAAAATAAAAAATATCATATTTGACAGATAATGAAAATGACATGATTGTTCCTGAACATTTGTAATAATTTTTTAAGTAGAAACAACTGGCAAAGTCAAAATTTACTTAAACCAATAAAAAAATTCCCATATGATGCATACCTACTTTATGTGTGATACTGTATAAGAAAAAGGAGCAAGAATTCTATGGCAGGTTGAACATAAAAAATAATTTTTCGAAAACCAAAGACGATAGCCCTATAGCGTTGACTGAAGAGTGAATCTCACTGACCGAACCCTATTATGTAGCCTATTAGAAAATTTTTTTGACGCTCTACCTGCACTAGAATTACTGTTACGTTTTCCCGAAATATTCTGAAGAATATCGTGGGATAATATAGTTTACATAATATATCATATTAATTGAAGGGGGACCCCATGTGGGTTATTCATATTTTAGAAAGGAAATTAAGGAAACAGACCTCAGTCCCACAATTTCTTTTTAATTCAAAAAGCTACCGGTTTCGTAACTCCCAAAGTTACATCATCAGGCTAAAGCTATAATAAAAGGAGAATAAAGCTAAAAAAGGTCAGCAGCAATGCTAATCAATGACTGATATTAATTTAACAATTAATGAGTAAAAAATTCGTTCATTTACTTACAAATATCATCAAGAGCTGTACAGTTTTAAGATTGGAGTCTATTATAGTCATTGCACTAACTACTAGCACTTATATAACTAAATTTAAAAGGTAAGACAAACTAAGACAAGGGACATACAGATTAAAATTCTTGTTAGGTCTATCTACGGCGGCGTAATAGCTGTAGGTGTTTCGAATTGATTCTAGAACATTTTTTATACAATAAAATTTTTAATGGCTACGTATTTTGATGTTGGCAGCGCCCCCCATTGGCAAAGGTGGGAACTAAGTCTTAGGAGAGAATTAGCAACTACAGGTAACCTCAATATTTCAGAAAAACTAAAAGCAGAAACCGACAGTGCAGAAAACCCAACAGAAGAGTTAGGTATAGGTAGCTATTATAATTATTCAAAGAAAATAGAGAAAGTTGGTGAAGATTCAAAATTTATTTGGGAGTTTAACGATTTTTCATTATTCAATTTTACTTGTCTAAGAATCTCAAAAGACTCTAAGTTATTAAGAAAACAACCTCTATTGGCTATGTGTAAAATTTTAAAATCACGTTTCGGGTCAAAATCATGCTGATTATCATATAAATGTTTAGAAAAATGTGAGAAGCAACTTGAAAGTGGGTTTAAAGCCCTTTGATGTTCCTTTAATCTGGTTCTAAAATTACGAAAGGTTCTACCAATATAAGAACAATTACATGTCGAACAAATCAGTTTATAAACACCTTTAAGACCCATTCGATCAGTTTTATCTTTATTGTTTAACAGTAATCTACCCAATGAGTTTGAACTTTTAAACGAGACTTTAACGTATCTTTTGAAAATATTAGAAATTTTATAGCTTACTGGGCCACAGTAAGTTAATGAAATATATTTATTGGTTATATTCGAGTCAACTGTAGGTTGAGGTAAATGTTGATCGCTTTGATAACGATGTATATAAACAGAATTTTGCATTATTTTATTTTGTTTCTTAGATAATAATTTACTAACTAATTTATCATCGTAGTTGTGTTGTAAAGCAATTTGAGATACAATATGTAACTCTTTATTAAAAGATTCCTCTGAGAGGGGGACTTTAATTAATCTATCCAGATAAGAATTAAATGCAGCCAATTTATGAGATATAGGGTGTTTGGAAAAATTATCTATCACCACTCCGGTATGAGTTGGTTTTCTGTAAATGTTAAAAATAATATTATTATCTAAATGTTGGACTGTAAGATCTAAGAAACTCAATTTATGATTTTTTTCTATTTCTAATGTGAATTTAATATTATTATCCAACTGATTGAGATAAGAGAAGAACAACTGTAAATCTTGTTCATTGCCTGTCCAAACTAAAATTATGTCATCAACGTATCTACCATAAAACTTAATAAACCTTGAAAATCTATTATTAGTTAATATTTTAGAACACTCAAAGAAATTCATAAAAATATCTGCCAAAATTGGGGAAATAGGGGAACCCATAGCTAACCCGTCAATCTGGTTGTACACCTTCTCATCAAATTGGAAAAAAATTTGTTCGAGGCAAATGCCTAGAATTATAAAAATCTCATTCCTTTCAGCCACAGAAAATTCACTTTCATCTAATTTATTTTTAATAAGGTCCTTTATTATGTTGGTAGGAATATTGGTAAACAAATTCGAAACGTCAAGGGAAACCAATAGGAATGGTTGATCAAATATAAGATCCTTCAATCTTTCTATTAAATCTAAATTATTTTTTATCGTGTAAGTAAAACAACCAGAATAAAGCTGTTTCAAGATTTCATTTAACCATTTTGACAAATAACAAGTAGGAGAATTTATGTAAGATACCACAGGTCTAATAGGTATATCTACAAAATTGTCAGATTTGTGGATTTTTAATAGACCATACAATTTAGGGGTAGAAGAAAAATCTGGGGAAAATTTTTTTAATTAATTCATTATTAAAGAAAATTGGACATTTTTTGAGAGTGTTTTTTACTTTTAGGTTAAACGAGTTCAAAGAAAACTTGTTATTAATAGAAAAACTACTAGAAGTCATAAATTGATTCACTTTATGTTTATAATCTGATTCGTTTAATATTATCACAGAATTACCTTTGTCAGCTTTTGTAATGGTTAAATTATTAATTTTAATTTTATTTTTAATTTGCTTAATTAAAGGGAGAAGTCACGATTGGGAAAATTGACCGACCATAATAAAGGTAGAATTAATAGTGACTTAATTAAGCAAATTAAAAATAAAATTAAAATTAATAATTTAACCATTACAAAAGCTGACAAAGGTAATTCTGTGATAATATTAAACGAATCAGATTATAAACATAAAGTGAATCAATTTATGACTTCTAGTAGTTTTTCTATTAATAACAAGTTTTCCTTGAACTCGTTTAACCTAAAAGTAAAAAACACTCTCAAAAAATGTCCAATTTTCTTTAATAATGAATTAATTAAAAAAATTTCCCCAGATTTTTCTTCTACCCCTAAATTGTATGGTCTATTAAAAATCCACAAATCTGACAATTTTGTAGATATACCTATTAGACATGTGGTATCTTACATAAATTCTCCTACTTGTTATTTGTCAAAATGGTTAAATTAAATCTTGAAACAGCTTTATTCTGGTTGTTTTACTTACACGATAAAAAATAATTTAGATTTAATAGAAAGATTGAAGGATCTTATATTTGATCAACCATTCCTATTGGTTTCCCTTGACGTTTCGAATTTGTTTACCAATATTCCTACCAACATAATAAAGGACCTTATTAAAAATAAATTAGATGAAAGTGAATTTTCTGTGGCTGAAAGGAATGAGATTTTTATAATTCTAGGCATTTGCCTCGAACAATTTTTTTTCCAATTTGATGAGAAGGTGTACAACCAGATTGACGGGTTAGCTATGGGTTCCCCTATTTCCCCAATTTTGGCAGATATTTTTATGAATTTCTTTGAGTGTTCTAAAATATTAACTAATAATAGTTTTTCAAGGTTTATTAAGTTTTATGGTAGATACGTTGATGACATAATTTTAGTTTGGACAGGCAATGAACAGGATTTACAGTTGTTCTTCTCTTATCTCAATCAGTTGGATAATAATATTAAATTCACATTAGAAATAGAAAAAAATCATAAATTGAGTTTCTTAGATCTTACAGTCCAACATTTAGATAATAATATTATTTTTAACATTTACAGAAAACCAACTCATACCGGAGTGGTGATAGATAATTTTTCCAAACACCCTATATCTCATAAATTGGCTGCATTTAATTCTTATCTGGATAGATTAATTAAAGTCCCCCTCTCAGAGGAATCTTTTAATAAAGAGTTACATATTGTATCTCAAATTGCTTTACAACACAACTACGATGATAAATTAGTTAGTAAATTATTATCTAAGAAACAAAATAAAATAATGCAAAATTCTGTTTATATACATCGTTATCAAAGCGATCAACATTTACCTCAACCTACAGTTGACTCGAATATAACCAATAAATATATTTCATTAACTTACTGTGGCCCCAGTAAGCTATAAAATTTCTAATATTTTCAAAAGATACGTTAAAGTCTCGTTTAAAAGTTCAAACTCATTGGGTAGATTACTGTTAAACAATAAAGATAAAACTGATCGAATGGATCTTAAAGGTGTTTATAAACTGATTTGTTCGACATGTAATTGTTCTTATATTGGTAGAACCTTTCGTAATTTTAGAACCAGATTAAAGGAACATCAAAGGGCTTTAAACCCACTTTCAAGTTGCTTCTCACATTTTTCTAAACATTTATATGATAATCAGCATGATTTTGACCCGAAACGTGATTTTAAAATTTTACACATAGCCAATAGAGGTTGTTTTCTTAATAACTTAGAGTCTTTTGAGATTCTTAGACAAGTAAAATTGAATAATGAAAAATCGTTAAACTCCCAAATAAATTTTGAATCTTCACCAACTTTCTCTATTTTCTTTGAATAATTATAATAGCTACCTATACCTAACTCTTCTGTTGGGTTTTCTGCACTGTCGGTTTCTGCTTTTAGTTTTTCTGAAATATTGAGGTTACCTGTAGTTGCTAATTCTCTCCTAAGACTTAGTTCCCACCTTTGCCAATGGGGGGCGCTGCCAACATCAAAATACGTAGCCATTAAAAATTTTATTGTATAAAAAATGTTCTAGAATCAATTCGAAACACCTACAGCTATTACGCCGCCGTAGATAGACCTAACAAGAATTTTAATCTGTATGTCCCTTGTCTTAGTTTGTCTTACCTTTTAAATTTAGTTATATAAGTGCTAGTAGTTAGTGCAATGACTATAATAGACTCCAATCTTAAAACTGTACAGCTCTTGATGATATTTGTAAGTAAATGAACGAATTTTTTACTCATTAATTGTTAAATTAATATCAGTCATTGATTAGCATTGCTGCTGACCTTTTTTAGCTTTATTCTCCTTTTATTATAGCTTTAGCCTGATGATGTAACTTTGGGAGTTACGAAACCGGTAGCTTTTTGAATTAAAAAGAAATTGTGGGACTGAGGTCTGTTTCCTTAATTTCCTTTCTAAAATATGAATAACCCACATGGGGTCCCCCTTCAATTAATTAATAATGCGAGACCAGCAATTTGGACCCAGGAATACAAGAGATTGTCGATAAAGAAGACACAACTACGAGGTGATATATTCTTCAACAACCAATGTTTAAAAAATGGTCTACAACCCACATACATAAATATTAAGATCAACAGACAACTCCACTTAGATAGCAGCAGAAGATGTTTGAGATCGTTGACTAGATTACTAATTAAAGAAGAAATTAGATTAGCATATAGGAAGATCTATACAATAGACTTGAGGTTGAAGGCGTTATATGACATGTTAAGAGAGAATTTCGACTATCAGGTACTACATAATTTACTCAATAGATTACATTCTGTTTTGGATTTTCTTAGAGTTAAAAAGATGAAAAAATTACATAAAAAACTTAAAGATTTATTGGATAAGAAACGATCCGAAGCTTTAGACACGAGGGGTTTTAATAATTTTGCTCATATTTTCCAAGATTCATTTGTAAATTTTTCGGATGTTCAATTTAAGGATAATGAAATTTCTTTATTAAAAAAGGGTTTTAAATTTAACCCAGAATGTTCGCCAGAACTTAGTCTTAAAGAATTAGAGATCGTTGCGGTTGAGACTGAAACTATTATTCAATCTTACGATTTTGAGAATAAAGATTCCATACGCCATGACGTTAAAGAAGTTTTGAAAAGGGAGAAGTCACGATTGGGAAAATTGACCGACCATAATAAAGGTAGAATTAATAGTGACTTAATTAAGCAAATTAAAAATAAAATTAAAATTAATAATTTAACCATTACAAAAGCTGACAAAGGTAATTCTGTGATAATATTAAACGAATCAGATTATAAACATAAAGTGAATCAATTTATGACTTCTAGTAGTTTTTCTATTAATAACAAGTTTTCCTTGAACTCGTTTAACCTAAAAGTAAAAAACACTCTCAAAAAATGTCCAATTTTCTTTAATAATGAATTAATTAAAAAAATTTCCCCAGATTTTTCTTCTACCCCTAAATTGTATGGTCTATTAAAAATCCACAAATCTGACAATTTTGTAGATATACCTATTAGACATGTGGTATCTTACATAAATTCTCCTACTTGTTATTTGTCAAAATGGTTAAATTAAATCTTGAAACAGCTTTATTCTGGTTGTTTTACTTACACGATAAAAAATAATTTAGATTTAATAGAAAGATTGAAGGATCTTATATTTGATCAACCATTCCTATTGGTTTCCCTTGACGTTTCGAATTTGTTTACCAATATTCCTACCAACATAATAAAGGACCTTATTAAAAATAAATTAGATGAAAGTGAATTTTCTGTGGCTGAAAGGAATGAGATTTTTATAATTCTAGGCATTTGCCTCGAACAATTTTTTTTCCAATTTGATGAGAAGGTGTACAACCAGATTGACGGGTTAGCTATGGGTTCCCCTATTTCCCCAATTTTGGCAGATATTTTTATGAATTTCTTTGAGTGTTCTAAAATATTAACTAATAATAGTTTTTCAAGGTTTATTAAGTTTTATGGTAGATACGTTGATGACATAATTTTAGTTTGGACAGGCAATGAACAGGATTTACAGTTGTTCTTCTCTTATCTCAATCAGTTGGATAATAATATTAAATTCACATTAGAAATAGAAAAAAATCATAAATTGAGTTTCTTAGATCTTACAGTCCAACATTTAGATAATAATATTATTTTTAACATTTACAGAAAACCAACTCATACCGGAGTGGTGATAGATAATTTTTCCAAACACCCTATATCTCATAAATTGGCTGCATTTAATTCTTATCTGGATAGATTAATTAAAGTCCCCCTCTCAGAGGAATCTTTTAATAAAGAGTTACATATTGTATCTCAAATTGCTTTACAACACAACTACGATGATAAATTAGTTAGTAAATTATTATCTAAGAAACAAAATAAAATAATGCAAAATTCTGTTTATATACATCGTTATCAAAGCGATCAACATTTACCTCAACCTACAGTTGACTCGAATATAACCAATAAATATATTTCATTAACTTACTGTGGCCCCAGTAAGCTATAAAATTTCTAATATTTTCAAAAGATACGTTAAAGTCTCGTTTAAAAGTTCAAACTCATTGGGTAGATTACTGTTAAACAATAAAGATAAAACTGATCGAATGGATCTTAAAGGTGTTTATAAACTGATTTGTTCGACATGTAATTGTTCTTATTTGGGGCTTTAAACCCACTTTCAAGTTGCTTCTCACATTTTTCTAAACATTTATATGATAATCAGCATGATTTTGACCCGAAACGTGATTTTAAAATTTTACACATAGCCAATAGAGGTTGTTTTCTTAATAACTTAGAGTCTTTTGAGATTCTTAGACAAGTAAAATTGAATAATGAAAAATCGTTAAACTCCCAAATAAATTTTGAATCTTCACCAACTTTCTCTATTTTCTTTGAATAATTATAATAGCTACCTATACCTAACTCGTCTGTTGGGTTTTCTGCACTGTCGGTTTCTGCTTTTAGTTTTTCTGAAATATTGAGGTTACCTGTAGTTGCTAATTCTCTCCTAAGACTTAGTTCCCACCTTTGCCAATGGGGGGCGCTGCCAACATCAAAATACGTAGCCATTAAAAATTTTATTGTATAAAAAATGTTCTAGAATCAATTCGAAACACCTACAGCTATTACGCCGCCGTAGATAGACCTAACAAGAATTTTAATCTGTATGTCCCTTGTCTTAGTTTGTCTTACCTTTTAAATTTAGTTATATAAGTGCTAGTAGTTAGTGCAATGACTATAATAGACTCCAATCTTAAAACTGTACAGCTCTTGATGATATTTGTAAGTAAATGAACGAATTTTTTACTCATTAATTGTTAAATTAATATCAGTCATTGATTAGCATTGCTGCTGACCTTTTTTAGCTTTATTCTCCTTTTATTATAGCTTTAGCCTGATGATGTAACTTTGGGAGTTACGAAACCGGTAGCTTTTTGAATTAAAAAGAAATTGTGGGACTGAGGTCTGTTTCCTTAATTTCCTTTCTAAAATATGAATAACCCACATGGGGTCCCCCTTCAATTAATTAATAATGCGAGACCAGCAATTTGGACCCAGGAATACAAGAGATTGTCGATAAAGAAGACACAACTACGAGGTGATATATTCTTCAACAACCAATGTTTAAAAAATGGTCTACAACCCACATACATAAATATTAAGATCAACAGACAACTCCACTTAGATAGCAGCAGAAGATGTTTGAGATCGTTGACTAGATTACTAATTAAAGAAGAAATTAGATTAGCATATAGGAAGATCTATACAATAGACTTGAGGTTGAAGGCGTTATATGACATGTTAAGAGAGAATTTCGACTATCAGGTACTACATAATTTACTCAATAGATTACATTCTGTTTTGGATTTTCTTAGAGTTAAAAAGATGAAAAAATTACATAAAAAACTTAAAGATTTATTGGATAAGAAACGATCCGAAGCTTTAGACACGAGGGGTTTTAATAATTTTGCTCATATTTTCCAAGATTCATTTGTAAATTTTTCGGATGTTCAATTTAAGGATAATGAAATTTCTTTATTAAAAAAGGGTTTTAAATTTAACCCAGAATGTTCGCCAGAACTTAGTCTTAAAGAATTAGAGATCGTTGCGGTTGAGACTGAAACTATTATTCAATCTTACGATTTTGAGAATAAAGATTCCATACGCCATGACGTTAAAGAAGTTTTGAAAAGGGAGAAGTCACGATTGGGAAAATTGACCGACCATAATAAAGGTAGAATTAATAGTGACTTAATTAAGCAAATTAAAAATAAAATTAAAATTAATAATTTAACCATTACAAAAGCTGACAAAGGTAATTCTGTGATAATATTAAACGAATCAGATTATAAACATAAAGTGAATCAATTTATGACTTCTAGTAGTTTTTCTATTAATAACAAGTTTTCCTTGAACTCGTTTAACCTAAAAGTAAAAAACACTCTCAAAAAATGTCCAATTTTCTTTAATAATGAATTAATTAAAAAAATTTCCCCAGATTTTTCTTCTACCCCTAAATTGTATGGTCTATTAAAAATCCACAAATCTGACAATTTTGTAGATATACCTATTAGACATGTGGTATCTTACATAAATTCTCCTACTTGTTATTTGTCAAAATGGTTAAATTAAATCTTGAAACAGCTTTATTCTGGTTGTTTTACTTACACGATAAAAAATAATTTAGATTTAATAGAAAGATTGAAGGATCTTATATTTGATCAACCATTCCTATTGGTTTCCCTTGACGTTTCGAATTTGTTTACCAATATTCCTACCAACATAATAAAGGACCTTATTAAAAATAAATTAGATGAAAGTGAATTTTCTGTGGCTGAAAGGAATGAGATTTTTATAATTCTAGGCATTTGCCTCGAACAATTTTTTTTCCAATTTGATGAGAAGGTGTACAACCAGATTGACGGGTTAGCTATGGGTTCCCCTATTTCCCCAATTTTGGCAGATATTTTTATGAATTTCTTTGAGTGTTCTAAAATATTAACTAATAATAGTTTTTCAAGGTTTATTAAGTTTTATGGTAGATACGTTGATGACATAATTTTAGTTTGGACAGGCAATGAACAGGATTTACAGTTGTTCTTCTCTTATCTCAATCAGTTGGATAATAATATTAAATTCACATTAGAAATAGAAAAAAATCATAAATTGAGTTTCTTAGATCTTACAGTCCAACATTTAGATAATAATATTATTTTTAACATTTACAGAAAACCAACTCATACCGGAGTGGTGATAGATAATTTTTCCAAACACCCTATATCTCATAAATTGGCTGCATTTAATTCTTATCTGGATAGATTAATTAAAGTCCCCCTCTCAGAGGAATCTTTTAATAAAGAGTTACATATTGTATCTCAAATTGCTTTACAACACAACTACGATGATAAATTAGTTAGTAAATTATTATCTAAGAAACAAAATAAAATAATGCAAAATTCTGTTTATATACATCGTTATCAAAGCGATCAACATTTACCTCAACCTACAGTTGACTCGAATATAACCAATAAATATATTTCATTAACTTACTGTGGCCCCAGTAAGCTATAAAATTTCTAATATTTTCAAAAGATACGTTAAAGTCTCGTTTAAAAGTTCAAACTCATTGGGTAGATTACTGTTAAACAATAAAGATAAAACTGATCGAATGGATCTTAAAGGTGTTTATAAACTGATTTGTTCGACATGTAATTGTTCTTATATTGGTAGAACCTTTCGTAATTTTAGAACCAGATTAAAGGAACATCAAAGGGCTTTAAACCCACTTTCAAGTTGCTTCTCACATTTTTCTAAACATTTATATGATAATCAGCATGATTTTGACCCGAAACGTGATTTTAAAATTTTACACATAGCCAATAGAGGTTGTTTTCTTAATAACTTAGAGTCTTTTGAGATTCTTAGACAAGTAAAATTGAATAATGAAAAATCGTTAAACTCCCAAATAAATTTTGAATCTTCACCAACTTTCTCTATTTTCTTTGAATAATTATAATAGCTACCTATACCTAACTCTTCTGTTGGGTTTTCTGCACTGTCGGTTTCTGCTTTTAGTTTTTCTGAAATATTGAGGTTACCTGTAGTTGCTAATTCTCTCCTAAGACTTAGTTCCCACCTTTGCCAATGGGGGGCGCTGCCAACATCAAAATACGTAGCCATTAAAAATTTTATTGTATAAAAAATGTTCTAGAATCAATTCGAAACACCTACAGCTATTACGCCGCCGTAGATAGACCTAACAAGAATTTTAATCTGTATGTCCCTTGTCTTAGTTTGTCTTACCTTTTAAATTTAGTTATATAAGTGCTAGTAGTTAGTGCAATGACTATAATAGACTCCAATCTTAAAACTGTACAGCTCTTGATGATATTTGTAAGTAAATGAACGAATTTTTTACTCATTAATTGTTAAATTAATATCAGTCATTGATTAGCATTGCTGCTGACCTTTTTTAGCTTTATTCTCCTTTTATTATAGCTTTAGCCTGATGATGTAACTTTGGGAGTTACGAAACCGGTAGCTTTTTGAATTAAAAAGAAATTGTGGGACTGAGGTCTGTTTCCTTAATTTCCTTTCTAAAATATATCATATATCTTGCGAGAAATATCAAATAGTTATTTACCAAACAATGAAATATCGATAAATTTCAAAATTAGGCGAATGCCGTAGGAACACTACAAACTTTTACGATGCGAAGGCAACGGCATTAAATTATAATACATATTTCAACAAATAACGCTAAAGCTAAAACTAAAATATGCTCAATGCATTTAAGACTAATCTCGACAACTTATGAATTTTCCAATCAACCTTTATGAATGTATCGACTTTTGCATGAGAAATAGTAAAGAATAATTACATTATTTTCATGTTTTGTTAATTTTTTATTTTGTTATAGGGAGTCCGAAAGTGTCTTTCTCAAGTAAAGAAGATATTTTCATCAATTATTATTACCTATAAAGAATTGATCTTTTATTTTGGTATCTGCATATGCTATGGTGTCAGGTGTGGGGTCTAATTCGTAAAACTATTTTAAACCCATTGCAGTTTGGAAACTTTCTAATAAAAAAAGCATTATTTTTGCCGCTTTTGCACAAACACTATTATATATCTTGTAAAGTGACAAGAAATGGAACAGTTGAACCTCGAAAATTATTAAGTATAAATTTACAAATTTTCACATTGACTTGACATTTTCTTTTAGACGAGAGAGCTCAGAAACGCAAAATTGAATGAAGCTAAAGTTATTTTTTTATGAAAAGTTGAAATTTCACCCTGACGCAAAATATAACAATGATAATAATTTTTTATTTCTATTGGGGCCGCAGTGGCGTCGCTCGTCCCGGCGCTGACTTTTTAGACTGCATGTTTTTCTGCCTTCGATCGACCTTGGTTCGAGGCAGGCGCATGCACATTGTCTTTAAAGAAAAACACCGCAATGGCCAAGAGCGCTGGACAAATGTGAGTTCACGGTATTGCTCCTAAATAGGCTTTATCCGTGATTTACTAATTGTCCTACACTCACTGGGATATTACTACGGTTTTCTAGGGTCGGCCCTAGCCGCAAATGACAACGAACAAAATAATAGTAATTGCCCCCCTCCCCCGCACAAGCATGTGGTTGCTTCTGGGGTCCTCCTAGTTTGGAGTATTGTGAGGGTGAGAATTATTATTTTTATTATTATTTAGTAGGTGAAACCGTTTTTTCGCAAAAAAAGTGTTTGCAATTAAAAAATACTCCCGAATACTACATTTCAGTAGTATAATCGATGCCTATCTAAATTTTTCGATTTTCGAAAATGTGAAGAAAGCAAAACATCGTAGTTAGGTGTAGGCTGTTATATTGAAACGTCGTACTCGGATGTGTCCTTTAATTAAAAACAACATTTCCCTATAAACTTTGTTCGTATCATTAAAAAAAAAATGTTTTGAAAATGCGAAAAATGGAAAAAGATCAAAGTAGGCAGATTTGTTGTGACATGGGTGTAGTTTTTAATTCCTAGTTGGAGTTGGTAATAACTTTATCTAACGAAAATTTTTGACAACAAGCATTTTATTATGCTTGAAAAGCGATTTAAGAATTTGTACTTTCAGGAAGAGTTTCCAAAAGTCTTCATTTTGACACCAAAATCAATACAATCGAGCATCAAATGAAGAAGTTACAGCCCTGGGGAATTTCAAGTAGCGGACCCTGTATGCTTGATTTAGATTACAGTGTGATTTTTATATTGTTTGTGACGTAAAACTCTTTAACAGAATTTCTAATAGGAATAATTTGAAATGTAATAAATTAAATAAAAAATAATGTCTAACCACTTAAGAACAACGGTACCGGCGATAAAATTCTCTTCACCTAAGTTTACTATCAATTTTTTGATGCGGTGTCAATTTGCTTTTACAATTTTTTCCTACACATAATCACTATTTACTGCTTACGATAATTATAGTGGAATATGATTGCTAGCACTTAAAACCCAAATTAACTGAAAGAAACACCTATCATTTAAAACCAGCAAGTAATGGTTTGTACCGTCTCAAGCTGGAAATATGTGTTTAAATGTTGTGAGGTCACTTATGATTTATGTAAGGAAGAAAGTTAAGACATGGTTTCAAATTTAAGTAATACACGGGCAGCAGAAAAGGAAAGGCGAAACAAACAACGAAACAATATACTTTGGTAATTGCTTTAAAAAGGTCTTCAGCATAAACAGGTGTACAGGAAGACAGAGTACAGTGCGATCCACAGAAAATATGCGCTGCATATTTTCTGTGGTGCAATCCATCCAGAAATGTACTGCAAGAATATGTAACACCTAGGTACATGTAGGTACAAGGGTCCCCTTATTATAGATTGGATTTTTCTTTAGTTTCTTTAGATCTTGAGGTTAATTAAATTACTGTCATCAAGTATGCACCTGTCACCAAATCTCTAATTAGTAACTGTATACTTGTATGGTGGAAAGCTATAATGTTTTTCTCTGTAAAAGTTAGAGCGTTATAAATTCTTATTATTATACTTCTAGTCGGTGGCATTAGAGTAAAAATATTCCGGATAGTAGCACCACAGACAACGTTATCTGTGGTAGCACCAAATTTTGCACACAGCTTGTGCACACATTAAGGTTTGAAAAACCACCTGGAGACCACGGGCGTAGCCAGGATTTAGTTTTGGGGGGGATTTAGTTTGAGAAGTAAATAAAACAACAAAAATATACTTACATGAAATTTAATATCTATATATTCATCCGAAAAACTACGACATATTTATAAAGTTCTTAACTTTAAATGAAATGGATAATTTAACTTCGTTCCTCTGCGCTAAATCTAAAACCATTAAAGAAGAAATCTTCGGCTTTTTCTTTTAAATACTACTTCATCTGCATGAATTTCTGTTCCATAGTGAATGTTCATTAGAGCCAAACCATTTAGTCTGTTTTCACTTGTAGTGTTTCGTAAATAGTTTTTCAGTCTCCTTAGGCTCGAGAAAGACCTTTCTGGGGTAGCAGTGGATACAGGAATGGTAGCGAAGATTTGTAGTAATGTGTAAATATTAGGATAAAGGTTTTTATCGCACATATCTAGGCATTCCAAACTAGATTTCCGGGTAGGCAGTCTTCTTATCAGCATG
Organism: Pseudeuparius sepicola; assembly: GCA_963920635.1. Classification (NCBI taxonomy): domain Eukaryota; kingdom Metazoa; phylum Arthropoda; class Insecta; order Coleoptera; family Anthribidae; genus Pseudeuparius; species Pseudeuparius sepicola. The sequence continues at coordinate 23,637,838 of OY987298.1, read as the reverse complement.
CAAGGTAGCTGAAGCTTTGATAGCTAAATCCAAATTTGTTTCTTTATTAGAAACCCCTTGACCTTGACTACACCACTTTTTCCAGTAGTCCATACTTTTAGGTTTATCACCCTTCCTTTTTTTCCCCTCCATTTCTCGACAGTAATAATGATTCACGTATCTATCCTTAACAAGGTCATCGAATAAAAGTGCACTAAAATAATTACTCACTTACACGGTACACTTAATTTTCTTCACTATTCGTTCACCACTTTTCACTTTTATTCGCTTCGAGTTCGCATGGAACAATACTGCCGTAAGCGCGGTCACGCGCCGCTTATATAGCAGCCCAGTAGCCGTCCAGAAACTTCCACGAACTTATACGAACTTCCACAAAGTTCCGCTCATTTCGACCGAGGGGCGTGGCGAATAATCGAGAAACAACGCAAAGTGTCCCTACAATACAAAATAGTTCGGCTGCAACTGCGTCTGCCTCTCGTCAAAAGATGGCGCTAGGCGCTACTATTACTACATATATTCAAACGTAATAATAATTTAACTCTTCACTCCTCGTATTTTTTCGGTATAATATTAGGTAATATTTTGCTTATTTCGGGGGGGGGGGGGGGGGTTGAACCCCCGAAACCCCCCCCTTGGCTACGCCCGTGCTGGAGACACTCTCCTGGGGTCAAGATGACGTTATTAAGATGGCCAATTTAAGTCAGAGTAGCAAATTATGTTATCGCATGTATCTTAATAATAATAATTTTTAACCAATTTTGAGTTTTAATATGTCATTTTAAAGCCCCAGTAACGCTCTTTAAAAAAGGTTTTAGTTTTTGCGCTTCCCTCTAAATTTTACTAGTATATTAAAAATACTGCTCTACAGAGTGAGTCAGAATGGGGTTAAAGGGGTGTTCGGCAGGTGGTTTTAAGGGGGGCCTTTCATATAAAATTTTCCGATTTGGGCTTTCCTTACCAAGTTATTCGGGTCTACAGGGTGTCCTAAACGTTTTTTTTATTTATATCTAAATAACGGCGCTACTTAAAAATTTTAAATTTGGTATGTGTTATCCACTTACTGGGAGACGCCTTAGGATAGTTTATTCATTTACACAGTGCCCTAAAAAAGGGTAAAAACTAACAACCGCTATTAATTTTTTTTTGCTCAATTTTTTTGAGGTTATCTTTTTGGTCTTGCTGGTTCATCATTTCACTGTATCTTTTCATTTTGCAATAAAAGTGTACTCTTGTTTCATAACGATAAAATCAACCGTTTGCGTTGAAATTGGCGAAACGGGCCCCAAAACACCTGTTAATTTCAACATTCGAAACATAAAAATTTTACCTACCGCTTTCAAACGTTACAGATCGACTTTACATTCAAAATAAGGAAAAAAATACCAATTGGACATTGGTCAAAACAGCATTGGTTTTCTTGAAATAGGATGTTCAAATTTTGTTAAATTCAATCTTTGCATTTTGAAAGCTAGTAAGTTTTGGTACATTGTTCATGGATTAATATGCCTCATTGCTTCACTTGTTGCACAATATATACTATTCACAGTCGAGATCTCGAGTTCAAAGTCGAGCTCTCGAGTTCAAAGTCGAGATCTCGAGTTTAAAGTCGAGATCTCGAGTTCAAAGTCGAGATCTAGGAATAAAATATAAAGTGGTCCTTCTACAGCTTCGTAGTTTTGGCTAGTAGAATTAAGTTTTAAATATATCAGTCACCGGTCCACAGTTATCACTTTGTTGACAATGGCAATAGCTATTATTATGTACCTAAGTAATCCTACTTTTTTAATTTTCGTCACATTATCAAGGATGACCTATAGGTAGGCACCTACTTCAAGCTTATATGTTACATGGCATTTTGAAGTTTCTCGGATTGACTCTTTTCGCTAGTCATACAGGGACTCTAGTTGGGCTGAATAATTCATGTTAAATCACATAGAATATTTTACACTTCTTCACGCATAATAATAATGATTTAACTTTTACAAAGAAAAAATACAGTCGATTTGGTATCAGCCTTGTTTATGAAACCCCTAGTTATCCAATGTGTGACAGTGTAATATAGGTATGTTACAGCAATATTGGATGCAGTTCATTGCCTACTAATTTTCTTACAATAAAATTTCCCAATAGGAGCTGGGCTACTTATCTGCCCCCGGTATCTACTGTATTTCTATCTCTATCAGATCTTTAGGTCAGTGTCAGACATTGGCTAACTATGTATATAGAGTACTTATAATCCAGGATATTTATCCATTGTGCAAAAAAATAAATGGCGGCAAGCTGATTTTTTTCAGGGTTGGTCGGGGACTGCCTCCCGAGTATCCAACCAAAAAATCACACTCGAACCCCTTCAGGGTTTTGTGCAATAGGGGTGGTTTCTTATTTACTTTTTTTTTTGAAATTTTTTTCCAGCCTGTGCATAATAATAAGCTCCTTATAAAACTTTTTTATAACTTTCATATCTCACCAGTTTTCAAACATTGAACGAACGAAGCATTCGTATTAAATATTGTTTTTTTTTTAATGAAATGCGCTGTAACTGGTGAGGTATGAAAGTTATAAAAAAGTTTTATAAGGCAAAGTTGTAGAGCTTATTATTATGAACAGGCTGGAAAAGAAAATTAAAAAAAAAAGAAACCACCCCTATTGCACAAAACCCTGAAGGGGTTCGAGTGTGATTTTTTGGTTGGATACTCAGGAGGCAGTCCTCGACCAACCCTGAAAAATTCAACTTGCCAGCATTTATTTTTTTGCGCCCCTTATAAGACGGATCTAATTATCTTGGACTATTACCCATAAATAAGGGTATCAGATGTCCACTGTATGACAGTAATTTAATTAACCCCTGAGAAGACTAGTCATGGCCAACTAAATAAAAATTCAATCATTCACTTCGTTTCAACTTTATGAGAATATTAAATTGGGTAGTACTTCAATATGGGGGAACCCTGTATTATGTTTCTTCACACGAAAAAATCGTGTCTGTTGCATGCGGCATAATATTCCACGTTATCATTATTATGTTCCGTGTTTGTGCGACAAGGAATATCTTACCTGCAAATTTCGACTTGCAGCATACACCTGTTCAAATATGTTCTGCCGTCTGTACCGCACACTGGGTCTTTCTCAGACCCGCACTTGTGTTCACATTTCGACCCGGACGACCTCTGGCACAGGCCGGGATCTGAAGAAAGTCCAACACCTGAAAGTAAAGACAAATAATAGGTAAAAATACTTATAACTGAAGTCGACTGTGAACGCAAAGGAGAGTGGGCATAAGTATACTTATAGAGTATAACGAGTAACGAATCTATCTTTTTTTATCATTCATAGGCCGATGGGAGGTTTTCTCAATTATTTAGTTATTATTACTTTGTTCGTTATATTTGCAAAGAATTTTATATCCTACAAAGGGTAATTCTTAACCTATACGTAAAAACTAAAGAAATTTCAAGTTTTGGTAATTAATGATTAATAACATTGAGTAAATTTATTCCTTTACTCAATGTTAATAATGAAGGAAAATGTATTTGAACAGAAATTCAGTGTATACTTGAACCAGAGAACAAAATTGTTCTCTGCTTGAACGTTCGTTGTGCTAGCGACAAACCATGGGCGATTGTTTTGTGTGCGAACGAACGTTCAAGTATACACTGAATTTCTGTTCAGGCACATTGGCAGTTTAAAAGTTTGCTCTGTTCCATGGCCTACTAGAAGTTCAGAGGTAACTAGGATTTATTGTAGTGATGAAAAATAAACAATACCTATCATTTCTGATCTTAATTTTTTACTTTTTTAAAAAGGTGAATAATAATATTTAAGCACATTCGAATAATAGTTATTTATGTACCAAGGCACTGAAGTTCAACTTTTTAGGACTCATGTGGAATTTAGTTGCCGAGGCCTCTGGCCGAGGCAAATAACCACATAAGTCATAAAAAGAACTTCAGTGCCGAGGTACATATTATATATTTTTTTGAAATCGGAAAGAGTTTATTAGGCAAGAAAATAATCGTAAGGGACCACCCATCCATGAACCAACCGCGTGCGGCGTTGCTTGACTTTGACGATCGCTCTACCTAGGTCAAGTATGAAAAGACACGGCAACTTCGAACAGAAAAACCAAACTGCTGCTTGTTGTGCAGCCTCCATAATCTATTGATATTCAAACCTACTAAAATATTTATACTGAAAGATTGCGCTGCTATAGGTAACAATTTCGCAATGTGTACGAAAAGTTAAATGGACCTTTTGTGGCCGGGTTTTGAATATTTGGTCACTTTTGACGGGCGATGGTTCCGCGTCTGACGTTTGAATGTTTACATCTCGCCAAGGCCTACTTATTGAAAAAATCGTACAATAATGGGCTACTTCAGTGCCGATTTCTGAGCTTTTAATGACGATTTCAAGAAAAAAATATTGTATGATACACGGACGAAAAGCAGTTTTTGGTTCTCCTGCGGTTCGCCAGCCTCGAGTGCGCCTCGGATTTTCGCCCTTGTACCATAAACTACGACGGGCGGATCCAATTAGTTATCAGGCTTCACATAATAATATGTCAAAGTACAGTCATGTATAAAAAACTGGGGAGCACCTTTTTTCCTTCAAAAATGTTGTCGGCTATTTTTTGGGTAAAATTAAAAATACAGCTGTTATCCCCGTTATCCGCGAAAAACTAATTTACTTCTAAGTTCAAGATGGCGGAAAACCTGCAAGGGGTTCATAGTCGGATTTAAGCTTTCTATATGTGCACCATTCCAACTTGCCCAATGAACTGCAATATTAAACCTTAAATTTACTGGACTTCTGGACTAAAAACGAAAGAAACGTGGAACATTTTTATTTTCGAGAATTCAACGCATGCCAATATGAACCAATTAAATGACATATCAGGTGATGATTTCAGCGATTATTTTCCTCATACTGCTTGCATCCAATAAGGTAGCTCCTTCCATAAAAATACAACCAATCATATGCCTCTGCTAGCGATAATTGCACTTGTGCAAAACCAAAGGGCGTTGACTGACGTATTAATAAGACTTCTCACGGCTATAGTTTCATGTCCTGGAAAGTAGATGGAGCCTATGGCCAACAATGTATTTTGCATTGTGTTTTGTATCCGGGAAGCGCATGGGGAGGCAGAGAACTGTCAAACATGACAGCCGTGAGCAGTCTTTATTAATACGTCAGTCAACGCAAAGGGGTAATACCACTTGTGCAATTATCACTTCGTTGCTTAGCAACCGCGAATCTCTTCGATACAAGCACGTATTTTACTTCTTAAAATTTGTGTGTTTTACACGGTTCTAAATTATGCAGCTTATAAATTATGTTGCTGTATTATTAAGCATTGTATCAATGAATTTATATAACTTTAACATTGCTAAATTGTTGTTATCAGACCTACGTCTCCGTTTAAATTTATGACACATATTCAGACCTACGTCTCCGTTTAAATTTATGACACATATTCAGAAAATAAACCAACCCTAAAATTTTACAGGGTGTAGGTATAATCGCATTTGCCTTGGATGTCCAAGCGTCATGTTTATTTACTCGAACGCTACAGTCAAAGCTGTCAATAAACTCGTTCAAAATGAGTCGTTTTGGAAATGTAAACATAGAAAAAATTAATACAGAAATTATTAAATCGTATTCCTGAAATAATCTCGACAAATACCACTTGTGCCGGAAATTTTTCTAAATAATTTTACTCTCAAGTGCTATTTTGCCCCTTAACAAAACCACTCGTACAAATTGGGCTTTTTTTCTTAGAGATAAAAGACCAATTTATACTCGTGATCTTTCTAGGCAAAATAGCGCTTTCGAAAAAATTATCACTAGTAATCGCTCTAGTGCTTGAATTATTGCCGGAAATTTTTCGATTTTTTGTTATATTACACCTGAAAATAAACAACGCTGGCAATACCAATGACGTCAAAACCTATCATACTACTCTAAAACATGTTACAAACAAAGACAGAAAGTCAACCATCGAACCATCAACCAACTATACACCCGGTGATTCCCGGTTATAGTTCCTCCAGAATCACACTTAGATATCGCATGTTTTTTCTTGTTTGGGGGCGCCGGAAGCATCGGAACCTCACCTAAATACTCGGGGGATGGTCTAACGACGCCAGCCTTCGAGCTCAGAGTCGAAATAAGTTCGCTAAGGCTCGACAAAAAGGGTCAATTTCTGACAATCTCGCGACATTTTCGGAATAATTTAATGGAGCGCTTAGATTGTGATTAGTTCTGGGCGTCAAGCGTTTATCAAAACAATACAGTGTTTGGTATGTATGATGCCTTTCCATGGTTACACTCAAATAATTATTTAAAGTGTTATGTTTTAAATTAGTCTATGTCAGATAACGTGGTTAAAACGTCAAAAATATTTCAGAAAAGTATCTAAATGTTCAAACACTTACGAATACGAATTAAAATGCGAAATATGTACATGTTAAATATCAGATACCTATACTAGGTATATTATTCTTGTAGACTTTCTTAAATTTAGTTTACTTTGTTGTATATTTCTATTTTAGAGCCATATATTCGGTATTTTTATTCAGAATCTGAGATCGGAAAAACTTTTTCCGTGCGCTAGCCTTAGCCTGAAAAAGCCTATTTGACATTATTACTGATACAGATGAAAATTAGGTGTTTTCAAAAAAGTATAATAAAAAAACTGTTACAAAATTGTTTCATTAGTCGTTACTTGTCAAAATCTACAATTAGGTACTCTAATTTATGCGTATAGGTTAAGAATCATCCTTAGTGAAAATTGCATTTCACCCCGATAATGAATTACCTAACTAGAGAAAGATGTTCTGATAAAACTTAGATCGGTCACTGAAAGAATCTTTACCTACCCTTTCCACACGTTTTCTTCTTCAGTTCACAAATGTTAGGATAAATGACATCGTCTGTGCCACACACTGGGTCCCCGTAAGCATTTTGAGTGCATATCCTTGGACACGACGAATTCCTTAACGTCAAGGCCCCTGAAATAAAAATAAACATGGTTAGAACAAGGTATAACGCTCAGTTAACTTGAAAATTAAAAAAAATCGCGATAATTGAATTCTATCGACATGGATAAGTTGATAAATGGTAAGTAGAATTCAGAAGGATTTTTAGTACCTGTAATAATTATAAATAATAAATGATGTTTAGTGGCATATCAGGTAAGGATATCAATTGAAAAAAATGCACTCCAGCCGGGACTTGAACCCGGGACTCCTACTGTGGCCGTAGGCACTTTAACCAACTAAGCTACCGGAGATATGGGTTCCATCGGCTAGGTGTTATTTATTCCAATTGATACATAGTTAGTAGCGGTGAGATGTAGAAGACTTCGGCGTCTTCTACAGTTATTAGAAGGGGTTAGAGGGTGTAGGGAAACCATTCATTACTGTTGGTTATGTAAACTTCCTATTTGTTCTTCCACCCACAATATTCGACATATAGCGACTTAATGCAAGTATCGAACGTGGAAATTCTAACCTACAATGTCAAAGCCAGACTATGAAACACAGAAAGATTTTTAGTACCTGTAATAATTATAAATAATAAATGATGTTTAGTGGCATATCAGGTAAGGATATCAATTGAAAAAAATGCACTCCAGCCGGGACTTGAACCCGGGACTCCTACTGTGGCCGTAGGCACTTTAACCAACTAAGCTACCGGAGATATGGGTTCCATCGGCTAGGTGTTATTTATTCCAATTGATACATAGTTAGTAGCGGTGAGATGTAGAAGACTTCGGCGTCTTCTACGGCTATTAGAAGGGGTTAGAGGGTGTAGGGAAACCATTCATTATTGTTGGTTATGTAAACTTCCTATTTGTTCTTCCACCCACAATATTCGACATATAGCGACTTAATGCAAGTATCGAACGTGGAAATTCTAACCTACAATGTCAAAGCCAGACTATGAAACACAGAAAGATTTTTAGTACCTGTAATAATTATAAATAATAAATGATGTTTAGTGGCATATCAGGTAAGGATATCAATTGAAAAAAATGCACTACAGCCGGGACTTGAACCCGGGACTCCTACTGTGGCCGTAGGCACTTTAACCAACTAAGCTACCGGAGATATGGGTTCCATCGGCTAGGTGTTATTTATTCCAATTGATACATAGTTAGTATTGGAATAAATATTTTTTGGGGAATTGAGTAAGAATTTATATGAAAGACTCCTTAATCTACGTGGGAGAATCACTCTGTAAAATATTTTGAAGTAATTTAGAAACACCCTGCGTAGTTAGCTACTGAAATTTGAAATGGTGTTTTCTATAAGAACGCCAAAAGTATTCTTAAAATTTACGGTTTTATTTTATTACAATGCAATTTGTAGTCTGGAAGCATGATATTTTGCAAATGTATTCAAAAATTTGTATTAGGTACACGCTAAAAAACAAGTAAGTAAATTTTATGAAAAAGTAAGCTCTCCAGAAAATGACAAATATCTATACTTACTTACTTGTTAAAATTCACACATAAGCTTTATTTTCACTGATGGGATGGGGAACGAAGAGCCCAATAAAAATAATACTATGTAGATTATTTTAATGTGATTCAATAACAGCGAGATTCGTATAGTTGAAAAAACCCATTGTACTCCATTGTTTACAGCATTTCATTTCAAGGTAGACGGGTTTAATAATGGAATTAAATGAAGACACACCTCCCATAACATTAAATTAACAAATGTAGCTGTTAATTCCTTATATTATATTATGTGACAATTTTAAACTAAAATTAAATTGCCCTGTAATTGTAATATGCTAATAATTATCACTTCAATAAAATCGTCAACAGACACTCCAAAGCGCCCAACATGGCAACGCTTATGTCGGCCGCTGTATTCAATCTCGCCGCATTGTTTGTGTTGTTTACCCCATAATGCCCCAATGTGTCATTTTCCCTTATTATTATTATTGACGCGTGTATTTTTCGTGTTTTCAAGAGTTATTTTGTTAATTTATAACTATTTATTAGTATTTAGAAGTGACTGATTTTGTATGCAATGGAACGCAGAAAGAGTGTCGCATGTGGTGTGTGGCCAAATTTATATTTCTCAGGATATAACCTATGACAGGTAGGTAAACGTCAAGACCCGTAAAGTAAGAAGGTTACCTACTATCGTAGAGAGAGAGGGAGCGAATGCCGACGTCACAGGAATGCTGTCAGGTGATGTGATTGGCGTTCCCCCGTATGTTGCCCTTGACGACAATTATTGTCGGCATTCCCATGACGTCATCCAGAACGCTCTCTCTCAACAAGAGGCAACCTTCTTACTTTACGGATCTTGGGTAAACGTTGGACACACGGGAGTAATTATGTTTACTTTGGTAAATTTCCGTTATATGTTGGTTGACTACAAACGTGCACATTTTGATGCTTTTGCTCCCTCTATCCTTGGTTATTTGTCTGAGGACAGAACATATCCGCTATAGACCATAAAAAGTGTTATATTATTAAGGTTTCTCTAGCGTTTTTCCAGACATTGCTTTATTAAATATTAATAGGTACTTGGCTGAGTATAGTACAAAAGATCGGCGAAAAATTGCTAATGGTGTATACTGCGGTGTTACTCAAAGACATATAAAGAAACAATTATATGTCTTTGGTGTTAGATTTTATCTCAGTCCAGTTTTCTTTACAGCAGGACCGTATAAGGTCTTTGTCAATGGGAGAGTTCACAAATTATGTAATTACTGAATGTAATATAGAGCACGAATCCAATAGTGAGATAGCAAAATGCAATATGAAAAAAAAACCAGAGAAATGCAATTTTTGTTGCGCTACGCAAAATTAGATGCAAGCGGAATTCAAAAAATGGAGAATAATAGCGGATTATAGGAAAGTAAATAAAAATACAATAGACGATAGGTACCCTTTGCCCAATATGGCCAATATTAATGATATTTTGGATAAACTTGCACGTTGCCAATATTTTTCAACCATTGACCTCGCGTCAGGTTTTCACCAAATCGAAATGCACGAAGATTCAATATAATAAAACCGCTTTTACTGTAGAAAATGGACACTATTAATCAGAATGCCCTTTGGTCTAAAAAAATGCCCTTGCAACTTTTCAGAGAGTTATAGACAATGTACATAGGGAGTTACAAGGATAAATATGTTTCACAGACTTTGTGAATGACTTTTTACAAATAAATGTCTGCCGAATGTGCTTTGTATGGATATCTAAATTAAATCTATCACTTAGGCTCGGTTTTTTAGTTTTGAACTGAAAAAAATAGAAGGCCCTGTTTTTGTATTTATGTATACTTTTTCATTGTAAACAACTTTCTCTTGAAGTTTTTCGGGCCATATTTTGGTTTCAGGACGTGCCTAATGTAGCCCGATAGTCAGTTTTTTATTGCGGCGCAAAATACAAAAATCCCATTTGTTGCATACATTCTGCTGGTCACTGTATTAGCACTGTATTAGCTTAATCATCACTAGCACACCTCTCAATAATAATTATATCAGAGAGGTAATCATCTAACTCGCTCCACGAGAAGCTCGGACAATGGGAATTCAAATTAAACGTGTAATAGAAATGTTCCCAGTATTATTAGTCTAGACAGGAAAAATCAATAACAGTCGAAGCCGGAGCCCGCTGGTACTCTTAAATTACGCAGACGTTTAAAGTAGGAGAATGGGTCACAGTTTCTTTCGCGGTAGGTACCGTTAAAATTTGTTTATTTTGCGTTTGAACAAAAGTTGACCGAGTATGGGAAATTTCGATTTAAGTGGGTTCTTAGAAATCATGTAAGGCCACCATATGGAATACTAAGAGGACGAGAACAAAAACGTTTATTGCCAATTTTATTGCACACCGCTCACTTTAGGTGCCAAATGGCAATGCAATAAGCGATTGTTTTTGCACAGTGAGCGCGCTGAGTGTTGTTTACGTATCTGCTTGTTATATGGTAATTAAAATATTGTTTTCTTTAACAAACAATAAGTAACCTAATATTTATTGGTTCCAACAAAAGGGTCGACGTAAAATGAGTCGCGCATCTGTTATTGGCCTTTCTATGTAGGTAAATTCAGTCTCGGGTGTTTTTAAGGTCTACGTAAACTGAGTCCCCAATATGTACCTGGTTGTCAGGTCAGATAATTAGCATGTAGTAATTGCTGCCTAGGCCAACCAACCTTCTGTACGCAAGTATTTGCACAACAACTAATAATGAAAATTAAATTAATTAAGCTATCAATCTTCTTACTTAGTGCTATTTAGTATTTGTTTTGTTAACTTTTGAGAGTCTAATATGGGAAGTTATAAAGAGTGAAAGAGGCAGAAGCCTTCTAATATGTAATACAAGGCTTTAAACTTCGTTTCCATTAGCCAATAATAGTGAACGTTGGACATGTTCTCAAGGTACGTGCAAATCATTTCTAAAACTGGGAAAAATCAAGAAGTTTTGGAAGGCCCGTCACCTCACTCTCATGAACGAGAGGAAGATAACAAGTTACAACGGCAAAGGCTAAACAATTCTTTAAAGCGAAAAGCCGCAGATGATATTGTGCAAGACCTGCTAAACTTATATAGGTACACTTGGCTTTAAAAGAAGGTGATATCCATTCACTTGCACGTACGGAATTTCTCATTATATTGGCAAATATTGAAGTCAAAACGAACGCCAACGAAGATTTTGTGATCGTCAATGATTCTCAAAGCAAGATACTAGGATATTCTACGAAAATAACTTAGAAGTGCTATGTCGTTCACGTGACGTTGATGTAGGTGGTACGTTTAAGAGTTGTCCTAAATATTTTTATCAATTGTTTACCTTTCATGCCTTAAATAACGACTCGTATGTGTCTTTTGCATTCTTTCTTCTAGAATGTTATAAGAACTGTTTTCAGAATGTTGTTTTCACCAATATATATTTTTATTGATTTTGAAAAGGCCATACATATAGCAAGATTCAGTCTCTTGGTTTATCCCAGAAATATAAATAAATATCAGAAATATCGAAATTTTCTTCTTCTTTGGACTGCAATTTTTAAAGCCTGAAGACATTTCAGATGGTTTTACCGATTATACAGGGTGTTTCATTAAGGGTGAAGGTGAAGAGGTACCATATCTCAGGAGCTTTGGGAAGAAATCTTCTTAAGTAATGTGGTCACGAGAAATCGCTGGAAAGCTCTCTTCAACAAGCCCAAATTCGACCAATTCGGTTAAGCCAAACCGGAGTTATTAGCAGTATTTTTTCAAGTCAAGGTTTATCCGCCCGTTTCACCTCTATTTGAAGTGCTAGAGCAAAAAATCCTTAACGAAAATTGTTCAGAATTTGTTGAAGAGTACAATAAAATTATTTTTGATATAGGTACCTTTATTAGTCATTTTGTTGAAAAAACTCATTTTTCAAATTTACTGCTGCGAATACGCCCCCTAGCGGCCGACCTAGGAACATAAAAATAATTTCCAACGATTTTTCGTGACCATATCACTAAGAATTTTTTCCCAAAGCTCCGGGACTATTAATTCCTGAGATATGGTACCTCTTCACCCTTAATGAAACACCCTGTTGCAGCACTTCCCGATGACCAAAAAGTTATTGAGTTTTGCGACTACTTGTTAGAAAATTATATGTAGGTATATCCGAAGAGGCAATGTTTCCTTCGCAAACATGGGCCGAGTTTTCTAGTTCTTGTAACAGAACTACAAATTCATTTGAATCTTTCCTTGCTCGATTGAATAGATTATTTAATAGTCCACATCCTAATATTTTCACATTTATTGAGGTTTTAAAGGGGATTTAATGTGAAACATATGTTCAGTTTAGAAGTAAATCAACAACAAAAAAAACATTTTAATCGAGAAAGAAAACTTTTAAAGAGAAGCAATGAATGATTTGAGTAATGAACGCATGGTCATATTTGAATTTGTAAAAAAGTGTCTTTTAAATTTCTTTCTGTTGTAACGTAAGCTTTCATGTATATTCTTATGTAAATTAAATAAAGTTTCTTAAGCAATAAGGTATATTTTATTATAGTGTATCACAAAGAATATCGTCTAAACACTTGTCCGCAATAATTACAAAATGCAAGAACAAATGTAAATTTTGTTGATATACCTAGAATGTAAATATTGTAATCGCGCTAATCTTAACACTAATTTCCAAGAATATCCTGGGACTGAATTTACGTAGCTTATACTGAAACACGGGATTGAATTAGTTGTAGGATTTTATCAGTGGGACTGAATTTACGGAGAAATATGGAAATGGGACTCAATTTACGTTTTCCGCAACAAAAGGGGTGGCCAAGTACCTACGAACAAGCTACTCTGAAAACAATGCTTACATACAACTGATCTGTCAGTTCTAAAGGTGTCGTTTGGCCAACAGTTGTAAGAATATATCCATAATGAGAAATCAAATAAGTAGCAAAGGGATAAGTATAAATGCGACATTGCTACTACTTGAGAGCAGTAAAATATTACAGCCAGGGTAGGAAGAGGCACGAGCGAATAGCAAATGGGATGTGAATATAAAAAAATATTATAATCCGGGAATGAAGTAGTGGGAGGTGGTGGGGTGAAGCACGGGCAAATTGGATTCCCCACCTAATCGATTAGTAGGGAGAAATTATTTGCGGTTAGTGCCTGGGTTGAACCGTTTCGATTGCGTTAGGAAGTAGTGACAACGTCACCTTCATACCCATCTCTCTTATATGCTTATTCGATTTCTGAATATGGATATATTCTTACGCACTGTTCGTCAGACGACATTTTTCGCGAAGTCTACCTTTATTGAGACAACGTTGCATCGCATTTCCTTTACGATATCGTATCGTGTGGTGAATGCGGTGTTGGGATGGTAGGTGGTAGGTTTGTCGAGAATCTGTCTGGCGAGAATTCAGGGTGCTGGGCTTTCGGAGTTGCGGTAACTATCGACATGAAATATGCGAGATATTAACTTCATTAAACCATTTATCAGATTTCAGGATAATTTGGGGTCCGGGATTTCATCCGGACGTTGAGGCTGATTCCCGGATAATCCGGGTCAGTTATGGCAACAATAGTAGGCGCCGCTTGGTGCCCTCAAATGAGATGGTAGGTATTCAAATTTATTTATTAAACCCGTTTTTTAATAATATATCCGTGGATGATGCTAACTGAAAATATCCATTCCTTTTTATTGCTCCCTGAAAGTGAAAATATAGGTATTTTTATGATTTATTATATTTTCACTACAGTCTCTTTAGGGTCATTACCGTCCTGTTATGTTTGAATTAAATATATATGTCATTTATGTTGGGGACGGTGAGGACGGGGATGCGAGTGGGGACGGTAGGTAATCTAAAAACGCGCCTTAATTGTACACCAGAAATGACATTTCTTAATTTGGTAATACAAGGTTGGCAGCATTGTTCAGGGCGCGTCCAGGGGCGTATTTAGCATGTCTGGCAGAAATGTCAGTACTTGTGACACATGACTAATCTTAACCTTGTTATTCTGTCGCTCTTACCTAACTTCAGAGTTTAATCTATCTATTCAAATTTAGGATTCGTGCAAGGTTAGTTTATAAGAAGGTTAGGACATTCCCCCACTCTTAAATAAAACCAAAGACCGTCCCTTTGAACCGGCAACATTGCGCGACGGTGCCGCTCTCACCAGCTGCCCTTCAGCTTGATGCCAATGGCTTATCAAAAGGGACAACACGGGTATTGAAAACCGAAAACAAAGTAAAAACACAAACATAAAACAAAAATGCGATGCACCAACATACACCACAAAATTCCGTTATTTCATTGCACAAACATTAAAATGAAGAAATAACTGAAAGCAGCTAAAACAACATAAATATACACCATAAACGAAGTACATGCCAAAAACGTCTGTGTGCGCCTATGGCTGGAAGCGTTATCTATTTAGGAAGTTACTAAATCGCCAATTCAGGTGTAAATGCTACCAACTTAAATTGCGGCCTTTCCCCCCTTTGCCTCTCTCACCCCCCTTCCCTTCCAAGTCGTCGAATGTCCTAACCCTTTTATAAACTAACCTTGGATTCGTGTGCGTAAAACGTAAATTCTGATGATTACGGTCCTCCGTCACAGATCAATAATATCAATATGGCCGCCGCTTAAAAAAAAGGAATTCTAGGGACATGAAATATTTACCTGTCACAGTCTAATGTACCTACAATTAAAGAGCGTTTTTAGATTAGTGATGTTTTAATAGGATGTTTTGGTTGTAATTGAATTGAGGTTACGTTCTTGAATTTTAAATAGCACGAAAATTGCTTGTATTAACATAAACTACTTGACAGGTTGGACAGTAATTACAATTATTTTTAGAATTCTCATTATTTTTACCTTTTTATACTAATTTAAACACCAAAACAAGATTTACAGGAACACTTGTGTGCAGATCGCAGGTGCCAGATATCAGTGTGAACTGAATATAAACTTAAAGAATCATCTACTGGCAGTAAGTGAGATTTAAAGACAAAGGCATGGTAATGATGTCTAACAGAGGAGTCCACTGAAAATTTGGCCTTGAAAATAAGAGGCGAAAGTTCTACCCTATAGATCTATCCTTGTTTGTCAGTGCCGCCAAAGTAATATTTATGTTGGCATTGACTATTTAGTTTGGTACCGGTGCCATAGAAATATGAGAAGGGATGTTACCACCTAAACAAATCGGGTGTCCTCAGTTTTTGGAAAGTAGCTTCGATGTTCTAAAGCCGATTGTTACCACAAAATATCATCAACATATTGTTGTGAATATATAGCCGCTCAACGGCCAAGCACACATTTTTATAAAATTAGCAGAGTAAATTGTCCCAGGGGCCACTCGTAAATTTCCCCTCATTCTACTCAACATCGATGTACTTTTCAACCCTCTTTGAGGCTTGTACGCGAGAATGGGGAACCTAAATCTGTCACTATCTAACAGTCTATTTAATTTTAATGATTTGCTAGCTATGATTAAAACTAAAAACCAAACCGTAAGCGTCTAGCGTCTACTCTACATGCCGCGTGTTGGTCTTATTCAAAACCCAGTTTATTCAATATGTAATTAAGAAGGCAATGGTAAATTCGAAATTGGGCGTGTATGATGGACGTTACAGACAACAATCGTTGGACGTCAGGCGGGCGCATCTGGGAAAATTTCGCACGGTGGAGGGCTACTACAGTTTTAATCGAAGTGCCAAAAGTGGACGGTTGCCGCATGACTTACCCGCAAAAACTCGAAACGTTTGCTTGGTTAGTTGGCGGAAATAATTTGCGGTTATAAGGCCAGGGTGTTCAACTCGAGCGCTGTCCAGTTTACTACTTTATAATTGCCGTTCGCAGTTTTTTTGCGCTATTTCGGAAAATGCGGAGACCGTAGAGACTATTGATAATAATTAGATATTGTTGTACAGAATCTTAAGTCGCATTTTTACTTGTATAGCTGTAATTCATTTGCCATAACTTTTGAAAGGGTTTTAGAACACTGAACATAAACACAACTAGGTATTTATAAACAAATCGTGTCTGACCGGCAGGAGGCTAGCAACAAATATGAAGATAGTGAATCGTCGATTCCCATGCGATGTTTGCGGAGTTGTTCATTCAAAACCAACTCGTTAGTGTCGTTTTAATGGGAAAAATACCGGATGCTTTTGATAAGTTATTAAATACGTGTTTAAAATTTTCTGAAGGAACAAATTTGGACGCACCTTTGAGTTGGGTCGAGGCAGAAATCGTCATTTTTCGTGAAATCACGCAGTACCTACAATACAGGCAAAAAATTATAAGGCACGTTTATGTCTTTAAGTTTCGTTAGGAATCCTTCATAGCAGAGCAATTGTAATTTTAAATTTCCAACTATGAAGAAGTAGGTACTTACACAAACGCCGATGCCACTTTGGTGTATGACCTCAAAAGTTAATTTAAATTACAAAAAAAAATTAACGAAAAAATTAATTAATTAAAAATTAAAAATTTGCCGGAATGCACACTCCACTAAAAATTTTAAAAAATTAACAAAAAATAACACCCACTTCACAAATTTGCCCGTATGCACATTTCAACTAAAATTTTAGAAATATTTTTCTCTTTCTTAATTGAGTTATCTTTGGATTTGGTGATAGTCAAGGCAAGGAATTTAAATCTATTTAGATATGAATACATCATATCCTACATACATCATAACTTACTGTCATAGACTCCAAAGACAACTCAATTTAGAAAGAGAAAAATATTTCTAAAATTTTAGTTGAAATGTGCATACGGGCAAATTTTTGAAGTCGGTTTTAATTTTTTTGTTAATTTTTTTGTAATTTAAATTAACTTTTGAGGTCAGATACCAAAGTGGCATAGGCGTTTGTATAATTTTTTAGTGAATTATTAAGACTTATCGAAATCGGTCCAATATTAAATTACATCCCCTATTTGTCCACTCTTAGGATTGAAATTTTTCTCTTCAAATTTAATTTCTCTTCAAAATTAAATGTGACCACACCTAAGGTACCCCCTTTCCAATAAATAAAGAATCATCGAAATCGGTCCAATATGAAATTTCATCCACTATTTTCCACCCTTACTGGTGGAATTTTTTCTTCAAATTTAAATGTTGCCACTCCTAAAGTAATACCCTTCTAATACAAAGAGAATCATCGAAATCTGTTCAATATGAAATTTCATCCCCTAGTTGTCCACCCTTAGGGGTAGAATTTTTTCTTCAAATTTTAATGGGACCATTCTGTAGGTATACCCTTTCAAATAATTTTTTTTTATCCAAATAGGTTTATAAATGACGGGGTTCTGAGGTAACAAAACAAGCATAAAAAAATACAACCGAATTGATAACCTCCTCCTTTTTTGAAGTCGGTTAAAAATTACTTACCGACGGATTATTATCCTCAAACATTTTAGTTTTGTCGGTCGGGGAAGTGCCGCAAGCCGCACAGCTAATAAGTAACTTGAAAAGTGTCACACAAATAACACCTTTCAACGTGTCAGGTTTGAAAATATTCTATCAAAACTTGGATACCACACAGGGCGATTTCCGCTTCATGTATTTTATAACATCCATAGAGCTTTGACTCGTTCCTGGGATTGTTTATTCAAAGATACTGCATTATTAGATGTTTTGTGCTAGTGAAAACTAAAAACATATTCTCTTTGGGTGTTTCTTGTTCATCACATAACCGTGGGAGTATAAGTTTTCTTAACGGTATGTCGCAAAAAATCATTAATTATAATGTAATGCTCTAATAAGTCACCTGCGGAATGCAGTAGACGCAAGGCGTAATTTAAAGAGATTAATTCTCCTCATACGCCGCGAGCCGTCGCATCTGTTCAAACTCCCGAGCTCGTATTTCTCTTACGCATTACGGAATTAGCTGGCCGCTAACTTCCTGGGTCTTGCGGCGGCGTTGTACGGACATAACTCATGGGATAAGTTCATCGGGCGAAAGAAAGGCCGCCGCCGCCGGGCGAAAGCTTTGATTTACATTTATAAGGGTGCTTAGTTACGGCCACACGGCTTAAATAAATGGGGGCCTTAGGGGAGAATAAGGGCATAAGGTCATCGGCGACTTCCTGGATTATAGCTGCGAGAAATCTAAAGATAAACGAAACTAGACGGAATTGATAGTTTTTGTTCATGGTATCTGTACCATGATACAAGAAGCGTCCTACCCACATCTTGTTTGATGTCATAATTAGCTTTTAATAACAACAAACAAACCACCTCTTAAAATGCTTGGGCTCTTCCTTTCGTAATCAATATAATATTTTAGTAAAAGTTTAGTAACATATTTTACTAATAGGAAATGTAATAAATTGTGGAAAAATGAAATCGAAATTAAATATTGGATTTTGATGTTGATAATTATTATTGAGATGTCTTGGTAGAAATGGCTGTCATTAAGGCTACCAAGCAAATGAAGCGTGTGAAAGCGGATTGGTAGGTATATCTCTCTTTATTTCATACTAAAAAAACAGAGACAGATACACTAACTGACAAGTACTTACTTGCATACGATTTGGTAAAAAATTTTTAACAAAAAAATTAATACCGACTTCAAAAATTCCACCCCTAAGGGTAGATAAATAGGGGATGAAAGTTCATATTGGACCGATTTGAACGATTCTTATTTTATTAGAAAGGGGTTACCTTTATAGAGGTGGTCACTGGGCACATTTAAATTTGAAGAGAAATTAAATTTGAAGAGAAAAATTCCAATCCTAAGAGTGGACAAATAGGGGATGGAATTTAATATTGGACCG
Source organism: Pseudeuparius sepicola (assembly GCA_963920635.1). NCBI lineage: Eukaryota > Metazoa > Arthropoda > Insecta > Coleoptera > Anthribidae > Pseudeuparius > Pseudeuparius sepicola. The sequence continues at coordinate 23,618,577 of OY987298.1, read as the reverse complement.
ATTTCGATAATTCTTAATAATTCACTAAAAATAAGAAATAAAAAAATTTTAACGAAAAAATTAAAACCGAATTCAAAAATTTGCCCATATTATATGCACATTTCAACTAAAATTTTAGAAATATTTTTCTCTTTCTAAATTGAGTTATCTTGGGATTTGGTGACAGTCAAGGAAAGGAATTTCAATCTATTTAGATATGAATACATCATTTCATAGTTATACTTAGCAAGAGAAAAATTTTTCTAAAATTTTAGTTGAAATGTGCATACACCTACCGGCAAATTTGTGAATTCGGTGTTTTTTTTTTTTAATTTTTAGTGGAGTGTGCATATGGGCAAATTTTTAAAGTCGGTATTAATTTTTTTGTTAACTTTTTTATTTCTTATTTTTAAGTGAATTATTAAAAAAAATTAATTATCGAAATCGGTCCAATATTAAATTCCATCCCCTATTTGTCCACCCTTAGGATTAAAATTTTTCTCTTCAAATTTAACTGTGACCACCCCTAAGGTAACCCCTTTCTAATAAAATAAGAATCGTCCAAATCGGTCCATTGTGAATTTTCATTTTTTTTTAATTTAAATGGGACCACACCTAAGGTAGGGGGTACCTTCCAATAAAGAAAGAATCATCGAAATCGGTCAAATATGAAATTTAATTGCATATTTTTCCACCCTTAGGGGTGGATTTTTTTTTTCAAATTTAAATAGAACCATTCTGTAGGTATACCCTTTCAAATAAAAAAAGAATTGTCTAAATCGGTTTATAAATGACGGAGTTCTGAGGTAATAAACATAAAAAAACATACAACCGAATTGATAACCTCCTCCTTTTTTGAAGTCGGTTAAAAAGGAATGATTTTATTGCTTCAAGTTACGGATACCCTTATTGTGTAACATGGGTATTCACGAAAGATTGTCGACGTAGAAAAAATTGTAAATACGGAAGTTGTATACAGCGACCGGCAGAAAGGACGCAACAAGTGGATTTTACTTTATTTTGCACCGTAATAAAATACTGATTATGGCGCTACATCAGGCATCCCAAGTTTTTCGGGCCCTATTTTTGTTTCGGGACATATACCTACCTAATGTAGCCCCACAGCCAGTTTTCTTTATCGGCGCTGGTCACTTTAATTTAAATGGGACCACACCTAAGGTAGGGGGTAGCTTCCAATAAAGAAAGAATCATCGAAATCGGTCAAATATGAAATTTAATCGCATATTTTTCCACCCTTAGGGGTGGATTTTTTTTTTCAAATTTAAATAGAACCATTCTGTAGGTATACCCTTTCAAATAAAAAAAGAATTGTCTAAATCGGTTTATAAATGACGGAGTTCTGAGGTAATAAACATAAAAAAACATACAACCGAATTGATAACCTCCTCCTTTTTTGAAGTCGGTTAAAAAGGAATGATTTTATTGCTTCAAGTTACCGATACCCTTATTGTGTAACATGGGTATTCACGAAAGATTGTCGACGTAGAAAAAATTGTAAATACGGAAGTTGTATACAGCGACCGGCAGAAAGGACGCAACAAGTGGATTTTACTTTATTTTGCACCGTAATAAAATACTGATTATGGCGCTACATCAGGCATCCCAAGTTTTTCGGGCCCTATTTTTGTTTCGGGACATATACCTACCTAATGTAACCCCATAGCCAGTTTTTTTTATCGGCGCTGGTCACTGTATATATCATATATTTACTCCAACCGTTTTCACGTTACAGCTAACTATTTGACAGTAGGTACCTAGTTTTTGCTTTTATTAATTAACTATAATTTCCTGACTGTTAAGAATTCTTACACCTTTCGTATTTTTTTCTAGATCGAAAAATACAAAATTTAGGGGATGGCTAATCTTTCGTGAATACCCCTGTCCCTGTACAAAACGAAAAAACAAATCTATTATTTTTCTGCATAGATTAAGACCCTGTATAGTGGAGAAGTCACCACAAGGTGATGCACGTTTCCAAAACACAGAACCATCTCTCTACATGGTGATCCATCCATTGGGAATGGGAAATCCCGAAACCGGAAATAATAGGCAAAGGCCAATATCGCTTCTAGAAATGTTGCTGGCAATGAGGAGATAGCTAATGTTTTTTTGGTATATGCTTGGGTTTTTTTGGGGTTTCTAGGATGGTAAATAAGAATTTTTGAATATTTTGTATGAGCTACCTTATAGCTTTGGTAAATCCAACGATATGTAGAAATAGATGACTCACTCTAATACAAATAGCACGGTTTTATTTTGCTTCTACATTAGCGGGTCGGGGGGGAAGAAAATGAGGTAGATTGGCATTTCTTAAATTCAGTCTTTCCTATTTTGTAATGCAAGTCTAATAAATAGTATGTTGATAGACTTGCATATCGTATATATTATGCTTTGAAATACTTATATTTACAAATTATCCTAAATTGTGTAAAAAAAAACTGGATACCTTGAGTGTGCCACCAATAACATATTTTTAATACCATGAAACAAAACAAGTTGCCTTTGGTTATATTGTATCTATTCCTATATATCGCTCGATATATCGTTAAGTAAATCGCACCATATTTTCTATCAGTATACACTTGGAGCAAAATTGAATAAAACAACATGAACTTTACTTAAGCAACTACTCGATATGACCACCTTCCAGCAACCTGCTGATATTGAGAGATTAAGTTGTTGGTACCAATTCAGCAATGAGATTAAAAAGTTAAATGATCCTTTATTGACCGGGTTTGGCTGGTGGACTGTTGTTTTTGGGCGTTTTCCGCTCCAAATCGACAAATAAATTATTGTACTAACAAATAAATTATTGTACTAACCGCAGCAGACGTTAATAGAGTAGTAATATATGGAATTAATTATCAGTAACCGATAAATACAGCACACAAAGAAATAAGCATATTATTATGTAGACTTTCCACTTTCCACCGATTTTACCATAATAGATAAAGTAAACCCATATCATAGACATATCATACTTGCATTATGCTCGCACATATTCTCCTCACTAGAGGTATACTACTTTCTTGAAAGCCATTGCACTTGAAAAATTATTACACTATGGTCTACTTATTTTAAAGTGTCAGTAAGTATCACGTGCTACGTATGAACAAAATCGCACAGGGTTGGACTAGGGAGCATGCAGAGCACGCGCGGATGCCCACGTGTGTATCTGAGATTAAGGTTTTATAATTTAGCCACGCCCAAAATATTATCTATTAAGTTCTTGGCTGATGACGAGGTGATCACACTGTGTTGTTCTATATATACCTTAAATGGGCTATAAGTTAGGGTCTGTACTGTCTGTACTGTCTGTACTGTCCTGTTGATATTAATGACTACTCACTTAATACTTAGTGTAGGTATTTATTGTATTGTTTTACTAGGCAGGTCAATAAAAGTAAGTTGAATACTTTTATAGCTTAATCTCCAACAGGAATCTATGGACACGCCTAATAAATATCACACTTATCACCACTCATCTATCTCTGAAATGGATAACGGGTGGGTTCTTATGCAAGCGGAAATAAGAAAATGAGCGTATAGCTCTGAAACACCACTTCATGTCGATATTAAACCGAGGAAATGCCATTTCCCTGAGTCGCAACCACCACGGCCGAGCGGTTATTATGCTATTAACTTTTCTAATTTACGTCCCATACCAATGGGCAAGATTGCGTCTAAATCGACATACCTTATACAGCTTGTCTGCTTTTACACAAGTGGAAGTCAGGCACAAGAATAAGCAGAGTAGCACTTAGGTGTAATGTGCGGATCACCCCGTACATTTATTTTTATATTTTTCGATTCGGTATGCTATTTTAGGGTAAAGTTTCACACCTTTTAAATATGACATGTAGGTGACCATGACTGACTATGTACTGACTTGTACGATGAATTGAATGAAAAGTTAATCTTAGCGGATCAAACAGTTTTTGGTGACCTATAATAAGAGCTCCCTAGACATTTTCAGTTATAAACAGTATAAAACATTATACCATCATCTTTTATCGTTTCTGAAATATTTGATTCTCACTAAATGTAATTTAACTTGGATTTGTGGATTTCAGATTTCATGATAAAGATAGACGATCAATGCAATGGAACTTAATATTAAAACTGTAGAATATTACTTAGGCGTTATTTTAAATATTATTAAAATTCAAAGATAATAGTTAATTATGTACCAAGGCACTGAAATTCAACTTTTTATGACTTATGTGGAATTAGTTGCCGAGGCCTCTGGCCGAGGCAAATAAACCACATGAGTCATAAAAAGAACTTCAGTGCCGAGGTACATATTATATATTTTTTTCAAATCGGAAAAAATGTTTTATTAGGCAAAAAAATCATAAGGAACCACCCGTCCATGAAACGACTGCGCGCGGTATTGCTTGACTTTAACGATCGCTCTACCTAGGTCAAGTAGGGCGAGGCACGGCGCTTCCCAACAGAAACTCCAAACTGCTGCCTGTTGTGCAGTCTCCTTGAAAAATAGATTGATATTTAAACCTAGTGAAATATTTATACTCAAACAATTTCGCAATGTGTATGAAAATTTAAATTGGCCTTTATTGAATATTTGGTCACTTTTGAAGGGCTTCGCGTCTGATGTTTATAAATCTCGCCAAGGCCTACTTGTTGAAAAAATCGTACAATAATGGGCTACTTCAGTGCCGATTTCTGAGCTTTTAATGACGATTTTGAGACTCTTCACTGCCGATTTCAAGAAATAGTTATTTATGTACCAAGGCACTGAAGTTCAACTTTTTATGACTCATGTGGAGTTTAGTTGCTGAAGCCTCTGGCCGAGGCAAATAAACCACATGAGTCATAAAAAGAACTTCAGTGCCGAGGTACATATTATATTTTTTTTGAAATCGGAAAAAAATGTTTTATTAGGCAAGAAAATAATAATAAGGGATCACCCGTCCACGAACCGACTACGCGCGGCGTTGCTTGACTTTACCGATCGCTCTACCTAGGACAAGTATAATGACGTACGGCACCTTCTGACAGAAAAACCAAACTGCTGCTTCTTGTGCAGCCTACACAACAAATCTATTGAAATTTACTTTACAAATTTACTAAAATATGTATACTGACTGCGCTTCTATAGGAAACAATTTCGCAATGTGTACGAAAAGTTAAATGAGCCTTTATGGGTTTTGAATATTTGGTCACACTTTTGACGGGCGATTTCTCCGCGTCTGACGTTTGATGTTTACATCTCGCCAAGGCCTACTTATTGAAAAAATCGTACAATTATGTAGCCCATTATTGTACGATTTCTGTGCTTTTAATGACGATTTTGGGACATTTTAATGCCGATTTCAAGAAAAATATGTTTTTATTTGTGAATTTCAGTAAAATCTCAAATAGCTTCTAACGTTCTAGAATTTTAATATAACTTTCCCTTTAACACGCAATACACAAATTCAATTTTTTTCTGAACCGCCACAATATTCTATTATAGAAGAAACAAAAAAGCAATAGAAAATAAAAATTTGCCTTTTTTATGATTAGGACATATGTCTATAGACTTTCTATCGATTTGGGTTTAGTTTGGGACATCGAACCATCGGCTAATCATTGAAACGATGATTAATATTCTCCAAGGAACATTTACCGTTCAGTTCGTGGCCATAATCCTCGACATCTAAATAGAATATTTGCTCTTTAAGAGCATCGTTTATTCCCCGTGTCACGGGCCAATAAAATGAACAACCGACCAGAAGAAGAACGGACGTTTTGTATCCGACGCCGGAGAGCATTGTAAGGAAATGAAGTTACTCATGGCGAAATCGAACCGGGTGCTCGGGAATGCAGCCATCTCGGGGTTGTTGCCCTCTTTGCCACTAAACAATTATTCATAATAAGTGGTTTTGTTAATATTATTTTATTATAAATTTTTCGGCATTTTGGTTCTCTTGGAATAAACGATCTGAAAGATGGAATTCGACGAGTCATTGCATGACGAAATTGCTCTCGGAAATTTCACCAAAAGAACAAGAGTGTGCAAGTCGTGGCCTCCATTTGAAGGGTGTTTTGTTCCCTTTATTAGATGTCTAGGTTACCTGGGTTTTTGGTAAAGTTGAGTATTTCCTTCAGTGAATTTTATTTGATATTTATACGGAATGATCCAATTGAAACGGAAGCACTCCCGTTACATTTTTATTTTCATCCGATTATGGTCGTCTTTTTCTAATTTCTAAAAATAGGTGACAGAAATTGTATTTTGGTGCCAAATTTCAGGGCTTTATCTCAATTCTCAAGGCTACTAAGAAATAAATAAAATTAAAAAAAAAACCAATTGTTAAAATGCTGCCACTTAATCAATATCGACAATTTATGAATCTGACTTCCCCCGTAGAAAGTTCATTTTTCGTAGGTTTAAACACAACAACTGTAGTTATTAAAAAAATTTCGACAGCCAAATATGATTCTTAATAAGTTTTCATATAGAATAAAATGTGTAAGACGCAACACTGGGTAACTAGGTTTATGTTTCCAAGGCACTCTATGCAAAACGATTAATTTGACATTACGGCAAGAAAAACAAAGTAAATCATAATGTGTTGTTTTCTTTTAAAAAATGGTAATCATGTTTAACTTAGAAATGTTCAGCCCGCCTGGTTTAAAAAGGTAAAAACGAAAATGAAACTTTTCAGTTTTTCGCATTATTTTCAAAACGATAAAGGCAATCCAATTTTTTTTACCATGTTACTCGTATCATATTCCGCAACTTTTCCCCAATTTAATCGACCTCCTATCTCTTAAGATAACCAAGATCCCCATACATAGACACGAAACACCGTAAGCCTGTATATACAGTGTGGTCATTTAAGTGTGCAACATATGGGATTTTTTTTTATTAATTGCGAATGGTTGCAAGCCAAACAGCATAGAGGTTAGTTCAAAAAATATAAAAATTGTACAAGAGTAAAGAACTCTTATTTCAAAAAATTCAGCAATATGTTATTAAGAAAAGTTGTCTAGAATTAAAAGTGATGTCTAAATACCAAGACATGGCAGCCTAAGAAAAAAATATATTATTTTGAAAAACATTAATTATCTCCTAAAAAAATTTTGTTTTAATATTCACCCTGAACAATTTCATAAATCAATCAATATTAAATAAATTTCGCATAACTTTGTTCGAATTCAAGCATATTTGTAAAATTAACTTAGATTTTTAATTTTTTAGGGAATCACAAACTTCATGTTTGTTGCAACGATATTAAACAAAACAACAAAATTCTTCTGAACAAGGTAACACGTTAGTAATGATAATGTGTATATTAAAAAAACTCTAATTTAAGGTGAAAAATTTTTATATTAAATGTTTATTAAAAAACTGGAAATTAATTGAGGATATTTTCTTTCTTAAGAGCTATGTTTTGGTATTTAGGCATAGCTTTTAATTACCTATTTTAAAAAAGGGCACTTTACTCCTTTAAAGTTTTTATATTTTTTTACCTACCCTGTATGCTGTTTAACTTGCAACCATTCTAAGTGCACCTAATATGATTATTGAACATGCATCAACTTTCGGCAATATCTGTATTTTGGTTGTGCAATTAACAAAAAGTCCCATATGTTGCACACTTAAATGACCACACTGTATAGGGAGGTAGGTATATAAGTACCCAAGAACAAAAAATGTATCCCTGGTGACCCAGTTCGTACCACGTACTACATATTAAATTAAAGACAAAAATTACTTGCCTTGAAACCCTCGAAAAGATAGTTATTTGTCTATAGTGTGTAAAAACAATGAAGATTAAAGTACCAAAAACCTTGACGCTATGTGGAAGAGTAATTAGGAAAAATTGCTTAAAATTACTTCCGTAATCTAATTTTATTTTTTTGGCTGTATTTTCGGTTAAAATTATTACTTTTTTCTCGGTTTTCTAAGCTCCATATGCAAGAAAGCTGCACCTCCCGAGACTTTATTAACGTTGTTAGAATCTAGATCGAGGTACTTGTTTTTAAGTTAACATGGGGATCATCTACCTACTCACAGGAATCGTTTTGGACCACTTTCCTCTATTTAATAAATATAGTTATGGAAAACTCTGTATCCTAATTTAATTGAGAGGATGATACAAATATCTGCTTCTTTATATACCATTATGACCAACTCATTGTCATTCACAACCAGCATCAATTGGGACTGTGTGCCTTTTATTATACCGAAATGTTAATCCACCTCTCTCTTTCATATTGAATAGGTACCGAGCATCACATTATCAATGAATTCATAAATTGGCTACAGTCAAACGAAGAAGTCTGTTTGTATATGCACTGGAAGGAGGTACCAAATAAGGAAAAAGATTGATGAATCGAGTGAATGATTTTACTACGTCTATTGATTGCAACATTGAACATTTATGGCAATCACCTAGAAATAAACTTTCCATTGAGGTTAACTAAGACAAATAATCACACTTTTACCGGCCTCTGTTTTGGTTCCGCGTAGGTCGGAGCTTTGGGTTGTTGCCCTTTTTGTCGCTAAATCGTCAGTTATCTGTGCAAATATTTACAATTTGCCTTTATTTGCCATATTCAATTTGCTCAGATTGTTGGTTCGCCACAGGAAACTCTCAATCGTTTCGAATAGGTTGCGATATTTTATAATGGGGCGTAGTTTCTAGATAAATAGATGCTGGTTTGTGGTTTTGAAAATACCTTTAACGTAGGGATATTGCTGAACAGCAAATTAAACGTGACTATTTTATCGGCCGATTGTGGTGAAATGGAGTATCATCCATTATAGCGCTCAATATAAATTTAAAACGAATACATTCTAAAAATTATATTCAAGAAATTAATTAATGAAATATGCAGCTGCGATAGTGGCTTTTGTTCTGCAGGACGATAAATTTCCACCAGGCACTAGACAAAATATTAGATTTGGAGAAATAGACCAGTTAATACAGGGTGTCCCGATTTAGTTGTGAACACTCGTACATTTTACTGGTGCGGAAAATTATTAGCCTTTGTATAGGTTTTACGACAAAATGTTGTTAAATAAAACTGAGTAGGTGTGCAAAATATCTAAAGCCTAGACTTTGATTTTCTTTTGCTAAAAAAATTAAAACGCACAAAAATAAATTTTTCGAGAAAAACTCGCGGTAATAGTTTTTTCTTAGAATTGATCGGGCAATTTAGTGAAAGTAAAAAGATTACTTTTCAAGTGGCTTACCATTTTTTTTATTAAAAAATATTATGGTTGATCCGCCCCGCTTCTTCGGCACTGATGGAAGTATACATTCCGAATTATTTTTAATTTATAGAATTTAATGTGTGTCTAAACTGTGACAAATACATTTGCCTTAGCTCTCTTCCTTTAGAAAAATAAAAGAAAACTTGATTTTTTTAATTTTGACGCCCTGTATAACGAAAACCGTTAGGAACTCCCTATATATTTATATAAAAAAAATGTACCTATTTTGATGTTTTATATAGATTTCCGAAGTTTTGCCCCCTAAAAGTTGGACCACCATGTGTAACTAATTTTAAAGACAGAGGGCCATAAAATTGTTCCTTATTTTATTATTTACTGTAATTTTTCGCTGGGGATTTGTGACGTCATTTCAGTCGGTAGCAAGGCCTACTATAAAGACAGGCCCTGGCGCACAAAAATCACGTGACCATCTTAGTCAGACGTTACATATCATTTGTCACATAACTGAAAGCGGCAGCTTGGGTTTTGAGAAGTTTTCAATGTTTAAAGTGTTTTTAAACGTCTTAGTTTATATTTTAGAAACAAGTTTGTGTCTAGTGCGCGTGTGTCCTGGCGGAGGGGAACCGCCCAGGTGTTATTGTGGCCTCTGGGTGTCTGAATAGGGAACAGAATAGGGAACCCGGAATGGACTATTATGGACATGGGACAGTATTAGTATTGGACAGTAGAGCCTGAGACACAGAGGGGTGAACTGCTTACGGGAGATCCGCGAGTTCAGACGGTCCGGGTGGCTGGAAGCCGTTCCCGTTGACCACGTTCGGGTTTGTGTATTTATTGTATTCACCATTCACCTTGTGCGAAATAAATCAGTGTTGTGACGTACTCGAGGATTTTCGTTGTCGACCTACGCCCTGATATGGTCTTTCATGCTGCCGATCAACTAAGACCTCGTCAATATTTACAGTATACCTACTATTATTTATTTCGTAAAAAATAACCTAAATACCAAATATTGGGTCTGTTTATATTATATTTATATATATTAGGTACAAAAGCCAGGAAGAAAGTGTCGCCATAACAAACATTTGTTTTGCCTCGGGATGAAAATTTCCGCCAAAAATGGATTCGTCAAATCCCAACTGAGATTTAATTTCTAAAAAACCCTTAAGTATGTGTGGCTAACACATTTTCAAGAAAGTGAAACAATAATTAAAGTAGACAAATGTGTTGTGGGAGGAAAATACCTATAGAGAATATCACCTAAGCTAAAGAAAGGTGATGTCCCAACAGTTTTTGAGGCAGTGCCGTTTAACTCTCAGCCTAAAACAGCTGAGGCAGGTTGAAAATTTTGAAAAAACAATTAGAGAAAAGCTTGGATGCACAAATCCGATAATGTAATAGATGAAAGAAAACTAGCTAAATTGTTACGAAATTTGTTTTTTTCTATTTATCTCCAAAAATGCCTTTCATTATATAGAACTAAGTTGGTCACGTGACTACGCGATTATGCGTTAGCGCCGTGGCCTGTCTTTATCGTTGGCCTCGAGTCGGTAGATTAAAGTCTACGATTTGCCTTTTCGCTTGTAACAAATACCCATGTGCTTAGTGTGAAAAAATAAACTTTAGCGTATTAATAATTATTGTAATGATTATTTATAGAAAATGCAAAAACAAATTTACATAATATCTTATGAATTTTTAAATTTTAGTTCCTGCGGTGCAAAAAATAGCGTATGTGCCACAGGACTAAAGTGACTCTTAGACCGGCACACCGGCACCGTCGCAATGGATAAAGGCCTGCCAGCTGCTGCTGGCGACGCGAAACGTCAGTAGGTCATCACAGGGAGGTAGCTTTTCGTAGTTGTTTACGTTTACTTGTCTGGTGATTTTCCTGTTTCAAAGAATGTTTGTTGTGTTTATTTTGTGACGTGTCGGACTGTGTTTTTTAGTAATATAGGACGTGGAGTTTTATTAATAAGGTAGTAAAACAGCAGTGATTCGGACTAAAGTGATTAAAATTCAATTTTAGTTTATAGGTTTAAGGGAAAAGTGGGTTAAGGCCATCAAAAGAGATTTCGTTCCTACACAGTCTTCCAGGGTTTTGGTTTGGACTGTTGGCGAGTGTACCTAACAATTTTGCGTGATTAAACGTAACCACCTTGAAATCAGGAAGTTTTATGGTTTTACTCATTCGAATTTAGTTGTATCTAGGCACCCAAATAAGAAATAATTGGCAATTACGAAAATTTTACCGGTAGATATCTAAATGGACCAAAAGCCCTTGAAAACGTGACTTTAACTCTCGTAGATTATTATCCGTGTTGTAAAACCATGAGCTATATATGTAAACAACCATTTTAAAGTGTTTTTTTTACCAAATTTACCAAGTTGACATATTGAAATTTCAATCTGGCGCCGTAGGCCCACCTCCCTTGGATGACTCATCGCTTTCAGCTGCCGGGCCTTGTCAATTGCGACGGTGCCGCTTAATCCCTCTAGTGATCGTTCGATCTTCACTCTCGCGGGATTAAAAGACGCACTTTAGTCCCTTGGTGCATAATATACTATTTGTGCCCAGCCTATACTTAATCGAAGATAAATCTCTATCTCGCCATTAGCGAGCGCATAAATCGGAAGTGCATGCGCCACAAAAATTGGTATGCAGCGCCGATTAATCGGGCGCATACCTCCGCCTCGGATTAATGGACAAAACGGCCTCGTAAATATCTTTATGTCTCAATTACCGCCGACCGTCCGACGTGGACGCTTTAATGGGGGGTAATTGAATTAAGCCGTCTGTGGTAATTACTATTGCCGTGTCCGGTGCGTATGTGCTCGGACACTGGACACGCGTTTCTGGGCTATCGGTAAAACTAAACCCGCCATCGACTGAAGACATAGGTGGTACTCGAATGGAGCTTTCCAATAAAAAATAAAAATCTTTTTTTGTTATTTTCTATAAACAATCGATAAAAATAATTAATATGATAAAACTTTTATTTTACGCACATATTCATTCACCAACTTAAAACTTCCTGCCAAAGTGGACGTCGTAAGTCTCCGAGTCTCCCTCTACAAGAGTAAGATCATCATTTTGAGAAATTACAGTAAATAATAAAATAAGCAATACTTGCACTCTTTCTTTGAATCAAATCGTTGATTTTTTTGGTATCTGGGCTCCAGGGAACACAATTCTTATTGTCGCAGGTTAGTTGTTTTAGAATTCATGTTTTGTTCTCGTGAAGTGATTTTATTTCATTCCGCAACTAGCCAATCTCCTCTGAAGAACTCCTTTAAATTTTGAGATTCTTCGTTATTCGTTAATTATATGATAATGATAATGGCTATATGATCATAACAAATTCTTCGAAGTTTTAGAGACATTTCTTCTTGTCCTAACTCTAAATCTCTTCGTGTTCATTGCTTACTGAGTCCTCTTCATCTTCATGTTGTTCTGATAAGACTATCTTTTCATTTTTTCCATTTCCCTAGATTCATCTGGACATCTTTATCTTGCCCATTTTCTGTTCCACAAATGTGTCCATATAAAACTACATCGCGAGATCGAATTAGCTGGTTGGACTCACGGTAGCCACCTTTATTGTCATATCCAACGAGAATACCTTTTGTGGCTTTCTTTTCAATTGTCTTCTTCGCTGTTTTGAAACGTTGGCATAGCAGATTGTTCCTATAATCTTCATGTGCTTGAGATTTCATTTTCTGTTATACCAGATATGGGGACTTTTCGACTTTGCTTGATACTGCTGACCTATTTAAAATGTAGGCGGACGTATTTATCATTTCTGCCCACAAGCTCTGAGGTATATTATTTCTTGAGTGCATAAATGCCTTAGCAGTTTCAACAATGGTACGATTGTCTCTCTTTGCACAACCATTCTGTTGAGAGTCTTTGTCTCATTCCGTACTCTTGAAATGTATTTCTGGCTTTTTTATTGCCAAATTCTCCACCATTATCACTTAAAAACTCCTTTCCAGTATGACCAGTAGCTTTTATCTCTGCAAGAACAATATCCAACTTATCAGGTACCTAAGTACCTTAGACTTTTCTTTTATAAAGAATGTGAATCTAAATCGGCTGAAATCATCTTTAAAAAACGAAACATGCTCTGCTACCACGTTGATTTTATTGGTATTTGGACCATAAGAAAGACAATATTTCTTACTTTTAAATATAATATGAAATTAGACTATTACAACTTTTATTTTTGACAACTAATACCAATGTGGAAATAGCTAAGTTATGTTATGTTAACACTGTTTTGTTTTTTTATCTTGCATCTTAAACTGAAAATAATTTGGTTTTGGCGCCTTACCATCTTCTTTACATTTAATCATCTTATGTCCATATTGCTTGCAATAGTTACAGAAGAGGCGCTTCTTGTATTTTGAATGGAATTTACCAATTGCAGCATCTGTAAGTAACACTTCTTAAATAGTATCATTTTTGGAAGACAATGCTTTCTCATAAGCACATAGTTGGTTTGTCAACAACTGTTCTGTCTGATTTGGACATTAACATCAAGCTGGATTTAAATTAGAAATAATCATCAGACAACCCCGAAAATTAAGGCGATAAATCGAAAAAATTCGAAATTTTTAAACCGTTGTAACTTTTTTATTTATTAGCATACCCAAAAAAGTCCAACATGAAAATTGTTCACAAGCTGGTCAAGCTGGCAGTTTTGAAATACTACCGTTTTAACCAAAACGATGAGTACCTATAGATTTCAAACAACTAAAAACATATGGGGTGTTCCCATTAAAAAAAAGTAAGTTTGGTTTGCTCCGCTTTTAAGAAATGCCCTGTTATTATTAGTACGAGTAATAAAAAACTGTTTATAATAAGCTACATCTTTTGTTCGAAACGTTTTTTTGTATCTCAACAACTTAAAGAGTTAAGGCGGGTGGGACTGTTCATTGGGACACCCGGTACATTTAAAATGACAAAACAGCCATGTGAGATAGTTGCAAGAACTCTTAAGCAAACATTTTTACTAGAACGCCATGTTTTTGTATTTATGCGTATATTTTCCATTGCAAACAACTTTCTTTTATACCATTTTCTATTCGACGCCAGGTACTCTTGTTCGACCCTTAAAAATTTTGACTCTCCCAAATTAAAAAAAAACATTTGTTGTGTACGTATACGTATACGTTCTGCCGGTCGAGAAGTTACTTTAAAATCGATTGCAAAATTTTTACCGAATACCAAATAGATAAACCGACACACACAAGAAAGCAATTAATAAAAACTTGTTAATAATATCAAAATTATAATGCACGTTATCAAATCTCTGAAATATTGCCAAAAACGTATTCGTGTATATCAACTTTTGATTTAAAAGCTACTCCTCTTCACATAAACCGGTAGTAAGAAGCATGACACAAATGCTTAGTAAGGAAAAGCAAAGGAGGTACGCCCCTTATAATATGATATGCCAGATGATACGCCCACCACGCTTAAATAAGCAGGTTCAGGTACTCTTGTCTATGCGACTCAATTCACTAACTAGAAATTAGAATGTGCAAGTAATCTTGTTTGAAGATAATAATTATTATTAGGTAGGTACGACTTGGATGCCAGGATGCCGCTCTATCTAATGACGCTGAAAATTGATAGTATCCCAAAAGATTTCCTTTCGCCATCGCTTGGAGTTTGACCTAGTTAGACTTTATTACATGAGCAATAAGTAGATATTGTACTTATGCGAAAAATCTACCTACCCACTTTCTTTTTGTGGAAAGGATAATTGAAACATACTACATTTTATTTTGTTTAATAATGAATAATTTGACATTCCAAGAAAAATAACGCATTTTAAGAGAATTGTATGTTCTACTGTTTTTATGTTTTTTTTATTAATAATAGGCAACTTGGTGACACATAATCAAGAGTAAATTTTGTTGAAAAATTGTGTTTTCTTTCATTTTGCCCTTTCTTAAATGATTAGTAGAGAAAACCTGACTTATTACGTTCATTGTAATGTAATATTTTGGAAAGTAAAAATCAAAACTAGTTTCTTTAGCCTACCCTACTATTCTAAATTTTTACAGAACATATTTGAGTTATCTTATTATAAACTAAAATACTTAATCTTTGGAAAATACAATTGACTTCTCAACATATACGTACTAAACCTATACATACCATTTGTTATGTAGTTCATCCCAATGGAAAGAATATTTTCAGGATATAATATTGTATACCATAAACGTTCACGTCTACAAGCAGTAGACTTCATATAAGTAGATACCGATATCTATAAATAGAGGTATATAATATCTCCTTTAGTCACTGCTTCATTCAGTTCATCGATCTCTTTCCTTATTTGGCAAACCCTCCTTATACAACAAACGTCCTCATTTCGCCGCAGCTAATTTAGGATTTCATTCATAATGTGGTTCTCGACTTTGCAAATCGCTAGATAGGTTCTATAAATTATTCATCAGCTGGAAGTGGGTAATGCATTTTTTTATTGTAATAAAATGGTCGATTTTTCGTTTCGTCATAGCTTGACATGGCCAGATTGTTCTCTTTGTCAGCGAGCCAAGAAAAGAATAAAAATCACAACTGATTCTGCTTTTGTGGGGCACAGAATAGAAAGTACATAATGATCTTCACGTCAAAGACAGTGGCGTATCCAGAAAATACGATTGGGGGCAACTTAAAAAGTTTGCGTATTGCATACAAAATATTTTATGATTAAAAGAAATTTTCAGGCCAGGTCTCGGATTGGGCCGAGGCCCCCTGCCCCCCTGCCCCCCTTGGTGCGCCACTGGTCAAAGATATGCTATTGTTACATTATTAGTTCCTTAATATTTGCATTTTAACATTTACTGTTCTTACGAAAAAAAATTCTGTTAAATTCAAAAGCATTTTAATGTCGCCACTTACCGAGACTCCATAAAAAGTTTAAAAATCCCAGGAGCTTAAAAAGTTGTCCGTTTATAGGTTTAACTGTACTTAAATGCCATTATTCATGCAATTTTGATTGTCATGCTTTTTGCCAATTATCTGTATCGCAAGATGTATGTGAGACATTATTTTCTTTTTTTTGTTGAGGTATTTCACTTCAAGTGCTAATGCCCTAATTATTATCGACAGTGAACCAAATTTTCAGCACATTTCAGCAGCTTGTTTATTTTGGGAGATATACTTAGATATATGTAATTCAATTGAAAAAAGAACAGTGGACGTGGATAGTCCTAAGTTGCTAAAACATAAATGTGACATGATTTCTTATCTCAGATAAGCACCATTCCAGCTCACAATAATTAGTAACCATTGAGATTTGACAGGTAGTTTCTAAGCTCAATCGTAATAATATTTTGGCACACTATATATACAGGGTGTCCTTTCAAATAATGTTGCCAAGCCGAGTGCCAAGCCTAATAAATATTAAATTTTTTCTCAAAAAAAAAAATATATCAAGCGCAAGGGATGTGTAGCAGTTGCGATATATCGCCATGGCAGTAACTGTTTCAAGTGCTAAGAGAGTACCTACATATTTGTACGGCGAGATTTGCACAAATTCTGATAAAGCAAGATTAAATCAATCAATTCTGCCCACTGATTTCATTAGGAAACCTTGAAATAAAAAGCTACAAGCTGAATAAGTTTCGGCAATCTTAGAGTCTCTCAAAAATATGTATCTCAGAAAGTTGGCCATGGATTTAGAATGTGTTTTTACACAAAGCTAGCCCATCAGAAAGGCAACTTTTTTTACAAATAAAGTTCTCCGAAAAATGCATATTTGTCAAGACATTTCCAAGTAGCCCTCCGTATATGTATTCCATTATTTTCATTTCATCATTTTGTAAAATCTACATACTACATGCCATGATCATGACGCACAATATTGAGATGGTTTCACTAAATTGATATTATATGTCGTGAAGATTTCTAAATTTGTCGATAAAATTTGTGGGCTGGAATGGTGTTTGTCTGAGATAAAAAATAATATTATATAAGTTTTGGCAACTCGTCACAACTCCATGTCCACTAACCTTTCACATAACGTACTATAAAAAAATAGGCATAAACATAAAATTTTTGTTTCAATAAAAATAGTTGCCGGTGTTTCTGGCATTCAGGCTGTCGTCATTATAGTAACGGTGTAGTAGCAAATTCACTGGAGATAATTTGTAAATTGCTGTTTTAATAATGCGGTTAATCATTCGTAATTGGTCGGTAGCTCTCATTTTCTGCGCCCTGCTTGGTGTTTTTTTGGGTAAATACCTGTTAACATGTAATATGGCCATCACAGCTGCCCCTCCGAGTCACGAAGGTACGGAACCACATTGTGAGGATATTATTGTATTTATATTAAGTAGATAGATATCTACATGCACAGGGTGTCCGGCTGAAGGTGATATAGAAGATTTATTCCGTAAATTTTTTAGATAAATTCATGATTCAGAAGCCAGTCAGTTTTTTTCCAAGAAATTTAATACCATTGCTTTTTTACGTTGCTATCGTTGTTATTCATATCTACCCATCAAAATTAAAAGTGTCACCAACCATTTTATTTCAAAATACAAAAGACGCTATGTCGCTAGAATTCAAAACTATAGGTATTCGTCTTGCTGAATAATGGGACCCTAAAATTGACACACTGGTAATTTAGTTCATACCAACCGACAAATCAGGGGTGTCAGGGCCGTATTTCATTTTTTTGTCGTAATATTTTGTTGACGATACAACGCAGAAATGTATT